>OW387028.1:4109717-5525119 GCA_936439885.1 Nowickia ferox
ACAAAAAAATCACCTGCGCACACACAATTAAGGTCAGCAAAAAAAAAAACGGTTCACACACAATTAAGGTCAGCAAAAAAATCACCCATTCACACAATTAATGTAAACAAAAAGCACTTAATGTAATCAAAAAAGTATCCAAGCGCACCGAAAACATAATTTCTCAAATTTCAAATTTAGATTTTAATTGTCGCCGAATTGGCAATCCCCTACTATTACTAACACATACATTTTGTTGGTATAAACAAACAAATATGTGTCATTAACAGATGTCTTTTGTTTTTAAAAATAACAATTATAGGGTAATTAAAGTACAATTTAATATCAGTTATAGACGCTATGTTAAATCAAAAATTCCGATATGTAAATAAAAAATATTTGTCGTGAAAATACAAGTGGAATGTATTATACACGCTGCAGGTATTTATAAGTGTGCCTCTAATAAAGGCACATTTAAAAACACAGCATTTGAATTCATTTTTCATTTCATTTTTGAATTCATGTCTTTGTAAAATCACTATAGTTCGCATAAAACGACGCATACCAGGTACGGTTGTTTACTAATATTATTATACAAGCTGCATGCGTCTATAAGTATGCTTCTAATAAAAGCACATTTAGGGACACAAAGCCAGTTTTTAATTCAAGTCGTTATACGAAATATGTTGTGACGCCTTATCATTCAGAAAATTTCACATAAAGTGGGTCATACCTGCTGAGGGTATCTATAAATGTGCCTTTAACAAAGGCACATTTAAAGATACAAACGCCATTTTTAGTTTTGTTTGTACATATTTACAAACATAAAATAAATAGAGCAGTCTTACTCTGATGCTGTATCAGTCATAAAAAGCCTTCGGGCTAGTAGATTGTGTGCTAATTTAGTCGTACACTATCTACTAAAGACACAAGCAGCATTTTTCCGTTGAGTAAAAAAACTGCACAAGCGGATCGTGAAAGTAACGGGTGTCTATAAGTGTGCCTTTAATAAAGGCACATTTAAAAACACAACGCCATATTTTTTAATTCAAGTCGTTGAAAAATCATTAATGGTAGAATTAGCCGATTTGTACGGTGTTACTTTTGAAGTTGTCGTATCGTTTAAATCTGAATGTTAGTTACTAAAAACGAAAGGCTGCCAGCCTCTCCAAACATAAGTACATACATGCACTGATGTTTGCATTTTAAGCAAACAGCTTTGAAAGCTCTTACAATTTGTTCTTTTTTTTTGCAAAGTAAGCAGCAAGCATTGTTGTCGCCGAGATCTGAATGGCTGTTGTGCTCTCGGCTCTTTTGTTAAAGTTCTCACATTGTGCATATGGCTTGGACGTAGCTGACTTACATACACAAACGTGTGTTTGTATGTATGAAAGCCAGAGGTTGACTTATGCCACGTAAAAATCTATTTTCTATTTTTAGATTTCTACCTCACATACGTTACGATACACATTGAACAAACAGCAACATGTTTTGTTTACATATGTTACAGATTTTGTCAATTGATCCGTCAACTCACGAACACGATTCGAATAATTCTATCGTAAAATTGAGATAAAACTACTCATACAATGCACGGTTGTTAAAAATATGTGCAAGTGGGATGTATTATACATGCTGTAGGTGTCTATAAGTGTGCCTTTAATAAAGGCACATTTAAAGACACAAACGCAATTATTTCTTTTAATTTTTGTTGGCAGTAACACAAATGACAAAACTGGGCAGTCTTGTTCTCTTTAATAGAACACTATCTACTAAAAACACAAGCGGCATCTTTCCGTTGATTAAAAGATTTTAAATTAAACTTTTATAAAAATTTTGTTTTAATTGTTCACGACAAACTACAAACATAGTTCAAGTAGCTCTTGCAATTTTTTGAGCATTTCTATTAGCTATATCAAGTACACCTTTGACGAAGGCACATTTCAAACCACAATTGTATTTGAAGACACAAACCATATATTTCTTTTAGACTTAGGGAAATTGAAAACGAACAAAACCTCGATGTAAATACATGCATACATATCTAAGTACATAATTAAAAGGCAAACACGTTTTTTATAATCCTTTTACGCCGTACTACTGCATCGATTTTGAAAGGATGTATGCATGATACAATTATACAAGGTCTCCAATTACAAATTGAAGAAAATTACACTACACATCTTTTGTGTAGGTTAAAATTAAAACAAAAATAAATAAAAATAGAACCCAAGGTATAATTACACACAGGTTATACATGAATCTCATTACATGGCCCACACATGAGAGTAGAAATTACACACTGTGTATTACACACATATTGGCAACACTGAATGACTATAATCATGCATGAATGCCGCGTCTGCAATTGTACTTTAGTTACCCTGTGATAGCTGTTTGTAAAAACAAAAGACATGTGTTTCTGACAATTATCCGTTTGTTTCTACCAACAAAATGAGTGTGTTTTTTGGTGCTGTAATTTTGTTGTAGTCCTGCAAGTACCTTGCATAATTGTATCATGGATGTATGTACATTTATGCCAGCTATATATTATACCACTAGTGGAAAAATAAATTACACCGCTGCAAGTCTAAAATAGTGCAAAACCGAAAGAAGTATTACAAAAAAATCTGAGAAATAGTTTTAATTTATTTATTAGTTTTTTAGCAAAATGAAATTTAAAACAAGCTAATTTTGTAATACATAAAAAACGTACAACAAAATTAAAATAATACATAGAATTCACTAATTCACAAATATTTACTTCAACGAAGAATAATTTACCATTTTCCTCTTAACATTTTGCAAAAATTTTATAAAATATTCTTTAAACCAGGCATTTAATCCCTTCTTCTTTTTTATGCCCCTTAACTAAGTTTAGTTTTAATTGTAACAACTTAACTTTAAAACAACTTAACTGTTTTCTGGTATTCTAAATTACAACTAATTTTAGTTGTATTCGAAGCAACGCTCGAAGAAAAAAGGTTTTTATCTATTCTATGCTTTTTGAAACCATAGTAGCCATCACAAAACATTTTAAATATTTTAAGTTTTGGCCTTGTATTTTGTTTTATATTTCATGTTTTATGAACACGGCAACAATATTGGTTGACAAATCGGATTGGTTGGAGTCTGGAATAATGAAGCAAAACTAATACAACACTCGAAATAAAATCCAAAATACAACTGATAAAAAGCAGTTGTTTCATGTTGGAAAAAGTTGTAATCCATAATACAAATTTTTGTTTGTTTAACAAGCTCAAATGGTCGATTTGAATGAAATCTAGACCTTGACCTTATTTGCTACACAATGTCTTCAAAAACAAAACAAGTACATGGAGTAAAATTAGACCGCAAACGACAAAACATATTGCATCAGTGACTAAATGAGTCAAGTATTTAAAAAGTAAAATTTTGCATAAATTTTGTAATTTGTTAAAGTAAATCTCCATAATATATAAGGTGGGTCCTTATTTTTGCGGCTCGAGCTTACGATGCTTCTCTAAAATATTTTTATTATTCTACATTTATGAATTTAAGCTCATAATTTTTCGAGTTAATTTATTGATTATGTTTTGGTCTTGTGTGTTTAGTCGTTTTTTTGTTGCTTGGTTTTTTGAAATAAAAAGAAAAATCGAAGAAACTTTAATTATATGGTGGTGTGTCTTAGTTTCGCGCTTACTGTAAGTGTGCCTGTGTCAAAGGCACATTTGAAGATGAAGTTATTCGCATCTGATTGATCTCTGTAAAATTCTATGAAACAATTCATTAGTTTATTCCATGGTAAAATTATACAAGGTACTTGCACGACTACAGCAAAATTACAACAACGCGGCATTCATAGTCATTCAATATGTGTATAATTACAGAGTGTGTAATTACTCTCATGTGTAGGCCATGTAATTAGATTCATCTATAATATGTGTAATTCTACCTTGGGTTATATTGGCTGGGGTTGTGCAGGTACCTGTATAACTGTGCCATGGTTTATTTGTTTAATTTGTCCCTTTTCACACTGCAGAAATTGAAAGAAAAACATTTTTGTATTGCTCTTTTGACATACATATTATCTATTCTTTTGTTTGATGGCAGGTACGCGCATTAGATGCAACTCTGCACTTTTCTCATTGTTTCACAAAGTAATTGTCAAAAAATTTTAAGCGGACCTATACTATGGAATAAATTGCACAATATTTTCAAAGAAAATATTGCCCAATTTTCCTGGCATTGAAAAAGTAAACAACATTGAACAATGTTGCCACCACATTACACAATTGTCTTGATTATACAATAAAAATCGTTGTATTATACATTCATTCTTATGGATGCGTGTGAAATTTTTTACTTATATAGATGTCAGTTAGGTCGGTTAGCACAAAGTGCACAGAGGTGACAGGAGACGGAAGATAATTGCGAATTCTTGACGTCTCTCTCACACCGAGTCTGTGTCTTCTTTAATGTTTCTTTCGTAGTGGCATTAATTTAACGTTTTTAATTTTATGCTTTGTGTCCCCATTAGCTATGGTATTTTTGTAAATAAATGATAATAATTAATATTTGTGAACGAAAATGCTTAAAACGAATGTTTTATTTAATTCAACACCGCAAGTTCCTCCATTTAATTTTGTACAAATGTTCAAGTGCTCAAATGTATTTTCATTTTATGCTTTGTGGTCTCATTCGTTGTCGGCTTTTTGTAAGTAGTAGTTAAAAATTAATATTTTTGTAGGTGTTTAAAATTGAGTTTGTAAGCATTTTGAAATTAACTTTAATCACTTTTTTTAATACTAATAATGTTTTACACATGGTTTTTTTAGTTCAACACTACAAAATCTTTCATCTAATTTTGTAAAAATGTTCTCTTGTTCATTTCACAAATTACACATTTTCTCTTGTTTGTTTTGATTATATCGTTAACAACTTAATAACAAATATACTACAGTTGTCCCTTTCCCGTCAGAGCTGATTTTAGCTTTTTTCATCACTCACTTTCTTAACCTCTGTGTACTTTGTGCTGTTAGTTAAAACAGCGACGATATGACATACACATTGGCGATATTATTGTACAATACGAAAAATTGTGTGTTATATTGCAAGTGGGTGGGCCGCTTTATGCATCAAGCAAGGCACAAATTAATTGTCAAATGAATTCTTCGTTATAAGTGTGTAAACAAAAAATCACCTGATGAGCAACTTGCCTGATACGTGTACCTGTTTGATATGCCTTGTATTTGATGTGTTCTATACACACACACATCTAATTTTTTCGACCCCTCATGAACAAACTTTGTATGTCTGCCTTTCAATTTCTTATATTTAATATCGTCGGGTGGTTACTGATTTGCCGCATCAATAATGTAATCTTAATATCTGTGTGGCAAACCAGTAACCACCCGACGATATATGTATGTATGTAGAACTTTCTACACTTACTTAACAAATGTAGCCATACTGCAATCAAAACAAGGGTGTCCCTGTGGCTGAGTGGTAGCGATGCCATAGACCCTGGGTGTTTTCTGCAGACAAGCTAATCGCTTTGCGTGTTGTGTTTGTTTATATAAAAAAAAACTAAAGGAAAAAAACTGAAGGACACATTAATAATATAGTTTAAGGGATACAATAATATAATTCAAGAATATATTCAAATGTAAATTGATTGACTACAACGTGAAATAAAATTAGAGATAGAAGACAATTATAAAATTGAGTAATACCTATATTCTAAAAATTAAATCAGCTTTTGAAAAACAAATTGAACAGCTGAACTATAAAATTTATTGATTAGAAAATTACCTTCATGTTAGTATAAATAACTGAAAGTGCATCAAGTAGATCACAACACTCTATAAAAAAAAATGTCTTTACGTTTAGTAAACTCTATAATAAATCTCGAAAATAGTTTTTGTATTATAGAGATGCAAAGAAAGGAATATATGTATGATCTTTTATGGGAACTGATTTAGTTGAAATGGGGAACTGTTCTACAGAAAATAGAAATGATTGACTTTTGCAGACTGCAATTGACATATTCTCAAAGTTTATATGGTTAGTACCGCTGAAAATAAAAGGTGCACTCGAAAATACCAAGGCAATGGAAAATATTTTTTAATTGGAACGAGTACCAAAAAACCTACAAACAGGTGATCCTAGAGATTTTTTTAATAAACACTTAAATTCATGTATAAATAGAATAATAAATATTACTCAATATGAAAGTATCAATAGTAGAACGATTTAATAGATCAATAAAAGGAATGATGTGGAAAGAATTTAGCATTGATGGTTCATTCCCATATACATATACAAGTGTAAAAAATGTTTCCGATTAAAGTTAACTCAACAAATGAGGAAAAGCTGCCTAATATCGTATACAGTAATTTGAAGATGAATAAAATGTTGAAATTTAATGAATGTAAAAATAAAATTAAAAAGGAAAAATCTAGTTTGTCTGGTTTTTTGAAGGATTGCTTAGGAATGTTAGGTATTAGGAAAGATAATTAACTTAATATTCTGGAAATTCTCTAATGTTGGTCTGTATGAAATACAAAATAAATTACAACATAGTGTAATACTCAGCAACACATCATATTATAACTTTTTATAGTGAAAGTTGTAAATTTTTCATTTCGAAAGCTGTAGCACGCGAAATTTTAAAATATGTAAATGGGCTATTATAATAGATCTTCACTCTTTTCATTTCGATAGCTATCATATCTTCAGAAAAAACAGATAAACCATAGAAATTGGACTTTGATATCCAATCTTTAAGAATGTATCTGTGAATGAATGAGTATCAAATAAATTTAGAGGAAAAATATGAACTTCAAAGAATCATGCTGAAGCATACATAAATTGTAAAATGCAATGTAAGCAAATCTTTCTTTATATCTGTATCTGTATGAGTATCAAATAAATTTACAGAAAAAATATTGAAAGCATGCCAAAGCATGCAAATTTAAAAGAATTTCTCACGTCACATAATTTTGTAAGCAAAGAAAATTTATGATTCTCTGCTAAATGAAATACGTATGTATGTATGCTTGTATCTACTTTGTAAATATTCAAAAGAGCGAATTCGTAAATTCTAGTAGTATAGATTTTTAACTGAAACACGACTACATCTCGGACTCTAGCGTCACTATCAAGAGAAACATGCTAAGGCATGCATGCTAGCAAAATATAAAATCATAACATATGAATCCGATACAACCCAGCCTACGTCACCAACAATAAACTAGCAAACCTCATGTAGAAATACTTGCGGCAAAAATTCTTTCAAACATATGTAGATATTCCAGTGTTTCTGACACTTTATAAAAATACCGATGTTGAATTGATTGTGGAGGTAACTGAGTTATTTGAGATCGACTTGATTCAATAGTTGTTTATTAAACATGTGTATTTCTTTATATGTAATTTCTACATACATACATATATTCACATATGTGTAGATATGTATACGTTTACACATGTATATACACACTCATATATGTACATATTTTCAATAAAAATAATGCATTTAAAAATTAGATTAATGCTTTCTATTTCAAGTAGTAAAATAAAAAAAGTAGTGAAGAAGAAGAAAATATATAAAACATGAGACTGACTGACCACCTGATATATACAGCCTGTCTGACATGCACACAAGGCACACTTAAACATAGCAGAAATATCTATACAATACGCTGAACTTTCATAAAATGAGAAAAAAAATCATAACGTCTAGAGCATCAACTAAAAGGCGTAGGTGATCACTAGGGAAAGGATTTTCATGTAAATACATGTTTTCTGTCGTTGGTCGTAGTTCAACGTATATAAAATATCTTTGCGAATCAACAAATTTGCGACAAAATGGCATCGACTTGATAGTGCATATTTTAAAATAAATACATATTTTTGCATATTTCACTAAAAATTTATATTTGTAATATATTTTTTAATTTTTTCATGCTACAAAACAAATTTTGGTGTTTTTTGATTAGTGGCAAAGCATTTTTGCAATTCTTACGACTGTGTAAGAACAAAAAAGAGGAAAACGAAAATAATTTCAACTGGGATGAAAACTCAATTCATTTGGAATATTAAAAAAAAAATATATGCAAAATTATGGGATGAAACCCCTTTTAAGTTCAAAAATGTTTATGTAATTTTTTTGGGCGCTCTTTACCGGTTCCGTATTAATTTTGTTTTTAAAAGCTCATTGCGTATTCAGGAATACGAATTCCCCCACAGCCTATTGTAACTAGATGGGGAGCGTGGTTTAAAGTTGGTTAAAGAATTTTTAAATAAAAAAAAGAAAACGTAGGGCCTGGTTCACGATATCGACAGCGTTCGACTTGTCGCACACTTACATTCAAAACAAAAACAAATTCTAAAATTCTGTTTTTGTTTCCAATGTAAGTGTGCGACAACGTTCTACTTGTCGATATCGTGAACCAGGCCCTTAAGCACTGAATTTATATTTGTGTACCCAGAGAATGGCTTTCGTGTTGACACTATAGACCAATTAGATCGTTTTGATTCTTTAAAAGCTCAAGTTAAATTAATTAAAGATGCGGTAAAAAATTTGTGCTCTGAAAGACAGAATAAGTGACGAAATTAAAAATAAATTAGATAAAGTTTTACAAAAAAATTATGGACTTAAAAAATGCAACAAATTGCATCAATGTTTTATAATTCAAACAGCTACAATTTAGAAACTGAACATTCCACAAACGAACTAGCAGCATTTAAATATGCACCAATAACTTTTGCTGACGTGGATTTTTACAATAAAAATGTTTATTCAGACTAAATAGTCAAAGATTTACCTTTGACAATTTACAAAAATTCTTATTCATTTACGTAAGTAAAAGTTCTTCTTAACTTTTTTTTTAATGTTATTAAATGTTGAAAAAAGAGTTCTAATAATAATTCATATTTTATTAGTTTTTAATACATATTTTTATATTTTTAATGTATATTTTATGTACATAAAATGCATGAAAATCCTTTCCTTAAGGCCGTGATACACTAGCCTACACGATCGTGAGATTTTTGAGAAAATACAGCCCTGGTATGATGGAGTCTATGAAATTTTTCAAAAGACAAAAACAATTCATCAGATAAGGGTTGTAGTTTTTCGTAGATCGCGCGATTGTATAGGATAGTGAATCATGGCCTTTAGTGATCACCCTTCATTAAATAAACATATAGCCTATTAATGTAAACATAGTATCGGTATCAAGTAACACAATTTGGGCAATGAAAATTTTAAAATTTAATTACCCATAATGCCGACAAAGGACGGACAGAAATTTTGACATACAAAGTCATCTTGTATACTACAGGAACCGTCTAGAGGCTAGACCTAAATTCTCAGAAAACGACTTTGTTTTCTGTTGATCGTTTTTTCATTGTGATTTGACTAGTTTAAAAGTTCATTTAAATGCAGTCTCATATCCATATGATGATCTTAACATAAAATTTAAAAATGAACTTTATGCAGTTATATATGATATTTATCTAAGATTCCAACAAAACTAATATATGAAAGAATCTCAAGCGCTTCTAACAGCAAGCAAATACCTCAGCTTACTGCATTTTTATCGATGATCGAATAATAGAAAGTCCGGAAAGTCTTATAAACTAAGTAATATAGATTAAAAGGTGCAAGGTTTCAAAACTAATTCGAATGATTTTATCGCAAAAGAAGTAGCGGATGTTTTCAACAATAATGACTATAACAATTTCATCATAAAACTCCCTTTTGATTTTAAATGTTTATCAGTAAAAAGATAAAATAGTAAAAAGAATCAAACTGGCTAATAAAAGAATCTATCATCACCTAAGCTAGACTGTTAGATCATTTTCATTTCAAAATGTTTGATAACTTTTAAAAGTCAATGCAAGATGTTCTAAAATAAATATAAAAGGTAAAGAAAAAAGCCGATGGTTGGAAAAATAAATCAAAATATTTCTAACAATGACTATATAGTAGGGTGATCGACTCGGTTTTCCACCGGTTTTAAAACCCTGTTTTTTACAATACGTTTGTCGGTTTTCTCAAATGTTGATTTTTCGAATGTCGAACAGTCCGGTTTTTTATAATTAAAAATCGGCTCAGTCGAATACTTCTCGTTTTGTAGATTTTGCAATAAAATTAATGTTCCTTACATCGTCGGCTGGTTATTGGTTTGCTGCAGTCATAATGTATTTTGAATATACTGTGCCGCAAACCAATAACCAACCGACGACATGTATTAAAGCTTAGACGAACGTTTTCTCTTGTTTTTCCTAAGTATTTTTTTTAGTGTAAAAATTCTAGGTGTTTTTTTTGGGTATGACAACACTTACTGCAACATGAAATTAAAGCGATTTTATGAGGTGGTAGCAGAGGCTAATTAAGTACAATGCGCATGATTTACACGGGCACAATTGTTCCGACATAACATGCCAGTTTGTCGGTGAGAGAGGCAAAGAGAGTGGTTTTGTGATTGGCATAACTGTGCATAAAACCAATACACACACAACTTAAAAAATAGCAAATGTTAAATGAATACGACAAACACTAACACACACAAAGCTGTGTATATGTATACATTTTGTGCCAGATAATTAGTCTCGTGTAATTTGGAAAAGAACAAAAATTGTGCGGCGTAAAAATTCTCGTGCAAAATACCTCAATGGATGTCAATAAAAAGTGTTCATATCTTCAAAAGTGGCAAAAAAAACTGTTATACTGTACAAATGACGCAAGTATGTACCATAAAAACAAGCATAACGATATTATATATTGTTTAAGAAACCTGTATTGCAAAAGAAATTTTTGCGGTCATTAGACATTTGTTCAGTAACTGGTTTATAAAAAACAAAACTATTTTGATAATTTTGAGTTTGACTGTTTATGATTTACTGTGCGATATGTACTTTATATATGCGAATATTGTTTGTAGTGATGATCGTAATTGAGTGTAAAGCAAAAACAGAGAACAAGGAAACAAAAAACACAGAAAACCATTGTACAACAGTTGAATAGACAGTTGTGTCAAGTGTGTAATATTTTTATTGTAAGTGATAATAAGACTATTTACTTTTATATCCATTATAAAAGATATTATTTTTATAGATATTCTATTTTTTAGACTCTTAAATCAATAAATTATAAAACTTAGACCAGTATCGCATGCGAACTAACACGCTCAAACAATCTACGTTGTTTGTTTTTTTTCTTTCACACGTGCACATATTTTTACACTTTTGTGCTCATTTTACAATTGTCATTCGGTGTGCACTAGTGAAATATGCTTTGACACTACAATACCTAATGCCCTCGCTTGGCATATAAACAAATGCTGTTGCATGTGCTCAGCTCTAATATGAAGTTATTTTTTATGTTTTACCTTTAATTTTTATATTATTTTATAGTATTTACATGAACTCTCAACTCTTTTTTTTTAATAAAGCAATTTAAATTCAAAAGTTTTGTGTAACAATTTTTCCACTATAAAACCGGTTGACCGGTTTTTTCTGAATTTTAAAAACCGAAACCGGGTTTTTCATGATTTCATATATTCGAACTATTCGAAACCCGTTTTATGGAAAATGTCGAATAATCGATCACCATACTATATAGGATACATCAACTTTAAACAAATGGAAATTAAATATATTAAATATTTCTATTATAGTTACTAAAACTATATATTCTGTTTTACTTAAAACAGATACTCCTCAAAAACTTTTAAGTAAATAGACATAAAAGTTAAAACAACGTTTTTTTAATTTCAAATAAAAAAACTGGATATATTTCACATCAATACACAAAAGACCATGATGGCTGTACTTAGTTGAAAATCCTCTGCCTTAAAATAATCGTAGTCAAGGAAATGTCTGCGTTGCAAAATATAAATGTATACAAATATTACGTTTGTATTCTACAGGGCCACAAAATATTCCACGCACAAATTCCCACGGCCACAAATACAAATATATGTATATACATACATACATACACATTCAAGAATTTCACAATGTTATGAAATAAATATTTCTTAAGCAAATAAACAATATATAAACTTATCAGGGACAGACAAACTCGACCACCCACATACAAGCATTAGAGTGTTCACATATATGAGAACATTTTATAGTATAAAATGCCGGCATGATAAATAATTTATTAGCGTGAGAAAATCATACATACATACATATGTACACATATACATACAACAATACATATATACACAAATTCCCACCCTTCATATGAAAATCGCGTAGTAGTCATCGAATCTAATTTCTATGATGGTATTGCGATAACACGCCCACCCACCCACTGTCAACACTTGCAATTTTCCCGTCGGCAATAGAAAACAGAATTTTCACGTTTTCCCGTCGGCATTTGAAAAAAAATATGATTTTCCCGTCGGAATTTGGAAAAATCAATTTCATGATTTTCCCGTCGGCATTTGGAAAAATCAATTTAATAATTTTCCCGTCGGCATATACACATAAAAAAACCTCAAACCTATGAAACCCCTTAATAAATTACCAAAAAAAAATCACCCGTTCACATACAATTAAGGTCAGCAAAAAAAAAAACACCTTTTCACACAATTAATGTGAACAAAAAACACTTAATGTAATCAAAAATAACATCAAAGCGCACCGAAAACACAATTTCACAAATTTCAAATTTAAATTACCCAAATTTTAAAATTTCATAAAAATTTTAAAGAAATCTTAGAAATTTCACACAAACATCAAAATTTTAATTGTCGCCGAATTGGCAATCCCCTACTATTACTAACACATGCATTTTGTTGGTATAAACAAACAAATATGTGTCATTAACAGATGTCTTTTGTTTTTAAAAATAACAATTATAGGGTAATTAAAGTACAATTTAATATCAGTTATAGACGCTATGTTAAATCAAAAATTCCGATATGTAAATAAAAAATATTTGTCGTGAAAATACAAGTGGAATGTATTATACACGCTGCAGGTATTTATAAGTGTGCCTCTAATAAAGGCACATTTAAAAACACAGCATTTGAATTCATTTTTCATTTCATTTTTGAATTCATGTCTTTGTAAAATCACTATAGTTCGGATAAAACGACGCATGCCAGACGGTTGTTTACTAATATTATTATACAAGCTGCATGCGTCTATAAGTATGCTTCTAATAAAAGCACATTTAGGGACACAAAGCCAGTTTTTAATTCAAGTCGTTATACGAAATATGTTGTGACGCCTTATCATTCAGAAAATTTCACATAAAGTGGGTCATACCTGCTGAGGGTATCTATAAATGTGCCTTTAACAAAGGCACATTTAAAGATACAAACGCCATTTTTAGTTTTGTTTGTACATATTTACAAACATAAAATAAATAGAGCAGTCTTACTCTGATGCTGTATCAGTCATAAAAAGCCTTCGGGCTAGTAGATTGTGTGCTAATTTAGTCGTACACTATCTACTAAAGACACAAGCAGCATTTTTCCGTTGAGTAAAAAAACTGCACAAGCGGATCGTGAAAGTAACGGGTGTCTATAAGTGTGCCTTTAATAAAGGCACATTTAAAAACACAACGCCATATTTTTTAATTCAAGTCGTTGAAAAATCATTAATGGTAGAATTAGCCGATTTGTACCGTGTTACTTTTGAAGTTGTCGTATCGTTTAAATCTGAATGTTAGTTACTAAAAACGAAAGGCCAGCCTCTCCAAACATAAGTACATACATGCACTGATGTTTGCATTTTAAGCAAACAGCTTTGAAAGCTCTTACAATTTGTTCTTTTTTTTTGCAAAGTAAGCAGCAAGCATTGTTGTCGCCGAGATCTGAATGGCTGTTGTGCTCTCGGCTCTTTTGTTAAAGTTCTCACATTGTGCATATGGCTTGGACGTAGCTGACTTACATACACAAACGTGTGTTTGTATGTATGAAAGCCAGAGGTTGACTTATGCCACGTAAAAATCTATTTTCTATTTTTAGATTTCTACCTCACATACGTTACGATACACATTGAACAAACAGCAACATGTTTTGTTTACATATGTTACAGATTTTGTCAATTGATCCGTCAACTCACGAACACGATTCGAATAATTCTATCGTAAAATTGAGATAAAACTACTCATACAATGCACGGTTGTTAAAAATATGTGCAAGTGGGATGTATTATACATGCTGTAGGTGTCTATAAGTGTGCCTTTAATAAAGGCACATTTAAAGACACAAACGCAATTATTTCTTTTAATTTTTGCTGGCAGTAACACAAATGACAAAACTGGGCAGTCTTGTTCTCTTTAATAGAACACTATCTACTAAAAACACAAGCGGTATCTTTCCGTTGATTAAAAGATTTTAAATTAAACTTTTATAAAAATTTTGTTTTAATTGTTCACGACAAACTACAAACATAGTTCAAGTAGCTCTTGCAATTTTTTGAGCATTTCTATTAGCTATATCAAGTACACCTTTGACGAAGGCACATTTCAAACCACAATTGTATTTGAAGACACAAACCATATATTTCTTTTAGACTTAGGGAAATTGAAAACGAACAAAACCTCGATGTAAATACATGCATACATATCTAAGTACATAATTAAAAGGCAAACACGTTTTTATAATCCTTTTACGCCGTACTACTGCATCGATTTTGAAAGGATGTATGCATGATACAATTATACAAGGTACTTGCACAAGCCCAGCCTGTTTATGTATACAATGCAGAAAATTGTCAAACTTTGTTTACAAGCTGAAAAAATGTTAGTGCATGTGTGTGAATAAAATGATTACATTGTTGCCAATGAATTTGCATATGGCTGTGTCTCCAATTACACATTGAAGAAAATTACACTACACATCTTTTGTGTAGGTTAAAATTAAAACAAAAATAAATAAAAATAGAACCCAAGGTATAATTACACACAGGTTATACATGAATCTCATTACATGGCCCACACATGAGAGTAGAAATTACACAGTGTGTATTACATACATATTGGCAACACTGAATGACTATAATCATGCATGAATGCCGCGTCTGCAATTGTACTTTAGTTACCCTGTGATAGCTGTTTTTAAAAACAAAAGACATGTGTCTCTGACAATTATCCGTTTGTTTCTACCAACAAAATGAGTGTGTTTTTTGGTGCTGTAATTTTGTTGTAGTCGTGCAAGTACCTTGCATAATTGTATCATGGATGTATGTACATTTATGCCAGCGTTACCACTAGTGGAAAAATAAATTACACCGCTGCAAGTCTAAAATAGTGCAAAACCGAATGAAGTATTGCAAAAAAGTCTTAGAAATAGTTTTAATTTATTTATTAGTTTTTTAGCAAAATGAAATTTAAAACAAGCTAATTTTTTAATACATAAAAAACGTACAACAAAATTAAAATAATACATAGAATTCACTAATTCACAAATATTTACTTCAACGAAGAATAATTTACCATTTTCCTCTTAACATTTTGCAAAAATTTTATAAAATATTCTTTAAACCAGGCATTTGAGAAGAAGGTTTTATCCCTTCTTCTTTTCTTATGCCCCTACTACGGTTTACAACTCAACGAAGTTTAGTTGAATTGTAACAACTTAACTTTAAAACAACTTAACTGTTTTTTAGTATTCTGAATTACAACTAATTTTAGTTTTTTGAAATCATAGTAGCCATCACAAAAAATTTTAAATATTTTAAGTTTTGGCCTTGTATTTTGTTTTAGATTTCATGTTTTATGAACACGGCAACAATATTGGTTCACAAATGGGATTTCGAAATAAAATCCAAAATACAACTGATAAAAAGCAGTTCTCTCATGTTGGAAAAATTTGTAATCCATAATACAAATTTATTTTTCTAGTTTTTTTGTTTGTTTAACAAGCTCAAATGGTCGATTTGAATGACATCCAGACCTTGACCTTATTTGCTATACAATGTCTTGAAAAACAAATTAAAATTCGAAAATTGTAAATAAAACGAATTTTCTTGGATACATGGGGGTAAAATTAGGCCGCAAACGACAAAAAAATATTGCATGAGTGACTAAATGAGTGGTTTACATAATCAAATACCACCAGTCAAGTTTTTAAAATGTAACATTTTGTAATTTGTTAAAGTAAATCCCCATAATATATAAGGTGTGTTCTTATTTTTGCGGCTCGAGCTTACCATGTTTCTCTAATATTTCTTTTATTATTCTACATTTATGAATTTATACTCATAATTTTTCGAGTTAATTTATTGATTATGTTTTGGTCTTGTGTGTTTAGTCGTTTTTTGTTGCTTAGTTTTTGAAATAAACAGAAAAATCGAAGAAACTTTAATTATATGGTGGTGTGTCCTTAGTTTCGCGTGCCTGTGTCAAAGGCACATTTGAAGATGAAGTTATTCGCATCTGATTGATCTCTGCAAAATTCTATGAAACAATTCATTAGTTTATTCCATTGTAAAATTATGCAAGGTACATGTACAGGCCCAGCCTGTTAATGTATACCATGCAGAAAGTTGTCAAACTTTGTTTACAATCTGCAAAAATGTTAGTGTATGTGTATGAATGAAATGAAATGTTTCTACCAACAAAATGCGTGTGGTTTTTGGTGCTATAATTTTGTTTAAATCGTGTAAGTACCTTGTATAATTTTACCATGGAATAAACCATGGCTTATAATTTTACCATGGAATAAACCATGGTAAAATTATACAAGGTATTTGCACGACTACAACAAAATTACAACACCAAAAAACACACGCCTTTTGTTGGTATACGCAAGCAACCAGGTGTCAGAAACAGATGTCTTTTGTTTTGCAGACGCAGCATTCATAGTCATTCAGTGTGTCCAATATGTGTATAATTACAGAGTGTATAATTACTCACATGTGTAGGTCATGTAATTAGATTCATGTATAATATGTGTGTAATTCTACCTTTGGTTTTATTTTTATTTATTTATGTTTTAATTTTAACCTACACAAAAGATGCGTAGTTTAATTTTCTTCAATGAGTAATTGAAGACACAACCATATGCAATTTAATTGGTAATCATTTTATTCACACACATGCACTAACATTTTTGTAGCTTGTAAACAAAGTTTGACAACTTTCTGCATTATATACATTAATAGGCAGGCCTTGTGCATGTACCTAGTATAATTGTACCATGGTTTATTTGTTTAACTTGTCCCTTTTCACACTGCAGAAATTGAAAGAAAAACATTTTTGTATTTCTCTTTTGACATACATATTATCTATTCTTTTGTTTGATGCAAGCCACATTAAATGCAGGTACATGCATTAGATGTAACTCTGCACTTTTCACATTGTTTCACAAAGTAATTGTATGCATCAAGCAAGGCACAAAAGTAATTGTACTTGTTTGATGTGCCTTGTATTTGATGTGTGTTCTATAAACTCACACATCTAATTTTTTCGACCCCTCATGAACAAACTTTGTATGTCTGCCTTTCAATTTCTTATATGTAATATCGTCGGGTGGTTACTGGTTTGCCGCATCAATAATGTAATCTTAATATCTGTCCGGCAAAGCAGTAACCAGACGACGATATATGTACATATGTATGTAGAACTGTCTACACTTACTTAACAAATGTAGCCATATCATCAAGAGGCAGCTCGCACCCAGGCCACCGACAAACACCGTGCGCATACAGAGGGTGATAGTATTTTTTGGCTAGAAGATCTTGACTGTTCTGTGTATGATCCTTAAGATCACCAAAAGGGCTACAATCCGGCTTGGAAAATGCGGCCATATCGCATAAAGCTCCCATGGACCCCACATGTAGGTTTCCAGCTGCATCTAGAAGGCTATGAATGTTTATTTGCTGCTGGTAAAAAGGTTGCTCTCCCAAATCTTTAATATGATGTTGCTCATTTTGGTGTTGTGTTTTGTTTTGAAAAATGGCTGTTCCTACTGTTTTTGTGTCTGCAACTCCTGCTAAGGATTGTGAGGGCACTGGTTGTGTGTGAGGCAATGCAATAGTATTATCTTTTGTTTTCTCTTTGTTATAACCATCATTTATTGTAAATTTATTTTCGGTATAATCATTTGCCATGACATCAGTAACAACTGCTGATCTTGGCCCACTGTTTTTATCATCCACCTCTTCACCTTCAATTTCATCATCTCCAGCAGTAACATTTTTCTTCACCCCTTCTAGATCTATGTTATCACCTAAATTTAAAAATAAAGGAAATTTTGTATGCTTAGTCTCAGTTTAAACTATGCAAGCCTTATTGCTAAGCTGATTAGATTGTAGGAGAGAGACGAGGAGGAATACGATTTGCTTTCTCATTCGTAATGTTAAAAAAACACAAATGCATACACAAAAGTATGAGATCAAAAATAAGACTTGCATTGTGTGCATGCCGATTAAAGTTCAAAGAAAAAAAGTGATAAGCTTAGAAAAAAGACTTGTGTGTTGAGAACTGGAACTTTAAAATATTATCGCTTATGGATGGCCATGGCAACTGGCAACGCAACTGAAATTATAATTAGTATTATGTGTGGCAACTTTCTCCAGTTGCTAAATAGTTATCGAAATATGATTACGACAGATTAATAACTGAAAATAATGCTAATACTATGTTCAGAAGGCAACATGAACCACTTGGTTCGGTCTCTGAACCATGATTGCGAATCATGCCGTTCACACGACACGTTCGTGATTCGTTTTGACAAATATTTTTGATGCAGTGATGCCAACTCTAGCTATATTTACAATTATTTTTTAGCCCTTTTAGCCCCTTTTTAATTTTTGTTTAATATGGCTACATTTTAATCTTTGTGAACTTTTTGCTCCTTTAATCTAGCAATATGGACTTTTTACTCATTTTATTTTGCTAGTTTGCCTTACCAATTAAAAAAAAAAAAGAAGAAGAATATAGAATAATCTTCTATTTTTTTCAAATATTTTGTGCTTTGAAAGATATTCAATATAGGCTAAAAACAGAAAACGTATGTATGTTTTTTGAAGAGCGAGAAATCGAAATTTTATTTAAGGTGTCTTTACATGGTAATACAAAGTATTACGACTTTCTAGAATCAAAATATGTATTATGAAATTCTCTCCGTGCTTAAAAAAAAGAAAACAAGAGTCTGTTGTAGGTATTTTCCATGTTTACACTGATACTATAAGTAAAATGCAAGCAATGATATTAAACTGTTGAGTTTAATAACAAAAATTTGAAAATTGTAAAAAAAGATATGTACTAATAAAACTAAATATTGGAGAAAACATTTTATAATTTCAATGCAATTTTACTACAAAATAGAATTTTTGTTTAAAGTTTATGTATTGTTTGTTTGGTTGTGCTGTACCAGTTAAGTAACTGATGGTAAAATATTTACAAAAACAACATAAAAATTTCCTGAGTTGATTTTGTAAAAGTGTCAACACCAATATATACCATTAGTGCTGCCAATTTTTAATTTGAAATACACCTCTCGTGTGATGAGACTTTAGAAAATAACATTTACAGACCGCTTGTCAAATTTTCTATCCGTATTCTCTCCTACTCGATACATTTTGCTTTCACATGATAAGATTTTGTATAATCTACAGCATATTTTGACATGTCGTAATACATTGTATTACCATGTAAAGACAGCTTTAATAACAACAAATTTAATATGTACATATCAGGGAACTGAAACGAGTGATCGGAAAAATAATCATACGTAATCAATATCCTAAAAACATGTCTTTTTGTTGAAAAAATCAAACTTGTTCAAAACACACATATTCGTTGCTAAGTTTTAATCGCTCAAGTGAGTGGAATCAATCAATCAGTTCGAATGATTGGTTTTTTGGCTCGAGTGTTTTGAACAAGAACATAATGCGAAAGGAAAAAATGTACATTCTAATCAGCATCAAGTAGTTGATGCAGAGCATGATACAATTATACAAGGTGCATGCACGACTACAACAAAATTACAGCACCAAAAAACACACTCATTTTGTTGGTAGAAACAAACGGATAATTGTCAGAAACACATGTCTTTTGTTTTTAAAAACAGCTATCACAGGGTAACTAAAGTACAATTGCAGACGCGGCATTCATGCATGATTATAGTCATTCAGTGTTGCCAATATGTGTGTAATACACAGTGTGTAATTTCTACTCTCATGTGTGGGCCATGTAATGAGATTCATGTATAACCTGTGTGTAATTATACCTTGGGTTCTATTTTTATTTATTTTTGTTTTAATTTTAACCTACACAAAAGATGTGTAGTGTAATTTTCTTCAATGTGTAATTGGAGACACAGCCATATGCAAATTCATTGGCAACACTGTAATCATTTTATTCACACAGATACACTAACATTCTTGCAGCTTGTAAACAAAGATGGACAGCTTTCTGCATTCTATACATAAACAGGCTGGGCTTGTGCAAGTACCTTGTATAATTGTATCATGATGCAGAGTAAAAGTGAAAATTAAAAAATCATTGTGTATGAATGTTGTATTTATAAAGAGCCAACAAATCAATGCTTAAGTATGGATGGGTATGTGTACTTAATTTAGGAGTTTCATATCAGGGATGGTAAAAGTAAAGAAACTGTGTTTTTTATGAAACTTATATTTAGTTATATATTTTTAAGATTCAGAAAAAAAATTTTATTTCTCTAAAATTTAAAAAATTTTAGTTACATAGTTTTCATATGTATAACATCATATGTATAACCATTTATTCAGTAAAAAAATTTACTTGTAAATCCTTATATATCAGTTGTGTTTGTGCAATATAAGTTTTCTTGACATACATATATATGTATGTATGTGCAAGCAGTTTAGCTGTTATTAATTTACAAGTACAACAATTTCATTCATTTATTGTCACGTATATATAACAGGCAATTTAAGACCAAAAATTGCTGCTAAAATTTTTTACAGCCTTATATTTTTTTATTATTAAATATTAAATATTTACTGTATTATTTATAAAAAAAATATATTATAATTATTAAAGGTCTATGACAACTATCGTAAAGAAAGTTGTTAAATAAGCTCTTAATAAGCATCAAACATATTTCTTAAATAAGAAGGTTAAACTTTAAGAGATATAAAACAGGTTAAACGAGTTCCCCTTATGTAAGTTCTTTTGAAGATTTTGTTATTAATACTCGTAGTTAAATGAAATACCGAAGTATATTTATTTGACATAAAGTCTTTATTTATTTAATTTGAAAATTTCCTTGTTTTTATGGTTAAGCGATTGTCTATATGCATTTCGTTCCCGCTTTTTGGAACTCATCAGTAGACTTCAACGCAAAACATGTTTGAATTTAGCTAACAAACTTCGTATGTTTACAGTAAGACTGTTAATGCACAATCGAATAAAGATGCTTGTTTTGTAAAGATTTTTGTTTGAGGCTTTCAAACTTATTATGTTTGTATATTGTGATTCTCAATATAGTATTAAGAGTCTTAGTATAAACATACGAAGTTTGTTAGCTAAATTCAAAAATGTTTTGGGTTGAAGTCTACTGATGAGTTCCAAAAAGCGGGAACGAAATGCATATAGACAATCGCTTAACCATAAAAACAAGCAAATTTTCAAACTCGTAGTTAAACAAATCGTGGGCTTGTTTCTGGTTTGCTGCAGACATAATGTATTTTCAATATACTGTGCCGCAAACCAGAAACAAGCCGACGAAATGTTGCACCTTTTTTATAATTGGAACAAAAAGAACCTCCAATTTTGCACCCCTGTTTGACATGTTTGTGTGTGTGTGTTTTAAAATAACTTGAACGAACTTGACTACTTTGATTTTATTCAACGTCAGCGCTTGTTCACATAGAAGTTTGAATAAAACAAGTTCGATCACTCCACTCACAATTATTCCAACGATGCGTTCGTTTCTATCATGATACAGATGCAGAAAGTTGTCAAACTTTGTTTACAAGCTGCAAAAATGTTAGTGTATGTGTGTGAATAAAATAATTACAGTGTTGCCAATGAATTTGCACATTGAAGAAAATTACACTACACATGCTTTGTGTAGATTAAAATTAAAACAAAATTAAATAAAAATAGAACCCAAAGTAGAATTACACACATATTATACATGAATCTCATTACATGGTCTACAGATGAGAGTAAAAATTACACACTGTGTATTACACACATATTGGAAACACTGAATGACTAAAATCATGCATGAATGCCGCCTCTGCAATTATACTTTATTTGCCCTGTGATTGTTATTTTTAAAAACAAAAGACATCTGCTTCTGACAATTATAGGTATGTTTCTACCAACAAAATACGTGTGTTTCTTGGTGTTTCAATTTTGTTGTAGTCGTGCAAGTACCTTGTATAATTGTATCATGGTTTCTATGATGCTGATTATATTCAACATTGAGTTTTGTTGCATGATTAAAACTGAATAAAACATTTAATGTATGTGAATGAATTGAGTAAACCATGTTCGATCCCTCCACTCACAATCATTCCAGTGAACAGATATTAGAACGATGCTGATTTTATTGTACGTTGAATGTTTTGTACGTGATTAAATGTGAGTAAATATTTTACTGTATGAGTAAATCATCAAAAACCATGAAAATTGCAGCTCACTGGTACATATGTACTTAATAGAGATGGGCGCGTGTTGAATTTTTCCAACACGACACGAACACGAATGCCAAGATGTCCAACACGTACGAAACACGCACGAGAAATTTTTTCAAAACACGAAACTGCACAACACGCACGAAATCAAATCGAATAACAAAAAAAGCATTTTTTATATTCAAATAGATACTTATTTTTTTTTAATTTTCAGAACTTTAAGCTTAAGAGACCCTTACACTATCAACAAATTTAAAGGTTTTATGTGTTTGACGATACAAAATATTAAATTTTTTCTTTACTGGAAATTCATGCATACATATTTTAATACCAAAAATCGTTTCGTGTTTATCGTGTCAATTTTGCTCAACACGATACGACACTAATACGCAAGAAAACTGATTTTCTGTCACGAACACTTCGTTTTGAACAAAAAAACACGACACGCGCCCATCTCTAGTACTTATGTTAACATAGATACATACATACATACATGTGTATACTTGTATATAGTATGTACTTCTGTAGTTTCACAAAATTATATACAATTCAATACTATTTAAAAATTAAAAGACATTTTATTTCTTGGTTTTTATTCTTTTTTCTCAGTTGAGCAATTTTTTAATAATAAAAATAGAATACAATATTTTCAACTAACTATGTTAAAAATTTTATAGTTCAACTAAAGTGTATTAAGGGAAGTCTCCACACTTCTATTATATATGTATGTATGTACACTATTTATATGTACCTTATTGAAATGTAATATGAAATGTAAGATTTATTTAAAAAAAATTACTTTACACAAATGTTTTTGATGTTTTGATTTACAAAAGAAACATTTTAAAACTACACCCTTTTCGCGCTTATTCGAAAAATTTATTTTGTGCTAAACGTATATTTTTTCAATTTAGCCCTTTTTAAAAAAAAATTTACGGGTTTTGAGTATCAAGAGTTGGCATCACTATTTTGATGTATGAATATACAATGCAAAGCATATTTATATAAAGTATATGCAGGTCTACAACAACTAAGAAAGTACAAAAACAACAAGCGATTTGTTTGTGTAAGAATAATGGATGAATGTCAAAAACAGATGAATACAATCAGACCTGGGCAACTTGCATTACTTTTGATTAAGAACTGATTGAAAAAACAAAAATTTTAGTGCAAACTTAAATTTGATGCTTGTAGTGCACTATTTTTTTCACTTCAATAAAATCTCTTAAAAGTAATGGATTAATGTGGCATTAGCAGCTAATTGCATGGCGAATAATGCACTTATTTTGTATTGATGTGCTTAGTCATCATGAAGTAAATCAATATTATTGCATTATCAAATATTGTACACAGTAATATTGAATAAAACGTTAACCTATTTTATCAGATAGCACAAATAATAAAATAAAAAATACAGTAAAGTTCATTGAGGGCATCTTTATAAGCACGTACATACTAATTAACGAAAAGAAAAAATTTCAATATATGTATATACAAGCTAGATTTCAGAACCAATTGAAAAAAAAAATCAAAAAGTTTCATACTTCAAGTACGTTGCATCTCGAGCTTATTTGAACAACCGTGCAATTGCCAAAAGATCAGATCTTAGGTTTTCGTTTATTGTAAAGTTATATCTTAAAAAATGGTGATTTTATTTTATAAAATACTACCGCTTAGAACAATTTCATCAAGTTTTGTCTTTCTCTCGTAGTAGTGATATGATTTTTCGTCTTGGGTGACGATATGTATATAGCAAAAAATTTACATATTTATTTATGTACGTATGTTTTTATTTATGTACACATTTACGTTGTATTTTGCACTATAATGAAATAATAGTCTTCATAATGGCGGTATGCGATGTTTGATGCAAATTTTCGTGCGTTAGTGCAAATGCAAAATATCGTAGCTTTTCTTTGGATTGTGTATGTATGTACTTTGTTGTTGGATTTTAAAGAAAAGCTACGATATTTTGCATTTGCACTAACACACGAAAATTTGCATCAAACATCGAATACCGCCAATGTGTGTAGTAGTGAAAAAAATAGTGAACTAAAAGTAACAATGCAATATTCATGCTTTACTTTCAAGGGATTTTAGTTTAATGCAGAAAAAAAATTGCACTAATATTATCAAAGTTAGTGCTAATGTAATAAGTTTGCACTTGCATTGATTTGGTTTAGTGTAGAAAAATGGTCAATGCATTTGGTTATTTAATCCAATAGTCCCAGATCTGCATACAACAAAAAGGAAATGTATGGATAGACAAAACCAAAGTAAATTTATTAATTGATAAACAGCTATTATGTGAAATAAGTATAATAAAAGATACATACATATGTACTTTAATAATTAAATATAATTATTTTTAAATGTTTTGTAACACATTTTTTAAGTAAAAAGTTATCTAAACTTTTTCACATACGTTTTCAGTATACACAATTGTGTATAACAAAGCAAAACAAAACAAAATGGCGTACGAAAATTGTAAACAACTTTTGACATTCAGGCATTCACACTACACGAGAAAAAAATGAATCACCTGAGTACTTGCATATACTTTATATGAATTTACTTTGATACAATGTATACATGCATGCATACATTCATACTTGAATAGTTGGCACGAGTTTTATGTTCTGTGTTACTTGCTTTTTTTACTGTATATAAACAAATTCAGCAAAAATAATGAATACAATGTGTTCTAATTTTTTTTTTAATTCATGCACGCATCCATTTTTTCGTTTGTTTTTTGTTTACGCATTTGTACATGTGTATGTGTGTACTCATTTTGTGTTGACAGCTAGTTCAGATAAATTAGTGATAATTTGTTATCAAAACTAGCGATGATAGCAAGATGGTTCGCTCTCAAATATTTGTATGGCGAACCATGTTGATTCAATCAAGATTCGACCGCGAATCTCGAATGAGAGACCGAACCTCGATAATTCGTGTCCGTGTGAACATGCTATAACAAAGCTTAAAAGTCTAAGGGCTAATAAATCAGTCAATGATTATATGTATTTTAATTTTAAATTATGTTTAAACACAAAATTTTGTTTTTCACCCCAAAATTAAATGAATTTTAAATAGCCAACATTGTGCATTTAACAGGCTAACCTAAATTACGGCGCAAAGCGCAACGTAACGCAACGCTGAAATGAGCAACCTAAATTAGAGCGTTAACGTTGCGCCATTCCGCCAGAAACAGTAATGCTTACTCCTTTTGGTTAATAAAAAACTCTAAATAGAAATAAAAAATAAAAATGAAAACGCTAATTTGACCTGAAAGTAGCCAAAGTTACATTACTTAACAAAAACAACAGTACTATTGCAGCCAACTTCACTTCTTTAGGCGCTGTCAAAATTGGATTTTCCAATTGCAAAGCTTTGACGCCGCGTTATTTCGGTTGGTTTCATACATTTTGTATGGGCATGAGAAATTTTGACAGCCAGACAACGCTTTGCGTAGTAATTTAGGTTGATCTGTAAGTGTTCTTTAAGTTTTACAAACATACCATATATTTTGTGCATGTGTGTGTTTTTTGAATGCATGTACATGAAAATCATGTGGTCGTTTTAAAAAGAATTTCGTTTAATTTTCGCAAATATACAACAAATGTAACACATATTTTCATATCATGAAATACATATATGTATATATAGAAAAATGCATTCCGATGCTCTTTTTGTATCCTAAAATGTGTTTTTTGCTATTTCACTTTTCTGCAAATTGATAAATCAACTTTCGTATTTATATTGAACAGCTGTTCTTTGGAAAGCTTTCCATAATATTTGGAAATCTTGTAGTGCTACCGTACTTTCAACGTAATTTGATAATAACTTTAATTCGCCACTGAAAAAATGAAAGTGTTTTAATAGTGATGAGCTACTTTTCGAAACCTGTTACTTTTTCACAGCGATTGAAAAATCACTGTGTGACTGAATTTATCAAGTAAAGGCTGGTACTCTGTTCAAAGTTGTGAAAAATTTTCAGCACTATTATTTCGCGTGAAAAATTTGACATGTACTAAATGTAGCCCACGTCGCGGTTTTTTTTATAAATTTCTTGCTTTTATTGCTTGAAAGTATGCAACATTGTTAAAATTCCGTGCGAAAAAAGCACTGCTCATGTTGTTTTTTTGCAGCTAAACTAAAATGATGCCAGACTAATTTTGCATGGAAAGACATGATTTTACGTGTTTTTCACAACAAGAACAGAGTACTACTTTTGCGAATTTATTTCGCAAATATTTCACACCAAATACTTTTATATGTAGTTTGACAGCATTTCGCACGAAATTGTGAACAGACTACCAGGCTTAACAGGTTTTGCAAATGTAGTTCTTTCATACAAACTGTGAATGCTCTTGCATGCTTACTTTACAGTAAATAAAGCTACCACATGAATTTATTTGTATACGTTCACCGTTTGTCGAGAAAAAGTCGTCTAATCGTGTCAAATCGTCTTTTCTGGCAACTATGTATAGCTCTCACATTTTTGTATTTGCAATTTTACTGCCTCTCTGAATCTCATACGACAATTATCAATATTTGGTTGGGGTTGATGCTAATTGTTTGTTCTTGTCGTTCTTCTTATTAGTATTTATCAAAATACCAATACTAATACATACTTTTAAAGCAGAAGAGCTGAAATGTGTTAAACCGTGATCACAGGCACTGTCATTGTTGTCAGATATGGCGATATATCGCCAAACGTGGCGACAAAAATTTGTTTTTAGCGATGAAAATTTTGAAATGGCGATTGGCGATTTACTTGGCGAAATTTGAAATCCTTGGCGATATTTTTGGCTACATTTTTACGATTTCAATGAAATAAAATAATGTTAAAAACATGAAATTTTGTAGATAAGGAATTTTTTCTTCAATATAAAATATTTCGTGCAAAAGATTATAAATGTTGTAACTTTTTATGTCAAACGAAATTTTTTGAAATTGAAGAAGTTTTAAACAAAACTAAGGACCACAAAATCTTATTTAGTGCTTATGAAACACAGTGGGAAAACTTCCTTTTATAAATTGGAACCAACATTTTGATAATGACGCTCCAAAAAGCCTGCACGAGTTCTCGCCTAAAATGCATGATTACGACGATGCTGCTGGTACTTACCACTTCAGTTTTATCAGAAGATTTAAATATTAATGTTGATCTTGGTTTCTTTTGGTATAAGTTATTGTTAAGTATTTTTTAAACGCCAGTATTTATATGTTAATGTAAACACTTCTCAATTTTTCTTAAACAATATAATTTTTATGTTTTACGATAGACGTTATCTACTGAATTTAAAATTTAACAATATTTTTAATGTAATTACAAAATAAAATATTTTTGTAGCTAAAATTTAATATTTTATTACATTGGCGATATTAGACAAGTAATTTGGCGAGGAGGCTGAAAATAAATCTGACAACACTGGGCACTGTTTAATTTCACAACTGCGCTTCTTATTAGATTTTGTTATAATAACAGAACTGCTACAAACAAAATACTGCTAAACTGTGATCACGATCACAGAGGATACCAGAGTTGAAGAAAATTACTTAAGAAAAAAGCTCAAAACATCTGATTTGATCACTGTTAAAAAGGGACAAATATAGTGTTTGTTATTGAATATTTTTAGTACAATAATCAAAACAAACAACAGAAAATGTGTACTTAGTGAAATGAACAATTGAAAATTTTTACAAAATTAAATGAAAGATTTTGCAGTGTTGAACTAAATAAAACAATGTGTTAAATATTATTAGTATTATAAAAGTAATTAAAATTAGTTTCCAAATGCTTACAAACTCAATTTTAAACATTTTCCTTCAAAAATATTAATTTTTAACTTGAACTTGCAAAAAGCAAACAACGAATGAGACCACAAAGCATAAAACGAAAATACACTTGAGCACATGCACATTTGTACAAAATTAAATGGAGGAATTTGTGGTATTGAATTAAAAAACACAATGCGAAAAGGATTATTAGTATTAATAAAGTGACTAAAATTTGATTTCAAATGATTAGAGACTTTGTTTTAAGCATTTTCGTTCGCAAATATTAATTTTTACCATTTATTTACAAAAACTAGGCTGCGAATGAGACCACAAGGAATAAAACGTAATTACTTTAAAATAATACCACGCGAAAGAAAAAGTAAAGAGGATTTGATGACTGTGTGAGCGAGACCTCTAAAAACACCACAAAATCACAATTATCTTCCGTCTTACTTGTGCTCGTGTCACCTCTGGTATCCTCTGTGATCACAATCGCAGTTTAAAAGAACAGCGATTTAGAAATCACGTTCACAAGGAGCAACATTATTAAAAAATTACAGTTTCGCTCAACACTAATTTAAATACATTTTAAGTTTTTATGAAAATTAACTCAAACTATATTTAAACATTCACTGATTTATTAGCTATAAGCTTTATACATACATAAGTGCTACAACTATCAACTAAAGTTCGGTTGCATCCATAATCAAGATTAATAAATCCATATCGCTAGTTTAGAATGAAAACCTGCTAAATTCGCTTTTTATAACAGATGATATTTTAATGGCGTTGGAAAGAGAAAGAGGCGCCGTATCGACTGCACAGAAAAAATTATTGTTGAATTTTTTTCAATTAAGTGCTTGCTTAGAAAAAATAATATTTTTAATTAATATTTTAATTGAATATACGTTTATATTAATTAAATTTATTGCTCTATCAAAAAAGTGTTATCAACAAAAAATCGAGCTGTTTTTTTCAGTATGCGACATTGTTTTGAAAAAATATTTTCAATTAAATAGCTCTCAATCAATCTTTTAATTGGTTTGGATATTTTATATGGGAGAAAAAAACTACTCAGCTAACAAATCGCACCAAAAAGAAACTATTTAAAGTCGGTCTTTGCTGAATTTTATTATTTGTAGTTTTGGGTAGTCGATTATATCGACCCCTGTGCGCTAAATTATTGATTATTTTTATGCTAATTGGTTCCAAATTCATTCATTCATTTGTTGAAAAAATATTATAGCGATAATTACTATAGTCATGGAGTTAACACAATGTGAATATTATCTTAAGTATGGTCAAAATTATCGAATATGCCATCTGGGCTACCAGATCTGACGATTTATCGTCATTTCGCCGAGTTAGCAAAATGACGATTTGACAAGTTTTCCAAAAAATTTAAGTTTAATTTAGAGGAACACAAGAAACAGCAAACTCTTTGCACATATACTAACTTTTTTGCAGCAAATGCAATCTTGTTATACATCCAAGGGAGTGGTTTTTGTTGTATCAGACTCTACATTAAAACATAATCGTCATAATCGTTATGGTTATTTAGGGTCATATTACATATCGTCTGTTGGTTATTGGTTTGCTGCATAATAACATAATGTATTTTGAATATACTGTGCCGCAAACCAATAACCAACCGACAATATATGTATAAGAAAATAATTAAAATAGTGTATTTAGCCACTGTCATTTTAAAAGAACACCCGATTCCAGAAAAACTATAGGTTTTAAGAAAGAACTATTCTATAATTATTTTTTAAACCATGAAAATTTCAGTTTCGGAAAAGTATATTTTTTGCAAAAAGTGTTTAAATTTCTTATGCGCCAGTTTTGATACCCTTTTAAACACTCCTTATGGAAAAAATATTACACTTTTACTCAAGCAAATACGCTTATTATAGTTTGAGCGTTTACGAAAATGGCATAAGAAATGGATATTGTTTGTGGGGTGAGCGCGACTGTAAAGAAATATGCTTAGCTCCTTATAAATATTTCCTTATTATTAACAATAGAAAAACAGTCAATGAATTAAGTCTGTGTTGCGACAGTTGCGCTGGTTGTATTTTTTAAAATTTTCGAGCTCTGACCATAAAATTAAGATTACGTATTTACTTTCAGGACATACTATGATGCCAGTATGTGCGAATCGAAATGTTTGGGCAGTTAGTGATTGGCCGACTATTATCCGTAATGCGCGATATAACCCATCAGGCTTAGAGCTGGCAAACTATCGATAGTATCGATAGTTTGGTTTCCATTAGACTATCGATAGTTTTTTCGCGATAGCGATACTATCTTTAAAAAAATTATTACCAAATCGGCAATAAACTCGAAAAAATTTAACATATTAGTTTTCTTTTATTGAAAATACATATAAATACATATCGCTCATTTAGTAACTCCACTGAGTTGCATGTAAATTGAAAATTAAACCCATTTTTTTCAAAACTAGTTTTTTGAGTTCTGACGTTGCTTAAATAAATGAGCGATATATGTTGAAAAATGAAATTCAACATTCCTATAGCATGTTCGAGGTTTGCTCTCTCATTCACGATTCGCGTGAATATTGATTGAACTATAAAAAAGTTTGTTTCATTCTGAATCTTGATGAATCTTTTGATAACAAATTACCGCTAATTTATCTGAACTGGCTATCAAAACAAAATTATTACATACATAAATATGCAGTTGTAAACATAAAACAAAACAACCTGACCTAACCTAATTTTTTTATCTATTTATATAAATCAAAAAGAACTATCAAAACGAATCACGAATGGGTCGTGTGAACGGCATGATTTGCTATCGTGATTAAGAGACCGAATAAAGTGGTTACCGTGTGAACAAAATTATACAAATAGTAAAATAATTCGATACTATCGATAGTATCGATAGTTTTCCAACAAACTATCGAAAATATCGAATGGCGTGACTATCGATAGTTTGCCAGCTCTAATCAGGCTACGACTGTATTTAAATGAAACACTCCGACTTCAAAAATTGGAAGTCATTTGCTAATTTGTTAATGCGCAACAAAATGCATGTAACTTAGTTTCAATGAGCTCCATTGTGCGACATTTAGAAAAATTCCAACTTCAATTGAACTAGTTTATGGATATTTTGTTAATTGTAAGAAAAAGCTTATAAACAATTTAAATTTCACTTATAAGATCGAAATGATATGTGATAAGAAAGAAATTTACAGATTTCAAAAATCTTTCTTTAAAAAATAGTATACCACCTCTTAATATATATATAGGTGGATAAAGAATATTTAAATTTAAAGCATACTTCAAAAATAAAAGATTCGTCAAATGAAACTGACGACGAAGATTAGTTTAGTTCCCTACAGTATTTTTCAAGTACATATAAAAAATTATTATACCTGATTTTTCCAGACTTTATTGATAATATATGTATGTAATTTAAATTAATTGAAAATTTATCGTAAGTACTAAATATGTTCAGCACCCTTAAACCCTTTGTGCCAAAAATCTTTATTATTTCGAAATATACAATAATTTCCATAAAAATTGCTATTTATTTATTTAATGCAACCGAATATTTAAAAACATTTTCAATTTCATGCCAATGGTGTTTGCCAATTAAAATAAACGCTCTCCTGTAAAATTTAGTTTTTGTAACACACAGGGGTCAATATGGTTTTACTTGCTAAGTTTAAGCGATTGGTTCAATCTAGAATTAAAAATGACACTACATACTTGTGACACATGTATCTTTTAAAAAAATTAAATATAATAAAACTATTCAAAAACACATAAATAAACCAAGGTTGGAAACCGAAACGAATAACGGTATCGGTATTGATACCGGTAAAATTATTTTTTAAATTTCGGTATCGGTAACGGTATCGGTATTTTTTTTATTTCGTTATCGGTATTACCGGTACATACCATTAACGAGTCTACAATACCGGTATACCGATATTACTACTAAATTTATTAATTCAGAGAGTGGAAATAGCAAAAAATCATTTTTTTTATTAACTTACTTCAAAAAGGGAGTATTTTACATTAACATATGAAAAACATATAAACTTATGTATGTGTTTCTATATATTATACTTTTATTAAAAAATAATTAAAAAAAATTAAAGTAAGTAAACCGCAGTTCAAACCTTGAATACCTATGAATGTATATAAAGTATATATTTTGGTTAATTCAACAAAATAATAAAAATAAAAGTTTTATACTATACGGATATACAGTGTATAATATACACGAAGTGTATGTAGAAAATGTAAGTACTTAGTGATGTACGAATGAACATTTGTATTCGAACTCCCGAATATTCGCACTCGTACTCGCCAAATTCAGAGGAAAACATTTTTATTAAACGAACATTTTTATTTTTTTTTTTTAATTTGCAATAATTTAAAAAAGTTAATTTATTTCAATTCAAAGAATAAAAAATATGTTTGTTGATAACCTAAAAACAAACAAAACAAAGTTCTTGTACAATTAAGTGTGTAAACAAGACCAACACCATTGAAAATTTGTTCGATCTTTAAGTAAATCTAAAATGTGCAGTGAAATCATTTAAAAAATTTCATATCATATTTTCGGTCAATTAAGGTTGCCATGGTAAAAAATATTTTGGGACGGCCTTAATCATGTAATGTTGGGGTACATTGGGAGATCAAATGACTCAAAATGATGTCCATTACAAAAACGGGAATGTGATTTATTGTTGCTGCTTATTAATAATCGTAATTTTTTCAAATTTGTTTTTTTAATGTCTGTTGGACCACTCCTCCACCGCTTAAGCGACATAATTTCCGAATTTAATTTTTTTTACCAAAATCGATTATTTGTGATCGTAAAGTCCAAAATATGTGTCGCTTAAGCTTTTTGGCGGTTATAGTACGATATATGTTCGAAAATAATTTGTCCATATCTCAAAATTAGATCTGGTTCCCATGTACATACATGTCATAGTTGTTTTATATAAATATCTTCTTAGGTTCGGTTGTATAAAAAATAAAGTAATATCTGAAGGAATTAATACATCCCTCAAAACTTATACGTTGTAGCCTCAAGTAGGCCAACGAAAATGTTAAAACTTAATAATTTGATATTGTCATATCCATGGAAGAATATATTTTTATAAAGGACACTTTCTTGTCCATGAGAATTGGAGGAAATATTTTATAAAGCTCTGCAGAACCATTTCGTTCTATACGTAGATACATTTATTGGTAATATATGTTGTATTTTGATATTTGATATGAAAATAAGTTTTTTGTGTATATTATGAAATTAAAATATGTAAAAGTAGAAGAGATGAGGATAGAAAAACCTACATGTTGACCACAATGTGTCGCTATATTGTTTGGGTAAAGTGACTTTTCTGCAAAAAATTTAAAATGAAAATTTATCATACTGTGTATATTTGTGTTTTTTGTTTTTACTAAAGCCTTTGGTATATGCTTAACTTTAATGTACGCGAACATGAGTGTGAAGTTCTTTTTCATAGAAAATTTTTCATATTTCATTTTGCAAACGTAAATAGAGCCCAAATTAAATATCTATAACTTTCACATATAATATTCGTATTCGTATTCGCGAATATCAAAAACTCACATTCAGTGCATTACTAGTATGTACATATTTTAAAGTACTCTTCAAAATTTTAAATCTCCGCATTAGCTCGGATGAGAACAACGGCATTTAGACTATCACCTTCAAGTCTATTATGGTAAGGGTTCACTATATATCTTACCCTTTCTACAAAAACTTGTGTAGGTAGAACAGCCAAGATAACTTTCGCGATTTCAAATTTAGCTTACAATGGCTTTGCTCTTTCCACCAATTTAAAATATTTATGTGTATGTCCAGGGACACGTTTTTCGTTTCTAAAAGAGAACAAAAACGTGCTGATAAAATATATTTTTGCAATTTTATTATTGGTGGGAATCGGTATACCGGTACAGACATAAAAGGTATTTTGGATACCGGTATTTTCTAACCGAAATGAATTTCGGTATCGGTAATGATACTGGTATCTAATTATAGCGGTATTTGAATCGGTATCGGTATTTTTACGATACCGTTTGCCAACCTTGAAATAAACATTTATATTTTATAGGTATCTTTTTCCTTTAACACACAATATTTTGCTTGTAAATAATAAAATAAGCAATTTCTTCTTCTTCCCACAAAAAATCGAAGTGTGTTAAGGCTCAATCAGAGGTGTCATAACCATAACCATAAAAAACAGCCGTTCGAACCAAACTAATGGGCAACACTGTACTTGATTATAGGTGACTCGCCATAACGCCATAATGGCTTCGTTAGTCAAATCGTTTCGTCTTATGGCTTCATTAGTTAAATCGTATCGTCTTACTTTTGAAGTTGTCGAATCGTTTAAGTCTGTATGTTAGTTAGTAAAAACGTGAGACTGCCAGCGAAAGTGTCAACTGTTACTTTGCTTTATACGTGTGTGTGTATGTATGTAAGCCAGAAGTTGACGTTTGCTACGTAAAAATCTATTTTCTGTAGATTTTTACGTAGCAAACGTTGCCAACACATTTTCAATAAGCATCAACATGCTTATTAAATGTTAGGGATTTTGTCAGCTGACACGCAACAGCACGATACGATTTCAGTAATTCTACCATAACTCTCACCATAGAAACCAATTGAATTTTGGTTTCGTTATGGCTATGTCACGTCTAATTTAAGCTTTAATAACATTATGACTTTTACATAGAAAATGTTGTCACTATTTTGTTCCACAGTATGGTAATACTACAGACAAAATGAAGTTTAAACTACCAAACAAAAACGTCAAATTCAATTAATTTGAGATTAAGTTAATTTTCAGATGAGCTAATTAGCGAAAAATTCTAAGTATTAGGCTTATTTCTTAACTTGAGGGTTACACGATCAAGTTTTGCCTTTCAAATTTCAATACAGTCACACTTTTTCACTAATACGACTTTGATATCAAATTTTCTTTCCAATTGTGTGTTAAAATTTGTAGGCAAAAAACAACTGACAGCAATTTAAATGAGCACACTTTTAGTTTTTGTTTTCAAATATTCTGCCGACATAGTATTTTTGTGTTCTTTTATTACAAATAATTTTATATTCCACAGAAAAATTTTAATCATAATTAGATAAATATTTTTGGAAACAAAAAATAAAAAGTACAATGATGTGTTGCGGTTTATAGACTTATACGGAAGCCATGAAGTTGTGTTGTTTTAAGTTGTATTCTAAACAACGGTATATTGAAAATAAATTTGCTTTGAAATTGCGTGCAGCCTACGTCACAGCTTTCAATTTAAATGAATTTTGACAACCAGTATGTGTGAAACACTTGAAAGTATATGGAATATGTTAACAACGTTTTGTCTCTCCTTTACAATTTGGTTGAAGTGAGTTAGCAGGCTTACACTCTTACCCGACGATATAACAAAACGGTTTCAAAGATTTTGAGTTATTATGCTTAGTAGCTTTTGTTTGTCTAATCCTAAATTATTGAATGGAATCTAATTTAGTTAAAAAATCGATCCAGTAACATTTAATTATTGCACAAACACTAAGCAGAATGGAACATCAATAAAAAAACAAAAGGCGCTGAACGTGCGTGTGATGTCTGTTGGTGTAAATTACAATCATATACCCAGTAAAATAAATTGGAAGCAATTTTTGAAGAACTGCATTTTCATTGCTTCAAAAGAATCTATATTAAAAATATGCAGATAGCACTACTCTACAAAACTTTTTTTCGCTACTTATCCTAAGGTTCATGTTATGATTTTTTGCAGGGTTTAAAAAAACTAATAAATATTTACTAGAAATTGTCAGCAAATTAAATAATTTCCAATGAAAACTACAAGCATATTTTTCTGTTACGAAATAATTTCATTGCTCAAAATAAATATTTTATACCTTCACACTATTTAATATTTTCCATATCAAGTCGCTTTTGAAAACTATATGGTGTTATGGAATTGAACTATGGGACACTGCTTCAGCTTCCAATGAGAATCCAACGAAGGCAAAACAAAATTTTAGGTTTAATAACGTCGGCTCCATGGTATATTAAAAAATTAAAATTTACATCGTGATTTAAATATGCCACTAGTGACTGAAAAAATTGCATTTCGCCAAATGTGGCGACAAAACTTGTTTGGCCATGCAATTTTTGATATTGCGATTGGTGAATTACTTGGCGATATTTGAACTCCTTGGCGATATTTTTGGCTAAATTTTTACGATTTCAATAAAATATAATAATGTTAAAAATATGAAATTTTTATGCAAAGAGTTTTTTTCTACAACATAAAATATTTCGTGCAAACAAAATTCTAAATGTTTATGATTTAATCAGGCTAAAGTTCGTATCGCTTTGTAAGCCAAATTACATGTGATAATTATTAATGAACAAATAACATCAAAGTTAGTTGTAAATATTCTGACAACACATAGTTGAACGGAACAGCCAGCCGTTTTTTGGCTTACAAAGCGATACGAACTTTAGCCTGATTAAATCATAAATATATAAATAAAATGAAAGTTCGAACAATAATAATTAAAATTAACTAAATAGATGGTCATGGGCCAGTGGCAAAAACTAAAAATAAAAATATACTTATAGTATCAAACCAAAAAAGTTTGTCTTAAGTAGAACAAAAATAAGCAAATTAACTAACATGTGCATAATTAGTAATGAAAAAACGACAATGGTAAGACTGTTGTAAATATAGTGATGGTAAATTTGGGGCCTTCATTACAAAAACACATTTCAGCAAATTGAAATACGATGAATCAAACCAATTCACATATTCCATTTGCAGAAAAGTTTCGTATATAAGGCAGAAATCTACATCAACTGACACCACACACAGTGGACCAAACACAGAAGAACGCTGATGATGAAGGTTTAGTGGCCTTCGAAAACGGCTGGCTGTTCCGTTCAACTATGTGTTGTCAGAATATTTACAACTAACTTTGATGTTATTTGTTCATTAATAATTATCACATGTAATTTGGCTTACAAAGCGATACGAACTTTAGCCTGATTAAATCATAAATATATAAATAAAATGAAAGTTCGAACAATAATAATTAAAATTCTAAATGGTTTAACTCTTTATCTCTAAAAAAATTTTCTAAAATTCAAGAAGTTAAAAAAAATATGGACCACAAAATCTCATTTGAGCTTATGAAACACAATGGGGAAAAAATTTTGATAATGAAATAAATAATAAAATAATGATAATGAATAAATAATAAAATATTCCTTATTCTTATTGAGTTATCTATCGTCAATGAGAATTTCAGCATTTTGAAGCGATGTATGTCGTATAAATTAGGGTACCAAAATAACGAATCTAAAAAATGAATTTTGCATATTGGATAGTTTGACGTGGTAGGGACGATATGTGTACTTAAGTATACATTAAAGCAAACGTTAATTCAGTTTTATCACAAGATGTAAATAATAATTTTGATCTTGGTGTTCAAGTTCAAGTTATTTTTAAATATTTTTTATACGCCAGTATTGTATGTTACTGTAAACACTTTTCTTAATTTTTCTTAAACAATATAATTTTTATGTTTTAGGATAGACGTTACCTACTGAATTTAAAATTTAACATTATTTGTAATGTAATAAAACTATTTTTGTAGATAAAATTTAATGTTATATTATATTGGCGATATTCGACAAGTCTGAAAATAAATCTGACAACATTGATTGTGGATTGCTATCGATTTCCTCAACATCTACGATAAGTAAAAGAATTTTTCCAAGTCAAGTTTTACCAAAACTAAAGAATAGTATAGCTTAAATCCTAAACATTTAAACCATATTATTTTTCTGAAAGATTTTGTTGGAAGATCTCTTTAAACTATTGAATTAACTAATATTATGACCTTACAAACTTGTTAATTTTTAATGAATGCATAATTATGATTTTTTTTATCTGATTTACTTTAAGAGTTCTTATGTGTGTGTCTCTTTTTGTTTTACTAATAAACTTAAATGCATAAATAATTTATGCACTTGATTTATGAAAAAACTTTATTAATCGGTTAACGCGTTAATACCGAAATTAACTGATTAAAGCAAAAGCCCGATTAAACGAATACCCTAGTGTCTATAAAATACAGTGGGGAAAACTTCCTTTTTTAAATTGAAACCATAGTTTTAATAATGAAGCACAACAAACCAGAACTCCTAGTTCTGGCCTAAAGTATATGATTAGCATGACGCTGCTGGTAACTTTTCAAGGTTTTAAATACATATTATTATATTTCGATTGATCTTTCAAGTTTAATTTATTCTATTTAGATTGATCTTTTGGAACAAGTTCGTTTTGAGTATTTTTTAAACGCCAATATTTATACGTATGTATCTTATACATATAATGAGCTGTTGTTAATTTATACGTTTTACGAGAAGCCTGGTATTCTGTTAAAAATTTCACGTGAAATGCTATCAAAATATATACAAAAGAAAAAAATGTTGGCACGAATTGTTTATGAAAAAACATAAGAAATTGTAAGATAGTTTCAAGGGCTAGTTAATATTAGGTGGGTTTGAGTACTTTTCCAGTAAAATCCAGTAACTGAGTAATTACTGAGTAATTTAATGAAATTACTGTCAATAAAAAATTTTGAATAAAAAAGTACGCGAACGGAAAAATTATAAAATTCCGTAAAATATATACAACAGCTGATTGGCAATTTGGCTCCAAAAAAATTATAAATGCATATATGCAAAAAAATATACAAAACTATACATATGTATGTACGTAAATGCATATCGTCGGGTGGTTACATGTGTTTTCGATAAAATCGATGAAGAATGTTTTTTCATTTGTTTTATAAAAATACACGATAAAATAAATAAATGTTTAATAATAAAAGTAATAGATACGTACATATGTTTTTATTCAAACTTACGGGCCTGGCCCACGATGTCGACAAGAAACTTTCTATAGCTTACTTATCCCAGAAGAAAATATTCGACACTTAGGACCAGTCCCACGATGTCACCAACGTTCGACTCGTTGCACAGTTATATTGCAAACAACAACAAAAGTTTATAATTTGTTTTTGTTTTGAATGTAAGTGTGCGACGAGTCGAACGTTGGTGACATCGTGGGACAGCCCCTTAGAAGCACTAAAAGCTGTTAGAAGCAATACATTTATTTCATTTCTACAAACAATAACGTAAGCGAGACCATTCATCGCGAACAAAAATAAAATTAAAGTGCAATTGGAAGTGATTGCAAGAAAACATTTTTGCTGGGATATTGAATACAAAAACAAATTATCATTTTTTTTTTTTGGTTTTTAATATAAGTAAGCAATATAAATTTTCTTTTCGACATTGCTTGTCAGACCGTTAAAGTTTCTAAGGGCACATTATTTATATATATATATACATACATATAATCTACCAATAACTTAATTTTTTTTAAATGTCCCATGTACAAACAAAAAAATTCACTATACTATATATTCACTTTATGAAAATTCCGCACGTTTTAATTTGACGTTTAATACAGAACGTACACGAACATTTTTCTGGCATCAACCTTTAATAAATGTTATATTGTTTATAACTTAATGCATTTGTTTTTTGTTATTTTTAAAATTTTATCAAAAACTAAAAAATTTTGTTTCCCATTGCTTTTATTTGTTTATATTTAAAAAGATATGGTTTCGTTTTACTGGCAAAAATTTGCATTTACTCAGTAAATGAACTGTCATTTTTCTCTCTCAATTCGCCCTCTCGTTTATTGGATTTTGTGTACTTGAACGCAATCCAGTAAAAATAGTACAAATTTGTAAAAAATTTTGAGTTCGTTCCAGCACTTATTGTTTGCATGTAGAATTTTTCTTATGAAATAATCAATGCGGCATTACCCATTGAATTTCAAATTTAACAATATTTGTATTGCAATTACAAAATATAAATATTTTTTATAGCTCAAATTTAATTGTTTTATTATATTGGCGATATTTGGGCTCATGTGCCGATATTCGACAAGTCATTTGGCGGCTAAAAATAAATCTTACAACACTGGTTCTCAACACACATACATACAATTTGTGTACAAAATTAAGAACTTGTAAGAATGAGGATGCAATTTATCACGTGAGTTCCATTTAATATATGCTGAAAAACTAATTTTCGTATAGAAATCTAAAATAAAGTTAAATGACATTTGAATAAGCAGTCCATAACGGGACTTTCTATATTTCGTTCAAAATCGTCAATGTAACTATTATTTCTTTTAACTTGATCGAGTATTGGGTCAGCGTAGTCATAGTAATGCCTTACCGTAAGTAACGCCGGTGTAGTTTTTGTCAGCGCTATCACAATTACTATTATTATGGCCACTTATTTTCACACTGAAAATTTCATTATCGTACTTAGAATATAGTTTCAAGTAACTATTTTTATTGTGCTGTCTTTCAATTCTTTTACGACAATTTAGTACATCGTTTTCGTTAAAGTTTTTATACGAAAATTCTTGATTTTCGTTGTGATCATTCATTGCGTATTGTTGTTGTTTTCCTTTATTAGTTATACGTTTCTTTTGTAGTAACTGATTGCTCGCTGATTTTTCTTCAATAATGTTGTATTGAGAATTTGCTTGGCAAATTTCTTTCAATGAACGACTGTCAACTGTGTACTGCATTTCATTATCTTTAATACAATTTTTATTTTTTATCCAAACAATTGTATAAATGTTTAATTGAACTTTAATTTGTATTATCATTTTCTTAATTTTCAATTGATATGCATGTTGTTGTTATTAGTTGACACTGCCTCCAAATGCTTACAAACTCTGTTTCTGTATGTGCTGTGTGCATGTGCTAAATGGAATCTGAAAGAGGATAAAAGCGTTGATTAAGCTTTTACTACTTACATAGAGACATATGCAGTTAACAGTCTGATAGTAGGCTTGTCACATTGCCTGAAATGATGTGTATTCTTCAGTTATTTAAGGTCTTGCCCACTGTCCAGGCAAAATATAGTTTGTCCAGTAAAAAATGCTTTTTTTTTAAGGTTAATACATACATACATATGTAAATGGTTTATTCATTCTTTTGAAACAGAATTTTTTCTTGCCTATTAATATACTAGAATTTTCTTTTAAAGTCTATGTTGAGAAAAACATAGTAAAAACCCGCGCATTAGAGCTAATCGAAAAGTTACGGGCATTACTTTTTGAAATCTAAATATATTGAATATACGAAAATCGTATTTTTGAAGTCAATTAGCATTTTTCCGTATGATCTACAGCCTCACAAGCATGAAATTAAGGTGGAGTAGGTATTTATTTGCGAAACGAAATAAGTTTTGGTATTTATAGTAAAAACAACCATACGATTATACAGTAGATAAAATTTTGTTCCTACTTCTATCTAAAGATACTATCATTTCAAAACTATGTTTTTTGTATTTTTGAACAGTGAAATGCGCATAGGATCCAGCTAAGCCCGTCCATAATCAATTTCAATATATTTTTAATAAAAAAATATTTTACCTAATTAGCAGGGTTCCCAGATTTCTTTCGACTGACATCCCCAATTTTAAAATGTTTATCCCCAAAATTCCCCAAAAGTCAATTTGTACTAATTTTACCACTTCTTGAGATTGATCAGAAGTGTCACAACAAATTCAATTATTTTTAAAATGTATATTAATTCGTAACAGAGATTTTAGCACTGAATTTTGTTTCTAATTTAATATTTTATTGACTCCATTGCCGAAAAAACTCGTTCAATGCAATCGTTGCTTGTTGATACACAAAGTAAATTTAATATATACAATACACTACCAGTTCTTTAAACGGCCGTGATCCAGCGGCATCTTGATATGAACAAGCTTCTGTCCAAAACATGTTTAAGTTACTTGTTATTTGTATATAAAATTGTAGGCATCAAATAAGGTGAAGAACTAATTGTCAAATAATTTAAGTTATATAGTACATATGTACGTGTAAACAATAAAATTAGCTGATGAGCAATCTCCCCAATTCGAGTACCTGTTTTTCTTGTAATAAACCTTATTTAAATCTTGCTAACAACAAATGAAATCGTCTTCATTGTTACCATTTATCATTTAATATTATTTATGAACTAAAAAAGAGCAATTGGATTGAAATAAAAATATTCCGAGAAATAAATAAAAAAAATAAATATTAAGTAAAATACAAATCCCCAAAAAACTTCATAAAATCCCCAAAACGTAAAAGTTATCCCCAATTAATTCCTCAATCCCCAAACCAAAATTCTTATCCCCACTTCAAAAAAAAAATTCCCGACAACACTGCTAATACGTAAAGTAATAATTTGGTATTATTAGTGCGTTAACAAATTTTAAACTTAAAGCCTGGTACTCTGTTCACAAATTCGTGCGAAATGCTGTCAAACTACATATAAAAGTATTTGGTATGAAATATTTGCGAAATAAACTTGCAAAAGTAGTACTCTGTTCTTATTGCGAAAAACACGTAAAATGTATCTGGCAGCATGTTTTTCCATGCAATATGCCTCTGGCATCATTTTTTTTCAGCTGCGAAACAACATGAGCAGTACTTTTTTTTCACGGAATTTTAACAATATTGCATACTTTCAAGTAATAAAAGCGAGAAATTTATAAAAAAAAAACCGCAAGATGGGCTACATTTAGTACATGTCAAATTTTTCACGCGAAATAATCAATGTTGCTGAAATTTTTTCGCAGCTTCGAACAGAGGACTATGCTTTAAATGTAACACATCCCATAAAAAACACTAATTATTAACTTGACTGCATCCGGTCAAAAAATACTTGCGTGGCAACACTCTATTCTTGAATAGCTGTTGTTGTTACTTACATTTATTTTCTCTACATACTCAATGTATGTTTATTTCAATGTATTTTTAATTAAAAAATATTTTACTTAATAAGTAAAATAATAATATGGAATTATTAGCGTGTTAACAAATTTTAAACTTAAATTGTAAAAATTCCCATAAAAACCACTAATTTTGAATTTTAATTGGAAAAAAACTTTTCTGGATCCAAGTGGATTCATCAGATGGTAGTTTATATATGTATATACTAAGGATGTAACGAATGTTCGTATTCGCCTTCGCATTTGCAAATTATTCGCTTACTTTTGCTATTTGCATTCGCTAAAATGTATGCGAATATTTCAAGCGTCAAAAACAAAAACAAATTTTTACTTCTTTTACGGAACCAATTTACGATTAACAATCGTCAAAAAGACGAACATTATTTTACGCCAGCACGAAAAAGATACATATACTTACAGCGGTGTTTGGAAACATTTTTTCGGTTTTTGAAAGAGAAAAAGCAGTGTTTGATTTGCGCAAAAATATTTTCTAATTAAGACTAGTCTGTTCAAACTTTTGAAAAATATTTTGCAGCATTCATTCCACTCATATTATTTCGCATGAAAATTTAAAATTTTGAAGATATATTTCATATGTTTTTCCAAGATAAACAGAATACTACTTCTGCAACATTTCTTCATGAACAATTAATTCCAATTTTTTTAAATATGTATTTTGACAGCATTACACATAAAATGTTGAACAAAATACCAGGCTTTAGGGCCAAAGTACGAATGGGTTGATTGACTAACATTTTGTAAATTTATTTTTAATTATTATCTATATTAATTTTAATATAATTTCATATATCTTTCTGCTTTGAACATTTTTATATTTAATAATTTAATAAATATTTGCTCAATTCAAGACTTAATTTAAATAAAATGCTATATGTAGTACATCTATGTATACAACACAACTTCAGATTACTATACAAATTCATTTCATGTGATTTTTAACGTAATGTAATATTTGCATTCGCTTTCGCAAAAATTAAAATGTGTTATTCGTTTTCGCATTCGCTAAGCTGGTATTCGTTACATCCCTAGTATATACTAAGATATTTCTTCCAGAAAAACAAAAAACAAACAAAGATAATGCTTAATGTTTGACAAAAAAATGGTACCTAACTTTCCTGCGTTTTCCTGCGCCTTTTTGAGATTTTTTGGTATCATTGCGTTGTAGTAATAATAATAAAGTAAGTATTGTATAACTAATTCCTAGAGTAGACTAAACTTAAGACGTCAAGTCCTTAGAAATTACAATTCTCCTATAAATTTCTAATGCCAAGTACACACTATGGCATTTTGTGACGACGCAATAGTGTGTACGTTTGTCTTTTCCGATGTTTTTTCGTTGTGTAACATTGCTTTCCATATAAGAAACATAATGTGAACGGCGTTGCACACATTTTGAAAATGGCACCACAAATTGAACACACAAAAAATGCCAGATTTGTATTCGGCACAAGTGATTTGCAAAACTAAACCGTTTACAAAAAAACTTAAATGCAATTTCATTTTTTCAGTCATAAAATTAAATGCTCACTTAAATACTATGGAAGTATGGTAGCACTGTGAAATGTCGATAGTTCTAAACGAAAATATATGTTTAATGTAAATAATAAAGTTATCAATATGTAGAAAGTTAAAATTGCATAAAAGCAGATTTTATGAAACCAAAAGATCATCCCAATTAATTTTCCTATTTATTTATTCCATGATATGAAACTATTTACTGCATATGTTTTATTTATTTATTTATTTATACATATTATACAAAGTAAATTTGCATAATATGGTTGCACAAATATGGGCGGAATAACTAGACCATATGCCCAAGATGTTGTTAACAGTATTTTAAAAAGGTTTTGTGACTGACTGTACACGACATATGCCTTCACATAGGAAGTAGCAAGAAAGAAAGAAAGAAATTCCACAAAAGAACCGCAAGAATATACGGTTATCCGTGTCAGATTAGTCAACCAGTGGGAGCGAGACGCAAAACTCTCGAAGGCCAATAAACAACAGTGGCCTGGTTGCACTTAAGAAATAATTGCCAACGAAGCTTGATGTTGACTCGCCCAGAGCTGATTAACGACTCTGCATATGTTTTATATTTATGAAAATTAAACGAAATTTACGAGCACATGTTTTCAATAAACACACACAAACATAAAAACATATGGTATGCTCCAAAAACTTAAACAGAACTTTTATATGCAAGGTTGGGCATTTAAGTGTTATTTATATGTCTCTAAACGTTGCACTGAAAAAATTTATTTGTTCCTTAAATGGCACTTAAAGATAAATGACACTTAATTGATAATTCAATTATTGGGCCTAAGTAAAACTAATTTGTCCGTACCTTTGCAATAGTAATATGTATTAATTTTAGCCTTAACAAAACGAATAGTTTGCGAAAAGCTTTTAAAGCAAAATGCAAAAACTTTTTGGAAAAGGCAGAGGCAATTCAGAGCCTTTTTTGAAGAACCTGGAATGTGTGTGACTGCTCCTTAACAGATTTCTCGTAATAATAACTAGTTTACGCGCTTCCAACAAAATAATGACTCATGAAAAGGAACTACAACCTAAAATTATATTATGCTAGTATAACTTTTATAATTTTTACATTTCGAGCAAGATCCCCATGCTAGTAATGTAACTTTTAACTTTTTTTCTGCCAGTTGGAGGGCATCAGTGTAGGGTACACAAAATTAAAATATTTAAGCAGCGGACTACTTTCTTAAAAATCTGCTGCGTATGACCCAATTTTTAATTCCTAAAACTTATAGTATGTGTGCAAAGAACGAAAATTTCATATGAGTGTTTTTGTTTTATTTCACCGAAAAAATGCTTTACTTCAAAATTTTCAAAAATCGCTGATACACGTGTATTTTAATTTTTTGTTTTTTAGGATGATCAGTTGCAAAAATTTTTAATATATCTTTATTTTTCATGTGGTGAAGTTGTTCAAAAGTCTTGACTTCCGAGTGTAGGGTACCTACGTCTAGTGCTATTACATAAAAAAAAGAATACTCTAAAAAGTTCTTTTAAGGCAGTGATACACTATAATACAAAGTCGTGCGATCTACGAAAAAGTACAACCCTGATGTGATGAATTGTTATTGTCTTTTGAAAATTTTCATAAACTCCATCATACCAGCGTTGTATTTTTTCGTAGATCGCACGACTTTGTATGATAGTGTATCATGGCCTTTAAACATAATCAAAATCTCTGAACATGTCGCTAATAACAATGGCATTATTAATATTAATAACAAATTTGCCAAATTCAGGCGAATACGAAAATGTTTTTAAAATAAAAAATTAAAATAAATGCATAAATCCTAAGCGAAATTAAAACAAATAGCATAAAAATATTAGTTTGTAATAATTAAAAAAATAAATTTATTTCAATTCGATTCTCGTAGCCAACTTAAAAACAAACTTCTTGTACAATTAACATTATAAAACTTAAGTACTTTTCGTCACCTCAAGAGAGGAATGTTTTACTTCAAAACTAAAAGTTTAGAAGCTTTTTCTCCATCAAGCCTATTACGATGAGGTGTTAAAGAAAACCAACATCAATACTGACTAAATATTTCCTATCTAGGTATAAATAAACTAAATTTACAAGAAGTATGTATGTATGTATGTACTCGTAAGTATGCATGTATATTCAAGTCTACAACAACTAAGAAACTACAAAATCAATAGGTGTTTTGTTGGTGTAAAAGAAATGGATGAATGTCAAAAACATATGAATACATAAGCAGTAATTGAAAAACAAGAATTTTAGTGCAAAATTTAAATTTGATACTTGTAGTGCACCATTTTTTGCACTAAAATAAAATCACTTAAAAGCAATGCATTAATAATATTGCATTAGCAGTTAAGCACATGTCGAAAAATGCACTAATTTTGCATTACCTCTAAGCACATCACGAAATAATGCAATATTATTGCATTATCACATTTTGTACACAGTAAAATTGGATAAAACGTGAACATTATTTGATCAGATAGCACAAATAAATAATTAAAAAATACAGTAAAGTTCACATTGAGAGCTTAGTACTAGTGCATAGCATCAAGTGTATTTGAAATCAAATACATGTGCTTTTTAAAACATTCTCAGCGTAATTCAACTGTAAATGATGGACAAAGAAAGCTAATGCAAAGTATAAAAACACAAATACAAAAAAAATTTACTCTCTTTATACGTCCCAAGAATTTATATTTACTCGCAAAATATAAAGAAAATAAAGCCAACAAAATGTTGCTGGTATACTCTAAATTTTATCGAAAAGATTTAAAGTATTTGGTTTTTTTTATTTTCTTCTGCAGAAATTTTCTTGATTTTTATTTTTAATTTTTATTTTTAACCTTTATCAATATGTTAATAATATAAAATAAATTTTTAACATTAATTTTAATTAACGTACAAATACAATAAATAAAATAAATTCAATTGTGATATTAGAAGTTAAGGAAAGGCTGTGATATTTTATTTAATTTTATTTATATTTGCAATTATTTTTTACGTTATGTGTTTTATGTCGTACCTTTTATGTCATATTAAAATACATTCCAAAATTTTGAAGAAAATTGGAATAAAGTATAAAATATATTTCAATAAAAATAAATATCCCTTAAGATGTTGGAAAATCCCAACTAAACGTCGGATACATTAAAAATGAAATAAAAAACGTCTTTTATTTACATTTTAAAGAAATTGAATGACCTTGAAAGCCTGAATAGATACAATATCTATAAAACCACACTAATTTAAAATACAAAATACTCGCGTATTATATTAAATCATTCAAACTGCTAAATTGAGCTTGAGAATTTTTTCCTTATTGCCACAGATATATATCACTCAGTTGTGCAGTTGTCGACATCGACTTCACTTTATCACAATACCAAAAAAAAATGGAGCTTGTGTACCCGTAGTCAAAAATAACTAACTCTTCATGGCAGGTTTATGCTATTTTCTAGACCTTATGGAACAGAAATATATTGTCAGTAACACAAAATTATTCTCGAGAGCGGGTAACCAATCCCCAATATTTTGGTATTGTGTTAAAGTTTCGTCCAACATAAAAATCTCTTTACCCATGGGCAAATGGCCTACGTATTTCAGGCAGAAATACAGGCAATCACTAATTTTGTTGATATTATTTTAAATGAACTGGCCAAGAGCCCAGATCCGTTTTGTGGCGTAATTCGGTCGACTGTAACATCTCTGATCAAAGAAGATGACACTTCGACCGCTAAGGAAATGTGGCTGACTTTTTTCTCGTTTAAGGCAGGAAAAAGCGTTGATGCAGCCATTTACATACAATGGCATCCTGAAACTCAACAGGAATAATTTACGGCTTGTTACTTGTTTTCTTTCTAGTCACTTTGGACTGAACTATTCTATGTGGAAAAGTAACCAAGTTCGTTCACCCTTGTGCGTATTTTTCATTCTGAGTTTCTGTGTTCAGACTTTCATAATTTACATCTATGGCACAAAAGTTCCATCAGGTGTCGCAGTGCCGATCTTTGGACCATATCTTCCCACTTTTCTAATATAATTAGAGTTTTTCTTTTCCCGGACTTTTTCATTTCCCGGGAAAGCAGGAACGACTTTTCAGTTTCCCGGGAATTCCCGCCCAGCGCAAAACTATACAAAATATTTTTTAATTTAATTTATTTCGACAAAACAACAAATAACAATTCATGAGATCGATTAAATAATAACGTTTTATAAACACATTAGTCGAAAAACTAATATAATTTCAGTTCTTTATAAATATAATAGTAATGCATAAGTACCAATATTCGGGTATGTTCTGCATTCCACGTGAAATTAATACGTGTGGAATTGCCATAGAATTGTTGTTGCAAATATGTATTTATAACAACAATGCTATGACAATTCCGAACGATTTAATTTCACGTGGAATACAGAACATACCCGATTATATGTAAATGCAAAGTCAAGTGCATTGATATAACGCAAAAAACAAATTACATTATTAAAAAAAATATTACAAAATCTTGCTTTGAAAATAGGACTTTAGTACAGAATAAGCATTAATAGAATCGTTCGACAGTCTATTTCTAATTTTATTTAAAAAAAACTCCTGCTAATGAAAAAATACGTTCACTTTCTACGGATGTTGGCCTTATAGTCAGAAGAGCATTATATAATCTCTGGACATTTTCAGTTTTTTCACCATATGTGTACATATGAACTAAAGTTGCCACAATAAAAACAATTCCGGGAATTCCCGCAAATATATCCCGGGATTTCTTTTCCGGAAATTGTGCGGGATCCCGGAAAATTTTTCCCGGGAAATCCCGTATGAAAAACACTAAATATAATATAAGAGTGATTAGCTGCACGTAGAGCAAAATGTCCATCAGTAATTAATTTCAAGATTTTGTACTGAAATTTTGCTCTATTCGCCACGGAATGACGTACTTTGAAGTATATACAGCAAAATGGACACGATTTATCTCAGCAACGAGACGAGATATCTGGACATAGATTACAGATTTAAAAAATTTGTGGTCGAAAACCTAAGATGGCATCCTTAACTCCAAATTGTCAAAATGGAGTATGAAGCACATAAGCCCCCTGGCGACGATATGTCTTACGATAATGGTTTCTTATAACCCACTTTTGAATTCATCAATGTTAATGGTTAAATAAGACATTTTTGCCATTTCTCTTGTAAATGTTGTGTCTCTGGCTTTTTTTATGTATGCATATTAAGAATATTCTAATCTAAATCTAAAAGGAGCAGAGATGAGGAAAGGAAAACCATGTCAGCAGTTTGAGTACCAATTTGTCTCTAGATTGGTTGGCATAAAAAATATAATAAAAAATTTTAAATTAAATTTTTTCATGCGGTGTAGGAATCAATTTAATTTATTATAGAAATTTTGTACCATTTTCAAATGTTATTTTATGACAACCGTTAAAATTTGGGACATTTTTATTAACTTTAATGTACGCGAACAGGAGTTCGCGTAAGTTCTTTTAAAAAAAAAATTCATATTTCATTTTGAGGCCGTAAATAGAGCTCTGTGAGCTCGTATATAAGATTTTTTAAATGTACACTACTTGTATACGATTTTTTTCTAATAGGAAAAAGAACTATTTCAGTCACAAGAGTATTGAAGTTATATATACAAAAATTTTCATTTCAAAACGAAATTTCCTGACCTTACTTAAATATTTGAAAAGTTTATAATTTATCCTTTGTAGGAAGAGTAAAAAGCAACGAGTATTAAATAAATAAATAGTGGTCTTGGAGCTGAACAACTTTAAATTGAAATCGTGGCTCTTGCTAATACAAGTAAATGTTAGATCACAATAACACCAATTTTCCACACGGAAAGTTTAATTTGCAAAGTCTTAATTCAGCTGGGAGAAAGACAGAAAGTGCCTGTACTATAATACCTCTGTCTTTCACACAGCTTTGCAAAGTAAACTTTGCATGTGAAAAAGGAGTATAAGTTTTTACAAGCGGTTAGAAGATTTTTCTTTGATAAAGGTTTTACAATTCACTAACAGCGGCTTGAAACTTTTTGGTAGACAGTGCGTGGATTGGATACTTTTGCTTGAATAACAATCTGATAATAAAATATATTTTAACATTTCAAGAAAAAAGGAAAAACATTAAATAATATACCTTAACATAAATATCAACTCAAAACCTATATATCAACTTTAATCCCATAAAATCATCTTTGATCTTACTGTTTAACTATCTACCTGAAATATCATAAATAACAACTTCAACTTAATATATATATATGTACCTAAAAAGTGATTATCGTATTCATGTTATCATAAAATTTAAGACTTGTTTATATAAATACTTCAATTTAAGCTAGTTACATAGTACATACATACATACATATTTTATTAATTTACTTTTAACATCATCTACATTATTATAAAATGAAATTACATGATAAACCTTTGTCATATTGAAATCAAATTTTTGATATTTCCCCCCGCTAAAAAGTATAGTTTAATTTTTCTTCTTTTATTTAGAAAATCACATCAATTAATTAAAATTTTCCATTCAAGAAGAATCGAAAATACTGAACTTGAGCCCGATTAAAAAATTATTCCTGATTAAAATTCATTCTAGTTCAATAAAATTTAATATGAATCAAAAGAAAATATTTTAATATTATCTTCATTGAGTTGTATGGAAATTGAAAACTTAAAACTTGTTTCATACAAAGCTGGCTTTCTGAGTTACATATGTATGTATGTACACAGTAATTCTATGTGGTGTTGTTGTCGTAGTTGAACCTTCATTGTGGACAGACGTCGTTTTGGAGTTTTTCTCATATAAAAAACATAAGAAAAAATCATACAAAAAAATATAAAAAATGTTTATGTAATAATTACACGCTTAAAATTCGTAATACATAGAGCGTAAAATTCGCAATAGTGCGCGTTACATGGAATATTTATCAATGTGTTGATTTACACGTGCATAACATGGCAGTTTGTTGGAAAATTCGTTGGCATAATTTTTCAACCAGCTACAACCCCGCATTAGCAGCACAAAACCAATCCACACACAACTTATAAAACAATTTAAATGTTAAATGACTAAGAAAAACAGTAACCCACACGAAACTGTGTATACGTATACAATTAAGGCTAGATGAACTAGTTTCGTGTAATTTGAAAAAAAAAAAAAATTGTGCGGCTTAAAAATTGTTCTCGTGTAAATTACCTCAATAAGCCTATTTTGATTTATAATATTTTTTTTTATGGTTTAAAATAACAAAAACACAAAACAACGCAAAATAAAAGTGACACTGAGAAATACTCTATAATATAGAGTCTATATGAGCACCACAAATACAAAACATTTTTAAGTGAATTCTTACGGCTTATGCTATGTTTCCACTACGAGTTGAATCACATGCTTCGCTTCCTCAATCATTTTATGAATTATGCTGTTTACACGGCGCATCAGTATTGTCAGATTTATTTTCAACCTCCTCGCCAAATGACTTGTCGAATATCGCCAAATATCGCCAATATAATAACTGCCTTATTCATAAAAAATAATTCAGGTTTATTAAGCGCTTATTTGACATATTTCTATGGGAAATTTGTCAAATAAACCTGTAATAAACCTAAAATATTTTTTATGAATTAGACCGTAAAACATTAAATTTTAGATAAAAAACACATATTTATCTTTTGTAATTAAATTACAAATGTTGTCAAATTTAAAATTCAGTCCGTAACGTCTATCGTAAATAAAACTTATACGGTCTAATTCATAAAATATATTTTAGGTTTATTTGACAAATTCCCCATAGAAATATTGGGTGTTTTTTATTGAGGTATAGAACTTTAAGTTGGCATCACTTTTTTAACTGGCGGCCATTTTGTCAGCTGTCAAGTGATTAATATTTAGTTTGGTTTGCCATTTCATCATGAACAGGTTGACAAAAGAACAACGCTTGCAAATCGTGCAAATTTATTTCGAAAATAATGGTTCAGTTCGCGAAGTTTACCGCAAGCTCCGTCCATTTTATGGTCGACATAATCGTCCATCAGAGCAATTAATTCGGTTAACCATGGATCGTTTTCGCACTACGTTTACTCTATGTGATAATACGCATCCGCAGAGACGTCGAACAGTGCGCACAGAAGAAACAATTGCCGCTGAAGAGCAAAGTGTTGAAGAGGACCCGAATGAATCGATTCGCCACCGTGCACAGCAATTGGAGCTTTGTCCATCAACTTTATGGAAGATTTTGCGCAAAGATCTTGGCTTGCGACCTTACAAGATCCAGCTTGTGCAAGAATTAAAGCCGCGAGACCATGCAATGCGTCGTGATTTTGGTGTATGGGCCGAAAATGAGATTGATCTCGATGCTGATTTTCATCGCAAAATTTTGTTCAGTGATGAGGCTCATTTTTGGTTGAATGGCTACGTCAACAAGCAAAATTGCCGCATTTGGAGTGAAGAGAATCCACATGAGACCCTTGAGACGCCATTACATCCACAAAAACTGACTGTTTGGTGTGCTCTATGGGCTGGTGGAGTCATTGGGCCATACTTCTTCCGAAATAATGCTGGAGAGTCAGTTACCGTTAATGGAGACCGGTATAGAGCCATGATAACCGACTATTTTGTTCCCGAATTGGATGGCATGAATGTGGATAAGTTGTGGTTCCAACAAGACGGCGCTACATGCCACACAGCGCACGTCACAATCGATTTATTGAAGGAAACATTCGATGAGCGCATAATTTCGCGGAATGGACCTGTCAATTGGCCACCAAGATCGTGTGATTTGACACCATTGGATTATTTTCTTTGGGGATATGTGAAGTCGCTCGTCTACGCCAACAAACCAGAAACGTTAGGGGACTTGGAAGCCAACATTCGTGGCGTTATTGCCAACATACGGCCCCATATGCTCGAAAAAGTTGTTGAAAATTGGACCTGTAGAATTGGCTTTATTCGAGCCAGCCGCGGCGGCCACATGCCCGAAATCATATTTAAACGTTAATGGCATAAAATTATCCTTCCAATAAAGCCAAATTGATGGACATTAAAACGATTTTCTTGTGTTTTATTTCAATTCGAAGTTCTATACCTCTAAAAAAAGCGCTTAATAAACCTGAAATATTTTTTATGAATAAGGCAGATATTGTTTAAGAAAAATTAAGGAAATAAATAAATAAATACTGGCGTATAAAATTACTTAACAATAACATATTCCAAAAGATCAGTCTAAATAGGATAAATTGAACCTGAACAACAAGATCAGAATTATTACTTAAATCTTGTGATAGAACGTTAACTTAAATGTGTGCAGCATCGTTGTAATCATACTATATACATATGAGCGAGAACTCGTGCAGGCTTTTTGGTTCTTCATTATCGAAATGTTGGTTCCAATTTATTAAAGTGCCGTTTTCTCCACCAAATAAGATTGTGTGGTTCATAATATTGATTTTAAACTTCTTAAATTTCAGAAAATTTTGTTTCAAAAATTCCTTAAATAAAAAATTTCTCATTTTTAATAATATTCTATTTTATTGAAATCGTAAGAATATAGCCAAAAATATCGCCGAAGAGTTCAAATATCGCCAGGTAAATCGCCAAAAACAAATTTTTGTTGCCACGTTTGGCGAGATATCGTCATACCTGACAACACTGTTACATAGTGTCCACACCATGATACAATTATACAAGGTACTTGCACGACTAAAACAAAATTGCAACACCAAGAAACACACGCATTTTGTTGGTAGAAAAAAACAGAATTTAGTCAAAAACAGATGTCTTTTGTTGTTAAAAATAACAATTACAGGGTAACTAAAGTACAATTGCAGACGCGGCATTCATGAATTATTATAGTCATTCAGTGTTGCCAATATGTGTGTAATACACAGTGTGTAATTTCTACTCACATGTGTAGGCCTATAATTAGATTCATGTATAATCTGTGTGTAATTCTTCTTTGACTTCTATTTTTGTTTAATTTTAACCTACACAAAGGATGTGTATTGTAATTTTCTCAATGTGTAATTGGATACACAGCCACATGCAAATTCATTGGCAACACTGTAATCATTTTATTCACACACATACACTAACATTTTTCCGGCTTGTAAACAAAGTTTGACAAGTTTCTGCATTGTATACTTTAACAGGCTAGGCTTGTGCAAGTACCTTGTATAATTGTATCATGGTCCACACCTGATGATTTTATATCATAATTCGTAATATGACGCCGGCAGAGCAGCTGTAATTTTTTCATTAATATCAACACAATGGGGTAGACGTTGATGATTTTATATCATGATGAATCAAACAAATATTTAAAAAATACTAGCAAAAAATATCTAATATGCGTGTTTTTTAATTTTTTCGCCACAAATAATTCTTGTGCCGTTTTTAAACGAAAATTTTTTAATAAATAAACGTTAAATGCACAGTAACATATAAAATGACATTTGATATCAAGATGAATTTATCAGGCCGTGAGCTCTGATGATTATATCATAACGCTGCAATATTAATAAATTGAGTCTATACGTGATGAATTTTCATCGTGATATCAATTTGACATTCATCATTATATAAATTCATCAGGTGTGGACATTATGTTATAGACAATTATCATCCAGTGTTGCTACTATAAAGCTATGCTACAATTTCTTATTTATAGTAGGTAAAACACATTATGTGTTTGTTCTAAATTCCATGTGAAACAAGTGCGCGACTCATATAATTTCGCATGAAAACCTAAAAAGTTGAAGCTACATTTCATATGCTTTTCCCAAGATGAACATATCGCACACTAAATCATAGAGTCACAACCAGAGGTCCAATTCGTGTGGCTCACGGCTGACATCGGCTTGTTTTCGTCAACAGTGCTAACACAATTTGATGGCTGAGCCGATTTTTAAAAATTAATATTTTTGTTTTTTTAATCTATATTCATACATATTTTTATAAGTTATGTCTTTATTTTATATTATTATCAATTTTAATTTTGAAATCTGACTGACGCAGTTTTGCATACATATGTTGAAAATATGCAGTTCTGCCAACTAGCTATTTTATGTACAAATTGTATGTACATACAATGTAAAAATAATAAAAGCGTTTTTACGTACAAATTTTCTTGATTGATCAAATACGACATCGCTCATTAACTCAAGCAAACACATACATATATACCTATATATATACAGATGAATTATTTACCTCAATTTAATTGCATTTTATTTATAACAATGTGATTTTTATGTTAGACTTTATGTTTTTTATAATTTTTGAAGTTTATTATTATTTACTCTCCACCTGACATGAAATTTTGCTGCAACTTGAAGTTATAACTGAGTTGTTAAAACAAATGCACTAACAATAATAAAAAAAGCATTAACTTCAGCAGTCTACACATAACAATAACTTGAAGTTAATGTTAAAGTTAGTCATATTATGTCTTTTCTTTTATTAATATTTTATCTACAAACATACATATGTACATACAAAACTTATTTTAAAAAATCGGCTCCGGCCGGTCAGCCGCCGCCGCCGACTTGGGGCGAAATTACACAAAAAATTTTATGGTCCCAACATAGTTCAAGAAAAAAATTTTTGTCCCATTTTTGGATAATTACACAGAAATCGGCAACGCTGATGGCGAAGAAAGTTGATTCGCTCATGATTGGTGTGTGAAGCTTGAATAGAGAGCGAAGCACGTATATTGGAAACATACTATAACAATGTATTTTATGTAAAAAATAAAGATAAAGATCTGATGATAGTCTTTTTCTTAAGCGGCCCATCCATTCTACAATATTATTGCACATGTCGTTGTACATATTATTGTCGTTTCGACATATACTATGCAATAAAGTCCTAGTTTACACTATGCAAGTCTTAGTGCTAAGCTGATTAGTTTGCTAGGAAAGAGAGACGAGGGGAAAAGAAACGTTACTGTTCCCCTCGTCTCTCTCTCCATCAAACTAATCAGCTTAGCAATAAGACTTGCAATGTGTAAATATGGAAAAATGGCACAATATTTTCAAAGAAAGTATTGCCCAATTTTCCTGACAGTGATAAAGCAAACAACATTGTGGTGGCAACATTGCACCACATTATAGAATTGTCTTGATTGTACAATAAAAATCAAAAGTCTTTTGATATTTGCCAATATATTGTGCCACCTTCGAATATGACATACACATTGGCGATATTATTTTACAATACGAAAAATTACACAACTATATTGCAAGGGGGTGGGCCGCTTTACGGCAAATCCAGTTTTTCGTGCGCGACCAACTTTGCTTTCTCGAATGCCAACTAGTGATTCATTAACATTACCGTTGCCTAGTACTTCTTCCTTTAAGTCAGCGCCATTATCCGCTCCGGGGTCGTATTCATCACTTAAAATATATGGATGTATGTGAAGAATATATGGCTAATTGTTTAGGTTTTTGCCTTCTAATCCCTTACTTATTTTGCAAGCTGATATTAGTTCCTAAAAAAATATAAAAAATACACTTATCTAATTGTCTTCCGATATATCGTCGCTGATTTACCTAACTGACCTAACTAACATTTTAACAATTTAACAGGAGAGCAGCGTTTATGGTTGTTTTATACACTCATTCTTATGGCTGCGTCTGAAATCTTTTTAATTATAAAGGCACAACAGTAATGCTTACAGTTATGAAAATTGTAGACAAGGTGTATTATGGCTTATAAAGTCTAGTAAAGGACTTAACTCATTTTTCAAAAAAATGTCAGCTAGGTCAGTTAGTTAAAACAACGACGATATAAGTAAATGAGCGATGAAACACTACATAGAACTGCCACAAATGGTTTTTATAAATACTCCTACTTTTATTGTTATTCTAATAGTATAAAGGTGTAGAAAAATATGTAAAATAGATTCATATCGAATAAAAATTATTTGCTGGGTTTTGTATAAGTTTCTTAGACTACTACGCTTATTTTTCTTTTGTGATTTTCAAAAATATTATTATTTGAGAATTCACTAAACTTCTCTACTAAAAAAATTTCCGCAGTGAAAATTTGCAAAATACTCAGTCAAAAACTGTCATTAAGTAGCTCAATTTGTGTTCTCATTTAATAAAATGCGGTAAAGTTCAGTAAAAATTTTTAAAAACTTTTGCGTACTCGAACACAACTAATGTTACTTGAAAAAGTCGACGTATAACGTACGAATGATTCCATGTGACTCGGCCTTTGGTTTCTGCAAATTTTATTCTTTATGCATATGTAAGGTGGGCCAAAAGAAGTCATCCGATGTTGTTTGGCTCTCATTTTTTTCTATGTAAATGAAAAACTTCGATTATGTTTTTTGATTATGTTTATTTGAACCTTTAGTCCCAACTTTCACGAGGCAATTTTACTTGCGCAAGTCTTGAATTTGACGAACAAAAGAGTGAGGAGTGTAAAAACCAACAGAATTGCCGTACAGACTTGCCTGTACATGGCAATTCTGTTTTTGCTATCATTCGCTCTATATCAAAATTGACATTTCTTTTCATTTGTGTTTGTTTTCTGTTCTGGTTTTTCGTCTGTAAAATTCATTGTGGCGCGAAGTGTTTGTTTTGTGAGAATATTAATAACAATTGTTAATTTGCTTCAAATAAAAAGAAATAAAACGGTCAAGTAAACTTGCTCTATCTAAACGCTACAGCAAAGTTTAATAGAAAATTTTATGACTTGCGACTTAGGGACTTAGAATTTTATTGGTCAAGTCGATTAGATGATATCGGCCAAATGGGCGCCGTCACAATTGATCGCACTCGTTTCGAATGTTGTCCTTGATGGCTTCTTCCCTCAAACACGGGACTTTAAAAACCCCCACAAAAAAAGTGTGGAACGGTTAAATCGGGCGATCTTTCGGGCCAGTGTAAATCGCCAAAACGAGAGATGAGGCGATCCGGGAACGCCACGACACGATTATTCCGCGTTCTTGGGGAGTGTATTGCTCCATGTCAAAACAGATTTGACAATAGCCGCCATTTGCAAAAATAAGAGCATCTGCCAATAGGGTGATTCCTTTCGGCCCTCCTTGTATATCCATACACATGTACAAAGTAAATTTATATAAAGTATATGCAAATGCTCAGGTGATTAATTTTTTTTTCTTTTAGTGTTAATGCATGACTGCAAAAAGTTGTTTACAATTTTCGTACGCCATTTTATTTTATCTTGCTTTGTTACACATACATACATATGTATGTATGTATTTACGTAGTTCTACAAATTGTGTGTAGTGAAAAATGTTAAATAAATTTTCACATGAAAAAGGTGTTTGAAGACATTTAAAAACAATTTTAATTAATTATTGAAATATAAGTAAATGTAACTTTTATTATACTTGTTGCACGTAACAAGGGTCTATCAATTAATAAATTTACTTTGGTTTTCCTTTCCATACATTTTCTTTTTGTTGTGTGCAGATCTGGAACTATTGCATTAAATAAGCTAATGCATTGACCATTTTCTCACATTAAACCAAATCAGTGCAACTGCAAATTTATTGCATTAGTACTAATTTTAATAATTTTAATGCACTTTTTTGCACTAAACTAAAATATCTTCAAACCAATGCATTATTACTACATTGTTACTTTAGTGCACTATTTTTTGCATTAAAGTAAAATCTCCTCAAAGTAATGCATTAATACTGCACTGAAACATATAGTGCACAATAGAATTAGATAAAACGTGAACGGGTACAAACATAAAGCATGTGTACATACATATCTACATATCGTTGGACATAAGTAGAAAAGCTCTAACTCAAATAACTGTAAATTTACAGGAGAAGGTAAGAACATAACAATAAACAGTACAAGTGCTTGTATTTGGGTGAAATGAATTGGAATCACTAAAAAACTGAATTTCGTGAAAATACGAAAATCATATAACAAAGTTTTTTATAATTATTATTATTCGAACTTCATTTGTTTGTTCCGTTCAAATACGTGTTTGTCAGAATATTTACAACTAACTTTGGTGTTATTTGTTCAATAATAATTATCACATGTGATTTGGCTTAAAAAGCGATAGGAACTTTAGCCTGATAAAATCATAAAATAAAGTTTTTTATGATTTTTCTTCAAAAAAGGAGGAGGTTATATGATCGTCATGTATGTATTTTTTTATATGCTTACCGATTTCTCTACCACTTGTGAAGTGATTTTAAAAATTCTTCCTCTATATGAAATGGTATACGATGTTTGTTCAAAACGTATCGCGAAATTTGAATTTTCGCGGGTTACGTATATTAAAATTTTTATTTTTTTTTTGTGGCGTTATGTTGGTACTCATGTCTCCCACTTATGCGAACAATTTCGAACATTTTGAATGTTCAGTTAATTGTTGACAGCTGCTTTGCTTGCTCGTGTTTTGGCTCGTCTTCGGTTTTTACCTTGATTCGTGCGGCAGCTTCCATTGAGATGATTGAGCTTTGCTTTCCATGTCATAACGATAAAGTCAAGATTCGTCACCAGTTATGACTCTCTGGAGCAAATTTGGGTCCTCATGGACAGAGTCCAAAAGCTCATTAGCAATGTTCATGCGATGCTGTTTCCGGTCGAAATTGAGCAATTTTGGTACGAATTTCGCGACGAAACGTCTCATGCCCAAATCATTGATAAAAATCGAATGGCACGATCCAATCGATATGTCTAGGTCCTCAGCAACTTCTCTAATGGTGATTCGACGATTGGCCAATACCATTTTCTTCACTTCATCAATTTTTCTGTTGTTGAAGTGGTCGGGCGTCTGGCACGCACTTCGTCGTTCACATCTTCTCGGCCTTCTGATAACATTTTGTATCACCGATAAAAGTTCCAAGGTAGCTTTTCCGTATGCCACAGTCAACATTCGGAATGCATCCTCGCACTTAATTTCGTTTTTCACACAAAATTGTATACAGTTTCTTTGTTTAATTTTTTTAATAGGTAAAAATCGAACACGAGCCAAAACACGTGCAAGCAAAGCAGCTGTCAACTGAACATTCAAAATGGCCGAATTTGTCGGCTAAGTGAGAGACATGGGTACCAACATAACGCCACAAAAAAATCAAAATTCGAATATACGTAACCCGCGAAAATTCAAAATTCGCGATACTTTTTGAACAAACCTCGTACTCCACAGTTGGTCCCATTTTCACCAATATGCGATGGGAGCAGGGGCATTTATGTGTAATTGGTGCGAATTGCTTTATAGTTAATGGCGTAATCCAGCGGAAAAGTGGTGGCGTAAGAGTAGGGGAAGGACTCCTTCCCATAGAAAGTAATCACTAATTATTGCATTTTGATATATAATACAGTAATTTTGACTTAGCTGCACAATCAACTTTGCACAATTTGTTGTTCAGATATGTCAAAAATGCTGTTATCTTAAATGTACTTACCTGTCTTAATGTGCAGGTATACAATTGTGGTTTCCTGCCTAAAAGTGCAGCCAAAAAAGTGTTAAAAGGTATATATTGGGTATATAATTTTTTTTCTACAAATTTTACTACAAATTTGACAGGCTCTACGCTATGTGGAATATTGTACTGATTACAAAAACCGATATCTTAGGCCAGTTTGAAGCAAACACCTTCCGCGCAGAATCAATTTATAAAACCTTCCAAAATTTTTGTAATAACAATAAAAATTCAAAACACCACAAGCGAAAAATTTTAAATGTTATTAAACTAACATACATTTCAATACCTGCCTAGATATAAAAAATTGCATTCACTTTACATAGTGTCCACACCTGATGATTTTATATAATAACTCGTAATATGACGCCAGCAGAGCAACTGTCATTTTTTCATTAATATCAACACAACGTTGATGATTTTATATCATGATGAATCAAACAAATATTTGCAAAATGCTTGATAAAAATTTCTAATTTGCGTGTTGTTTAATTTTTTGGTAACAAATAATTGTTGTGCCGCCTTTTTAAACGAAAATTGTTTAATAAATGAACGTTAAATGCATAGTAATACACAATATGACATTTGATATCAAGATGAATTTATCAGGCCGTGAGCTCTGATGATTATATCATAACGCTGCTATAATATTAATAAATTGAGTCTATACGTGATGAATTTTCATCATGATATCAATTTGACATTCATCATGACATAAATTCATCAGGTGTGGACACTATGTTATGAAAAACTATTTTAAATGCTGCCATCAGGGATCGAAAAATCGTCGAAATCCCGATAATATATAAAATATTCGTCATTTCATACCCGAAAAATCGTCGGAAACAAATGAAAATTTACCTTTTTTTTAAAAATGTATACATATATTTTCTTTTATAAATGTATGTTTTTAGTAGAAAACAAAAACATATCAATTCATGTTCATGTATGAATCTTACACTAAGCCATTCGCATTGTTTTTACTCTCTCATAACTTTGTTCCCCTCAGTGACAAAATTTCCAAAAATATTCCCAAGTTAGCACGTCCAAGTTTTGGTCTCATTACTTTTGATGGCGGAAAATTTTGATAGAAACCTCGAATTTTTTCACAATTTATGTGTTTTGAGGATATCAATTTACACAGAGATCAAGCAATTTTAACCTTAGAGTAGAATGTTAAACATAATAAAAACTGTTTTATCAAAATGTAACTTTTTTTGTACAACTAGTTGTAAAAGCGTTATTTTTTACAGTATAACAATAAGTTTTTGTGACGAGGTGTATTTGTGTGAAATGTATTGGAATCACTGAAAAACTCAATTCGTAAAGAAAATATGAGTTAGGGCCTTTCTACTTGAGACCACCGATATGTATGCATTTCTTTTAATTTAACCCATATACATACTTTCATAAAAGTTTCAAAGTTGGAAGGGTAAATTTAAATAATAAATGTCAATATTTTTTTTTTATTTAACGCTAAACTATCAACAAGTAAGTTTTTTGAAATTACATAATAAATTATTAAGAAAGAGTCTGCAACACTACACCAAAATCTTTAATTAGGAATACATATATGAATTCTAACAATAGATTTTTGGAATATTGAAAAATCGTCAATTTTAAGGAAAATATCGTTAAATCGTCATTTTGCTATTTTCGGCAACAAAAATTTTCAAAATCACATCTGGCAGCCGTGGCTGCCATCAAAAAAATTCTAAGTCCTCTTTTACATTTGAGACATTTCTTGCCGGACATTTTTTCAATTCTCTTTTGTTCTTGCCCGAAGCTTTTACATATTGGAAATTAATAGACAGACAGAATTTTTTGAATTTTTTTTTCACGATTGCTACTCATACACATGCACATAAATACCATATGCCTTGATAATACACATCAAGTATGAGAAAAATCATATGAAGCAACAAGAATAAATTGCGAAAAGTAGAAAAGAGAAACAAAAAAATGTCCAGTACAAAGGGTTATGTACTACACACTCTGCATCTTCGCCCCTTCTTCTACAAACTTCGTCTGTCTGTCTTTCAATTTCCCAAATGTAAAAGGGCACTAACTCCAAACTTCAGCGCATTTGTTGCGGAACTTTTTTTAACAATTGCGTAAAAGTAAAAACGTAATCATTCTTATTTTTCCATTGACTATTCAGCCCTATCTGTCAAATTTTGATATTTGCAAAAAATGCCAAAAGTTATCACCCTAGTATATACATATGTGTATGTATGTATGTTCATAATTTTTTATTAAACTTTTTTTATATTGAGTTTTATCCCAGACAAATCAAATGATGTAACAATCAACAAAAATCGGCCCACACGTTCGGTCTATATAGTGACACAAAGGAACACACATCCATACATACATACATGCATACGCTAATAAATATACAGGCCTATTCGAGAATACGCGCTTCACTTCTTCGTCGTCCAACGTTCACTTTCGACAGTTCGACGCCGACAGATTCTAAAATACGTGCGAAGAAATATCGTTTTCAGTAATCGATTTTTTGTAACCTCTTATAAAAACATCAACAACATTGAAAACAGGGGGTTATTATCTAATCCAAATCGAACGGAAATGTTTTCGAATTGTAATGTTAATAACATACAAATTCGAACAGTTTTCTTTTCGAATCGAATGACATAATTACCCCCAGCTGATTTGTATGCAGAAAAAGTTGAAAGCAAAACGGGTTTAAAGATATAATTAAGTATATATATATATATATATACTTAATAATAATGATATATATCACTATAAGTGCTAAGTAACTTAAAAAGAAACTATAAACAGTGAAAGTGAAACTATTCGGTTATTTTATTTGTTTTAAAAACGTTCTTTGAAGAACCCAAGAAAAACTTAATTGTGTTGTAGAGCGTGGCCGAAGGACATTAAAGCTTAATTAGCATTGGTTTATATGGTAGACCATATAAACACTTCGTATTTCTTTTTTCTATATTTTTTAAACTTAACGCATTAAAATTGGCGTCGAACGAATATGACATTTAATCATGGTGATCAAGTATTTTAGAATACCTCCAATTTGAAAAAAAACATATGTTTTCTAACATTCATCTCCAACATAGTATAGCAAAAAGTGAAAGATGCGCGTATTTGTGGTGAAAGTGACTTCCCGAATAGACCTGATAATGAATGTGTATTATAAAACGACTTCAGTTGGATACGCATACATGGTTGCATATTTAATAAAAAAAATAATAAAAAAAAAATAAAAACTTAAAAAAAAATTAAACCGACTTTATGCAAAAAAAAATTAAAAATAACAGAAGTATTATATGCGTAACTACTTAATTATTTGCAGTCGGTGCCAGTTTTTTAAGTTTTTATAATATTAAAATTTTTTAAGATATAACTTTACAATAAAATAAGCGAAACCCCTTTAAGCCTATAGTACACGGCATGTAAAAAACCACATGTGTATGTGGCTCTGACATAATTTTGACGACATCACGAAGCTACACTTGCTTTATGCCGTGTACTAGTAACATATGTACATGTAGATATTCACATGGTTACAGATGTACTGCCTCAGAAAATGAGTTCAATTCGGCTACATGTGTAACATTTGTATTTTGTTACAAAAATAACTTAAAAATTTTACGATATGTAGCCACTACTAGTAATTTAAAAAAATGCAACCAATATGCTGAAAATTCCCCTGACGACAGAGCCACATGTGGTTTTTTAACTTGCCGTGTACTATATCAATATCATATATTAAGTTCTGATCTTTTGTCAATAGCATGGTTTTTCATATAAGCTCGAGATGCACCATACTTAAAGTATTAAACTTATTTGTTTTCAATTGGTTTTAAAATGTAGTACGTATGTATGTATATTGAAAATTGTTCTCTTACTGTTCAGTTAAAAAAAAAGTTTTTTACTATACCTATACATAATGTGAATTTTAGTATATTTTTTAATTATTTATTTCTGCTATCTGATAACAAATTTTTCACGTTTTATCCAATTTTACTGTGTGCAATGTGTGTTAATGCAATAATGTTGCATTACTTCATGATGTGCTTACTGGCAATACAAAATTAGTGCATATTTCGTCATGCTATTAGCTGCTAATGCAAATAATAATACATTACTTTTAAGAGATTTTATTTTAGTAGAAAAAATAGTGCACTATAAGCATCAAATTTAAATTTGTGCTAAAATTTTTGTTTTTCGATCAGTGGTTATGAAAATGTAATGCAAGTTGACCAGGTGTCGTTGTATTCATCTGTGTTTGACATTCATCCATTATTTTTACACAAGCAAAGCTCCTGTTGTTTTTTTATTTTCTTAGTTATTGTAGACCTGCATATACTTTATATAAATATGCTTTTTGTATGTAAATATGCAGGTTTGACATTTTGTATGAACAAAAAGTTAAATTTTGTTACATATCGCTCAATTACTCAAACAACGTCATAACTCAAAAAAACCAATTTGCCAGAAAACAAGTTTGAAGTTTTCAATTTCCACGCAACTTACTAGAAAAAGAACATTTTATTTTTCTCTCAATAGTTGAGTAAATAAGAAACATAACTATGAAATTTTTACACAATAAGTATGAAGAACGATATGAACGCAAAAATTCCATGTTTTGAGTTATGACGTTATTTGAGTAAATGAGCGATACGCTTGTTGTGTCATGAATTTAATTGATTAAGGACGGGGCACAATGAACCCGTCATACGTTAAACTTCTCCTTTTTCAACTGACATTAACGCAACGACGGAGAAGGTTGGCACAAGGAGTACTTTATTGACGGGAGCCTTTGAACAGGTTCAATAGGTTGATTCTCCATTTATTTTTACTAAATTCAACTTTTATTATTTATTTCGTTTATTTCTTTTAATTTTATTTTTACTGCCACAAAACACAAAAACCTAAATCAGAACATACCAAAAAAACCAACCAACAAAACTCAACGTACGCAAATAGTTAAAAATTAACCAATTTTTGTACTTTGCTTCGACGGACACGTACTGAATGTAACAGACCTCATAAGAAACCATGTATTTCAACTTAGCTGTCAGTTGCAAAAGGCGAAGTTTAACGTATGACGTATTCATTGTGCCCCGGCCTTAATTCCAACTTTATTTACAATGTTTTTCCGCATGTTGCATAAGTAAGTAAGTATTCATTCACTTTTGTAATTATTTTAATAAAGCGATCTACATATTGTTTCTAATTACTTGTTTCTATTACTATACTGATAAATATTAAGTCAATTTGAACTTTGTCACTTTCAATTTATGATACGGTTACGCTGTCAAATATTTTCCAATTTATATTTCAACGGTAGCCTTAAATGCAACGGTTGCTGTTAACAACTAGACGATTCATAATGAACTATATAAAATTTTAGCAACGCAACAGAAATAATGCAGTAAATAGCAACAAACTGTTTTTGTATAAATAGTACATATATGTACATACATATGTATGTAAAAGGGTATAAAAGTAGGTGGATATACAAACTTATAGACATGTTTTAGACAACTCAGTTTCAGTTCCTTATCTTTTGATTTTATATGAGAGAGATGAGAAAGCAATATACACCTCCTGTATACCTATCTTTTTCTTAATCAAAATAAAAACAAAAGGTGAGCAACAGAAAGTGATGTATGTAAAATCCGGCATGCATACATATGTACATACTTATGTGTTATTGCAAGTACTTTTAACATCTATTACACCATCCTCCGGCAATATCCCTTTGTCCACTTTTATGGTAGAATTAGTCAATGCGTATTGTGTTACTTTTGAAGTTGTCGTATCGTTTAAATACGGATGTTAGTTAGTAAATATGTGAGGCTGCAAGCGAACGTGTCAGCTGTTATTGTATTTCTCTTTGCTTTATACATGTGTGTGTTTATGTATGTGAGAGAGAAGTTAACGATTGCTCTATAAAAATCTATTTTCTGTAGATTTTTACCTCACATACATACGTTACGATACATAATAAATAAACAGCAACATGTTTTAAGGCTCAGTTAGCCGACTGTAATGGAATGTAACTGCAACAGCAGGAAACAGCTGATCGATATTGCTATGTGAAAAGTAATGAAAATGTTTATAGGGATGTAATGTAACGTAACCTACTTTTCACATAAAAATATGGATCAGCTGTTTCCTACTGTTGCAGTTACATTCCATTACAGTCGGCTAACTGAGCCTTTAGTTATGATAAAGATTTTATCAGCTGATTCGTAAACTCGCGATACGAATCGACTAATTCTGCCATTACATTTGAGAAATTTCTTCCGGACATTTTTAAATTTTCTTTTGTTCTTGCCCGAAGCTTTTACATACATATGTATGTACATATGTATTGGAAATTAATAGACAGACAGAAATTTTGTAGCTTGTTTACTACTTCTTCGCGTTTGCTACTTGCATACATACACATATATACATACCATATGCCTTGATAATACACATCAAGTATACATGCAGCCGCTGAAATGAGAAAAATATAAAGCAACAAGAATAAATTGCGAAAAGAAAAAAAAAATTTCGGTACAGAGTACTACTACACACTCTGCATCTTCGCCCCTTCTTCTACAAAATTCGACTGTATGTCTTTTAATTGCTCATATGTAAAAGGCATGGCAAAAAAAAGGGATGGCAAAGTTGGTACAATTTTACTTTTTTTTGGTACTATTCAAACTCGAAAAGTACAGTGACTTATTTAGTACATTTAAAGAAGCTCGCCAGTTTCACTCCACATTTCTTTTCAAAAGATTGCATATGTCCATTTTCACTCTTGAACAAGGAAACTCATATTCTTCTTACAAAAAATGTGATCTCGTCCATTTCGAAATCATTTTTCTTCTAAATTTGGATCCTAGAGCACATGCTATTAATTTGTAAATTTTAAATTTTAACTTAAGCAGGTGTAACCATATGCAAGAAAAATTGTGAAAACGATTCGGTAACCAGAACAAAGTCGATTATTTTCATAAAAACAAATAAAAATATGTAATTTGAACTAAAAAAATGTATGGTACAATTAAGATCAAAAAAGTAAAATTTTTTAAAGTTGTTGGTACAATTGTAAAATTCTCAATGCCGTCCCTGGCACTACGTTAGAAGGACATAATACGCTTTAGTGCGCGTGGGCGCTCTAGACTTCTGTTAAAACAAGTTGCAATCGTGTTTTTTCATACAACAAGTTACATACAAAACTTTTAGTCGCGTTTGCCACAAAGTCTTGTTGTCTTTCAAATTTTTAAACGCGTTGTTATTTTGACATCGAATCATCTGACAATAAAAAAGATAAAATTGATAAAATTTAGAAGCATGGACTAAAAAATTACTGAAAAGTTTTAAAATTTTTTTATTGCACAAAAAAGGAATTTTTCCAAATCAATTTTTGAATGTAAAAATAATTAACAAGATAAGAAACAGCTAAAATAAAATGCGTTTATTACGCTTGTTACATATCGAGCCTTTTTTCGATTTTATCGTAAGCGACATGTTATCGAAAATAGAATTTTTTATTGATATTAAAATTTTATGGGCTTACCCATAGTATAGAACTATCAAAATGCCAAAATTATTGGTAACTTTTAGATACGGGCTGTAAAATTTTATCGTAAGCGACAATTTACGTTCAAAATCATATTTGAATATTTAAAAAAAACCTTCTCATGGAAAATTTAATTTTTGTCGCTTACGATAAAATCGAAAATAAGGCTCGATATGTACGTAACTTGGCGTTTTTCGTTGGCTATAGTTTTCAAGAGCACGATACTCGTCGACGAACTAACGCGTGTTATGTACTTCTACCTTTAAAATAGTAGACGCAGCATCGCACTTGACCAAAACTTTCGTTAATGATGTCGATATCGAAAATATCTCGAACTTTTGTTGTGTAAGACTATCGAGAATGACACTAAAAATTAATCGAAAAAAGTTCACCTGTAGATCAGTTTTGTTCCAAAAAAAAAAAGAAATTCGATTTCGAAGTTTCGCTAGTAATATCAAAATTGAGCCAATATAACCGCAATTTCGAACCGCAAAAAAGCAGCAGAAAAAGTTAAAAAAGTAATTTTTTTTATTTTATGTTATTTATTTTAACACACATGCTAGAAACTACCGAGAGAAGTTAGCGAACATTTGAAATTTTCTAGATTTGCAAACAAATATCGAAGAATAGAGTTTCGAAATTAATTCGATTTAGTTAGCATTCATTCACATATATCGAATCTCAGGTCAATTGGGATACAGTAGAAAAGGATGTGTCTGTGTACAAAAGTGCACAAGCAGTACACCATCCCAGCAAAAATTACTGTTTCCCAGAAGAGTTTTTGTAAGGGAGAAAATGTTACAGAATCACTTGCTGATACGCAACAGCATAATAAGACATTTTTTTTTGTTCCAGATGAGCCAGCTAGAAGCAATACATTTAGCTTCCAAAGAGCCATATTTTTTTTTTGCCTTATAAAATGCTTCACGAAAGTAATAATATATAATTTTTGTGAGAGCCAGCCTTGCGTTGCTTCCAAATCAGAATTTCTTTTGCTGGGATAGTCTTTTGTTCTTCGCTCACTCTGTCACTGCGTCTTTTTGGGGTATTTTCATTTTATACTTTGTAACCTCATTCGCTGTGCGATTTTTGTAAATAAATGGTCAGAGTTAATGCGTCATAACCATAGTCATAACCAAAAAAGTCTACTTTTTCAGTTTTAGAATGCACTTTTTTAAAAAATGAACTTTCGACCTACCATAGTCGAGAAAAACTGCACTTTAAAGGAAAAAGTCGGTTCTAAAGTTAAAACATGCTGAAGCTGTTATTAAATAGGTTAGCATCGACTCTGGCTTTTTACTTCAAGACAAAACAAATTAAAATAAAAGAGAAAATTTAATAAGAATTGTGAATTATTGTAATAAAAGTTATTAAATGAATAAAAAATAAAACAAAAACAATTTGTGTTGTAATATAAGTGCACATGTACATACATACATATGTATGGACATAAATATATGTACGTACATATGTACAAATGCATATGTATGTATGTATTTTCATAACATAGCGTCAGATGTGAGAGAGATGCCAGTTTCTTATTTTTTGTTTCCGATCATATGAAAAATTTCCAATATTTGTTGTAGCACCCAGTTAAAGTCGATTCAACTTAACACACACTTTGGTTTTGACTATAGTAGAAAAATATTTAGAAACAGGTTTTTAATTTTAAGTTGTTTCTAATACGAACCGACTTTATTCTGTGACCATGGTTATGGCCCAATATTTTTTAATTAAATTAAATCAAATGACTTCTGTAAACATTTTAAAACAATTACCTTTTTAACAGTAATAAGCTTTTTCGCATTCTGTCTTTTAATTCAACACAACAAATTCTTTCATTTAATTTTGTAAAATTGTTCATTTGTTCAAATGTATTTTTGTAAGTAAAAGGTAACAATTAAAAATTGTTCAATGAAAACGCTTAAATTTAAATCAGCAATCATTTGCAAATAAAATTTAATCACTAAATTTTAAACTACTTTGTGATTTTTTTAGAGGTCTTAAAAAATTTTATTATTTTATTTAAATAAAGTCAATTATAATAATTTTAATAGCAACTCTAACGCTTAACACTAACCGTAATATTTGTCGTTGAATATTATAAGAACAGATTTTGAGCAACTTCATCAGAGAGGTGAAGCACTTGGCTCCTCTTAATTTTCAGGAATGTCTATACTTTCAGTAGCACCTCGATCATAAAAAATTTTACTCTTATCTTTTTTTCTTGTTTTATACTTTTCTTAATAATATTTGCAACTTCTCATAATAATTTGTTTTTAATCACAAACAATAAACATATGTATATACATACATATATGTATGCATGTATTTTCACAAGAAAGCATAAATGTATATGACTTCTTGTTTGCTGCGTGTTTATGACTTAAAAAAATCATATAAAATTCAAAACTGCTGTTAGAAATATTGATGGGAGTTCAATATCCTCACATTATTTTTGATTGTATGGAAAAAGTACGAAAATTATTTATGTATATGATATCAAATCATTTTATTATACTTATGTATAAACAAACTAATGACTTTAATATTTAGTTGAATTACAATTTTAGCTTTATATGCAAATACATACAAAAATTACAATTATTATTAAATAAAAATAGTTTTTTGTATGCTTGTATGTATGTTTGTACGCACATACATGTGTATATTTTACATATTCATACATACCCTGCAGAAAACATGGGGTTAAGCGTCCCCAAGTCACCACTTTTGTAGACTATTTTGGTGACATTGTCAACAGAGCGTCTATTAATAATGGTTTTAATGCGTATAAAACATTTTTTCAGATAAACACAAATATGCTTCTTCTTAATGTTTAATTGGTTTGTTAAAAATAAACGCGACGACAAGCAAAATTTAAGTGTTTATAAAAATTATAAAATTATAAGATTAATATAAATGTATTGAACAATAATTAACAACATAGTATACAAAAAGAAATTAAAATAAAAACAAATAAAATAATGTATAAAAAATGTGAAAATTGAAATGTTTTAAGTAAAAGGTGCCAATTATGGAAATTTTGACCCTGTGGAAGATTTTGTGCCATCAGGTAAAGACTTGTCACATTTTAAGATCCATACGTAAGTGTTTGACTTTACTAATTCAGCGAAACATACAATTTTTAATTTTAATATACATATGTATTTAATAGAAATGGCAAACAATTTCCTGCAGATGGTGACAGTGTCTATATTGAATTAGTACAGTTTTACTACGAACATCGAGCGAAGAAATATCGATATTGTAGACTAGAGCCCCTAAAATTTACTAGTGAATCTTTGGTGCCAATGTCTGCATGTGGTCCCAAAAAAACTACTTAGTCAATAGTGCTAGAGTCTAGTGGTGGATTTTCAATGACAAGCTAATGTTAAATGTCAATAGGCGATTACATTGGCTGGGGTACACCTGGTCAGTAATGCTACTGACAACGTCACTAGTAAATCACTACATTTTCACTATTCGCATTTTCTGCAGGTACATACATATGTACATATACATGTGCTTGTACATACATACATATGTATATATGTATGTATTCATATGTATAAAGTTTATACTATAAACACATATACGCATGTATATTAATAAAAAATTAACATATGTATACGATTGACAGTCTCTTGTCAAAAAATAGTCATGAAATCACAGAATACAATGAAATTCTACTTTCTGGAGGTTCGGACGTTACATTTACGTGACTTTTCATTCCGGTAAGCATTCGCACATGGTAAAATTGTACAAGGTACACACGCATTTTGTTGGTAGAAACAAACGGATAATTGTCAGAAACAGATGTCTTTTGTTTTTAAAAATTACAATCACAGGGTAACTAAAGTACAATTGCAGACGCGGCATTCATGCATGATTATAGTCATTCAGTTTTGCCAATATTTGTGTAATTTATACTCTTATGTGTAGGCCATGTAATGAGATTCATGTATATCTGTGTGTAATTCTACTTTGGGTTCTATTTTTATTTATTTTTGTTTTAACGTACACAAAAGATGTGTAGTGTAATTTACTTCAATGTGTAATTAGAGACACATATATGTCCAAATTCATTGGCAACACTGTAATCATTTCAATCACACAGATACACCAACATTTTTGCAGCTTGTAAAGAAAGTTTGACAACTTTCTGCATTGTATACATTAACAGGCTGGGCTCGTGCATGTACGTTGTACAATTTTACCATGCATTGGCATAGCTTTTCATGCAAAAGATTCGATCAGCTGACACATTTACAATCGGGTAATTCTGGCTTTATGATATTAAATCATCAGGTGTGAACACTATGTAAGGGCAATATGAAAAATCTTATGTAAGCATTCGCGTACGTGTGATTTTGTTTCTACCGCATACTTATGAACTTCATGAACCAGTAAAACATATATCTTAACTGTTCACTCCACAGTATACTACTAATCAATACTGATGTAAGCATCGTCAGAGCTGACTAAACAGTACTGATGTATAAATCAATCATGTCTAAATGGTATAACATTTATAAAAAATATTTGTTTTAACTTTCTTAAGTAAACATTTAAAAAAAATTTTCAAAATTAATGTTTTTCATTACATGGAATTAAATGAAATTAATAATAAAAAACAAACCAAAAGAAAAAATACTATAACAAATTAAAAATTAAATAAAAAAATTAAAAAAAAAATTCAATTACTTTTTATATTAATTTTTTTTTAGTAGATTTTTTGCTTGTGTCTGTGGTGGCTTTTGTCCACTGCCTTCCTTACACCCCTCTCAAACTAGGTGGTGGATTGCAGGGGAAAGACATCTATAAACAAAGAGCTTTATGATCTTCCGTCATGCGGAAGAGTTCGGAATTTATTATTCCAACATGCCCGTGATCTTAGCCAAAGATAGATGCATACGTTCTATCATTTGGTATAAACGTTCGCCCAGTATTTGTTTCTGAGCTTGTGGTATTGTATTTACCAACAAAGAGTTAAAACAATTTAAGATCCTTAAATGAATGGTGAGAACAATTAAAATTAAAAAAAAATACTTACCGTTCGATGCATTTGCGGAACAACCAGAGTTGGTTGAATCTGTTGATCTCTTAGATAACGTAAACTTGTATTGAATTTGGCAACACGTTGTTGAGCAGCACCAGCTATTAAAAATGGCCCAGCCAAAGCAATATTAAGTGTTGACCATTTGTAGCACAAGCGCATATGTGCAGCGTGGAGTATTACACATTTGTGTGGACACTGAGGACATAGAAACGTTGGCCGGGTACCATGTTAAGCGAAGTAACAACAAGCACATTAAGTGGGAATATTTGTCCATGGCATGCGCATGCCCGCAATGGCGGATATTATTGAGAACATATAGTACGAACATATTTATCACCGATTGTATCAAAATTGATCGTATTTAAAACTCATTAAACGTAAGAAAATATTTAAAATAAATTTATTTTGTCAATGCAAATTCTTGAACATGTTTTCACAAATATTTTATCACTTTCGCATTATTTTGGTTTCATTTTACACCCAAAAGTTGAAAAACACCACTGGCCTTTCGTTAAAAAATTTAAAAAAATTACAGCCCATATTGCAGAATTATTTAAATCTTATTCCAAATACGTGTAAATTAATTAACTTTTAGAAAATTTTATTTTAAGTGTGCCAAGATAGCGTCGATATTGGGAATTTAAAAACCGGGAAAAAGGGGGGAAAAACTATGGGTAATTTTAAAAATATATTAAGAAGCCAGCATCAATTTTGGTAATTCAAGGGGGGAAATTAAAGAGAAATCGTGAATTCATTTCCTAGGAGCAGTCTTGGACCCCCACGCCAAAATCTCATATATTCTTATAGTGGGCACTTAGGAGAACAAAATGAGACAAGCGTGCTAAAATTCAGTCGAGCCATTTTCGAGAAAATCGACTTAATCGAAAATGGCAAAAAAAACCGTGGATGAATTTTCCCAGAAGCACTCTTGGAACCACCCCCCCCCCCCCCCCCCGCTGAAGTAGTTAGCACGTTGACTACGAAAACGAAGGTCCTGGGTTCAAGCCCAGTATCAGTCAGTCATCAAATAACACGCATTTTTCAGATGTATATTATTGTCCCTTTGTATCAGTTGTTGTAGGAAAGTTCATGTGATGAAGGCATAGTCACTGGTCACTGAATTATACCGACGTCAGCAGATACTAATTCTAATGTACCATCAGAGCGCCCTCCTTCTTTGTGTAGCAGAATCATCGGCGAAGTAAAATAACCAATAAAATGGCTAGTAATCACAGCTTTGAAAGTTTCATACGCCTCATTGACACCAGAGGCGCTGCAACTCTGCCTCATTAAAAACGTGCAAAAAAAAGCAGAGTTCTAAAAGAATGAAGCTTTTCTCTATCTCTCTTCCTTCACCATCTGTCTTCTATATAATAATATCCCTTTTGTAAAGAAGGTAACACTTAGTAATAGTAGTAGGCATTCATTGCCTGAGTGTTACTTCTCTTTAAAAAAAAAAGTGGACACTTATGAGAACAAAATTAGACAACCGTGCTAAAATTCTGTCGAGCCGTTTTCGACAAAATCGACTTAATCGAAAATTGCCAAAAAACCGTGATGAATTTTCCCAGGAGCAAACTTGGACCCCCACGCCAAAGTCTCATATATTCTCAAAGCGGACACTTAGGAGAACAAAATGAGACAACCGTGCTAAAATTCTGTCGAGCCATTTTCGAGAAAATTGACTTAAACGAAAACATTTTGTTCACACGGTTGTCATATGCAAAAATTGTCAGATCTGTTGTTAAGCGGCTCACCCACTTGCAATATAATTGTGCAATTTTTCGTATTGTACAATAATATCGCCAATGTGTATGTCATATTCGAAGGTAGCACAATATATTGGCAAATATCAAAAGACTTTTGATTTTTAATGTACGATAAAGACAATCGTAAAAAGTGGTGATAAGATTGTTCAATGTTGTTTACTTTTTCGCTAGCAGGAAAATTGGGCAATATTTTTTTTCTAAATATTCTGCAATTTAAGGCGGTGTCAGATACAACTTCAACGTTTTGCGTGACGTTTCTAACGTTGGCAGAAAAGCGTAAAGCAAAATGTGTATGACACAATAAAAACTTTGACAACACTCACTTTTTGTTTTACTTCTTTGGTTAATGCCCAAAATACAGCACAATTTTATTATTCTGATAAAACAAATTCGTTTTTTATCTAAATTTACCAAGAGTTTATTAAAATTTCATATTTACATGCGAGTTTTGGCCAAACAAATTAAGATAATTATGCCAACTGATTGTCAAAGCACGCTAAAAGTTGAGATTTTGTTAACTTTTCGCTTCGCTTTGCGTTAAAAGTACTTATGTGACATGTTTCATATAAGCATGTACATTTCATTTTACATGTCAAAGCGAATTTTCAACGCAACGCGAAGCAAAAGTTGTATCTGACATGGCCTTTATTACATAGTATATGTAGGTCAAAACGACAATAATATGTACAACAATATGTGTAATAATATTGTATAATGAATGAGCCGCTATAAATATCAATCGCTTTTGATTGTGTTAAATGTAAAAACTGAAAATATAAACTATTATGAACAATAAAAAAGCAATTCCAATGATTTTGTCGGCATATATTTTTTATTTATATACATACGTATTCTGTAAAATAAAGCATATGCAGTGTTGCCCATAGAAAGAATATTCTTAAACTGACGCCAGTGTCAGATGCATACACAGAACAAGTTTACAATGTGTAGCTGCTAGTCAGTGCTGTCAGATTAGGGGATGTATCCCCAAATCGGGGATTTTTTTTTGCAAATGGGGATACAAATTTTGGTTTGGGGATTGAGGAATTCATTAGGGATAATTTTTATGTTTTGGGGATTTTATGGGGATTTGTATTTTACGTAATATTTTTTATTTATTTCTTAGATTATTTTAATTTCAATACATTTTCCAATTTTTATTTCATAAATAATAAAAATGTTAACAAAAACGCTTAAAATAAAAATCGTTTTTAAGATTTGTTGTTGGCAAGACTTAAGCAAGGTTAATTAAAAGACATATCGAACAGGTACTCGCATTGGCGAGATTGCTCATCAGCTGATTTTTTGCCTTACACGTATGTATATATCTTCCAAGATATGTGACAATTAGTTCTTTAAAATTTTATATATTTGTAACAACTCAAACATGTTTTGGGTAGAAGTTTATTCATATCAAGATGTAATGCTTTAAAATGTTGTTTGTGTATCAAGGAGCAACGCTTGCGTTGAACGAGTTTTTTCGGCAAGCAGCCCAATAAAAACTAAAATTCAGTGCGAATTGCTCGAATCTCTGTTAAGAATTAATACACATTTTAAAAATAATGGAATTTGCTGTGACACTTTTGATCCATCTCAAGATATGGTAAAATTCTTTAACTCTAAAATTATGCTCCAAAAAAATTTTTTTGATAGCGATACAGAAGATTTGGACTCTGAACTTTTTGATTTTATTAATCTCATTAACTAATTTGTTAGAAAAATAAATACAAATATGTACATGTTTATATATAAACCATGTGTACAAATAATATGAACCACAGTGCAAATAGTTAAATAGTTAAATAAATTAAAATAGTATTATTTATAGTGGGGAATTTTGGGGATAGTAAAAACTACTTTTTAGGGAATTTTGGGGATCAAAATTTCCAAATTGGGGATGACAGTCGAAAGAAATCTGGGAACCCTGCTGCTAGTGTTGCAATGTACTCACCACGATACAATTATATAAGGTACTTGCACGACTACAACAAAATTGCAACACCAAGAAACACACGTATTTTGTTGGTAGAAACATACCTATAATTGTCAGAAGCAGATGTCTTTTGTTTTTAAAAATAACAATCACAGGGTAACTAAAGTACAATTGCAGAGGCGGCATTCATGCATGTTTATAGTCATTCAGTGTTGCCAATATGTGTGTAATACACAGTGTGTAATTTTTACTCTCATCTGTAGACCATGTAATGAGATTCATGTATAATATGTGTGTAATTCTACTTTGGGTTCTATTTTTATTTAATTTTGTTTTAATTTTAATCTACACAAAGCATGTGTAGTGTAATTTTCTTCAATGTGCAAATTCATTGGCAACACTAATCATTTTATTCACACACATACACTAACATTTTTGCAGCTTGTAAACAAAGTTTGACAAATTTCTGCATTGTATACATAAACAAGTGCAAGTACCTTGTATAATTGTATCATGGTACTAACCATAGACTAAGAATCAAGGCACATTTACTACAGGTACACGAATTAGAGAAAACACTGTGCACAAAAGTAATTGTCAAATGAATTCTTCGTTATAAACGTGTAAAGAAAAAATCAGCGGATGAGCAATTTGCCTGATGCATGTACCTGTTTGATATGCCTTGCTAAAAGTAGAGGTCCATAGCTCGCTTTTTGCACGTTGTGCTTTACACGCGTTTCATCCTCTTGTTTCATTCTATACTTTGTTCGCGTTGAGTTACATGCACTGCTTTTCATGCGCCATTTTATTTTTGTTTTGATCAGCTGTGTGCGTTTGTTTATAAATACTTATAAAGAAAAAATGGAGAGTGAAATCGAGTTTTTAAAAGAATTTGTGGAGTTAGCCGAGTTTGTATATTTAATTTTATGTGCAAAAAATGCCTATGAACAATTTCAAAAAAAGAAAAGGTTTTGGGTACGGCCGTTGTATTTACAACGGAATTTAAGTGGGTTTTTTGAAACCACATTTAAAAAATTAAAACTTCTGACCCTGAGCAATTTCGAACCGCGACAAGAATGTCTGCAGATGTCTTTGACTATTTATTCAGCATTTTAAAAGAAAGTCTTGAGAAGAACTCGGCCAGGGCTATTCCAGCAGATTGTCGGCTGTTGTTGACTTTAATTTAAGTAAATTGAAAATTACATATAAATGTATGCACATTATTGGCTTAAGCAATAACTTTTCTAAGCAGCTATTTAATACAGATTTAGCGGAGATGACACTCAGTACGTAAAAGTAATCGATAACTAATATGCAAAATTTGTTACTGAGAAAAGTGTGGTGAAAAGTTAATTAAAATACATCGCATTAATGAAAATATTCACATATTTTATTAAACAAGTTTTTTTTACTAAGAAATTTTTTTTATTGAAAAAAAAGAAAAAAATTATCCACGGCAAAATAATATTTATCGATAACGTAAGAAATAAAGTATTATTTAACATCTTTAGCATTCAAGAACAGCTGACTTTCTTTCATGGTGCTTGTAACGCGTACAAAAGTAGAAAGTAGACCTACTTTTTGCTTTAAACGCGCCTACGCGTTCTGAGCTTTTTGCAATGTAACTTGTCACATACTATTACATTGATTCTACTTTTTTGACAGATGCATAGAAAGCGTAACGCGCAAAAAGCGAGCTATGGACCTCTACCTTAAGAATTCTGTGGTACTCACAATGCTTTTTCTGGCAACGATGTCTGACAAAAATTGCCAGTTCACACGGTTGTAAGAAATTTTTAGCACATTTTAGTCCTGATTCACATACGTCAGGTCTAAACCGTCAAGTCTTAAGTTTTTAGAAGAAAGAGAATGGAGAGGGTACAGAGTATTACAGACTTGACCGTACCAGTCAAGTTTCTTTGTTCGTTTTATTTCGTCATTCGTAATACTCTACGACAATGCAAATTAATGAAACTAACTTGACGGTGTGTTTGAACGCAAATGCAGGTTCAAAAGAAAATTGATCAAAAACTGATCATGTAAACTTGATTTGTGTGAACCAGGACTTATTAACAATATTGTTAGATCTGACAACCGTCTGTACATAGCTTTAGAGTGAAAGAAGTAATTCAATATTTGCCTCAGCTGCCACTAGCGAAAAAACCCATTTGTAAACTAATTAAATTTTTTACAATAAATAATCAATCCTTCAAATATTATTGAAAAAAACGAAACAATGACAGCCCCGGTAGCTGTCATTGTTTAAACAAGTTAGTAAACAAGTTTTGTTTGTGTGCCATGTGGCACACATGTGTAAAAAAGCGTAACCACTAATTACTAATGAAAAACTGTTTGATTCAGACACGTATTTATTAAGTTAAACAGTTTCATACACAAATAATAGAAAATTTTACAGAATCCAACATGATTGGAAACAGTTTAAATCAATAAATACATGTCTGAATCAGTTTTCCATTAGTAATTAATGGTAACGCTTTTTTGTGAACATGGCACACAAGAAATGCCAGACGTAACTCACCTTTAAGGCTCAGTTAGCCGACTGTAATGTTATGTAACTGCAACAGTAGGAAACAGCTCATCGATTATGTTATGTGAAAAGTAATGGAAATGGTTATAGAGATGTAATGTAATGTAACCTACATGATACAATTATTCAAGGTACTTGCACGAATACAACAAAATTGCAACACCGAGAAACACACGCATTTTGTTGGTAGAAACAAACAGAATTTAGTCAAAAACAGATGTCTTTTTTTGTTAAAAATAACAATTACAGGGTAACTAAAGTACAATTGCAGACGCGGCATTCATGAATGATTATAGTCATTCAGTGTTGCCAATATGTGTGTAATATACAGAGTGTGTAATTTCTACTCACATGTGTAGGCCTATAATTAGATTCATGTATAATCTGTGTGTAATTCTACTTTGACTTATATTTTTGTTTAATTTTGTTTTAATTTTAACCACACAAAGGATGTGTAGTGTAATTTTCTTCAATGTGTAATTGGAGACACAGCCACATGCAAATGCATTGGCAACACTGTAATCATTTTATTCACACACATACACTAACATTTTTGCGGCTTGTAAACAAAGTTTGACAAGTTTCAGCATTGTATACATTAATAGGCTGGGCTTGTGCAAGTACCTTGTATAATTGTATCATGGTAACCTACTTTTCATATAAAAAATATCGATCAGCTGTTTCCTACGTTGCAGTTACATTACATAATAGTTGGTTCACTAAACCATTCATTTCTTGTAGGCAGCGTTGCCGTTGTAAAATTTCAAAAAGTGGCACAAAAAGGGATTTAAATAACAAGTGGCACCAAAAAGGAGACTTTAAGAAAACAAGGTGCAACCTTTGAAATAAGAAAAATTAAAACAAATCTGCTTATTTTTAAAAACATCAAGAATAAAAGTTAGGTTTTGTATGTTTAAATACTAAAAGATACTATTTTCATGTTAAAATAAAGCCACAAAATGTAAAAATAATTCATATAATCTGTGATTATAATAAAAAATTACTTACTTAAGACCAGTTTATAAATTTATTTATTTATTTACTTACTTCATAGTAATATAAAGCCCATCTAGGCCAATTAAATCTATATTACAAAGTTATTTCTTAAATAAATTTAGAGATAAAATGTAACAAAATCGATAAAAGAAATAATTATTATTGCTTACTTATTGTATATGTACATATCGTCGTTCGTAACATAGCGTCTACAACTGCGATTAACTCTGACATAATATGTGAGAGAACGTCGGCAGAATAACAAAAATAAAATGCCGATATTTCTCTTCATCTCATACAACAGGACAACGTAATTCTACTTTTCTTATAACATTTCATTTTATGCAAATTCTCATCGAGTTAACATGTATTATTTTTGTATAATTATATATTTTGTTTTCACTTTTTCGCACAAACTTTAATTCACAAATTAAATTTAACACATTTGAACATATAAAATCCCAGAAATATTGTCCAAAACATTGTTTTTCATTTATTTTAAGAAACACTCACACATGCATACGAATTTATTTTCATGTACGTGTGTTTTTTGACAATTCATCTCATAAGATTGTTGTTATGGGATTTCTTATAACAACTCTCTCATAAAAAATCTTATAAGATTGAGATAACACTAATATGAAGTCTACACGTAACATAACTCGCTCTGCGATTGAATTTGACGATCTCATCTTACATATTATGTTAGGTGTAGACCCTATGTAAGGTCTACAACTAACATAATATGTAAGATGAGATCGTCAAATTCAATCGCAGAGCGAGTTATGTTACGTGTAGACTTCATATTAGTGTTATCTCAATCTTATAAGATTTTTTATGAGAGAGTTGTTATAAGAAATCCCATAACAACAATCTTATGAGATGAATTGTCAAAAAACACACGTACATGAAAATAAATTCGTATGCATGTGTGAGTGTTTCTTAAAATAAATGAAAAACAATGTTTTGGACAATATTTCTGGGATTTTATATGTTCAAATGTGTTAAATTTAATTTGTGAATTAAAGTTTGTGCGAAAAAGTGAAAACAAAATATATAATTATACAAAAATAATACATGTTAACTCGATAAGAATTTGCATAAAATGAAATGTTATAAGAAAAGTAGAATTACGTTGTCCTGTTGTATGAGATGAAGAGAAATATCGGCATTTTATTTTTGTTATTCTGCCGACGTTCTCTCACATATTATGTCAGAGTTAATCGCAGTTGTAGACGCTATGTTATGTAAGTTATTGTGTTCTATATGACAAAAATGGGTTTTTGGTAAATCGATGTTAAACTTTAGTTGTTAATTACAAAAAACTTAACCGAAAAAATGTTACGAAATTTTTATTATGGACAGTATTAAGATCTTTCTTTTTTTCTGTTAAAGAGCTTTTTATGTTTGGAAACGTTGCTGGGAGTAAGGGGCGCTTTAAAAAAATGGTTTGTACTTTATGCGCATATTCACGAAACTGTTTTTATTTTGTAGCATATAGAACAAAATGTAAGAAAATTTTGTGAGTAATCAAAAGCCTTGTATGTATGCGTTTTCATAAAAAATCTTTATTTCATATTATGTATGTCTAAAACATAAACTTACAATTTTCTTTAAAATTTTTAAAACAAGTTAAGCTTCAACTACAAAATAAAGAAAAAGTTATCATATTCATTTGATTTATAAAAAATTTTACATATATTTTAATTTATATTAAGCAAATTATTAGAGACGCCACTGCATCTTGCGATAAAAAGTTATATATGAATTCCGAAGAGTTTATTCTCGACGTCATTAAAAGTTAACGGATTCTGTATGCCTGTTTTTCCCCTTCTCTTGTTTATTACATGTGTAATCACAGAAAAGAACTAAATGAAACAAAATAATAAGCAAGCACCCCAAAATAACTAGATATTTATTTAAACTTACATACATATGGAACAAAATAATTTTTTTTTTTTTAATTTATTAATTTTGCTCTGTTTTTGTTCTATATGCACGATTTTATACACATGGAACACAATAACTTACGAAATATGTTAGTAAAATGTTGTATTAAACAAAGTCGATGTCATATTTATCGATAACTATAAATGATAGCATCAAACTGATTACACAAATCGATAGACCTCGAAAAGTTTGCTCAGAAACCGGTCTTATCTAATTTTTTCCAATTTTGTAATATAGAACACAATAACTTACCAACGACGATATTTATAAATTTTATACAGCCTTAAAATAAAACCTATTAACATTATATTGACAGACTCTTCAATTCCGACTTCAATAAAAATATAGAAAAAAAGCTATATATGTATGTATGTACATACCATATACAGCAAATATAGATACTCCAAATTGTAGTGATACCAAAACATAGCACGGAAAAATAATCGTGTAGCCTTTTGTGTAGAATTATGTTTGCATACACACAAAATCATTTCTTTTTAAATTTTTGAACACACAAAAACACAAAAATTATTACAAATTGATGAAAATTAGAAATGTTAAGAATTCCGTGACCAAACAATTATTGAACATTAATTTTTGTTTCAGTTGCCTGAAAAAAGTCTCCACCTATATTTATAACATCCCTAAGATAGGCAATAAATTTAAAAATTCCATGTACTTTTCATTTGAAAGTCGGTACTAGCAAATGGAAATTTCTTTTTGTAATTTTCCAACCTGAATTTCTGTAAGTTTTTTTACGCACAGTTTGTATGAGAACCTCAAATTCCGTAAGAACTCCAACCAGGCTTTACCGATTAACCGAAATAACACGTTTTTAAATATTTTGTAGTATTGCAGCGTATTTTTTGTGCGTTTAAGTACTTGTTTCGTCTCAAATTCAAATTTTTAATACAAACAAAGAAGTATGTTCAGTGATTCCAACTTAAGTAAAACTTCTAAAGCTTTGGACGTGGCTATAAATAGTTTAGTAAAGACTTTGTTACTCTAGTTAAACTAGAGGAAATTGGATTAGATTTAATGAAAGACGAATTCAATTATTATATAAATACTCTGAAGTATTTTCTTCAAGCAACAGTATTTTAAAGTACAAAAACGAAAACTAAGAAATTCAGATATAAACTTTTTTGCAGAATGTTCGTCGTTGACCTCTGCCAGTATCGGTCAGATTATGACCAGCCAGAGAAATCCACGAAAAAAAACTAAGAAACTAGATGATCTGTATTATGGATTACTTTCGATTTCCTCAACATCTACGATAAGTTAAAGGATTTTTCCAAGTCAAGTTTTAACTAAACTAATTCGCTTAAGTCCTAAGCACCTAAACCAAATTATTTTTTCTAAAGATTGTGTTAGAAGATCTCTTTAAACTATTGAAGTACTAATACATGTACATATTTATGATTTTTTACTTGATTTAGTTAAAGATTTGTTTTTTTTCTGTTTTACTATGAAACTGAAATTAATAAATAATTTATGCACTTATATTTGTTCAAATTACTCTATTTATAAAAAACTTTATTAACCGGTTAATACCGAAATTAACCAATTATTAACATATTAAGCCAGAACCTCGATTAATTAATCGAGCGATTAGTTAGTGTCCTCAATTGATTTAATAAATACCGGATATTAATAATACTTTAATACAATCAGTCTTTTATAGCTTCTATTAATTCTTGACTAAAACAATTTTCTAAAGTATGTATATAAAAATTTTAATAAGAATTTTTTTTTATTATATGTATGTACATTGCACATACATACATAAATATGTACGTATGTATTTATATTTACATATACCTACAGACATATACCTACAGATATAGGAATATAAGCATGCGACTGCGTATTAATTATTCGAAAGATATGCATAAGCTGCCCACACATGACAAAAAAAAAAGATTTTTTATAAGCTTGCTTACATTTTAATATATTAAAACAGCACTACTTTTATATCAATAAAACCGAAAGTACAAAAAAGTATATCTTCATTCAGTAAAAAGTGGCAAAAATTAGAAAAAGTATCAAATTTGGGTGAATTTTTTAGTAGTACCTCAATAGTATCCAAGCAATCGAAAAAGTCTCAAAATGCTACTTTAGTAGCACCAACGGTAACGCTGCTTGTAGGGTCATTTTACAATAATACAGGTAACTTCAAAGCGCCAGCTGATAGAGTTTATTATTTGCTTGTTTTATGATGTGCCAAATGTTGTTTATGTTTTACAAATAAACGCGCATTGTTTATATTAAAACTGTACTAATACAAACAAAGCTTTGCAAAGACATGAGAAAACGGAAGTACATGTCTCTTGTTTCCTCTTGTTATTTTTTTGACAGTTGTCATCACTAAACCGTAATAAAAATCCCTGTTGTTTTATATGTTGTATACTTGCGGGTACCTATGTACAAGACGAATATAGTATCAGGTGACCTTATCCGTTCGGCTGGTTATCAGCTGTTGATGTCAAATTGAAGAATTTGAACCAAAATGTCAAAATTTGCTTAGAAATTTTCTGACAGATTGGTTTTGTATCATAGCAAACCAAGGCATATTAAACAGGTACATGCATCAGGCAAATTGCTCATCCGCTGATTTTTTGTTTACACGTTTATAACGAAGAATTTATTTGACAATTACTTTTGTGCCTTGTTTGATGCATACAATTTTTTGACAATTACTTTGTAAAACTATGTGAGAAGGACAGAGTTGCCACAGTGTTTTCTCTAATGCGTGTACCTGTAGTTAATGTGCCTTGATAGCAAACTATATGTTGTTTTTTGTGTAGTTGTATTGTTGTAGCGATAAGCTCACCTGAAACTGTAATCGCCTTGCCTATATACATATATTATTGTAGCATGCCTGCAGTGTTTTTAGAATAACAAAAAATAAAACAGCGATCACGGTAATCTTTTTGTTCTTTGTGATGAAATGTAAAAATATACCTTGATAAAATTGTGTAAAAATAATTATGTATTGTCTGAAAAGACCTACTGCAAAAGTATTAAAGGAAAGGTTACTATAATAAAATTAAATTTATGTACATGGTACTAAATATTGTATATCCTCTAATTAACGTATGAATGTAAATACCTAAGTAAATGCAAACTATGTATGTATGTATGTATATATGTACTTATGTATAAAAGTGTTTGTGAATATTGTATGTAGTTGAACTTGGTGAAAAGGTCAATAAAATCTGATAATAATTTTAAACACAAGGCATTTATGTAAAGTAAATGCCTCCCTTCAAAACAATTTGATTATGGAATTGGCAATCATGTGTTGGCAATATGGACTATTGAATTACGAACTTATTTCTTTGTTTTTGCAGTGAAAGGGTGGCGAAAGGTTGTTGGTGGTAGTATGCCAATACCCTGCGGGAAAAAGAAGGAGTAAGGATGCCTTCTAAAAGGCCTCTGTACTCCTTATGGATGTACAAGGCCTGGTCGCTCCATCCCATCTTCATATCTTTTTTACACACGTCATTCCGTTCTCGCCTCTTGCAGATATTCTAAAAGGCCTTCAAATTAATGGCTCTTAAAGGCCTTCCAGAAAATGGCTGTTAAAAGGCCTTCTAGAGAATGGCCTTTAAAAGGCCTTCAAATAAAGGTGATATTGAAAGGGGTTTAATAAAGGTTTTCAACTGCTGGGGCCTGTATCTCAAAACTCTCAAGTATTGAAATACAAGTAAAATAGTTGTGAAAATATATTTTTTATATGAATATAAAATATTTTCCCAACTGTTTTACTTGTATTATAGCAGTTGTAAGTTTTGAGAAACAGGCCCGAGGTGTCGAACATATTGAAAGGAAACTTCTAAAATAACAAGAACCCACATAGTATTTATATACATACTAATGATCGAACAACACAACTGTCTTTTTAAACGTACAAAACTCAACTAAAATGATTTAAATGATTTACGTTTTATTTTCTTTAATCATTCTGTATTTGGTATTTTTATATGGAATTTTGTTTTTTATAACGGCATCTGAATTCTTTTGCTCTTGCTTTGCCAAAAAAAAAGCAAAACAAAATACTTTACTCCTTCTGTTCTGCCTTCTTATAGAAGGGAATGTGGAATAGGTATCCCATCTTTTTTTACTAAAGAGCCGAAGTCTTCTATTAGGCCTTCTTCAGAAGTTACATAGGAATGGTAACTGAGTCAAAAACATGAATTCGTTTGCTTTTGTTTTGGTAAAATAAAAAAAAACAAAATACTTTACTCCTTCTGTTCTCCCTTCTCATAGAAGGGAATGTGGAATGTGTACCTTATCTTCTAAGCGGAAAAGCCTAGGCCTTCTTTGACAGTTTGATAAGAATAGTAATTAAATCGAAAAAATTCCTGAGCAGGCCTTTAATAAGGTCTGAAGTAAGAAGGTCTTCGGAGTTTTACCGCTGGGTATGAATCAATGTGTATTTATATTTGTGCATACATACATATGTCCTTATTTCCTATTTCACGAGCCAAGCCTATTCAATATGAACGATTGTAAAACTTCAAAAATATTGAGATAATTGATTATAAAAAAAAATCTACAGAAATGATAAAGAAAATAAACACATGGCCCATACAAAATATCAAAATAAAATCAAGTCGAATTTAGCGCCATATATTAAATAACACAGTTCATATAAGTACATTTTTGGATGCCCCGGAGCAAACAAAGTTTATAGTTCTTCTGTGTAATCCTGAAATCTAGCACCTGTTATCAGGGCATTCGATATCGCGTAGGCTCTCGTATCAAATAAAATTTTAACACGTATCAAATGGATAGATTACTGCATTTGGTAGCTATCGTATCGAAATTTTAAGAAGTGTGCAAGTTTCTTTTGCATTAGTTGTTGAATCAACTAGACATTTTGTATTAAATTAAAGAAACATTTTGTGCTTTTTCAGCTAGTGCAAAAACCAACCGAAGTCGATTCGAACACCGTAATAAGGTTTCCATATTTTATTTATTTTCAAAGCAAATATTTTCTTTTGTTGCTGGTGGTGGTTTTCAACATACCATATTACTAATATGGTATGCTTTATTTTATTGTTTTGAGCTTTGAGTATATGTATTTATAAACTTAAATTATAGTGTACATATCGGCCTATCGTGTTGTGTATACGATAGATTCTTACCTATGGCATGAAAACTCGATATATGTAGATCTTTGCTTGATCGATGTCAAATGCTATGATTTTGAATTACAATACATTTCATTCGATATCGTATGCAACGATGTCAAATTTAATAAATTTGTATGAATTTATGAGTTAATCATATTAGGCGATTTGACCTCAGATTGTATTGTATTCCCTTTCGGGAAACGCTTTGCATTTCAGAATTACATAGATGTAATGAAAAATAAATAATAAATTAGAGTAAAAATAAATACGCCTGCAAAAAAAATTTATATTTAAATTTGTTAGTATATTTGGAAGACTGGATTCGAAGTATAGGCCCTTTATAAAATTAATGAATATTAAAAAAAAACATATACAGTATGCTTTAAATTTATTTGGTAACAAGAAGTGTATTGTATTATAATTTATATTAATAGAAAGAAATGAATTAATTTAAGGGGCAAATATGTACATACTATGTACATAAATGCTTTATGTGATGATATTTTGAAATGATTTTTTTAAATATATTTCTGGTGTAACTTTTTTACTTTAAAATATTTGCACATTTGTACATACATATCGTCGGTTGGTTACTGGTTTGCCGTATGGAACGAAAATGTGTTTTCGAGGGAACAAATCAAGTTTAAGGGCACCTCTCAAAAATTAAAAAAGAAAAGTATCCTATCATATAGAAAATTAAAAAAAGAAAAAAATTAAATAAAAAAATTTGCGGCGAGGCTTAGTTTCCGAGTTATGGGCTTCTGAAATTCTAGTACAATACTCCTCCTTATTCTATTTGGCGTCGGCAACAACAATTTTGAAACAACATCACTTTAACACAACATCAATGCTAACTTTGTATTCCCTAACAGTGTTATGACGACGTTGCCTGTTTGTCGATAAATACAATCCACGTATCTAGTATTTGAGTCAGCTGACTCATATTTTTATTATTTTTTGATAAATGTTTTTGAATAAGTAAAAGCTTTGTAAATAAATTAAAATAAAATGTTTTTCTTTCCGATTAGTACGAAGAAAAAAAATTTAATAGTGAAAAGAAGATTTCTCAGACAAAATTCATGCGTTTTCAGTTACCCGATGAAAAGAAAGTGATAAATTCAGTGTTATATTTGGAAAATAATGAGTAATGTTCATCGTTTTAGTATTTTGAAGCTATTTTCGGCTGAATAAAACATCATTTAGGCATTTATTTGTTACAATAGAGCCTAATTTTGGGAAAAAATCGATCAGAACAACGTTTATTGGAAATTGGAGCTTCCTCCAAAGGAGGAATTGTTAATATACGCCGCCTCATGTTGCTTCGCAATCATCTGTAAAAATAATTCTATCGTACAATATACTATCCCAACACATTTCAAATGTAGTCGCAACACGTTACCACTGTTCCTTAAAATTATTAGAAACACTGCCCCTGCGGAATCCTCTAACAGGAGAAGGATTCTTTTCCAACTCTTCCACAAGCTTTTCAAATTGGTTGGGGTTGATAATTTTAAGTTTGTCCATATTATATGTATTTTTCACTTTTTTTTAAGAATTTTTTTAATAAATATGTATGTATACTTTGGCATATTTTATATTTCAGTTTTTTACTATTTAAATTATTTTTCAAATTCGTTGACGTATACCCACAACAGAACACGATATCAAAAACACTGAGGACAAAATGAACGGCAACATCAATATTAATTTGCTTACAGAATGCCAAACATATGTTGACAGTCATCGATAAATGGCAATACTATCTACGGGAATACCGATTTGCCAAAAAACACTAAAAATGACGTCGTGTTATGTTGCCGACGCCAAATAGAATAGGGGTGATTAATAATTAATTTTTCTCGCTTTTATACACTAAGTTTTTGTGCTTAAATTTTGATTTTACACTGAGAAAGAAAAATAGAGGTATAAAAAGAGTATATATAGGACATTCTCATGTCTTCCGATACTAAATCAAAACTAGGGGTCTACTCTGTAATTCGAAACAAAGAAAAACATATTTTCGAATTTGTAATCGTCCATACGATGGATCATATTTAAATTCTCTTTTGAAACTTCAAATGAAGTTTGCACACAGTTAAGTTTTTGTCTTTCAGCTTAATATATTTTCTCATGAGGATGAGTTCGTAAGTAGAACTGCAAATTTCCCTCAATCGGTATATTTTATTTACAAGAATTTATTTGTATTGTAATCTTTGTTGGAAGAAAATGGCAACCATTATTTATTTCCTGTCATAATTGCGATAATAGTTAATCGTGGTATCTTATCGCACAGTTTATTGTATGCTAAATCGAGTTAATCTGTATAATACAATAAGCATTGCAATAGTTTTTTGGTGGTAACAATAAAGTTATTTTATATAAATTTCTTTCATTGTGCGGTATTCTAACATTATTCATACATGCATATATACTATGTATGTTAGTCCTCCGTAAATGTGTATAAAAGAGAAAGTACCTAAAAAAAATTGGTCAAATTTTATTTTGTGCAATTGTATCGATTTTTGTTTAAATCTTATTTTTGAAATAGATGTTAGAGACAAGATGAAAAAATTATTTAGCTTTAGGCTAAAATGTATATCCGGAAGTTAAAAATTTAATTGATTCTGTGTGTTATCTACGGCTAGGAATGTGTAGGATACACAAACGGTCAACTTTTGAAGAAATGCAACCTTGATTTAATGAATTCTTGTTGTATTTTAAAAATGTTCATAAACTCCATCATACCAGGGTTGTATTTTCTCAGAAGCCGTAAAATTGTGTAGGATAATGGGTCCTACCCTTTAGTGACACTAAACTCTGTGCAGTTATGGCCTTGATGGTTTTGCGCAATTGTTGGTGATGAACCTTGTTTTGATGATGTTGTTCTTAATAAGTTTTACTTTATTTTATATATTTATGTCTATTTAACATCAATACATTTTACCATTATCACTATAGTTGTTATCCGCCCTCTTTTTTTTCTGACACTGTCCTTCTTTTGGGATCTCTGTCCACAAAAAAATTAGCGGAAATTTTTCGCTTTTATATTGCTTGAAATAAATATGTATGTATATTATTTATTAAAAACCAACCTAGAAGCGAAATAATTGGTATGGTATTGGATGTCCCGCTTATTCTACAAATAATACTGTCCATGAGAGTTGTGGTATTTTATTTTAAGACGTAGAATTATTAGGATGTATTTAAAAGATCAATGCAGTTGCTTAAAAAGGGCCAAAAAAGAAATATAGTACATAGCTTTGAAAGGGAGTTCAAAATCTTTATTTAATAAACAGATAAGACATATTAACCAAACAATGAAAGTGGGTACATACCTGAACTGATCAAAAGCCATGAAAAAGTGCACAGTATTGTATTTTTTTTTAAACAAACGAAAGTTGTGTCAATTGTGCAATATTTTTATTGTGCACGGCCTTTTGCCTAACTTTTATCTAAGCACAATAAGTCCGCTTTTACAATTGGGAAATTGAAAGGCAGACATTTTGCTCATTCTCTTTTGAACTTGCCCAAACCTTTTACAATTGCGAAATTAATAGACAGCAGAAAATTTATATTTTGTTTTCTTCTTGACGTTTGCTACTTACATACACTTACACATAAATACATACATATGCCTTGATACACATGAAGTTTGCATACAGCCCCTGAAAGGAGAAAAATCATGTGAAGCAAAAAGAATAAAATACGAAAAGTAGAAAAGAGAAACAAAAATTGTCCAGTACAAAGTTAATTTATATAAAGTATATGCAATTACTCAGGTGATTAATTTTTTTCTCGTGTAGTGTGAATGCCTGAATGTCAAAAGTTGTTTACAATTTTTGTACGCCATTTTGTTTTGTTTTGCTTTGTTATACACAATTGTGTATACTGAAAACGTATGTGAAAAAGTTTAAATAAATTTTTATGTGTTACAAAACATTTAAAAATAATTATATTTAATTATTAAAGTACATATTCTTTATTATACTTATTTCACATATTAAAGGTTTATCAATTAATAAATTTACTTTGGTTTTGTCTATCCATACATTTTCTTTTTGTTGTATGCAGATCTGGGACTATTGCATTAAATAAGCAAATGCATTGACCATTTTCCCACAATAAACCAAATCAATGCAAATGCAAATTTATTACATTAGCACTAACTTTAATAATATCAGTGCAATTTTCCTTGCATTTTACTAAAATCCCTTCAAAGTAATTCATCAACATTGCATTGTTATTTTTAGTGCACTATTTTTTGCACCACTAAACACATTATGAATAGTATTATTGCATTATCAGTGGAACATATAGTGCAAAATATAACGTAAATGTGTACATACATAAAAACATACGTACATACATAAATGTGTAAATTTTTTCCATGTACATATCGTCATCCAAGACGAAAAATCATATCACTACGTTTTTTATAATTTTTCGAGAGAAAGACAAAACTTGATGAAATTGTTCCAAGCGGTAGTATTTTTCGTTTATAAAATCACCATTTTTTAAGATATAACTTTACAATAAACGAAAACCTAAGTTCTGATCTTTTTTCAATTGCACGTTTTTTCATATAAGCTCGAGATGCAACGTAATTGAAGTATGAAACTTTTTAATTTTTTTCAATTGGTTCTGAAATCTAGTTTGTATTTATATTGACAGTTTTTTTTTCGTTAATTTGTATGTACGTACTTATAAAAGTGCCCTCAATGAACTTTAGTGTATTTTATATTTTTTATTTGTGCTATCTCCTAAAAATATTTTCACGTTTTATTTAATTTTACTGTGTACAATATGTGATAGTGCAATAATATTGCATCACTTCATGATGTGCTTAGTGGCAACACAAAATTAGTGTATTTTTTGTCATGCGATTAGCTGCTAATGCAATTTTAATCCATTACTTTTAAGAGATTTTATTTAAGTGCAAAAAATAGTGCACTACAAGCATCAAATTTAAATTTGCACTAAAATTTTTGTTTTTCAATCAGTGCTTATGCAAAAGTAATGCAAGTTGCCCAGGTCTGGTTGTATCCATCTGTTTTTGACATTCATCCATTATTCTTACACAAACAAATCGCCTGTTGTTTTTGTACTTTCTTAGTTGTTGTAGACCTGCATATACTTTATATAATAAAAACATACGTACATACATATTTATGTATATACGTACATACATATTTATGTATGTACGTATGTTTTTATGTATCTACACATTTACGTTGTATTTTGCACTATATGTTTCACTGATAATGCAATAATACTATTCATAATGTGTTTAATGGTGCAAAAAATAGTGCACTAAAAGTAAAAATGCAATGTTGATGAATGTCTTTGAAGGGATTTTAGTAAAATGCAAAAAAATTGCACTAATATTATTAAAATTAGTGCTAATGTAATAAATTTGCATTTGCATTGATTTGGTTTATTGTGGGAAAATGGTCAATGCATTTGCTTATTTAATGCAATAGTCCCAGATCTGCATACAACAAAAAGAAAATGTATGGATAGACAAAACCAAAGTAAATTTATTAATTGATAAACCTTTAATATGTGAAATAAGATAAAAGATACATATGTATGTACCTTAATAATTAAATATAATTATTTTTAAATGTTTAGTAACACATTTTTTAAGTAAAAATTTATTGAAACTTTTTCACATACGTTGTCAGTATACACAATTGTGTATAACAAAGCAAAACAAAACAAAATGGCGTACAAAAATTGGAAACAACTTTGGACATTCAGGCATTCACACTACACGAGAAAAAAATTAATCACCTGAGTACTTGCATATACTTTATATAAATTTACTTTGGGCTTTTTATAATACAAAATAGTGTTGCCAGCAGTTTGGGAAAATCACACATGTAGACTTTTTTAGGACTAGGGAATATAGGAAAAATATTTTATTTTGGCCAAAATGGAGGTAGTTTTTAATCTTAGATTGTATTTGTTGTGCATAAAATTGTACTCAAAAAATTATACGCAATTACATAGACATTTATCTAATTATTTTGGGGTCGCAGCGCAGATCTTCCCCCTATTCTTCTAATGGGAAACACCTCAGGAAATAGAAAATGAACATGTATTAAACAATGATTTAATAATGAAAGATATTACTCCATGAGTGCAGAAAACCCAAATACAGCTGTATATTAAATTTGTATTACAAGATAATTTCTGAAAAACTAGAATATTATGCATTAATTTCGAATGCAGAAGTAGTCACTTTAAATAATTTAATGCAAAAGAATTACATACATGTGCCAAGTTTTAATTTATATATCTTTAAATTAAATTACTAAAATTTGTAGATTTTCGTATGGGAAAATTTTTTAACATGTAGGGAAAACGGATTTCTTTTAAATCTACTGGTAACACTGATACGATTTTTGAAGGCAAAGAAATCAAAACAAGAAACATGGAAAAAATCATCGTACAAATGCAAAATGTTTTTGGAAGCAACTTTTAAAGAGAATTTAAAATAAAACAAGATTTTTAAATCCTGGTATGAATTAATAAATAAATAAATAAATTGGGCCTATGATGGGGTGCAATAAAAACATGGAAAAAATACAACCGAATTAAAGTCGGTTAACAAATAAAAATAAAATAAAAAACACCTTAAATAATTTGTATAACATTCTACTTTTAGATACAGAAAATTAAAAAGATGTTTATAATGTCGCAGATTCTGTGAACAATAATTATTTACTCCACTTTATATAATTCAAAAAGAAATTAAGGAATTTCCAAACGTCAAAACTGAACAATGGCTGTATTTTCGAAATATGTCGATCGTGTGGCGCATAGCCTTGAGCAAGCTGGCTTGCCAAAAGCAGTTTTAAGTCACATATTGGTGGGAGCAGCGGTTGCAGCGTGGACTATAAAAGTAACATATCCAATGTTGAACAACAAGAAACTAAAGAACGAAACTAAAGTTGACAAAAAGAATTATAATAATAATAACAATAGAATTGGTAAAAATCATGACGCCTTTAATCCGTCTCATACTGAAATAACTGAAGATGATGAATCAAAATTAGCCGAAGCTGAAAAACTTTTAGTGGAGCAACAAATGAAAAATAAAAAAAACAAAAACATGTTAGAACCTGGTCTTAATAAAGAATTTGTAAATCAACTTATTACGCTGCTTAAGATAATGATACCAAAACTTTTATGTTATGAAACTGGTCTCCTAAGTGTTCACACATTCTGCTTAATATCAAGAACATTTCTCAGTATATATGTAGCTGCCTTAGAAGGCGCCATTGTCAAGTACATTGTACGCAAAGATACTCATCGATTTGCTATAGTTTTGCTGAAATGGTTCGGCATTGCCATACCAGCAACCTTTATCAATTCAATGATTCGCTTTTTGGAAAGTAAACTTTCATTAGCATTCAGGTAACTGCAAATATGCCTTAATATATTTTATTTTAATTTTATATAATAAATATCTAAACTTTATAGAACACGTTTAGTACGCCACTCTTATCGTTTGTATTTTAAGAATCAAAACTATTATCGAGTCTCAAATCTTGACAGTCGCATTGAAAATGCAGATCACAGGTAAATGCAATTAGATATCGTATTAAAAGCAAAAACCATAATTTTTTCTTTCTATAGACTTACTGAAGACATATCCGTATTCGCCAGCTCCATTGCCCACTTATACAGCAGCCTCACAAAACCTTGTTTTGATCTTATGCTAATAGGATTCGCATTAATGCGGTCATCGCAAAAAATGAGATCGAACATATTTTCAGGTAAATTACAACATAAAATGATTTTCGTTTAAATATCAATAACAGTGTTCATCGCAAACACAAACATACACATACTGGTATGCAATTATTAGGGCCTATTCGTTAATGCATTATTATGCTGCATAATGTGGATGGTATAAGTGGTTTTGGTAAGCAGCAGCTTCTTAAGGACCAACTTATAAAAATCACACTGTGCTCAAATTCGAAACTTTTTTTTAACAAGCTGGGGACCCATTGGGTTCCCATTTTTTTTTTTTTTTATTAGGTCTTGTTTAAAAAATAATTAAAATTGTAAACTTGGTTAAAAGAAACTAAAAATCGAAATTATTTCCAGTTTTCTACCATTATTACCATACCTTTAATGATCAAACAGAATAAGTCCGGAGCTACAGGAAAAATCGCTGTCAAATTAACAAAGCCCATTATAAAATCTACAGCAGTAACTTCAAATGCTCTCTCATTTTTGTTTCACTTTCTTTTGTGCTTATTTTTCTTTGTAGTTTTGTTTACAAAATGTATGAAATTTATTCAAAGTATGGTACCATTTTTAAGAGAATATTTGTTTATATGTGAGAGCATAAGAAAAAACGCTGTCAAAATAAAATAGATTCTATCTCTCGACTGCTTTCTGGGGCTGGTTTTTTGTGTCAATTTGTATGGAAAATGTGTTTATGCCGCAATTCTGTTTGATCACTTATGTCGATATATGTGTATCGATTGAAAAGACATGTATTCACGAACTTGCGTCCTGAGAAAAATTTTTGGGAAAAAAAATTTTAACTTTTTTTTTCGAATTTTTCCGTTAAAAAATTGCATTATTTTTAATTGGGGCAATTTTTTAATTTGTTTTTTATTCTTTAGGACGCATGTTCATCCATAATGTGTTATTTTAATTCTTATAAAAATGAATGAATCGCAAAAAACTGGGAAAATTTTTTGGATGCTTCTAACCAATCAATCTTAATTATTTTTGAAACAAGAGCTAACTTAAAAAGATGGTGAGCACCTTTGGATTTAGCGTACTCGAATAAGGTTTACCCACCAGGTCCCTCGCTTGTTATATTTTTGAACCAGCACAATCTTATTAAGGCTTAATAAAAGGTTTATAAAACATATTTCCCTACACAATTTTTTCATTTTAAGCCGTAATTGTTTTTATAAATAAGGCAGTTATAATTTCCCGCAATACATTTTATAAATAAGGCAGTTATAATTTCTCTTAGTTAATCATCCATTACATCATAAATATTTGTGACATAAAAGCAGTTTTTCCGCGAATATTTTCCTTTCAAAAAATTACTTAATAAAAAAGTATCTATTTGCTAAAAATCCATTCTATATATATTTGCTTATTTCGGAAGAGTAAAATATAATTTGAAATCACCTGTTTTTCCTTCACCAATAAAGTTATATATTTTAAGGTTCATATTTTCAATCAATCAATTTCTTAAATGTATGAAGAAAAATATTTCATACATAGATCTTAAAGAGAAACTAAATAAAGTCATACTTAATAAAGTAATTTTTGTTTCTAGAAATAAGATGTCTTTTCAACAATTTTTGAAATTTGTTTTGTTTTGAATGTAAGGTCGAGTACACACCGAGTACACACAGAGGATACCAGAGTTGAAGAAAGTGACTTAAGAAAAAAGCTCATATCATCTGATTTGATCACTGTTAAAATTGGACAAATATAGTGTTTGTTATTGAATATTTTTAGTACAATAATCAAAACAAACAATAGAAAATGTGTACTTAGTGAAATGAACAATTGAAAATTTTTACAAAATTAAATGAAAGATTTTGCAGTGTTGAACTAAATAAAACAATGTGATAAATAATATTAGTATTTTAAAAGTGATTAAAATTAGTTTCCAAATGCTTACAAAAAAACACAATGCGAAAAGGATTATTAGTATTAATGAAGTGACTAAAATTTGATTTCAAATGATTAGAGACTTTGTTTTAAGCATTTTCGTCCGCAAATATTAATTTTTACCATTTATTTCCAAAAACTAGGCTGCGAATGAGACCACAAGGAATAAAACGTCATTAATTTAAAATAATACCACGCGAAAGAAAAAGTAAAGAGGATTTGATGACTGTGTGAGCGAGACCTCTAAAAACACCACAAAATCACAATTATCTTCCGTCTTACTTTGTGCTCGTGTCACCTCTGGTAGCCTCTGTGGTACACACTGTGGCATTTTGTGACAAATATGGCATAAATAGCAGCGGGAACTAGTGGCAACGTTTGTCATTTCCGATATTTTTCATTGTGTGGCATTACCACACAAACTGTTTATGTATCTGATGTAGAGTTGTGAGAATAAGTTGGCAGCACTGCAGACACTAAAATCAAATGTGAGCGTGGTGACATTTTCTCGCATTAACATAATGGCCACACCTGATAATTTTATATCATAACTCGTAATATGACGCCGGCAGAGCAACTGTAATTTTTTTATTAATATAAACACAATGGGGTAGACGTTGATGATTTTATATCATGATGAATAAACAAATATTTGAAAAATACTTGCCAAAAATATCTAATTTGCGTGTTGTTTAATTTTTTAGTCACAAATAATTGCTGTGCCGTCTTTTTTAAACGAAAATTGTTTAATAAATAAACGTTAAATGCACAATAACACATAAAATGACATTTGATGTCTGATGATTATATTATAACGCTGCTGTAATATTAATAAAATGAGTCTATACGTGATGAATTTTCATCATGATATTAATTTGACATTCATCATGATATAAATTCATCAGGTGTGGACACTATGTAAAGACCATGTCAGAAACAACTTTTGCTTCGCGTTGCGTTGAAGATTCGCTTTGACATCTAATAGCCCGTATAGATGAAGGGTGGCCTAGCTGCGACAACGCTTACGTTCTCTTTTTGAATAACTTCTTAAATCCACGCGCGTTTACATGAAGACTTTTTTGTCGCAATAGCAGGCGACTTTCTGATATTAATTTGATCAATAATTTGTATTCGTTCATTCGTAGCAGTGTTGCCGTAATGGAACTAATTGTTAGTTTGGGAAATGTAGAATTAATATGTCCATTTATTCTTATTTTTCTTAACTTACTACCAAAATACAATAATTCCTTTTCTCTCCTTACTTTATTTCTTTACAATTTTTATATTATAACCTTTTATATCATGCATGTTATAAAAAATTGGTCTATCTGGCAACATTGCTTGTATATAGCATAACAAAAATACGAGAGAAAGAAATATGTGAGAGAGAAGAGTTAAAATTGTCGCTTCAGTTTCCAGAACGTGCGACTTTTGCTACCCCGCAAGCTTCTCTGCACTTCTCGCCTACAAACTCTACTCGCAGGCGACGTGTCGCAGCTAGGCCACCCTTCATCTAAACGGGCTCAAAGATGAAATGTACATGCTTACATGGAACATGTCGCTTAAACTACTTTTAACGCAAAGCGAATCGAAAAGTTTGGCAACTCTCAACTTTTTGCGTGCTTTGACAATCAGTTGGTATAATTATCTTAATTTGTTTGGCCAAACTCGCATGTAAATAAGAAATTTTATTAAACTTTTGATAAATTTACATAAAAAAATAGTAAGGGGCATCGGAGTAATCGAATTGTGCTGTATTTCATGCATTAAACAAAGCAGTAAAACAAAAAGTGAGTGTTTTCAAAGTTTTTATTATGTCACACATTTTGCTTTACGCTTTTCTGCCAACGCTAGAAACGCCACGCAAAGCGTTGAAGTTGTATCTGACACCGCCTTAAATATGTCTGTATATACAGAAAGAATTTTAAATGTATGCGGGTATACAAATTTAAATGCATGGAAAACGAAAAAGAAAGTGGAAAAGTACAGGACGCATGATATGACGACATAGCTTATTCAACTTGTGGAGGTTCGTGAAGCTGTATGGAATCATCTATGTGGCATTTATAAGGATAGAAATGCAAAGGAAACTGCATGGACAGAAATTTTGGTAGAATTAGGTTTCATTCATACTAAATATTTAAACCAACTTGAATCCTGCTTCCGCCCTGGTCTTTTCCACCACTTTCTTTGCTGTTTTTTAGATTTTCTTAATTTTTTCCTTATTATTGATAAACACAATTGAATAAATTTGCGATTTTCCATTTATATATATATTAATTAAAAAACAATACGAAAAACAAAGTCTCACAATGATAAAGCAATGTCAGCACGCTGACATTATATTTTTGTGTCTGCAGTGCTGCTAACTTAAGGCTCAGCTAGCCGACTGTAATGCAATGTAACTGTAATGTAGGAAACAGCTGATCGTTCACTTTGCTATTGATAGTGGTATGGTATTAGAAAAGGTCAACGTGTGAGTGAAGTTTCGTAGAAATTTGCTTATTGGAAGTACATAAAACAGTAAGTTCACACTTGGTAGGCATCTTTGAACTTTTGCAAAGCTCTGTAAGAATAGTTTGGGTAAGAATCCAATTACATAAAAAGTAACAAGAAAGTTTAATAGGCCCTGTTGGATTGACTAATTCTCAAGACCTACATGTGTCTTGAATAGTTGGGTGTTTTCCTAGAGAGTAAGCTCTCTGGGAAAAGTAACACGCAGGAAAGCCTAAAGAAAGGGCTCAAGAGCTTGACTTACACATGGGCTGTTAAGCTGGTTATTTTCTATTGTTGCGTGATAAAGAAGAAGAGTTATAAGAGATTACTTTCTAAGGTCTTGCGGTGTTTCACGCTGGGCATCATAGGTACTCAGAGGAGTACACCTCAGGCTTGCACGTTGAAATTCGTTTAAATAGGACGCCCCCACAGGTAATTCCGGATAAAAGCTTTTAGGTCAAACCTGATAAGCTATATGAGGGCTGCGCGGTCCTTGCAGACGGATAGAAAAAAGTAATAGACACGAGAGCTGGTGTATATATCTTGCGGGCGGACATCCGTAGTTCTTTCAGACTATCATGTTTTCCAAGCTGAGATATTGGCAATCATTAGCGCCACGAAGCATGTAGCCAAAAATGTGGCTGAAGGCCAGGCGGTGTACTTCTAGGTCGACAGCCAGGCGGCCCTAAAAGATTTGAAGGGACACAATGTCAAATCGAAACTAGTCAGTGGTTGTGGGGGAGCCCCCAACTTGCTCATGGACAAAGATAGTGTCAGAATATGGTGGGTTCCTGGTAAAGATAGGTTCGTGTCGAAATTTTCCCATACGACACGACCCGAACACGAATACTAAGATGCCCAACACGTTCGAAATGCGAAACCGAAAAATTCTCTCGACCCGAAAACAAATTGAAGGGCAAAAAGTAAACTTTTTTATATTCAAATAAATATATCGTAATCCTTATCCTTACTAATATTATAAATGTGAAAGTGAGTTTGTTTGTTTTTGTTTGCTTTGTTTTCACGCGCAAACCACTAAACCGATTTTGATAGTTCTTGCACTTGGCTCAGAACCGGTTATTTTTATGTTTGGCACGGATTTTCAAACCGCTAAACCGATTTTGAAAATTCTTTCACCTATGGAAAGCTACATTACCAGGGGCAAACAGCGATTATTTTACCCGGTGAGAAACCGGATTTTTATATTTAGTTCGAATTTTTCGGAAAAACATATTTTTGGGCTGGTTAGGGCAAATTCCGTTTCGGATTTGATTGTTTAAACAGTTAAAAAAAACGGTTAAATATAGTTTCCAAAATATCAGATCAACGCTAGCAGAGCCGCGGGTAAAAGCTAGTATATATATAATATCTTAATCCTGCTTAAGTTCAGTCATTTTAATTCTTATTGAGTGAAATATTTTTTATTAATTAATGTGAGTTTCTAAAGATGAGAAGAAAAATTAAACTAGACCTTATTAGCTAACTTCGTGCTAACCTAAATAGAAAATGAAAAACTGAAAAACAGAAAATGAATAGTGATACTTACAAATGTATTTACCAAAGCTAGATCAATAATTGTACACACATTATAAGCATTTTCCATATTCCATTTCATTGTAAATTTGAGCTAAATAGCTGATGTTAATAACAATCTCTATCCCAGTAGAAGTGCATGGCTGCACAGAAAAATATCTATATTTCCTCGAGCTAATAAATTCTAGTTTAATTTTTCTTCTCTTCTTTAGAAACTCAAACTAATTAATAAAAATATTTCATTCAATAAGAATTGAAATTACTGAACTTAAGCCCAATTAAGAAATTATTTCTGTTTAAACTTCACTATAGCTCAACTAAAAATTTTAAATTGTCTCACATAAATACATTAATTAATTAATTAATGCATATCGGACAGTTAGGAGAAAAATATTTTTTGATTTCCTTATTTTTTACTGTGTTGATATTCCTTCTCAGCAGCACATCTTGGCAAATTTTCAGATTTTTTTGGCTAATGGTTACACAGATATCGAATACTAAAAAATACGCGTTATAAGAAAACTATGCTCAAATAAATAATCATAACTTTTTCAATATTAGTTCAAATATAATAACTTGTTTTGTATTTTTCCTTTTTTATCTACTATCCAATAAAAAAACAGAAAAAAATGGTGCACAGTGAGCTTGGACGCGATTTTCGGGATTTACTACTTTAAATAAATTTTTTTCACTGTTTGTACTCTTTGATTTTCTTGAATTTTTTTTATATAAAACTTTGATATTTTCCACAAATTTTAAGACCCATTTGGTTATGGGATTCAAATAAGTACTATTTTTCTAATAATTTAAATTTGTCGATGAGCTAGCAAAAATAAGGACTGCATTAGTTGAGGGAATGTGTTACAGATCTTAAACTTCCGATGGAACACAAGTATAAGTAACTCAGTAATTGGATATTCAACAGGGCCAACCGTCCATGGGGGAGCAGGGTGGATTGCAGTCTCGAAGGCTATGTAGTCAAAATTTGACTAAGGAAGATCCAGAGTGCTACTGGGTACGATAAGAAGATGCTGGGACGAGAGCGAGAACCAGCATTTAGGACTGGCAATCCAGATTTCTTAGAATGTGCTAGGTCGTTTTAATGAGAGCACTAGTGATATCGCGAAGTGCGAACTTGAAGATATCAGGGCTTTATCATGGGAATAGAGTGGCTTAATGGTAGGTGTTTTTGGGGAACTAGTCTGGATACAATGGTCTTAATTGTACTAACGGGTTTGAAAAAGAAGCAAATCACGAGGAACCCAATTGGGTCTCCGAGTATATGCTTGTTACAATACTACCCTTCCTAACCTTTCTAGCTTTAGTGGAAGTGCCCCATAATATTGATGAGTGAGTCAATCAGTATGTCTTACGGGCTGACAGTCACCCAAGTGAGCCGGTTCTTGTGGAACCTGGAATTGTGAAATAAGTAATAATAAACTTAAATAATTAATAATTTTGACATAATGAACGTATGTTTTAAGAAAGTACTTGCAAAATGTACAGCAATTCTTACGGTTGTATTGTCACAAAAAGAATTTTCACCATTCTCGACCTTATATTACAATATAATTATGCAATTTGAAAATTTTAATCGTAAAAATTACTAACAATAAACCATACTATATTATTTTGTGAAAGAAAAATTTATCCTATATACATACATATATACATACATATATATACATATATTCAGGCCCTGCGTTATCGGTTGCTGTAATTTCTCTAACTGCCCATATAATGCGGGTGGTTTCACCTAAATTCGGACAATTGGTGTCGGAAGAGGCCAACCGTTATGGATATCTGAGGCATATACATTCACGTATTATTACGAATGCCGAAGAGATTGCATTCTATGGCGGCCACAAAGTGGAACTTCAGCATCTGAGACAGGCCTATAATCGTTTGGTTAATCAAATGAACACAATATTTACACAAAAATTGTGGTTTGTAATGCTGGAACAATTCTTTATGAAGTATGTGTGGTCGGGTACCGGTATGGTTATGGTTTCTCTGCCAATTTTGACTGGTGATATAGCTAGGAAATCAACGTCTCCCAAAAATACCGATGCAACAGTCAGTGAGCGTACTCAGTATTTGACGACTGCACGTAATTTGCTAATTTCCGCCGCTGATGCCATTGAGCGTCTTATGTCTTCATATAAGGAAGTTGTTGCGCTGGCTGGTTACACTTGCCGAGTAGCTGGAATGCTCGAAGTTTTTGAACAAACTTCCCAAGGCATTTACAGTAAGACTACAGTAGCTGAAAGCAACGAGACCCAGGGTATTATTGAATTCCGGAATGGCAGACCACTTGCCAAAGGCCGTATTATTTATAAGAGTGACGCTGATATGTCAATTTCCCTCATTGCTGTACCTGTAGTAACACCCAATTGTGATATTGTTGTCCCCTGCTTAAATTTAAATATAGAACCAGGAATGCACTTGCTTATAACGGGTCCAAATGGTTGTGGCAAATCCAGTTTGTTTCGCATATTAAGTGGTCTCTGGCCAATATATTCCGGTGAGCTACATATACCACAACCTGTTGAAGGAAAACCATGTATGTTTTATATACCACAACGGCCGTACATGTCCATTGGAAGTCTTTGTGATCAGATCATCTATCCGGATTGTCGTGAAAATATGATACGAAGAGGCATAACAGAGAAAAATTTAAGGTCCATATTAAAAATGGTTTCTCTAGAGCATATAGTCCACAGGTAATTAAAATTCTTTTTATATATTTTATTTTATTTTTTGCATAGTACTCTTATTTGGTATTTTAAAGTTATAGTAGATAACGTAGTTCTGAAGAAAGTGCTGTTACAGACCAATTATAAGCTTTATTTTAAATCCTTCAGTTTTGTTTTCTGATATGTTATATTAACTACGATTTTTCATCGCGCGTTAACTAGAACCCAAATGCTATGGTTTACTTTGTTCAAACAGATTTATGAAATCGTTTGCCTACGAAAAATTTGAGAATGGTTTGTTATTTAAACAAAAATTTTATTCATATTGGCGCATAATCATAGTCAAAACAAAGTGAACTTTAAGAGTTTGTAACCAATATTTTGTAGGATAACTCTGGATTTAAATTTTTAAAGTAATCTTTGTTTAGGTCTATGAGTTTGCGTCATTGATTTTAAATTCTGATAACTTCTATCCCCGTAATGATATATAATAACCAAAAATAAATCAACTTCTCTTTTGATTACTTAACCTTTAATTTCAATTCAGTAAGCGTATCGGTATCGTCAATACTTTTTCTGAGTGCCGGGTTACTTCCCTAAATTTTTTCATGAATTTTTTCTTAATTATCTATTAAAGTTTCTTCATTTATAACTCAAATTTCTATTTTTTTCCGACAGTTATTCAATACAAAGATTTTTTAAAATATTTCAAGAAGTTGAAGTCATTAAATTTTTCCAACCCCTTTTTGATTACAAACAAAACAAAATTGATATCGATACTTTTGCATTGTTAGAAAGAAGCACAGTATTGTCGTTGTTATTTAAAATGACACGGCATAACTTATTTTAATTGCCAAGCGTGTTTTTATAAATTTATTTATTTATAAAAACTTTTCCTCTTTTTTGCGCTAATGTCCTCGTTTTTGGCGGCTGTCGTCCTATTTTTTCCAAAATGGAAATGGTAAACCTATTCCAAAAAAATGTGGTAACATGATGAAATTAAAATTAAAATATATAACGAAAAAGGTTTGAATATATTTTGATAAATTTTTTTTAAATTTTTATAGTTTGTGTGTCATCCTTTTGCATCAAATAAGACGTGTGTGAAGATAAATTTCGAAATTTAAACCCAAGACACAAACCAATTGCATTAACAGAGCTATGTTAACCTGATAACAGAGCTCTGTTAGACATGAAAATCTTGGAAGTATATACTCCAAATGGAATCCTGGCCATATTTTTCAACAAAATGAGCTAAAAAAATCGGAACATGCAGGCTATTATATGTATTTTTCTTTATAAAAACAAAAAAAAAGTAATAAAAAATTTAAAGAAACTATAAATTTGTAACTATCAAGTAAATTAAATTTGTTTATGGAAATTTTTTAATTTCTGGAGAACGCACACACCTGGGCGGCTAAATTCTTTTGGAATTTATGTATTTCGTGCCCTTTTATCATATCCAGATGTCAGAACCCTTAACATTTGCGTTTTTCATAAAAAATTTTGATTTTTTCTAAATTTTTAAAATTTTCAAAATTTGATTTTCACTAAAGGACGAATTTAAGGAGAACGAACATTACTGGCCGGCTAAATTCTTTTGAAATGTATGTCTTTCGTGCCGTTTTATCATGCCCAGATGTCAGAACCCTTAACATTTGCGTTTTTTCATAAAAATTTTTGATTTTTTCTAAATTTTCAAATTTCGATTTTCACTAAAGGACGAATTTTAGGAGAACGAACATACCTGGGCGGCTAAATTCTTTTGAAATTTATGTCTTTCGTGCCCTTTTATCATGCCCAGATGTCAGAACCCTTAACATTTGCGTTTTTCATAAAAATTTTAGATTTTTTTTCTAAATTTTCAAATTTCGATTTTCACTAAAGGACGAATTTTAGGAGAACGAACATACCTGGGCGGCTAAATTCTTTTGAAATTAATGTCTTTCGTGCCGTTTTATCATGCCCAGATGTCAGAACCCTTAACATTTGCGTTTTTCATAAAAATTTTTGATTTTAGCCGCACAGGTATGTCCGTTCTCCTAAAATTCGTCCTTTAGTGAAAATCAAAATTTGAAAATTTAGAAAAAAATCAACAATTTTTATGAAAAACGCAAATGTTAAGGGTTCTGACACCTGGGCATGATAAAAGGGCACGACAGACATAAATTTCAAAAGAATTTAGCCGCCCAGGTATGTTCGTTCTCCTAAAATTCGTCCTTTAGTGAAAATCGAAATTTGAAAATTTAGAAAAAATCAAAAATTTTTGTGAAAAACGCAAATGTTAAGGGTTCTGACATATGGGCATGATAAAAGGGCACGAAAGACATAAATTTCAGAAGAATTTAGCCGCCCAGGTACGTTCGTTCACCTAAAATTCGTTCTTTAGCGAAAATCGAAATTTGAAAATTTAGAAAAAATAGGGTTCTGACATCTGGGCATGATAAAAGGGCACGAAAGGCGCCCAGGTATGTTCGTTCTCCAGGAATTCAAAAATTTCTTAATATTTACAAATTTATTGTTTCTTTACATTTTTTATGACTTTTTTTGTTTTTATAAAGAAAAATATAATAGCCTGCATGTTCCGATTTTTTTTAGCTCATTTTGTTGAAAAATATGGCCAGGATTCCATTTAGAGTATATACTTCCAAAATGTTCATACCTAACAGAGCTCTGTTATCAGGTTAACATAGCTTTTTTAATGCAATTGGTTTGTGTCTTGGGTTTAAATTTTGAAATTTATCTTCACACACGTCCTTTTAAGCATCAAAGAAAACCAGATTTTTAGTTGTTTCCGCTGACTTGTTTTCCCATTATTCCTTTAAATTTATACTTAGTTGAGATAGAGGCGATGGCCGTTTATTTTTTTATGTATACATATTTATCTTTAAGGTGTAATTTATCCACAGTCTGCAAAAAATAATTTCTAAAACACGACCATCCATAATTCCAGCAACAAATTTTAATTCTGCAACCCGATCAGCACTTTTTCCCATTTTTTGAGATGGTAATCAAATTGTAGTTATTTTTAAGTTCTAATTAAATAAGAAATTGTGTTTTTTGCATAATTAAATGCCCAATATGGGTGGATTTGTTTATTGAAAACATACACATGAACACCAGTTGTCGTGTTGAAAACACCATCTGGTCGTATTAAAAAGAATTTCGTTTAATTATAATAAATTTATAACATAAATCAGTCGTAAAGCAGCTCTGGGCGAGCCAACATCAAGCGTTCTTGGCAATTATCTCTTAAGTGCAACCAGGCCACTGTTGTTTATTGGCCTTCGAGAGTTTTGCCTCTCGCTCGCACTGGTTGACTGATCTGCCACGGATAACCGTATATTCTTGCGGTTCTTCTGTGGAATTTCTTTAAGAACCACTTTGCTACCACAAAATCTACTTTGTGTTCCTACTTCCTATGTGAAGGCATAGGTAGTGTACAGTCAGTCACAACACCTTTTTAAAATACTGTTAATAACATCTTGAGCATATTGTCTAGTTACTCCGCCTATATTTGTGCAACCATATTATGCAAATTTACTTTGTATAATATGAATAAATAAATAAATAAAATAAATACTTCCTATGTGAATGCATAGGTCGTATATAGTCAGTCACAAAAACTTTTTTAAAATACTGTTAATATCATCTTGGGCATATGGTCTAGTTACTCCGCCCATATTTGTGCAACAATACTTTGCAAATTTACTTTGTAAAGTATTTATGAAATAAATAAATAAATATACCATAAACTATATAGAGTTTCATATCATGGAATAAATAAATAGAAAAAAGCATTATGATGTTTGTTTGGTTTCATAAAATGTGTTTTTATGTAATTTTAATTTTCTGCATTTGGATAACCTATTCTTATAGTAGTATGTTCACACGGTACCTGCTTCGCTCTCTATTCAAGCTTCACACCCCAATCACGAACGAATCTACTTGCTTCGCCATACAAAATTATGAGAGCGAATCAAGTAGATTCAATATGAATCTACTTGCGAAGCACGTAAAATTGGTATATTCTCCAACTCTTATCGCAGTTTATTGCCAGTTTAACTGAACAAGCTATCAGAACAAAATAGGTATATGTGCATGTGTGTGTTCGGGAACAAACAAAAACAAACCAAAAAAAACAAAGATGTGAGATTAAAATAAATGAATTTAATTTAGTTATGAATAGCATAAAAAAAATAAGAAGAAAATATAGGGATGCCTTGAAAAAACAAGATTTTGATGTAATGTAGTGATTTACTAGTGACATTGTCAGTAGCACTACTGACCAAGTGTATCCCAGCCTTGTACCTTGTCATTGAAAATCCACCACTAGACTGTAGCAATACTGACTAAGTATTTTTTTTGGGACCACATGGAGACATTGGCACCAAAGATTCACTAGTAAATTGTAGGGGCTCTAGTCTACAATATCGATATTTCCTCGCTCGATGTCCGTAGTAAAACTGTTCTGATTCACTAAAGACACTGTCACCATCTGCAGGAAATTGTTTGTCATTTCTATTAAATACATATGTATATTAAAATTAAAAATTGTATGTTTCGCTGAATTAGTAAAGTCAAACACTTACGTATGGATCTTAAAATGTGACAAATCTTTACCTGATGGCACAAAATCTTCCACAGTGTCAAATAAAAATTTCCGTAATTGGCACCTTTCACTTAAAACTCTTCAATTTTAACATTTTATATTTTTATACAATATTGATTGTTATTTTATTTGTTTTTTTATTTTTTTTTTGTATTAGGTTTTTTAATTATTGTTAAATACATTTATATATATTAACCTTATAATTCTATTTCTTAAGATAATTTTTATAAACACTTAAATTTTGCTTGACGTCACGTTTATTTTCAACAAACCAATAAAACATTAAGAAGAAGCATTGTTGTGTGTATCTGAAAAAATGTTTTCTACGCATTAAAACCATTATTAATAGACGCTCTGTTGACAATGTCACCAAAATAACCGACAAAAATGGTGACTTTGGGACAATTAACCCCATGTTTTCTGCAGGGCGTATATACGTGCCTATAATACGTATGTATGTGTGAATATACATCCATAAAAAATGCCACACGCTCAGTGATACCAACTTTTTTAGAGAAAAAAGCACTAAATGCAATAAGTACATATATATGTATGCACATATCTATATTTTTATTTTTTATTTATTTATTTTTTTATTTATTTATTTATTTATTTTTTTATTTATTTATTTTCAATACAGAGAAAGCCCACATGGCCAATTATATAGGTATTGCATGAGTAAAATTTAGAATCTTAAGTTAACTACAAATAATAATTAATGTAATAATTTCAATTACGAGTATATCGAGCTATGTTTCGATTTTGCTTATACATAAGAAGAATATGAGTAGGAAAATAATTCAAGTTCATTTGGCAAGACACTCCAATTATGGTCTAGTATTTTAACAAAAGAGTGATCAACGAGAGACGTACGATATTTCAGAAACAACTGAATTTTTTTTATAGGATAAAGATTTCAATTAAAATTTTATTTGTACTCTTTTATATAACTGCCTAAATTAAATCATTCCGTATAGACGAAATATCAAAACACTTGAATAAAATTTACTTCCATGTTTTATGATTTTGGTCGATATCGATTCCATCAATTTGTTATAAGGGGTACATTGTAACTCGAATCGAAATAAAATGCATTCTTAGCATATAAATCGAAAGAATTTTCCTTTCTTTTAATTATATAAATGTATATTTATTTATGTGTATGTATATGCGTATAAATATGTAAACACTATTTATGTATGGATGTGTATATATAAATACATATGTACACATTTATATTATTAAATAATTATACTCGGTTATGGAAAAAGTCGTTTCATCTTTTTCTTCTGGCCATAAAACTGTTTTAATAAGTTAATTATATTTTTTTAGGCGTTTCATCTGAATTAATTTTTACATGAAGAACATGGTTCAGTATGTTACATTGTGAACATAAGTCTTTTCTTTTTAGACCGTATTTTATATGATTTAAACAATTTGATGTATTAAAAAATCATTATTGTATTTCTAACTTACTTTTAAAATAGTTAATAGCGCTAAAATTTATTTCCACATCAGCATTTGAACATGGTAACTTTAATAGCCCTAGAGCAAATATTGACAGTTTTAGAAATGGATTATCATTAGTTGAGTTTCTATAGTTATAAACTTCAATCTAAAATTGATCAGTTCTGAGTTAATTTTTCCATTTATGTAGCCTTAAATTTCTAATACTTCGTTCTATTTCTTCAACTTCACCATCCCAGCAAAAGTTACCGCTTCCCAGAAGAATTTTTGTAAGCCAGCTAGAAGCTGGCTGTGTACTCAGATGCAAAACTTACTGGTTTACATTTTTTTTTACTTTTTTCCAGTTTATTAGAGAGCCCACCTTACGTGAGTGCTTTTCAGAAACATTTTTCGTTATCAAGAAAGCACGACATTGCTTCTCTCAGTTAGTGCTTCCAAATCAGAATTCTGTTGCTGGGATTATTGTAACGAAGTTATTTTATAGCGTGTGGAAGAGAAAGTGTTTCTTCCTCCGTATTTCACCCATCTGAATTAACATTTTGCAAAGGAAACTTTGCGTGTCTAAAAGGAGTGCAACCAGATAGTTTTTGAAAAGTGGAAAACTCTTATTTGGTGTTTTTATAAATTTAGTAGATTTGTAAAACACACTAAAACCACTAAAATCAAAGGTAAAAAGCACTAGTTTAGTGCCTTTTCAAAAAAAACCCAAGTTAAAAAATTCCGCACTGAATTAAAAAGCACTAAATCTGGTGCAAAAAGCACTATATCTCGGGCGAAAAGCACTAAATTGGCACGCTGCACACGAAGCACGAATGAACCGTGTGAACAGCAAGATTCGTAAACAACTCGTCGTCTGAACATACTATTATTTATGTTAAACAGCTGTTGTTTGAAAAGCCTTCCATAATAATGGGAAATTTTGCAGTGTTACTGTACTATCAACGTAATTTAATAAGAACTTTAATTAACCACTGAAATAATTAAATGGTATTTAAATACAACTTAATTTTAAATAGATTTAAATTTATAAAGATAAAGATTTTTAGATTTATTAAGATGGACGTCTTCGTTTAGTTTTGTTTATGGGGCTTATGTACGGGCTTTTTCTGGCTATACGCGACTATAATTCAATTGTATCAGCATGTACAATAGTTCCATAATTATTTTTAAGGTCCTCTTTAAGTCTTATGCTACTTTGCTTTGTATTTCCCTCAACTTCTCTTACAATTTCGCGGCTTAGTCTTTCATCAAGCCTTTCTGTTCGCCGCGGTACCGCCATGATCAGTTTCCATCCCTGCTCTATCGTATTTCCCATAACGGTGTTAAGTTCAAAAGGCTTTTTGCGTAGAATAGGATTAAGGATTTTTCTCCCCTGTAGTATATCAAATAATGAAGCTGCCTACTAAAGACTTTCTGTCTATGGCGCCTTCGGCCGGGCCTAAAGATGCTGTGAGTAAGTGAGCATAATGAACAACAGATGGGCGCTTCTTCATTTTGTTATTTGGAGGATTCTTCAGAGTTTTTTGTCAGATTTTTCCAGTTTTTATGTCTGTATTCGTTATATATCGGAAACTTAAATATAGGTCGATTGGACACTTAAGTGCTTTTGTTGATTTTCCTTTATCCATCTGTTTTCGCAGCAAACTATGCAACGTTTAATACAAAAAAATATATGCACAATCATCCAAATTTCCATATTGGCTGAGCGTTTACAATGACCAATCTTCAAAAATTTCAGTTAAGTCAAAAGACCCAAACACTGTGAACAAATGCCCAAATTTTTGAAAAAACAGGGGGTCTATTCTGTAATTTGAAACGAAAGCAAATGCTTTCAAATTCTAATCTTACTAACATACAAATTCGAAAGGATTTTCTTTCGTTTCGAAATACAGAGGAGGTTTGCCGATTATTCGTACACATATCATGTTTATATATATGCTCCATGAATATTTTTTTTCTGGGTAGTTTACTAACATATTTAAAAAGGTTGGCAAGGTCGCTTCCTCCAAAATTTAACTCTATATATTACTTGTTTGTACACAAAACAATTATTTTATGTACATCTACCCTATGTACTAGGTTATTACCAGTAGAAACCTAAAAGATTAGCAACTTGAAATTAAAGAAGCTGTCAAATCCTCACAAAATCATATGTGTTTCAATATATCGGCCGTCAAAAGTTCTGAGATGAAAATTTCGACGAAGTTCTTGTTTAGTACAATAACTATCACTACAATCTGCTATGTTATATTTTATTTTGTCATTGTCAGGGTGCCAGGAAACATGCCAGCTTAGTAATGTTTTTACCTTTCTAATACAAAAGAAAATATGTTTACTTCTTAATATGGGAAAAAATATTGCTGTATTGTAGGTACCCTGCAGAAAATGCGAATAGTGAAATTGTAGTCATTTACTAGTGACTTTGTCACCAGTACTACTGACGAATTGTACCCCAGACAATGCTTTTTGTTATAGACATTTAGCATGTACGTGTCATTGAAAAGCAACTACTGACGTTGGTACTACTGAGTAGGTATTTCTTTTGGGACCATATCGAGACATTGGAAAGAGATAGTCACTAGTACATTTTAGTAATTCTAATGATAATAAAACTGAATATTTTATTAAAAAATTTTGTTTTAATAAAAAAAAATACACAAAAAACGGAACATTCGTTCAGCAAGTAAGGGTTTAGTTTGCTGTTTGTATTAAATATAAATGAAAAATTCAAGGTTCCGTCGAATTATTAAAATCAAACACTTACATAAGAATCTGGACTTACTGGACTGGACTTTTTAACTGATCCCACGAAATCTTCTACAGGCTCATAAAAATTTCCACAATTATTTCATTTTAAAATATTTTTTATTTTTATAATTACAAAATGGATTGCTTTTTATTTGTCTTTTGCAATTTCTTTTTATTTGATTTTTTGAATTATTTCTTAATACATTTTTTTATTTGCCTTTTATATTGATTTCGTAAACTAATTTTCATAAAAACTTGAATTTTGCTGAAGCCACTTGTATTTTCAACAAACCAATAAAACATTAAGAAGAATCATAGTTGTGTGTATCTGACAAAATGTTTTCTACGCATCAAAAACAATGTTAATATGTAGACGGTCGTTTGACAATGTCACCAATATAGTCGACAAAAGTGGTGACTTTGGGACACTTAACCCCATGTTTTTTGCGGGGTAGGTTGCCTAGAAATAAGATGGCATCCTGACGATGACAAAATAAAATGCATTACAAAGTGTAGTCATTGCTATCATATCAAATGAGAAATTGGTCGAAATTTTTATCTCAGTACATTTGTCGGAAGAAATGTTGGATAGGAACTTGAACTTTTTTCACATTTATGTTTTTGTGAGGATTTTATTATTACATGTTAATGAGTATTTTATATTTTCATTAAAGAGATGGCTTTGATGTGATACGAGACTGGAAAGATATACTATCAGGAGGTGAAAAGCAACGTATGGCAATTGCGCGTCTTTTCTATCATAAGTATGTATTATGGTTTCTTGCATTTTTTTTTACTTAAATAACTCTTTTTCACGTTTTCATATATTTAAGACCCAAGTATGCGCTATTGGATGAGTGTACTAGTGCAGTGTCTATTGATGTCGAAAGTTCTATTTATGATACTGCCAAAAGCATGGACATAACACTCTTGACAATAACACATCGCCCGACATTATGGTAAATGAAATGAGATCGCACAGATTCATGCTTATGCATTTGATTTTTTTTTTAGGAAGTTTCATACTCATATATTGGAATTTGATGGTCAAGGAGGATGGAGCTTCCGCAAGTTGGATTCCAATGAACAACAGGGACAGTTCCCAACAAATTAAATGATATTTTGTTATATTGTTTTACATTAGTTTCTCTATTTTTTTATTTAAGTTTTGTGTTGTATGTAATAATCATGAAAGTCTAATTTTAAGTACAAGTGTTTTATTTAAGTTTTCCTAAAAAAGTCAAAACATTTTTTTTTACCTTTTAGAATCGTTATTAAATAACGAACTCTAATTAATTGTTATAAGACGTGGCTATTTTTTAATTTATTGTGATGCTATAAACATTATTTTTCTCTTTATCGGTGATATATGTCCATAATATAAAATGTTTTAAGGTGTAAATAACAGGTTAACTAAACATAAGTATGTACATACACACACACATATATATATATATATTTATATATAAATATATATATGCATAAATATATCCGTAATTTGTTAGAAAACAAACCAGAGCATTTTACTTATAATATGATGGAATAGGCATACAAATTAAGGATGCCTGATCCAGATTCGTTAAAAGCTGGACAAACCAACAAAAAGCTGGGCATTAAAAAATCTACTAAATTTATTAAGAAGTTGTTAATTTTTGTTTTGTGTGGACAATTTTTTTTTAATTTTTTTATGCATTGTTATCAACATACAACAATTAAAAATTTTCAATTCGTTTTTTTAAATTTGTGGGACATAAAATATTCTCACAACATCCATCCTTGATTTTGACCTCTTGTATATTTCGAACGACACAGCCCGATAAATTAAAAAAAACAGTAAAAAAGACACTGCAAAGAAGTCATGAAAATGTAGAGGTCGCGATTCGGAAGTAGTGCAAATTTGAATCTTTTCTTATGATTCTTACATAGAGTAGTCATTGTAAGAAGTTTTCTTTTTTGATCCATATTCAGTGAATCCGAAGTTATGTATGTTCATGATGTTAAGTATATCTGATTTTTTTGTATGTATGTTTTTTTAATGATTGCAAGGGAATTTTTAATTTTTTTTACTGTGAACAGATGAAAATTTGGGTTTTTAAAGTGATTCTAATGCTGTTATTTAAAATGACTTTATGGTAAATTCTCCAATGCTATACGAAATTCAAGAATTTATTCTTTAAATTTTTAATTATGCTTATTTTACATTATTTGTTTTATAAGTATATATTCAATAAGCGGGTAAACATAAGTATGTAAATGAATATCATTGAAATAAATTCAACGAAAACAAATATCAACCAAATTTAAAATGCTAGGAATTGAATTGTTGATAAAAACAGGAAATAAAAAAAGCAAAATATAATAAAATAACAGCAGTCGTTAAGCAGCTCTTGGCTGAAGAATAGTTTTCGCGTCATCGTAATTAATTCTTAAGTGCGGCCAAGCTTGTGTGTGTTGTTTGGCCTTCGAGTGTTTTTCGTCTCGCTCGCACTGGTTGACTGATCTGCCACGGATAACCGTATATTCTTACGATTCTTTTGTGGAATTTCTTTAACAACCACGTTGCTACTTCTTATGTGAAGGCATATGTCGTGTACAGTCAGTCACAAAACTTTTTTAAAATACTGTTAATAACATCGGGCATATGGTCTACATAGTTATTCCGCCCATATTTGTGCAACCATATTATGCAAATTTATATTGTATAATATGTGTCAATAAATATATAAATAATAAAATAACTAAATATGTATGTATGTATGTGTACATTAAGTTGTTTGATTTAATTGAAACTTTAATTGACTTGAGTATAAATGTTCTTTGGAAATGTCTGTAGTTTCGGTAAACATTAGTATATTAGTCGAGTTTATTTTTTCTTTATTCTGTCCTTAAAAACGGTTCTTCGCCATGTTTTAAATTATCCTTGAAATATTTTTCTAAAGTATTAATCTCATAAGCAGCCACTAAATATAATAAAAAGTAATTATGATATTTGAAAACTATATCTTACTAAATATAACGTTTATGAGTTTTTGGTAATTCTAAAATCGTAACTTGTCATGTGTTCCATCGACATTCAATTTGACCAAAACGTCCTCGCCAACAATCCTTTTGTTAATCCTCCAGTTCCAATAAGAGCTTTTATTGTAGCAATGTTAGAAATAAAAAGATATATGCTTTATAGCAGTGTGACAAACTTTTTTTTGAATTAGCTTAAGACGAGGTTTACATAAATCCCAGCATACTTAGTTAAGACCATGATTCACTATCCTACACAATCGCGCGATCTACGAAAAAATACAACCGTGATCTGATGAATTGTTTTTGTCTTTTGAAAATGTTCATAGACTCCATCATACCAGGGCTGTATTTTCTAAAAAATCGCACGATCGTGTAGGCTAGTGTATCACGGCCTTAACATACATAGTCTAAAAATTGCTGTAATATCTATATACGTACTACTACTATTGATATACCATATATTATCTGGTGATGTGATTTTTTGGTTAAGCCATTGACGAAGTAAGATTTTATTTTACCTGCTTTATTGTTCTTTGCACCTTCAAGTACTAACGGCATATCTATTCTTTTTATACTTATGCATCTATTAACTTTATTATTAAACAAACCATTCTATTGTGTATTTTTATAAAGCAAATGAACTAAACATTCTTCATTGATTTTCTCGATAACTCATACATATTTGTTCCATGCGGCTAACCAGTAACTTCCCAACGTTATGTATTTTTTTGTATATACATTAGTGTTGTTAATTATTCGTGTTTTATATTTATTCGAATGAAATTTCATGATATTGTTCCACATAGTGATGAAAGTTGGAATCAGCTGTTTCCTTAATCTTACTAATTTATAATCTACTATTTTTCTGTTCGCGTACTTTTTTCGGCAACAACTCTTTTTGAGTGTAAAGTTTACAATTTTTGTATTAATTACTACTCTTTTACTGCATTTTAATACAAAAGTAAAAAACACACACACACAAGTCTCATCTGTTTCTCTGTTTTGACAGCTTGTAGGTAGGCACTTTTTTGCATATTTTTGAGTGTTACTCGTGTTACTTATGATTTAGTTCGAAATATGACTCTTTTTATGATAAAATTTTTATTTTTTTTGAGTTGTAATTTTTTTTTTAAAGAAGAACAATGTAAATATATTTTCACATATTTTTTTCTACATTTTATTTAGATACCTAAGCTAGTAATAAACTAGGGTTGCAAATAAACACCGATTTTCATAATCGCGATTACGATTAAAAAATATTCGATTAACCGATAATCGCGATTAAGCAAGAAAATATACTACTCATATCATAAATTTAGTTAAAGTCTTGCTTTATTAATTTTTTTTTTTTTTTGCATTTATGTAATACATGTGGACTATTGGCCATTTAAATTTATTACAAGGTAACGTACTTTAAACAATTTAAAAATCAAAATAATAACTAAATTAAGTTATATTAATACAATATACATACATTTATGATATGTACAATATGCATATACGTACGAGATCAATGAAATGGACTTATATATGTACACAATATATACTGCATAATTCATAAAAAATATTTCAGGTTTATTAAGCGCTTATATATTTAAAAAAGGTGTTGAACAATTTTACAGTTTAACATTTTAGCAATTTTTTTACTATACTATAGACCCAATAAAATTAGCTAGACATTGCTCGTGTTAAAATAAATTATTAATCGACGCTGTAGTGATGACCTAGACATAGCAAAGTTGACGCAAGCTTCTAGGTAGGCAATTCCATAAGCGAGCTGCACGTACTACGAATGATTTTTCATAAATACAGTTTTATATACGAGGTAGGTTAGGTTAGGTTAGGTTAGCAGGCTGCTGGTAAGGAAAGGTGAAATTTAGAGTCCAGCTCACTTGGGTCCAATACAATATGATCCCTTTGTGTTACCTGTTAGTTGAAGAGAAGATAGTCAGAGAGGGTGATAGGGAAGGGATAGTGATAGAGAAGACAAGTGGTGAAGGAAGATGGAGGAAAGCTTCATTCTTTTACAACTCTGCTTTTTTGCACGCTTTTTTTGATAATGCAGTATTGCAGCGCCTTCTGGTGTTAAATGAGGCGTATGAAATTTTGAAGCTGTGTTTAGTAGCTATTTTATTAGTTATTTTACTTCGCCAATGATTCTGCTACACAACGAAGGAGGGCGCTCTGATGTTACATTAGGATTAGTATCTGATGATGCAGGTGTAGTTTTTAGTGACCAGTCCTTATGCCTGCATCACTACAACTTTTCCCACAACAACTGATTCAAAGGACACTAATGCACATCAGAAAAATGCGTGGTGTTATTATTTTTAATGACTGTCGGAGACTGGGCTCGAACCCGGGATCTTACGTTTTGTAGTCAACGTGCTAACTACTTCAGCCAACGCCACCCTCTATATACGAGGTATGAAGATCTGAGGATTTCTTGTCGACCTAATAAACGAAACAACAATAAAGGTAGGCCTTTGATTTTTTATAATATTAAATATGTAAATAAGTAGTCGAAATTTCAAATAGTCATCAAATTTTATGTTAAGGAAGTCTTTTAAGTAATTCGAAACATGTGCCCTAATCCTAAGACCAAAGACAAATCTCACAATCTTATTTATAAGAAGCCTTATTCTGTTCATATTTCCCAAGTTACATCCAGAGTATACTTCCACACAATAGTTTATCTGTGACATAAGTAAGGCATGACCTACAGCCCTTTTAACATGTAAAGGAAGAACCAAGTTCAGGTGATACAATCTTTGCAAAGTAAAACAAGTCTTGGAATAGACTTTATCAATATGTTGATCAAACGATAATCTACTGTCCAGTATCACTCTTTTTTATTTATTTTCGTTTTATCGACTCCATTAAATAATTGTTTTAATATTTACTATAATTTTTGTAATACAAGGCCCCGACACAAGACAAACTACACCTACACAGAATAATATTTTTGAAAATCACAAAAGAAAAATAAGCATAGTAGGATTAGTAACTCATACAAAACCCAGCAAATAATTTTTATTATAATTGTATAAAGGTTTAGAAAAATAAAATAGATTCATATCGAATAAATATTATTTGCTGAGTTTTGTATGAGTTACTAAGCCTACTACTATGCTTATTTTTCTTTTGTGATTTTCAAAAATATTAATATATGTGAATTCTCAAATAGTTTATGAAAGTCTGTGCATAAGATAAGAGGTTTGTGACTGTTCAAAATGTGCGGTTGAAGTCTACTGACGATTTGTTAAAGCAACAATGAAATGCATATATACAGTGAATGTCACTGAAAATCGTACAGCGATACTCAAGCATATATACCGCAATTTATGTATGGGTTTTGACTATTGAAATTTTTAAAACCTACTTTTATAGTTCAAAAAATTTCTAAACTTTGCATGCCGCTACCAAAGTAAATTTATATCAAGTATATGCAACTACTCAGGTGATTAATTTTTTTCTCGTTTCGTGGCAATGCATGAATGTCAAAACTTGTTTACAATTTGCGTAAGCCATTTTGTTTTGTTTTGCTTTGTTATACACAATTGGGTATACTGACAACGTATGTGAAAAAGTTTAAATAAATTTTTACTTAAAAAATGTGTTACAAAACATTTAAAAATAATTATATTTAATTATTAAAGTACATATTCTTTATTATACTTATTTCACATATTAAAGGTTTATCAATTAATAAATTTACTTTGGTTTTGTCTATCCATACATTTTCTTTTTGTTGAATGCAGATCTGGGACTATTGCATTAAATAAGCAAATGTATTGACCATTTTCCCACAATAAACTAAATCAATGCAAATGCAAATTTATTACATTAGCACTAATTTTAATAATATTAGTGCAATTTTTTTTTTGCATTTTACTAAAATCCCTTTAAAGACATGCATCAACATTGCATTGTTACTTTTAGTGCACTATATTTTGCACCACTAAACACATTATGAATAGTATTATTGCATTATCAGTGAAACATATAGTACAAAATACAACGTAAATGTGTACATACATAAAAACATACGTACATACATAAATATGTAAATTTTTTCCTATGTACATATCGTCATCTAAGAGGAAAAATCATATCACTACGTTTTTTATATTATATATAATTTTTCGAGAGAAAGACAAAACTTGATGAAATTGTTCCAAGAGGTAGTATTTTTCGTTTATAAAATCACCATTTTTTAAGATATAACTTTACAATAAACGAAAACCTAAGTTCTGATCTTTTTTCAATTGCACGTTTTTTCATATAAGCTCGAGATGCAACGTACTTGAAGTATGAAACTTTTTAATTTTTTTCAATTGGTTCTGAAATCTAGTTTGTATTTATATTGACAGTTTTTTTTCGTTAATTTGTATGTACGTACTTATAAAAGTGCCCTCAATGAACTTTAGTGTATTTTATATTTTTTATTTGTGCTATCTCCTAAAAATATTTTCACGTTTTATTAAATTTTACTGTGTACAATATGTGATAGTGCAATAATATTGCATTACTTCATGGTGTGCTTAGTGGCAACACAAAATTAGTGTATTTTTTGTCATGCGATTATCTGCTAATGCAATATTAATCCCTTACTTTTAAGAGATTTTATTTAAGTGCAAAAAATAATGCACTACAAGCATCAAATTTAAATTTCCACTAACATTTTTGTTTTTTAATCAGTGCTTATGCAAAAGTAACGCAAGTTGCCCAGGTCTGGTTGTATCCATCTGTTTTTGACATTCATCCATTATTCTTACACACACAAATCGCCTGTTGTTTTTGTACTTTCTTAGTTGTTGTAGACCTGCATATACTTTATATAAATATGCTTTGGCCGCTACTATCATGCTAAAAATATTTCCGTTTTGTAAAAAAAATCGCAGAAAAAGGCAATTAATATGCTAGAGTTGGCGTCACTGAAAATCATACAACTACTTTTTTTGTGAATAATCAGGTATTCGTTTTAAAATATTATCACTTATAAATGAACCGTTAGCAAATTTTGGTAAGGTAGGTTTACAGATAAGTTAAGTGTGCAGTTAATAATTGTTTTACAGCTGAATTTTACAAATATGAAGCAAACCACCGTTGAAATTCGTCAACTTGCAATTAACCACCACAAAAATCTCTTGGAGAAATAGCAAAATTATTCAATCGAAGAAGGAGCACAGTGCAATACATAATATCAAGATTCAAAAAGGAGAACCGCTTTGGTAATAAAGTAAAAATGTCCACAAAAAAGAAGCTAACGACACATGATGAGAGGTGGATCTGAAGAAAAGTAAAAGAAAATCCAGGAATATCGGCTCCAAAAATATCTTCGGAAGTTAAAATTTACTTAAATAAAGATGTGAGTGAATCAACCGTTAGACGCCTTTTACGAAAAAATGAAATTACGTGGCAGAGTAGCACGCAATAAGCCTCTTATTAATGAACGCAGCCGAAAGCAACGTCTTAAATTTGCCAGACAATATATGAACGAGCCTATAGAGTTCTGGAGTGACGTGATTTTTACAGACGTATCGAAATTTAATCTTTTTTCATCGGATGGAAAAGTAAATATATGGAGAAAACCTAATACAGAGATGAATCCTAAAAACTTAAGGCCTACTGTAAAACACGGTGGAGGTTCAGTTATGGTATGGGGCTGCATGTCAGCGAAGGGCGTAGGGAATTTAGTATTTGTAGATGGCCGGATGGATCAATGGAAATATTTGGCTATACTTAAAGAAAATCTAAAGCCCAGTGCAGAAAAAATGGGCATTTCTACGGGCTTCAAGCTATACGCAGACAATGATCCCAAGCACACTGCCAATAATCCACGTATGTGGGCGCTCTACAACTGCCCAAAAGTATTAAAAACGCCTGCCCAATCGCCGGATTTTAATGTTATAGAGCACGTGTGGAACTACTTAGATAGAAAAATTCGTGAACGACCTATTTATAACATTTCTGAATTCAAAAAAGCGATCCCAGAAGAATGGATGAACGTTTTTCCAGAGTATTGCAAAAAACTCGCCTCATCAATGCCCAAACGATTGCAGGCTGCAGAAACCAACAGACGATTTCCGACAAAATATTAATTTCAGAAAAAGAAGTAAAAATACCCTTATGCTTGGAACAGAACCTGAAGAATACAAACTGTACGATTTTCACTGACTGCCTATTTTTCCTACCTTAGACAAAAATTAATCTAATTTTACGTTAATACTTGAATTTTATTTTTTTTTTCATAGCAATTGAATAAAGTGCTTTTTTTATGACAATATCTTAAGGACTTTTAATAAAAATGTTTACAACTTGCTTTTTTTATAATAATTATAAGTAACCTGCTGTACGATTTTCACTGACATTCACTGTACATCGTTTAACAACCAGCAAATAAATTTCAATTATCATTTTTAGGGCCATTATTACAACCTAACGATAAAGTTCCTGATAGTTAATCTTAACATTAGCTAACGTGAACGATAAAGTGACCATTAATTTTGTTTCATTATTACAACTGTCCGATAAAATAAATAATACAAATGTGTATTGTGGCAACATTGATGTAGATACCGGCTACTTTGACTGTTAAAAAAAATACATAGTGGCAATGACTTTCTTTTGTTTATTTATTCAATTGAAGTCAGAAATAATTTTTTCGTGAGTTATTTGTGTTAAGTTTTTATTTTATTTGTGAAATTGTGTTTTTAGGAGCCATGTCGACATCAAATAACGATAGTGAATCCGCTAGAAAAAGGGCGAAAAACTACACAGCAGAAGAGGAGGTACTATTGGTAGATTTGGTGGAAAGCCACAAAAACACCTTGGAAAATAAAAAATCAGACGCAGTGGTATGGAAGCAAAAAAGAAGAAGCTTGGAAAAAAATTTCAGAAGAGTTTGGAGAAAACAGATGGAGTTCATCGTCATTGGAAGGCACTGCGTGACAAGTACGTAATACTGAGAAAGAAATCTCGTTCGGAAATGTCAGAAAAAAAATCTGAGACATACCGTACCGGTGGTGGAGTCTCAACAGCAAAAGTTAGTGGTGTATCTGCCAAAATTGCTTCAATGCTGGGTGATTCAGCCACTGGACTGCAAAACTGCATTGACAGTGACTATTGTAAGTATTAAAAATTATTTCAAAGTTTTTGTACTAAAAAATAGTTCTTTCACTAGTATTTGACGATGAAAACTAAAAAGTTATTGAAGACCGAGTTGAGAACGTTGACAAATACACGACGTTACTCGTCATAGATGTAAGTTTTTAACAAAAAATGCTTTAATTTATCTTGAAACACAGCGCATGTATGTACGTATGCATTTTTTTTTCAGTGCGAAGAAAATGTTTCTCCCGAAAAAAATGCAGATTGGTCAAGCTGGAAGCCAACCGCTTTAAACCAACCAAAATTAAAGGAGCTGGTTTTTGGTGCAAAAAGGAAAAGAAGCATTGAAGAGGAAAAAATGGAGCTGGTATTGTTGCACCAAAAGTTTTACAGAGAAAAAATATGCGTGCTCAAGAGAAACATGAGCAGGAGCTGATTTCTCTCAAATTAAAAAATTAAATTCTGCAATTAGAGTTGGCAGAAAAAAACAACAAGATTTAATTAAAAATATATTTTAATAGTTTTTTGATTGTTTTTAAAATAACTTATTCATTTTAATCAGGAATAATTTCTTAATCGGGCTTAAGTTAAGTATATTAAATTTTTATTGAACGAAATATTTTTATTAATTAATGTGATTTTCTAAAGAACAAAAGAAAAATTAAACTAGACATTTTAACTGGGAGAAATAGGAATTTTTGGTGCAGCTACTCACTTCATCAGCAGCCATGTCTATTGTACTTGGGTAGAGATTGTTATTAACAGCAGCTATTTAACGTAAGTTTTTAATGAAATGGAATATCAGAAATGATTATACTTTGTATACAATTGTTGATTTACCTTTGGTAAATATATTTGTAAGTAGGTATCACTGTTCATTTTCTCTTATTCAATTTTTTTTTTGAAAAACTTACGTTAAATAGCTGCTGTTAATAACAATCTCTACCCAAGTACAACAGACATGGGTGCTGATGAGGTGAGTAGCTGCACCAAAAATTCCTATTTCTCCCAGTTAAAATGTGTAGTTTAATTTTTATTCTCTTCTTTAGAAAATCACATTAATTAATAAAAATATTTCATTCATTCTAGTTCAATTAAATTTAATATGTATCCCTTATTTATTTCCGTTTTACAATATTAATCAAAACTTACAGCTTTTTCGATAATGTTGTTTGTAATGTTCTTTCTAGCTGTCTATATGCCTACATTTCGTACCGGCTAAAGTTTTCATCAGTAGAATGCGAAAAGTTATGAAAGTGCTTACCAATATTAAATATACATAATAATGTACATATGTATATGTACATATGTATATCTTATTAATTTTAAAATTAGTTTAAATGGGATATGTTGAATCCTGGTAATCAATTTCTACTGATGAGTAATTTAGCCGATATGAAATGTTGGCATATAGACAGCTAGAAAAGTCAGAACAAACAACATTACCGAAAAAGCTGCAAGTTTTATTTTATTTTCTGTTCATTTTCTATATTTATTGTTGTATCTCTTGCTTTATATGTATGTTTAAATCACTACATCGGGATTGCTATGAAAGAGTGAAAATAAAAAAGTTTATACCAATAAAATTAGAACAAAATAAAAAAGAATATAATTAAAACCTTACTTCGCAAAATAGTTTTCTATTAAAATAGTTCTTGCCGTTGAATTTGCGTTGCTAAAAATATGATTTTCTGAGATACATATATTGTTCAAGGGGTGTGGTGTTAAAGTTTCCTCTGTTGATGGAAGTGGATCGTTTGCAATAATGGCAATATTGTGCAAAACACCACATGCCACAATTACAGCCATTTTAGTTTCAGTAGCCAATCTCAAACCCATTGACAATGTAGGAAAACGTCTCTTCCAAACTCCAAAACATCTTTCAATTGTGTTTCTAGTACGGATTTGTGATACATTATAAAGGTTTTGTGGTCTAGTTTCTGGATTTAACAACGGAGTCATCATATAACTACATTGCTTGTATCCTGAATCACCTAGCACAACATATTTTTTGAAATGCCCGTTTTCCAAACGGAATTTTCAACGGCTGTTTTTAAATATATTGCTATCATGTGCCGATCCAGGCCATCTCACAACCAAATCCTGAAACATAAGCTTAGCATTGCACTCAGCTTGAACGTTTAAAGAGAAATATCCTTTCCTATTACGAAATATTCTGCGTTATTTCCACCTGGCGATTGGATGCGAACGTGAGTGCAATCTATATCCCCGATAACTTTGGGAAATTTTGCGATTGCAAAAAAATTTGCTACGACTTCCTGCATTTCTCTTGCATCTGATGGAAATTTAATGAAATCTTTCGATAAAGCAGCCAAAACATTAGATGTTTCTTTAACTACTCGGCTTGCTGTAGAAACACTTACACCACAAAAGTCACCAACTGTTATTAGGAAATTCCCACTTGCATAGAATCTAAGCGTTATTATTAATTTTGTCTTCGGTGATACAGTATCATGCCTATAAGAATATTTATTAATTTTCGGAAATATTTATGTACATATGTATACAAACCTCTGACTGTTTGATTCTAAACCTCCGCCAATTTTTTCTAAGATGAGTTTGCAAGTACTTTTTGTTAATCGGAATCTTTGCACAAACTCCATTTCACTATACTGCACAAAATAATCCACTTGTCTGCAAACTTTTTTGGGTCTCCTATTTCGAGTCTGAAATCTTTCAAAAATATCCTCCATTTCATTTAAATAAAATAAACGTTGTCTATTGTTCATTTTCAGTTCAAAAGTTATAATAATTTAAATTGACATAAAACTATTACTGAAGTTACCATACTTGCATCAGAAAATCTGGCTTCTTCCAATGCCTAAAGTTCACTTTGAAAGTTACCATGAGGAAAAACCTGCTGTTAGCTTATCATTCGCTTTTACATTAATGTTTACCTGTAATAATCAAAATATATTTATCTGTCAGATAACATCCTAAAATTAACTATTTGTAAGTTGTAATAATGGCCCTTAATGATATTAAATGTTGAAAACAGAGTTAATAAATTCATATTTTATTTGTTTTTAATACATATTTTTATATTTTTAATGTATATTTTATGTACATAAAACGCGATTTTAAATGCATGAAAATCCTTTCCCTATCATCATACAAAGTCGTGCGATATACGAAAAAGTACAACCCTGGTGTGATGAATTGTTATTGTCTTTTGAAAATTGTCATAAACTCCATCATACCAGGGTTGTATTTTTTCGTAGATCGCACGACTTTGTATGATAGTGTATCACTGCCTTTATAGACATCTCGGAGAAAATGTATAGTATCAACTCAGCTATATACTTTAAATATGGAAACGCTTTAGACGTGACCGGAAAAAATAGGCAAATGAACGTTATTTTAATTTCATTAGATAAATTTTGTTTGGCTACTAAATTATTGGAAAGTTAAGAACAAGAACAAAAGCTTTAATTAAGAATGAACAAAATCTAATTTTATTTTATAAGTGCTACGAAAGATATTGTAGGCGGTTTGCATATGGTAAAACCACAAAGTAGATCAGAGTTGTAGAAAGTAACTTATGAAAAAAGCTAAAATCCGCTGATTTGATCACTGCTAAAAAGGGACCGACTATCTGTTTGTTATTGAATATTTTTAGTACAATAATCAAAACCAACAACAGGAAATGTATACTTATTGAAATGAACAATTGAAAATTTTTACAAAATTAAATGAAAGATTTTGTACTGTTGAACTAAAAATACCAATGCGTAAAATATTATTAGTAATATAAAAGTGATTAAAGTTAGTTTCCAAATGCTTAAAAACTCAATTTTAAACATTTTCCTACAAAAATATTGATTTTTAACTTCAACTCACAAAAAGCCGACAACGAAGGAGACCACAAAGCATAAAATGAAAATACATTTGAGCACTCGAACATTTGTACAAAATTAAATGGAGGAACTCGAGTGATTAAAATTTGTTTTCAAATGATTAGAGACTTTCTTTTAAGCATTATCGTTAACAAATATTAATTTTTACCATTTATTTACAAATATTAGGCAGCGAACCACAAAGCATAAAATGAAATTAGCTTAAAATAATACCACGCGAAAGAAAAAGTAAAGAGGATTTGATGATTGTGTGAGCGAGACCTCCGAAAACACAATTATCTTCCGTCTCGTGTCACCTCTGGTCTACTTTGTGGGTAAAACCTTGCCTTACGTAGGATCTTAGACTATATGCAGTTTAATTTGATTGTAATATGTTCTGAACGTATTTTATATATTTTTTTTATTTCAACTTAAAATTTAAAATTTTTATCAGTTAAACTTGCCTTGTATGAAAATTTAAACAGTGTAAATGAATCTTAGATTAGAAAAAAGTTCATTGGCGAAGGTTTTTGACATAAATTCTTTTTTAAAAAGGGTAAACGTTTTAATCGTAATCGAATGATTAATGGCTTCGATTACGATTACGATTAATAGGTGCGATTTCGGTTATGATTATAAACAAATAAAAATAAAATTAGTACAATATTAAAAATACTTCAACATTCGTAAAAGAGCTCTGAGCGAGTCAACATCAACCGTCGTTGGCAAAAGTGAAGTTTAACAGTTTTTAATTGAAAGTAAAATAGTGTTTGATGAGAAAAACTACCATGTAGGACGCGTCTTAAGAGATATGTACGTCCAATATACTCTCTTCAAAATTTCCGTTTGAATAAGGAAGCGTTTCTGTATGTTCTAAACGCTATAAGACATCCAGTGCAATTCCAACTATCATAAAACTATCGCAGCAGTCTCACATTGTTTCGAGGTCTGCTCGGCATTGAATGACTACTACGTTCTAACCATATCAAATTTGATTTATGATGATTTTGATGGTTAGATGAGCCAAAAACAAGCACTTACATTTCAACACACAATTGCAGGACAGTGTGAATGCTATGGTTTGGTTAATTATATTTCACCTTGATTTTGACATTTTTAGATATACATATATGCACAAAATACAACAAATATATATATATGCACAAAATGTAATTTTTTCTCTCTAAAAATAACAATTTTAATATCACATATAAATATTTTTTCAAAGTACTCACATGTTTTTCTCAAGATATTTGCGATAATCAGACGATTTTGACAGACGCTTTCGTATTACAGAGTGCGGTGATGCCAGGCTTGCGAAAGAAAAGAAAAATAGATGCGAAAACCAAATGCGCAAACGCATTAGAGAGTACCAATAGTTCGACTTCGTAGCATTTTTTTTCTCATCGCAATAGAGAGTAACCGCCCTGGTATCACTGCACTCTGTAATGCGAAAGCGTCTGTCCATGATACAATTATACAAGGTACTTGCACAAGCCCAGCCTGTTAATGTATACAATGCAGAAAGTTGTCAAACTTTGTTTACAAGCTGCAAAAATGTTAGTGTATGTGTGTGAATAAAATGATTACAGTGGTGCCAATGAATTTGCACATTGAAGAAAATTACACTACACATGCTTTGTGTAGATTAAAATTAAAACAAAATTAGTTAAAAATAGAACCCAAAGTAGAATTACACACATATTATACATGAATCTCATTACATGGTCTACAGATGAGAGTAAAAATTACACACTGTGTATTACAAACATATTTTCATCACTGAATGACTATAATCATGCATGAATGCCGCCTCTGCAATTATACTTTAGTTACCCTGTGATTGTTATTTTTAAAAACAAAAGACATCTGCTTCTGACAATTATAGATATGTTTCTACCAACAAAATACGTGTGTTTCTTGGTGTTGCAATTTTGTTGTAGTCGTGCAAGTACCTTGTATAATTGTATCATGCCTCTGTCAAAACCATCCGATTATCGCAAGTATCATGCGATATGTAAATATCAAACGCAAAGGGAGAAAAACATATGAGTACGTTGAAAAAATATTTATTTATTTATTTTTTCATGCGTTTATTTATTTATTGTATCTTCAAAAAATTAACTAACAATAAGTTTAAATCTAGATATAATAATTAGGCCCAACCAGTGTCAGGCATAAACTTAGTGATAGTTATTAATAATACATAAATATCGTATTAAGCACAAAAATATTTTCAAGCTGTTTCATCTGGAGTGTTGAGTATTAGAGCCATAGTGTCCCTCTTTTTTAAGCGGATGTGTCCAGTAAAATTCAAGATGTTACGAGCAAGTGGATTAGGATGAGACTCGAGTTTTGTTAAGTATTTGCCTGCGTATTTTCTTCAGTCACTAGTGGCATATTTAAATCACGATGTAAATTTGAATTTTTGATGTACCATGGAGCCGATGTTATTAGTCTTAAAATCTTGTTTTGCCTTCGTTGGATTCTCTCTATATTGGAAGCTGAAGCAGTATTCCGTAGCACCATATGGGTTTCAAAAGCGACTTGTATATTAAAAGTTTACAATCTAGTCTGAGTGTTGAATTTCTACCAACCAGCCAATGTATCTGAGTTAGTTTAAGTTTCATTTGTGTTAGCTTTGAGTCAATATGGTGTTTCCATGTAAGCCGTCGATCAAGGTGTATACCAAGGTATTTTACATGTGAATGTTGAGGAACAACTTGATTGTTGATTCGAATTGGTTAACAAGTATCTCTTCGCAGGGTAAATGTTAGCTGAACACACTTTTGTTCGTTAACTTTAATTCTCCATAAGTTTAACCATAGTTCCAGCTGTGTAATATGTTCTTGTAGATATCGGGAAGCCTCGTTAGGGTTTTCGTGCATACTAAGGCAGGCTGTATCATCGGCAAATGTAGATGTATGGATATTGCTGCTCAAAGGCATATCACAAATATAAATCAAATACAAAACTGGCCCCAATATGCTCCCCTGTGGCACACCGGATGATATAGATTCGGGCACACTCATGAAGTCTCCTTCAACAACCGTGAACTTCCGGGTAGTAATATAACTTTCCAATAGCTTCAGAAAATTTATTGGTAGATATGATTTCAATTTTAAAATAAGGCCTTCATGCCATACTTTATCAAATGCCTGAGAAACATCAATGAAGAGGGCAGAACAATATTTCTTTTCTTCAAAAGTTTTTCGTATAAATTGAACCAATCTACGAGTTTGTTCAATGGTGCTATGCTGACTTCTAAAACCAAATTGATGGTCCGGTATGCACTCATTATCAGTTAGAATTGGGGACAATTTTATCATGAGTAACTTTTCAAAGAGCTTTGACATTGTTGACAGTAAACTTATTGGCCTATATGACTCAGCCTTGGTAAGATCTTTGCCCGGCTTTGGAATCATTTTAACCTTGGCAAGCTTCCAGCTGTTTGCATAATACTCCAGACGTAAAATGGCATTAAAAATTAATAACATGATTCTAATTGAAATACGAGGCAACTTCATGAGCATCTGGTTACTAATTTCATCAATACCCGGAGCTTTTTTCGGGTTGAGTTCAGCAATTAGTTTTTGTACATCACGCGTCTTAAATTTTATGGGTCGAGGGGGTAGCGCAACTACACTCGGCAAATCAACAGCACCAGAACATGAGTTTGGGGTAAATACGGATTTTAAATGCTTTGCAAACAAGTTACCTTTTTCCGTATCACTTCTTGCCCAACCTCCGGTAGAAGTGCGCAGAGGTGGTTTAAACTCAACGGGTGTTGTAAGCTTTCTAGCAGCGCGCCACAAAGAGTAATTAGATGCTGGTGTGACATCAAGACTTTCCAGATAATTTTTAAGAGATGCAGTTTTTTCAAATGCAAGCAACTCTTGGAGTCGTTTAGTGCACTCTTTAAACCTAGTTTTATGTTGAGGTGATCTGTGCTGTTGCCATTCCCTTCTAGCTCTTCTTTTTTCACACGCGAGACGATCAATATCAGTAGAATAAATTCTATTAATTCTCTTAAAAAATATTTATGTATATTTGATATTGAAATTGTTATTTTTAGAGGAAGATAAAAAAATACATTTAATTTTGTGATTACATGCATATGTATTTAAAAATGTAAAATCAAGGCGAAATATTATTAACCAAACCATAGCATTAATACTGTGCTGCAATTTTGTGTTGAGGAGTAAATGCTTGTTTTTGGCCGCTCTAACCGTGCCGCACGTGTTGTAAAATACTTTTTTGACTACTTGTTCTCCTTCTGCAGCTAAATCAAATTTGATATGATTGTAACGTAGTATTCTTTTAATGCCACGTATACCTCTAACTAATGTGAGACTGCGGCGATAGACCTATGGTCTATGCAGCGGCTAGTTTTATAATAGTTGAAATTTGCTCGGGATGTCCTTGAAACTTTTACCTCGTGTTGAATAGCGTTTAAAACATACAGAAACGCTTCCTTAGGGGCCATCCACATATTACGTAACGCCATTTTTTCCGATTTTTGACCCCCCCTCCCCCCCAGTAACAGATCGTAACAATTCTTAGACCCCCCCCCCCCCACAATAACGTAACAAGAACTTTAAAAAAATTTAAATTGTTTTAAGTTTTTATTTAAAAAAAATTAAATTTAATTCATACACATACATATGTATGGATTTTTAAATAACTTTTTGTTTGAATTGAAGTAAATTTCTTTATTTAGTTATTACAAACTAATATACAAATATTTTTATGGCATTTTCTTAAGTTTCGTTTAGGATTTATTCATTTATTTATTTTATTTATGGGAAAATGCAAGTAATTGAGAATGGACGAATATTCGGGAATTCGAATACTTTATTTTTATTTTCTGTTAGACTAACACAGTGCGTAGACAAAAATCAAATAAGCTTGCAAAATATAAATAATAACAATTATGTATTTATGTACATATGTATATGCATATATTTATATCCATTTAACACTCATGATTCTTGATTTATTATGTATTTCTTTGATAAATTAAATACATAAATAAATGAAAAATCGAAGTGTTTTTGTACGAAATTAGTAAAATTTATGTTACGTAACAATTTTACAGACCTCCCCCCTACCCCCCCGTAACAAATCATAACAAAACTCGAACCCCCCCCCCCCCCAAGGGCGTTACGTAATATATGGATGGCCCCTTATTCAAACGGAAATTTTGAAATTTAAGGCTCGTCGTACACGGTCGTTTTCCTCATCAAACACTATTTTACTTTCAATTAAAAACTATTACACTTCACTTTTTCTTAACTTTCCTTTTCTGAAAAGACGGTTTTTAAATGTTTTGACATTTCATTACTGTCAATCTTTGCCATATTTCCTTTTGCAAAGTCAGTGCTGCCACTTTATCAAAGAATTTTGCGAAAGGATTTGCGAAAGTAATAGAGAGTACCAAATTGGCATCTCATCGCATTTAGCTTTCGCATCGTAAGTGATTTCGCCACTGTTGTTTATTGGCCATCGAGAGTTTTACGTTTCACACCGTATGTGATTAGTTGGCATCGGTTAGCGGTACTTATTGCGGTATCCCGTTGGTTTCCATTAACCACATGCAAAAACTCATTTTTGGCCAAAAAAGGAGAAGAATTGTGGGAGTTTTGGCTTTGTATGCGACGGTATAGGTGGATTCACCCATTGTTTCGGAACAAAATTTTGGTCCGGAGAAATTTTTTTTATATGGAGTTTGACGCTTCTCTTTTTGGGAGAGAGAGAGAAGAAAAGAAAAAATTTTGTTCGGAACATTTTCTGTTTGAATTGGTTTAATTTTAATTTTTGTCCGGACAAAATCGAACTGAGCTGCCAACTTTTTTAATTTTTCAGCCAAAGTTGAACTGAGTTGCCACATCATGTTATATGAATAATAAAAGCACAGAGTATACTTGTATTTATTAGAATAGAAATAAAGGAAATTAAAAAAAAATACATATACACATGGAGTTGAACGAAACAATTGCATTAAACAATTAGAAAGATGTGTGTGACACAGCAATTGTTATCATTTGCCGCTGTGCTGCCACTTGTAAAATTATTAGGCATCGTTTACACATGTATTTCATATGGTAGCTTTGATTTTCCAGACAAAATGTTCGAAATGAATGAATCGTATTGCAAAAAATTTCTCCAGACAAAAATTATGTTCCGAAACAATGGATGAATTCAGCTTATAAGTATGTCGTTTGGAATTTTAAATTTAATTCTTCCATTCCTTGTAATAATAAGGGCGAACGGAGTAACCTCAAATCATAAAAAAAACTGCAAGATAATAATTTCATTGATAAGCAGAAGCTCTTTTCCTTATAATGAGAGATAACGCAATTGGTAGAGACATAAGTAGTTCGTTTTATGAGAGTTGTTGACGATATAGCAGAACGAGGTATGCACTGATGAAGGAATATAGTAAACTACATACCAACAATGAATATCTAAAGCAGTTTTTATTGTTGTTGGTGAAAGATTATAGACAAAAATACCCAAATTCAAATAAATCTACCTTGCTTCAACAATTATTTGTAAATAAATACACATGTACATATGTAAAACTTGAAAAATGCTTTAAAGGCAAACGAATATTGTATGTTTATTATCAATAATTTCATGAATTGACTGAATTTGTTTTTTATATTACGCTAAATCATTAAAACCATATTTTAATCTATATACATATGTATATAAAAATGCGCGGACAAACCACTCACCCGATCGCGATGATTTTTGGTGCACTTAGTCTGTGCAACTCCGGGAAGGTTTAAGGCTATTATCTTTTTAAAACTGGTACCAGGAGGGCGATACGGGGGAAATTTCAGCCTCAAAATGAATTGAATACTTGTGTAATGTCCTTCCGTCTTATTTTAGTTGTAGGCGTAGAAACGCGCTCAGGGTAGATCTAGTTATTATATACATATTTTAGTTTCATTAAACACATGTAAACTATTCATTTTTATTTAATTAATTTTGAAATTAATCTTTTTAAATACATACATATGTATATTAAAAATATGCTCGCAATATGCACACTAAGAAATATAAATAAACAATTAAAATGAGGCTGTGGAGTGGATTTATTTTTCTTCTATATTAACGGCGAATGCAAACAATTATCTTCTTATTTAAAGTTTTGAATTTTTCTATTAATTTTCCTGCAGAAACCTGAGGACGGACCATAGTAAAAATCGTCTCAAAAAGCGATTCTGACAAAAAATCTAACACATTTCTTTGACAAATCTTCATTCAATAATGGTGCGAATGAAATTTATATAAATTTGTAAAGGCAGCGAGCTTTTAAAAAAACACCATACTTCGGGGCTGGTAGCAACCCCTAAACCTTAATAGAAAAAGTTGAAAAATATCATGCGTCGTACATATATTCCTGTTCACACATAATAAAAAAGTTATAATATGTATTGATTACAAAGAAGAAAAAAGAAAAATGAGCGGTTAATAAATTTTGAAATTATTGAGTACGGTTAAGTGTGTGGTAAAACGGTTTATAATGTGATTAGCCAATACTTATATACATAAAAGGAATAGAAGTGATGATCATGGTGGGGAAATGGCCAGCCAGAGGGGGTATCTATCTTCTCTATGTCATACGTGTATTAAAAATTCAATCTTGTTAAAACAATTTTTTATAATTGCTGCTAGTCCGTGGGCTAGGATGAGGGTTTAGAACTCTTCCCGAAGTGCTGATGCACACACATCTTAATGTCATTCGAACTCGTAACAAATTAGTTAGAATAAATCTTCCTTTCAAATAAGACTCGAGTTAGGTGGAAGAAATGCAATGATTTTTTGCGAAAAATTTCTGCTTTTTCCCTAAATTTAACCTCAATACGGCACGTGTTAACATCATCAGATTGGGCTGAAACTTTGTCAATGAGATTCACTAGTTTAGGGCATATATGTATGTACATATTAACGGTCTAATTCATTAAAAAATTTTTAGGTTTATTACAGGTTTATTTGACAAATTGCCCATAGAAATATATCAAATAAGCGCTTAATAAACCTGAATTATTTTTTATGAATAAGGCAGTAAGAGTGTGCTCCGATGGAAAATCCAAAAAATTTATTTCTTGTAACCACCCTACTGCAGCAGTCTTCTGTGTGGTCAACAATTCTGTGCCTGCCTGCCTGGCTGACTACGCAGAGTGTTGTTGTTCAGCTGTGATAATGTGATGATGGTCATATATTTAAAAATAAATATTTATACACTCTGATGACAATAATTTACGATTGTTGTTCATGGCTTTATAATCTTTTTATTTATCATAGTGCACTGACATCTATCCACTTGGTTCAAAGACAGGCAAAGTAGTTGTATTGATAGCGGCGTACATATTGCTAGAGATAAGTGCGTGAATTAATTTATTTCGTTAATGTACTACATGTCAATAATTTTTACAAAAAATTCAATAGAAAAACGCACACACACGAAATAACAGACATATCTGATACAAATGATTTAAATACATACAATTTTATTTTGAATTATACAGGAGATTCTTAACAAATACATTTATAATTTATTACAACAAAAACAAAAAAATATTTTATAAAAATACATATATATATATATGTACATATACTTTTACATATGTATGTATGTAAGTATATAAAATAAGAAATTAGGAAAAACAAAATTATGTTCAGTTTTAACGTAGAAATAAGAGTTTACACTTTCTGCACTGTGTTGGTTTTTCTGCAAATGTTTTTGAATCCTGTTACAACGACGGGTAAGTTCCAGATAAATTATCGGCCATCGCACGCAATCTATTGACTGCTGCATGCATTCTCTAGAGTCTAGACAACTACCAGACATGTTCTGTTCATTTAAATAAGCAATTATATACATATCGTTCATTTGCTTTAATAGTGTCACAACTCAAAAAAACTAGTTTTGCAGAAAACGCCTTTAAAGTTTTCAATTTACATACAACTCAATGAATACATGAAAAAATATTATTCTCTCACGAGGTCGTAGTACAAGCTATTTATATGAAATTTTTACACAAGATAAAATTCAAAATGCCGAACTATATTGCATTATTAACTCAAAAAATTCATTTTTTGAGTTATGACACTTTTGAAGTAAAGGAGTGATATGTACATACATTCATCCACACATAAATAGCAGGCGCACATATGCAAACATCTCACGCATTCTTATACACGCATATACATTAGGGAAGCTAGTCCCGAAATCCCGATTTAGCGAATCTTGAATCCCGGGATTTAAATTTTTTAATCCCGGGATTTTCGGGATTCAGCCAATCCCGAAATTGTTTACTAAGTTTTGTTTATTTTTTATAAATAAATTTATCATGACCTTTCCCCATGTGAAGATGGTAACCGTGGCAACAAAATAATAATCTTTTACAATTGAAATTTATTTCATTGATACGTTGCCAAATCATTAGTAGACTTCAACTACATATTTTGAACAGTCACAAACTTCTCATCTTATGCACGGACTTTCAAAAACCATTTGAGAATTCACAAATAATAATATTTTTGAAAATCACGAAAGAAAAATAAGCGTAGTAAGCTTAGAAACTTTAACCAAACGCGGCAAATAATTTATATTCGATGTGAATCTGGGTTTTGTTAAAGTTTCTAAGCCTGCTACGCTTATTTTTCTTTTGTGATTTTAAAAAATATTACTTGTGAATTTTCAAATAGGTTTTGACTATGTAATATGTAAGTGAAATTTATTTGCTGGTGGTTAAGCGATGTCTATATGCATTTCATTGTTGCTTTAAGAAATCGTCAGTAGACTTCAACCACACATTTTGAACAGTCACAACCCTCTTATCTTATGCACAAACTTCCAAAAACTATTTGAGAATTCACAAATAATAATATTTTTGAAAACCACAAAAGCAAAATAAGCGTAGTAGGCTTAGAAACTCATACAAATAGTTTTTGGAAGTTTGTGCATAAGATAAGAGGGTTGTGACTGTTCAAAATGTGTGGTTGAAGTCTACTGACGATTTGTTAAAGCAACAATGAAGTACATAGAGACATCGCTTAACCACCAGCAAATAAATTTCACTTACAATATAATTATGACAATATGTCGAATAATAAATTTCTTGAACTATGTAATATGAAATAATTACTAAACTTTTGTTTGTGAACCTCTTTTTAGTAAACACCTCCTATAAAAAGCATGTGTCTTTTAATGTTAAAAAACCCAGAGTCCGGAATAATTCCTGAATCTCAAAAAATTTCGGAATCCCGAAAAATTTCGAAATCCCGGGATTTTTTAAAATCCCGAATCCCGGGATCGTAAAAACCATTCCCGATTGGCATCCCTAATCTACATACATAAATGTTAACAAACATGTGTTTACATTCATTAGTGAAGTACAGAATGTCAATATTTATATATTCGAATATAAACACGAATATTAAATTTCAAATTTATATACATATTTACACAGTTACATATACATACATATGTTTACATAAAAATGTACACCTGCTTAAGAGAGTGAAGATAAAGATGGTGATTTAAATATGTAGGTTTTGACGTAACATTTTATTGCGAAACGTATTTAAACCTATATACTTATGTATACTTGTATGTACATACAAGCATATGTGTCTATTAAAAAAAAAATTTATATTTTTTCTGCGTCACAATGGACTTTATTGCGGTTATAGAATCGAATCACGAGTTTGTAGTAGATCAAAAGATATAGTTTTCTTTTCTTTCTATTACAAACTCTCAAATTGATTCGAAAACCGTCATGAGGCTCAACATTTTTAATTTTTTAAGTGAGCTCAAGAGTGAAATAAATACAAACATGTACAGTATAACCCGTTTAATTACCCATCGGTTAAATATAATTTAAATAAAAATTTAATAAAAATAATTTAACAAAATATCAAAGTCATTACATTGTTTATATGTAAGTACTAGCTGGCCCGGCAAACATTGTTTTGCCACATCAATTATTTTATTTTTATTTATTTGTTTATTCAAAGTAATTAAAGCCTAAAAGGCCAAACTTACACATATGTATATTACTTAATGTTAATAATGCCCATGCATATGAAATTAAAATATATTATTTCTAGAAAATTTTCAGGTGGAGAAGATAATAACTAACTCAATGTAAGTGTGTGAGGATGTAGTATATGAGTGATAGACACAGGAAGTGTTGTAAACGATGACGGAATATAAAAATAACAAAACACCAAACATTTATTGTTTTATATTTATTATAATTTATACTTCTACTAATTGTTTTCAAATTAACTCATACCAAATTTGAAGACTATTGCTATTATAGCTTTCAAGATACAGGGGTGGTATGGGGGGTGGCCCTTCCCTTGGTCATATTCTACCAATATTTTTAATTACTTCGCACCTCGCTCTCACAAGAGTCCATACCGAATTTGAGGACTCTTACTATTATATCTTTCCAAATATATTACTATTATTAATTACTTTGTATGGTGGTGCCCTTCTCCCGGTCCTATTCTACCAATGTTTTGAATTACTTCGCATCTCGCTCTCAAAAGAGTCCATACTAAATTTGAGGACTCTTGCGATTATAGCTTTCAGGATATAATATTATTATTAATTACTTTGTATGAGGGTTGCCCCTTCCCCTGGTCCTATTCTGCCAATATTTTGAATTACTTCACACCTCGCTCTCAAAAGAGTCCATACCAAATTTGAATACTCTGACTCCTATAGCTTTCAAGATATAAGATATTTTGTTCGTATGGGCCTGGCATATCCCACTTAGGGGTACTAAAAATATTCTCAGACCTATCAAGTGCACATACATAATTTCATAAAAATCGGTCAAGCCGCTTTGGAGGAGTTCAATTACAAACACCGTGACACGAGAATTTTATATACGTAGATAAAATAATGATTTGATACCATTTAAATAATTTTCGAACTTATTCCACACAATCACAAATAATGTAAAGATATATTTATTTATTTATTTACCCATATTCTGCATTTCGATTACGTCTCCGCATTCAGTTCCGTTACGATCGAAAATTGGTATTCTGCAGAAAAACGGAATCGAAAGAATAAGAAGAAGATAACAATGTTTACAAAATCAATTGTTTCAATGTGGAATGTGGAAATGAAACAGCAGAATAAGCAAGTCTGTTATCATTTTCATAAGCAAATGTCAAATTTAATAAAACAAGTTCTATGTATAATAAAGTAAATTGTTTATAAATTTAATAAAAGAAAAATATTGAAATAAAATAAAAAAAGAAAAAAGTAAAAATATGTTTTGCATAAATATATAAGTGTGTATAATCTAGTCAAGCTGAAATTAACTAAAAAAAGTAGAAAATAAAAGTGTTGTGGTTAAATATGTAAAGACAAAACGTTAATAAAAACTGTTTGTAAAGAAATAATTTAGTGAGTTGCATTTTTATTTAAAATTTAAGGACAAATGGTGTCTATTGCAGCTGCATTATTGTTGGAAGAGGAGAACAACGACAGAAATACAGTCACAAGGCTTGAAAAGCTTAGCATCAGAGAACAGAGAAAAAGAACTTTCGTTTGAGCGTTTAAATATGTTTTAGACATTTTTGCTCAAGAGGTGCAGCCCAATTCTTTGACTTCTTCTTCACCCATTAACCGAGTTGTGGCTGCTTTAAGATTTTTTGCAGAAGGTAGCTATCAACACGGAGTTTGAACGGATTTCAATGTTGGGATGGCGCAACCCACGGTATCAAAGACATTATCAAATTTTCTTGATATAATGCAGGCAAAGCTTTGCCCTCAATGCATACAATTTGATCAAGGCGAGGAGGAGAAGATTGAGGCAAAGCGAGATTTTTATTCAAAGGCCGGCTTTCCAGGTGTCACTATGTGTGTTGATGGCACACATATCAAGATTATAAAACCATCTAAAGAGGACTTCCTTTACTATAATAGAAAGGGATTTTTTAGCATTAATGCAATGGTGGTAAGTATGTTTGTTTCAAAATGAAAGTGCTTTTGAATTAAATTAAGGATTTTAGATTTGCGATAACAAAATGCGCATAAGATGCATTGATGCAAGGTACCCTGGCAGCAACCACGATTCGCATATATGGGCGTTAAGTAAAGCGAGGGCTAAATTGGAACAGAATTATCGGAACGGAGAGCGAAATACTTGGATATTAGGTACATTTTTATATAATTGTTTGAAAATATGAAAATCCTAATGTTATTTTTAACAGGTGATGCAAGATACACCCTGGAACCCTGGCTAATGACTCCGTATCGAACACCAAGTGACGGCAGCGGGGAAAGCAACTATAACATTCGTCACTCAAAGACAAGAAATATAGTTGAACGAACTATTGGGGTCTTAAAAAACCGATTTCGCTGTTTATTGGGTGCTAGAGAACTTCATTACTCCCCACTGAAAGCCAGTCAAATAATTAATGTTGTTTGTGCCCTTCACAACATTTGTATATACTACCGAGTGGAAGATTATGAAAATAATGAGTCGGAAGTTGAAAGTACTGAGGGAGAGGGTGAAGAGGAAAATGTAGACTCAGATCACGCTTCAATAGCACGCGGTATTCGCCATAATATACTTTCCAATTTTTAGAATTAAGAAAATAAATATTTTTCTAGTTTTTAATGCATATTATTTTATATTTAAAATAAAAAAAATTAAATACCAACTTTACTTCAATTCAATAATAAAAACTCTTTATTTAATAAAAATATAACAAGTTCAGTCTATTTTGTTTCATATTAAAAATAGGTAAATAATTAAAAAACTCATTGTTTTATTGTCTTTCATCGGGGTGTTCCAGTTGAAGCATTCTTAGTTTTATCTCCACTTTCTTTTTCAGTAATTCTTCTTTAATTTTATTATGGCGCTGTTCCTCTTCTAATTGCTTACCTGAAATTTCTGCCATTTTTTCCACCGATCGATTTATACGCCTTAGGTGCGTAGATATTTCATCATACTTCTTGGATATGACATTGTTGAACTCTTTCCTCTCTTCATAAAATTCTTGCTGACATTTTAATTGCTCCTTCAGCAAAGACAAACTTGTGTCTTTTGGGCTCTGTGGTCGCCTTTTGGAGGTGGAAGGTAGGTCTTCATAACGTGCTGAAATGTCCATTTCAGTTTCCTCAACCTCACAGGCAACTCCAACATCTACTGAACCGCTTATACCCGATGTACTTGTCACTAGCCCCGTCAGCTGCACTACTTTTTCTTCCAAGGGGCTTATACGTTGCAAGCGGCAAGGGCCTCCTCCGGTGCTCATCATTTCCCTTTTATTAGCTGATAACTTCTTCTTTATGTAGCATTTCCAGCCAATCCACACCTGTAAAATTATATTAATTACTGCGATAATTATGCACAAATTATACTTACTTTTTTCCACTCACTGGCACTTTTTGTTGGAGGCCCTAATGCATTAAGGACTTCTGTAACTTCCTCCCAGAATGCTGCTGCTTCTTCCTTGTGTACGCTGGTGATACCCACAAGCAATATCAGCTTTAGCCGTCATTAAATTTGCCAGTTTTTCGTACTGCTCCGGTGTTGTTGTTTTTGACCTGCATACATACATAACAAAACACTCATATTCCAGTACAAAAAATAACAAATTAAAACAAAAAAATTATAATAATAATTTGTATTTAAATCGTTTCTGAATTTTTTAATTTTGTACTTACATTTTTTCACTTTTTTACTTAAAAAAACAAAAGTAGAAAAAACCTCCGTTAACAAAAAAACAACTGAGAGAAACGGAGCTCCGATCGTAATGCAGAATACATACAATCGAAAGAAACTGAGCGGAATCGAAACGCAGAATACCAAAATTGCTAGACGGAGAAAATTTCGATTCGAATCGAAACGCAGAATAGGGGTGATTTATACATATTATACAAAGTAAATTTGCATAATATGGTTGCACAAATATGGGCGGAGTAACTAGACCATATGCCCAAGATGTTATTAACAGTATTTTAAAAAGTTGTTGTGACTGACTGTACACGACCTATACGGTTATCAGTGGCAGATCAGTCCAACAGTGCAAGCGAGGCGCAAAACTCTCGAAGGCCAATAAACAACAGTGGCCTGGTTGCACTTACGATGTAATTGCCAACGATGCTTGATGTTGACTCGCCCAGAGCTGCTTTACGACCGATAATGTAAAGTTAATAAACTCCAATCAATGTTTCGTGCAGCTGTTTTGCATTTTTTCATTTTTAGTAGTCATAAACACCCAGCAAACAATAAATCATCATCCTTAATCCAGTTGTCGCCGTCAACGTCGCCGTCATTTTACTGTCAACATCATGTGGTTTCAACCTCATTATCAATTCAATAAAAATTTTGCATTCTATAAGAAGGCGACGACGACGTTGACTATTTATCGCTTATGTCAATATACCAAAAACACATCTCCAAATATTTGGGTCAGCTGCTTGGCTATTTTGCTATTTTTTAAAAAACTTGTTATTAAACATTAAATTTTTTTTCTATTTGTGAGATAAATTCAGACTCGAATGATAAATAAAATACAATAAAACTAAACCTCATATTGGTATTTGGGCAAGCATTTGCCCAAAAAATCGTAACCAATCAGCCCAATCATAAACAAAAATTCCGTACGAGTTTCTCACTTTTCCCCTATTATGATTTTGTTTTCCCCTTTTTTTACCAAATGCGGGAATAAAAAAAACTCTCCGGGAAAAAAGTTGGTATTATGAACGCAGTTGAGCTTGCTTTTTTCACTAAAAATCTTTCTCTTACAAAACAGAAGGGAGTTTACATAAAAACATAGTTAATACTCCATTAAAACAAAATTTATATACATAAACTAGTATTTTATAGTTCTTCTATTTGGAAAAACACAAATAATGCCTAAATAAATCAATTAAAAACTTTTTTTTACATATTTATTGAAGTTGGTGAATTTTAATAATTTTGTTTACTCTCTCACTCAAAAAAAAAGGGAGAAACAAAATGTCAGCAAACAATCAAAACAACGAGCTTCGTAATGCGGTGATGCCACGTATTACTTATTTTTGTTCCCAAGGAATTTATGATTGGACGAATTTTTTCTCGAGAAAATTATTTTCCGTGAGAAATAAATTCCGAGGGAATATACATGATTGGGCTGAATAAATATTAGTGAAAAACATATTGATTCAGAAACCTGTTTCTTAAGTTGAACAGTTTCATATACAAGACAAGACAATGTCATAGAATCCAACATTATTGGAAACTATTTAACTTAACAAACACGTCTCTGAATTGAAAGCTTCTTCATTAATATTAAGGGGTTACGTTTTTTGGGCAAATGTTTGCCCAAGTGTGACCATACCTTTAGAAACAATAACACCCAATTTGAAAAGTGGTGTAAGGTTAACATACATTTCCAATGAAGTTGGCAGCTACGTTAAGATTTTTGGCATAAGGGTCATACCAACTAGGTGTTGGCAACGATTTCAACTTGGGACTATCCGAAAATTTTATTTTTATATTGCACTATTTATGCTCATTATTTCCTTATCAAGGCGAATTCACATTACCAAAGTGTGAATTTGCTTTGTTCCTTACCTTTTGTCATCCATCTCCTAAGCGTATTGGCGGGCAAAAAGAATTTAATACTTTTGAAATTTCTTCCCATTGTTCTTTAAAATTACTTGGAAGAGTGACTCTGCGAAATTCTACTTCAGCAATTCTTCCACTAATTTCTCAAACTTGGTTGCAGTGGTTATTTTAAATTTGATCGTTTTTTTCACTTTTAACTACTATATGTACTCGTATGCTTCAAATAAATTCTATTCGTTATAAAAAATGAAGACGACAAATTCCAAGTCGTTTCAAAAACAATATCGCCTTGAAATTTTCTTGTAGAATGAAAATTCTATGTTGACAATCATAATATCATAAATAATCTTCGATAACGACAACTGGAATAACAATTTGAAGTAAACAAGGCAAAACAATATCGTTTTGCTTTCATGTTGACAAAAGGAATAAGGGTGCATATATATCGCTCATTTACTCAAAGAACGTCATAAGTCAAAAAATGGAATTTTTGGCTTAATAATGCAAAATTAATCCTCATATCGTTCTTCATATTGTGTAAAAAATTCATACAAATATCTCGAGAAACCAATAAAATTATATTTTTTCATTAAGTTGTGTGTAAATTGAAAACTTTAAACTCGTTGAAGTTTGAGTAAATGAGCTATAGGTATATGTACATATGTATATATATTGTTTGTTAGTAAAAATAAATTGTTGAGTACGAACATTAATAAGAAAAAGATAAAACGAGAAAGTGGAGATATAATATATTTTTTACATGATTGAGGTGCTACTGAAAGCATAGACTTTCCCTGAAATTAAGGAACCTTATAAGTTTTGACACCATTTAAATCCTTTCATACATCTCACATTTGTATAATATCCATACATATATTTATATTTCTTAATTATATATATATATATATATATATATTTATAAACACAAATATGTTTATATTTAAATACATATGTATGTATGTATGTCTGTTGAAGGTATTCCAATTTAGTAAAGGCCGTGATACACTATCATACAAAGTCGTGCGATCTACGAAAAAGTACAACCCTGGTGTGATGAATTGTTATTGTCTTTTGAAAATTTTCATAAACTCCATCATACCAGGGTTGTATTTTTTCGTAGATCGCACGACTTTGTATGATAGTGTATCACGGCCTTAAGCAACTTGATTTGGGTAATAATTGTTTAGAAAATAAAGTTTTGTACTCATTCGGAAAAAGGGCATTCTGACAAACGGATATCAATTGGGCACGAGCATTAATTATTTCGAAGCTAGACATAGTAAGTGAGTCTTTGAATAAATTGGATATGTTATATAGAAAACACGAAAAACATATGCCATCGCTCGCAAAGCTCTGTCGAAGATAGAGAACCGTTCCAATATGTCGTCAAACTCTGTAAAATAAAAAAGTGTGCCTTTACCGTCTTAATTTCTAATTCAGTAATGGCAATATAAGATGGACTGGGTACTTGGCCAATGTATTGGTTTTTCTTTGAGCCATACCACCACAAACTATTATTTAGTAGCTCATGTGGCCCCTTCTAGCTAAATCCGCATGATTTGACTCAGTGTTTATATGCTTCCATTGTGAATATGATACTCCTTGTATAATTTTGGATACCCTGTTGGCTACAAAGGTCCGCCAACAACATGTCGGCTTTGATAACCATGAAAGTACAATTTTAGAATCGGTCCAACAGTGAACTGAATGAATTAGACGTCTAGTTATGGAAGCAGGCTATCTATCATCTCTGCTGGTTTTTGAGGCAATAAGGTGTGCTGAAATGGCCTTAGCCTTTACTATTCGAATATATAATGCAGCTGTGTATGCATTATCGCAGAACCCATGTAACCCATGATGTCAGAGTAGTTCTTCTGGAATGCTTTACAACAACATCCAACGGACAGATTGACGATTTGGGACAGGACTTCTGTTTTTGTATGGAACTGGGCTGGCAGCAAAATAAAAATAGTCTGAACATGCATTCCATCGTAGGCCAAGTGTCTATGTTGAGCTTGTACCTTCCAATTTCAAAAAGTCCTCGTGTAATAAATGGTCTTCTGGGATATCACATAAAATATGTTTTGAATTTGATGTCCATTTTCTCAATAAAACCCAGCAGATTCTAAGGCAGAAGCTAAACTGGTAACGCAACTATAAGTTCGTCCTATACAATTACGGAATCCAGCACAAATGAAATCGACAAAAATATTGAGTTATTATGGAAGCTGGAATCAGTCGAAGGCAAGCTCCAACATATGACCCCAGAACAACAACAATGCGAAGAACATTTCTTAAAAAATGTTACGGTTCAAAGCGATGGTCGAATTATGGTCAAGTTGCCACTTAAAAGCAATCCTAAATATCTTGGGGAATCAAGGGATATAACAGAACGCTGATTCAGACCAATTGAAAGAAAATTAGACAACAATCTCCAGTTAAAGGATGACTACAAATGATTCTTAAAGGAGTACCAAGAGTTAGGTCATGTGACTCAAATTCACTCACCTGTACACGAACCCAGTTACTACATCCCTCATCACTGCGTCTTACGTCCTAAAAGTGTCTCAACAAAACTTAGAGTAGTTTTTGACGCATCTTGTCGGTCATCCTCACAGCTATCTCTCAATGACATAATGATGGTGGGCCCTACTATACAAAATACTTTATTAATAACTTTGCTTCGTTTTAGGTGTCACCAATATGGTTTGACTGCTGACATTGTTAAAATGTATACCATACGCTCTCAACACTGTGACTTACGGTATAGCATCAGTTCCATACCTCGCTATACGCAGTTTACATTATGCTGCAGAAAGGTATCAAAACCGCATGAAGTTGGTAAAGCAGTCATTACCACTGACGTTTATGTCGATGACGACATAAATACATTGCAGACAATCAAGAACGAAATTACCGATATTTTAGCATATTCACAATTTTGCCTCTCAAAATGGCATAGCAACTTTCCCGGATTTGAGTGGTTTGATCACGGTGTAAAGGAGGTTCATATTGATAATGACGTCACATCAACATGGGAATCTCATGGCACCCCTCAGAAGATACATTCCGTTTTGCATTTCGACCTAACAAAACATATTCAAAGAACACGAAACGATATATTTTATCTCTAACGTATACGGTCTTTGATGCAATTGGTCTTATTAGCCCCCTTATTATAAGAGCAAAAATTTTATTGCAAAAACTTTGGCTCATTAAATGTGTTTGGGATGAGTCCGTTCCTCAAGAAGTTGACACGTTTATTTTGTTTGTAGAGACTCATGCGAAAATGTTACAGCACACTTGCTGGCATCGAAATCTCACGTCGCCCCATTAACCTTTATGCCTACAACCAAAAATTGTTCGTCAAACATACAACCATCATACCCGGGAAAGCAGTACTGTTTGGTAAGACATTTATTTGACGTATCGTTTATTTCATGTTTTTGTCGCCAGTTTTAGTTAGCTGCAACCCATTTCATGACAATAAATGTCGTCGTTATTATTATAGTGGCTGCGTTTTCTTGTACGCTATAATAAAGGGGAATTCCCTCTTGAAAGATTGTGCGTTGATTTATTTACTACTTGTTTGCTTCAAGTGTTAAGTTGTACATTCGAAACAGTGAGAGTAAGGCACCGCAAAGAAAAGTTGTGTTTTGCAATATATAAGTTTTCATTTTTGTTATTTCGGAAAAATAAACTATTTGGATTTTATTAAATAAAAATTGAATAAAAAATTTTAATAATGTAAATATGTATTTGTTGATAAGTGAAAGTAAAATAAATAAAATATGTCAATATGAAAATATGTATGTATGTATGTATCTATTTCATATGTTTCACAATATATTTTTGAATTATTTTTAGAATCTAAAATATAACTTACTATGACTGACGGTAAATGGTTAACTCCTCGCCAATTGCAAGGGTTGAGTGTTGAAGATAGAGAGAAGTATATAAATAGTAAGTTGGAAGAACTTTTGGAACCCTCTAGCGAAGATGACCAACCTATATACGAACCTGCACTGGCAGATTTGGACGGTGACTGTAATAATATAGTTGATGACTCAGATGCAGAGGAATTACAATTGCCAGAATATGATCCTGGTGATGACATGAGTTCAGATACAGAATTGGAAACAGATCCAAATGCATCTTCCTCACATAATTATAATGCTAGAGATGGTACAATTTGGTCAAATCAACCACCTCAAATTCATAGAGTCTTGTCGCACAACGTACTTAGATGCTCCAATACTGGACCAACACAGAAATCAGCTGGCCTTAGTATTTTACAAACCTTCAAGTTAATAATATCTGAAGAAATGTGTGATATTATAATTCGAGAAACGAGTAGGAAAGCTAGACAGAGTTTTGAACTTGAGCACCTAAAAAATCCACAAACACCAATGCGTGTATGGAAACCTGTTACAACAACAGAGTTTGATGCATATTTAGGAATACTTTTGCTAGCAGGGGTCACACATTCCAATTTTGTCCACACATCTGACTTATGGAAAACTAATAAGCATCCCTTATATCGTGCATCGATGGGTCTTCAACGTTTTTGGGCTATTAGCTGTTATATAAGGTTTGATAATGGTAATACACGACAAGAACGCAAACAAATAGATAAAGCAGCTGCAATATCTGATATATTCTTAATGCTGAACAGAAATCTTCGAAATAATTATATAGCCGGAGCCAACATCACAGTTGATGAGCAATTATATCCATTTCGTGGTGGCACTGGGTTCACTCAATATATTCCATCAAAACCGGCGAAGTATGCAATAAAGGTTTGGTGGGCTTGTGACGCTCTTACATCTTATCCACTCAGAGGCCAAATTTATACTGTCTTGGCGCCTTCTGGGGAAAGAGAAAAAAATCAAGGTGAAAGAGTTATTAAGGATTTGTGTTGCAATCTATTTCAAGGAAGTGGAAGAAACATCGTTTGTGACAATTTTTTTACAAGTTACAATTTAGCTTGCAAGTTGATGTTAGACTACAATTTATCATTATTGGGCACAGTAAGAAAAACACGAACATTTGTTCCCACTGAGTTTTCCAACCCAAAAGGAAGAATAGTTGAGTCATCAATTTTTGGATTCAGCAATAATATTAGTATGTGCTCCTATATTCCAAAGAAAAACAGATCGGTTGTGCTTATATCAACATCTCACTACAGCAACGATATCGACGGTCCGAAAAGTAAGCCAGTAATGATATTGGATTACAATAAAAACAAAGGTGGAGTTGATAATATGGACAAATGCTTAGGAGAATACACAACAAAGAGGAGAACTAATAGATGGCCTTTAGGATTTTTTTATAATATTCTTGATGTGGCAGCATTTGCAGCTTATATTATTTATATAGAAAATAACCCGCATCTAAAGGTATCGACATCGCAGAATAATATTTCTCCAACAGCTTAGTGTACAATTGGCTGTGAAGCAAATTGAAGAGCGCTCGCAAAATCCTCAAGTAATGAGGCATTTTTCGTGCCGCAATGGAATTGAAAGTATTTTAGGCCATCCAGTCATATCAGAAAACCATACAGTTCGAGCAGCAGAAGAACGGGATAATTCCGGAAGAGTCAAACATAAAGCAAATTGTTATATATGTGAAAAAAAGAGATCAACTAGAAAAGCTTTCAAAAAATGTCAAAAGTCAGTATGTTCAGAAGATATTACTATTTGTAATGTATGCTTAAACTAATATACATACATAAGTATGTTAAGTTATTTAAAAATTTTCTAGTCAGTTTTTGTAAAAATAATATAAAACATAGTTATTTTGCAATAAATAAATCATATATTTTGGTACATTAAAAAAACATAAATAAAATTTAGTGCCTACCCAGGTAAGTCTATTGTATGTTTAAGGAGTATGTTTTAAAAACAGATTATATATATTCTCCCAAAAAATATTTTTTATAAATGAATTTGTTAGAAGTTAAAAAACAATATTTTAGAAGCATATTAAAGATTTCAAAGTAATATCTTACCAAAGTGTGAATTTATATCGAATTGAAAACCGTAAACTTACCCGGGTAGGTGGTTGTAGACATAAGGGTTAAAAACAAGAACATTGCCCAGGCTAGAATTGTGTGGTGCACATTTACTAGCAAAGTTTTGGAATCAGCAACATCATCTCAACTACATCATTTCAAATGCATATTTCTGGTCTGACTACACTGGATTAACATGCTCGACTTACATTTGAAGAGTTATGTACCGCTATAGTTGAAATTGAAGCCGTTATGAACCCTCGCCCGGTCTCATCCCCATCAACTGACCCCAACGACTTGGAAGCACTTACACCAGGTCATTTATTAATTGGTTGCGCTTTGAAAAGTATTCCTGAAAGAGCTGAGTTTAATGCGGACATTTCAAGTCTTAGGCATTGGCAAAAAATAGTAGCCCTAAAAACTAATTTTTGGCAAAGATGGCATAAAGAGTACTTAGCTCAATTGCAAGAGCGTTCACGTTGGAGAAATCCGCAACAAAATTTTTAAGTTAATGACATGGTCATTGTTCAGGAAGATAATGCTCCTCCAATGAAATGGGTGATTGGTCGAGTTGTAAACGTTTTTCCCGGTGAAGATGGCTATGCTAGAGTATACGTTGATGTCGCCGTCCCGTAGCGAAACTGGCCATTTTACCTATTAATTGAAACCAGGGGTTTCAATGGAGTCCGGCATGTTAAGGCTCCCTCTAAATATATAAGTATTCAAATTATTACGTTTTTCTGGTTGATGAGCTCTCCTGATATTACTTCTTTTGTTTCAGTATATTTTTTTATTAACTGCTTTATATTTTTCCGCCAGATAACTTTTGTTTTGAAAACAGGGCGCAAAACATCGAGTGTAGCTTCGGTTGTGTGGCACGTAACGCCGACCTGTTGGTACCAAATGTTGCCAATATCCTCCTCTTCAATTTTTGTGAACAACGGCCACTCCTTGCTCATTTTCGAAAAAGAGGACCAATTAAGCCTCTGGACCAAAATCCGCACCAAACAGTGACTCGTTTTGGGTGCGTCGGCTTTTCAATGTATGCGTGCGGGTTTTCTGTGCCCCAAGTGCGACAATTTTGCTTGTTTACATAGCCGCCAAGATCAAAATGAGCTTCATCTAAAAAAATTATTTTTTTGGCAAAATCGGACAATATTTCGGTCGCAATATTTCCCAGAGTTGTTCAAGCGTATACATAACCATATTCGTTCAGCGGAAGGATAAAACTAATTATCTGTCAAATCAGACATGAGCTAAGTGTTACCATTCACGAAATAAGCACTAGTTGAAAAAAAAACGTTAGATGGCGGACCCTTTATGTACTTTACGTCTTCATTTATTACGTGCATACATACTTACACGTTAACTGTCTGTGTTTATGTTTATACTTACGTACTTATTTATATATATAACGTTTTAAATTCTCTTGCAAATCTTTTGGAAGTTTACCGCTGATTTTTATAAGAACAAATAAAGCATTCATCGAATAAGCTTCAATTGAACTTATCAGCATTTTGCTTTGCGCAAAGTATATTGAAAGTTGTTGAAGTGTTTTAAAATTTTATCTGGAAGAAATCAAGGATTGTCAAACTAGGCCATTCTTAAACAAGTATTACAAATAGAGAAAGATATCCAGTTATTGTGAACCGTTACGGAATACACTTTTATTACTGAATTTTTTAAGCAATCAGAAACAAAACGTACCTTAGAATAATGAGCAAAATACTGGAAATACATATGTTTGTATACATTTAAATATGTACATGTGTACTTAGGTTACCTTGTGTGATGAAATCGTTAGCCAGTATGGAAATCTATTAGATCTCATGTATTCCAATCCGGTTCGAATGCACCATATGTTTCTTCGGAGGAATGATGAAATTACAATCTTGGAAAATTGGAAATCAATTACTTAGAGCCAAAAGAGGAAAACAACAAAATAAACGAAGTATTTTGTGGTTTTCCTCGTTATGAATATAATCCCAATGAAGTTATTTATGTACATGGAACAAATATAAATAAAACACAATTTATTAGGACTTTAGATTTCAGAAAGGTAGGATTTTATTAATCTATAGAATTACCTTATGGCATCGCTGCTCTGAAGAGAATATACCATAAATATATAATGCGGTTAGTCAGAGAACTGAATGTACATACATATATGTATATATAACCGCAAACTTTGTTACTTGTTGTTGTATAAATATTTAATTGGATAGTTTTAAATATGTTTTTAGATGAAATTTCAAACCATATAAAAAACTGCTGCAATGGTGGAAAATCTTTGGCCAAAAAGCAAAATAATTGTGACAATTACGAATATGACATTGTAAGCATTTCGCCGTTGTGGAGAGGACTTTGTCTTTCCACTTACGCAGTATGCTGTTCACACGAACTGGAAAAAATGTTTTGTGTGTCTGGTCGTTTGGCAGCCTTAACTGGTTCGCGTTGTAATGAACAGTTCAATACAACATCTTATTCTGAATGTTGCCGAGCCTGCCAAGTAGGTCTGGCCGTTAAGGTCTCTGGAAACTTATGTAATGATACACTCTTCAACTATTTTTCCGACATTGAAGCATTTCGAATTTGCTGTGGTGATTCGACAGATAATAATCATCAGGATAGTGGGAACTTTGTCGAAAATAATACAAAAACGTTAAGCGAAGCAGTCGTGGATGTCGAAAGGGGTAATCAAGAAAATGTTGATGGAACTATTATTTTAAAAGATAACGATGGTAGGTTATTAAAAAAATATAAAAAGGTTCGATAAAAAATTAAATATCTGACTGTTACAGATGATATTTGTGGAAAATTTCCGCTATGTGAACATATATGTGAAAATACTAAGGAATCATATGTATGCAAATGTTACCCAGGATTTAAACTGACAGATAATTTAGTGACCTGTGCACCAATATCAGACGACGCTGATACACACATGCTGCCTTCTCTTATGACATCAAACAGAACGTCTAATTCCACAAAACATGAAGAGAAAGAGCCGAGAGAAGATAGAGTAGACGTTGAGGGAGGAGAAGAAGAAGGTGAAATAGAGTCCGAATATGATCCAGTAGACGAGTTGGAAGACATATTTAAGGAGACAAGATGTCCTAAAGGATTTAAGATATATGGATTTAAATCCTCTCATTGTGTGGACATAAACGAATGCCTCCTTGGATTACATGACTGTAGCGGTCAGCAGACATGTGTGAACCTTAATGGTGGTTTCCGTTGTGTCAATGGAATTTCTAGGACATGCGAGTTTGGACTTGCGTTTAACAAAGAAACTAAAAGATGTGAAGGTAAGGGTGTATAAGTATAAATCGATTTTCTATAAAGTAAAAGTAGACACACCAGTGATGGGAATTGGAAATTATGTTTTCGTGCCAAATCTCTTTCTAAATAGTGCCAAAATCATTTGAATAGTGCCAAAGTGTTCTTATAGAATTTAAATGTTGGCAGTTAATCTTCATTTATAGTATGTCTAATCTAAAAGACATATGTACATATATATAGGGTGTTTTTTATTGAGGTATAGAACTTTAAGTTGGCATAACTTTTTTAACTGGCGGCCATTTTGTCAGCTGTCAAGTGATTAATATTTAGTTTGGTTTGCCATTTCATCATGAACAGGTTGACAAAAGAACAACGCTTGCAAATCGTGCAAATTTATTTCGAAAATAATGGTTCAGTTCGCGAAGTTTACCGCAAGCTCCGTCCATTTTATGGTCGACATAATCGTCCATCAGAGCAATTAATTCGGTTAACCGGTCAATTGGCCACCAAGATCGTGTGATTTGACACCATTGGATTATTTTCTTTGGGGATATGTGAAGTCGCTCGTCTACGCCAACAAACCAGAAACGTTAGGGGACTTGGAAGCCAACATTCGTGGCGTTATTGCCAACATACGGCCCCATATGCTCGAAAAAGTGGTTGAAAATTGGACCTGTAGAATTGGCTTTATTCGAGCCAGCCGCGGCGGCCACATGCCCGAAATCATATTTAAACATTAATGGCATAAAATTATCCTTCCAATAAAGCCAAATTGATGGACATTAAAACGATTTTCTTGTGTTTTATTTCAATTCGAAGTTCTATACCTCTAAAAAAACACCCTATATATGTAAGTAAAGGCTATAATAACTCTAAACTAAATTAAGAGATAAATTAAAAGTTTCTTACCGGATGTATATACATACATATATATATTTAGCCACAAATATATCTATGATTTGAGCTTTGTTATATGGTTAATATATGTACTGATAAGTTGTATAAATTCGTACACGGTAATAGAACAACAACAAAGATTCTATCGGTATAACAAAATTTATGTTTTTTTTGTTTAATATTTTATATGCATTCCTATTAGGGTTGTTACTCGTCCTCTTTTTTACGGAAAAGTCCTACTTTTAAAAAACATTGTTTTGCTTTTACATTGTTTGACAAATGGTATTTATTAAAACCCAAGCTAAAAAGGGAAATAATTGGTATTGGACATCCAGCTTATCTTATAAATAATATAAGGAATTGGGAAGAATTATTAAGATGTATTTAAAATATCGTTGGATTTGCGTAAAAAGGGCCCAAATAATATAGTAAATAGCTTTAAGCGACAGCTAGGAATCTTTTTTATGAACAAATAAGAAATTTGAACCAAACAATGGAAGTTTATTTAAAGTCGGTAGCCCTACCGTTAAAAATATTTGATAAAGAACTACTTTTTAATGAACTCTTGTGCTACAAAAATTATAATTTAAAAAAATGTTTCTAACATTTTAAATGCTATTTGAGTCTATGTATGCAAATATTCTCAAATGTGTATGTATATGCTCATGTTGGTACAATTTAACGAAAACATATCGATGGTGTTACGTAAACAAGTTCTATGTAAAATGGTGATAGATTGGCCCTATTTACGCAACGCCATCGATATGTATATAAGATTTTATTTGTAGCGGTATAATTGGAGAAAAAATCAATTTCATTTTATTTTTAAGTCCTACTTTTTTAAGCACATGTCCAGGTTTTTTCCCTCTGCTGTCCTCTTTTTATAAATTACGCGATAACAATCCCTAATTACTATTAAAAAAGATATATTGTTAGACTTCAGTCGTAAAGAAGCTCTGGGCGAGTCAACATCAAGCGTCGCTGGCAATTATCTCGTAAGTGCAACCAGGGCACTGTTGTTTATTGACCTTTGAGAGTTTTGCGTCTCGCTCGCACTGGTTGACTGATTTGCCACGGATAACCGTATATTCTTGCGGTTCTTCTGTGGAATTTCTTTAAGAACCACTTTGCTACCACAAAGTTTACTTTGTGTTGCTACTTCCTATGTGAAGGCATATGTCATGTACAGTCAGTCACAAAACCTTTTTAAAATACTGTTAATACTTGTGCATATGGTCTAGTTACTCCGCCCATATTTGTGCAGCCATATTATGCAAATTTAATTTGTATAATATGTTTAAATAAATAAATAAAATATTGTTAGACTTCAAAAAGTCTTTAGCATGTATTAAAGATGCTAAAGTTTCTGATTGCAGTATATTTCTTATTTGAGTTTTGGTCAAATTTCGAACTGAAAATATTCCTTCCACGCTTGATGAAGAGTTCAGAATAGAAAAAATAAGTGTGGAAATTAGAATTGTTTTGTCATTAATTATAATGTGTTGCTTTTACATGTTTGTTAAATGTTTTTAAGCCTCAGCGACAAATTATTTCAAAATTAATAATATTAAAGAAAAATTAATAAAAAATAAAAAATTTGTAAAATTATAATAAAAAATACAAAACAAAACAAAAAACACTGATGTACGAAAATTAAAAAAAAAAAACTATTGACGTTCTCCCGAAAAATCCGAACGAAAAAAAATTAATCACCTGCCGACTCTCATTGACCTTTTATTGACAAACCTGGCTTAAGTTCACGATTTTTTTTAAATATTTAAGACTGATATGGATATGTTTTTTGAGAGTAGTTTGTTTCGTTGGAAACATTTGTGTAACAAAAGAAACAGTATTATTCGTGTCTCCATTTACATAGAACATTTTCTGTGCAATCTTGAAAACGAATTCAAATAATAGTTCTTGAAGTTATATTTTATTTTGAAATATGAAAGAAATATAATTGCACGCTAGGGAACTGCCTTTTGGTTATTAATGTCACAATTTAAAATTAAAAGCTAACCGTAACTTTAATGTAATGTTTTGTAAGAAGAACTTTCAGTTAAAGTTCACGTTAACTCTTAATCATACATTATGGAAAGGGACGTAATAGTTCAACTTCAGCGCCTCAATAAATTTCTTCCGTGTGAAGATGGTGAGAATTTAGTTCTATATTATAATACAAAAAATACATTGTATCAATGTAGTTTTTGTTTAAAAAATGTCGCCAGAAATGACGAATTAATATGAATACCTCTTACATCTTAAGTGTACTCTTACATCATCAGACTGCGTTGCAACATAAATATCATTCATTATTTTAAGAAGATAACAAAAAACAAGAAAACATCGAACGTTAGCCTGATCAATTCATAAATATAGAAACAAATGAAGTTCGAACAATAATAATTAAAATTAACTAAAAGAAAACATCTTGCTTATAATTATCATCCATCAAACTGTTTGATATAAATTAAGTTTTGTCATTACATCCTACTGTTCAAGGACTCTATCTATAACAGTGTTGTGAGGCAACCAACGTTTTGGGGAATGCTTAAGAATTAAATGAAGTTATTAGTTGAAATATTTCCGAAAATTTATAAAATCATATTTTCGACATGAGCTGTTGTAAAAAAAAAAATTCCTTCATAACCGAACAGTTGTCAGCCCCAAAGTTTTCAATACTTAAAAACGTAAAAATACAAAGAGATTACTTTTTATTTCAATAAGAAAAGTTTCCATATTAATGGACAAAAAGGAGCTAAAGTTCCACAGTGCCAGCCATCATCCAATAGTGCCAAAAATGGCACAATTGTGCCACATTTCCCATCACTGAGGCACACAAAGAATGGAATGTCTTAGGGCATCCGGTTATAGCTATGCTGCTTATAATTATATAAATCAAACTTAATGTGCTAAATAACCAAGCAATAAAATTATATTATATGATGATGTCAAATTCGCCGCAAATATTTCAAACCGTTTCCATTTATTTGCCAATAATTTCTTTTATAGCGGCGCACGGTGGCTCAGAATTAAATTTCATCGGCCAAAACCTTTTTTTATTGACACAGATTCTAAAAATTTTTACGCCATTAGAAAGGAAACATATCAAAACTAAGGTAGCCAAAAAATTTGGTCAAAATATCCTCAGTAGTGGGCGTGGCATGCTGCCAAAAATAACAAATTTATGTTAATTTGAAAAAAACTTAAATTTCTCATATTTTATCTGAAATAAATTACAATTCCTCGAAAACTATTATCGATAAAGGGCTGCGGTCTTTTTTGTTGTGTTGGGTAAGCTGTTCTTTTTAAGAAATGATATGTGCACACCCTTTACACTTTGTAGTTAGAGTGGGATGTAAGAAATTTTAATACCACATATTTTCGTAAACCTTGAGGTTTAGTAGTGTATAACTTTTGAAGATAAAAAGGAATAAAAAACCGTAACCACTTTTGCACCCGCCTGTGGAACACTTTTTTTATTTTAATGAAAATACTCAAAAATTATAAACAAAATTTTGTACCCAAATTGCTAAAATCATGTAAATGCCATTCTACTTAAACAAAATAAAAATAGCAAATTTATTATTATATACATAACTTTGAATTAGAAAATACGGCACACTCCAAATAAACAATCATAAGTACAAATCGTAGTTAGCAAAACGTATTATGTTGATTGTTTTCCTGTAATTTTGTATAGTTAATTAATTTTTGAATATTAGGTTAGGTAGACAGGTTGCTGGGAACGTTCACTTCGAAGGTCTTTTCATGCTTACCTGAAAGAAAATAAAGAAGGAGTGAGAGGGAGCGAGGGGAGGACTTAATTTTATTCGAAAATTGAGAATTTAAGTAGGTAACCTCGATTAGCTTGAAAATTTTTATATTGAGTATAAGGACAATAATATGGAAATAACAATAAGTTTCATTCAAATATTTTATTCTAAAAGATTGATAAATTTTTGCAATTTTTACTTTATAGCGTTTTAGGAAGGAAACACGATACTTTCATAGAAAATTAAACTTAAATTATTACAGCAGTGAAACAGGATTGGACTTACAAAAAAATGTATCTGCTTTTGTCAAAAATATGAAAAAACGCTACAAGGAAGCTGATTGGAGTAAAAGTAAATTCAATATGTGCTTTGCAAAATGGTTAAAAGGTAAACTTACTATCCAGATAACTTCTGAAACTACAGGTAAAAACAGTGAAGGGAGACCACAAAAATCGCTAGATAAGTGTAGCGATAGATATAAGAGGCGAAACCTGAGATATGTAAATGAAGAAATCGGATGTGAAAACATTAAAGATAGTTTACTTTGCCAATTGTGATCACAAAAACAACTAACGAAAGTGGTAGCCGAAGCTAAGGGACTGCTACACGACAGAAGTCGTGTACAGAACTGAATATGGAAACTTTACAAGCAATCTTCCAGCCAAATGAATAATAATTATAGTTTATTTTTACTATTATTTTAGTGAAATAAAGTATAAGAATATTAATATTTAATGAATGATATTAAAATAACGTGTTTCTAACGTATTTTGTGCATTGTATAAGAAGAGGTCAAATATACATATCTACTGCCTTATTCATAAAAAATAATTCAGGTTTATTATGCGCTTATTTGACATATTTCTATGGGAAATTTGTATTTGACATATTTCTATGGGAAATTTGTCAAATAAACCTGTAATAAACCTAAACTAGTTTTTATGAATTAGACCGTTATGATATATCCATAGATTAACATTTCTTCAGGTACTAATAGTTAGTTTTGAATTATGGTTAAAGTTTCTCATAAGTCTATCATAAAAAAATCTAAAAGCCAGATTTTGGGAAAAATTCCTCATTACATAATATTTAGCGTAAGGGCTTTATGATACCTAAGTATATTTTAAATATTAACAGGTAATTTGTGCTATAAGTTATACTTAATTATTTTAAACTAGTTTTATGATTCTCACAAGTAGTGTTTAAGTAATTTTTTTAATTCAGTGTCTTGCAGATATTCATCTAGTAGAAACGGTTCAATTATTTATGTCTGCACATGTCTTACATACTTATGTATATATATATTCAAATAACCAAGAGTCTATAAGCTATTTATGACTGAAAAAACTAGGCTTATGTATTAAATTTTCAAAAACTTACTTTTTTGTTTTTATCAAAATGATTTAAGTTTCATTAGAAGGCCTTTTTCAACAAAAATAAAAAATAAAAAGCGCGCATTTCTAAGCAAATTAAAAAAAAATTTTGAAAGTTCAACCTTAACCATAAATTTCTCCACAACCACTGTACTGATTTGAACGAAACTAAAACTGGATAAAAGCTTAGGATGTTATCTATCCACGAAAAATCTTCATTAGTTCAAAAGTTACAGAGTTTTGTCCGATGAAAAACGATTCTGAACCACTGTGCGGCGTACGATTAAATTAATATATTGTTTGCGTCTGTGTTCTCTGGTTTATGCTCATGTGCAAGAACAATACAAAAACAAGTAGAAATTTGCTCAAAATCATTAGGTATTTCCCTAACGAAAAATCGACTACCTACTACAGTTGCCACAAGTAATGTATGAGTTCGCCTTTTGACTCTCTCACTCATGGATATGTTAATGCCATGAAACTCAAAAATTTTTTTGCGGGTGGAAAAAACTGTGTTGTTATTCTAAAGAAAATCAACAAAAAAAATAATTATTTTAAGTATATAATTATTTTGATTTTGTGTTGGCGTCAGTTAAAATTAGAAGTTCGTGGTCAGTGAACGTGTAATTTTAGTAAAAAAAGTGCTCTTCTTTTAAAAAGTTAAAACGAGTAATTAAAACGTTGCATCCAAAATAAAAAGAACAATTAATTGAAAATGTGTTAATTACCCTTATCGGGAATAAAAGTTTCCTAAAATTGTGACCGCTAATGTTTGCATTGTTGTTGTGCCAGTATACTATTCTTTAATTTTGTTCACCATTTTTTGCTCATGAAAAATATTTCACGTGACCTAAATGTTCGCCTTTTATTCCCGATAAGGGTGAATAACACAGTGCAACACGAAAAAATATAACCATATACGGACACCACTACATGATAAAATACCAAAAAAAAGACCCGTGTCTCCCAGTTTTGCCCCAAATCATGCACTTTTCTTTTTATGGGCTCCCAAAGCTTTGGGGCCTCGGTATCAATTTTGCATTTTCTCAGGCTCATATCTTGCAAACCATTCTGAATTTTGATTTACTCTCTGAAGCGAAGTTGTAGTTCTTTCACTCTGGCAAAAGTGAAAAATTTCCGGAAAATTTTTTAATATCATTTTTCACTTTTGTTGCTACCTAAACGGTGTTAATAATCATTCCTACGAAACATTCATATGTTCTACAAAGTTGTTTATTGAGATTTTATGTACATTTTTGTGGTTTATTGTTTCCTTGAGTTTTGAACGGTTTGCTACCTACGGACCTGAACAGCGGAAAAAATTATCTCACTCACTTCAAAGAACGAAACAAAACAAAATTAAACAACCTGTTTCGATTATTTACGTACTCTGGTTTTAGGTACAAAGAAATCAACACAAAAATAAAATTATAAATGTAATAGTGTCGATTATTTTTGTTACGAAAATCTTGTCCTATCTCCTGCGTCATGAAATAAATAGCATTGCTATAAATTCGTTTGCCCCAAAAAGCTTATCGCTCAAAAATATTCACACGCTGTATGGAAAAAAGCTCACCATTTTCCGAGAATTTTTTGTTATATTTGCAAGATATTTTCACTTGCATTTTCCTTAATTATTGAAAAGAGTAAAACCATATATTTGTGTGTTATCCCAAGTTAAAATAGTTTTATTAAAAAAAAAATTCAATTTAAACTAATAAAAATTTTATAAAAAAATTAAGGACTTCAAAAAGCAATGGTAGGCATGCACTAAATAAATTAGCTGACTTCAAAAACAGCAATTAGTTAAAATTAATCTCATAACTAAGCGCAAAAATATTTAAATATATAATTTGGTAACGAGTTCAAACAGCACTGTAGCACATACAATAACGTTTTATTTACTGAAACTAGATAATGGCCATTATTATGAGCAACTTTCGATCTTCGACTGTAGTCCAAAGTACTGATCGAACAAATTTTCATTTGGTATTATAACGAGCATTCTACAAGGAATGTCCTTATTGTAAATAGCACTCATAGTGATATTTAAAATTTGCAACAACCTTCCCTAAAAATAAAAACTAATCGTTCTTAATAAGTTTTCATATTAAAATAATTCATCGAAAGCTAAATTCTGTTAGATAGCAAATTCGTTGCTCAACGAAATTTTCGATGCTCATATGAATTCAACATACGACTTTCGATGTTCGATACCCAGCGAAGATCGAAAATCGAATGCAACCCATAATAAGGGCCAATATTTAAATTTTTTAATTCCTAGTTTTGAATTCGGTTAACTTTTTTGTGCTAATGTGTTTGGTAGCATTTTGTCGACTGCCTTCATGTGGTGTGTGGTTATGGGCCTTATTATGAGCAACTTTCGATCTTCGACTGTAGTCGAAACTACTGATCGAGCGAATTTTCATTTGGTATTATGACGAGCATTCGACAAAGAATTTCCTTATTATGAATATCACTTAAAGTGATTTTTAAAATTTGCAAAAATTGAAATTACTGAACTTAAGCCCGACTAAGAAATTATTTCTGATTAAAATTTGCAAAAATTTTACCTAAAAATAAAAAACAATAGTTTATAATAAATTATTATACTAAAATACTTCACCGAAAGATGAATTCAGTTCGATAGAAAATTCGTTGCTCAACGAAATTTTCGATGCTCATAATATGAATTTCGATGTTCGATAGCCAGCGAAGATCGAAATCGAATGCAACTCATAATAAGGGTCTATTTGTATTAATTCGATTTAGTGAACTCTTTCAAGTATTCCAAGGAATTAATTGCTATTTGTATTTGCAGAAGTAACGAATTTTAATAAAAACGAGTCTATAAGACCAGGAACTAACAAGAAGTGTGATGAGGGATTTCAGTCGAAAAACAATGAATGTGTAGACATAAATGAATGCGTAGTTGACGCTACTGCCTGTGATAGCAATCAAGTGTGTGTGAATGATGTTGGCGGTTATCATTGCGACTGCAAAATCGGTTTCAATTTGGATACGACAACAAATGCCTGCGTAGACATAAATGAGTGTTCCATAAATAACCATAATTGTCTGCCTACGCAACGCTGTGACAACACAATTGGCAGTTACGTCTGTACGCGCTTACAAAGTTGCGGCACAGGCTACACTTTGAATGCGGACAGTAGCACTTGCGATGATAATGATGAATGTGCTTTAAATACTCATAACTGCAAAGAAGGTTGGGAGTGTTATAATACTAAGGGATCATTTCGGTGTTATCCTAAAGCAACTACTACCACAACAACAACTACTACCACTACGACCACGACGACACAGAAACCTTCGACAGCGACTACTTACAACTCATACTATCCATCTCCCTATTACAAGTATCATCCTTATGTTTCTCATCAAACCTCAAGCCGTCAATCATATGAAACCTTTTCGCCTTACCACAACCGTCGAACGTATGCACCTTGTGAAACAGGACTGCAAAGAAACCATGTAGGAGTTTGTGTTGGTAGGTTCCTAATTCAATTTCCGATTGCCTTTTTATAATAAACTCGTTTCAGACGTTAATGAATGTGCATTGCCTAAAAATATCTGTGGGTCTCACCAACGTTGTGTCAATACGAATGGTTCGTATCGCTGTCAAAATCTTTTAAAATGTCAGGCTGGATATAAATCAAATCCGAAAGGCACCGAATGTATAGGTGAGTATTATTTCTACTGAACGTGAAATAGTAAATACTATTAATTACTAAAATCGCTTATTTGCTCAAAGAACGTCATAACTCAAAAAATAGAATTTTCGAGTTAATGATGTAGAATTAATTCTCATATCATTCTTCATATTGTGTAAAAATGCATGCAAATATTTTGCTTACACAACTCTTTAAAGCAAAATAAAATTTTCTTTTTCCATTAAGTTGTGTGTAAAATGAAAACCTTATACTCGTTTTCTAGCAAACTAGTTTTTTTATTAGTTATGACCTTCTTTGATTAACGAGCGATAGCATCTTACTCCTAAATTGCTTACCCGATTTGCAAGAATCATTTTGGAGTTCTTAACAGCTTCTGACATTACCTCGATAGGACAATTCAGCTGGCAAGCGTCTTGTCTTAAGCCTACATTTCCAATATCGGCACAATATGCCGATTTTCGTCGGCTCGCCCTAATTTTTCAACTGATTGAAATAGAAGGATATAATTGCCTCACACTGCATTGGTAATACAGCGATATAGACTTATTCCGGAATTAATTGAGAAATAATGCAATTTTGGTTTATTACGTATGAGCCGACGAAAATCGATACATCTTGCCGATAGTGGGATCCCAGCTTTAGTAATCCACAACACATTGTGCTCCGTGGCCTGTTTTCTACAAAAAGTCTATAGGTATGCTCATAAAATCAATTAGATATTAAGCATGGTATTTGGCATACCTTGCCTGCAGTCTACATCATAAACGAAATAACATAATTTTAATGTTCAATGTATACCACTCATTTTAGCGTCTTGTTAATAGTTTAATAGCGTTGGTAATAAGTCTGTTTTAGCAAGACTTTTACAAGGTAGTTGAAAAGAAGATCAATCTGGCTCTATTGTACGGGTATGCTACATCATGTCTCAAAGCTGGTATTTACTATCCTACATAGTCATTCGACTTTTCAGAAAATGCAATCCTGGTTTAATGGAGTTATGTAAATTTTCAAACGACAATTACAACTCACTAGATCAGTGTTGTAGTTTTTCAAAAGTGGTACGATCATGTGAAATAGTGAATACGAGGCTTTAACATTATTTAATTTTTAATGTAGACATCAGGGGGTCAATTCTCGTTCTGTGATAATGTGAAATGTCTTCATTTTAGTTTTTCACAGTTACACATTTTGTGATTCTCGTTTCCGTTATGAAAAAATGTTTCATTCCATATGTACCCATGGAAAATTAGTAACTATATTATCAAGTGTTAAAATAAAAATGAAGTATTCAATAACAAAATTTGTGTGCACACTGTACATATTAAGCCTACATGTGCATGTGTTTCTGACGTAATTTTGACGTCATCACTAAGCTACATTTGCTACGTGCCGTGTACTAGTAACATATTTACTTGTAGATATTCACATGCTTACAGATGTGCTTCCTAAGAAAATGTGTTCGATTCGGCTACATGTGCCACACTTGCATTTCGTAGCATAAATCATAAATCAAAATTTTAAGGCCTGTAGCCACTACTAGTAATTGTAAAAAATGCAACCAACATGCTGAAAATTACCGTGGCGTCATCGCCACATACGCATGTGGCTTTTTACATGTCGTGTACTGTAGGCTTCAGTATTTTATGGTTTTTATTAGAAAAAAATGTTTTACTAAAACTTTTTGCGTTATTTGCTTTTCATAGCAAAAATTTAAAATAAAACGGTGAATTATTTGCTTTTAACCACTGACGAAGTGTTTGAAGTGTGAATTGTGTGCATGTTTGTCTGTCCGTGTGTGAAAACATAACTTACAAATGGCTGGCACAACTTTAAATTTAGTGTTAGTTTTTTTATATTCAAAAGATGACTCGATCGGGTTGTTCTTAGATATGTTTGAAAGAAACTGGTGCATCCGTTCTTATCATTCCTTTTCTAGTTCTCTCGCAACTGCCTGTCTGTGTCACTATAGCTCCCAAAAGCATGAAGCATCTCCTGTGTCGGGGTTTTTTTATTTACATCTACGATTATCGTTGTTAGTTAATATATAATCATCTCAAATAAAATCCTTCTTGTGTGTTATTATATTTAAATCATTATCCTTTGGAAAGTCAAAATCATCATTTAATTAACAAATAATCAAATAATAAAAAACAAAATATTTATTTCCTTGTAAGTTTGCTCTTACTATTCCCGAAGTACATATGTATTTGTTTTTCACTTAAAAATTTTCTGTGTAAAATAAATTTTCATATGAAAAGGTTTTGACAGTTATTTTCACTGCTACACAAAACAAGAATCGCTGTGCTGTGTTATTGTGAAAAACTTTTTTTCATTGTAATATTTTTCATATGAAAAAATATTGACGTTAATTTTCATAGTTTTATTAAACGAGAATCAAAATTAAAAGCTTTTCATTTCACCGTTTCACAGAGCAAGTAATATCAGTAAGACTTCAACCCAAAAAAGTTTTGAATTTAGCTAACAAACTTCGTATTTTTATAGTAAGACTCTTAATATTATATTGAGAATCACAACATACAAACATAATAAGTTTGAAAGCCTTAAACAAAAATCTTTACAAACAAGCATCTTTATTCGATTGTGGTGGAAAATGAAATATATAGATGCACAATCGAATAAAGATGCTTGTTTTGTAAAGATTTTTGTTTAAGGCTTTCAAATTTATCATCTTTGTATATTCACTCTTATCGGGAATAAAAGTTCACGTGAAAAGTGTTTCCTTTCCCTAAAATTGTGATCGCCAATGTTTGCGTTGTTGTTGTATCCGTATACTATTTTCTAATTTTGTTCGCTATTTTTTTTGTTCACAGGAAATATTTCACGTGAACAAATTGTTCGCCTTATATGTAGTATTAAGAGTCTTACTATAAACATACGAAGTTTTTTAGCTAAATTCCAAAAATTTTTGGGTTTGATGAGTATCAAAAACGGGAACGAAATGCATATAGACCATGTTTAACCATAAAAACAAGCAAAATTTTCAAATATTATAGCCCAATTCACAATCTTGTGCAAATGGTCTTGCATCGCAGCATGTGCAAATTGGTGTAGTATATTTATAGTCACCACTAGGAATGATTAAGTGGTGAGTATCAGTATACTATATCATTTTATACATTTGTATGTATGTAACCACGATTTTCTTGCAAATCGGTTAAGTATGTAGCTTAGTCGCAACTATGTTTATCTTACATCAGGGGTATAAATATGTATATATACGGGACTGTTCTGAGAATCATGGTGATTTCAAATCACATGATTTTAAAAGTAAATTACTTGATAGTGGGTTTTTATAGTATTTTAAGTGTTTGTCATTTGTAATAGAATATTTTCTTCCAACTTCCAATGATATAAATTGTGCAATTTACAAAAGCAATGACTTAGCTTTCAATAATTTTTTGTAATCATCCTGATTTGACATATCGTGATTTGCAGAACAGGCCCGATAGTATGTAATAAAAATGTTTTATTGGTTGAAATAATAGATATCGATGAATGCGAAACTGGTGAGCACAATTGTGTCGAGAATCAGATTTGCCGCAATCGTAATGGAGGATACGTATGTTCCTGTCCGCTTGGTCATCATTTAATCCATATGCCAAATGGCGAATCTAGGTGCGTCGATATAAATGAGTGTGATCAAAGAGGGCCATCATTGTGTCCGTCTAACGCGCAATGTATCAACACAATTGGCTCATATTTTTGCGAGTGTAAGTCAGGCTTTCAGAAAAGTAGAGAAAACGATCGGATATGCTTAGATGTTGATGAATGTAATGAAATTCCTGGATTATGCCATCAAAAATGTGTAAACTTTTTCGGTGGTTATCGTTGCACATGCAATATGGGATACGAACTAGGACATGATAATCGGACTTGCGTTGACGTCGACGAATGCGAGGTGCAGCAGACCCATAAACTTTGTATGGGCTTTTGCGAAAATGTCCCTGGTTCGTATGAGTGCTCGTGTCCACGTGGTTATACATTGGCTAGTGACCGAAATACTTGCCTTGATATCGACGAATGTGCTTCAGGAGAATTTTGCACGGGACGCAATGATGTGTGTACAAACAAACGGGGTGGCTATAAATGCACACCAATTCACTGTCCATTTGGTTATATGAATGATCCTGAACAAAAAACGTAAGTTCCACAACTAAACAGATTATCGCTAATAGTGGGTTTACACTTTGCAACGTGTTTACGCAACACATTTATATTAAATGTTGCACAATTTCACACAGACGCTGCAACCTACAATGCAACCGTCAATGCAACCTATAAACTAAACCATGTAATTTAAATGGGTTTGATCATAGGTTTGTGTCAAAAACGAGCTACTGAAAGAGTTCGATACAAGTCTATTATAAACATAAAAACATTTTGATATTTTTGAAACTTTGAATGCAACTTCGAACGCAACCGTAAACAAGACACTATGCGATCGACAATGCAACCTATCTGGTTGCATAAACACGTTGGTAAGTCTGTACCTACTATTATAAGAAAAGAATTCATAAAAGGATATAAACAGATTCACGACAGCAGGATACCGGCTACAACCTTTCAAAACTAGAATACATGTGTGTATATGAAAATTATTCTTTTCATGACAAAACGGCTCAACGACTACACAATAGCTTTTGTAGCTGTCGCCAAATTATGCTTTAACACATTCACCACAGCAGGCTACCGACAACAATACTGCTACACCACTTCTTTTGTCCATGTAGCCAGCTTAGACTTATATATATATGTATCTATCTATTTTCGTTGGCGACCATGATTAAATATAGTGCTATTGGAAGTAAAGTAAAACGCGAAATGAATAATACCATACAATTATTGGCTATTATTTAACAGTTTGAACATGTGAAAACTCCAATAAAGAAATAAATTGATCCTTTTTATGTCTCCATGTGATATAAATACATTTTAAATAAGAAATTTTATTTCTATAAATGTGTAATATTTGAAAGTGGCACCACTGAAATGTGTATTTATGCTCGAATATCAGCTGCTTATGATAAAAAATAATTAATTAATATAACTAAGTAGCTAAGTACACGGTGGCAATTGATGCTAGAGGTATGTGAAGTCGTGTAGTCGGCAGCCTGATCGTGTATTAACGTGGGTCCTCGTCAGTGTCAAAACTAGGAAAAAACGAGACAAAATCCATAAAAAGCTTCACAACTGTTCTTGAGTTGCTCCGAGAGGGGTAAAACTTATAACCGACGGCCACTCATATTTCCCCTCTAAATTTTTTATGAACAAACCAACCCCCTATCTGTGCTCCCTAAAAATATAAAATAATATTTTTAATGGGAGCCCCCATGTTTTCAGAACACATCTAGCCCCATCTTCAGTCATTAGGGTGGTCCCCATACAAGAATTTTTAATTTCTAAAAAAAAACTTTATTAGGAATATAAAAACATTTTTAATAACTAAATAATGTTAATTATTGAGATAATAAGCAAATATATTTTTTCTTTTTCGTTACGGCATAATACGTTTGTTATATTCTTCTATCAACATTACACCCCTTTGTCATTCACAGCATGTGACCAATCTTTTATGGGCCTCCAAAGATTTCGAAAATCAATGCTCCCTCAAAGAACGGTTTTATCAGTTTTTGGCCAACAACTAACTCAGACTTGGTGATAGCTTTAAATTATATGCGGCAGTAATATAGCTAAGAGTCCACCACACCAATCTTCTTAACATTTTACATCTTCGTGCATTTTTTGTTAGCAAAAGCAACGAAAAAAATATGTTTTTCACCTTTTTAGGGTTCCGTACACCAAAGGTGAAAAGAAACCCTATTGTTTTCGCTACGACGTCCGTCTATCCGTCTCTCAGTATGTCCGTCACAGGCTGTTTTCTCGAGAACCGCAAGATCTAGGAACCTGAAATATTCACAGAATATGTAAAATTTTGGTCGCTACACTAACGAATATTTATGTGACACTTAAATATTAAAAGATATTCTAAAGCGAGCAACGAAAAATTTTTAAATCCTAATTTAATATACAGACAATTATATTTAGATATTTGAAATTTTTAAAGTTGGTGTATTTTTATGCAGACTGCACCAATTGACACTGAAATTAAAAAAATCAAAAATAAAAGGGTATTCGTTCAGTTAATGTAATTTTTACTATGCAGTTTTGATAACTTGCTGTATCTTGGAAACCGTAAGAGGCAAAAAATTGTTATTTCTACAGGGTCAAAAAAAATATGTGTCGCTCTTGTTGTCATGTTTGAGGTTAGCGGCCATTTATTTGAAAATTTCTTCAATGATCTGTTCGAGCTGTCGGCAACAAATCCTCCTTACTTTAATATTATCGTACATCCTCTTCCAAGATGCCTGAAAGACATGGTCATCTGGGGTATCTCACCTCACTAGAACTAATATTCCTTAGCACATTCGTAGTTTAAATTTTGTGCATACCTATATAATGTGAAATAACAAAATATTTGTAATTTAGACGCTGCCGTCTTGCAAATAATATGTGTGAAGGAGAGGATTGTTTCAACAAACCTTCAGCATATACTTACAATTTTATAACATTTGTGTCAAAGATGATGGTGCCGCCGGAAGGTAGAACATTTTTCAGCTTAAAAGGTCCAGGTTGGTATGATGACATTGAGTTTGATATGAAAATCGTAAAAATTCAAGCAGCTGCGAATATCGAAAAAGCCACAAGTAATCACTTTGGGTAGGTATACTTTTAAAATATTGACAAACATCTGTTTGTAACAAACTCCCTCTTTCTTTTAGGACAACAAAGGGCGATCACGAAGTGCATTTAAGTCTGAAGCGTTCGTTGGAAGGTCCTCAAGAAATAGAAATTGATTTAACAATGACTGTCTTTAATAGGGGCTTACCACGTGGCAAAAGCGTAGCGAAAGTTTTTATAATTGTCTCACAATACACATTTTAAAAAATGTATTATGCTCGGCAATATTATTCAGTGTTCGCTCGTAAAATCCCGTAATTTTTAGCTAAATAGATTAAAAAGTAACATTTTTTCTTTTGTTGTACAGTTACTATCTTCAATTATTTAAAAATTTCTTTTGTACGTTATTTTAATAAAATTAAAAAAAAAGATTACAAAAAATTGTATATGGCGATGACTTCACGGGAATTTTCAGCATGTTTGTTGCATTTTGTAAAATTACTAGTAGCGCCTACATGCCGTAAAATTTTGATAGTATTTTTATTCCAAAATACATATGTGACACATGTAGCTGAATTGAACACATTTTCTGAGGCAGCTTATCTGTGAGCATGTGAACATTTATATGTACATGTATTACTAGTACAGGGCATGTAGCAAATGTAGCTTCGTGATGAAGTCAAAATTACGTCAGAGCCACATGCGCATGTGGGTTTTTACATGCCATGTACTATAATCTTAAGTTTATTCTGACAGTGATTTGGGTTTGTTGTTGGAATCGTTTTTAGTATAGGATAGTACAGTGAACCCTGTTACGATTTTTGGGGTAATTTAATCCGGGAAAGATATTAAAGTGATAAGTAATTATGAGAATATGCTTATATACCTTTAAGACTGCATTTATCCGAACTGTTGTATGTAAATAATTAGTTGTAATAAAATGTATTATGTATGCATTTCTTCAACTAAAATATTTTATTGCATAACAAAAATAATTCATATCACTAAAAATTAATAAAGAACAAGAAAACAAATAAAAATTAAAAAAATTTAAATTGACTTCAAAAATAAGCACTAAAAAGCTGAAAATAATATAGATCTAGTTAAACAAAATATTTTTACATATGTTACCTATAGAACTGTTTGAAGTCAATTATAATTGCCAAGTATATGCCCATAAAAAAATTACTACAATTTACCTAGTTTGTGTCATCTGCATTGAATTGCACGGTACTGCTAGCTGTATCAAGCAGAAAAAAATGTAGAAATTGTGGAGGTAATCACACCGCTAACGACACAGGATGTCCTGTATATTCTTGCGATAAGCATACTATGGGACAAAAACCTAAATTAGCGCTTACTCCGCCACTTTTCCTCTAATGAGCCAACCAATTAATTCACGTGTATCGTATGCCGATGCTGTTAAGACAAATTCTATTCCCACACAAAAAGTTTCACCACCAAATAATTCGACAAATACAAACTCTAGCTTTAATTTCAATCGACTTGAAACTACTATTGATAATCTGGTGCAAGCTATAAAGATCTATACAACAAACATAACTATGTAGCTTGATGCAAGAAATGCTGCGAATGCAAAATACACTTCTTCAAGCAATTATAAATAAGCAATGAACAGTTTAAATATATGCTTCTGGAACGCAAAAGGCATTCGCAAACATAAAAATGAACTTGAGCACTTCCTCACGAAAAATAATATTGATATAACGTTGGTCTCTGAGACGCATTTGACTTCGAGAAGCCTTTTTAAAATTAATGGCTACACCTTATATGATTCAAAGGACCCGAGAAAGAGCATGCGGTGAATCATAAAGACAACGAAAAAATTCGTTGATCTAACGTATTTATGGCTTGTTTTTCAACTAAGGAACAAGTTCATTGAATTCAACGTATGCTTGTTGAATTCAACGTACAAGTTCGTTGAAGTTAAGAATCCATACGTTGAAACCTTGCGTAAATTCATTAAATCTATATATTGAATGCAATGAATTAATTCCTTGACCCAACGTATACATACTTTGAATTTAATGAAATAGTTCCTTGAATTTAAAGAACCCATTCCTTGGCCCAATGAACGCTTTCATTGATTTTTATGAATTTATTCCTTGACCCAATTCACCTATTCATTTTAATAAATATAATAATAGGCAAGAAATAATTAACATATACATATATATATATATATATATATATATATATATATATATATATATATATATATATATATATATATATATCACTATGTGTGTACATAAAAAATTTGGTTATGATAATATCATACTGCCTTATTCATAAAAAATATTTCTGTTTAATAAGAGGTTTATAAAATGAATATATTTCTTATGAATTATGCCCTTAGTCTACTAAATTATTACTGCCTTATTTATAAAAATTATTAAAGCCTTATAAAGGGTTAATATGGAAATCTGTTTTATAATATAATAAAGCCTTAATAATTTTTATAAATTAGACTGTTAATTTATAATTCATGTATAAATTTAAAAATGCAGCTGTTAGTTTAAAATAAAACAAACTTAAATTTTTGGGTGCTCTCCGACTCATCCAAATTATTCAATTTTTCTATCAAAGCTTTATCTTTGATGTTGTTCTCTTCGCGAATCTTTCCGGCCAGTTAAAGAAAACTCCTTCACGTTTCCCAAAAGAAACGCCAAAGTCTTTGTCAATCTGAAATATAGTTATATATACGAATTTATAACTATACGAGTATATAGTATTTATTTTGCAATAAATACTAAAGTAGAAAACAGTAAAAATGTATATACTCACATATCGAAATGTACTCGGGTTCTTATACTTGCGCCATCTATTAAAAACTTCGGCTAAAGTGGAAGCTCGGTTTACTTCATTAATTCTGAAATTGCTGCATGCCTGCTAAGTGCTATTGCACTTAGCAGGCATGCAGCACTCAAATTGTCGTATCTGAGGCTTCTAATGCAAACCTCTAAATGCAATAACTATATTTGTATGCACAAAGCTATATTTTTATTTTTTATTTATTTATTTTCAATACAGAGAAAACCCACATGGCCAATTATATAGGTATTGCATGAGTAAAAATTAGAAACTTAAGTTAACTACAATTTTTAATTTACTACATTTCATAGGTTTTTGTAATAATTTCAATTACGAGTATATCGAGCTATGTTTCGATTTTGCTTATACATAAGTACAATATGAGTAGGAAAATAATTGAAGTTCATTTGGCAAGACACTCCAATTATGGTGTATTATTTTAACAAAAGAGTGATCAACGAGAGACGTACGGTCTAAAGGAACATATATTTCAGAAATAACTTAATTTTATTTACAGGATAAAGATTTCAATTAAAATTTTATTTGTACTCTTTTATATAACGGCCTAATAAAGTAAATCATTCCGTATAGACGAATTGTCAAAACACTTGAATAAAATTTACGTGGAAATCGTTTAGGATTTTGGTCGATATCGATTCCCTCAATTCGTTACTAGGGGTACATTGTAACTCGAATCGAAATAAAATGCATTCTGCGTGTAATTAGCATACAAATCGAAAGAATTTTCCTTTGTTTCAAATTGCAGAGTGCAGGGTACACTTAATTATATATGTACATGTATATTTATTTATGTGTATGTACATGTATGCGTACAAATACCCTGCAGAAAATGTGAATAGTGAAAATGTAGTGATTTACTAGTGACATTGTCAGTAGCACTACTGACCAGGTGTATCCCAGCCAATGTAATCGCCTATTGACATTTAACATTAGCTTGTCATTGAAAATCCACCACTAGACTGTAGCACTACTGACTAATTAGTTTTTTTGGGACCATATAGAGACATTGGCACCAAAGAATATTAAATTTAAAAATTGTATATTTCGCTGAATTATTAAAGTCAAACACTTACGTATGGATCTTAATATGTGACAAATCTTTACCTGATGGCACAAAATCTTCCAAAGGGTAAAAATTTCCATAATTGGCACCTTTCAATTAAAACTCTTTAATTTTCACATTTTTATACAATATTGATTGTTATTTTATTTGTTTTTTTTATTTATTTATTTTTTATTTTTAATTATTGTTAAATACATTTATATATATTAACCTGATAATTCTATTTCTTAAGATAATTTTTATAAACACTTAAATTTTGCTTGACGTCACGTTTATTTTCAACAAACCAATAAAACATTAAGAAGAAGCATTGTTGTGTGTATCTGAAAAAATGTTTTCTACGCATTAAAACCATTATTAATAGACGCTCTGTTGACAATGTCACCAAAATAGTCGACAAAAGTGGTGACTTGGGAACACTTAACCCCATGTTTTCTGCAGGGTATGTAAAATTATTTATGTATGGATGTATGGATGTGCATATATAAATACATATGTACACAATTATATTAATATATAATTATACTCCTCGTTTAAGGAAAAAGTCGTTTCATCTTTTTCTTCTGGCCATAAAACTGTTTTAATAAATTATTTAGATTTTTTAGGCGTTTCATATGAATTAATTTTTACATGAACATGGTTCGGTATGTTACATTCTGAACATAAGTATTTTTTTAGACCGTATTTTATATGAATTAAGCAATTCGATGTGTAAAAAAATCATTATTGTATTTCTAACTTACTTATAAAATAGTTATTAGCGCTAAAATTTATTTCCACATCAGCATTTGAACATGGTAATGTTAATAGTCTTAGAGCAAATATTGACAGTTTTAGAAATGGATTATCATTAGTTGAGTTTCTATAGTTATAAACTCGAATCCAAAATTTATCAGTTCTGAGTTAATTTTTCCATTTATTTAGCCTTAAATTTCTGATACTTCGTTCTATATCTTCAACTTCACCATCCCAGCAAAAGTTACCGCTTCCCAGAAGTGTTTTTGCAAGCCAGCTAGAACCAATACATTCAGCCATTAATATTTTGCCTTACTAAATCGTTTCACAGAAGTAATAATGTATAGTTTTTTGTGTACTCAGATGCAAAACTTACTGGTTTACTTTTGTTTTACTTTTTTCCAGTTTATTAGAGAGCCCGCCTTACGTTAGTGCTTTTCAGAAGCATTTTTTGTTATCAAGAATGCACGACATTGCTTCTCTCAGTTAGTGCTTCCAAATCAGAATTCTGTTGCTGGGATTATTGTAATTAAGTTTTTCTTCCTCCGTATTTCACCCATCTGAATTAACATTCTGCAAAGGAAACTTTGCGTGTCTAAAAGGAATGCAATCAGAGTTTTTGAAAAGTGGAAAACTCTTATTTGGTGTTTTTATAAATTTAGTAAAGCACTAAAATCAAAGGTAAAAAAGCACTAGTTTAGTGCCTTTAAAAAAAAACCCCCAAGTTAAAAAGCACTAAATCTATTGCGAAAAGCACTATATCTAGGGCGAAAAGCACTAAATTGGCACGCTGCACACGAAGCACGAATGAACCGTGTGAACAGCAAGATTCATAAACATGACTCAGAGAGCGAAGAAGGTGATTCAACTCGTCGTCTGAACATACTCTTAGATGGCTGCGCTAGTATTGACGCAATTGCTCTTTGTCTGCTGCTCGTCACACACGAGACTCGCTCTGCCGACACTCACCATTGTTACACCAATAACAACTCGCTGGCACAGAATACACAGAAGTGAATAAAGTGACAGGTAAAAAAGGCTAGGATCAGGTTTTTAAAATTCGTGGGAAAAAGAGACAACTATAGTGCATTTGTTATTAAGAAAATAGGAAAATAAACAAACTGAAAACCCAAAATATAAGAATGTGTATAAGCAATAAATGATTAGAAAAATTTTATCAAATGTAAAATTAATAAATTGTGCTTGATTTAAGAAAAACAAAATTAAAATAAAAGGTTGTGAGTGTTCACTAAATGTTGCCGGCATCTTTCAATAGCAATATTGCTAGTTATAATGTTAATATTGCTAGATATAGTGTATAAAACTTTATCCGGATGAGGAGTCTATATTGGCCGTTAAGGAATTCGCTCAACATGCCGGAGTGGCTTTTATTCCATATCTTGGGGAGTCTTATAAGAATGTTTACAGAAAGGTATTCCATAAAAGTATTCCTATGAAAAATTTATACCATTTTTGCTTGCATTAATGATGTTCTGTTGGGAAAGGTTGATTGCCAGTTTGATAAGCCTGCTGGCGGCAATGACGATGAAGCTGAAGAAAGTGAATAGGATGAAGCCATTGTCGAAGGTGCTGGTAATTTGCTGCTATTGTTGGGTCATGCTATGGAGCCCGCAAAATTATGCATGCATTTCGGACGTGTATACAAACCAAATTATCGCATATACATCAGTTGGTACGCAAGCAAATTTTTGCAAATGATTAATATAATAACTATCAATTGTGGTTTTAAATATATTTATAGCAAAAAGCTAAGAACAACGAGGAAATGGATTCACAAGGGGTATTTGTGAATGGAAGTAAGCGTACATAAGTGTATGTCGCCCTGGCCGAATGTTTTGGTGCTTTGAAAAACTGCACCGGAAACTATTACGATACATTCAAAATGCTGTTTTCGAATTGTGTGAAGTGGTTTCTCTTCTGAGGGAAAATAATTCGAGTAAGTTAATGCTTTTATTGAAAAATATTACACAATTGTTTGCAATCAATAATGTAAAAAAAATTTCTTTTTCATTGCAGAGCAAATTCTCATTTTGATGGAATTGTCTCAGGCCATTGCCACCGAAAAGGAACCTTCCGCTCTGGATAATATTTGTGTACCGATTGCCCGCTGTATCCTTACAAACTGTAACTTAGTGCCAGTTTTATCACATTTGCCATTACGTGAAGATTTTTGATGATCGATCAAGACACCTGCGAAATTGCTATCGGTTTGTTTAAATAAATTCTTGAAAATTATCCCCACAAATTCAGTGCAGTGGCTAATTCGAATTCAGAAATTCTTCAATTTTTGGAAACTATGAAACCACAAACGTGAGACCGATGAAAAACAACACTTAGCTTTTTTAGAAGTAGCACGAACACAAGTATTTATTTCAGCTTTTCTTCCAAAGGAGATTGATCATTGAAAGAGAAAATATATGTAATTTTCATACAATGCAATTTTATATTTCTCAGAAAAGGCTGCATGCATCATAAATAAAAATTTTACTTGTAATTATTATGAGCAATTCCTATCCATACTATCTATATTAGTATTTAAACACATTTGTTGTTATTCATGTAATATAGATGTATATTTAACACAACACAAATGAAAAATTAACAAACTAGGGGTTTTTTTATTTTTATTGTATAATAAAATTTGTTTTAATTATTATTTTAAATAAAAATTAAAAAAAAATTAATTAATCATCTACATTAAATAACTTGTTAATTAAGTTAGGCATACAAAATGTACGTTTTAAAATAAAAATTATAATTTTTGAAATCTTTATTATGATTGAAGAAATGTATTTTTAACCATTCTAAAAACAAAAATATTTTATTATTATATCAAGAATTTTAATTTTTTAAAATAAAATTATAATTTGAAAATTGTCTTTTATTAATTTAAAACGTTTTATACTTAATTTAAGAACTCTTCATTATTAATTCAAAACATTTAATTTTTAATATCAAAATAATTACTTCAAGAATATTTCATTCTTAACTCAAAAACATAAGTTCTTAATTTGAGTATGCTTACATCAAAGTTGTTGTTTCTTAAAACAAAAATAATAATTTATCATTCCAAAATAGTTTTAATTTTTAAGCAAAGAATGAAAATGTTTAAAATAAGACAAAACAAACTTAGTTCTATTTCATAAAGGTTTCGTTTTAAAAATCAATATGTTTCTTCTTGATTTTAAAACTTTTTTTTTTGTGTAATCTCTTAACAAAACGAAAAGCAAATCAAATGGCACTCTCACCCTCAAAATTTACATACATATTTATTTTCCCTACGACCCATCTGTTTGGAATGTAAAACTTGTTCTATAACAGAGCGTATATTTTTGATTCTGCCTAAGTATTCGAAGTTTTTGACCTTCAAATGAGCCGCGAGTTACATCCTTATTATAATAAACTTAAGAGTTACACCCTTATTATTATAATAATATGCAGACAGAAATAGATAAAGTGTATCCGTAGAAATAAGTAATTACAACCGCTTAAGACATAAGTAAATACAATGGTCTAGAAACATTTATTATCACTACAGTAGTCCTAAATAAACAAATAATATTACAATGTATACTAAACAAATACGTTAAGTATTGCTAGACAAATGATAAGTATTATTAACATTTAAACAAACACAAAAATAAACCTAAACAAACACAAGAGATAAACCTAAATATTAAACTAGAGATAAGATTTATTATAAATAGACGCTAATCTACATTTTTTAAGTTAGTCTTAAGATTCATTTTAATATATGAATAACACCACTTAAATTGTGTTTCATTCATATAATTGGCGCAGTCGGTTCTAACCTACTAGCAAATAATAAAAATAAATCCAGAAATACATTTTTCGGAACTGATAGAAGTTTCTCGAAATTATTTTAAAAAGGAAAATAAAATTTTAAAACAGTTGTACTAGCAACCAACATATTTGTTTGAATACACCTGTTAAAGCAACAAACATTTTACACTAACTGTGGCTTTTGGCAATATATTTTTATAAAAAAAAATGAACCAAAAGAAGGAAAACATCATCGATGAATTGCAAAGAAAAGTATTGCAGTTGGAGGGAGCATTAAGGCAGCAGGAGGAGCAATTGAGTCAGAAAGATAGTCAGTTATTATATTCTCAACAGCAATTGCAACAGTATCAACAACAGCAACTTCAATCACAGAATTCCTTCCTTATGCAACCGAAGGATATAATTCAACAGTTTCGTCAGATTAAACCACTGGACGATAATTGTAACATCAATAGGTTCATTAAATCTGTAGAAATGATAATGAGTCTTTGCGGAAATAATATGGATTTAATAAAATTCGGAGTTCAAATAGTCATAAACGAAAAAATAAATGCAGAATTTGGAACCTATATAACAGAACTGGGGGATATTACTTGGGAGCAGTTAAAAACCAAATTGAAGATTCAAGCAAGACCAAGGACATCATATGCGGAAATATTTAATAAGTGTCGTTATGTAAAAGTAAGTAATTTAAGACAACTTTTTGATTATTTTGAAAATGCTAAGCATCAGATAAGTGAAATTTATGAATTCGAAGATAATAAATCAATGTTATATCAATCTGAAAATGTAGACAGGGATCTAGTTAATATTTTAATTGAAAAAATTGATGGACCACTCAGGATTCATTTAGATGACGGGCTAACATTAAATGAGATTATAAATAAGTATACAAGACTTAGATTGCTTGATGATAATAGGGCTATTGATAGCAGACATAAGGCCAATATAAATTTTAAAATTAATTCAGATCTAAATAATAATAACGATAGGAATAAAATCTGTAAATTCCAAAACCCAAACCATGACAGCAAGAAAGGAAAATATTATGGGAATAATCAAACTCAAAATTTCCATAGCAACAACCATAACTTTAGACAACAACACAAACACAATCAACAGAATAAGGGAAATAATGAATCACGAAAATTTTATAACAACAATTATAAACCTAATTCATCACAAACACGTTTGTCTCATATGAGTATTGATAGCAATACGAATTCGCAAAGGTCTAATAACTCTAAATATATGGAGGTTGACACATTGCAAGAAGCAGAGAAAGTAAAACCCGATGAGGAGACAAATTTTTTAGAATGGCCTCAAAACACAAGTTACCCATAGTTGTTTTATCCATAGGAAAACAAAATGTCAGGTGCTTAATAGATACTGGGGCTAGTACAAGTATAGTAAAACCAAATATATTTTCTCCTTATAAAAAGCAAGATATTAAAAAACCTATCTATATTAAAACCCTCAATGATTATAACGAAGTAAAACATTGCGTTGTTACACCAATGCCTTCACAATTTCTTGCCAGGGGTACACTTTTGTGGAACATAGTTGAATTCAGAAACGAAGATTATGATGCAATAATAGGACAAAATTTTTTAGTTCCTTTTAAGGCCAAAATAAATTTGGATCAAGATTTCTTGGAAATATTCGGAAATAAAATATTCTTCGAAGAAAATAGTTACCCACGAGCATTTGACAGGATTACAAGTCTTCAGCATGTAAAAATTAACGACATACAGAATAAAATTAAAATAAATGACTTAAATCAAAAAGAGCTGGACTCTGTTAAGAGTTTATTGAAAGAGTTTCGGGATTTGTTCTTTGTGGAAGGGGATAATTTAACTGCAACGACTGAAATATGTCACGAAATAATCACGACAACGGATAAACCCTTGTATTCAAAGATTTATAGATATCCGCAAGTTCATGAAGAAGAAATACAGAAGCAGATCAAAGAAATGTTAGATCAAAATATTATAAAAGAGAGCAATTCTCCTTATAATAGTCCCTTATGGGTCGTACCTAAAAAACAAGATAATTCAGGTATAAAAAAATGGAGAATTGTAATTGATTATAGAAAGCTTAATGAAAATACAATAGATGATAAGTTTCCAATACCAAATCTAAATGGTATTTTAGATAAGTTAGGAAGAGCCCAATATTTTACCACATTGGATCTTGCGAAAGGATTCCACCAGATTTTAGTCAAAAAGGAAGATCAAAAGAAAACAGCGTTTTCAACGCCTTTCGGGCATTATGAATTCATTCGAATGCCATTTGGCTTAAAGAATGCGCCCTCAACCTTTCAGAGGCTAATGAATTCGGTTCTTCGTGAACAAATTAATAAAACTTGTGTCGTCTATATGGATGACATACTAGTATTTAGCACATCTCTGGAAGAGCACATGATCTCGTTAAGATCAATTTTCACTACTCTGAGGAAAGCAAAACTAAAAATTCAAATAGATAAATGCGACTTTCTAAAGAAAGAAACCCAATTTTTGGGTCACGTATTAACCAACAAGGGCATTAAACCCGATCCTGAGAAAATTAGAATAATACAAAACTTAAAACTTCCAAAAACAACCAAACAAATAAAATCATTTTTGGGAATGACAGGATTCTATAGAAAATTTATTAGGGATTATGCAAAGATCACTAATCCTTTAACTAAAGCATTAAGGAAAAACGAAAAAATTAATACTTATGATCCTAATTATATCCTGGCTTTTGAAAAACTAAAGGAAATTGTTACCAATGTACCAATACTTATATATCCAATATTTACAAAGAAATTCAAGTTAACCACTGATGCAAGCAATTTTGCGATTGGTGCTGTTCTTTCACAGGAAGGCCATCCAATTGCATATGCCTCTCGAACCCTAAATAAAACTGAAACAAACTATTCAACAACTGAAAAAGAATTGTTGGCGATAGTTTGGGCTGTAAAATACTTCCGACCATACATATACGGAAGGGAATTTGATCTTGAGTGCGATCACGAACCTTTGAAATGGTTACAAATAAAATATAATGGTAAAGATATCAGCCCACGCCTCCAAAGGTGGCTGGTTCAATTGGGGGAATACAATATTCGACTAAATTATATAAAAGGTAAGCAAAATAAGGTTGCCGATTTTTTAAGCCGTATTGATTCTGGCACAAATGAAATAAATTATTTAGGGAATGGTTCTAATGAAACAAATGAAAAAGAGGAGTCATTATTAGTTCAAACTATCCATTCGCAGGAAGAGGAAAGCAATGACCAGGTACCTATTTTGGATACTGTGGTAAACCGCTTCAAAACACAAATTATCTTAGTAAAGAAAAAGAATATTACAGTACAGGAAATTTTTAGGAAGAAGCGAATATTTATCGATAAAAACGATTTTTTAGAGGGAAATGTTGTAAACATTCTTAAAAGAGAGATTTCAAATGGAAAGGTTGCAATATTTTCCGAGTTAAACGATCATGAATACTATAAATTACAGAAAATCATTACCAAAGAATTTCCCAAAAATAAAAAAATTAAATTTATTAAATGTTCCAAATTTGCTGAAGATATCGTTGAGGAAAATGACTTAAAGAAGCAAATTGCATTATTCCATAAATTCGAAACCGGTCATGCTGGCATAATTCCAACTTATGAAAAAATTAAACACAGAATATATAATCCCAATTTAAAAGAGTTTATACAGAAAGTGATTAATAATTGTGAAATTTGTACCTCAGCTAAATATGACAGGAAACCAATAAAGAATAAATTCAAAATAACGGAAACACCTTCTACCACGAATGAAATAGTCCACGTCGATACATACGTTAACAGTAAACATTCATTTATGATTTTTATTGACAAGTTTTCGAAACACGTGATTTCATTTCACTTACACGATAGAAATAGCGTAACACTAGTAGGGAAAATTCGAACATTTTTAGCCATTAAGGGCAAGGTGATTAAATTTGTATTGGACAATGAATTCAATAATGCAAATGTAAGGAGTTATCTAGATCAAGAGGGAATTCAATACCATTTTACAAAACCAAACAGCCATACTGGAAACTCGGATATTGAAAGATTTAATAATACCATTACGGAAAAAATCAGAATATTTAATATAGAGGAAAAATGTCCAATAAATGCCCAGATAATTAAAGCAATAAAGTTCTACAATAATAATTATCACAGTACAATAAAATGCAGTCCTCTAGATGTACAAAATAAATTAATTGATCATAGCATTATAAAAAAAAGATTAGAAAATGAAAAAGTCAGGATAATGCAGAAAAGAAATAAATCTAGAGAAAACTATGTAGAACATAGGAAAGAAGGCTTTATAAAAAACTATAAAAGTTTAAGACACAAAGAACAACCAAAATTTGTAAAGAAACCTTTAAAGAACATCCATACCGATAATATTAAACGACCTTTAAAATTTTCAGACTATCCTGATCTTTCTAACAATGGCGATCATGATTCTACCAATACGGGCAGTCTTGCAAATTAATCCGATTAATGAAGAGGCAGGTTATACCCAAATTAAATTAAGAACGGTAGAAGTGGTAAATCAAACATCAACAATTTTACACATAATAGATACTAAAGAATTAAGCAACATTGTAGATCAAATGGAGAATAATATAAAAAGTTTAAATTTAAAAAATAGAGAAATTATCGAAATAGAGATAAAAATAGTAAGATCTAAATTGAAATCAATCACTTCAGTAAAATCTAGACATAGAAGAGGATTGTTTAACTTCGTAGGTAATGCTCAGAAATGGTTAATTGGAGTTATGGATGATGAAGATCGACAAGAAATTTTTAAACACCTTGACATAATCGATAAAAATAATCATACAACATTTATAATTATCATAATAATTATTGTAACTATAGTTGTAAGAATTAAAAAGGATACAAATGTTATAAATAAATTAGAAGTAAGAAATGATGCTAGCAAAGGAGACATAGAAATGGGAAATTTAAAAAAAAAATATAATATAAAATAAAGTATCATACGAGTATATATGTAAATTCCGGAGAATCTGCCATCTAAGGGTGGAGGACTTGAGTCTTATAATAAATTATAAAAATAAAAACTATGTATCTTTAATATAACAAATGAAATTCAGGAGAATTTCAGTCTAAGGGTGGAGGAGTTACATCCTTATTATAATAAACTTAAGAGTTACACCCTTATTATTATAATAATATGCAGACAGAAATAGATAAAGTGTATCCGTAGAAATAAGTAATTACAACCGCTTAAGACATAAGTAAATACAATGGTCTAGAAACATTTATTATCACTACAGTAGTCCTAAATAAACAAATAATATTACAATGTATACTAAACAAATACGTTAAGTATTGCTAGACAAATGATAAGTATTATTAACATTTAAACAAACACAAAAATAAACCTAAACAAACACAAGAGATAAACCTAAATATTAAACTAGAGATAAGATTTATTATAAATAGACGCTAATCTACATTTTTTAAGTTAGTCTTAAGATTCATTTTAATATATGAATAACACCACTTAAATTGTGTTTCATTCATATAATTCGCGCGGTTAAGCAAATACGGAATGTCGAAATTATTTATATTATAACCGGTTAAAAAAAATCTTTCTCACTACCAAAACATAATACTTGACTGTCTACTATAGGAGCACAGTTTTTATGCGTATAAAAGGCTCAGGATATCCTTGCCTGATTACCATATTGGTAATTTGTATAACTGGATCCATTTTAGATTTGGGACCAGCACGTTCAATATCAAATGACAAAATGCGAAAGGTTCATGAGCAATACATTTGTCAAAGCCACATCTACTTCTAACTGGCAGCGACTTTTAGGCAATGGTTTAGAATTACGACCTCTTTGAAGTCACGTTCCTGGCGGCAACTCAATCCAATTACAGCCTACCACACCACAGTCCACCATAAACCGTACATCAAAATAAATATAATTTTTAAAAGCACGGCAGTCTTGAAAATCAAATTCGTTATAAATAACTTATTTTTCAAGCAATCTAGAGGCAGCTGTTATTAATTTTTTGGCAAAGATAAATCTTTATATAATTTTGTTTAGTACCAACCTGATAACCATAAATGTTCAAACGCTCTATTAATTCAACACTCAATACAGCTTCTTGAACATTGTCTTTGTTCCCGCTTAGCATATCCCCTGGAACTTTTTTGTCCAATGCGCTTATTAATTCGTGGCAATGTCTTTGTTCAAAACCCTTGGGAGCGGCCAAATAAAAATATTTACAAAACCATGCACATGACAACACACCGAATTACCCTCCATAGCTATACCATACATACGTAAAGCAGGCACTGGACCCAACTTTAAACGTTGAATTGTATTCTGTGGTTGAATGTTCTTTTTGAGCTCTTTACCATAGAATACAACTTTACCACAATGGGCACAAATATGTATTGTGAAGGGTTTAGGAAATTTCGGGAAGATGTGCAGTTTCTCACCAGATGGACATCCTTTAATGCATCTTAAACTCCTGAAAAATTGCGCAAATATTAAAAAAATTACCATCAGTTTGTATTATATTATTCATGCATACTTACATTTTTCAGTTTTCCGAGAAAAAAGTTTGCCAAATGTCTGAAAGTAAAAATATTAGTAAGTAGATATATTTCTTATCATTTTCCAAAAGAAATTTATACCTACATTCAATATTGAGCCAAAGAATGGTTTCCTGAAAATATATTCAATATTAAACATAAATTTATAAAACTAAAAAAATTTTCACCCTTTTACTTACCAATTAACACACATGAATAAAAGCACAAAGCATAATATAAAACAAGCTAAAATTTTGTTGGCTAGAAAGAAAAATCAAAGCAAAATCAACGACAAAATTCCGGCTGGAGCGAGTGAAGTATATAAACACAATTATTTTCTGTCTTGTGACACTTCTGTGTATTCTGTGTCGCTGGCTTTACTTTCCACTCTAACACACGTCTATCAGATCTTTACTCTTCAGTCAACACGATAGACTCCACAATAATCTTATGGACTAAACGACTCCAAGAGTTGCTTGCATTTGAAAAAACTGCATCTCTTAAAAATTATCTGGAAGGTCTTGATGTCACACCAGCATCTAATTACTCTTTGTGGCGCGCTGCTAGAAGGCTTAAATCACCCGTCGAGTTTAAACCACCTCTGCGCACATCTACTGGAGATTGGGCAAGAAGCGACTCTGAAAAAGGTAAATTATTTTCTGAGCATTTAAAATCCGTATTTACCGCAAACTCATGTTCTGGTGCTGTTGATTTGCCGAGTGTAGTTGCGCTACCCCCTCGACCCATAAAATGTAAGACACGTGATGTACAAAAACTAATTGCTAAACTCAACCCGAAAAAAGCTCCGGGTATTGATGAAATTAGTAACCAGGTACGGATGAAGTTGCCTCGTATTGCAATTAGAATCCTGTTATTCATTTTTAATGCCATTTTCCGTCTGGAGTATTATCCAAACAGCTGGAAGCTTGCCAAGGTTAAAATGATTCCAAAGCCGGGCAAAGATCTTACCAAGGCTGTGTCATATAGGCCAATAAGTTTACTGTCAACAATGTCAAAGCTCTTTGAAAAGTTACTCATGATAAAATAGTCCCCAATTCTAACTGATAATGAGTGCATACCGGACCATCAATTTGGTTTTAGAAGTCAGCATAGCACCATTAAACAAACTAATAGATTGGTTCAATTTATACGAAAAACTTTTGAAGAAAAGAATTATTGCTCTGCACTGTTTATTGACGTTTCTCAGGCATTTTGTAAAGTGTGGCATGAAGGCCTAATTTTAAAATTAAAGACTTACTTACCAATCAAAATTATAAATCTTTTGGAAAGTTACATTATTGCCCGGAAATTCACTGTTGTGGAAGGAGACTTTATGAGTATGCCTGAAACAATCTCATCCGGTGTGCCACAGGGGAGTATGCTGGGGCCAGTTTTGTATTTGATTTATACTTGTGATATGCCTTTGAGCAGTAATATTCACACATCTACATTTGCCGATGATGCCTTAGTGTGCACGAAAACCCTCACGAGGCTTCCCGATATCTTCAGCAACATATTACCCAGCTAGAACTATGGTTAAACAGGTGGAGAATAAAGGTAAACCAAAAGAAGTGTGCTCAGGTAACATTTACCTTACGAAAAGACACTTGTTCCCCCATTACAATCAGTAATCAAATTGTTCTTCAAAATTTACAAGTGAAATACGTTGGTATACACCTTGATCGAAGGCTTACATGGAAACACCACATTTACTCTAAGCTAACGCCAATGAAACTTAAACTAACTCAGATACATTGGCTGATTGGTAGAAATTCAACCCTCAGTCTAGATTGTAAACTTTTGATGGAGCTACGGAATTCAGCTATGGGGTACTGCTTCAGCTTCAAATATAGAAAAAATTCAACGAAGGCAAAACAAAATTTTACGGATAATAACATCGGCTCCATGGTACATAAGAAATTCAAATTTACTGGACACATCCGCTTAAAAAAGAGGGACACAAGGGCTCTAATACTCAACACTCCAGAAGAAACTGCTTGAAAATACTTTTGTTTTTGCTTATCACGACTTATGTATTATTAATAACTATCACTAAGTTTATGTCCGACACTGGTCGGGCCTAATTAGTTATATTTAGATTTAAGATTTGAATAATTATTGTTAGTTCATATTTGAAGATACAATAAATAAATATATGTACTAAAACAAAAATTGTTTAAATAACTTTTAATTTATAATAATTTCAATTAAAAAATAAGTATTTTATAAGTAAATATATTTTTTATTGTAATTTTATTCAAAGAAATGAATATCATTTAATTATTCCATCAAAGTCTAAAGTTGTTTTCTTTGCGAACATTCTTCCTTCTTAATTGCATTTCTTATCTTTCCAGTTTAGATTTTTAGGGATCGAATAAAGTTTTTGCAACAGCTATATTTCATTCAGATTCTTCTTGGTTTTCTTGTTGACGTTCACATATGTAAATAAAAATAAAATAAAAAATATGTATTATTAAAATTGTATATTTAGAATGAAAACAAAAATTGTATCTCTTTTGAAAAATATTCTGTAGCTGTATTGCTTTTCATTTATTGAAAAGTTATTTTTTTTTCGTATCAAGTACTTGTACAATACGACAGAAAACGAACACATTTGAATTCAAATTAATTCGAACATTTCTTTTTTCGCGACTTATTAACTTGTGCTATGGTACATTGGATATAACCATCATCGTCCTTTCCACTGTTCAAAATTCCACCCTTTCAATTCACTTTATATGTGTGTACACATTTGTCTTATTTGTGCCAAGTACTTGTAAAAAAGAACACAAACCGAAAACATGTGGATTCCAATTGATCCGACTAATTTTTTTAAGCGATTTGTTAACCAACGTATGTATTTGTACATTGGACAAGAACATCACTCTTCCTTCCAATATACAAAATACCACACAAACTATTCACTTTACGTTACATATCACGTTTACATATCACTTATTTTTGTTAAGAACTTGTAAAAACACAAAAGGAACAGAACACTTGGAATCAAATAGATCGGAACACTACATTTTATGACTTGTTAACCTGTGGCATTGTACATTGGATAAGAACATCATTGTCCCTTCTAATGCACAAGACTCCACACATGCACTTCACTTTATCTGTACAATCAGACATGAAACTGCGTAAGGCACTTGCAAAAAGCAAAATTGGATTCCAATTGATCCAAACACTTAATTTCACTGCGACATGTTAACCAAAGAATTTGTACATTGGACAAGAACATCATTGTCCCTTCCAATGTACAAAGTTCCACTCATAAAATCCACTTTATATGTGCACAATCACGAAAATTTAGTATTACGGATTTGTACAGAACACAAACCAAACATATTTGGAATGCACTTCACATTAACCCTTCTTTTCTTCGCCATGTGTGAACCAAAGAATTTGTACATTGGACAAGAACATCATTGGTCCCTTCCAGTGTACAAATTTCCACACACACAATTTATCACTTTTCACATAAGAAGTCATATAAATTACATACTTTTAGTGAGTTCTTTCGGGAACAAATGCAGCTTCTCTCCTGCAGGACAATCCAAGGCACATTTGTGGCTCCTAGAAAAACAATAATATGTTATTAAAACTACTATAAATAACTAATAAATGATAAATAAATACTTACATTTTCACATTTGATGTATGATGCCCGCGGTAAATTGATGTTTTTCATCATTTTTGTTTGTTTTTTTTCACTTTTCTCACTGTAATATGTGGACAAAATAGTTTATTGAATTTTGTCCACAAATTACCAGCTTTGGCTAGGAATTTGGCGCAATATCACTTTTTCTACACTTTGCGCCAAATCCTGCCAAGAAATTTTATTTTTAGTAAACATTAAAATAATTAAGCGTCAAAACTGCATACTTGGTGCGATAGAGAGAAATATAGAAAAATTCTCCAATGTTGCTATCTCTATCGCAACATTTATGCAGTCGTGTCGAGTCTAATTGTTAAGGCTCAGTTATCCGACTGTAATGTAATGTAACTGCTGATCGATATTGTTATGTGAAAAGTAATGGAAATGGTTATAGAGATGTAATTTAACGTAACCTACTTTTCATATAAAAATATCGATCAGCTGTTTTCTACATTACAGTTACATTACATTACGGTCGGCTAACTGAGCATATAGTCTATGTTCTCAGTAACGACTAAAGCTGAAGGTCCATACCATCCGTTCCATGCGTTGTTGCGTTTTATTCATGTGTCGAATAGTAGAATCAGTGTAATTGTATGTGACAAGTTACAGAGCAAAACGCATAGAACGCATAGGCGTATACGACAGATAAAGTACGTTTACTTTCTACTTTTGTATCCGTCGCATGCATCACGAAAAAAGGTCAGCTGTTTTTGATAGCCAAAGATGGCAATGATATCGATTAAAATGTTCGTGTGGTGGATTTGAATTTTAAATTTTTCGGCATAAAAAAAGTTTTTGATAAAAGAAAAAGCTTTTGTAATAAAGCTTATTACTATTTTTAAGAATAAAATACATTAAAATAAGTTTTTAACATAGTTATGTCACTAACGAAATTTGCATTTTAGTTATCGATTGCTTTTATGTACTGAGTGTCATCTCTGTTGTGTTTATTATTTTTTAAGAAAGTGCAATTTTGGAGAAGCTAATATAAGCTGTGGAAAATATTATGTATTATTTTTATTAAAAAATATTCCACAAATTTCACAAATTCTTTCAGTCATAATTTCACTTTCCATTTTTTCCCAAAATTGTGTTTATTTGATAAAAATATTTACACTACATCTGATCAAAACAAAAATACCTGGCGCATAAAACGTATTGCATGTAACTTGAATTTTGAATCGCATAGGACGTACAGAAATGCATTCAACGCATACGCATACAACGGATGGTATGGACCTTCAGCTTAACTTGCCATTGTATACTATAGAGTAGCATAAACATGAAACTACTGAAATGTTTGTTTACTAAAGCCCAACTTCGAATAAATATGTTAATACTGAACAAACTGTTGCTTTTATCATACTGTGAGTGAGTGAAAACATTTCGCTTCATACTGTTAACGCAAAGAGATTGTTCATTGAAACGACTTTTGTTTCAAGCTGTTTTTTTTCATCTCATCTTTACTGGATTACTAACTTAATGATTTTAACAAGGCGTGAGACTAAAATAATCGATTCTTGAGAACTTCTTACATTTTTTATTTGGCAACATATTCACGTAATCTATGAAATCTAAGAAAATCACTTTTCTCATTAATCAACTTCTATATATATTTTTTTTTAAATTTTATGTAATGTGTTTTGTAAGCGAGTAATGAAATTTGGCAGTCCGGAAAGTAAGTCATTATATGACAAGTAATTCTGATGGTAATGTGTAATTTTTTGCTGTGAGGTTTCACTTCTAAATTAAAGTTTTAACTTTTACACATACATACATAACTAAGTACATATATACCATACATATTTTAATTTTTCATTTGCATTTTTAAATAATATAAATCTTTAAACTATTTTAATATATTATTTATTCTTGTAATGAACTGCACACAACCCTGAAATGAAATGCTATAGAAAGAAACACACACTTTTAGATGAGAAATGAAAAAAAGGAATTTTTGAATATTTTTGAAATTAATATTTGTAATAAAACTCAAAAAATTTGATTATCACTCTAATGTAAAAATACGAAATTTTAAACAACAATAATATTGCATTTAAAAGAAAGAAAATTATGTGTACATTTAACTTATGTTTATATGTAATTCATTTCGTGAAAGCGAAAGATAGTATAAAATTAAATACTTTTATCTAAATGAAATATTTTACCGAAGGTGCAGATCACTTAATTTAGAGCTCGATAAAATTTTTTAACTTCCTTTTTGGCGATTATTCTAGTATAGGTGCTATAACCATAACCATAAAAAACACCCGTTCGAACCAAACTAATGGGCAACACTGTATTTGATTATAGGTGACTCACCATAACGCCATAACTCTCACCATAGAAACCAATTGAATTTTGGTCTGGTTATGGCTTTGGCATTATGGCTATGTCACGTCTAATTTAAGCTTTACTCAACACATGTTCTGTTTCACAGTTGTAAATGTTAGTATGCTATCGTATAAGTAAACAAACAAACATCATTTTACAGCACAAAGTACACAGAAGTGAAGAAAGTGAGAGATGAAAAAAGCTCAAATCAGCTCTGACACAGGTTCGGCGAGAAAAGGACAACTGTAGTATATTTGTTATTAAGTTGTTAACGATATAATCAAAACAAACAAGAGAAAATGTGTAATTTGAGAAATGAACAATTAAACATTTTTACAAAATTAAATGAAAGATCTTGTAGTGTTGAACTAAAAAAACAATATGTAAAGCATTATTATTATTATAAAAGTGATTAAATATAGTTTCCAAATGCTTACAAACTCAATTTTAAAAATTTTCCTTCAAAAATATTAATTTTTAACTTCGACTTACAAAAAGCCGACAACGAATGAGACCACAAAGCATAAAATGAAAATACATTAGAGCACATGAACATTTGTACAAAATTAAATGGAGGAACTTGAGGTGTTGAATTAAAGAAAACAATGCGAAAAAGATTATTAGTATTAAAAAAGTGATTAAAATTTGTTTTCAAATGATTAGAGACTTCGTTTTAAGCATTTTCGTTCACAAATATTAATTATTACCATTTATTTACAAAAATCTCCTAGCGAATGGGGAGACAAATCATAAAATGAAAAACGTTAAATTATTGCTACTACGAAAGAAACATTAAAGAAGACACAGGTTCGGTGTGAGCGAGGCGTCAATAGTTCACAATTATTTTCCGTCTCGTTATGGTCTCGTGTCACCTCTGTGTACTTGGTGTTTTACAGCGTTCTTAACTATTGAGTGTTCATTGTTCTTGTTTCATAGTTATTCATCTGTATGAAATAGAAATGAAACGAATAAAAAAATTATAGCGAAAGTTTCATGAACATCATTATTTAGTTTCATGCATATGTTTATTGGATACGACACCCCTTTATATAGTTCGCACAGTCACTAGAATTTTTGAGCAAAGTCTAGACATCATCATCATCATCTAAAACAGTGATGTCAAAAATAGAACTATAGTTGTGTGTGTGAGAAAATTTGTCTCATTCGTCTCTGAAGTACATAGAAAAACATAAATATTTGAAACAAATGCAGTTTAGTAAACCAGTTTAAAAGAAATTAAAAGAAGCCTATGTTATAGGAAACAAAAAAGTAAGAAAAAAAAATTATAAAAAAAGTGGGCAGAGACGCATATTTTCCGAGTTTGGGGCTCTGAACTTTTCATAGGAAACTGTGAATAATCTTCAAAAAGAAAGTTTTAAGTAGCTTATCTGATAGAAACGTGAAAAATAAGAACAAAAATTAAATAAAAAAATTGTCTGCGACTCATATTTTCCGAGTTATTGGTCTTTAAAATTTTGATAGAAAATACAGTTTAATGAAACTACTCAAAAAATATCAAAATGTCTTTTAAATACATATTCATTTCTCTTCTTAAAAGTTTTGTAACATAAAACACATTGAATGTCGCGACCAGCAGTGGTGATCATAGAATATTTTCCGCATACCAATTTTTTTCTTTCACTGTATCTATAAAGAATTCAATACATCCGCTGCGCATGTGTTATTGTCGCTGCACAAAGTAGACCAGAGTTGTAGAAAGTGACTTATGAAAAAAGCTAAAATCCGCTGATTTGATCACGTTATAAAGGGACAAATATAGTGTGTTTGTTATTAATATTTTTACTACAATAATCAAAACAAACAAGAGAAAATGTATACTTAGTGAAATGAACAATTGAACATTTTTACAAAATTAAATGAAAAATTTTGTACTGTTGAACTAAAAAAACCAACGTGTAAAACATTATTAGTAATATAAAAGTGATTAAAATTAGTTTCCAAATGCTTACAAACTCAATTTTAAACATTTTCCTTCAAAAAAATTGCTTTTTAACTTCAACTTGCAAAAAGCAAACAACGAATAAGACCACAAAGCATAAAACGAAAATACACTTGAGCACATGAACACTTGTACAAAATTAAATGGAGAAATTTGTGGTATTGAATTAAAAAACACAATGCGAAAAAGATTATTAGTATTAATAAAGTGATTAAATTTTGTTTTCAAATGATTAGAGACTTTGTTTTAAGCATTTTCGTTCGTTAGCATTGACTCTTCGTTTTCTAGCCACCGGTAAGTTTGTGAAAGGTTACACAATTAACAAAAAAAATTTAGCTTGTTTGTTTGTTATGCTTTTATTTAATATTGTAGGAGAAACATACAAAAGCCTAGATTACCAAACCAGAATTTCAAAGGCATCTATTTCAAACATAATACCGGAAGTGACAGAAATAATTTGGAATAAATTAAAATCGACTTATGTATGTGAAGGCACAAATTATTCCAGCTTAATTTAGTTTTTTTTCTAAACCGATGTTTTTCAACAGTTCCCCAGCAGCCATCAGCAATGGGAGTCTATTGCTAAGGAATTCGCTTTAAAATGGCAATTTCCTAACTGCATAGGTGCTGTAGGTAGATGGGAAGCATATAAAATTCAGATCACGGCGAAAGGACGGTGCATTTTACCATAACTACAAGGGTACAAATAGTATAATTTTATTAGCCCTTGTAGATGCAAATTGCAATGGTCGTAACAATGATGCTGGAGTTTTTCTCCAAAGTGAGCTAAGAGCAATTTTGGAAGAAGGCATCGAAATACCTCCAAATGCAGTCGTTGGTAATGGAAGATGCCTCCCTTATGTAGTTATTCGAATGATGCATTTCCTATGCAAAAACATTTAATGATGACGTACCCGTACCAAACTAATTGCATATAAAAGCAAACATTTAATGCAAGAATTACCCGAGCTCGTCATGTTGTTAAACACGCTTTTGGGATACTAGCCAATCGATTTCGTGTATTTTTAACTCACATAAACCTCAAAGTGGAAACTTTTGAAAAAATTACATTTGCTTGTTGCGCACTGCACAACTTTTTGATGCAAACAGACGACTCATATGTAAGTAGCACTCAACATCCCATAGCTCATGAAAGCAGAGGTGAAAATCCATACAATCCGCGGAAGGGCGAAGCAGAAGCTGTTCGGCAACAATTTATGTCGTATTTCAACACGAAGGAAAACTGCACTGGATGTGAAATCTACATACATTTCTTTTATCAATAAAAATATATAATAAGTTATTTAAATTTCTTTTAAAATTGTGTTTTTATTCAAGAAAATAAAATTCATTTCATTAAAATTAACAAAATATCGAAATAACAATAATAAAAGTTATAACAATATTTATAAAAAGTGACCTCAAGCTCATTATTAAAAAAGTTAACAATAAAGTGATTGCTTTACATGTAATTGTATTTCTTAAGGTATCATGAAATAGGCAATTAACTTTATAAAAATTAATTAATTAAGATTAAAATAATCCGTTTAATTATTACGACTTTAATGGTATTACAATGTATGTAAAAATAATGCACGATAAATGATAGCTAATTTATAAGGAAACTTATTCTAATGACAAGCAGTGTACGTGAACTCATACATATGTACTCGTATATAGATATGTTTACTAATACTATTTGTACCTTTGTTTGTTTTGAACTAAATATGTTGCATAGGAGATCGTATAAAGCTGGAAGAGATATAGTTATTATTAAGAATTTGTAATTATCCAGTTTTTAAATGTGTTTTTACCAGTGATTGGACAGTCATATGAAATCATCATCGTCAAACACTCCATCCATCGATAATTCCAAAATATCTTTTGTGGAAGTACTGCATAATGAAGAATTCCTTTCTCTTTGAAAATTTTTTTGTGTAAGCTTGCGCATTAAATACTGGACTTACCAGGCAGCATCATCTTGCTCACTAGGTTCGATTTCTTCCATCAGATTTGTTACCAATGTACCCAACCAAGCAACTTTCTTTCTGTTTTCCGCTCATTGATTGTTTTTCTAACACTATGGCCCGTTTTCACAACTTGTCGATAGCTAAAGGCAGGATGTTATTCGACAGATAATGTGTTTTTCCTTATCACAAGTTCCCTTTAATCTAAATGTAACCGATAAGCTAAAGAGAGGAACGTCCGACCTTTAACTTTTATCGTAAGGTTTCGATTTGAAGTTGCCATATTGCATGTATATTTTAAATTAAATACAAACTCATATTTTATATCAGTGCTCATATTTTGACAAATAGAATTAAAAAAATGTTCCATTCGAGTGTGTTTTATATAAATAACTTAGAATATACTTTGCCTAAAACTAAAACGACCAAGATATAATGTTATAATAATACCGAATTTGTTCAAAGATTTCGTGTGTCAAAGGAAACATTTCAATATATTTTAGAAAAAATTCGTAGTTCTTTGCTGTCAAGAAGTCCAAGGTTTGTAACTATATGGATACACAACTAACAATTAAAAAATTTCTTTCAGACATTATTCTGTATCACCTCAGATGAAACTTCTTATAGCGCTAAGGTTTTATGCCAGTGGAAGTTTCTTGATTACAGTGGGTGACTTTTGTTGTGTAAGCGTTGCTACAGCAAGCCGAGCAGTAAAAGAAACATCCGTTGCTTTAGCGGCTTTGTCTAAGGTGTATATAAAACTTCCTTCCGATTCTAGAGAAATGCAGCAAACTGCATCGGATTTCTTTGCCATTGCAAAGTTCCCAAAAGTGATTGGGGCAACTGATTGCTCTCACATTCGCATTCAGTCACCAGGAGGAAACAACGGCGAGATTTTTCGAAACAGGAAAGGCTATTTTTCACTGAATGTACAAACAGTATGTGATGCAAAGTTAAGATTTGGTTGTCAGGTGGCCTGGGTCAGCACATGACAGCAACATATTTAAAAATAGCCGCTTAAGGTTCAAAAATTACGTTATTTTGGGTGATTCTGGGTATAAGCAATGTAATTATATGATGACTCCCCTGCTAACCCCACGCTCAAGACAAGAAAGCCTTTAAAACGAATCCCAAATCCGTACTCGCAATACAATTGAGATTAGTTTTGGGGTTTGGAAAAGGCTGGAAGGTTTTATCAATAGGTTTAAGATTGTCTAACGAAACCTAAATGGCAGTCATTGTAGCATGTGCTGTTTTGCATAATATATGCATTTCTGCAAAAGACCCCCTTCCATTAGCGGAAGAACCACCAATATTAGAATGCCCAGAAGAATTTGATAACCCCATCGAACACAACCAAATCTTAACGCAGGCCAATTCAATTGCAAAAACTATTTTAATAGGAAACTATTTTGCAAAGTAAGTTCATCACTTTTTATTTACATATAAATATATGTATGTACATATTTATGTATTCTAATTCATTTCCATTTTTTATTTTCAGTCTTATAAGTACTACAGCACTATAAAATGCAAGCAGTAGCAACATACAATATCAAAAAACTAAATTTTTACTTCAGTCTTTTATAACAATAACAAAAAAAAAATAAATAAATTGTATTTTTGTTTTTAACATAAATACATGAAAGAAAATTTCTGCACTTCTCCGAAAATCTGGCAGGTAAGCTATATTTAAACTACATAAGCTCTCAGCCTGAATCAGGAATGTGATGGATATCGAAAACAAAAACAAAGCAATTTTTAAAATTCTTTTTGTTACATTTTAAATCTAATTTTTATAATTTTATGATATGTATTGTGTCTTCATAAAAATTATACAACATTTATTAGCTGTTATTTGACAAATATTGTATAGATATTTGTCAAATAAGAGCTTAATAAACGTTGTATAATTTTTATGAATAAAGCCCTGTAAATATTACTCTCTTGAAAATTATTTTGTAACAAAAATTATAAAAACTGGATTAGAAGTGTATCAAAAAAGAACTTTAAAAATTGCTTCGCTTTAATTTTTGATTTGCATCATATGCCTGATACAGGCGTGTTTGAAAGTACACTATATAAGTGCATTTCAGACATTCAACTTTGATAAGAAATTAGGTATATAATTTTATAACTTTCTTTTCCTCCAATTCTAGCTGTAGGAGCTCATTTTTTAATTTTAGGGAGATAAGTTCCAATTCGTGTTTCTCCTGGGCTCGAGTATTTTCATCTACTTATATAAAATTGTTGCTGAAGAATTATCAACTCCAACTTTTCTGCTTCAGCATTTCTTTTCTTTTTAATGCCAACAGCTAGTTCTTTGGTTTTAGGTGTTTTCAAAATCGATGGGTTCCAGATTGACCAGTAATTTTTACTGCCACCTTTATCTTCAGTGATATCACCAACTTTACTAATCTGAAAAAGAATATACAATATTTTGCACTTATTTATATACTTATGTATATGCACATATGTACATTAGAACGAACATATGCACTTCATTATTTGCATTTTGCATTTCAATGCTTCCAACAGAGCTCTGCAAATCTGTTACGCACTTATACTTATAATTTTCACTTACTGGAACAAAGAAAAGTTGTGCAGTTTTAGATACATTTATGTACATGTGTATATATTGAAAATAAAGCAATCATAGAAATTTGTTTTAAATAATTTGAAGAAATTTTGTCAAATAGTTTTTTTTCAGTTGTTGAAACCCAATTGTTTAAAAACGTTCAAGTCTTTTTTATTAAATTAATTTTATATTTGTAATTAACAAATCTGCCTTTTATTTAATTAAGACTTAAATACTGAGATTACAACAGGTTATGGGCGACTCAAAAGAATCTCACGGTATACCCCAGTTTAATGGCTCGGGTTTTGATGACTGGCAGTTTCGAGTGAAGTTGTATTTAGACTCTTCGGGATTATTGAACGTTCTAACCGGCGATCCACCTACAGATGCAGCAGCTCGTGAGTCTTTTATGAAGAGCGATAAGAAAGCAAAATATCGTTTGGTAGGATTTTTACATTCAGATTGCTTGTGTTATGTTCGTGAAAAAAATACTACGAAAGAAATGTGAGAGAGCTTGCAATCTGTATTCGCTAAGAAGTCCTTGATAAACCAGTTGCTGTTGCGCAAGAAATTATCAAAAATGCGTATGAATGAAGGTGAAAATGTAATTGCCCATATAATGGCATTTGAAAATTTGATTCGGCAATTGAAAATGGCTGGTGCTACTATTGAAGATAGTGATTTGTTAGCTCAATTCTTCCTCACTCTACCAGAGAAATTTGATCCCTTAATAACTGCATTACAAAATGTTGAAGATGGTAAGCTAACATTTAATTTAGTGAAAGAAAGACTTATGTCGGAGGAAGCTAAAAGATTTGACCGAACTGAAGAAATTACCGCACAAAAAACAGCCTTTGCTAGTAAGAAACCCCACAAATTCCGCAAGTTTAATGGTAAATGTTTTAAGTGTAATAAATTCGGTCATCAGGCTCGTGATTGCAAAAATGCTGATGCTCGCGTTGCTGATCATAGAAGTGTGTGCTTTATGTTTGGTAAAAATACAAAACTAGCATGCAAAGAAAAAAATAACGTCATCTTCAAGCTGGATTCTGGTGCAAGTGACCATTTATCAAATGAAAGGTGGTGTTTTCAAAATTTAACTCATCTCAAAGAAATAGTTGAAATTAATGTTGCTAAAAACAATGAATTTGTTATTGCAAAGCATCAAGGTGAAATGAAAGGTGTAAGTAATAAAGGCATCCCAATTCTGATGAAAGAAGTACTCTATGTTCCGGATCTACGTGACAATTTGCTATCAGTTAGAAAACTTATAAGTGCTGGTATGGAAGTCAAATTCGTTGAAGAGAAAGCAATTATTTTAAAGAACAAAGAAGTAATTGCTACTGCCAACTTGTGTGGAAATTTATATGAAATCGTCATTAATGTAAGCAATTCATCTGCTTCTTCATGTGTTTTAAATGACGCTACACTATGGCATCGTCGGCTTGGGCACATTGGCGAAAGTGGCCTTCAGAACTTAGCGAAATCCAATCTTATTAGTGGTCTCAATATAAAGACGAAATCTCTTGGTTTTTGCGATGTTTGTGTTGAAGGTAAGCATTGTAGAGAGCCTTTTGACGACACTCGAGTAAGAGCTAAAAGAGTATTAGAGCGAATACACTCCGATGTTTGTGGACCTATTGATCCAGTTGCATGGAATGGATCTAAATACTTTAAATCTGATGTGTTCAAGTCCTTTCAAGAATATGAAGCCCTTGTGACAAGTATGTTTAGTGGTAGTTCTATTTCAAAGTTAACAGTTGATCAAGGTAGAGAGTACTTATCGAAAGAACAATCGGAATGGTATAAGAGAAAAGGTATTCAGGTAGAGCCGACTGTCGCATATTCCCCTCAACAAAATGGAGTTGCAGAGCGGTTTAATCGAACAATAGCTGATAAGGTAAGATCAATGATGATTGAATCAAAATCTCCTAGGTCAATGTGGTGTGAGGCAGCTCTAAGCGCTGTTTATTTATTAAATCGTTGTCCAACAAGAAGCCTTGAAAATTTGATAACTCCAGCAGAAAAGTGGCTTGGTGTTAAACCAAAATTTGATAAAATTAGAGTTTTTGGTTGTAAGGCGTTTGCATGGATACCCCACCAGTGTCGCAAAAAGCTTGATGCTACAAGTAAGAAAACAATTATGGTAGGGTATGCACCAAATGGTTATCGTCTCTGGGATTTGCAGAAACGGAAAGTAATTATTGCAAGAGATGTAAAATTTGAAGAGAACAGTTTCCCGTTTGAAGCCATTAATAATGAGATCAGTAAAGATGTGGTGATGATTAAAAGGAGTCACGAGCAAGAGGGAGAGAGTGAACAAAAAGATGCTGTGCCTCCAAATGAAAATATAACAAATGAAAATTTAAATGAAGAAAATGAGCTAGAAGGTGCTTTTTCAACTGAAAATATTTCAAATAAAAGTTTAAATTTATCAAATAACGAGGATCTTGATAATAATAATGTTTCGCCTATTATGAACAACACTCTTGACTTAACTGAAGATGAAGATGTCGATCCACCTGAAGATTCTATTTCAGTTCGAACTAGTAGTAGAGAAAGACGTTTACCTAGAAAACTACTAGATTATATAACTGGACTAGATGCTAGTGTTTCAAGCAAAATTATACCGGAAACGTATAATGACATTAATTCTCTGAGAGATGCTGATATGTGGTTTAAAGCAATTAATGATGAACTGAAATCGATGAAAAAAATAAAGTTTGGCAATTTGAGGAACTTCCTAAAAAAAAGTAAACTTATAAAATCAAAGTGGGTATTTCGTATCAAAGAGGATGAAAATGGAAATGAAACCAAATATAAAGCTCGCCTTGTTGCTAAAGGATTTCAACAAAAATATGGTGTTGATTTCTTTGAAACTTATGCCCCGGTTGCAAAATTAACAACTATTCGTGTGGTTTTAGCTGTTGGTTTACATCGTAAATATATATTTCATCAACTTGATGTAAAGACAGCGTTTTTACATGGTGATCTTATGGAGAATGTATATATGTCTATCCCAGAGGGAGTTGAAGCACCCGATGGGAAAGTTTGTAAGCTGAACAAATCTTTATATGGCCTTAAGCAAGCACCAAGATGCTGGAACATAAAATTTAATGAATTTTTGATTTCGTTGGGATTCAAAAGATCAAGGCATGATTACTGTCTTTGCACAAAATTATCTCTTGACAATGAAGATGATTTAATTGTTGTGATGTACGTTGATGATCTGCTTGTTGCTGGAAACAAATTGACTAATATTGAGAAGTTAAAGAAAGAGTTAGCAAGACGCTTTGAGATGTCCGATTGTGGTAGCCTGAAATTTTTTCTTGGTATAAAATTTGAACATAAACACAACGAACTCCTAATTTCGCAAGAGTCCTCCATAGAGAAATTATTAAAACGGTTTGGTATGGTTGAATGTAATGCTGTCAAAAGTCCAATGGAAAAAGGGTTACAATTAGAACATGAATCAGAGTCTGAAAGCTGTCATCCCTATCGAGAGCTTCTTGGCAGTTTGATGTACTTGATGTTATGCTCGAGACCTGATATATGCTACCCCGTCGGTTATATGGGAAGGTACCAACAAAATCCATGTGAAACTCATTGGCAGCACTTAAAACGAATTGTGAGATATTTAAAAGGAACAGCGTCACTTAAACTTAATTTTAAAGTTTCAAATGAAGAACCTATTGTAGGATATGTTGATGCAGACTGGGCGTCAGATGTGGCTGATAGAAAATCTGTAAGTGGATATATTTTTAAAGTTTTTGGTTGTACTGTTTCCTGGTGCAGCAAGAAACAATCAACCGTGGCGAAATCATCAAGTGAAGCTGAATACATTGCATTAAGCTTAGCTACTACTGAAGCTATTTGGTTGAAAGGGCTACTTAACGACTTAAATGTTATTCCTCAAGATAAAGCTGTTGTTATTTATGAAGATAATCGTGGCTGTATTGGAATGGCAACAAATTTGGAAATTAAACGTGCAAGACATATTGATATTACACACCACTTCGTTCGTGACAGTGTTTTGAATAATAAAGTCAAGATTGAACATATTGGTACCCACGAACAGTTAGCAGATACTTTTACGAAAGCTACAGATGTCACTAGTTTCCAAAACTTTAGAAGATGTCTGGGGCTATCTGATTGAGAGGGGGTATTGAAAATAAAGCAATCATAGAAATTTGTTTTAAATAATTTGAACAAGTTTTGTCAAATATTTTTTTTTCAGTTGTTGAAACCCAATTGTTTAAAAACGTTCAAGTCTTTTTTATTAAATTAATTTTATATTTGTAATTAACAAATCTGCCTTTTATTTAATTAAGACTTAAATACTGATATTACTACAGTATATGTAGAGATACTTACTGGAATCGCTGTCAAAGGGATTTTGCAAGCCGGTACTTGAATCGCCTAGCATAGAAGTGACTTTTGTAGAAACTGTGCTTATTTTGGCGGATGACACACCGCCACCAGTACGGTATGTTTGCAGTTTGAGTTCAGACATTTCTGACTTACATTTACGCTTAAGCACATCATACTTGTCTCGCAAAGTTTTCCAGTGCCTGGTTATCCCAATTCTTGCAGCAAACTCTTCCTCAATTTTCCGCCATGCCTCTTCCTTTTGCCTCCACACAACTGCATCAGATTTTTTGTTTTCGATGCAGTTTTTATGAACTTCCACCAGCTCTACTAAGAGCACTTCTTCATCTGAAGTGAAGTTTTTGACGCGCTTATGCGGTATTACATATTTTTAAAATAAAAATATTTTGAAAATAAAAATTTATTTCTCCAAGCTAAAACTTTTTTTATAAAAGTCACAAAAAATTTAAACAAAAATATGTACTTGCCAGTTCGTATTTTTGGTTTGGCAAAAATAATCGGTATTTACTGTACTATAGACACATTTTCAAAAATATAAACTTTATATTATAGGGAAGTTGTGAAAACGAAAAATAATTATAGGTACCTTTATTGCTCATTATACCTAAAGATACCATTAACTATTGTGAACTTTATAGGTAAGACATGAAAATGGCCCTATATGAATCTTTTAGTATTGAATTTATATTTTCAAAACGCTAAAGAAAGATTTGTTATTTTCTAATTTACACATCGCTCATTTTCTTCAATAGTGTCACAACTCAAACAAAAACTTGTTTTGCAGAAAACGCGTTTTAAGTTTTAAATTTGCATACAATTCAATGCAGATATGAAAAAATATTCTTCTCCCAGGAGGTGATAGTACAAGCTATTTATATGAAATGTTTACACAAGATAAAATACGAAATGCCGCATTATTAACTCCAAAAAATAATTTTTTGAGTTATGACACTCTTGAAGAACATGAGCGATATGTACGAGTATGTATGTATGTATATTATTTAATATATGTAAATACCTTGTTTTTTTCTTGGGCAGCTCTTCAGGAATGCTTTCTTCTTCAATTACAAATTCTGGGATGTTTTCATCTCTTCTAGTTTATTATCCTAAAATAAAGTTTTTAGTTTTTATTTTACTTATTATTGGTAGGATGTAATATTATACCTCCACATTATTTCCGCTCATTCTCATTCGTTTTTAAAAACTAACACAAGAATGAGTTGTGTTAGTTTTTAAAAACGTAAGCTGATTGAAGCACCAAAGTTTGGGAACATAGAGGTCAGACTTAACAGAACCGGACTTTTTAGATTAGTTCATCATCCGGAGTTCTTGCACATATTGTGATCTCACATTTTTCCATTTTTGTTTCACATCTTCCAATCTAATATTGGGGATGGTTTTACCTAAGTGCTCCAAAATTTCGTTGAAGGCATGCGCTCTTTTGGTTCTGTCCAAATATTCTGCTGATTTTATATTGAACAGGCAAGGATGTTGTTGCATAGCATATATAAGTTTTTCGGTATCTTCCCTTTTCCACTTTAAAGCCATTTTTTACACAAATTCATAAATATATTAATTATTCAATTCAAGATACTTTTTTTCAGAACAAAACTATGTTGTGTATCACAAAATATGAAGAAGTTGAAATGAAAGAAAATGTCAACATTTTATTGCAGCTAACTTCAGCCTCAAAATTACGAATGAGAAAGTAAAGCGTATCGACAGTACAACATAGAGAGTACTCGTTTCTTTTCCCCTCGCCTCTCTCGACTATAAACTAGCAAACTTAAAAATAAGTCTATCTTCGTCTGAAAACTGACTAACAAACAATAATACATGATGGTTGTTTGCTGGAGTACATTTGTTTTTCGTTTGAATTGACATGTATGTATGTACATAAATATGTGTATCTTCTTCATAAGCATACGCTTTTTGTTGTTGTTATTGGTTGTTTCTGTTTTGTATGTGCTATGCTCATTGCTATTGTTCTAGTTAGTTCTTTGCATATACCCTGTAGGAATATTTTCTGTAGCACTTGCGTTAACCACGTTGGAATGTTTTTGTGTATAGCTGCATTAAATCTGTAGACGGGCATTTCCGTATGTAACAATATGTATAAAATTATACTATCAGAATAACATCCAAAATAATTACTTACATAAAACTTGAGAATTGAAACCAACAATGTCAGGAGAAGGTGCAACTGGAACTGATTTTCTGATTTTCCTACTTTCGGGATATTACTTTTTGCAATGGAAATTAATTATAATTATTATTAACTTACTTTTTGGCACTTTTTTATTTCAAACTTTCTTTTTTAATTACGCGCAAACTTATTTGTTAAACGAAGAACAATAACTGATTGCTTTGTGTTTATTTTTTCTTTTTAGTATGTCTTTTTCCGGTTATAAAACTCCTCGGTTCAATTCAACTAGTACGTTGAATTAAACCAAGTAAAACAAAAATTCAAATGGTGGTTCCTTGAATCAAAGTACTCCTTCATTGAATAAAACATCTTCTTCTTGAAGTCAAATTCAACGTACATTACTTAAAATCAATGAACGGGTCCCTTGAACCCAAGTACACTTTCTTGAAATTTGCTAAACTTTTTTCTTTTATTTATATGAGAATGAACGTGTTCCTTAATTAAATTCAACGTATTATACGTTAAATCAAAAAACTAGTTCGTTGTTAAATTCAACGAATAATATCAAGGAAGGGTTTCAACGTTCAGTTCATATCTACATAAAATTTTACGTTGAATTTCAAGGAGTATTTTTTTGAAACAACGATAGTACGTTGAATTTCAATGAATTTAAATCAATGAATGCGAGTTCGTTGAATTTATGTAAAACTGTTTTTTCAGTGTTGACAACGTTTGTGAAGAATATATGCAAGCAATGAATATTTGCATTGAAAATTTTTGAAAAAATTTCTTTACACCATCAATTTACTCCCCTCCTAGATTCTCAATCACTGAGGATCAATACGAGGATTTCTACAAATCGCTTGGACCTTGTTTCGTAGCAGCTGGAGACACCTAGAGGTAGAGCGTTGTTCAACACAATTTCAAAAATGGGCTTGGACGTCATTTTGAGTGGGGAGCCCACTTACTGGCCTACTGACATACAACAAATTGCAGATGCTATAGATTTTGGCGTCATGAAAAACATCTCGAGGGATTTAATTCATGTAGAAGCTTCTCTAGATCTGTAGCCCACTAAGAATTAACTTACCTCATCCATATGTGAAGATGATCAATTCCGTTGATTGGCTGGGGTTCAAAAAATATCTTAGTAGTCATGGTACGAAAAATATAACACACGATGATATTGACTCTAACATTGAGAATCTTAACGAAAATATTAAACAGGAATTTATTCTATGGATATTGAACGTTTCGTTTGCGAAAACAGAAGAGCTCAAAGGAAATGGCAACAGCACAGTTCACCCCAACATAATCAGATTTAAAGAGTGCACTAAACGACTCCAAGAGTTGATTGCATCTGAAAAAACTGCATCTCTTAAAAACTATCTGGATTATCTTGATGTCACACCTGCATCTAATTACTCTTTGTGTCTCGCTGCTAGAAAGCTTAAGAACCCTTTGAGTTTAAACCACCTTTTCGCACATCTACCGGAGGTTTGTTCAAGATACTGAAAAAGTGAAAATATTTGCTGAGCATATAAAATACGTCTTTACCCCAAACACATGTACTGGTGCTGCTCATTTACCCCTCGACCCTTAAAGTTCAAGATGCTTGACGTACAGAAACTAATTACTGAACTCAACCCGAAGAAAGCTCCAGGTGTTGATGTAATTAGTAACAAGAAGTTGATGAAGTTGCCCCATAATACAATTAGAATCCTGTTATTCATTTTTAATGCCATTTTACGACTGAAGTATTATCCACACAGCTGGAATCTTGCCAATATCAAAACGATTCCAAGGCCGGCCAAAGCTCTTCGAAAAGTTTATTTAAGTGGCTACCTACTACACGCAGGCATTCAAATAGAATCTAGATGATTTTTTCGAAAAGTACTCATGATAAAATTGTCACCGATTCTAACAAACAATATGTGCATGACTGTGACTTCTAAGACCAAATTGATGGTCCAGAAATCAATTTGGTGTTAGAAGTCATAATAATCATCATCATCATCATTCAACGCATAGGTTGAAATTTATGCGTTTGGTTCAATTTATAACAACATTTTACGAAAAGAAGTATTATTCTGCCCTCTTTCATTGATGTTTCTCAAGAAAGGAGAATTTATGAGTATGCCCTAAATTGCTTTATCCGTTGTGCCACAGGGAAGTCAACTGGGGCCAGTTTTGTATTTACATCTGTAATATGCCTGTGAGAAGTAATATCCACACTTGTACATTTGCCGATGATACAGCCTTCCTTAGTATGCACGTAAACCCTCACGAGGCATCTCGATATCTTCAGGAACATATTACCCAGCTTTAACTATGGTTAAACTGATGGAAAATTAAAGTAAAAGAACAAAAGTGTGATCAGGTAACATTTACCTTACGAAGAGATACTTGTTCCCCCTTCGAATCAACAATCAATATATTCCTCAACATTCTCAAGTGAAAAACCTTGAAATAGACCTTGACCGACGGCTTACATGGAAACACCACATTGACTCTAAGCTAACACAAATGAAATTAAAACTAACTCAGATACATTGGCTGTTTGGTAGGAATTCAACCCTCAGTCTAGATTATAAAGTTCTAATATACAAGTCGCTTTTGAGTTTTCTGGCAAACTGGATTGTTTGAGTTATGACGTTCTTTGAGTAAATGTAAATGCGATATGTACATGTATGCGTTAATAGGTACATTTGAAGTTTTGGGCAAATGAACGATTTTAGTGATTTTAAGGGAAGTTTTATTTTTAGGTAGAATATTTTTGGGTAATTACCTAAAATGGGTAATTAAACAAAACTCAATTAAGCGGAGACTTTTGTGTGAAAATTATTGTAAAAAAACGGGTATTTAATATAGGGGTAAATAAGCGATAAATACATTTAAGCGATGGGTAATTACACGGAGTGTTCTTTCCCAGTCAGCATGTGGAAGATTGTATCACCTAACTGAGTCTTTTTCGACTAACTCAGATGATCAAAAACTGATTGATCAGCTCTGCGCTTAAAGTAAGACTCGAAAATGATTCCCAGAAATTATTAGGAAGTGATGTACAGAATTTACGCAATCATAAATTGATCACGCATATGCACGAATCATTGTTTCGCAAGCGATTATAAGTCCTACCACAAAATCTTTCAAAAATGACGCGAAACTGAACAGGAGCGCGAGTCATAAAATACTATTTTAGAAGATTCGTGGCTAGGTACAATTTTCTCCCGAATGAACAGTAATTTTCGAATCGAAAATAAGCACAAAAATAATTATTTTAATCGGGCGGTGGAGTCGAAAAAACTCCAATTTGTTTTTAATACACATTTATTTATTGTATCTTCAAAAATAGAAATGAACTAGCAATAAGTAATCAAATATTAAGTCAAGATATAATTAATGGGTCGGACCAATTGCGCACACAAATTTAGTGATAGTAATTAGTAATACAAGAATGATGTACTAGCACAAAAATGTTCTCAAAAAGTTACATCTGCGGTATTGCGTATTAGAGCCTTAGTGTCACTCTTTTTAAGCGGATTTGTCCAGTGAAGTTCAAGATGTTACGACGTACGGTATTAGGATGAGACTCGAGTTTTATTAAATATTTGCTGCGTAGTTTCCAATTTCGACTAGAATATGATTAGTAAATTCATAAAATGCTGACTGGGGTAGCATCTTTTCAAATAAACTGTTGCAAAACTCAAACAGCCTCATGCATAACGTGGCCAGATAGTTTTTCCTGGGAAAATCAGGCTCTTCCACCTTTCTTTTTATCCCGAGGTTAAATTTTTTGGCAATTGAGCTGGTATTGACCTTGACCCAATCAGCAGTTTTCCTGTTTGTACATTTGACCATAAGCCAGCCTGTTCTTGGGGTACAGTTATCGAGTTCAGGGCGAAAATCTCCTCCCAGCTCAATCGCTGTGTCAATTATAGCCTCTTTCAGTCTTGCCATTTGTTCGGATGTCAGAGGATTTGGCGTAGTGTCATTAGTCAACAGTAGCTCTGTTGACTTGCTTATGTGTACATACAGTTACTCACAGAAGTATTTTACATATGTAAAACTCAACAAATTTACAAAAAAAGTGTTACATAAAAATATCTTCTTTGAAAAATTCATGTTTATTTCTTACATATAAAATAAGAGAAGCCTTAACTGCAATTATTTAAATAAAAATTAAAAAAAAATGTTTTTACATATTTTTCACAAAAGTATTTTGCTTTTTGAATTTTTTATACAGATTTTTCATTATTAAAGCAGCAAACTACGTTTTAATGCTTTGTATGATATCCATTATCAGAAATTACCACTTGCAGATACCTTGGAGTAGATTCCACAAATATTTCGAAAATTTCAGGGTATTGTTTTATATCTTTCTTCTTCCAATACTCGTCATACTTTTGATAAAATGCTATTTCTCGGATTTTTTCCTTCAAATAAGCCGAATGATCTTCAATAAGACTCATGTCGAGACTTTGTGGTGGTATTGGCAGATATTTGGTATTATATAAGAGCTATAATTTAATGTCCAACGCTATATGTTTTGGGTCGTTGTCTTGTTGGAAGTAATACCCATTGATATACAGACCCATTTGTTCAGCACTGGCTTGTAGATTTTCTCTAAGAATGAACAAGTATAGATGTTTATCCATTGTGCTTTATATAAACACCAACTTTCCCACTCCTTATGCCGACGTACCACCACGATTTCTTACTGTTGGCCTTATGTTATTAATATTTAGTTGTTTATTTGGCTTGCGGCGCACCATATGCAGTCCATCTGATCCAAAAATTATGAATTCACTTTCGTCGCTAAATATTATCGTGTTCCCGAAATTTATGTAGTTCAGCAAATAACTAACGCTTCTTTCTATAATCTTCCAAAGTCAAAGATTTTTTCTAGCTACGCTGCCCAGCGATGCCAATTTAGCGCGTTTCGCGCTAGATTTAGCGCGTTTTAACTATCCCAAACGCTCTTTTTTTCGTCTTAGCGCGTTTAGTAAAAAAGCGCTAAATTAGCGCGTTTTCAATAAAGTCATCATCATTTCAGTTCAATATTTTTTTAAACTTTTTTTTTAAATAAATTTAACAATTTTCTAGTATTCAAAACTCATAAAATGTTTTAAATTGGTTAATGATTCTGCTGTCGCAAATAAAATTCCCATGAGTATGGTGAGACTTAAAAACGCATTTCAATACTGTAAATGGCAAATATTTTGAAATTTCACAACTAAAAATATGTACTCCTACTCGTGACCAAAAAATTAATACAATTTATTAAACATCTATTCTAGCTGAAGTACAAAAAGCATTTGAATCGCAAAGCTATTCGACAATTTATGTAAGTTGTCAAAAAGTTTGACAAATAAAATAAAAATAAAAACTAAGGATTTCGATTATTTGGAAGGCAATTCTGATTCTGTATTAAATGATTTTAGTTATTTAGGATATAATTTCGAAAAAACAATATTATAAAATCTGAAAAGAGCTACTAAAGAAAATCAATTGTATTTACTAATATAGGTAATATAATAATAATAATGTACATACAACGATTTTTATTAAAATTTAATTAAGCGCGTTTTGGCTATAAACAGTTGACAGTTCTGTAACTTAGCGCGTTCTAGCGCGTTTTGCGAAGGGGAAGAGCGCGTTTGGGTTATAAATAGTTGGCATCACTGACGCTGCCGTTAGTATTGTTGGCTTTTAGAACCTTGCGGATGGACTTGCCACTTATGTGTGTCCGTAGTGTCCCCTTTAGCATTTCTTTAAAACTTGGCACATATACCTAAATGGTGCTTTTCTCTATTTTCTTTAGGAGTTTGTTTTGCGTTTCTCACCGTTAACAACTTTGCTCGACATTTGCGTGGAATATTTTCAATATAACTGCGCTCTTTTACTCGTTTAATAGTATTTTCTATTATTTGTCTACATCGACCAAACATATCACAAATATATTGGATTGATTTGAGCTATTATACAGATATAAAATGATTTTGTTCGCAGATCAATTTAATTCCTTTAATTTAGGCATTTTTTAAACAAAAACTTCTCGTGTTGCACTCAATAAGAAAATATTGGCACCAATTATGAACAAAAAATCATAAAAATTGTTATTGCAAACGAATGGAAGAAAAATCACATGTTACAACACAAATTTTTAAAAATTAACGGGAACCTTAAAAGAAGCAAAATACTTTTGAGAAGTTGAAATTGCGTAGTTGATACAAGAAAAAGCAACAGAAGTAAGTATAACAAACAAATTCAAAGTTGTTGTTTTTGTGTATTTTCCATTCACGCATGTAGGCTTTGCTTTCTCAGTTACAAAAGAAATAAATTTAACATGTTGGCTAAATTTCTTACTTTTAATAAATTTATTTAGTTTTCTTGCTAAAAGAATATATGTATGCAAAATATTTTCGAGAGTAACTGTATATTCTTTGATATCAGCGTAATGGCTCCTCTCGTCAACCAAACCTAATACATCAAAGAACGAATAAGTAAATCGAACCTTTTTAATTATAAACTCTCTCCCCCTCAAGAAAAACACAAGCAATTGTTTATGCATATACTTATTTTTAATGTATGTATATGTATGTTTATATACATATGTTTGTGCTAATATTAAAAAAAATTTATCTCATGCCCAATGCGCAAACATTTTCGTATATTTATGCACATACATATGTATGTATGTATACTTATGTACTAAAACATTTCGCATTGGTGATAAGCAAAACAAAGGCTGTCTTGGCCAATTCTATTTTGTTTTGTTTAGTTTTGACACTCAGTTGATGTTTATGTTTAACACAGAGAGATATATTTATGTATATAGAGAGAGTATTGGTCATTTTGATTTGAGGATGCCACTTGATCAACAGAAGTCAAGACCAAACAAAACTCAATAAAATTAAATAGTTTAATGGGCTAATTGACACAAAGTTTGTAAAAAAAAACAAGGCTTACAAAATCAACCAACCAATATGATTTTCAATTATATCTTACTTATTAATATAAAATTTATAATTTTAAATATTAAATTAAAACAAAATCTATGCATATAGATGTATTAATGTTATGTTATGCTCAAAAACTAATCGACAAGAAGAGAGCTACATATACAGAGAAAGAGATAGAGAGAGTATGAGAGTTTTTTTGATTTTCTACATGTTGTAAACAAGAGAAATGCAATTCTAGTATGATATGCATATACATATATATATATGTATGTATATATGCCTGTTTATATAAATACGTGAGAGTTTAATGTGAGCGCCATTATTTCATTAAAATTTGTATACTATAATGTCTGCATATGTTTGTGTGTATAGTATGTATGTATGTATATATATTTACAGTTGCAATAAAATTAATAATAATAATAATATTAACTATTCGTTATTCGTTTCTTTTTATGATTCTGTACTAAATACATTAATGGAGAAAGCAGCAAATGTTTCACCCTTTTTGCCAATTGCCTTAGCTTGATATTGACCGACATCATCTGTAGTGCAATTTTTAATGGTGAAGGTATAGCGATTAGCATCTTCTTTAGTAAAGCTATATCGTGAGCTAGACTCTTGTACTTGTTTGCCATCCTTAAGCCAAGTTAGTTGCAATGGCTCTTCTTTGGTTTCACATTCAAATTTGGCCTTTTCACCTTCCTGAACGGTCATTGATACGGGAAATTTGACGAATGAAGGTTGCTTTAGTTCTTCGCCTGGTACAATGACATTTATTGTACAGGTGCTGTACGATTCGCCAGCATCATTGAAAGCTTCACAAGTATAAGTACCAGCATCTTCGGGGAAAATCTCAGCTATTTGGAGCTTATAAATATTTGCTTCTTTGGTGTATTGAAAATCTTTGCTAGGCTTAATTTCTTTGTTATTATGTAACCAGACGACATCAAAATGTTCAGCACCTATAATGCGAGATGCTAACGTCACCATATCACCGTCATTTACAAAACGAGATTCCAAGTGACTAACAATTCTAGGTGGCTTGTCGCTGGTAATTAAACGTTTGGACGAGTTTTTTTCCAAAGCTAAATGTTAAATGAAAATAATATTTTAATAAAAATCTTATGTATAGCTAATTGAATAATAAAACATACGTTTGACGGTTAGTTTGCACTTCGTTTCCACGGCACTAATGGAGTTAGTTGCTGTGCATGTGTAAACTCCTTCATCTTCTGGAAAAACTTCGTGAATGGTTAAAGTAGCTATGCTGTTTTTATATTTTAAGTCCATTATGTCAGATGAGGCAATAGCTTTGCCATTTTTACACCAAGTAATTTGTGGGTCTGGATCACCTTTAACATGACAGGTCAGTACTAATTGATCCCCATCGCGTACGGTCATATCTTCCAAAGGCTTTATAAATTCTGGCTTGCACATCAACGAATCGTCTGGTGGCACTGGAAATATGCAGAAATATATACAATGTAAAATGTTAAATAGATAATACATAATATTTTCCTTTTTGTCAACCTACGTATTAATTCCTTAGTGGCACTACGCGATCTTGAGGGACTTCCGGGAGTTTGAAGGCCACCGGCATATTTCTTTTTATTTGAAATGCTATTGTTTGTTGTTGAGTAGGAACTTGTATTGTTAACAGTCTAAATATGGAACATAAATAAAGAGGAGAAATATAATTAGCAATAACAAATTTTTACATAAATGTCTACTTCCATCAAGTCACGTGAAGTAATTAATTGCTCATACATACATATGTACATACATATATATGTACATACATATATATGTATGTACATATGTACATAAGTATGGATGCTCATATGTATATTAAAACCAAGCTTGTGAACTGATTTTAGCTCCTTTACATACATACATACACACATGTGTGAATACTTAAGCAAATATACACTACATATTGGCATTTCCACAGGAATGTCAACTGTTTGTAGCGTGCGACACCAAACGAATATGTTAATTTTTTTTAAAGAAAACTAAATTTTTTTTAACTATTTATATATTTGTATATGCCGTCAGCAGCTATGAAATAAGTAAAATTTTAAGCAAAATCGAGTGACATTGTTCTGAAATATAAGCTTAATTGCTTGCTGCGGCACGCGACAAAAAAGTGACTTTTCTCGAGGAAATGCCCATATGTATGTATGTATGCTATGTACATTAGGGTGAATCGATTTTGCAATCGATATTATGCCATTGATTTTTCGATAGCTTTTGCCGTGAGGAAAAAAATTCCACTACGTCACATCAAAAAATCATTTCCGAGCCACCAGAATTAAAATTTTTTGACGGAAAAACGGACAGCGTAGCGAAAACAATAGGGTTCCTTTTAACCTTTGGTGTACGGAACTCTAAAAACAAAATAAATTATTCTCAGGTCACAAAGAAATTATTTAAAATCTTAAGGTTGGATCACACGATTGCCGCAATGCGTCAATTATTGGTATATTTTATATGCCAATCGTGTGATTTCACAATTTATTGTCCCATACGACAATTGAGAACAATATTGTGCTGATTTACCGCAATAAAATGCAACTCTGGTGCGGCAATCGTGTGAACGGTTGATAGGCAACCATGCGGCAACAAAAATGTTAAAAAAGTACCAATATTTATTGTGTTCTCGAGCGGCAATCAAAGTAACCAATACGCGACAATTTCTTAAATTAATTTATTTTTTCGTGTGCGCCAAGTGTTCTCGTAAGTACGGTAAACTTAAACTTACTTTATATGTTATTATAACTTATTTGAAACGTTAACATAGAACTGTGAGCCAATCTTTAACCCATATATTTCGTTTTTATTCGTTTAAAAGAACGAAAATAGCGCCTGCTTTGTATATTTAATAAGCACAAAATATACAAAGCAGAGGCAATTTTATTTCTTTTAAACGAATAAACAATTTTTACGTACAAAATAAAACTGAAATAAAAATATTTCTTAAAAATAACTATTTGCACGTAAAACAATAAAACAAACTAAGAACTACCACAACATCTGTTTGCTTGTGTTGCCACAAGTTAGAACAATCGTATGACTGAACTGCGGCAATTATTGCCACAAATTCATTCTTCGCCAATCTGCGGCAAGAAAATGTTTATAAAATGGGGCAATCATGTGACTGCAACGTATCTGATTGGGACAATTTTAATATTGTGCACCAATTCAGCACAATAAAAATTGGTTCAGATTTGTGTATTTGCGGCAACCGTGTGATCCTACCTTTAGAGAATTCTTGCTTAAATTGTTTAAGAACAGTACTTTTTTAACAGTATAAAACAACAGACTTAAGATACGAAAGTTCTCGGCAGAAGTTTTTTCGGTCTCTCAAATAATACGCAGATTTCTCCTATAGCGCAAATACATTTAAAATAATTATTTTGCATAATATTAATTTAATGCGTGTCAATATTTAACTCACCACCACAATAAAAACAATTTATTTACATACATATATGATTGTTAAAAAAAATTAAATCAGCCGATTTTTTTTATAACCTACTAAAAAAACATCAAAAACCTAAAGAAAAGTAAAAAAAATTTGTCATAGTGAAACTTTGGCAAAGACTTTCGCAAAATCGATGGCAAGTATCGATTAATTTTGTCCATACAAATCGATCCGCTCTAATGTACACACTAGTGATGCACGAATATTCGTATTCGAATTGCCGAATATTCGGCCATTTTTACATACTCGCATTTAGACAAATATGAATAGGAATATTTTTCCAAAAAAAAATTAAATAAAGATATGCATAAATCCGAAACGAAATTTAACTAAATGGCTAAAAATATTATTAGTTTGTCCGAATCCAATAAATTTTTTTATAGAAATTTGAGCTTTGTATCATTTTCATATATTATTTAATGACGATCGATACAATTTTGGGTTGTTTTTATTAACTGTAAAGTTTTTCTCATAAAAAGTTTTTAATATTTCATATTGCAGGCGTGATTAGAACCCCAATTTAATTTCTATATATTTCACATATATTCGTATTCGCGAATATCGTTTCAAATATTCGTATTCGTGTTCGCGAGTATCAAAAATTTACATTCGCTACATCACTAACACACATGTACATATGTTTAGTATGCTCATTTACACAAACAACGTCATAACTAAAAAAAATGGAATTTTTGATTTAATGATGTAGAATAAATCCTCATATCGTGCTCAATATTGTGTAAAAATAGTATACAAATACATACATATCTTGTTTACTGAACTCTTGAAGCAAAATAAAATTTCCTTTTTCCATTAAGTTGTGTGTAAACTCGTTTTCTGGCTAGCTATTTTTTTCGGTTATGACGTTGTTTGACTAAATGATCGATATGTATGAAAATGTTGCACTCAGTGGTTCCAAATAGAAAAAAAGGGGAAAAACATTTTTATCTGTGAAATTTGCGATACGATATCAAAATGTTGTATGTAGAAATTATAGAAGAAGACTTATTTTGTAAAGAAATTTTAAAAACTAGATTTCCATTTTTTTAAGCTATTGATTTAAAATTTCGTCCAATGCTGGATGTAGCTTGCATGTTTTAATCAATTTAAAATTTCATCTTACATATGTGCTTTTTGAAGTCTTTTCTTTTGGAATATTGAAAAAGAAAATTTTTAGTTGAACATTTTTTTTTGAGAAAAACGTCCAACAATTAGCCATTTTTCACTCTCAACTAAAAGTCTTGTCTTTGATTTTTTTCACGGCTATACGAATTGAGATTACTCAAAAATTTATTTAACATATTATTAAGGGTCTTATTAAAAATTATTAAATATATATTTTTTTAAATTTTTGCTACATGAGTTATTTCCAAAATCAGGAACCAAGTCGAGGCCAAAAACCAAAATTTGAACATTCAAAGCCAAATATCTTTGAAAGAATTAAGGATATTTCTGTCAAATAGCCTGCATTTCTTGGTTTATTTAAAAACTTTGCAACTAACTTAAGGCCATTGAAATCAGATGATATTGAAAAAAGTTATGAGCCCAACAAGGTTTTTCATGCCCGATGTAGTCAATTTGATACCCTGTAGATCACCTTATGTTTCCGCAGGGTAGTACAAATTTCAATATTCTTAAAGCTTAGGTCTCCTCTATAATCTCTACATACAACATTTTGTTATCGGATAGCAAATTTCACAGATACAAACTTATTATCCCTTTTTTCTATTTTGAACCACTAGAAGTATTAAGAACGCCGGAAACAAACAACCAGTGTATCGGTTTCAGAGATAATCCTCATGGTTACAATGTTTTGCAACTGTACAACATATACATATGTACATAAATACCTCAACGAAAACGTATTTATACAAAGTTTATATTGATAAACAATCTGGAAAATTCGCGTTTCTGTTTGTAGTAGTGTGTGAATAATTCGAATAACCATTATTTTGAATTTCAGAGTTTCCTCATAAGGATTTTATGCCGGTAATACTGTGTGCAATGTTGTTTCTCCCATGTTATATTTAAGTTCGTTATACAAGTATGAATATAAATTTGAAATTCGTGACAAAATCATCTTATGTGTAAGCTACTTAAGTGCAACACAATTATCAAAATTTTTACGCATGTAATTTGAGAGTTCAATGTAAAATATATTCGCTTGAGTATCTTATCTATTTTTGCTTTGCATACATGATTTTGCTTCAAGCATCGTATGTTGACAGGAACAATTTCGAATAATAATTCGACTTATAAATACATTTATATATACATATGTATGTATATTTATCTTGCAGGAAATGGAACTGACACAAGACTAGTAACGTGATCGGTCCCCAAGTAGTAGGGACCAGTCCGAGTTATAACACTTCCTATAAAGCGGACCAGTCACTTTTACATGTGGATGGCCTAGGATGGGGTTAATTGATAATTTGTATGCACTTAGGGACCTATTCGGTGTAGAATAATAAAAATTATATATTAACGTCATTCCGATATTTAACTGTAACAATGAACATTTATACATTTTTTTTATTGTTACAAATGCAATGACATTTTATTTTTAATCAGAAATTTTTTTGAGATTCGAACCGATAACCTCCTGCATGATACGTTTGCACACTACCCACTCGACCACAGGGCCACTAATATTTCAAAAGTAGAAATACCAGTTAAGCTTGGATTAATATCTAAGTATAGTTACGGGTCTGGTTCCAGAGCCACATTGGAGGGAACAATTAACATTATGTTCACACTATTTGATAGGTCTTGGGTTGAACCACATCGAACATGTTCAGTGCCGTTTACTACAATAATAGACTGAGTCCCAATTAAATATACTAAAGATCAAGAAGATACATCACGAAAATGGCGAATATGTAACCATTTACGTGATATGTCTTTTTTCACCGTACACTACTCCGCGCTTTTGGTAACACGCGCATTTCGTCAAGTCATCGGACGAGTACGTGTGGATCAATTGTCATCAATAGAGAAAGTGTAAAACATATGCAGATAATGTAATTCAAAGCTGCTGCTGGCAACTTTGACTTCGATTTTTACTCTTTTAATTACTTGTTTTTATTTTGATAGTATCTATAGGGGAAAAACTATCAATATTTAATTAAAAACAATAAAAAATATCGAAAATACTATCGATAGTTTTGCAGCTCTACAGCACAATGCAACATCTTCATATAAATATTTACAGCCATTGACACGCGAGTACTAAGTATCACTTATGCTATGTTTCCACTAGGAGTTGAATCACTTGCTTCGCTTCCTCAGTCATGTTTATGAATCATGCTGTTTAAAAGCTGCATTCGTGCTTCGTTTTGCATTTTTTTATGTATATTCATACTTATCATATGCATGTGCGTTTGGTTTGTTTTTATTTGTTCACAGACATACACATATAAATATTTTAGAGGTGCACACCGAGGGAAACACGAGAGATATGTTTTCACGTATGTATAAGAAGCCGATTGATGTTCGGCAGTCTGGTACTACTTTGGGCAGCTCAGACCTATTTTGTTTTGATAGCTAGTTCGGATAACCTGGCGATAAAAGTTAGAGAACATGCCAATTTTACGTGCTTCACAAGTAGATTCATATTGAATCTACTTGATTCGCTCTCACAATTTTGTATGGCGAAGTAAGTTGATTCGCGCATGATTGGGATATGAAACATGAATAGAGAGCGAAGCACATATAATGGAAACATACTATTATCTATGCCAAGGGTGCCCAAGCCCTATGAGCTTGGTGCTCATTTGTTTTTGTAAAAGCCCCCCGTAGACGACATGTTTTTTACATCTGACTTGTCATATTTCCCAGTGTAAAACATGTACATGTCGTGTGGTACCTTTAAAACATTGCTTCTGTAAAAGTCAGACGCAAAGTCTTCTGACGAAATATCAATTAGAGCGTGTTCTATTTTCTTCTGACAAAATTTCTGACATCAGCTGTTGTTCTTAAGCAAAACATGTCGTCAAAAATCTATGCCGTAAGGAAACATTCAGCGGCATTCCGATATTGACATCACAACATTGATATATTTATGTTTTTTTTTTAACTATTAAATAACAATCATGTACATGCAAAAAAATTGCGTTCCATATTTATATCCTAACATGATTTCTTCGAATTTAAAGAAAAATTCTTTAAAACGAGTGAACTTTTTACGGCGTAAAGAAACATTTTTGTACCGGCAACACTCTATTTTGACACGGAGAACGATATAGGTTTGTGCAAAAATATTTACATTTTTTTATATTTGATTTTGCTTTAATTGCAGTTATAATTGAAATAATGCTGCACACTGCAATTGTATTATTTTCTGAATTCATTTTACAACCACTTTTAACAAAATATTTAATAAAATTTGAGCACAGATCAGCTGTTGGATACAAACACGGACAATGTCAGACGTATTTGTACATGCACGTTTGTGACCGAATATTATAAATCTTATATAAAACACAATTTTTGACAGACATGCAGAATTACATCTGAGTTGAAAAGTTGACATGTCAGACGTAAAAAACATGTCGTGTACGACCTGCTTTAGCCATAGGGTGTATGTTTTAATACTCACAGCACACATTCTGCACTCAGCGTTGCCGTTGTGACACTAAAGGTAGAGGTCCATAGCTCGCTTTTTGCGCGTTATGCTTTACACGCGTTTCATCCTCCTGTTTCATTCTATACTTTGTTCGCGTTGAGTTACATGCACTGCTTTTCATGCGCCGTTTTATTTTTGTTTTGATCAGCTGTGTGCGTTTGTTTATAAATACTTATAAAGAAAAAATGGAGAGTGAAATCGAGTTTTTAAAAGAATTTGTGGAGTTAGTCGAGTTTATATATTTAATTTTATGTGCAAAAAATGCCTATGAACAATTTCAAAAAAGAAAAGGTTTTGGGTACGGCCGTTGTACTTAGAACGGAATTTAAGTGGGTCGAAACCACATTTAAAAAATTAAAACTTCTGACCCCGAGCAATTTCGAACCGCGAAAAGAATGTCTGCAGATGTCTTTGACTATTTATTCAGCATTTTAAAAGATAGTCTTGAGAAGAACTCGGCCAGGGCTATTCCAGCAGATTGTCGGCTGTTGTTGACTTTAATGGAAGTAAATTGAAAATTACATATAAACGTATGCACATTATTGGCTTAAGCAATAACTTTTCTAAGCAGCTATTTAATACAGATTTAGCGGAGATGACACTCAGTACGTAAAAGTAATCGATAACTAATATGCAAAATTTGTTACTGAGAAAAGTGTGGTGAAAAGTTAATTAAAATACATCGCATTAATAAAAATATTCACATATTTTATTAAACAAGTTTTTTTTTACTAAGAAATTTATTTTATTGAAAAAAAAAGAAAAAAATTATCCACGGCAAAATAATATTTATCGATAACGTAAGAAATAAAGTACTATTTAACATCTATAGCATTCAAGAACAGCTGACTTTCTTTCATGGTGCTTGTAACGCGTACAAAAGTAGAAAGTAGACCTACTTTTTGCTTTGAACGCGCCTACGCGTTCTGCGCTTTTTGCAATGTAACTTGTCACATACTATTACATTGATTATACATTTTTGACAGATGCATAGAAAGCGTAACGCGCAAAAAGGAAGCTATGGACCTCTACCTTTACCCTCTTTAATTTAGTCGTCGATGAGACAGCGACGAATGCGCATGAGGCGGATTTTTCTAGAATATTTGTCCAGCAAACATACGTGTTGCCTTTCAAATTTATAATAAGCGAAAAATATTTTATTATAAATAACGCAACATACATTGCCTTTTATGTTATCAAAGATTTAAGGAAAAAAAGGAATATGCTATTAAAAGACATTATGATGCTTTTCATAGCGATATTCATAAGTTTAATGGTAGGGAAGGGGAGAAATTTTAAATCAAAATACAAATATTTATTTTGAAAACATATTTTTTTTCATGCGTATATTTATTTATTGTATCTGCAAAAAATGAACTAACAATAAGTATTCAAATCTTAAATCTAGATATAATAATTAAGCTCAACCAGTGTCAGGCATAAACTTAGTGATAGTAATCAATAATACATAAATATTGTATTAATTTGAATTTTTGATGTACCATGGAGCCGATGTTATTGGTCTTAAAATCTTGTTTTGCCTTCGTTGGATTCTCTCTACATTGGAAGCTGAAGCAGTGCCCCATAGCTGTATTCCGTAGCACCGACTTGTATATTAAAAGTTTACAATCTAGACTGAAGGTACGGTAACATTGGGAAAACATTTGCATGAAATCGGCTTTCCCACATTTCCATAAAGAGAGATGCAGTTTTTTCATATGCAAGCAACTCTTGGAGTCGTTTAGTGCACTCTTTAAATTTGATTTTATACTGGGGCGATCTGTGCTGTTGCCATTCCCGTCTAGCTCTTCTTTTTTCAAATACGAGACGTTCAATATCCGTAGAATAAATTCTATCAAACCCAGCCTGCTTAATGTTTTCGTTAAGATTCGCAATGTTAGATTCAATATCATCGGATGTTCTTATGTTTTCCGTGCACTGACTACTAAGATATTTTTTGAATCTCAGCCAATTAACACGAGATCATCTTTACATATAGGTGAGGTAAATCACTTCTTAGTGGGTTGCAGATTGTAACGATAGTGGGAGAGTGATCGGAGGAGAGATCTAAGGGAGCTTCGACATGAACTAAATCTCTAGAAATATTTTTCATGACTCCAAAATCTACAACATCCGGAATTTTTTGTATGTCTGTAGGCCGTTGAACACCGCTCTTCCTCTAGGTATAATAAGCCGCGAGCGCAAGGACGGATGTTTTGCATTGTAGTTTCCAGCTGCTGTGAAACAAGGTCCAAGAGGTTTGTAGAAATCCTCGTATTGATCCTCAGTGATTGAGAATCTTGGAGGGGAGTAAATTGATGATAAAACGAAATTTGTACAAGAATTTTCAACACAAATATTAGTTGCTTGTAAATGTTCTGCACTGATGTTGTCAAGAATATAGTGCTTGAGTCTTGACTTTATTGAAATTGCTGATCCACCGCATGCTCTCCCTCTCGGGTCCTTAGTATCATATAAGGTGTAGCCATACATTTTAAAGAGGCTTCTCGAAGTCAAATGAGTCTCAGAAACTAACATTACATCAATATTTTTTTTTCCGAAAGAAAGTGCTCGTGCTCATTTTTGTGTTGGCGAATGCCGTTTGCGTTCCAGAAACTTATTTTTAACGTGTTCATGGCTTGTTAATTAATGCTTGAAGCAAAGTATTCTGTATTCGCAGCATTTCTTGCATCATGCTAGTCATATTTGTAGTAAAGTTGTTTATATATTGCACCAGATTATCAATATTGGCTTCAAGGCGACTGAAATTAAAGCTTGTGTTAGCATTTGTTGAATTACTTGGTGGGGACAATTTCTGCGTGGGAAAAGAATTTGTCTTAACAGCATCGGCGTATGATACACGTGAAGTAGTTGGTTGGCTCATTGGAGGAGAAAACATTTGCTGATTGAGCTGGAGCTAATTTAGGTTTTTGTCCCATAGTCTGTTTAACGAAAGAATATACAGGACATCCTCTGTAGTTAGCAGTGTGATTACCTCCACAATTACTACATTTTTTTTCAGCTTGATCTTTTGGCTTCATACAGCTAGCAGAACCGTGCAATTCACCGCAGATAACACAAACTGTAGGTAATTTGCAGTAAGTTTTTATGTGGTTATATTCTTGGCAATTGTGACACAGTACGGGACCTGAACGCTTACGTGGCTCTCCAACTGTGATTTTTCGGTGCAAGAGAAACTTTACGCTATAAATTGGATGGGTTTAATTTTTTTTCAGTTGTATGTAATTCGGCTCCAGTTCGACCCGAAATAGGGGTTGGGGGACCTTTTCTCTGTTAATTATATTAGTAACATTTTTAACCTTAACTCCTTTGTCGATAAGAGCACATTTTACTTCTTCGGGGTCAACATATGAATCTATGCCCTTTACTACTATTTGTAGGCCTTTAGTACTTTTAAGTTGGAAAGTGTAAAAATTTGTTTTGTTTTTTTCAAATTGACTAATAATTTTTCGGAAATCTTTTTCATCATATATTTGGATCTTAGTTTCATCAACATTACCTCGTTTAATTGAAATGATGTGAAAAGTATTTTCAACAATAGCCGACAAAAGTTTTTTTAGAAGCGCGTTAGAGTTTTTTTTCTCTCAGATAGATAGGTTGTGGCTTTTGCGATAATGCAGCGGGCTTGTCGTTGTTGTCTTGCAATAGTGAAAAACGATTTTTACGATTAGAAGATGATGCTCTCTTATCCCTAGACATCTTTGGAGCAGATGAAATTTTTGAAGAATTTGGACTTCGGCCACGCTTTACCACAGTTATATACCTGTCCATTCCGACTTGGACCTTGGGCTTAGTGCTACTGTTATCTGTAGTGATAACTTTGTTAAGTGATGTACACGAGCCCGAAGGGGATGATATCGCTGACTTATATGAAAAAGTATTGGGTAATTGTAATGTTAACGAATCACTAGTTGGCATTGGACAAAGCGAAGTTGATCGCTTTACCGTTAGAAAAAGACTCATCAGATTTTTTATTTTTATTGTTAACATTAAGAGCTTCAGAACTCACAGTAAAATATGCATTTCTGCCGTTTGAACTCACTTTACAATTTTTTGTTTTTGAGGTACTCATGTAGAGTATTCCTCAAGGGCACTTTGTTTGCGGTTTTTGTTTGTTTTTGTTTCTTGCTATGTAAAAATAAATATCAGCAATATTTGCTTTGCTTATTTATCAAAGTTAATATGTATTACGGTTATTATGTATTACGAATATTTTTTATGATTTTTTGTTTGTTTAATATGTATGTATGTATATGAAAAAAACTCCGCTAAGACGTCTGACTATGAAGGTTCAGCGAGAGAGAAAAAAAATATTTTGTATCAGTGGTCCATACCAAAATAAAGTTTGAAAAAGTTTTTTAAAATTTACTGTTTGCTTAGAAAATGTTTTATTTGCAATTAATATTTTAACTGTGTGGATTTGTGTTTGGTGGGTAGCTCGCAACCTCAATACATTAACAGTTCACCAATACAATCACAGTGCCCACCAATGCACTAAAGTATCACTTTTGACCCTTTTTCGTGCCAATGGCACTTTTTATGACTCTTTTTTTATTTTATCTCTTTGTATCATTTTAACAAAATGAATGCCACTTTTTGAAAAAGAGTTAAATTTACAATATTCCTCACGTAAGTTTTTAGTACACTTTTATGCATGTGTGTTGTATACATATTTCCATACATATAACGTACATATATAAATTGCATGCGATATTATTATTACAACAACTGACTTTTATCCAACTATCATATTCCATGGATACCTATTTTTTCATATAAAATTTAACAATTGTGCAAAATGAACTGATGATCAACTGATTTATATAAATACATACTATATTAAATATTAGAGCGTTGCACGAGCAACACCACACAGTGTCGTGAAATAAAAAAAATTAACGAATTTTTTTTTCAAAAAAATTAATTACAAGATATAGAATAAGTATTTTTAAAAAGTGATAAACATTATTAAAAGTTTTTGTAAAAGTAACTTCTTTTTGATAATGGGTAGTATGAATAAGAAAAGTATTTGCTTTTTACTTAAAAATTTGTTTAAAACAACAAAAATCACATATGTATATATTTGAGGTTTTAAAACAATTTTTTAAGTAAAAAGCAAATACTTTTTTTATTCATACTACCCAATATGATAATGTCTTTAATTAATTGTTAAAATTCGTGTTTGTTTTTTTTAAATTGAAATAAATGTTATTTTGTTTTGTTCACAAAAAACTTGACCCTATTTTACATTAAAATTTTATGACACTTTTTCAAATTTTTCAACGGCAACCCTGTCTGCACTAGCAATACAAAATACACAAACAGCACCCAGCACTAGCAATACGAAATACAAAAAACAACTTTGTGGCATTATTTTTTTGTCGTTATTCATTGGATACACGCCATTGCAAAGCAACATTTTCGTATGCTTTGCTGGTATTGTATGTATTTATTTATTAAATGTTACAAATACAATTACAAATTATATCGCAACTTTATTTAAACGAGAATATAACAAAGACCTTCACTCGTTGTAGTGAAACAGACCAGAGTCTATGGTGGGAATCGAACCCAGAACCTCCACATTGATAAGCTAGCCTACCGAAGCACCCGTATTGTATGTATTGGGGTTTAGAATATTCCCTATAGTCAGCCTAGAACCATATGCCCCTATGTCAACACTCTTTTCTTTAACGACAATTGCACTAATTAAAATGTCGACAACTTTCCTTTTATGCGCGAGTAGAGATACGTCAGAGACAACAGTTCTAGTGTATTTCTGGTGACATTGTCAATGAACACGTCAATAGTTTGTTTTTCTTTTTATTATTCTGTGCAATAATATGTGCATGTATGTGTATGTATGTTGCCCCAACCCTTATAAGTTTGTAGATAAGGGCCACTTAAATGTACTAGTGAATCTTTGGTTCAAATGTTTCCATATTGTCGTGAAAGAATAGTGCTAAAGTCTACTGGTAGATTTTCAATGACAACCCTATGTTATATGTATGTATGTCAATAGGCGCTTACAATTTTACTATTCACATCGAGCGAGGAAATATCGATATTGTAGACTAGAGCCCCTAAAATGTGAATGAACTAGTGAATCTTTGGGGCCAATGTGTCCATGTGGTCCCAAAGGAACTACTTAGTCAGTAATGCTACAGTCTAGTGGTGGATTTTCAATGACAAGCTAATGTTAAATGTCAATAGATGATTGCATTGGATGGGGTACACCTGGTCAGTAGTACTACTGACAATGCCACTAGTAAATCACTACAATTTTACTATTCGCATTTCCTGCAGGGATTGAAAAAAATTAGTTTTTCTTTAAATGTATTGGTGTTTGCTCTTCCATAAAGAACTTTTGGGCACCCCTGATCTGTGCTGTGCACAAAAAGAAATCAATCAAAGCATGACCAATATCTATTTTAAAGACAATTTAAGCAATTAATTAAATATGGAAATATTCATACAGAATTCAAACTTATTTGTAAACATGTGCATACATACATATGTACATATATGTATGCATAAGTACATACATACATGCATAAATACATGGGCATTTTGACTTACCTTGTTGCTGTTGGTAGATGCGTAATTTTGACTGATTGATGAATAATTGGAAGATGTTTCATTCTGTCTTGTCGTCGATGAAGAATATGAACTTGAATTATTATAAGTAGAGGAACTAAACTGTGTCCTAGTTATTATAGGTGGTGGCACCGGCTTTAGAGGATGTTCAATATATTTGCGATCTATATTTGAAAAAAAAGACAAAAATTAAGAGTATATACGTACATATATAGGTACAAAATGTAATTATATTATACATATATTACAAGGATTTTTTTCGGACATTTACATACAAGCAGTTGGTCCACGAACCTTCATGCTCAGACTACGATTTTTTATTATTAAAAAAATTATATACACACATACATACAGTTGTTCTAAATATCAAGGTCATGCTACTAATTTTTATAGACTATGAAATATTTAATAAAATAAGAGTGCAATTGGCTGCATTTCCATTAACAACTCAACTTATGTAAATCAGTGTTCGAAAATTTGTCTTATACTCGTATACATGAGAGCTTTCAAAGCTGTTTACCTCAAATGTAAATATCAGAAAAAGTATTTTTTGAAAAAAAATTTTTTTGTCATAATTTTATTTTAATTGAACTTTATTTGCCGGTGTCAAGCAAGTCCATATGCATTTCCTTGGCTCTTTATCAAATCATCAGTAGACTGCAACTACATATATATTTTGAACTGTCAAAAACCTCTTATCTTATGCACAGACCTTCAAAAACCATTTGAGAAATCACAAATAGTAATATTTGTTAAAATCAAAAAAGAATGAAATAAGCGTAGTAGGCTTAGAAACTTATAAAAAATTAATAAATAAATTTCAATTAAAATAAACTTATGGCAATATGTAAGTCAAATAATAAATTTCGTAATTGTTAAATATGGATTTTATTTTTCATTTTGCCTTTTAAATACTTTTATTATTATCCAATGGATCTCTAAATGTATAAAGGTGTAGAAAAAAATAAAATCATATCGAATATAAATTAAATGAACGGCTTTGGAAATTCGAATGCGAAGGGTGTAAACAGGGACAAAAATGGGTAAAATCGGTAACTTTATATCTCCGAAACTAAAGCAGATAGACTGACATTTCAAGAATATATAAATGCTGCTAACAAAATAAGTGGACAAGTGTCTGGTAGTTTTTGGCACCCCAAATATCTCCTAAAGTATTACACATAAAAGCTAAGTTAAGCTAAGTTAAGAAAACATCTGAGATGGGGTTTTTGGCTTTTTCGAAATTTGATCCTATAAGAGTTAAGATTGTACCTGCTTTTGGTACCTTTAAGTGAGTGTTTATATGTGAACATATGTCAATTTGTTATTATCCTCCCCAATATAATGAGAATTAAAGAGAATTAAGAGAAGAGTATAAAAAATACCGAAACCGTACCAAACACAATACGACACGTACGCCCCAAAATGGTGAACTACCTTTTTTATCTATTCCCATGATATGGGTATCAAATGAAACAGATTTTTGAGACGGAAACATAAAATATAGAAAAACTGGTCCAAATACAATATGGCGGACGTCCAAAACGGCGGACCACTGCTTTAACCCAGTACATATGCATACTTTAACATCATCAACTCTATAGATGATGTTAAAGTCAAGCTTATTACTGGATTTAGTTTTAACTAAACTTTAGCTGCGAAAATATATTTTCAGAAGCAGCCGATGGCAATGACATTAAATTAAAAACAAAATTAATAAAGTCTTAACAACAACTTTACTTCAATATATTTGTATATTTGAAAACTGAGTCGCAAAATTCAACTTTGTTTATTCAAATTTAGAAAATGTGGCCGATTTCTTTTGAGATACAATTCCTGTTCCTTCACATATGTTATATGTACTTGCAAAATGCAATAACAGAGTTTCTAAACTTCCCCTTTTTTTAAATTTCGCTTATGAAATAACTTATGCCGGGTACACACTATGGCATTATGTTACATCGCAAGCAAAAATAAAAAATGTGTACTAGCGGCAAGGCTTGCCATTTCCGATATTTTTCGATGTATGGCATTACCTCACCAACTGTTTACGGATCTGATGTAGACAGTTGTGAGAATAAGTTGGCAGCATTGCAGACACAAAAAAATGTTAGCGTGTTGACATTTTGTCATATTGAGTACATACCAAAATTATTTTAAATGTATGGAAAACGAAAAAGAAATTGGAAAAGCAAAGACGGGTGTGAGAAAAATTCAAGCGTCCTAGATGCATGACATGACAACACAGATAATTCAGCTTGTTTAGACTCGTCAGGCTAAATGGAATCATCATAAAAATTGTGTGGTATCGAAAAACTTGATGGGAACGGCATGGCACACATTTAAAAATGACAAAACAAAATGATAACACAAGAAATGCCAGATGTAAACTCAGCCTTACACATGTTTCGCAAGTGTTTTTGCAGGAGGCAGAAACCACATCCATATTTCTTTCTTTCTTAGCCATGGAAAAGTTTATTTGAGTTAAAAAATTCAAAAGCCCAAAATTACAATGTTCGCTGCTCGGCTTAAAAGTTTTATAGATATTACATTAGTTGAGGCTAAAAGCTTATTTAAAAAAATATTTTCCTAAAGGTCAGGGCACAGTCAATCCGACATACGTTAAAATTCTTCTTTTTCAACTGACATTAACGCAACGACGGGGCACAATGAGTACTTTATATACGGAAGCATTTGGACAGCTACAATAGGTTGGTTCTCCATTTTATTCATTAAATTCAACTTTTTTTATTAATTTCGTTTATTTATTTGGTTTTATTTTATTTTTCCTGCCGCAAAACACAAAAACCTAAATCAGAACATACCAAAAAAAACCAACCAATATCCGTCAAACTACTCTTTGTACGCAAAACGTTAAAAGTTGACCAATTTTTGTACATTGCGTTGACGGACACGTACTGAATGTAAAATACCTCATAGTTATCTATGTATTTAAACTTAGCTGTCAGTTTAACGTATGACGGATTCATTGCGCCCGGCTTTAACAGTGTAAGATCATGTAAAGTTTCGTAAGAAAAGGATTATGAGAAATACATAAGTAATAGACTACAAATTGCTAAGCCGAAGTGCATGAAAGAGAGAGAGAGAAAGAGAGAGAAAGAGAGAGAGAGAGCTAAGTTTTATGGGTGAAGTCACAGCAAAGTGCGTGAAAACTTACAATAAAATCTATCTTAGTTTCGAGTTTAAAGTGCTTGTCCCCACCCCTATTTGAAACTTCCCGGTTTTTAGATTTTTCTTAGCGATCTCTGATCTAAATTTATTTGGGTATCAAATTTCAGCTCTCTAGCGCAAGTTCGACTTGCGTTGGTTTCAAGATTTTTCCATTAGCTCACTCAAAGATTTTATTGTGAGCAGCGCTTATCATTCATACTAATTTTCGTAGTAAATGGCTGATAAGGCGAAGAAGATGAAGCACAAGGCTAAAATTTTATGGGCGTGATTAAACCCACTTGTTAAGATGAAAGCTTAAAGCCTTACATACGTGGAACGTGAATGCAAGGTTTCACTAAAATGGCTTGAGTTAAAAACTCCATATTAAATTTTAAACTTCGAGCAATATTAGCATGGCCCCGCCCATCCTGATAAAAATTTTTGAATTTTCAGATTTTTCTAGTTGGCTTATCACCTAGATATACAGGCATATCAAATTTCAGCTCATTAGCGCAAATTAAAATTTTTTATATTTATGTGCGTAGACCCACCTCTCTGTCTAAAATTTCTCGGTTTTCAGATTTCTTTAGTTGATTTCAAACAAACCCTTTTTTATACGAAAATTTATAGCCTTGCATTATCGCAACATGTGTGCCAAATATCAATAAAAAGGCTTGAGTTAAACGCTTTAGATTTGGTTTTTTTTAATTCTGCGCTTTATGAGCGTATTCCCGCCCCCTGTCCTAAATTTCCCGGTTTTCAGATTTTTCTAGTTACTTGCTCACCTAGGTCTACTTGTGTACTAAGTTTTAGCTCATTGCGGCAAATTTTAATTTTTAATTTTTATGGGGCGTAATCCCGCTAACTTCTTTAAACTCAAGATTTGTTTGGCCAGTGCTTATCATTCATATCAAGTTTCGTTGGAAACGGATAATAATACCTACATAAATAGTATATTTAAATCGGCTGAGCCGAAGTGCATGAAAAAGGAGGCTTACATTTTATGGGCGTGCTTACGAGCATTTTCGTAAACAAAAATATATAGCTTTGCATTACCGCAACATGTATGCCAAATTTAAATAAAATCGCTTTCGTTAAACGCTTTAGATTTGATGTTTTAATTCTGGGCTTCAAATTTCAGCTCACTAGCGCAAATTTTAATTTTTCCCCTGTTTAAAATTTCTGGGTTTTCACTGAGTATGTCTTAAAATATTTACTTTTTGTACCTTCATATCTCAGGAAGCTTTCATTCTAAAACTTTCGTATATGAGGTTACATAAATTAATTCTAATTATGGTTTAAATTTCATAATTTTACGATTGCGGGAGCCAAGTTATGAGAGGCGTAAAAACAGGTCGAATGGCTTCATGTAAATATAAACACTGCGTGCATTGGTCGGAACTTGGCCTGATAAAATATATGTATAGGTAAATGCCATTCCGACATTTAACTGTAACAATTGCAAACTTATCTATTTTTTATTGTTACAAATGTAATTAGAATCTATTTTTATGGAGAACCCTTTATGGGATTCTTACTGGTAAACAGTTGCAGGGCAGGCTAACAGACCATAGCGGCACTAATATTTCAAAGGTAAAAATTCCAGCTAAAGTTAATATCTAAATACAGTTACGGGACATGGTGGTCTCATTGCAGGGAGCAATTAACATTTGTTTAATTCACAAAACCTCTTGTATCTTTGTATCGAGAGTATTATTTTAGTAAATACAATAGTGTAATATTTGTTGTTTATAAATTTCATATAAAAATGAAGTACATTTTTACACTTTTACTTTATGTTATATTGGCATCCCTGCTATCAATATGATGTGAATGGCAGTTATTGAGGAGATGAAGACACATACATACATCTATACAAAACAATATAATTTTGACAGCAGAAAAATTATTTAATTAATTAATTTACTTTTTCATTGTCAATGTATATCAAGAAAATAAACTTTTGAATACTTATTTTCTTTCTTCTTGTTAATACAATGTATACATGCGTGTTCACAAAGAATTCAACAGAAAGTGTATTTGATGCAAGATAAATACTACATATTTGATAGGTCTTAGATTCAGTCAAATCGAACTTGTTTTCTATGCAAATTTTCTTTTAATGTAGACTTCAAGCACACGTTTTTCTTCCTTTTTTTTTTGGCATATGGCGGTAAGTATACACATCACAAAAATGGTGACTATGTAACCATTTACACGATGTGTTTTTTCATCATACAGTACTTCCACTACTTTGGCAACACTCTGATTTTCTCAAGTCCTAGGGGACAATTGCGTTTGCTTCATTTAACACCAAATTTTGCGCAGGAATGGCACAGAATCACTTGAAAGGTTGTTTTAATTCCCTGTCATTCTTTAACTGCAACGAACTCATTTCAGTACCAATGGATTTTTTAATTTCAGTTTGTAGAGCTGGGTCCAACTCGCTTACTCGTTCTGTTTTGCCACAAACCTATGATCAAACACATGTAATTTAAATGGGTTCGATCATAGGTTTGGGGCAAAAATGAACAAATGAACGAGTTGGTTATTTATTTGGTGCCCGACTTTTAAAATATACATAAAATTATAATATTTTTTTAAGTTATTTAATATCACACTAAACATTTATTAATTTCTTAAAGTAAGTTAGAAAAAAAATACTTTTTTATAAAAAATACCTATTTTATAGTACGAAATGGTAGGATTATTATTATTATTATTATTATTATTATTATTATTATTATTATTATTATTATTTTATTTTTATAAAAGCTGCTTTCTTCATAAGATTTCTTTCAGAAACATCGTCCAGAAACACAGAATTACCCACGACATGTCGGTCAGAGTTCCTATCAAAGACTTCATATGTTTTTGGTACAGAACGCTGATATTTTGTTTTATAGAACTCTGGGTATTTGCTGATGTTTCCTTCAGATATCTTGCGGGTGTTGCACAACTTTGCTGGCTGGAATGTTAGCATTTGCTAGTATTTAATACCAAATCCTATTTTATTAACTCGTATGTTTGCTAAGTAAACTGCATGCGACGTTCAACTAAAACTAATATTTGCTTCTACATACGAACATTTATTTACATTTATGTGAGTATTGAAATTAGTATTTTTTATACGTATGTGTTTAAATAGTTTGTTATTAGTGAAATCACATTTTTTTTAACAGCTTAGGGGAAAAATCTTATTAAAAAAATGTTAGAATATTAACAACATAGTTTTATTTTCCTTTAAAATATGTTTACCTCCTGAATATAAGAAATTATGAGCAAGTTCTGCCTGCTCAGGTGTAACCCATTCTCCTATTCAAAAAAGAATTGCATAAATATTTTGTTTTAATATGAGTGTAAAATAATTAAAATAAAGGTAAGAAGTCAGCCGGAAAAGACCGAGCAAAGGCAATATGAGAAGTACGCTATCAATCACACTGTACAACAAAACCAAACTATTTCCAATATAATATATATATAACGGATGATTCTCTGCTGTAAAGTGTTATTAATTGTCTTAAAAATTCTGTCTTTTAATATAAAATTTTTTAATATATTTTTTTAATTTAATTCTAATGGTCCCTTTGTTGGCATACCGCAACTTCGCCTACGATAGATTTTCTTTAATCTATGACCAAATTGTCGTAGTCGAAGTCGAAATACCCCAAGCACTATAAGGCCCAATGTTGGCTCAATAGTTTCGTTTACTATATAAAATTCCAGATTTTTTGCGACTGTTTTCGAGTTTTTGAAAAGAAATCTTTCTTTGTCGTATCTTATGACGTACAGGTCTTGGCCTTTACATTTTTAAATAAATCAATTCAAAATACAATTATTTACCTTCAACAATGACAACACATTCAGTTTCATCGGTTCCATGGCAATTAGTAGCTTTGCAAGTGTATTTACCAGAATCCGAGGGTTTGCAGTCGATAATCTCCATTGTGACTACGCCGTCTGAATGAGTCATAGAATATTCATATTTATTAAGTTCGCGACCATCCTTGTACCATTTAACTGTTGGCACTGGTTTTCCACTCAAGCAACAAAGAAGTTTGCAGGTATCACGAGCCTGCATAACACGTGGACGCAACAGGAATGTAAAACTGGGAGCCGATTCGGACTCCTCTTGCCAAAAGGTATATGGCAAAGGTTCACGGCGGCGAATAGGAGTTGATTCATGGACATATCTAGGTAGAACTTTAGGCAGTGGTTGAACGTTTAGAAATACAACTTCTTCACGCGAACCATAATGATTTTCAGCACGAATTATGTACTCGCCACGATCTTCTAATTTTACACGATTGATAATAAAGTAGTAGTCATCACAGGAATATCTCTTCATAAATTTAACACTTTGTCGCAACTCAACATTATTGTGGGTCCATGTAAGAGTAGGTGTGGCAATGGCTATACATCTGCAATAGAACTTAACACTTTGGCCCTCGTAACAGAATTGAGATGTTGGGCGAATTACGAAACGAGGAGCTGCTTGACGACGGTCAAATGATGTGTCATGTATTTTGTATTTTTCCATAAGAAGTTTTCGTAATGATGAGTACTCGGATAGGCGACCCAGGGGCAACAAATATTTTCCAAAATCTTCATACTTCTTGCGAAGTTTTTCGCGGAATGCAAGATAACGGTCTCGTGAAATTTGCTCTGTTAGATTACTGTGATCACCCGTTAGCCACGGATGTATCAGGCACTCGTGGGCAGTCATACGTTTTTCCTTGTTAGCTACAAGAAGTTTACGAATAAAGTCTTTACCCTCTTCGGAAATATGGCGGAAAGCCTGCTCATCAAAGTTCCAGTCACAGGCTTTTACATTTTTCAATGTCTGTATGTCGTTATCACCGGCAAATGGTGAAAGGCCACTAAGCAAGACGTATGTTAGTACACCAGCAGCCCACATGTCGGTATAAAATCCAACAGGTTCACGGTTAACAATCTCTGGTGCAGCAAACTCAGCGGTACCAGTTGTAATCTTTACAACGTCATTGGGATCTAGTCTTGTTGCCAGTCCAAAATCAATCAACTTTACATTTGTGCTAGTACGAGTTTGACACATAATATTTTCGGGTTTCAGATCCAAGTGTATGATATTCTTTTCATGCATGTGTCGTATACCTTCGCAAATCTGTCTCATATAGTTGATAACTTCAGCTTCTGTCATACGGTAGCCTTCAGTTGTAATGCGCTCAAAAAGTTCTCCACCAGACAAGCTTAATAGATATTATGAAGCCTATGTCAGATATCTTATGTATTTAATAATAATAATAAATTAATACTTACAATTCCAAAATTAAAACCATTTCATCATCATCTTCAAAGGCATCATGCAAATTAATTAACTTCTGATGGTGCAGCTGATTCATGATATCAATTTCACGACGAATCAAATCTTTTTCAACAGCATGTGAAACAGGTATGAATTTAGCGGCGAAAACATTTCCAGTGCTACGTTCACGACACCTATGTACAACGCCAAAGGCACCCGTACCGATTTCCTCTAGAATTTCGTATTTATCGTAGACACTGTCATGTGAAATTTCTACTGGTTGTGGTACATACTTAGAATATATGTCAAAGACATATGAATCGTAATCTTTGATGGGCCCATCAGCTTTGCCGCGTACTCTCCTGCCATTTTCATCGATTTCCCATCTGCGTTCCTTAGGCTTCTTTTTAATTGCATCCTTCATTTTGGCTAAAGTGCTGACATCTGAGGGATCTGAGCGACCATAAACATTGTCAGCATAAATGCGGAACTCGTATTCCTTGCCAGGTGTCAAGCCAGTAACAGCCATGGTAGTAAAACGAGTATTACCAACACGTAACCAGGAAGATAATGGATGCTCACGTTTTTCGACCAAGTAGTTGGTAATATTACTACCTCCATCCCATACAGGAGCCTGCCAGCTAAGTGCAAGCGAATCGATTCCAATATTATCTACAGTTGGGAATCTTGGAGGATCTGGGCGATCGCTAATTTGTATTTTGATAATAGCTGTATCAGAACCTAATTCATTTTCGGCAGTTATTCTATATGGACCTGAGTCCATACGAGAGCCATCACGAATCGTTAAAATAGCATGACGTTCTTTGGTTTCGACATGGTAATGACCACCAGATTCGATATTTTCACCATCACGAACCCAGTGAATGCGAGGCTTAGGGAAGCCAGTAAACGGAATTTTAACAACAACATTTTCACCTTTGTCAAAGTAGGCAGTATCACGGAATCTTGGTGGGACATTCAATTTTGGAGCAGCTGAAATCAAGAAATAAAAAGATATTTGGCCATGCAGTGAATGAAATATAAAATACCGTATTTTAAGAAATAGTTTCTGTATCACAACTTACTTGCAATAGCTAAAGCAGCGCGAGTTGATTTCGCACCAGCCTTGTTAACAGCACGACAAATATATTCATCGGCGTCCTCACCAAAGACATCGTTAATATTTAGGTAATAATTGTCGCCTTCAGCATACATGTGATAACGTGCACCATTTGTAATTTCACGTGCTCCTTTATACCATGTAATAACGGGCTTAGGCACACCAGTAATAGTACAGCTAAATTGTGCATTGTGATTTTGTATGCATTGTGCATCGCGTAGAGGTTTCAAAACTACGGGTGCTGTGGCAGCCTTTGGATCAATCATTTTGACAGGTGTTGAAGCTACAGACTCTTTAGAGAGACCAGCTTCATTTTGTGCGAAAACGCGAAATTCATACTGACGCCCCTCAATGAGGTTGGGACAATTAATTTGGGTGGTTGAGCAAATAGTAACATTTACACGTTGCCATGTGCTGCTACCGACCTCTCGCTTGTCTATCCAATATCCCTGAATGTGGGCACCACCATCGGATGTGGGTTTATCCCATTCCAAATGTACAAAGTCTTCGCCGATTTCATGAACCTTAGGTATACCAGGGGGAGATGGTGGATCGATTGGAGCTTTTGCTCTGACAGGATTAAGTCCTTCTAGCGCTGGACCCATTCCATTTTCATTCACAGCCATAACACGAAATACATATTCCTGATTTTCAATCAGACCTTGAACATTGAACGACGTTTCTTTGCAGAAACTAGATACAGTTATCCAATGTGGAGATGTCACATCTTTGCGTTCGACTACGTAATGAGTGATACGTAAGCCTCCATCATAAGTGGGTGGGCGCCAAGCCAATGTACAGGAGTGTTTATTGATATGCGAAACTCCCATAGGTCCAACTGGTGCTGAAGGTAACCCAGTGATGTGAGCATTGAACTGACCCGTTGCTGTTCCTGACTCATTCAAAAACTCAATTTGATATAATCCTGCATCAGATTTTACGATGTCACGAATAAATATAGCGATGTAATCATCGAATATAGTATATTTGAAATGTGGTTCACTGTCCGTAATTGGTTCGTTGTTACGAGATATTTTCACATCCATTGGTTGGTCCCCTCCATAGAAGATTTTAACCTTAGTATTATCACCTTCTGGCCAAAACAATTCAGTTGGACATCTATTAATAACTGGTGGTGCACCAATTTTCAAGTAACCGGAAGTATGTACAAAACCAAGCGAGTTAAAGGCTTCACAAGTATAATCGCCCTCGTCGCCGTTTTGAACATTAGAGATATGTAAGCGAAACACGCCATCCTTACTGTCACATGAGTAACGTCCAGATCCCATTTGAATTTCCTTACCATTACGCAACCATCTAGCTGAAGGCTCAGGCTTGCCAGTAGCTTGGCATTGCAAAGTATAGATTTTTCCAAAAGGTGCAACACGATCTTGTAAGCGTGTAACCCATTCTGGCTTTTCCCCACCCAATACTTCACATACTTTTATAGGCATTGTACAAGAGCTCGGTTCAGAACGTCCAGCAGCATTTACAGCAAAAATACGGAATTCATAGTCTCCCATCTCAATAAGATTTATAACAGTATATTCAGTGTCCAGCACATTGTAGTCATTACATTTAACCCAAATGGCACCTCCTATATCACGGCGCTCTATTATGTAGCCTGTGATGCGTGAGCCACCATCACTCTGTGATTTTTCCCATTTGAGGTCAACATAGTTTTTGCCTACTTTTATGACTTGAGGTGTTCCAGGTGGTGATGGAACTGTAAATTTGCCCTTCAGCTTAAATCTAGTAGAAGGTGCTGAAGGTTTACTGAATCCTGCCGCATTTTTAGCTTTTACTCTAAATTCATATTCACACCCATTTGTTAGATTGTATAGTTGGTACTTTGTGTCCTTTATAATAAATTCATAAGTATTCCAAGCAGAGTCGTTAACAATGTCACGATATTCAATTTGGTAGCCTTGAATTCTAGAACCACCGTCGCTTCCTGGACGAGTCCAAAGTAAAGTCACATTTCCAGAGTCCCAGTCAATTACTTTAGGCTGACCTGGTGGATCCGGCACTGTGAATTGGTATTTAGCTGTAATAGGCTCATCCATTTCTAATGGTTCAGAGAGACCGTATTGATTTTCAGCACGAACACGGAACTGATACTTGCGATTTGGTTCCAATCCCATGACATCGTAGTGTATGTTTCGCACAAAGCTGCTTACTTTCACCCATGTGCCACTGTTGTCAAGTTTCTCGACAACATAGTTAGTAATCGGTGAACCACCATCATCTAACGGAGTCTTCCATGAGAGTGTGCATGTATCGGGAGTAATGTCTGAGGCTAGCAGAGGTCCTTGAGGAACTCCAGGCTTATCGACAACAGTAACATAGCAAGATGCCGAATCCGAGCCCTTGTTATTGGCCAAGTTGATAGTGTAAGAACCAGTCTCGCAGCGTTTTGCACACTTGTTGTGATAGACCGTATTATAATCAGTAGTTTCAAATTTAATTCGGTCGTCTTGCAAAACTTCTTGGTTATTTATTGTCCATGATGGAGTGGGACGCGGATTGGCATGATATGGTACGGATATACGGAATTCTTCACCAGCAATCACTGTCATATCACGAATTGATAAATCTGAAGTAATTTTGGGTGCATGTGGTGGACGACGACAGAATATTGGGTCACTCGATGCGCTGTATGGTGACTGCCCAGCAGCATTTACTGCAGCTACTCTAAATTCGTATTCAGCATTTTCAATGAGATTTGGGATTTTACATGTAAGACTAGGACATAATGATTGTATAGCTTTTGTCCACTTTTCTTCACTAATTAAACGTTTTTCTACTACGTATCCGGTAATTGGAGAGCCGCCATCATGTCTGGGCTTAGTCCATGAAATTGTTATGCTATCTTCTGTAGAATCAAGGGCACGTGGAACTCCTGGAGCATTTGGAACATCAAATGGATATCTAGCGCGAATGTTTTCACCTGTCATGGCTGGGTCAGATTGTCCATATTTGTTTTCAGCGATAACACGGAAATCATATTCCCTGCCTATAGCTAAATTACGTATACGAACAAAAGGCACTGTACAATAACTGCTAACCTTAGACCAAGTCGATGAATTGGCCTCTTTCTTTTCTATTATATAATTGGTAATTGGGGAACCTCCATCATCCTTAGGTGGTGTCCAATATAATGTAAGAGCATCACCAGCAAACTCGTCAGCACATAAATTAGTGGGTGGCTTAGGACGATCAAGAACCTTAACGTTGATGGTAGCTGTGTCAAATCCAGAAGGATTTTTCAATTGTAGTCTATACTGTCCAGAGTCAGAACGTTTAGAGTTCTTAACTACAAACGATGCGGAATTGTCTGTTAAACGCTGGAATATACGTTGTCCATCATCTTCAAGTACAATATCGTTGGCATACCAATGGGCTGTTGGCTTGGGGAAACCAACATATGGAACGTGAATACTGAAGTCTTCCCCAGCACGACAAACGATGTCACGTACGGATCCTAAGTCCATACATGGCTTATTTGCTTGTTCTTCTATAACAATTGGTTGAGTTGGTTTGGATGGATCAGAGCGACCAACTTCATTAACAGCAGAAACACGGAAAGTATATTCTTCACCCTCTTTTAGATTTGGTATTGTATAGACTATATTGTTGATAGGTAATTCATTAACAGGTTCCCAATTCTTTGAGTTCTTCGGCCTAATCTCTAAGAAATATCCCTTTATCTTTGACTTTCCATCATTTCTAGGAGGACGCCATGACATCGTTATACTGTCTTTTGTTATGCGGTCAGGTTTTGGTGGCTCTGGTGGATCGGGCCGGTATCTTTGCAATTCAGCAATTATTGGTTCTGAAGGTTTAGATGGCTTTCCAGGTCCAGCTTCATTTACAGCCAAAACGCGGAATTCATAGCGCCCTCCTTCGTGTAAGTCAGACACCGTGTAACTGGTATTAGGTGTAGGATAATTATTACATTTAATCCATTCACCTCCACGTTCACGTCGCTCAACTATATATCCCGTAATTGGTTTACCTCCACAATGCTCTGGTGGATGCCATTCCAAGCTGGCAGATGTTGGTGAATAAGCAACAACTTTAGGCTGGCTAGGTGCGTCTGGTGGATCAAATGGTGATTTAGCAATAACTGGTTTACCTTCTAATGGTTCAGATATTCCATAAATATTTTCAGCTCTAACACGGAATATATATTTCTTGCCCTCGGTAAGACCTTTTACCGTGTAGCTAGTTTTAGGACAATAGCCTGGTACAGGTCGCCAGCTATCAACTCCGAATTCGCTTACTTCGATAACATAGCCTGTAATATCACTTCCGCCATTATCTTTTGGAGGATTCCAAGATAGTGAAATATGGTCAGGAGCGGTTTCAGTATAAGTCAGTGGTCCTTCAGGTGGAGTAGGCTTATCGACAACAATTAATTCAATATCAGCACTATCTTTACCGAATTCATTTGATGCAGTTATGTAGTAAACAGCAGCATCGTCTCTTGTAGTATCGTCAATACGGAATATAGTCCGTTCTGAATTTGTGTTGAATGAGAAACGACTATTTTCTGGAACTCTAATGCTACCACGCTTCCACTCTATCGTTGGTGTAGGTGCACCTGAAATTGGTATGGTAATATTGACAGGCTCACCGGCACGCACCTTAATTTTGCGGCCGATTAGATTATCTAAGTGCAAACGCGGTTTTTCACGCATTGATTTTGCTGTAAGTATAGTAGATGGCTCCGAATGCTTTCCATTTCCGGCAGCGTTCACAGCGGAAACGCGATATTGATATTGGTGGTCAGAGGTAACACGATCATCTGTGTATGCAGTGTTGGGAACAGGCTCAGCGTTTACTTTAATCCAGCGACCGGTTGCAACGTCTCGTCGTTCAATATCATATCCAATAACTGGGGATCCTCCATTACTAATGGGAGCTTTCCATTTTATAGATATATGGTCTTTGTCACTTTCAATGAGTTCAGGCTTACTAGGAGCTCCGGGTACTGTGTATTGATTTCTAGCAATTACCGGCTCTTCCGATGTAAGTGGGTCAGATCTACCTTGTAGATTTTCAGCCAGAACTCTAAACTCATACTGTGTTCCTTCCAACAGTCGCGGCACTAAAGCATGATTATACTTAGCGTTAACATATGTTACAGCTGGAACCCAACCACCACCATGCGTCAAATCGCGTTTTTCAATAACATACGCAGAAATTTCTGAGCCGCCATTGTCTTTTGGTGGTTTCCAAGAAACTGTAACAGAGTTTGCTGTGATTTCTTCATATTCAAGGGGCCCTATTGGTGGGCTAGGGCGATCTAAAACTATTAGTTCGAAGCTGCCTTCATCAATACCAGAATCATTTCGAAGTAGCAAATGATAACGTCCAGAGTCACTTCGCTGGCAGTTAACAGTGTGAACAACCGTGTGATAGCCGATAGAAGTTATTGTTGACCGTTCATTATTAGTAAGTGGCTTATTGTTGAGATTCCAGATGACGTCAGGAGTTGGCTCCCCAATAAAACTAATATCAATATGGAATATAAGTCCTGCTTTAATACGTATATCATGCAGGGGTGTAATAATTTTTGGAGCCAAATATCTAGCCTTGGCCTGGATCATATCTGAAGGTTCGGATGGTTCTGACTGTCCAGCTTGGTTGACAGCAATAACACGAAATTCGTACTCTTGTCCTTCAGTTAAATCAGGAACAGTTGCAGTGGTTTTATTTGGAGGAGCATGTACCACATTAACCCAATAGGGGCTACCCTTTTCTTTCTTTTGAATAATATACTCAGTAATTGGAGAACCACCGTCGGTCTTAGGTTCAGCCCATTGTAAGTCAACGTGGTCACGATCCCAGTCAGTTACGACAGGCTTTCCAGGTGCATCCGGTTCATCAAATTCATTTTTAGCAATTATGCTTCTAGCAGCCTCCAAAGGTTCAGATTCACCTATAGCATTTACTGCTTTGACGCGGAATAAATATTCCTTTCGGTGTACAAGACGAGTTACATCATGTACTGGATGTGTGCTCATGCCAGCATCCGACCAAGTTCCACGTGATAAGTCCATTTTTTCTATAATGTAGTGCAAAATTGGAGAACCACCGTCGTCTTCTGGAACTTGCCACGTTAAATGACAGCCATCACGAGTAATTTTAGTTATATCTAATGGACCTATTGGAGGGCTAGGTCGATCTAAGACTGTCGCGTGAGCAGTGGCATCGAATGATCCATGTTCATTTTTCAAAACAAGAGTATATCTTCCCTCATCTGAGCGCAGTGCACTTGAAATTTCAAAAGTTAGTTCGTTTTGGAATAAGTTCATGTCAATGCGAGATGATGTTTCTATTTCTTTTCCATTAAACAGCCATTTAATGGTAGGTCTGGGTGAAGCTTCAATAGGTAATACCCAACCCAGACTCTTACCAGCATGTACAATAATATCATTGAGCAATGACTTATCAAAATATGGTGCCAAAAAGCGAGGTTTACATATTATGGGTGCAGTAGGATCCGAAGGATCACTGTGGCCTCCACGATTGATAGCAATTACGCGGAATTCATATTCGTTGCCTTCAGTTAAGTCAGGAATGTGGCCCTTAGTTTCACTTCCTGGCACTTCTAAGGCCTTCTCCCATTGTCCGAACTTAGGACGCTTCTCTATGATATAGCTTGTTATTGGAGAGCCACCATCACGTTTTGAGGCAGGCCACTCAATATCGACAAAGTTTTTGCCCCAGTCAACGGCTCGAGGTTGACCTGGTTTGTCGGGACGAGAGAACGGATCCTTGGCAGTAATAGCTTGGGTAGTTACTAAGGGCTGTGATTGGCCTTGTTTATTAACAGCGCGTACGCGGAAGTTGTAGTCATGACCTTCGATTAGGTTATCTGCACGAATTGAGCAGTCAGCGCACTCACCCACTGGTACCCATCTCATAGCATCAGTATCCATTTTTTCTACCACATAGTGTGTTATTTCAGAGCCACCATCATCTTTAGGTGGGCGCCAATGTAATGTGATGGAGTTCCTGGTTACCTCATCTGGACGAAGAGGTCCTTCAGGAGCTGATGGTACATCCAAAACAGTAACTTTAACTGAAGCTCTGTCTACACCATTAACATTTCGGGCTACTAAAGTATATTCACCAGTATCAGCTCGCTTAGCATCAACTACACGCAATTTGGTTCGATAATCCTCGTTGATTAGCTTAACACGATCTGTATTGATGACAACATTACGTTCATGAGACCATTCTTTGGCTGGAATTGGTTCACCAATAACTGGTACATCAAAATCAAAAGTATTTCCTGCACGTACTTTAATGTCCAGCATAAAGTTACGGTCGATTTTGGGGGGCAGGTTTTTAGGGCGAGCTACATGTGATAATGAAGCATCACTTGGCTCTCCTGGACCAGCCTTATTAACAGCACGTACCCGAAATTCATATTTTACTCCTTCAACCAAGTCAGGCACATGGGCAGAAGTAACATCACCGTCTATCTCCACACATGGTTCCCAACCTGGAGAGTATTTATCACGCTTTTCAATTATGTAACCTGTTATGGGTGAACCTCCATCGCTTTCTGGACGAGCCCATTCTAAATCAACAAAGTCTTTGTCAAAGTCCCTAATTTCAGGGGTCCCTGGTTTCGTTGGTTCACCATATGGATTCTTAGCTTCTGTTGCATGAGGAGTCGTTAATGGATCTGAAGTACCTTGGCGGTTCTTAGCGCGAACACGGAACTTGTATTTATGGCCTGGGGTAAGGCCCTTGACATCGAAATGGGTTACAGGACCATCAGTCTCACCAGCTGGCACCCAGCGGCCAGTAATTTCATCCAATTTTTCAATGACATAGTTTTCAATCGGTTGACCTCCGTCATCATCTGGTGGATTCCATTGTAATGAGCAGCCTTCGGCATGAACTTTGTCGATCTTCAATGGTCCATTTGGTGGTGACGGTTTGTCAATTACTGTCACCTTGACATCTGCACTATCTTCACCATTAATGTTTTCAGCATGTACAGTATATAGTCCTGAATCAGCGCGTGTAGCATTGGATACCTTCAATTTTGTATTGTAATCAACATGAGTTACTTTGACGTTATCTTTAGCATAAACTTCACGTTTTTTTAGCAACCACTTAGTTTTAGGTGCTGGCTCTCCTGATACCTTGCAATCAAATGCAAAACTTTGGCCAGCTTTAATACGGACCTCAATGAGATTTGTGCGATCAATGAGCGGAGCTTTGTTGCGAGGCTTTGCTACGATTGGTTGAGTAGCGTCAGATGGTTCACCGATACCAGCTGCATTAACAGCTGAAACTCGGAACTCATATGCTTGACCTTCAATTAAATCTGGTACTGTGGCATTTGTTTGACCGGCAGGTACTTCAACAGCCTTTTCCCACTTGCCATACTTATCTTTCTTTTCGACAATGTAACCAGAAATAGGAGATCCGCCATCATTCAATGGTGGGGTCCAAGCCAAGTCAATATGGTCTTTATCCCAGTCGGTTGGTCTAAGATTTTCAGGCTTGCCAGGCTCGTCAAATGGATTTTTGGCAATAATTGATTCATCTCCAACTAAAGGCAATGATTCACCTTCAGCATTCACAGCAGATACCCGAAATTTGTATTCACCTCCAGGAGTTAAACCAGTAACATCAGCCTGTGGTTCTGCTGACCGACAGCATGGAATCCAGCATCCAGTTTCTGTGTCAAGTTTGTCAATTTGGAAGTATTCTATAGGAGTTCCACCGTCATCTTCGGGCCGTTTCCATTTAAGGTGACATCCTTCTTTGTGAACATCAGAAACTTGCAAAGGACCCTTAGGTGCAGTTGGTTTATCTGTTATTACAACATTAATTTGAACTGTATCCTTGCCGGAGCTGTTTGTTGCAGTGACAACATATTCACCCGAATCACCACGTTGAGCAGGACGAATAACCAATTTTGTATAATAATCAGGAGAATCAATGGTGATATTTTTGCCTGTTTGTAATGGGCAGTTGGTGAATCGCCATTCTGCCTTTGGAGCAGGCTCACCAACAATGTTTGCATCTAACTTCAAAGTTGAACCTGCAGAAATTGTCACATCTCTCAAATTACGACGGTCGATCTTAGGTGCTAAGTAACGAGGCTTAGCCACAAATGTCTTTCCAGCATCGGAGGGTTCAGATTGACCTGCTTTGTTGACTGCAACAACTCGGAATTGGTATTCGTTTCCTTCAATGAGACCATTGATTGTAGCTTCAGGCTCTGGACTATTTGTTTCCAGAGCCTTTTCCCACATAGGACTGTACTTATCTTTTTTCTCAATTATATAGCCAATAATGGGTGACCCACCATCACTGGCAGGTTCGGACCAGACAAGTTCAACCTTATTTGCTGTCCAGTCTTTTGGTTCGGGTGCTCCTGGCTTAGAGGGTGTAGTAAAGGGATCCTTTGCAATAATTGTTCCAAATGTTTCTAAGGGTTCTGATTCACCCTCCTTGTTTACAGCTTTAACACGGAATTTGTATTCATGGCCTGGGATCAAGCCATCGACTTCAAACTCGGGAATGTCACTTTTGCCACAAGGCAACCAAATGCCAGTGTCCGGATCAAACTTTTCAATTACGTAACCATCAATTGGCTCGCCACCGTCATCTTTTGGTTTTTTCCATTTCAGCTTACAGCCTTCTTTATGTATGTCAGATACTTCTAAAGGACCCTCTGGTTTTGCTGGTTTTGCTATAATAGAAAAGATAATAATATGAAACTTATTCTTGTTTTATTATAGCTAAGTGACATACTTATAATGTTTATCTGAAATTCAACCTGATCTTGGCCATACTTATTAGTAGCAATTATTTTATAAAGTCCAGTATCCTTGCGTTCTGGACTTTTACTGATGTATTTAGTATTATATGGCACATTATCAATTTGACGAGAAGACGTTTGTTGAATTGATTTTCCATTTTGGGTCCAAACTACATCCGGGGCTGGCTCGCCAATTATTTGAATATCCAAACATATTGGCTCTCCACATTTTATGTTATAGGTACGAATGTTGCGACGATCAATTTTAGGTGCCACTGAAGAAATTGTACAGTTTTATTTAAATTGTATTCTCTTTTTTACTACTGCATAATACTTACGTTTACGTGGCTTAGTAATGACTATCTTGCTAGCGTCAGAAGGCTCACCAGGTCCAGCTGCGTTAATTGCCTTAACTCTGAACTCGTATTCACAGTTTTCGTCCAAATTTGGTACAGTTGCTTTGCATTCTTCGCCTAGAAAAGGGGCGGACACTTCGGCACCCTTAATCCATTTATCTGTTCCTTTTTCACGTTTTTCAATAACGTATCCAGTAATAGGAGATCCTCCGTCATTAAGTGGTGGTTTCCATACAAGATCTACATGATCTTTATCCCAGTCTACTGCTTCTGGTGTACCAGGCTTACCAGGCTCGTCAAATGGATTTTTAGCTATTATAGATTTGTCGCCATTCAACGGCTCCGATTCACCTTCGGTATTTACTGCCAAAATACGGAATTTATATTCTTGGCCTGGAACTAAATTATTTAGTTCTGCAAATGGTTCTTTGAAACGACCAGAGGGTAGCCAGCGTCCAGTTTCGACATCCATTTTTTCAACAATGTAATATTCAATTGGTATGCCCCCATCGTCCAAAGGAGGATTCCACTTAAGTTTGCAGCCTTCTTTATGAACGTCTGATATTCTCAGTGGACCTTCTGGTTGACCAGGACGATCAAGAACGTTAATTTCAAATGAAGCTTCATCGTGGCCGGAATCATTTTCAGCCTTAAGGGTATATTTGCCGGTGTGTGCACGTTTGGCGATAGGTATAGCTAGCTTAGTGCGGTAGGGCTCAATGTCGATAGTAACTTCGTCACCTTCAATTCGAGCCTTATTGTGGAACCAGCTTTTAGTAGCTGGGGGTTCTCCCGATACTTTAATATCGTAACGAATATGGTTACCAGCTTTGACGGTGATATCTTTAACATTGGTGCGATCAATTTTAGGAGGAGCAAATCTATCTTTAGCAATCATTTGATCAGAAGGCTCTGAATGCTTACTTTGCCCAGCTTTGTTAACGGCCTTGATACGGAATTGATATTTAGTTCCCTCAATTAAATCATTAACGCGACCTTTTGGCTCTGGCGTATTAGTCTCTAGTACCTTCTGCCACTTTCCAGTATTATTGTCTTTCTTTTCGACAATGTAACCAATAATAGGAGCACCACCATCATCGTCCGGAACTCGCCATTTCAAATCAGCATGATTACTTGACCAATCGACAATTTGCGGCTTTCCAGGAGTATCGGGGGGGTCATACGGATTTTTGGCTTTTACAGGAACGTCAGTTACTAATGGTTCAGATTCTCCTTCAGCATTAACAGCCTTTACACGGAACAAATATTCTTTGCCCTCAGTAAGACCTGGTACGTCAGCTTCTGGAGATTTTGTTGTCAAAACAGGAACCCATCGACCAGTTTCGGTATCCATACGTTCAACAACATAATGGTCAATGGGCTCACCGCCGTCGTCTTCAGGCTTATCCCATTTTAAGTGTACACTTTCTGCGGTAACATCAGAAACAGCTAACGGGCCTTTGGGTTTGCTAGGTTTGCACAATACTTCAAGCTCAACTTCAACAGTGTCCGTTCCAGAATCATTTTTGGCAGTAACAACATAAATACCTTTGTCAGAGCGTTTTACTTTTGGCATGATGAAAGTAGTTTTGTAGTTTTCATTTTCAATCTTAATTCTATCCGTAGTTTTCAACAATTCACCATTATAGGTCCATGTTACAATTGCAGCTGGTTCACCTTTAACAGCAGCTTCCATATGCAACATTTGTCCACTGCGCAGAACCTTCTTCTGCAAGTTTTTGCGATCAATGTGAGGCTTAAGAAAGCGAGGTTTGGCAACGACAGACCTGGAGACATCACTAGGCTCACTTGGACCAGCTTTATTAACAGCCACAATACGAAATTCATATTCATGGCCCTCTTCGACACTCGTTACAGTACCCTTGGTATGATCTCCTGGAACAGTGGCAGCATCAATCCAAGCTCTGCCTGATTTGTCACGCATCTGAATTATATATTTCTGTATGGGAGCACCACCATCGCTTTTCGGTGGATCCCAAGCCAAGTCGACAAAATCTTTGTCCCAGTTCGTTGGTTCTGGACGACCTGGTTTATCTGGTTCGTCAAACGGATTCTTAGCAATAATTGGTTTTTCAGTTTCCAAATCTTCTGATTCACCTTCCTTATTTACAGCACGTACCCGGAATTTGTATGGCTTACCTTCGCTTAAACCTATGACCTTAGCTTCTGGTTCAGTACTCTTGCCACAAGGTAGCCATTGACCCGTATGAGGATCGAGTTTTTCAATTTCATAGTAATCAATTGGGGCACCACCATCATCTTCAGGCTTCTCCCATTTAAGTTTACAACCATGCTTAGTAATATCGTTGACCTGTAATGGGCCCTTGGGTTTGCCAGGCTTGCCTAACACTGTAATGTCTAGTTCAGCCATATCTTCTCCAACTTCATTGCTAGCCTTTATAGTATATTTGCCAGACATATTTCGTTTAGCACGCATAACAAAAAGTTTTGTATTGTAATCGACATTGTCGATTTTAACTCCTTCCTCATCAGATACTAGGAGCTGGTCTTTAAAAAGCCATTCCACTTTAGGTGCTGGTTCACCCTTAATATTAATATCTAAGCTAATAGAAAGGCCGACTTTGACAGTTATTGGTTTAAGATTAGTGCGATCGATGTGAGGTTTAACTGTAAATAAAGAAATTTACATTGTTATATATTCAATTTACATTACAAAGACCAAACTTACGGAAACGTGGCTTAGCAATATGCCAATTTGTTTGTTCAGAAGGCTCTGACTGTCCGGCTTTATTAACTGCTCTAACACGGAATTTATATTGTTGGCCTTCCTCCAATTTTTTAACAACTCCTTTGCAAATAGGACCTTCTGTCTCAGCACCCTTAATAAACTCGCCAGAATTTTTGTCCATGACTTCAATTATGTAGCTGGTAACAGGAGCCCCACCATCGCGAATAGGTGGCTCCCATTTTAGCTTAACATGGTGTTCATCCCAGTCTTCAAATTCTGGAAGACCTGGTGGTGCAGGAACGTCAAATGGATTTTTAGCGACTATGGCCGAGTCAGTTTCTAATGGCTCAGATTCGCCTTCTTCATTTACGGCTTTAACGCGGAATTGATATCTGTGGTTGAATTCGAGCCCTTTAATTTCCTGTTCTGTCTTTTCTGGATCTACTGTTCCAGCTGGCACCCAGCGACCTACAGCAGTATCCAATTTTTCAATTACATAGCCAGTTAGTGGCACGCCACCATCGTCTTTGGGTTGTTTCCATTTGAGCTTACATCCCTCCTTGTGGATATCACTTACTTCCAAAGGTCCCTCCGGCTTGGAAGGTTTATCTATTATAATAACTTCTACTTCAGCTACGTCGACACCGTTAATATTCTCAGCCTTAAGCTTATAAACACCAGTATCTTTTCTAGAACTGTCTACAATAGTAAGCTTTGTATTATAGTCTTCATTCTCAATGCGTGATTGACCAGTGGGAACTAAGTCATGCTCCTTAAAGAACCAGGTCAATTCCGGAGCTGGTTCACCCTTTACGTCAACATCAAATTTCACTGTTTGTCCTGCGCGCACCTTAACAGGTTTCATTTTTTCACGATTGATGCTGGGTTTTACTTTACATTACAATTTCAAGAATATAAAGTACACAAGAGGAATATAAAGTTTATTAAAGAAAAATAAAAGATCAATAAAAATTTATAAATGAGTAAAAACTTAGCAGACTTAAAATGTTTGAAAATAAGCTATGCTTTGTTTAACTTAAGGCCGTAGCTTACGTATGCACATGACTGTAATCTGTTAAGAAGTTTTGCATAAATTTCAAAAATGAATTATAAAGCTTTTTGCAAAGCAACGTTAAAAAATGTATTCGCAACGATAATATTAATTATCTTACAGTTCCTTGGTTTTGCAAGATGTGGTTCAGTTGCATCACTTGGTTCGCTTGGGCCTGCTTTGTTTACAGCTATAACACGGAACTGATAAATGTTGCCTTCAATTAAACCTTCGACGGTGGCCTCAGGAAGTGGGCTCTGTATAATAGAAAAAAATTATGTTTACATGCTTATAAACAAAAAACTTATATTTGTTTATTGAAATTTTTATCCGAAAAATTTGGTGTCAAATGATTTAAATATATCTGTCTTATATTTTGAGAACATGGGAGTGTTACCAAAAGTAAGGAGTAGTGTATGGTGAAAAAAAACATATCTTGTAGTTTTATATCCACCATTTTTGGGATGTGTTATCTCAATCTTCAGTAAATTTTTTTGGGACTAGTTCTAGTATTGTAATAAATTGCAGTGAATAAATTCGTAGTGGCTAGATATAGGGCATAATAAATAGTATAAGTACATTGTTAATTGTTCCCTCTAATGAGACTACAAAGTCATTTGGGACCCAGGGCCGTAAATATATTTAGATATTAACTTTAGCTTAACTGGTATTTAATTTTTTTTATTAACAGTGCCCTTAGTGCAATAGCCTGTCATGACTGATGTCGTCAATTCAAATCCCATAAAATGCTCTGCTCTATATAATTGTATTTGTAACAATAAGGAAAATATAAGTTTTCAATGTCGGAATGACATATGTATATATATATGTATATAAATATATATATATATATATATATACAAACATGTATACATATATATATATATATATATACATATGTATACATTTATACCGATTAGGTTATTGGAAGACGGTTCAGTGATTAGTGACAAGGTCCATAAAAAGCATCAATTAACCTTGCCTTATGCCATCCCCATGTAAAAGTGAGTGGTTCTATTCATAGTAAGTGTAAGAAGTCAGACTTGGTCGCGTCATTTGGGATCGATCATGTGATTAGCATCGTGTCAGTAACATTTACTGGAAGATTGTAATAACAATTTATATATACTCGTATGTATAATAATAGCAATATATTATTTTTATACAAACATGTATACATATTTTTAAAGTGATAGTTTAAAAAAAGTTATTATACAATCTTGCGGTATAAATATATATTATATAGATATATTTATGTATAAAATAATTTTTAAGATTTTCTTACATCTGTTGTTAAAACTTCGTCCCAGTGTGGAGAGTATTTGTCCTTCTTTTCAATTATATACCCCGTTATTGGTGCTCCACCATTATCTTTGGGGGGTTCCCAAATAAGTTTAACCATGTGCTCATTGTAGTCATCGATTTTTGGTGTACCAGGCTTACTGGCAGCATCATATGGATTCTTAGCGATGATGCTGCCATCGGTCTCCAAAGGTTCTGACTCTCCTTCCTCGTTGATGGCCTTGACCCGAAACTGATACTCATGGCCTTCTTGCAGGCCCTTGACATCGATTTCGGTATCATTGCCAGAAGTGCGACCGACTGGTACCCAACGACCGTGTTTTTTGTCAAACTTCTCAACTTGGTACGCGGTAATAGGTTTGCCACCATCGTCTTCTGGTTTTTTCCATTTAAGCTTACAGCTATCTTTTGTGATGTTAGTGACTTCTAAGGGTCCCTTTGGTTTTCCTGGAGGTCCCAAGACATTAACTTCCACCGTTGCTTCATCCTCACCATGCTCGTTAACGGCTCGGATTTTGTATGTACCCGTATGTTGGCGAACAGTATCGATAATAGATATCTTGGTATTATACGGTACATTTTTTATTTCACTGCTGGCTGGCAGTTCTTCAGTCCTCAGCTCTCTGTCATTCAAGTACCATGTTATTGCAGGAGCTGGCTCTCCACGTACATTAATGTCGTATTTGATGGGCTTTCCAGCGCGAATAAGCAAGGGCTTGAGATTTGTGCGATCAATGCGGGGCTTAACTGAAATTTTTAATAATTCGATAAAAAGTTCAGTATGTAATAAGAAAATTTATGATTAACTACTTACGCTTCTTGTATTTAACAATTTGCATTCTACTAGCATCTGATGGTGGCGAAGGTCCTGCCTTATTAACCGCAATTACTCGGAATTGATATTCTCCATATTCTTGCAGGTTAGCTACTGTAGCCTCTAACTTATCGCCAGGTACTTCAATAGCTCTTTCCCAATCAGGTTTCTTCTTATCTTTTTTTTCAATAATGTATTTCTCAATCGGAGCACCACCGTCATTGGTAGGAGCTTCCCATTTAAGAGATACACTCTGGTTATCATAGTCGGTTACTTCAGGAGTACCTGGCTTACCGGGCTCATCATAAGGATCTTTAGCAACGACACCAACCAAAGTGGTAAGTGGCTCAGATTCACCTTCTTCATTGACTGCAGATACGCGGAACATGTACTCGGAGCCCGGACTCAACCCAGTTACGTCAAAACTGGGAGGTTCTTTCTCTCCAGGAGAACGACCAACGCGTACCCACTTTCCTGTAGCTGTATCCATTTTTTCAATAACGTATTCCTTAATTGGCACACCACCGTCATCTTCAGGCTTTTTCCATTGCAACTTGCAGCTTGTAGCTGTAACATCGCTGACGTTAAGTGGGCCCTTAGGTGAGCTGGGCTTTCCCAAAACTAAGAGCTCTATGGTTTCGCTGTCTACACCATTACGATTCTCTGCCCTCAACGTATACATACCGCTGTCCTTGCGAACCACATTGGAAATAATAAAATCGGTGTGGTAATCTATATTTTCAACTTTAATGCGATCACCAGTTGTCAATGGGATGTTATCCCGCCAACTCCAGTTTAACGTTGGGACTGGCTCACCAATAACATCCACTGACCATTTATGAGTGCGGCCAGTCTTTATTGTGACACGCTTGAATGTCGACCGATCGATTTGTGGTTTCACTAATTTTAATTTTAAGGAAAGTGAAGTAAAAATAACTAGTTTAATTTTTCTTCTATATTCTTTCTCATGGAAAGCTATGCGCAACTTTAGTGCTCCAATGGATAAACACGACATTTTAAAAATGAACTCAAAATTCTCTCTGATCAATTTGCATCTATATACATCTTACAACAGAAAAAGAAATTTGCTCGAAAAAAAAGTTTTATTTCGCATTGTTTGACAAAATTTTTAATGTATGAGACCAAAAGCAAAGCAAAGCAAGCTTCTTAGTTTAATAAATGCACAAAAATAAAGTTTTTGTAGGACTTACGGTTTTTATGTTTACACAAATGATTATCTGTTGGTTCAGATGGCTCCGATGGTCCTGCTTTGTTAACAGCACGCACACGGAACTGATAGACCATTTTTTCTTTTAAGCCTTCCACTACACATGTTGGAGAAGCATTTTCCGTTTTAGCAACTTCGGTCCAAGTTGGTGAAAACTTATCTTTTTGCTCAATTACGTAGTGTAAAATTGGACGGCCGCCATCGGACGGTGGAATTTTCCACTTCAGAGTGACGCTCTTATTATCATAGTCATCAATAACTGGCTTTCCAGGTGCACTTGGGGGATCATAAGGATTTTTGGCCAGAATAGCGTCACTTGTTTCTAAAGGTTCTGATTCCCCTTCTTTGTTGATGGCCTTAACGCGGAACTTATACTTTTTACCTGGTGTAAGACCTTTGAAATTAAAAGAGGTTTCATCAGGACCAACTTCTCCAGCAGGAATCCAGCGTCCCGTTTCTTCATCCATACGTTCCAGTGCGTACCCTGTAATTTCACAGCCACCATCGTCCTCTGGACGCTTCCACTTCATCTTGATGTGGTCCGCACGTACCTCCTCGGCTTCAAATGGTCCACCAGGAGGTAGAGGACGATCCAAGACAATTACCTGTGCCTCCGACTCAATTGTTCCAGAGCTGTTGGACAACACTAATTTAAACTTTCCTGTGTCCGTTCTTATCGCCTTTTTAATAGTAATTGAGGAGTTTCTTTCCATTTGATCTAAGCAAATGCGTTGGTTATCAAATACCAACTCCTTCGCACCTTTGTACCAAGTTGCTTTTGGTTCAGGCTCGCCGTCATATTTGATATCGTATCGAACTGTTTGTCCTTTCTTTACTGTAATATTCGTTAGGCCATCGCCAACAAGGAAAGGCTTAACGAAACGGCATTTAGCAATAATAGCCTTAGTCTTGTCGCTTGGTTCACCAGGACCGGCTCTATTGACAGCACGGACTCGGAATTCGTACTGCTGTCCTTCTTTAAGACCATCAACGGTACCAGCACGAGCATCGCCTGGTACCTCTTTACCAGTCACCCAATCGTTTGAGAACTTTTCTTTGTACTCAATAATGTATGAAGTTATGGGATCACCACCATCGCTTTCAGGAGCCTCCCACTTAAGATCAGCATGATCTCTATCCCAATCTGTCAAATCTACATCCCTAGGCTTACCGGGCTCATCCCATGGATCTTTTGCAAGAATTGTATTCTTAAATGTAGCTGGATCAGAAGGACCAATTTTATTGACAGCACGAATACGGAATCTGTATTGTTTTTTAGGTACCAGGTCCTCAATGCTCTTCGAGCATGGTTCACCTTGCTTTACTTCGGCCACAGGCTCCCATCCCTCTTTCTTGCTTATATCTTGTCTTTCAATTATATACTTCAATATAGGCGAGCCACCATCATCCCCAGGAGGCTTAAAAATGACTTTGCATGATGTTTGATAAATGTCAGTAACATCAACATCTTTAGGTGGTTGAGGTATATCTTGGCAAATAACTTTAACATCCTTAACGTCATCGCCTTGACCGTTAGATAGCTTAATTTGATATGGTCCCGACATATCACGGGAGGGCTTTTTGATTTTGAAAGTGATTTTGTCATCTGTAATAGCAACTTCTACATCCTTAATAGCTAAGGGTTTTCCATCTTTTAGAAGCTTAGCCTCAACAGGTGTCTGCTTAGTACCGCTAACTGAAAGGTTTATGTTTATAAAAAGTTTTACATGCAACATATAAAATACAACAAAAATTTTTTTAACGTAGTATGTTTTTCCCCAATTTTTTTAACGTACAAAATAATTATGTTATATTATCACTTCACGCATTTATACTTACCTTTGTATGGTACCTCTATCACGATTGGTGCATTAACTGGTCCAGCAAACTCATCAGGGCAATCGATATGGGGTTTGCTTTCACCTTTGCGAACATTAAGTTTGCAGGACGATTTTAGCTGTCCAGATTCACATGAAATTTCACCCTCGTCTCCTAGTTCCAAGCCATTGAAGATAAGCTGATGTTTACCACCACCTAAATTCTTAATCTCAATGCGATCGCTAGGTACAATTGGCTCGCCATTGAATTTCCAATCGCATGGTGCTGTTTGATCTTGTAATTCGACATCGAGAACCAATTTCTCGCGCTCTACAGCATCAGTATCCTTGAGTTTCTTATTGAAACGGTTTTGATCTAAGTAATAGGATTGAATTTATAATTAAACCATATTTTATCTGTCAGCAAGTTTAACTCACAATTGATAATTATTTCAGCCTCGGTTTTATCTGCATTAGTTGTACATTTATACATGCCAGCATCTGTGACTTTACAATCTTTAAGCACAAGCTTTCTTTTACGGCCATCCTTAACAATTTGGATACGTTTATCGGGTTTGACTTCTTCATCGTTACGCCACCATTGAACTTCACCTTGAGCATCGTCAATTTCGCAGGCCAAGGTTACAGTATCCTTCTCGGTGCACTGCTGTGATTTCAAAACCTTGACGAACTTGTATGGATATTCAACAACCTTGAGTTTGCATTCGGTCTTGTCAGGTTGTCTATCCAATTGACAGGTATAAGTGCCGGTATCTTCTATAACAGATTCCTTAATGATCAGCTTCAGATTACCATTGATATCTTTCGAGATAAGATAGCGGGGATCATCAGATTCAATCTTTTTACCATCTTTAAGCCAATGTACATTGGCCATGCTACTGCTGACAGAGCATTCCAGTGTTGTTTCATGTTGTGTGTAGCCTTCAAGTTTCTTTTTCAATGGTTTTGTAAACGTATAGCTGGGGTCAGCCTCTTCCACATTTAAGAAACCTGTACTTGAAACGCCGCCGATTTCTATCGTATACTTTCCTGTATCTTCTACTTTTGGAGCGGTAATTATCAGCTGATATGTATCGTTTTCGTTTTTAAATTTATATTTACTGCCAGGGAAACATTCCTTTTGGATAATAGGGATTGTGAAAAAAATTTTTAAAACATTTTTCATCTTACATTCATATATTATTTGAGTAGGATTTTTTGAACATCAATAATACTGTGCAACGTTATTTACATATATATTGGTTCAATATACTAATCAACAGGCATTCATTAATTTATCAATGCTTTTGATCAATATAATGAACCAATATATAAATATTGTTGTACAATATTATTGTTATTATAATCAATAATATTCAGTAATATATCTATAACATTCATCAATATATCAGCCATAATATTCTCCAAATAATAAACAATATTAATTAAATTCATTAATATAATTGATCAGTGTGTCAAGATATTAATCAATGGTACCAAACATTATGGTTCATCAATAAATATTGTTAAATACAACGTTATTTATAATATTATAATAAGTTCGCATTGTTGCTATAAGCAGCATTGGATCTCAATAAATTTCTTCAACTTATCGTGCCATAACGGCAAAAAAAATTTAAGTGATATAATTTTCGAACTAAATTTTTTGCCCAAAATGGAGTATTTGCGATCGTAAGTAATCGATTTTCGTCAAAAAAAAACAAAGTCAGAAAAATATGGCGGTTAAGCGTTTTTGGCTCGATATATATTTATTTATTTATTTCATAAATACGTTACAAAATAAATTTGCACAAATATTATTATTAACAGTTATAAACAGTATTTTAGAAAAGTTTTTGTGACTGACTATACACGACCTATGCCTTTACATAGGAAGTAGCAACGTGGTTGTCAACGAAATTCCCCAAAAAACCGCAAGATTATACGGTTATCCAGGGCAGATCAGTCAACCAGTGCGAGCGAGACGAAAAACTCTCGAGGACCAAACAAGACACACAAACCTGACCGTACTTAAGAAATAATTACGATGACGCGAGAGCTGTTCTTTAGCCCAGAATTGCTTAACGAATGGCTCGATATATATATGTTCATCCATTGCATTCACTTCTGCTCAACTCTTGCTGCTGCTGTTTACTTTGGCCTCGATTTGTTTTCTCCATTGTACTCGCATAATCAATGATCATTATTAATTTTTTATTTAGAAGATGCTTTCTTTATTTCTATAAAAAAATTTCATATTTAATAAATTAACTCTTCCCAAAATAGATTTAAAGATATTAGCAAAACTCAGCATCGGTTGCAAAATGCCGTGTCGTTCACAGCCGAAGTGATCGTTAGTTGGCAGAATAAGTGACATGTGACAATGCGATTACCATATATTAGGCTCCTTAAAAGATTTAATATGGATTCCAGTGTGTTCGCTGCTCTATGATGTCTTCGAAAAAAGGAAAAGCTTTTTGCCATCAAAGATAAATATATCAGTATTGGCAAAGCGTTTGCATTGAGGCCAATCGAGAGTTAAACATTGTAAAGGATCAGTTATGATAAGGGGTGTTGTATTACTGTAAATGGAGCAACTTGATGGCATATTACGAAAGTAGCAATAAGTATCAATTCGACAAAATAATTTTCCAAGTAAAATAAAATATTACAATGATCCGAAACTAGCAACCAAGCTCATAAGAAGTTGCTTCAATAATGAAATATTTCCGGCGCAAGCTTCCGGATACAAGCTTGCAAGTTCCTCGATGCTACGAGTTAAAGAATTTTGGGAAGGAGTGAGATGAAATTTGAAATTCCATAAAAACAAAATAAATGTCAAGATTTTTGGTGCAGTCTGCAGCATTTTAATGCCAAAGAGGCATCCACAAAATACCTCTGGCACTAATTTTCAATTGTACTTATTATTATAACTAGTAAATGCGTATTGTGTCAATCAAGGTGATCTCAAGGTTTCTTGCGCTCACTTTAAGTTTTTGACGATTATAGTTTGCAAGTCCACAGTCCGATAATTAGGGACTAATATTATAAAACACCTCAACAAAATGAAGTTTATATGGAAAAAAATAACAAAATTTTAAGAAATATTAGAAATTTCTTGATGTTTTTCATCAAAAATGCAATGAAACAATAAGAAATTTAGTAATCAATCACAAAGCATTATTTTTTAAAATAATCTTGCTAGTGGCTGTTTTAAAAAATTTCATCATAAAAAGTTTGTAAGAGGTGTTGTGACAATTTTTCCTCAAAACTGTGTTGTTAATATTTTTTTTTTTAATTAATTACACTGTGATCGAATTGTATACTTTTTTTGTAACGATCCAGGGACCCAGTGGGTAAACCTAATTTGAGTACGCTGAATCCAATTCTCTTGTTTAAAAAATAATTCAGATTGAAAACTTTGTTAAAAGTATATCAAGATGGCAATTTTTCTCCGTTTTCTACCATTTGCCAACCTTTATATCGATATATGTACATATGTGTCCTTTATTATAAAAGTGGTCTAAGTTATATGCATTTTCGCTTCGAAATATTAAATAAATCTTCAAAAAAGTTTGATAAATGTTTAATAAATATTAAATAAATTTATATTAAAGGAGAATAGAAACACTCAAAATTAAAATCTTGCATATTGGATGGTATTATTGATTAAGCATGGAAAGGAAAATTCAACGACAAGCAAATTGCAATTATTTATTTCTGCGGAATATGCTTTCCGCAAAACATCCCTGTTTTTATTAATTCTGGAGTGGAATAGTGTCAGCTGTTGTCAAAAAAACATATGCATACATATGTACATACCGCATATGTAAATACATACATATGTATGCATGTATTTTTTAAACGTAAAAACAACAAAATATAGAAAGAAGAGTTTTGGGCTGTACAACTCATGATACAATTAATACATGTAACCTCGAGGCGTCAGCTGATAAAGTTTTTTATTTGATTGTTTCGTGATGTGATCTGCCAAATGCTGCTTACGTTTTACCAATACACGCGTATAGTGCTTTTTAAAACTCAAGAATCAAGAAAACAAGATTGCTTGTGACGTAGACATAGAGTTGTTGTTGTAAAAAAGTACAAACAATTGTGTGTGGATTGTGCTCTCTCTCACACACTTTTTACACCAAACAAACGGGTGTATTCTAAGATGACATAGATGCTCAGTAGGAAATTTTTTTTGTACGGCTGAGTGCGCAATCTTGTTTTTTTGCTTCATGATTAAAACTGTGCTAATTACAAATAAAGCTTTACAAAGGCAAGTTAAACCGCAAGTACATATCTCTTGTTTTCTCTCGATTTTTGACAGTTGTCATCACAACGCGGGTACTTATATTATTGTATCATGGTCAGCGATGCCAACTTTTTATAACCCAAACGCGCTGTTCCCCTTGGCAAAACGCGCTAGAACGCGCTAAGTTATAGCATTGTCAACTACTTATAGCCAAAACGCGCTATTTTCCTACGCGCTAAATTAAATTTTAATAAAAGTCGATGTATGTAAATACATGTGTATTAGCATTTACAATTAATTTTTTTAGTAGCTATTTTCAGACCTTATAATATTTTTTCTTTTATTTTATTTTTGAAACTTTGTAACAACTTATATAAATTGTCGAATAGTTTTGCGATTCAAATGCTTTTTATACTTCAGCTAGAATAGATGCTTAATCAGTTAAATAAACTTTTTTGGTCACGAGAACGAGTAGATATTTTTAGTTGTGAAATTTACAGTATGAATTGTGTAAGCAATAAAAAGGGGGGAAAATATTGAACTGATATGATGACTTTATTTAAAACGCGCTAATTTAGCGCTTTTTTAATAAACGCGCTAAGACGAAAAAAAGCGCGTTTGACGTAGTTAAAACGCGCTAAATCTAGCGCGAAACGCGCTAAATTGGCATCGCTGATCATGGTACATGGATAGAGAGTAAGGTGGGATAAAGAAATTTGTTAAATTAAATTATTGTTTTTAGTGAGACAATTTTTAAATTTTTAGTTGAACTATAGTGAATTTTAATCAGAAATAATTTCTTAGTCGGGCTCATTTCTCATGTTCAATTTCATTGAAAATTTGCGTTAAATAGCTGATGTTAATAACAATCTCTACCCCAGTAGATAGACTTGGGTGCTGATGAAGTGCGTGGCTGCACAGAAAAATATCGGTATTTCTCCCAGCTAATAAAGTCTAATTTAACTTTTCTTCTCTTCTTGAGTTTTTGTCACATTAATTAATTAAAATATTTCATTCAACACGAATTGAAATTACTGAACTTAAGTCCGACTAAGAAATTATTTCTGAATAAAATTATTGTTTTTATTCTTATAAAAACAAAACAAAAAAAAAGTAAATTTTCATTTTGCAAATTTGTATATTTTCCTGCAATTTTGTTCTTTCCGTACGCTTTCCGTCCTAAAATTTGAGCGTAAGCAAAATAGAGAAAAATACCGAAGGAACGAAACGAATAATTGCAAATGTTGTTTCCGCACAAAAAATGCTTTCCGCATTATATATACCAAAGAAAAATATGATTTAGGCATTTCTCATAATTAAGGGCACATATGTATATCGTTTAAAAACATGTATTGATGAACATTCGTCCTAAGGAAACTTTTTGGAAAATATAAATTTTTTTCAAATATTTTTTTTAAATGGCAAAAAATATTTTTTTTAAATGTTCATTCATAATATGTTCTTCAAATCGATATAAAAATTAACAAATTTAGAGAAAACTGGGAAAAGTTGTGATTTTTAGGTACTTTTAACCAAGTTTCAATCTTAATTATTTTTTAAACAAGAGCTGACCTAAAAACGGTTAGCACCACTGAATTCAGCGTACTCGTTTATATATGTTTACCAGGTCTCCCGCTTGTTACATGTTTGAACTAGCACAGTGTTATTAGATGTAAAGGCCCGGGCACAATGAATCCGTCATACATTAAACTTCGTCTTTTTCAACTGACAGCTGAATTGAAATATACGGTTTCTTATTAGGTCTGTTGCAATCCGTCAACGTAAAGTACAAAAATTATTCAACTTTTAACTTTTTGCGTACGCTGAGTAGTTTGACAGATATTGGCAAAAATAAAATAAAACAAAAGAAATAAACGAAATAAATATAAAAGTTGAATTTAATTAATAAAATGGAGAACCGACCTATTGAAGCTGTCCAAATGCTTCCGTAGATAAAGTACTCATTGTGCCTACCTTCTCCGTCGGTACGTTAATGTCAGTTGAAAAAGCGGAAGTCTAACGTATGATGGATTCATTGTGCCCCGGCCTTAATTGTTGAAATACTTTTAATTAAAATTGAAAACATTACCCTAATTCACAATCTTGTGCAAATGGTATAGCATATTAATACTCACAACTAAGAATTGTCAAGTGGTGATTATAAATATTGTCGGCTTAGAGTGTAAACCTGCTAAATCCACTTTTTATAGCATATGACATTTTAATGCCATTCGAAAGAGAAAAAGATGCCGCATCGACTTTATATTTAATAATATTTAATTTAATTTGAAGCTCTATATGTCGAAGAAACTTAATGTATTAGGCTAATTTCTTAACCTTTCTTTCTTTCTTTCTTGTATAGAAACAGTTAACCGTATTTTGTCTCTCCTGTAAAATTTGCTGGAAGTGAGTTAGCAGGTTTACACTCTAAGCCGACGATATACTAAACCATTTTGCACATGCCACGATGCAAGACCATTTTCACAAGATTGTGAATTGGGCTATTGTATATATTAGCTTATCTGTAAGACTTGTAAATAGAGAAAAATTTTTATAAAAAAAAGAAAAGCTTTATACTTACATCTTTACGGAACAACCATTTGGGTTTGCAGTTGGGCTTGCTGAAACGAGCTTCAAAGACAACCTTCTTGTCCTTGCCTTCTTTTGCAAACTGATCAATCAATGGACTTAAGAACGACTCTTGTTTCTGAAGGTATTTTCGATGAAAAAGGGACAGTGCAGCGTTGTTTGGTGATTGTGTTCGTTACACGTGGTCGTCCGTCGTTGGTTGACAATTGATTTTGAAAAATGCGTTTGCGTTTTTTTTTTGTTTTCAATAATTTTTTATTGAAATTTATGACAGAAAAATGTTGAAAAATTTTTAGTTCGGTTTGCGTTGTCAAAAATGGGAAAAGAATTTTCTTGCGTTTTTTTTCTCATTTGTATTTCATTTTACAAATAAAAATTTTCATACACATACATATGTATGTATGCGATACATTGTTAGATAAAATGTTTGAAATGTTAGTTTCATATACATACATACGTTACGTACATATGCATGTATGTATGTACATGTATATATAGTAGAAAAGATAGTACAAATCAAGAATTTAGTTACGTACTTTTGTACATAACTATGCACTTATGTATCGCATACAATTTTATTTCTAATGGTTTTGGCTTATAAAACTTATTTTAAAAAGCATTATTTTTACAAAAATGTTTATGGTGGTGTTAAAAGCAGGCTCCATACAAAAACAAAAAATAATTGCAAGCTTTACTTACTATGTACATATGTAGTATATAAAAACAAAACATGGATAGAAAAATAAATCTATGTCAAATCAATATGTTAAAGATGAAAAAAAAATAATGTAAAAGTATAGTTACAAACATACTTATGTATGTAATTATGTCTTTTTGCAAAAAAAATATTGCAAAATAAATATATACGTGTATGTATTAAGTAGATACACATGTCCATACATATATACATACATTGTCAGCAATTTAAAATTAAACTTAAGCGAAAGCATCATACATATGTGCCCTGTGGTTGAGTGGTAGCGATGCTACGATGCTAGCCTCTCAGTCCACAGGTCGTGGGTTCGATTCCCGCTATGGACCCTAGGTGTTTTCTGCAATAAGCTAATCGCTTCGCGGGTTGTGTTTGGTTAAAAAAACTTAAATAAAATTAAAAAAAAACCTCATTGAATTACTTTGTTGTTTAATAGTGTAAATAATATTATCTAATACTGTTTAATGTGTAAATTAAAAAAAAAAAAATTATGTATGTGTGCAAAATACAATTAAGTTCATAAATAGGTCCTACACACATGCATGCATACAAATGTACGTTGAAAATGATATGGTGTTTTCAAATTGTCGCTTTCAATAACAAGCTGATTCGAACACACGTTTTTTTTTAGTTTGATGATCGAATCAGCGACGATTAAACTTAGGGTGCCTGTCTTACTGATTTTAAGTTATATTTAAAGTACTTATGTATATATTCAGAGCAAGCAAATCAGTACGCAAATGTGATGATTTTTTCATGTATGTACTGTTTTATATATCGCACATCTAGTTCAATAGTGACATAACTAAAAAAATTAGTTTTTTGACTGAATAATGCAGATTAATTATGTATCTCGTATTTTATCTTGCGTAAAAATTACGTATAAATAACTTGTACTATCACCTCGTGAGAGAAGAATATTTGTTCATGCCTTCATTTAGTTGTATGTAAATTGAAAACTTGAAACGTGTTTTCTGCAAAACTGGTTTTTTTGAGTTATGACACTATTGAACTGAATGTGCGATATTCATTTTGTTCAGCGTATAACACAGTGCAACACGAAAAAATATAACCATATACGTACACCACTACGTGATAAAAGTCAAAGACCTTGATATCATTTTTGCATTTTCTCAGGCTCATATCAAGCAAACCATTCGTAATTTTGATTTACTCTCTGCGACAAAGTTGTAGCTCATAAAGAACGAAAATTGTGAACATATAAAATCAAAAAAACTTCATCTTCAAGATAAAAATCGCAAAAAATTAAAAGAATTCAGAAGGAACATAAGAAAAAACATGTAGAAGTTTTAAAAATTGTACTATCAATGGATCATTTCCGGTTTTTTTTAAAGATCAGAGGATTTTCTATCAGATTCATTTATCTTATTTTTTCTAGTCAACTATAATGGAATGTAAATGCACTGGTAGGAAAAAGCTTATCGATATTGTTATGTGAAAAGTAATGTACGGGTTCTTACATTCCGGTTATATCTCTATAACCATTTTCACTACTCTCGACCTAATAATTTGGATCATCTGTTTCCTATCGTTTCAGCTATGTACTTTCCATTTCAGTCGGCTAACTGAGCCTTAACTGCTGCTCATTGCTATTCAAGTCTAATTTAAAATTTTAGTTAAATTTTAGTTACAACCAGGTATGTACCTCGTGCTTATATTAGTTTTTGATCCAAATATTATTTTTCATGGATCTCAAAAACAAAAAAAACTTGCTGACAATGGAAAATTACAAAAGAGTTTTTTAAGTACATATGTTACAAAAAGTAATACATAGAACATAAATTATCATAAAAAAACAAAATGGCACGTTATGTGCACGTCAAGTCACTGCAAATATTTTACAAAATACATATACATACATACACCGAAATACATAATGGACATAAAAAGAGAAGCCTCTCAAAAAAAGAAAATTAAAGATTGTACCAAAGTCTAGGCCTTGAGAATTACCATGTTGCACAGGTACATAAAATATCTGCTTGTTGCAATAATGAAAGACGCGTAAATGAAACATAGAGAAATAAATAGACAGAAAGAGAGAACCAGTTAGAGAGAGAAGGAGAAAGTGCAAAAGAGAAAAGGGAATATATAACAGATTTGAAAGAAAAATAGTGAGATATAGAGAGAGCAAGAGAGAGATTTCTGTCGTACTGAGTGAATCGAACCTCTTCTCGTCGAAATGGGTGCAATATTGGCCAATCTGGTATCAATTCAGCCAAGGATGGTCTGCGTGATGTACTTGTTGGCTATTTATGTTAAAAAAGGTATGTAGAATATTTATTACTTAGTCTATTGTTTTTTTTTTCATTTATTTTTACAATATTAAATGTTAAATATCTAATTTTGATGTTAATGATGCTACATACAAAACGAATAATATAAATAAACTCGCTATTTTAAGTAGTTTTCTGAGTAAGTATGTGAAACGTTTTAACGAATGGCAAGGAATGACCGTAATTCTAAGGAAGAACCTTCTCACTCAACTCTCTCTTAGACTACTTTTATTTTTGAGTATTTGAAAATGATTGTGCTATTTGAGAGTTTAATGTTGTAAAAATAATTGTTATCGAACTTCGGTCTAACCTACTTCAGAGTTTATTGTTGTAAAAATAATTGTTATCGAACTTCGGTCTAACTTACTTCACCCGGCTTGCCTATTGCTGTCTAGACAACAAATTGATTAGCAACAACATTTAGAGCACCATTAAAATATGTCTCACTAACAATCAGAACGGAACTTAATTCCTGAAGGCCAACTTTTACTTTATCTTAAAGCACTTATGTACATGGATGCTTATGTTTATTTACAAATAAATAAATATAACTTAATACTAATTATGAATGTATTTTTGTCTGGTAGTAATTTAGGCCGGGTTTACATCTGTGTGCCATGTGCCATACATGCATAAAAAAGCGTAACCACTAATTACTAAAGAAAAACTGTTTGATTGAGACACGTATTTATTAGGTAAACAGTTTCTTACACAACAAATAGACAATTTTATAGTATCCAACATTATTGGAAACAGTTTAAATCAATAAAGTCATGTCTGAATCCAACAGTTTTTCATTAGTAATTAGTGGTTACGCTTTCTTGGGCACATGGCACACAAGAAATGCCAGATGTAAACTCAGCCTTACATAATATCATATGTATAATTTATATATAATTATAACAATTTTGTTAATAATAAACAAATAGTTATTATGGTTATGGCAGCACTGATAGGTCAAGCAAATCTATATGTACATACATATCGATGGTCTCAAGTAGAAAGCCCCTAACTCGTATTTTTTGCGAAATTGAGTCACACCTAGTGACAAAAATTTATTACCTTAGTGTAAAAAAACGCTTTTACAAGCAGTTGTACATAAAAGTCACATTAGAATTATACAGTCTGTCTGGTGGTAGCAAGGGATTCCTTTGTTCGAAATTCCCAAGTATCTCACTACTTCCGGTCTTAGTCCAAGTGTTCCCTGGTAATGTCATTTTGACACCCGTCTGATGGCAGCCAAAGTAAGAAGGCGTACATTACACCGATGCGTCTCTGGAAACTAAGGGACACCCGACAACAATTTATCACTGAAACTCAGCTGTATTTAACCGTCTTATGGTTCACCGCCTAGTGGTTTGTAGGCAGCCCCAACTCTAGGATCGGATGCTTTAACCCAAACACCTTATCATCTTAAACAATATGATTACAGAGACCAACGGATTAGACCGATGACGACCTTCAGCTTAGAAAAATTTACACAATTTGAAACCTGCAATGTCCGCACGCTATTAGAATATACACATCTTGCACAAGTGTGCAAAGAATTCAGAAGATATAACCTGCTATTCTTGGATCTATGTGAGACCAGATGGCTTGAATATGGTTAGATTATAAAATTTGATGGCCTAACATTTATATACTCCGGTAGGCCAATAGACCAACCAAAGATGAACAGGGTTGGAATGCTTTTATCAACAGAAGCTAAATATGCGCTTATAGACTGGATACCTCACTCCAAAAGGATTATCACAGCATGATTTAGAACAAGCTCCAGAAACAAAATCTGCGTTGCTATGCACCAACCGAGGTTACAGATCTTTCAGTGAAAGAAGACTTTTATGGCCTACTGACTAGGATAACCGCTGTTGACTGGTGATTTTAACGCGCAGGTCGGCCCAATGAATTTTGGTCTTGAAAGATTAATGGGTCGACATGGCCTAGAAAGAATGACCGAAAATGGTGAGCTGTTCGTCGACACATGTTTGAATAACAATCTGGTCATCGGAGGAACTCTGTTCCCTCACAGAAATATACATAAGGATCTTTCCTGACAATATAATAGAAAATCAAATTGACCACATTGCTATTAGCAGGAAATGGAGAGGTTTAATATTAGATGTACGTAATAAGCGTGGCGCCAAGTGCGCCAGTGATCATCACATGGTAATTGATATCCTTTGCCTGATAGTTGCGGCCATCAGAAAAGATGATAAGGTTCAACGAAAATATTACGTTGATAGACTGCTGAATCTTTTAACTAAGACAAACTTTATAGAATCTCTCAACGCTTCCTTACATAACCTCCCTCACTTAACAGCAAATAACTGGACACTGATTGAAAAAAATTCATACCAAGATAAGCGCAAATGGGTCAACGATCTGCCAAGACAAGCTGAAACAGCAGCCGCCACATATAGAACGAAAGATCTTTACAGAGTAACTAAGAAACTTACCCAAAAAACGTTTATCACTGGCAGACCTCTTAAATTATCTACTGGAGAATTAATTACTTCCAAAAAAGACCAAATGTTTGCATGGGTGGAACACTATTCATCTATGTTAACATGCACGTCAAACACTGGTAACAACACATGTGACTGCAAATACTACAATGTCAGAGATGATATACCCAAGGAATTCCTTGAAATTACCAAGACTATTGATGCCATACCATGTTCCTGGGTCAGACAGTATACCGCCCGAACTGCTTAAAGTGTCTCCCGAAATTAGTGCTAAGATTATGCTCCATATTGTCAAACAGTTCTAGTTAACTAACATACCCAAAAAGGGGGACTTGTCATAGTGTAAAAACTGGCGTGGTATTACCCTTATCATAATGGCAAAAAAAATTATCTCCCAAATTATCAATAAGAGGTAACAACTGCGTTCGACTCGCTTCTTCGTAATGAGCAGGATGGCTTTCGCCCACGAAAATCATACATCGATCATGTTAACAGCATCATCATTGAGCAATCTGTCGAATGGAGATCTCCGCTTTACTTGGTCTTCATTGATTTTGAAAAAGCTTTTGATACCCGATCGTATTCGGCTATATGGAGTACACTAAAATTTAAAGGCACCCCAGACAAAAGTTTCGTACTCATAAAGTCGTGGCATGCTGTCGTATTATCCATGAAGACTCTGTCAATGACAAATTTGAAATCAAAACCGGAGTAAGAGAAGGTGGCGTGCTGTCACCCTTCCTCTTCAATATTGTCCTGGACAATATAATGAAGAAAGCTTCCCGAACGCAGAGGGGAATAACATGGGGACTCAACAGCAGACTAGAAGATGTTTACTATGCAGACGACACCTGTCTTTTATCGCACAATCACAATGACATGCAGGCTAAACTTAACACGATTCAGGTCGAAGCAGCTAGATCTGGTCTGAAAATAAACATTACCAAAACCAAGGTAATCAGATTAAATGTCCCCAACAACATACCGTTTTGGATAAATCATCAAGAACTTGAAGATGTCTCAACGACTTGTTATCTCGGCAGCCTACTGACTATAAAATGAAACTCTAGTGATGACGTTCTAAACCAAATTAAATACGCCAAGCAAGCATTTGGTTGGCTTAACCCACTATGATGGTCTGCGCATATCTCAAAGAGAACCAAGTTGAACATATTCAACTCCTGCATAAAATTCACCCTTCTCTATGGTTGCAAATCCTGGAATGCACCCTCCAAAGACCTTAACTTGCTGCAAGTTTTTATAAATCGATGACTGCGAAAAGTTTTAGTACTTTTTATATTTTTGCCAGTTACTATATTTAATGTAAGATCATGGATCTTAACTGGTCAAAAGCCCATAAATGCTGAAATATTAAGAAGAAAATGGCGATGAATAGGGCATACCTTGCGAAAGCCCAATGATGGCATCAGAAAAAACTCTATAGAATTGAACTCTCAAGGTAGCCGGAGAAGAGGTAGACCATCACACACCTGGCGCCGACAAATGGAACTCGAAGCTGTCAGACAAAACAATGGAACCAACTTGTTATGGCCCTATGCTTCTGACAGGAACTACGGGAACAAATATATAGATATATATATATGTACAGTCTATATAATATTTTTACCTTCTCCTGTTAAGTTACAATTATTTGAGTTGGGGCCTTTATATTTGAGACCAACGATATATATGAACATATGTATGGTTTTGGCAATGGTTAAGGCTATAATATTAAAATGTAGTACGTCTGATTGAACTTTGAACGACAAACGGTCTGTATCTGTGTTCTGTAACTTGTGAGAAGTTTTCGCGTCGAGATATATCATGCAATTATTTTGGATATCCTGTTTTCCACAGCCTGATTCATATACAAACTGAAATAAAGTTACAAGAAGGGTCAGCGAGAAACATTCGGTATTTTCTTGTTATTTCTAAATATGTGCGATGCCGTTCACATTTGTTGTGTTATTGTGATAGGAAAGTAATATCAGAAATATCATCTGCATTAAGAACTAATTTTAATATAATGATATTTAGTGTCTAGTCTAGTGTATTATAACAACACAAAGTTGCCAGAAAAACACACTGAACATTTGCGTGTTTAAGGAACTGTTTAAATCTAAAATACCTTATTTGAGATGTTTTGTTAAATCGTCGTATTTAAGCTCTTAAACACGAATGAAACCTTAAACATCTGAGTGTGATCATAATATTATACGTGTAAAGAAATCTGTATAACTCAGTTTCTGTAGTTTTTCTCGCATCGAGAAAAAATTAAATAATTATGTTGGTTGACCTATTTGACACAGGATTATTCATATAAAAACCTAAATAAACTTGCAAAAATGATCAAACAATATGAATTTGCTAACTCACCCTGTGATGCACAAGATGATAAAAAAAATTCGACTAGAAAAGTTCCCACATTCACTACAGAAACGAGGTACAGTTTTTAAACTTTTGCAGGAAAAAGTGCTTACTTCCTTTTTGGCAAAGATATTTATACATACTATGTATGTACATAGTAGTAAGTTTAGAGGTCTTAAAAATTTATATTTTATTCGTGTCTATCATGAGTTTCGTTTTCAATTAGAATGAACATTTTCGAATCGCAAAATAGAAGATTTGGGTTCCGCATTTCACATCATTTTTAACCTTTTTGAACTCATTTTTGAAAGGCAATTTAAAAACTGTTAAGCCTACAATACACGGCATGTAAAAGACCACATGCGCATGTGATTCTGACGTAATTTTGACGTCATCATGATGCTACATTTCCTACATGCCGTGTACTAGCTACATACGTACATGTAGATATTCACATGCTTAAAGATGTGCTGCCTCTGAAAATGTCTTCGATTCGGCTACATGTGCCATATTTGTATTTTGAAACAAAAATACTATACAAATTTTACGGCATGTAGCCACTACTAGTAATTTAAAAAAATGCAACGAATATGCTGAAAATTCTCGTGACATCATAGCCACATACGCATGTGGCTTTTTACATGCCGTGTACTATAGGCTTTATGCAGGAATGCAGTATATACACGAGCTTTGTGTCAAATGCAATGTATAAAGTTATATTGTTTATTTTTTTCTGAATGTTTTGTTTCCGAATATTTTTGCTAAAAGTGGAAATGTTTTTCATGTTTCTCCTTTTTTTGTATCAAAACCAAGTATATGTATATTGGTTTTAATTTTCGAATTAGGTAGATAAGATATCAAACCTAATGCCAAAAAATATGTTATTTATATTCTATTAATTTTTTGTGTAAATAAGGAGATTTTATTTGCTTTCACGGTGCTTGGTGCAGTCGAAAATAAAACGAAAAAACTATTCGGAATTATTATTCAGGACACCATAATATGTGGAAAAGATTCACTTTCACGCGGATGTTAAAATCATGGCAGACACGATTATCAAGGAATATACATACATACATATATATGTATGTATGTGTGTAGGCACGTATGACAACAATGGAGTTTATAGCCACGTTTGTGTAAGTACAGATGCATTGCGACTACGACTTTCTTTTATGTAAATTGCATAATGGAAAAATTAGAATTTTATGAGACACAATCAATGTTTATGTTATAAATATTAACTTAAAGGGTAGGAATTAATATTAAGTTGTTAACTTTTCGAAATGAGAACATCAAACAAAATTTTATAACACGTATTAAGCATAGAACTGCAGAAAGAAATGCAAAAAAAATTTAAATAAAACACACACGAATTTATTATTAGTGTGCCTTATATTTATTATAACTGATACTCCGTTCGAATTTGAGAAAAATGTTGTAAAATTTTAGGCAAAAGCCTTACGTTTATACTAAATAATCTGTAGTATAAACGTATTCAGCAATATGTATTTAAATGCACATGTTTCCGTAAGTATGTATGCACATATGTTTCCGGTATAATTCAATGACCGTCAATGTTTAAAAGTACAAGAATATAAATGCAATTAAAATCAAGAAAAAAAATTCTTCAACTAAGTTTAGATTTACAAGAATATGAAATTTTTATTAAATTAATGCATTAATTAATAAAATAATTATGTCAAATATTAATTAATGGAATAATTATGTCAAATAAAAAAACATATGTATATATGTATACATACGTGCATTAACACATTGGCGGACAGTATAAATTAGTTGTTGGCAAGTGAAGGGACATTTGCTATAAAAAGATAATTTCGAAAGATAAAAGGTTGAGGTTTGAACCAAAATGTATTTCAATTGAAATCTTACTAATTGCTCACATATGAAAATAAAATGTTTTTTAAAGGGTCGTTAAAATTATATTTCAATACTTTATAACTCATTTCGCGTCGGCATATGCAGTTTCCTCCTCATACCTGGAACGACGGCATTTCCCTTCATGTCCTTATATTTGCACAATTTTCGAAGGCATATGCTGACTTGTCCGCCAACGTACCTACAATGAATCATACCTTCCCGAAATCTGACTTCGGTACATTTTGATTCAAAATATATACATTTCATATGTTTTTTAAAATTAAACATAGTACATAGTCAGCCCAATCATAAACAAAAATTCTGCAAGAGTTTTCTCACTTTTCCCATTTCTCCTATCATGAATCTGTTTTTTCCCTTTTTTTACAAAATGCGGAAATAAAAAAAAACTCCCCGGGTAAAAAGTAGGTATTATGAACGCAGTTGAACTTGCTTTTTTTCACTAAAAATCTTTCTCTTGCAAAACAGAAGGGGTTTACATAAAAACATAGTTAATACTCCATTAAAACAAAATTTATATACATAAACTTGTATTTTATAGTTCTGTTATTTGGAAAACCACAAATAATTCCCAAATAAATAATTTATAAACTTTTTTTATATATTTTTACAATTTGGTGAATTTTAATAATTTTGTTTACTCCCTCACTCAAAAAAAGGCAGAAACAAAATGTCAACAAACAAGCAAAACAACGAGCTTCATAATGCGGTGGCGCAACATATAATTCTTTTTTCTTCACAAGGAATTTATGATTGGAGGAATGTTTTCTAAAGAAAATTATTTTCAGTGAGAAATAAATTCCGAGGGAATATTCATGATTGAGCTGACTATTTCTGCAAACTTTTATCTGTTTTTGGCTATGTTGAAAACAGAGTAAAGATTTTAAGTCAGAAAACTTTAAAATTTACAAAATACTTACTAGTCGAATGGAATAAAAAAAGCTTGGCAATCTAATCGCTTGCTTCTTAATAACCAAAATCTATTCAGTTCTATGCTTGGCATGTTTCATTGTTCAATGTTCATTTTCATTTCGGTAATCAGAAAAGGTTTTATTGGTAGAGAAGATCATTAACAAATATGTACATAAAAGAAGTATTGAAATTTTTTATATACATATTACTCGTATATGCAGCAGATAAGCCATCTTGTATGCAAGTTTGTTTGAAGTTATTTAATAGAGAATGTCTTACCCTTTCAACTTTTTTAAGAGCAGGCATTGGCTTTTCAGTTTCTTTTAGTTCACCCCAATTGGGATCTTCTTGATCTTTGTCCCATTTTTGATAACGACGTTTCTTTAACATGGCACGGAAATCCATGCCGCTTGAATCTGATACAAACAATTGCATTTCGGCTGAATCCTCGCCATGTATATTCGATACCACAACTTTATATTTTCCCTCATCGTTAGGTTTACACTTACGCATACATAATGTTATTGTGTTCGTTTGACCATCGGTCAAAAACTTAAATCGACCACCTTCAAGAATTTCACTAATACCCTTGTAGAATTTGAATGTTGGTGCAGGATTACCTTCTACTCCCACAGTCATGTAGGCAGTCGAATCTGTTTATGATTTTTATAATTTATTTATATAAACATATGCGTATTTTTGTTTCAATAAAAGTTTTTAAGATAAGATTTTGCAATAAAAAAATAGGGTAGAAGAAATTATTTGTAAGCACAGAAATTGAAAAAGAGATAAAGACAGGACAGTCAAATAATGTAAAGAGTATTTTTGCAAACGGAAACATGAATATATCAAACTTACCTTCAACGACGGAATATGATTCTTGAACATCAATAATTTGCGGTGGTCCGCCATCGCCGATTTCGCGCAGGGGTGTTGATGGCTTATTGATAAGGTCTTCAAGATCCTGTACACTTGGTCTACGAACATCGATTGACGTTCGACGTCTCTGTTTTTTTCACACGCAACACATTTTCACACACATAAATAGACACATGAAACATGTATATTGATGACAACAAAACACCGCCAGGAAGACAAAATGTAAACGAAAATAATTTTTATTAGTATTGTAATTTGCATAATATAAAATATGTATTGATAACAGTATGCGGATAATGGGAGAAGAAAGGAAACAAAACTACAAATTAAATAAACTCAGCAAAAATAAACGCAAAATTGCAATAACTTATGAAAACTCGCGGCAAATCATTTGTCTAATTCACAATCCTGTGTATAAATACGATTACATAAGCATGTTTATAAGCAAGTTTTTATATGGAAATTAGTCATTGTTTACAATATGCAAGTCTTATTGGTAAGCTGAGTAGTTTGTGAGGACAGAGAGACGAAGGGAAAAGAAACGTTTTTTAATCTCTCTCGTAACAAACTAATCAGCTTAGCAATAAGACTTGCATAGTGTAAACTAGGACTTACCAACAATTCATATGCAACATAAAGGTTCATTCAGACGTGCCATACCATAATGATATATATATTTGCTTCTCCTATAAATATATAGCTGTGTATGCTTTCATTTGTTTATTAATTTCAAAAGAGTAACAATCAATTGGTTTCTATATTTATGGCTGTGGCGTTATGGCGGGTCACCTATAGCTTTAATTGGATGAGACATACCATATTGCCATAGCCATAACAAAAACCCAAACTCAATTTGGTTTCTATGGTTATGGTTATGGCGAATCTCCTTTTAAGTGCAATTAGACGTGCCATACCATAATGCCATAGCCATAACCGAAACAAAATTCAATTGCTTTCTACGATTATGGTTATGGCATTATGGAGAGTTACCTATAAGGTTCAATCAGACGTGCTACAACCATAACCATAGAAAACAGCTGTTCTAACCAAACTAATGGGCAACACTGTATTTAATTATACGTGACTTGCCATATCGCCATAGCCATAAACATATAAACCAATTGAATTTTGGTTTGGTTATGGCTATGGCATTATGGCTATGGTATGTCTAATTTAAGCTATAATAAAATACAGTATTGCCCATAAGTTTGGTTTGAACAGCTGTCATGCATGATTATGCTTATCGCTCGTCTGATGGAACCTTAAGTATTATGTGCTTATTCTGGCCCGAGAAACTCTGCTATAACATAAAAATAAATGTGTACAACTGTTCGTATAGTATATGAAGTGTCCGTACGGAATCCTTCGTGTGCGAGTTACAGTCGCACTTTACTGAATTTATTGTATACGAAGTTTGATGTTTAGCTTTTGCGCAAGTAGATATGCTGCCCGGTTTTATTTATGCAGAAAAATTTTATTGTATCATAAGATTTTGGGAGATTTTGGCAAAATGTAGTGAGGAGCCAGATTTCGATTTAAATGGAAAATCTAGTCAAAATCAACTAGATTTTGCTCGAAATATCGTATGTGGTAGAATTTGCTCAGGTGTAAATTACTATAAGACAACATTTTTGGTTTGTTTAATTTTAAGTAGAATATTTGTTTAATTTTTGCCACAAGCCCAATAGGCTAAGGTTCGTAACGCTCTGTAAACCAAATTGTGAGTTTTGTTTGCTTATAAAATGCAAATTCTTACGTTTCGAATTACAGAGTAGACTCCCAGCTTCGCCGTTTACTTAAGCAAATGGCACTTGATGAAAAGTTTCTTAGGGGCTATTAACATATTATGTAACACTATTTTTGGACTTTTTATACACCCACCACCAATCTCGAAACCCTTTTTACAAAATTTTCGGTATAAATTTTCTAAACTATAACTCTTACAAATACCCTTCTCTTGCATACATATGTATTTGCAGAGTTGCTAAGGCCGGAATAAGCATATTATAGCTAGCCCTAGACAACGCAATAGGCTGTGAATTGTTGAATTCATATTCAGTATTTTAATTTTAATCGACTATAAAGCCGCGAGGAGTTATGAATTTGTGATTCTCATAAATATAAAAACTATGCCAAAAGTTTTCATAAATCGTTGAACTTAATTAAAAAATAAATCAATAATAATACTTTCTACAAACATTTCAATTTGTACTACAATTTCTACATATTTTAATAGAAAATTTTTAGTGACAATATGAAAGTTTTATATGTATATAATTTTGCTATAATAATGGAATTAGTTATGAACTGATGAAATTACTAAATTTTAACTCGTGGGCTGTATTACAAAAATTAAAACTATGTACAAATTTCAACAGCCAATTGAACAAAATAATAATAGTAAAGTACTACTAATTTGTTGAACTACAGCAATGTATAATGAAAATTAATTAAAATTATTGTAATATATAATGACTGATTCCCTTATGCTCCTTATAGGAACTATATATATATATATATATATATATATATATATATACATAAAGTTGATCTTCCAGCTTAAGTGTAAATAAGAGTACAGTTCTATGGCAAGTATTGTTATAGAACATTTTAATCCATTATGTTCTCGCTTAAAGGTGCACAAAAGCACATGGAGAAGTCCACAGAAATGTTCCTAGTGGGTTATTATTATATAATACAGCTGAAAACATCCTTCATCTGAAATTTTAGTCTTAATCAGCGATGACAACATTTCGCTCTGAAAGGTGTTAACTTGCAAGCAAACCAAATATCGCGTTTGCGTTAAAAGAAGACTAATTTTTTACATTTTTTGTTTTGATAATATCAGAAATTGGTCTTCATTAGCTGTGTACTTATGTATGTCAAAGCGAAATTAATTTTGTATTGAGGATTTTATTACGAAGTTTCAGTGTTACTTAGCCATACTTATCCAAAACAGTAAGCGCTTTTTAGCTGATCAAAAATTCTCTTGACCATACAATTTATATGAAGCAAACCAAACCAAAACGTCGGTAACGCCTTGCAATTGGAGAATCCGATTTTTACAGCACGTCAAGTAGTGAAGTTGGCTGCTAAATAACTGTTATTGTTATTGTTAAAAAGTAATGGCATATTATCATTTTAACAAAAATCTCCACAGACTAAGGAACATGTTACGAAAAATGTGTTTTTAATGTATTCTTTTTTAATAAAGACGGTGGAACCAAAAACTAAAGATCAGTACCTGGATTCTGTAACTTTTTGCGAACCGAAAATCGCAATATTTATCGACATATTTATTCATTTGCGGTAACGATAATGTGTTTCTGCAATTAATTTTTTTCGATAATCTCCATTTGTATTTGAATCACGATTTAATTCAATATCATGTGGTACTTCTGTATAGAAAATGTAAAACCAAGCGAAAAGCACAAAGAAAAATAGAGAAAAGCTAAATTAATTTGATCTTATAATTCTATTTCTTTATTGCTTCAACCGACAGCGACTATCGTTAAAATATGTTATTGAACAGCAAGGTCGATAAAATTTCGATATATTTATTATAGCGATACGATTGTCGTAATAAAAGTTACTGAATTCAGGTACTGCTGTTTCGTTTTTGGTTCCATTATCTTTATTAAAAAAGAATACAGTTTAAACACATTTTGTGGTTTTGTCCTATGGAGCATTTCTAAGCAAATATACGATATTTCACTATTTCTGTGGTTGCATTCTTTTCAATGTTTTCATATCCTTTTCATAATTTTTTTTACATTAATTTTTAAGATTTCTCCAATTTATTTTCAATTGTCACCGTTGCTTGTTTTTATTTACTCTGCGAATTGAAAATCACCGCACAGAACTTCTCGTAACGAAATTAGACAGAAAAATATTGCACATCGAAGCAGACGTTAGGATACATAAAATAATGCGTTTGGAAATATAAAATATTAAAAAATTTTGATATTTGAGATATCAAAAACGACAAACGAAGTTCAACAAGAACCATTCCACACAATGGAACATTTAGTGGAACATTTCCATGCTTCTACTAATATTCCTTCGTCTGTGGGCTTTATTAGTCATATCCTTAAAGGTGTCTTTACATGGTAATACAAAGTATTACGACTTTGGAGAATCAAAATATTATGAAATTCTCTCCGTGTTAAAAAAAAGATAACAAAAGTCTGTTGTAGGTATTTTTCATATTTACACTGATACTATAAGTAAAATGCGAGCAAAGATATTAAACTGTTGAGTTAATAACAAAAATTGGAAAGCTGCAAAAAGGTGTACTAATAAAACTTAATATTGGAGAAAACATTTTATTATTTCAATGCAATTTTACGACAAAATATAATTTTTTTATAGGTTTGTTTATTGTTTGTTTACTTTTGCTGTACCATCAGCTACTTGATGGTTGCAGTTGTATAATATTTACAAAAACAACATCAAAATTTCCTGATTTGATTTTGGTTGTTTTTGAAAAATTGTTAAAACCTTCAATAGATGCCATTAGTGCTGCCAATGTTTACTTTGCAATACACCTCTGGCTTGATGAGAATACTTAGGTTTCTAAAATGGTTTAGAAAATAAACATTTACCGATACATTTTGCTTTTACATGATAAGATTTTGTATAATCTACAGCATTTTTTGACATGTCGTAATACATTGTATTACCATGTAATGACACCTTAAAAAATATGTACATATGCATTAATTTTCATGGTACATTGACTTTCCTGCGAACTCCCCACCAGTTTTTTACTTTACAAAGTTTAATTCGATTTGAAATGGACCTTGTATTTATTACGAGTATGTAATATGCTTAAGACAATTACATACATAAATACATAAATAATTGTAGGTAAAATTAGATTACACATCGTTGATCACAAGTAGAAAGGCACTAACTCATTAAACTGTAACTTTACAGAAGAATGTAAAAACATAATAATAAACAGTAAATGTGCTTTGTAAAACTGCTGGTAAAAGCGTTATTTTTTACACTATTGCAATAATAATTTTTTTTTTGATGAGGTGTATTTGGGTGAAATGTATTGGAATCACTGAAAAACTCAATTTCGTAAAAATATGAGTTAGGGCCTTTCTACTTATGAGCATTTCCACAGAAAGGTCCACCCACCGACATTGAAAATTATTTTGTTAATAAACAAATGATTTTCTTTTATTGCATTAAAAATTTTTAAAATAACTATAAGTTATTATCAGTTTGTCTCGTTTGTTATTATGAAAAAATTGGTCTCAAAACTGCAATTGCATTTTTTCTTGCTTTTAGTTACTTTTGACGACATTTCTCTTTGATAATAATTCCTTACATATTTACATATATTATGACTGTAAAAATGTGAAATTTATGAAAACAGACCAGACAAAGCTGGATTTATGGTAAATTTTTCGTTTCATTTTGTCCATCTTTTACTGTCCCGTTCTAGATACTTAAAACATAAATTTTTATCAGTGCTCCGCGATCGTTAGAATCAAGTAGCTGAACATTTTACTCCAAACTAAGATTTAGTGGCTAAACTAATTTAATTCATTTAATTCATTTAATTTCATTTAATACACTTACTATACATATTTTTTTGGTTTTCATATTGTGTCCCGTTCGCTATCGCAGGTTAAATATTAAAAAGCACAAATATTTTACCAAATATCTTAACCAGTGTTGCCAGTAGTTTTCTCGAAAATATACCTACACCTGCTTAAAAAAAATTCGATTTTTCCCTACACGTTGAAAAAATTTCTCCTACAAAAATCCCTGCGCATTTTTTGTCATTAAAATAGAAGAAACCCATTTTTACTTTGGCAAAAAAATAAGTAAAAAACTAAAAAATAGCACATACATATGTACTTTTAATTAAATTCAATTTAAACAACAAAAAGTTTTTTAAAAATTACTATGAATAGTTCTTTTCAAAAAAAATTTTAAAGGATAAATTCAATTCAGGTACAAAAACCGGTTATTTTAAAATCATATGAATTACACATACATGTGTAATTCATGTACCAGATGTGCTAAGTTATCAGCTGAGTTTTTTAGGAATTTTGGCTTGTCAAATTTCATTTCAATAAAATTTGTAGGAAGTTTGATTGTTCAATTTTCATTGCAATAAAGTAGTAGGCAGATTTGGTGGTTGCAGCCTTGACAACACCTGTTATATGAATTCGCCTTGGCTTGGCATATACATACAAACATATTAGTGTCACCAACTTTTTAAACCACAAACATCTCTGGAAACATATTTTAAAGCGATTTTAACGAAATGAAAATTTTTGAACCCTTTTGAAAAAGAAAATATTACTAAAAAACGATATGTTTGCATTTATTTCATAAATAATGCGACATAACGAAAAAATCCCTACATTTTCGAGAATATAAAAAATATGTCCGGTTTTCCCTACGGTTCTATTTTAGTATCAAAAATACCTACATGTAAGGATTTTCTCCTACTTCTGGCAACTCTGATCTTAACATACATATGTACTTATGCAGATATTAATAATGATGGTTAAGGATGAGGATTTAAGCGGCCCACCCACTCGCAATATAATTGTGCAATTTTTCGTATTGTACAATAATATCGTCAATGTGTATGTCATATTCGAAGGTGGCACAATACATTGGCAAATATCAAAAGACTTTTGATTTTTATTGTACAATCAAGACAATTGTGTAATGTGGTGGCAACATTGGTCAATGTTGTTTGCTCTTTCACTGCCAGGAAAATTGGGCAATATTTTCTTTACAAATATTGTGCCATTTATTGCATAGTATAGGTCATGGTAAAATTATACAAGGTACATGCGCAAACCCAGTCTGTTAATGCAGAAAGTTGTCAAAAATGTTAGTGTATGTGTGTGAATAAAATGATTACAGTGTTGCCAATGGATTTGCACATAGCTGTGTCTCCAATTACACATTGAAGAAAATTACACTACAAATCTTTTGTGTAGGCTACAATTAAAACAAAAATAAATAAAAATACAACCCAAAGTATAATTACACACAGATTATACGTGAATCTCATTACATGGCCTACACATGAGATTAGAAATTACACACTGTGTGTTACACACATATTGCCAAGACTGAATGACTGTAATCATGCATGAATGCCGCGTCTGCAAGTGTACTTTAGTTACCCTGTGATTATTATTTTTAAAAACAAAAGACATCTGTTTCTGACAATTGTTCGTTTGTTTCTACCAACAAAATGCGTGTGTTTTTTTGTATTGTAATTTTTTTGTAGTCGTGCAAATTGTATAATTTTACCATGGTATAGATCAAAATGACAATAATATGTAAAACAACATATGCAATAATATTGTATAATGGATGGGCCGCTTTAAGATTAAAAGCAACTAATACGGCGTATTTATTAAAAATAATGCGCCAATTCACAAAGTGTTGTATTGCGTCACATTTGTTGTAAGTCATAAACGTTTAGGACTGTCATAAAAACTTGCTCATATTATTCATATAAATTTATTATATGACAATAAAATTTTTTTACCTATGTTTTTTCAGTCTGCTATTTATTTTACATAAATATTTTCTTTTTTTACGTTCAAGAGTTATGCTCAAAACACAATTGGGAATAACGATGAACTTTGCATACTTCGACGGAATCTCCTTCAAGAATTCGTGGCGTATTCGCAGATTTTTTAATTTTTCTAGATGCTGTCAAAAACAAGTTCTAAATTTTGTCCCTTTAGCGATATGAGGTTTATTGCTTCTACAGTGTTATTAACGTACTATCAAAAAATGGCAACAAGCAAACAAAAAATTTTAAGATTTCTTTATATTATACCATTTCAAAGGTGAGTAAATGTCTCGTTCCCGTTCTAGATCCTGAAAATTACCATTTGTAAATAATAGAACTATATATAGGGACATATTGTTAACTTGTTTAGGATGTACAATTAGAGGCACGTGTACATACATACATGTCGTCTACTTTGCAGTGATAACTTGAACACTATACATATGATAACCGTGTTTTTTTCAGAGTGTCACAAATTTGAGTGGGGATCACTGCTTTATTTGAGCACCCATTTAACAGGTGATAGTTGCTTTTTGCTTAGTTTGCTTTGAAATTGTATTATGAATCGACATACACCAGAGTAACGCGTGCAAATTGTTCAAATTTTTAATAAAAATAATTGTTATATTCGTCAAACTTATTGTGCACTTCCAATGAAGCCCATTTCTGGTTGAATGGGTATGTAAATAAGCAGAATTTTTTTCATTTGGAGTGGGAAGAATCCACAAGCTTTTAACGAAACACCATTATATCCACAAAAAATTACTGTTTGGTGAGCTGTATGGGCTGGCGGAGTCATTGGCCCACATGTCTTTAAAAACGATGATGGTCAGAATGTTACTGTCAATGGTGAACGGTATAGGAACATGATTCGAAATTTTTTCGCACCTCAATTACGTGGCCTTAATCTTGATGATATGTGGCTCCAACAGCATGGGGCCGCATGCCACACAGCGAGCGCTTCAGTTGATTTACTCAAAGAAACTTTTGCTGATAAAATAATTTCACCTAATGCCCAATTAATTGGCCACCAAGATCGTGTGACTTAACCCCATTGGACTATTTTCTTTAGAGTTATGTTAAGTCAGTTGTCTACGTCGATAAACCACAAACAATTAAACACTTAGAAATCAACATTCGGAGAGTTATCGGTGAAATACGGCTGCAAATGTTGCGAATAGTTGTTGAAAATTGGTGTTCCAGATTGCGCTTTCTACGCGCCAGCCGTGGCGGCCATATGGCAGAAATCATATTTAAACATTACTTTCATAAAATTTTCTTTCCAATAAAGCCCGTTTTATTGATATTAAAAATACATTTTATTGTCTTATTATGATTTAAACTTGTGTCGCTCGATAAAAAACACCATTTATGTATTTATGTATGTATGTACATAAGAAAGGCATTCAAAATTAAACTTTTTATTTAAAAAAAAAGCCGTCTCTTCCTTCAATTAGTATAAACTGATATGATGAAAATTTGATCTAAATCAATACAAAAAATCTAATATTTATTTTATCGGACAGTTGTGAAGGTCACTTGATAATTCAATTTTGCTGAACTTAGTATGAGCTATCCTAGTCTATTAGTCTAATTTTTAATTAATTTTTCCATTCACTTTTTTTATTCCTATGAAATTTCGTGTATACTTTGCCTTTGAAATGGCTCAATAATTTAAGGAAAATTGCCAGCTGTATCTACGAGTAATTGTTGAGCACAAATGATTCTATTATATACGAATCGTATATGTATGTATATTATACATTGTATAAATACATATGTACATATGTACATATATACATACTATATCTTGTTTTGCACTAGATTATTAAATTATATGAGAGTAATAATAAACATTCTTGTTAATGGCCTTTCACACACGAGACTAATTTTTATGCCGCACAGTTTTTGTTCTTTTTAGAACACACGAGACTGGCATCAAAATGTATACGTACACACAGCTTTGTGTATATTAGTGTTTTTTGTATTCATTTACCATTTGGTGTTTTTTAAGTTGTGTGTGTGTGTTGGTTTTGTGCTGCTGATGCGGGGTTGTATCTGGTTGAAAAATTATGCCAACCACAAAATTACTCCCTTTGCCTCTCTCACGAACAAACTGGCGTGTTATGCCAGCACAATTGTTCTCGTGTGTGAAAGGTGAATGTATATACATATTATGTTGATATTTTTATTTTTTTGAAACTGGCATAAATGGCTGTTCAAAAACCATTGCATTGTTCCGTTTGTGTACGAGCGAGTATTTGTGGAAATGTTTACCTTAAGTGCACATGAATTCTTATGAAATATTTTTCTATTTACACTTACTATATATCACAGTCAAGGATTATTTACATTTGATGCGGCAAAGTAGTAATTACACATTTCATGAATTGAAAAAAAAAATTATAATCTTAAGCTAAAAAAGCTTTTTAAATCAATTTCAAAGAGATATTCAACCTGTTTGGAATCCCCCATTTCACCGGGTCGTGGTTTGTTTTTCTAATTTGAATTTGAGTGTCGTAAATATCAAAAATAAAAGTAAAATAAAGAGAGAATAAATTAATAAGGAAAATTAAATAATTAACTAGAACTACATACATAACTTATATCAATTAATACTAAACACTAATGCCTGCAAATTTTAGCATTTATTTTTCTTTTGGGTACTCAGTAGTACTTGCTACTCTGTTAACATATAAAGGTATATCGTTTTTTCCATACAAAGTTTATGAGTATGTAATTTCTGAGAATTTTTCAGTAGTGAGTATCCAAAATATCTTGCAAGTACTTGATACTCGGTACCCACTCAATTATTTGCCAGCACTACTAGACACGGATGCAGCCAAGGCACATCAATCAGGTACCCTCAGTACTACAACAAATATTACAACAGCAATAACCACATGTACTTCGTGGGTATAAATTGCCATCTTACTTTTCAAAACAGGGTAGCATGGCCAGAGTGTATGCGCCTTGGATGCAGCTTTTATTTTATTTAATTTTGATATACGAGTGCATATGTAGGTGGTGAGTTAGTGAATGAATGTTCTTTTAACATCTCTCGCTTATACGACCCTGTTGATACTTACATACTATGTACATCTGCATATACATATACACATTTTTGCATACATACATATAAAAGGTATTTACCACTACATATACAACATAATAACATACATACAGAGTATCTACTTAAATTTTTAAAAAGAATTTAAATTAATTTTCTCCTTATCAAGGTTGGCATGAATGAAAAAGAACATAGTACGCTTTGGGCATATCATACATATGTAAATATGATATGCTCGTATGTACATACGTACGTGAATGACTTTGTTATTAGTAATCGATGGTCGATGAATTAAACGTATTAAGAAACCGACCTTGATAAACGCAACTAACTTAAGCTTTTATGTAAATTAATAAAAATTTTTAATTTTGGAACAAATTAACTTAACCTAAAATTGTCTTAAAAAATATTAAGAGTCAGTTTATCTTTTGCAATCAAAAATGCATTATTTACAAAACAGCTTTTAAGCTGTTAAAAAATAGTTTTCACATTAAGACTTTTGCTCTAAGTCTTTTTTAAAATAAATGTATGCATATAGTGCAGATAGAGATACACATGTAACCCAAGTTTGGATCTTGATTAATTGACTCTTTATGAAAGATATACGATGTACATAAGACACACAAAAGTTTTTTAAAACAGACTAGGGATCTGTCCCAGAATGTCTACATCGTAAGACAGGCCCTAAAGCACGAATTGGTAATGTTAAATGTAGTCGTAATTTGTTTGATGGTTAAAATTATATATGTATATAAGATATTAATTCAAAATGCATTAAATTTTTTTTTCTATGTAAATGCCAAAGCTTTATTTTATGTTTCAGCAAATGGTCTTTAATAGGTATTAACTACAATGTTTTAGGACAAAAAAAAAATAGAATTTGAAAGAAGTAATTTCTTGTGAGAGAATTTTAGAGTTTCTCACCTGACCGTCACCAACTTCTCCAGGTCTCAATAACTGCAACGTTTTGCAATCGCAAATAAAATATAAGTACATACATAAAAATTGTTAAACACATTTTTTAAACACATTTGACATGTAATGGAATTTAAAAACAATATGTATGCAAATGTAAATACTCACAGATACATTCACACATATGTACATAGTACATCATCGATGATGTGGACGTTTTACATACATTAGGGTTTTACGTTTTTTGGACGCCATTCTCCCAAGGATCTATCTTACGGGCATTATTGTTGTGATAATGAAAAACATTTTTTTAGTTCAATTTGGTAAAAAAAAAAACTTCACGCACCGAAAGCTATTTCTAAAGTGCCTTTAATATTTTTTTATTATGTTTTACATAACTTATATTATGTTTATACAAACATGTACATATGCAAATAGAGTGCAGACTCGGTTAACGCAACACCCAAGTTCTTAACATCAGTGACCCTGTTAACGCAACTTTAAAAATGAATACCTCAATTAACGCAACTTTTCAAACAAAATTAATATTCTCTCTTTCGTTTTGTTGTTTTATTCTATTTCTTTTTATAATTAAATTCAAAACTATAAACCTTTGGCAATTAAATCTTTTGCTTATGTACAAAAATCAGTTTGATATATCCCTATTCTAGGAATTACAAAACATTTTTGCTGGTAGTTCTGTTTTTGAAACCAACGTATGTAGCTTAAATATTTTTTAAATGTTTTTTCTAGCTGTATAGCTTTTTATTTAAGCTGGCGATTTGATTTATATCATTAATTCATACGGAGTGTTAAAAAAACTGGAGTCAAAATAGCATAAGTCGTAAAATTGTGCTATTTCTTCGACTTTTTATTTTTTTACTGCCCAATCACAACCTGTTGCTCATACTGCTGCTACTGCAATTCGAAGAGTCGTAGTCGAAGTTAACACAATAAAGGAATAGATGTACACAATGAAGAGTTCCAGCTGTCGACATGTTCGTACAGTTTTCGGTTTGACTGACTGCGAATGAATACGAAGTTAACGAATCAGAAATGTGTGTGTGTATTTGTTTGAAAGTATGTTTTGTGTGTTAATGAGTGTTTTTTCCTGTTTCCACAAAGATAATAGTAAAATAAACAATAACAATATTTCTTCCAGCAAACGATTAAATGCGCAATTGCAAACTGCAAAATCAAGAGAAATAAAAAACACACAACATCTCTACTACGTTAACTTTCGTATTTATTTAAAGCAGCATTCAGAAAAACAGAAAACTTGTCGAAATTGTCGACAGCTGAAGGTCTTCGTTTTGTATAGCTATTCGTTTATTGCGACTCTTGAATTTTCAGAAGCAGAAGTATGAGCAGAAGCAACGCTGCTCATATGCACTGAGTTGCAACTTCCTCTGTGTATCTGTATCCAATGATATATCAAACGGTATGCAACAGTTTTCGTTTAAAAATCCACGTAGTGATATTTAATTACAGCCTAATAAATTACCAGTGTTCAAAAAACTGACAGCAGAAAAACAAAAGTTTATATTAATATGCTATTGCTTTGAAGCTAGAGTTTTTTGTTCAAAAAGCAAACTCTTGCTTTCGCTTCTGCTTTGAAAGTAAACAGCAACTGTTGAAAAGTAATTTATTGCGCTTACGTTCGTACAGCTTTGATTTGCTGTGACTTCGTACTATAGACTAGTAAAATCAGTTAGTCAGAATCTAAATCAAATGATGCACTTTGTAACCAACACATTAAATTTTCCTGCTAATAGCATGTTCATACGGACACCAATTATCGAGGTTCGCTCTCTCATTCGAGGTTCGCGGTCGAATCTTGATTGAATCAACATGGTTCGCCATACAAATTTTTGAGAGCGAACAATCTTGGTTAATTTGAACCTTGCTGCGAACCATGAAGAAATTGCTATCATCGCTAGTTTTGATAACAAATTATAGCTAATTTATCTGAACTAGCTATCAAAACAAAATGAGTACACACAGCCACATGCACACATGCGTAAACAAAAAACAAACCAAAAAATGGATGCGTGTTTGAATTAAAAAAAATTACAACACATTGTATTCATTATTTTTGCTTAATTTGTTTAAGTAACAAAGCAGGTAACACAGAATATAAAACTCGTTCCAACTATTCACGTATGAATGTATGCATGTGTACATGATGTATATATCAAAATAGTGATGCCAAATTTTGATACTCAAAACGCGTAACTTTTTTTTTTTGAAAAAGCGCAAAATAAAGTAAAATTTTTTGAATAAGCGCGAAAAGGGGCTAATTTTAAAATGTTTCTGTTGTAAATCAGAACATCAAAAACATTTTTGTAAAGATTTTTTTTTAAATAAATAATTATCACGAGATTAACACCTACGTACATAGCTTGATATTTTACATTTCATATTACATTTCAATAAGATACATGTAAATAGTGTACATACATACATACATATATAATAGAAGTGGGGGAGACTTCCCCTAATACACTTTAGTTGAACTTTAAAATTTTTAACATAGTTTGTTGTTTTTAATATTGTATTCTATTTTTATTATTAAAAAATTGTTCAATTGAGAAAAAAGAAAAAAACCAAGAAATAAAATGCCTTTTCATTTTTAAATGCTATTGAATTGTATATAATTTTGTGAAACTACTGAAGTATATATACATATGTCTGTATCTATGTTAACATAAGCACATATATAAAAAATTATTTGTTATTAAATAAAATTTCGATTTCTCGCTCTGCAAAAAACATACACACGTTTTCTGTTTTTAGGCTATATTGAATATCTTGCAAAGCACAAAATATTTTAAAGAAATAGAAGATTATTCTATATTCTTCTTTTTTTTAATTGGTAAAGCAAACTAGCAAAATGAAATAAGTAAAAAGTCGATATTGCTAGATTAAAGGAACAAAAAGTTCACAAATATTAAAATGTAGCCATACTATATATACATACATATATATATATATATATATTAAAAAAGTAAAAAGAGGCTAAAAGGGCTAAAAAATAATTGTAAAATGTGCTAGATTTGCGCGTTTTTTAGTTTGGGTTAAACCTAGCCCGAAAAGGGCTAAGTTGGCATCACTGCATCAAAAAGATTTGTCAAAACGAACCACAAACGTGTCGTGTGAACGGCATGATTCACAATCGTGGTTCAGGGAGCGAACCAAGTGGTTCATGTTGCCGTCTGAACATAATATAAAGCTTCTTCTTTTGGTATTCTGCGATGATAAACCAACATCATATCTCTACAGTTATTTAACAAAATCATTCAATTTAGTTAAGTTTTTGCTCCAAATTTGCGCGTTTCTTTCCAGAGTTATATTGCTTTTCTTATTAGTAGCTTTGTCCATACCGATTTTGTTTTAATGTTTAACTACAAATTACGAGCGAAAATGGCAACAAAAAGTATTTGGACATAAATATTATATAATTTCAGTAAAAAACATTCGTTTATTAAAAAATTTCATAGCGTTTGGTGCGTAAACTTTTTTAACCTTCGCGAAAAACTAAAAATTCAGTTCTTTATATTTTTCCCCGTCCTCCACAATTTTACCTTGGGAGATACGATATTTGCAAAAAATTCAAAATGTACATACAAATATAAGTATATGGTATACCCACATGTATGTGTGTGTATGTACATATAAAAGATTAACTAGCTAACATACCTTTTATTGATGTCACACTTAGCTATTTATTTAAATTTATTTATTTAAACTATTTGAGTTGTTTAATTTATGTTGCGAGGCATATTTTCTTTCTCCCTCTCTCTCTCTCACTCTCTCTCAGGGCTCGGATAAACTGTGGAATTACAAGAATTTTCCATCATATATTTCTTTTTAATATACAATGTATGTATATTATACATACATATGCACTCAACTACACACAGCAATACATATTCAGATAAAAACTTTCTTGCTACTTGTGGTACTAAGACTGTAATGCTCTTAATGCTTGACAAATTAAAACTAATTGTGTGTTTTAATAATTGGTTGAATATTGTTTGTTGTATTTACAAAAATCTTGCAGATTGCATTTCCATACATACATACATATGCATGCGAGTGTGATGTTTGTTGCCAGCATGCATACATATGCATGTGCGCATGATATTATAGTTATGCACCTGCCAAGGAAAATTTTAACAAAACCCAGCCATTTGAAAGATTTAATCATTATAGCATAAGATATTTTTATTACGAATAATATTGCTCGCATATGTTTTTTTAATTACGAAATATTTTTATTTTCATATGCATACATATGCACGTACATATTCATCCACATACATTATACATAAATGAACGACTGTATGTACATACATACATATGTACATATGTTTATTTATGTACAATCGCAAATTTACATTATTCATGTTTTTCTGATGGCCACCAAAATTTTGTATGTACGTGTATGCGTGTGTGTGTCTGATAGATAATGTAAGTATGTAGTGCTACATGTACACATCCCTCAACCCTCTGATGTATAATATTACACAATACTATGTGTTGCAATCTGAAGCCTAAAAAAGTGGCAAAATAACGATTTATTTCTTTTGTAACTGACTTAAAAAAAAGGAGGGTTTAAAAAGTGAACGCATTCCTCAACCTTCAAAACTTGATGATACAATATATGCACTGCTACTCAACGATTCCTACTCAACTTTTTTTTCTCTTTTAAACCATAGTACTCTGTTAAAATTTGAGAAAAATGTTGAGCAACATTGATTATTTCATACGAAAAATTTGACATGTAAACAATATTAACTTGCCCTTGAAACTATGCTACAAATTTCGTATGTTTTTAAAAGCCCCCATGTGTTTAAAATTTTAAAGATACAGTTCATATGTTTTTCCCAAGATAAACAGAGTACTATTTCTGCAACGTTTTTTCATGAACAATTCCTGCCAATTTTTTTTAAGTATTTTGACAGCATTTCACGTGCAATGTTGAACAGAGTACCAGGCTTAAATTGCAATATATTATGAAATGTGTTTTTATACTTTCAATGCAAAAAGATCTACGATTATCTGTTGAAATATTTTTGTAGATTGAAAAGCTCCTTTCCACATCGCCAGTCATAATCGCTACACCAGCAAAATATAAGGATAAATCTGAGTCTGCAAGAACAGAAACGCTCTATATTTTATCAAAAATAAACCCACTGGGGGGTAGAGGGCAATTTATACGGTAAGTGAAACGTAAGGTACTACATACGTTCCTACCCGGTGCCCCTTGGCACCGTGCGTTCTCTTTTTGCGTATTGTGCATTTGAGTGTGTGTTCAAGATGTAGATGTTTGTTTGTGTTTGAAGCAAGCGCAGCAAACTAACCCCAGTAGCATTTGGGTGATAATTTTTTTTCAAAATCCCTTAAATGATTCTCCTCCGATCACTTTTGATGATTAAAAACTGATTTATCACTTGGGTGATTGAAAAAGGATTCACTTATGATCCATCTATATGATCAAATAATAGTTTCTTGAAAATAAAGGAACAAAATCCAAATAAACCCCAAAAAGAAACCCAATGATTTAAATACTACCACAAGACTACTCAAAAATAAATCGGCAAATCGTATCATAAATGATTCTTTCGAATGCTTCATTTGTAGGTTACCATTTTCTCACAACGGGAGTATCATTTATGATCGAAAAAGATTTGATTATGATACAAAATGCTAGATGGGATGTAAAAGCAAGCGTACGTTTGTATGTGCGCATAAAAATAAAAGAGAATTTACACAACTTTTGTGTGCATATACCATCATGACGTTTGTATACGCGCCCATGCGTATGAAAAAGCAAACATTATAAATTCTTTGCTTCTATACCTACAATAACTGAAACAAATGTCTCCTTCAGTGTTTGTTTTTGAAGACTTCGCTACAATAAAGCATTTGAAAAATCGCTCATGTCTTGAAAGTCCCGATAAATGGTCTTATGCAGGAATCCAATGCATATGTGCAGTCGTTCACATTGGCACCGCATTGTTGTTGTTGTTGCTCCTTGGCATTTTGTTGTTTTTCAATTAATTTTTCCACAAATTTTCCGAAAACGTGTTTTTAAAATACAATGTAAAGTAAAATAAGCATAAAATAATTTGAATTTTCTTAACCTTCATATTGTCTTTAAATTGTTGACGTTAACGATCTTCGTGTCAAATTTGACCCAAATTGAAAGTTCTGTATTAAGTTCCTTAATTCTTCCAAACACATTTTTTTGTATTTCATTTTTGTGTAGTGTCAGTTGTTATTGTATTTTTCTCTGCTTTATACATGTGTGCGTAAGCCAGAAGTTAACGTAAAAATCTATTTTCTGTAGACTTATACCTCATACACCTTACGATACATATTAAAAAACAACAATATGTTATGTTTGTGTAGCAGATTTTGTCAGCTGATCCGTCAACTCACGATAAGAATCGACTAATTCTACTATTAACATTGTTCGTGTACACAAAACTAAAAATGGAGTATAATAAAGTATTCGAGTACGAAAATATAGAAAACTAAAAATGTTGCTCATACCGATTGAAATATCTGATGCTACCGCATTTTACGCTCTTTCCTTTTACATAGAAGAAATACACACAGAACGCAAAGTGTTCGTCTTAGGTACTCGGGTGTGAAAAAATCGGGTTCATATGTACAGGACTCTGTCGATCGATATTCTTTTTCTAGACCGGTATTCACTATCATACATAAAAAAAACCTCGCAATTCACTACACTTTAGCATAGATATTTATTTTGATATTTTACTTAACAATAGAACACCAGCACTAATATTTTTGTGCCTAAATCCGTTTTACCTGGTGTACATGTCTGTTCTTTCATTGTGAAACAAACTTATACAACTTTTCGATATACTATGTACATTGCATGAAAGTTACGTTGAAGCACAATGCTTGAAAAAACTCGTCAGTAGTTGACTTATAGAAAGAATTGGCAAACTCTCTGCTGCATACACAATCTGCATGCAACTTTTTTAATTTCCATTACATATTTCGTAAGCTAAATAACTTTAAATGAATACACAAAACATATTTAAATACTTATATATCTGCATGCTTATACATACGAGTATGTTTATTGCAATATAAATATGTATAATTGAAAACTACATGTACACAAATATTTGATTTAAATAAAAAATATTAGTTTACAATATTCCATACGCAAAGTTTACTTTGACAAAGTCTTTAAATATTCTTTTAAAATTTGTTTTACTTCTCCACACTCAAAGTTTACCTACGTAACGTAGAAAAAAGAGAAGAGACGAACGAAGAACGCAGCAAATTTGCGAGTGCAACAAAAATCTGTACTCACCTTTATTGTTCTTTTTCTTCTTTCCAACAAACTAAAGAGTTTGCAAAGTAAACTTTGCGTGTGCAAAAGGGGTATATTTCTTTGTAGTTAGTAAATGCCCAACAAGTACTGGGACTTAATGTAAAATTGATCTGATTGATAGATTACGCCTGTACGTTTGCTGGGTGTGTGTATGCTGGGTAGTGTGAGTGTTATGTGTGTGTGTGAGACGAATGGTAATGTGTATTTGTCAGGTTATATGATGTATGCACAAGATATTCCTATTTATTTATGTATTTTCATATTTTTATTTTAAATATTTTTTTTAATAATTCCCTAGAAATAATTTATAATTGAACACTGATTTCTTTCTAAATCGTACTACCTAAATTGTATGTAATTGGATCGTAGATGGTTTCACAAATTTTCTGATGCTATTTTATATATGTAGTCGTCTCCAAGCTCGTGATTATCAAGGATCTTCAAAAAACTTATAGCCTTTTCACATCTTTCATCAATACGCCAAGATGCTAAAATCTTCTCATTTGAATTATACCGGGCTGAATGTTCAACATCTTTAAAAGATGTTCCTATTTCACTTTGTTTAATTCAACATACATACTATGAACATATAAAGATATCGTCGCCTCAGCATTGTTTTGTCCCACCGACCATTCTTAGAAAAAATGTGTGTATACATATGTACATTAGAGCGGGTCGATCTGTATGGACAAAAATTAATCGATACTGTGCCATCGATTTTTCGAAAGCTTGTGGCATGAGGAAAAAAAAGTTGAACTATGACATATCAAAAAAATCATTTTCGAGGCGCCAGAATTTAATTTTTTTACTTTTTCTCAGTTTTTTGAGTTTTTTTAATAGGTAATATAAAAAAACTGGGCTGATTTAATTATTTTTAAATAATTATATACATAAATTGTTTTGTTGTGGTAGAGATAAATTTTGACACACAATACATTAATATCATGCAAGTAATTATTTTAAATTTATTTGCGCTACAGAAGAAATTTGCATATTACACTGTGTGAGAAAAATTTTAATGAAATGGAATATTGTCGAGTATAGCAACAATCAGTATTTTAAATTTTCCAACCCCCCCAAAAATCTTGAGTTACGGGTGAAAACCCGGGTTTTCGTGCCCCTATGCACTTATCAACTTCTAACTATCTTAAATATCAATTGATTTTAAATTTATCCACAGACTTAGAATATATATTTTGTTTGTTTCAGTAAATTTCAGATAAATATGTGTATTATTTCACCAAACATAGTTTCTTTGGTTTTTTTTCGACTCTTTTCTACTATGAATTCGTTCTTAGGCAGTATTTTTGTACTGGAACCATGACTTTTTTAATAAAACATAATTGTTTTAGAGTAATTTGTAGGTTGGGTAAAAAATTCTTTAGAGATTGACTGACATATTGAGTATTTTATTAGAAGACTTTTTGTTTAAAAAACTACCTTCATGATGTCATTCACCTTCCATTTATGCCTTTTCTGTGTATTTAAGCTTCCAGGATAATAAAAGTACAAATTAATAGATATTTATCAACACAACAGTGCTCACCAAACTATTTTTCTTGAGAAACAAATTTTTCACATGCACCAACATTAATATTCCGCAAAGTTATACTTACTTATAGTATTTTTAAATGAGTTAAGAGCTCTTTTTACAAATTTTTGATGCCACTCTACCTTGAATTCAATATAACAGTGATGTGCAAATTGCGGCCCTGAAACTGTATCATTCGCATTAATTATTATAGGTATATAATACCAACTAGATATTAATATAAAATGCAAATTAAATAAATTTCCACCGAAATAAATTTTAGTTTGGTGTGATTTCGCGGAATGTATGGTTGGTGTATGTGAAAATTTGCTTCTCAAGAAAAAGAGTTTGGCGACCACTGTTGCACCAGTTTAATACTTTGTGTTGATATTCTTCTATTAAATTTTACTTTCATCATCTTGGAAGCTTAAATGCACAGAAATAGAACGCGAAAAACATCATGAAGGTAGTTTTTAAACAAAAAGTCTTCTAATAAAATATTCAATATCTCGGTCAATTTCAAAAGAATTTTTTAAACCAAAATCCCCAAAATACTCTAAATGAACTATGTTTTATAAATAAAATAATAAGCAATATGGCTCCAGTACAAAAATACTGCCTAAGAACGAATCCAAAGTAGAAAAGTGGCGAAAAAAACAGAAAAAACTATGTTTGGTGGAAAAATACACACATATATCTAAAATTTACTGAAACGAAATATATATTAGTCTTTTCTTTCTAAATCCGGTTATAAAAAAACCGGTTTTTAACCGTAACTCAAGATTTTTGGGGCTGTTTGGAAAATTTCAAATACAGATTGTTGTTAAACTCGATAATATCTACCAGAAAAATAGTAACACGTCGTAACAGGTATTTTTTTTGTCAAACAGTGTTATTTGAGAGACCGAAAAAACTTCTACCGAGAACGTTCGTATCTTAAGTCTTTTGTTTTATACTGTTAAAAAATTAAAAAGTTCGAGTACTGTTCTTAAAATATTTAAGCAAGAATTCTCTAAGATTTTGAATAATTTCTTCATGACCTTGAGAATGATTAAGAGCTTTTTTTTTGATTTCAAAAAATTTAAATTCTGGCACCTCGAAAATGATTTCTTTGATATGTCGTGGTGGAACTTTTTTTCCTCATGCCAAAAGCTGTCGAAAAATCGATGGCAAAATATCGATTGCAAAATGGACCCACCCTGGTATGTACATATATAGTTCCAATAGATTAATCATGTTTGAAGCTTAATTATACTTTCTAGCTACATGAGAGTATCTAAACATTCCTAAGCAATTTGAGAAACCCACAATTTCAGCATAGAAAATCAAAAATTAAATACTAAATATTAGTGTTTAAATACATGCTTACCCTTGTGTCCATAACTTCGCCCGGGCGCAATTTCTGCTTGGCGACACGCGTTTGTACATAACATAAGTTTGTGTGTTCAGGGGATGATGGTGGGTTGATTGGTCGGTTGATTGTTCATTTATGATCATTGTTTATAGTTGTTGTTGTTGGTTATAACAGTAGTAATAGGGCGGTGCGTTGTAAAAGGATTTAAGGGACAGGAGTTGTGGTGGTGTATAGTGTATTTATTGAAATGTGTCAGCAGGATTTCAAAGACAGGTGTGCAGCAGTAAAAAATTTTGTTGTGGTTTGTTGACAATTTTATAACCATATATTTTTGTGTGTGTGTGTGTATATATATATATAAAAGTGTGTTTGTGAAAATTTGTTTTATTATGTTTGAGATAAATATTAGCACAAAATAATTGTTGCAAAGACATAAAAAGGAAACAATATTAATATAATATTTAAGAAGAATATTGTGTTTACATCATGTGAGTTAAATTAATTGTGAATAAATATTAAAAAAATAATACTTTAAATATGGTATATAAATGTATACATATATCAATATTAGACCACCCAAATTACCGAAAGTATTTGTTTTATTCGCTCCACCGGCAGTTTCTGATAGACTGTTAAACCGGTCGTGGCCAAAAACGCTTTTGGTACCAAAAATTTTAAATGCGGGTTTCATAGCAAAAATGTTATAAAAATAAAAATAAATAAATACAGTGAAATGATATATACCAATATTTTTTATATAATATCTTTTTTTTTGTAAAAAGGATCACGATTTGTTCGAGAATTTTCATAATACTCGTATATAAAAGTATGTACGCAGATATTTGTATACAAAAAGATATTTCCTTTTATCATCTATATTTTTGTCTAGTTTTGTTGAGATATAAATATTTAACAAACCACAAACTGTAGGATGATTTCCAAATACATAACAAAGCTTGTAATAAACTGATATGTGATGTTTTGATCTTTGTATTATTAAATGATACATATTTGGTCCAAATGTTATGAGGCTATATAATCTACAGATCTTTTCTTATAGAACAATGAAAACCGATTGTAATCATCTCTATCACATTTTTAGCGAGAACCGTTGAGTAAAAACCTTTCCAAAAAACTTAGTTTGATCCCATTAAAGCACCATGATAGGCAATAGTTAGGGCAAAATTAGGTACAGGAAAGATGTTGCGCCAGTTATTCTAAGCAAACATGGTTATATAAAACTTTTCCGAAAAACGCCGCATTTAAAAGTTATTGTGCAGAAAGGGGGTTTGCCCATGACCGGCTTACCAGTCTATCAGAAACTGCCGGTGGAGCAAATAAAATAAATACTTTCGGCATTCCATACATTTTTTTGGATGACCTAACATACATACATGTGTATGATTGCATGTATACATATGTATATATATATATGTATGTATATATATATATGTATATAAGCACATATGTACTTATAATCCAAAACCTTTGGAATCTATTTTATAAATGACTTAAATATTTTCTCCGTAAATAAATATACACACATATATGTATCTATCCATATGCAGTATATTTTCAGGTGCTGTTGAAAACTTACCTCGTCATTAATAATTAGCGAAGGACGACGGCCAGTATCAGGCGGTATCAAGGAACCACGTCGACTTTGTGGCTCAGGAGCCAATGAAGGCCTCTTCTCACGTATGACTTCGATTTTGGGTGGCTCTCCAGGCGCTGGTGGCTGCACCTTTGGAATTTTGGGCTTATCATCCTTTAACGAAAGTAAAAAGACAAAAATGTCATTAAATCATTAAAAAAAAAAAGAATTGTTTGTCAAGTTTTTTTTTATTTTTTGAGGAACCACATGTACACACACATGAATGTATGCGTATTATACACGGTATTATTGTTTTCCCTAAAAAAACATGAGTTTTGACTCTTTAAACATGTTTCTTTTATTTTTGTTTAATGGGTTTTTAATATATACATGTACATATGTATATGTATGTTTGTCTATTAGTCGTGTAGAAGTTTTCCTAAAAAAATTAAAAACTGAATACTGCTATTAAATAAATTAATTTATGTGTGGCCGAGTAGACGGACGATGGTAGTTGGTTTCATTTAACTTTTTATCAGCCTTTGAAAGTGCTTTCATTTTTCAAAACGAAAGAAATCATGTATTTTGACTTAGCTATCAGTTGGAACAGGCGAAGTTTAGTGTAATGGGTTTGATCATTGGTTTGTGTCAAAGACGAACTACTAAAAGAGTTCGATCCAATTATAATGTAATTTAAATTTCACGATTGAACAAGCTCGACTAGACTTGAGTCGAACTCGTTCACTATATTTAATTTTTGACACACCTATCATCAATCCCATGTAATTTAAATAGCCTTTCACTGACTGAACGAGTTGACCCAGCTCTACGACTCATTCAGTCGGTAATTTTTGACAGGAAAGTATAATGTAACCAATGTGTTTTGAATGGGTTTGATTATGGGCTTGTTAGACACAACGAATCTGAAAGAGTTCGATATACATAAGTCTAATTTATTTGATCATCGGTTTGTGTCAAAACTGAACTAGTGAACGAGTTCGACCCAAGTTTTATATTTGCTGTTATATATTTTAAGGCCATAGAGATTTTTGGTTAATCTGTATTTATTGTATATTTTGATTCAATTCATCGAATTTAAACTATCCTTAAAATGGTCATATATTTATAAAGATAGTGTCGTTGATATGCCACTGATATGTCAGTATTAACTACAATTGCTAAGCTCGGAATCCTCGATATTCAGTCATTAACCTTTTAATTAGTAATAATGGGATGTTTTCCTTTTTTGTTCTATGAAGCATATTCACATGGGCACAACTATGCTGGCAAAACATGGCACCTTGTAGGCAAACATAAGCAACACAAAACCAATGCACCCACAACTTAAAAAAACAGCAAATGTCAAATGAAGCACATAAAGCTGTGTATACATATAAATTTTATGCCAGATGAATTTTGCGGCTTAAAAATTGTTTTCGTATAAATATATTCTTTAAGATTTAAATACACACCGCTGATGTTATTTTGATTGTGGCCATTTAGTTTGTTGTCAGTCTTCAAACATAAAAACAAAAAAGCAATACCAGACAATTTATTTTATATATTTTAATTCACATAATCCAAAAATTTCTTTCTCTTTGCAAAAACTAAACAAAACAGTTAGTATGTATTTATTTTCTACGCCTCTGATGGTGGAATTAGTTGATTCGTAACATAGCGTCTACAACTGCGATTAACTCTGATATAATATGTGACAGAACGTCGGCAGAATAACAAAAATAAAATGCCGATATTTCTCTCCATCTCATACAACAGGAACACGTAATTTTACTTTTCTTATAACATTTCATTTTATGCAAATTCTCATCGAGTTAACATGTATTAATTTTATATAATTATTTATTTTGTTTTCACTTTTTCACACAAACTTTAATTTATAAATAATTAAATACTTATTTTAACATATAAAATCCCAGAAATTTTGCCCAAAACATTGTTTTTCATTTATTTTAATAAACACGCACACATGCATACTAATTTATTTTCATGTACGTGTGTTTCTTGACAGTCAATCTCATAAGATAGTTGTTATAGGATTTTTTATAACAACGCTCTTATAAAAAATCTTATAAGATTGAGATAACACTAATTTGGAGTCTACACGTAACATAATTCTCTCTGCGATTGAATTTGACGCTCTTATCTTACATATTATGTTAGGTGTAGACCCTAAGTAACGTGTTACTTTTGAAATGGACGTATCGTTTAAATTATAATGTTAGTTAGTCAAAACGTGAGGCTCCCAGTGAATGGGTCAGCTGTTATTGTTTTGCTCTTTGCTTTCTACATGTATATGTTTGTATGTATGTATGTATGTAAGCCAGAAGATGACGTTTGCCACCCAAAAATCTATTTTCTGTAGATTTCTACCTTACATACGTTATGTATCATTATTAAATAAAATGCAATATGTTTTATTTATGTTACAGATTTTGTCAGCTGATCCGACAACTCACGATACGAATCGACTAATTCTACCATAACTCCTCCAGGACATAAATTGATTGTTCTGGTGGCGCCAGGGTGATGCCCGACAGACGGACAACTAACTGTCTGTTAAATAAGAAGAAGAACAGAAAACGGCACTACAGCCCGTGCTGTTGATAAGTGGCGTAAAAACTAAAAGACGAAATCATCAAAATACCCAAATTTAAATGACAATATGACAAAAATCCCAACAAAAACAATAACTTTCGAGAAAAAAGACATATTCAAGATATGTACATAAGTACATACATACATACGAATTTTAGTGAATGTTTAGACAAACTATAGACACATGTATATACCTACTACCTACATATATATCATCTATACTCGTATATGTCAATATATGTATGTGTACATCATAGATATGTATACTTACATACATACATAGCGCATCAAATTTGTGTCATAAATTTCTTCGTAATTTTTATAGAGAATAGATACATACTTGTAATATAAAATGAACGCCTCAAAGAAATGTGGATATGATAATACATACATATGTACAATCATACGTTTGTATGTACATATGTGCATATCTATGTATGTCTGTAAAAAAAATTATGCATACATATTTAAATGGTATTCAAATTTAGATACATACATACATTCATACATATCTATATAAAACTTTTCTTCTGTCAATAGCAGAAAAATAAAAAATTAATCTATTTACGTTTATATATGTATGTGCATTTGTAAGTACATTTTTATATATGTATGCATGTACATATGTACGTATGTAAATACATACATATCTACTAAATGCATGCATATGTACATAGTTCATACATTATAATCAGGGACAAGACTTCATGCATTTAAAAAAGGTATTTTAGGCGCCTAAAATATGACATCAAAAACGCAAAATATGCACTAAAAACAATAAAATATGCACATATTTTAAAAATTTTTATCCAAAAGAAAAGTTTTAAATTTACATACAACTAAATAGAGATATAAATATATTTCCCTTTCTCAAAAGGTGCATGTACAAGCATTTTACATTAAATTTTTACACAAGAACACATAGGATATGATTTTCTCTGCATTATTAACACCAAACACGAATTTTTTGAGAAATGTTTATTTTTCAGTAAAGGAGCGATACGTAAATAGAAAAAAGTTTTGTTGTATATTTATTTCCATGTAAAACTTTTATATTTTTTATATAATCGAATGTGAAGTTCAATCAATCTGTTCTTAGAAAAAGGCCTTGTAGCGTCTGTGGATGTAATTGGCTCAAATTTAAATGATTCTTTCTATATAAAACAAGTTTACGCAGAATTGATTCACTACTTTCGGCTTTAATAGCAGACAATTTCCTCTTGAAATCATCAAAATTACTATTTCCATTAAATTTGGTGCTTATGTAATCATGCTACAATTCTACAACAATTCAAACAAATTTATTTGCCAAAAAACCGTTTTCCATTAATAATTTATAAGCAATAATATTAATTTGATTTTTTGACAAAATATGACTCAAAACCATGCATTTATATCAAAATATGAGACAAAAATATACATTTATGACCGAATCATGCAAAAATATGAATTTTCAGTAAAATATGCAAAAATATGCACTAACAAATCGATGCAAACTCATTGCTTCGTAAAGATGTTTCGTTCTTGCCATTATCAGGGTTAAGGAAAAAACATGCATTTGCATGAAACCTCTGTCACTGGTTATAATACATTAATACTAATTAATAATACATATCGCTCATTTACTCAAAGAACGCCATAACTAAAAAAAACAGTTTGCCAGAAAACGAGTTTGAAGTTTTCAACTTACACACAACTTAATGGAAAAAGAAAATTTTATTTTTCTCTCAAGAGCTGAGTAGACGAGGTATTTGTATGGAATTTTTGCACAACATGAAGAAGGATATGAGGATTAATTCTGCATCACTAACTCGAAAATTCCATTTTTTGAGTTATGACGTAATTTGAGTAAATGAGCGATATGTATTATAATGAGATATATACGAAAGACTCAACAAAGTTACCCATGCAGAAAAATACAATCGGGTTAACGTTGGCAAAGCATTTCCCAAGGTGGTTCAAGCGTTGGCAAAACATCACAAGTTCTACTTTTGGAGTCTTGTGCCAACACACAAATGATAATCTCATGACGGGATTGGTAAACTTTATTTTACGTCGTTGGCTAAACATTATAAAAACCACCAATTAAGTGCTTTCCCAACATAATTAATTTGTTAAGAGTGATATATTCCCAATACTTCAAACAATTACTTCAAAAGCTATTGTAAAAAATGCATTCTCTTATATTTCAAAAGAAAATGTATCAGCGCTTCAACAAAACCTACTAATGGTATCTAAAAATGTACATTTTGTGTTTCAAAGAATATCATACGATTTAATGAACCTAGAAAACTGGAAAGCTGCACAATTCCGTGTCTTCTTGTTATATGATGGTGCAGTCACTTTAAAAAATGTATTAGATTTTGAAATGTATAAACATTTTTCAATTTTATTTACTTCTTGTCGTATTTTGTCGTCAACCAAGTTAGACACATTAAAGTCAAAATACGTTCGAGAATATACATATCCATATACCTGATGATCTAATTAATATAGCAGCTCCTTTATCACAGTTTTCAGCTTTTAACTTTGAAAATACTTTGGGGTATTGTTAAATCAACTACAAGTCCAATTGTTCGAATTCAAAGGAAATTGCACATTTTCCATACTAACAGTTTCTCAAATAATGTAACATTAGTATTTCCTCTTGTTAAAAATAGAAAATATTCACTGGGAGAAATTAAAGACACAGTTAAATCGGAAACACTATTTTCTTTTCAATTAAACTATTTTTTTGAGCTTTAGGTCTGTTTATACTCGTATAATGATTTTAGTAGTTCGATATTTCGTTAACCTTCGGTTAACTTCTTCAGGATATTTCTTATTTTTTGTTTTTTGATATTTAATTTTTCTTTTTTCCTTCAATTTCAAAAAAACAAAAAAATAAGAAATATCCTGAAGAAGTTAACCGAAGGTTAACGAAATATCGAACTAATAAAATCATAACATAAACAGACCTAAAGCTCTAAAAATATTTTAATTGAATACATTGAAAGAGAAGAGAGATGTCTCAGGACACCCGGTTGTAGCTACGCTGCTTAGTTATATAAAACAAACTGCATGTGTTAAATAACAATGCAATAAAATTATATTATATGATGATGTCAAATTCGCCGCAAATATTTCAAAACATTTCCATTAATTTTCCATTATGTTCTTTTCTAGCGGCGCACAGTGGTTCAGAATCGTTTTTCATCGGCTAAAACTCTGTAATTTTTGAACTAATGAAGATTTTATTTTAATTTTTTTTGGATAGATAACATCTTAAGCTTTTAGCCTAGTTTAATTTCATTAAAATTAGTACAGTGGTTGAGGAGAAATTTAAGGTTAAAGTTGAGATTTCAATATTTTTTTTAATTTGCTTAGAAATGCGCTCTTTTTATTTTTTATTTTTGTTAAAAAAGGCCTTTAAAGAAAGTTACATAATTTTTATTAAAACAACAAAGCAAGTTTTTGAATATTGAATACATATGCCTAGTTTTTTCAGTCAGAAATATTTAAAATAACTTTAGCTTACAATGGTTTTGCTCTTTCCACCAATTTAAAATATTTATGTGTATGTCTAGGGACACGTTTTTCGTTCCTAATTTTATTATTGGTGGGAATCGGTATACCGGTACATAAACGGTATTCTGGATACCGGTATTTTCTAACCGAAATGAATTTCGGTATCGGTAACGATACGGGTATCTAATTTAAGCGGTATTTGAATCGGTATTGGTATTTTTACGATACCGTTTGCCAACCTTGATTCTGGCTAATGACTCGTAATATAACACGCATACTCTCCAAACGCTTTATGGTCAATAAACACACTGAACGGTAGTGCTGGAGTACTATAGTCTATAGATAAATGCTGCCCACCGAGAGAACTGAGAACTGAGAAATGTATTCGCGTATGTGTATTCATTTGTGTAAGAAGCCGATTGATGTTCGTCACTCTGGTGCCAGTTTGGATAGTCTTGCTATAGATAGTACAATCGATGCTATCGAAAGTTTTAAAATATCGCAAACATGGATAAGAAAAAATATGGATATGGATAGTATATACAATGCAGTTTTGGAAACGTGCAACATCAGTTATAATCACAGTTTCTGGTTGCAAGCTTACTTCCTATTAATACGAGCTAAATTACTGTAAGACAAACTTTTCTTTTGAAAACAAAAACAAATTCATACTTATGCACATACCACATACGAGTATACTACATAAGTATGTATGTACATTTGTGAGTTTTATTTATTTCTCAGAAAATAAAAGTTATTTCATGATTTTTTATTTATTCCTCACAAAATAAATTGAAATTGAACTTATCGCCAGAGTCCGTAAAAAACTCTTATATATTAAATGAAATTTACTTTTTTATGTTATTCAAAAAATAACTGATACTTCGTGAGGAATAAATAAAAATTAAGAAATAACTTTTATTTTCTGAGGAATAAGTAAAAATCAAGAAATAATCGGTAAAGTTGAGTTTTTTAATAAAAATTAAACAGATAAAAATCAATCCATGTAAAGGTAGTCCATGTAACATGGAACATCGTGGCGTATTCCTTGTGCATGTAGCACTTCTCTATTAGTGTGATTTTTTCAGTTTAAATTTGGAAAATAGTCTACTATTTGCAATCCCTGATCTACATACACCTTTCATTAACATTATTTTCTTGCTAACTACAATTTTTATTATAAATCAATTACATTTTTGTTTCACCGTTTATTTTAGTTCTCTTTTTGTTCACTTATTGTTATTGTAATGGTTACACTGTGCAACAGTGAAAAATCTACACCGTCCAAACAGTATAGGTTCGATAGTACAACCAAAGGGTAGTTAAACCCTATTTTCAGTTTAGGGATGTGTTCTGATTTTGGCCAACAGCTAATTCTTTACTATATATGTCAAAAATGTAGCTAAGAGTCTACTAAACAAATCTTGTTAACATTTTATGCCGAGAAATAGTTCGTACAGTTTTTTTTTTTTTTGCAAAAGTGAAGGAAAAAAATTTGATCACTTTTTTTAAAATAACTAACAGGGACTCGTAATTTTTTGCTAACAATATTTTGGCAAAGTTGTAGCAAGGGCGAAATTGAACAACTTTTGTAAACATACACCCAGAGAAAAAACAGCTTAAAATCAATAAAAACCATATTGAATTATTAATAACAATATGAAAGTCTAGTCATGTTGAAATTTCTTATATCAATATGAAAAAATTTAATTTAATTTATAGTATTTATTTATTAATTTTTGTTTATTTTTAGGTATTTTAATATACATTTTCTATTATAGTAAAAATTATTGAATTAATGCGACGCGTTCTTATTGTTATGTTGCAACTTTTCCCTGAGTGTATCAGTAGAATTAGCACGTGTCTAGGCAACCTAATTGATCATAAAATTTTCTTTTAAAGTCACATAATGAAATGCACATTTCTCTGTTGAGTTTCAGGAATACATTGTGCAAACAAATTAATTTTTTCCCGCAATTTTTTTGGAAAAAAATAGACGAAAGAATAGTTTATTCACTTATTCAGCATAACTTACAAGGACTATTAATATTGCACTAAGGATATTTGGTAAAGCAACAACAAAACCTTAAAACAGTAAATACTAAAATTTTCAACACAAAAAATGCAACAATAATAAAGAAAGTAAAAAATATATGTGAAAGTGAGTGAAAGTGAACTTAATGAGGTATTTAGGATGCCTACACACGTTCAGATAATATTGATATGTTCACAAGATTGGACCAGCTTTACCGTAGCTAAAACTTTGACAAATATTGTCAGCAACTATTTAGGAATACCTTTAAGTTATTCTGAAAAAAGTGAAAACAAATTTATTTTCCTTAATTTGTGCAAAAAAAAGTGTACCAAGAAATCATTTTTTTGGCATAAGATGTTAATAAGATTTGTTCGCTAGACTCTAAGCTACGTTATTATCATAAAAAATGAAGCGCTATCACTAAGTCTGAATTAGCTGTTGGCCAAACATTGATTTTTTTTTTTTTTTTTTCATATATTTATTTATTGTATCTTCAAAAATGAACTAACAATAAGTAATCAAATCTTAAATCTAAATATAATTATTACGCCCGACCAGTGTCAGGCATAAACTTAGTGATAGTTATAAATAATACATAAGTAGTGATAATCAAAAAGGAAAAAATAAATAAATAAACGTATTTTCAAGAAGTCCCATCTGGAGTGTTGAGAATAAGAGCCCTTGTGTCCCTCTTTTTTAAGCGGATATGTCCAGTAAAGTTCAAGATATTACGAGCGAGCGGATTAGGATGTGTCTCGAGTTTTGTTAAATATTTGCCTACGTATTTTGCAATTTCTTCAGTCACTAGTGGCATATTTAAATCGCGATGTATATTTGAATTTTTGATGTACCATGGAGCCGATGTTATCAAACGTAAAATTTTGTTTTGCCTTCGTTGGATTTTCTCAACACTTGAAGCTGAAGCAGTGCCCCATAGCTGAATTCCATAGCACCATATTGGCTTCAAAAGCGACTTGTATATCAAAAGTTTGCAGTCTAGGCTGAGTGTTGAATTTCTGCCAATTAACCAATATATTTGAGTTAATTTAAGTTTCATTTGAGTTAACTTAGAGTCAATGTGATATTTCCATGTAAGCCGTCGATCAAGGTGTATGCCAAGGTATTTCACTTGAGAAAATTGAGGAATACTTTGATTGTTGATTCGAATGGGAGAGCAAGTATCTCTTCTTAGGGTAAACGTTATGTGGACACACTTTTGTTCATTTACTTTAATTCTCCATAAGTTCAACCATATTTCAAGCTGGGTAATGTGTTCTTGGAGATTGCGGGATGCCTCATCAGGGTTTTTGTGTATACTCATACAGGCTGTATCATCGGCAAATGTAGAAGTTAGGATGTTATTGCTCACAGGCATATCACAAGTATATATTAGATACAAGACTGGCCCCAGAATACTGCCCTGTGGCACACCGGAAGATATAGATTCGGGCACACTCGTGAACTCTCCTTCCACAACAGTGAACTTCCTATCAATAATATAACTTTCCAAAAGCTTTTGTATGTTTATTGGTAGGTATGTCTTCAATTTTAAAACTAGGCCTTCGTGCCATACTTTATCAAATGCCTGAGAAACATCAATAAAGAGAGCAGAACAATACTTCTTTTCTTCAAATGTTCTTCTTACAACTTGGACCAATCTATGCATTTGTTCAATGGTGCTATGCTGACTTCTAAAACCAAATTGATGGTCCGGGATGCACCCATTATCAGCTAAAATTTTGGACAATTTAGTCATGAGCAGCTTTTCGAAAAGCTTTGAGATTGTTGATAGTAAGCTTATAGGCCTATATGACTCTGCCTTGGTACGATCTTTGCCCGGCTTTTGAATCATTTTTATTTTGGCAAGTTTCCAGTTATTTGGAAAATACTGCATTCGTAAAATAGCATTAAAAATAAATAGCAAGATTCTTATTGCAATATGAGGCAAGTTCATCAGCATCTTGTTACTAATGCCATCAATACCTGGAGCTTTCTTCGGGTCGAGTTCAGCAATTATTTTTTGTAGTTCACGCAACTTAAACCTTAAGGGACGAGGGGGTAGAGAAACTACACTCGGTAATTCGGCAGCACCCGTACATGAATTGGGAGTTAATACAGATTTTAAATGCTCAGAAAATAAAAAGTTACCTTTCTCACTATCGCTTCTCGCCCAGCCTCCGGTCGAAGTACGCAGTGGTGATTTAAGGTCAACGGGTCTTTTAAGATTTCTAGTAGCACGCCATAAAGAGTAATTAGATGCTGACGTTACATCAAGACCTTCTAAATACTTTTCCAGTAATGCAGTTTTTTCCGACGATAGCAGCTCTTTGAGTCGTTTAGTACATTCTTTAAGTCTGATTTTATTTAGGGGTGATCTGTGTTGCTGTCATTCTCTTCTAGCTCTCCTTTTTTCACATACAAGACGTTCAATTTCCGTAGAATAAATTCTATTAAAGCCAGTCTGCGGATAGGAGGTAGTGGCATGTTCAGCAGCCTGTTTAATATTTTCGTTAAGATTGGCAATGTTAAATTCAATATCATCAGATGATCTTAGCTGAATGTTTTCTACGCAGTGACTACTAAGATATTTTTTGAATCCTAGCCAGTTGACCCCATTAATCATTTTCACATATGAGTTAGTTAAATCACTCCTTAGTGGGTTGAAAATTGTTACTATTGTGGGAGAGTGATCGGAGGACAGATCTAGAGAGGCCTCTACGTGAATTAAGTCTCTATGAATATTTTTCGTAACGCCAAAATCTATAACATCTGGAATTTTTCTTACGTCAGTAGGCCAGTAAGTAGGCTCCCCGCTCGAAATGACATCTAAGCCCATTTTTGAAATTGTATTAAACAACGCTCGACCTCTAGGTGTAACAAGACGCGAGCCCCAGTACGTATGTTTTGCATTGTAGTCACCAGCTGCCAGGAAACAAGATCCAAGCGATTTGTAGAACTTCTCATACTGATCTTCGGTAACTGAAAATCTGGGAGGTGAGTAAATTGATGATATCACGAAATTCGCACAAAAATTGTCTACGAAAATATTCGTTGCTTGCATATATTCTTCAGTAACGTTGTCAAGGACATAGTGCTTGAGTCTTGACTTAATTAGAATTGCTGATCCACCGCATGCTCTCCCTCTAGGGTCCTTTGTATCATATAAAGTGTAACCATTTATTTTAAATAAGCTTCTTGAGGTCAAATGAGTCTCAGAAACCAACATTATATCAATATTTTTTTCCATGAGAAAGTGCTCAAGTTCATTTTTATGTTGGCGAATGCCGTTTGCGTTCCAGAAACATATTTTTAACGTGTTCATGGTTTGTTAACTAATGCTTGAAGCAGTGTATTCTGCATTCGCAGCATCTCTTGCATCATATTAGTCATATTTGTAGTAAAGTTGTTTATAGTTAGCACCAAATTCTCAATAGTAGCTTCAAGGCGACTAAAGTTAAAGCTTGAGTTTGCATTCGTTGAATTATTTGGCGGTGGAACATTTTGTGTGCGAATAGAACTAGTCTTAGCAACATCAGCATACGATATCCGTGAAGTAACTGGTTGGCTCATTTGAGCAAAAGTGGCGGAGTTCGCGTTTACTGGTTGAGCTGAAGTTAATTTGGATTTTTGACCCATAGCCTGTTTAACATAAGAATATACAGGGCATCCTCTGTAGTTAGCGGTGTGATTACCTCCACAATTACTGCATTTTTTTTCTGATTGATCTTTTGGCTTAGTACAGCTAGCAGTACCATGCAATTCACCGCAGATAACACAAACTGTAGGTAATTTGCAGTAAGTTTTTGTATGGCCATATTCTTGGCAATTATGGCACTGTACGGGACCTGAACGCTTACGTGGCTCTTCAACTGTGATTTTTCGGTGTAAGAGATACTTTACGCTATAAATTGGATGGGTTTCATTTTTTTTCAATTTTATGTCATTCGGCTCCAGTTCGACCCGAAATAGGGGTTGGGGGACCTTTTCTCTGTTAATTATGTTGGTAACATTTTTTACTTTAAATCCTTGGTCGACAAGTGCACACTTCACTTCTTCGGGCTCAACATATGAATCTATGCCCTTTAATACTATCTGTAGGCCTTTAGCACTCTTAAGTTGGTATGTGTAAAAATTTGTTTTATTTTTTTCGAAACCAAACATTGATGACACCATTTTTTGAAAGCGCAGTGATTTTGGAAATCTTTGTTTTTAGTATGAACTCAGCTTACAAATTTCATATAGAAAAACACAACATTCGTTGACCTAAATGTGTGTGTCACTGTTATAAATATTAAGCAAAATGGGCTTCAGAAATCGGAATTAAAATAACAAAATGGAGATAAAAAACTTAAAATGGAAAAATTGCAAAAACTGCACAATTTACAGAAAAAATTATTTTTTAAGCAAAAAAGTGGAAAACTGCTCAATGCTTAGAAAAACTGCACACTTACATAACAAATTCTTCCAGCCGAACTCTGTTAAATTCATATTTTTACAAAATTGTTATCAGAATCTACAAATTTATTTGTTCATACAAAATATTTACTGGTTCAATGAATTTAGTTATTGAAAATTTAATTTTGTTTTTCTGTGTTGCAACAAAGGCTCGATATGTATTCGCTAGCGTAATTACTCAAGCTGGCGTAATGATATTATAGTTAGCCCTTTTAAGCAATTAGATATACAAATAGTACATATGCAAAAAAAACTACACAAAACACAAATTAAAATTAAAACTAAATAAAAAATTATCAGATATGTTTTGTATTCCAGGTGAAATTAAATCGTGCGGAATTGTCATAGCATTGTTGTTATAAAGACATATTTGTTTTCTTACTCATCGTGAGATCCACAGAACGATAACAACTTTTTTTACTAGAAAAGCTGTCACCATCATTACAGAAACGAAGATTGTGAACAGCCTGTCCCAAAAATACTACGGTAATTTTCGCTTAATTGCTCCCCGCATAATTGATTAACCTGGTTAATTGCTATAAGAAACATTGACTTTTTTCATTGCATATGCACATGTGTACATACATACATAATCATTTTATACTGTTGTAGCATGTTTCGCATTATTGATCTCAATTGCGTTAATGGATCAATTAATAGAGTATCGGGCAAATGATTTTTTCGTTTAATTCCATCAAAAACCGCGCATTTTTAGAAATAAATAAAGTGAAAATTACTATACCTCTAAAACTTTAAGTTCCCTAATAAATTTTTTTGTACATACATATGTAACTTGAAGAAAGCAGGACCAGCAGTTCATAGCGAAGTAGGGAGGATTGTGGTGTCTCGAGGGGGTTGTGGCCAAAACTTGACCCAGGAAGATCCAAACTGCTACTGGAAATGAATAGGAAAGCGATGCGAGTTGTGGTAGGCACGGTGACAGCAAGAACCAGCATTTCGGAAACTGACACTCCAAATTTTTGTAGGATGTGCGGCGATAAAGAAGAACCAGAAACCATTGAACTGTCACTGCCCGAAGCTGCAACGTCATAGGCTTAGATGGCTGAGCAGACTTTCCATGAAAGCATTACTGACATCGGTAAGTGTAAAGGACGGATAGTAGGGTCACAAATAGAAGGGTAAATATTACATTTTTTGGGCAATAGAGGAGAATCACAATGAACCCCATTGGGTCTCCAAGTGGAGGTGCGGTATAGCACCACCCTCCCAAACCTATGTAACTTGAGGGTTACACGATCAAGTTTTGATTTTCAAATTTCAATACACTCACAATTTTTCACTAATACATTCATACTTTTAGAATTTGAAGCAACTTTGAGAAGCCCAATCAAAATTAACGGCTACACCATATATGATTCAAAGGACCCTAGAGGAAGAGCATGCGGTAGATCGGTAGTTCTAATAAAGTCAAGACTCAAGCACTATACTATTGATAACATTTGTGCAGAACACCTACAAGCAAATAATATTTGCGTAAAATTTTTTTTTTTACAAATTTCGTTATATCATCAATTTACGCCCGTCCCAGATTCTCAATCACTGAGGATCAATACGAGGATTTTAACAAATCGCTTGGACCTTGTTTCGTAGCAGCTGGAGACTACAATGCAAAACATACGATCTGGGGTGCACGCCTTATTACACCTAAAGGAAGAGCGTTGTCCAACACAGTTTCAAAAATGGGCTTCAACGTCATTTCGAGTGGCGAGCCTACTTACTGGCCTACTGACATATAAAAAATTCCGAATTTTATATATTTTGGCGTCATAAAAATATTTCTAGGGATTTAGTTCACGGTGAAGCTTCTTAAGATCCCTCCTCCGATCACTCTCCCACTATCGTTACAATCTATAACCCACTAAGAAGTGTTCACCCATATGTGAAGATGAAAAATCGTGTTAATTGGCTGGGATTCAAAGAATATCTTAGTAGTCATTGCACGGAAAACATTACGCTAAGAACACACGATGATATTGAATCTAACATTGTCAATCTTAACGAAAATATTAAGCAGGCTGCTGAACATGCCACTACCTCCCAACCACAGACTGGCTTTAATAGAAATTATTCTACGGATATTGAATGTCTCGTATGTGAAGAAAGAAGAAAATTCCAACAACACAGATCACCCCAACATAAAATTAGATTTAAAGAGTGCACTAAATAACTCTACGAGTTGCTTGCATATGAAAAAACTGAATCTTTTAAAAACTATCTGGAAAATGTCGATGTCACTCCAGCATCTAATTACTCTTTGTGGCGCGCTGCGAGAAAGCTTAAAACACCCGTTAAGTTTAAACCACCTCTGCGCACTTCTACCGCAGGTTGGGAAAGAAGTGATACTGAAAAAGGTAACTTGTTTGCAAAGCATTTAAAATCCGTATTTACCGAGTGAAGTTGATCTACCCCCTCGACCCTTAAAGTTTAAGATGCGTGACGTACAGAAACTAATTACTGAACTCAACCCGAAGAAAGCTCCAGGTATTGATGGAACTAGTAGCAAGATGTTGATAAATTTGCATTGTATTGCAATTAGAATCCTTCTATTTATTTTTAATACCATATTACGACTAGCGTATTATACACACCACTGGAAGCTTGCTAAGGTCAAAATGATTCCAAAGGCTGAATCATATAGGCCAATAACTCTACTATCAACAATGTTAAACTTTTTCGAAAAACTGGTCGTGACAAAATTGTCCCCAATAATTGGTAGTGGGTGCATCCCGGACCATCAATTTGGTGTTAGAAGTCCGCATAGCACTATTGAACAAACACATAGATTGGTTCAATTTATAAAAAGAACATTTGAAGAAGAGAAGTATTGTTCTGCCCTGTTTATTGACGTTGCTGAGGCTTTTGATAAAGTGTGGCATGAAGGCCTTATTTTAAAATTGAAATCATATCTACCAAAAAATATTCTGAAGCTATTGGAAAGTTACATTACTACCCGGAAGTATATTTGCCGATGATACAGCCTGCCTTAGTATGCACGAAAACCCTCACGAGGCTTTCCGATATCTACAAGAACATATTACACAGCTGAAATTATGGCTAAACTTAGGAGAATAAAAGTAAACGAACAGAAGTGTGCTCAGATAACATTTACCCTACGAAAAGATACTTGTTCCCAAACTAGAATACATAATCAAATTGTTCCTCAACACTCACATTTAAAATACCTTGGTATATACCTTGATCAACGGCTTACATGGAAACAGCATATTGACTCAAAGCTAACACAAATGAAACTTAAATTAACTCAGATACATTGGCTGTTTCGTAAAAATTCAACACTCAGTCTAGATTGTAAACTTTTAATATACAAGTCGCTTTTGAAACCAATATGGTGCTACGGAATTCAGCTACGGGGCACTGCTTCAGCTTCCAATGTAGGGAGAATCCAACGAAGGCAAAACAAGATTTTAAGACCAATAACATCGGCTCCATGGTACATCAAAAATTCAAATTTACATCGTGATTTAAATATGCCACTAGTGACTAAATAAATTACAAAATACGCAGGCAAATACTGACCAAACTCGAGTCCCATCCTAATCCCCTTGCTCCCAACATCTTGAATTTTACTGGACGCATCCGCAAAAAAAGAGGGACACTAAGGATCTAATACTCCAGATGAAACAGCTTGAAAATATTTTTGTGCTTAATATGACATTTATCTATTATTGATTACTATCAATAAGTTTATGCCTGACACTGGTTGGGCATTATTATTATATCTAGATTGAAGATTTGAATACTTATTGTTAGTTCGTTTTTTTGAAGATACAATAAATAAATATAAGCATGTAAAAAAATAAAACTTTGATATAAAATTTTCCTTCAAATTGTGTATTTAAATTTATAGGCAAAAACACATCTGACAGCGGATAATCTGCTGACATAATAAATATTACAAATAATATTATAGTCCCCAGAAAATTTTTAATTATATTTAAATAAATATTTTTGAAACAAAAATAAAAAGTACAATGTTAAGTTGCGGTTTAGAGACTTATACAGAAGCCATGAAATTGTGTTGTTTTAAGTTGTTTTCTCAACAACGGCATATTAAAAATAACTTTGCTTTGAAATTGCGTGCAGCTTACGTCACAGCTTTCAGTTTAAATGAATTTTGACAACCAGTATGTGTGAAAAACTTGCAAGCAACTCTTAGTCGTCTAACTGTGGTGTAAAGCGTGTTTTTTTAGAGTGTCAGAAATTAAAGCACCCATTCAACAGCTGATAGTTGCTTTTTGTTTAGTTTGCTTTGAAATTTCATTATGAATCGACTTACACCAGACAAATTATTGAAATTTTTAACCAAAATAATTGTTCTATTCCTCAAACTCATCGTGCACTTCTTCCATTCTATGGCGTACATAATTCTGGTTGAATTGGTACGTAAATAAGCAGAATTGTCGCATTTGGAGTGAGGAGAATCCACTAGCTTTTGTCGAAACACCATTATATCTACAGCAAATTGCTGTTTGGTGCGTTTTATGGGCTGGTGGAGTCGTTGTCCCATATGTCTTCAAAAACGATGATGGTCAGAATGTTACTGTCAATGGTGAACAGTATAGGAACATGATTCAAAATTTTTTCGTACCTCAATTACGTGGAATTAATCTTGGTGATATGAGGTTCCAACAGGACGGGGCCACATGTCACACAGCAGGCGCTACAATTGATTTACTCAAAGAAACTTTTTATGAAAAAATAATTTCACGTAATGGCTCAGTTGATTGGCCACCAAGATCGTTTGATTTAAGCCCATTGTATTATTTTCTTTGATGTTATCTTAATCACTTGTCTACGTCGATAAGCCACAAACAACTGAACACCTGGATATCAACATTCGAAGAGTTGTCGGAGAAATACATCCGCAAATGCTGCAAAAAGTTGTTGACAATTGGTGTTCCAGATTGCGCCTTCTACGCGGCAGCCGTGGCGGCCACATGGCAGAAATCATATTTAAACATTAATTTCATAAAATTTTCTTTCCAATAAAGCCCGTTTTATTGATATAAAAAATATATTTAATTGTTTTATTATGATTTAAACTTATGTCACTCCATATAAAAAACCCTTTATGTATGTAAATTTTGTAATCAAATAAGCTGTTCAAAAATATTTTTATATGCATAAATAGATAAAAAATTTATTTGATTTCTTTTTGAAGAATATTTGGCCTAATTTTTTAAAAAGCTACGCTTAGCATTGACTAATTTTGTATGTATTTTGTTTTTGTAATTAAAATTTTTTCCATATAAAATTTGTCGACGCTTGGCGTTGGATTTTACAAAATTAGGCGCTTAGTTATTTTCTGAACGATTGTTCTTTTAATAAAGTTAATACGAAATGCGTAAAATAATATGTGGTATATTTTGATAATTTGTTTGTTTACGCGAAAAAGATCGGAAAATTTTATCTCTTACCTTAAATTCAGGGGCCTTGTCGTTGGGAACTCTAATTATCGGCGATGTCTTTTCACCATTGGGCAATTTAGGTCCTTCGAGAGTTTTACTTGCCGGAGTTTTTATTTCCGGTACTAATTTTACTTTTTTCGATTTTTCAAATTCGGGTTTTTCATATTTTTCCAACTCGGGACGTTGGTAATTGTCATGAATTTCGGGCAAGCCTTCAGGCTTCTTCAAGATAGAGACTTTCGCTTTTGATGTTTGACTTGGACTAGATTCCATTTTAACAGTTTCCTTTTAAGAAAATTTTATATAAATAAAAGTAAAAAAAGAAAAAGCAGTTCTATGCTTCGTTTGCTCATCAGGCTTGGCGTAAGTTTAATATATTTATCAGCATAAAAAGACGATGCTCAGCATAAAATAGTTGTGTCAATAATATAGTAGATATATCATAAGAGGTAGAGCGAGACAGTAAAAGGTGACAGTTGTAGAAGTAATGCAAGAAGGAGCAGCAAAGTTTTCGTTTTTAATTTAGCTAAAATATGCTTGATGGCAGAAGTAATTCTATGAGAACTTATTTATTTACACACACAGTCACGAGCAAAAATGTAACCCGAGTATGATAATTTTAAATAAAATCTTAAATGTGTTTCCGGCTAATAAGACCACACTTCTCCTAGTAGCTTAATTACGGAAATACATATCAGGTGAAAGTTTATTCGCTGGTTTAGTTGAGCTAAACTTAAATTTATATGTACTGACTTTAAACTCTGATTATTAGCCTAGGCTAAATATCTTTTTGTAATAAAAGAAAAACGATCAATCAGTTTTTGCAAGGAATTTGAATTGAGGTCAAATTATTTTTAATGAAGCTATTAATTAAAAGCAAAATTTTTTCCTGCTTTGAGCAATTACATCTAACTCTAGAGCAGGGAGCCCAAATATATTTTGCAGCTATATTAGTAAGAGAATTAATTTGAAACACAGTGATACGAAAAATTAAGCATAAAGATGTTAATTAAAACTTAATCACATAAAATTGATTTGGTTTTAAAAAAAGATAAAAGAATGCAGTTCACACAGAATTTGATATTTGTTGATTTGGTGAAACGAGAACGTTTTCAACACATCTTTCTGTTAAATGCAGCTTTTTAAAAAACAATATGTTTTGAAAATTTTCCGACTTTATCTAGTAAACAAAAAGCAAATTCCTTAATAAAGACTATCGGTAAATGTTCTACTTGACCTTTCAATATACGAGTATAAGGTCTCTCCGCTTGGAATTTCCATTTTTAAATTAACCATCGCTTTAATTTTTCTTCATCATTATACTAAATGATATTGTTATGAAAATAATGAAAACTCTAAATAACATTTTATAATTCCTCTTACATATGTATATATATGTTTGATAACATTAAAGACATTGGGCATTATCAAAGGCATTGTATATCAATTCCATCATTTATCTTACGCACTGTATGTTCACTTTCGCTGTCTCATGTACGATTAAATTAAAGAGCATAAAATAAAATGAGATTTGGCTTCTCAACACTTGTTTGGTCTCATGTACGATTAAATTAAAGAGCATAAAATAAAATGAGATTTGGCTTCTCAACACTTGTTTGGTGAAATGGGCAGCCTTGCTCTAGACTCTAGAGCAATGCTGCCCATTTCACCAAACAATTGTTTTGAAGCCACACAGGGTATCCAAATTTCTTTCGACTGACATCCCTAATTTAAAAATATTTATCCCCAAAATTCCCCAAAAAGCAATTTGTACTAATTTTACCATTTCTGGACATGGATCGATTATTTTTAAAATGTATATTAATTCGTAACAGAGATTTTAGCAATTCGTTCTGAATTGTGCTTCTAATTTAATTTTGTATTGACTCCATTGCCGAAAAAACTAGTTCAATACAAGCGTTGCTCGTTGATACACAAAGTAAATTTAATATATAAAATACTATACCAGTTCTTTAGACGGCCGTGAACCAGCGGCATCTTGATATGAACAAGCTTCTGCCCAAAACATGTTTAAGTAGTACATACGTGTAAAAAATAAAATTAGCTGATGAGCAATCTCCCCAATGCGAGTACCTGTTTGTCTTGTAATAAAACTTATTTAAATCTTGCTTACAAACAAATGTTAACGACGAGTTCATTGTTACCATTTATCATTTTATATTATATATGAACTAAAAAAAGGGCAATTGGAATATGTATTGACATTAAAATATTCCGAGAAATAAATAAAAAAATATTAAGTAAAATACAAATTTCCAAAAAATCTTATAAAATCCCCAAAACATAAAAGTTATCCCCAATTAATTCTTCAATCCCCAAACCAAAATTCTTATCCCCATTTCGAATAAAAATCCCCGATTTGGGGATAAATCCCTTAATCTGACAACACTGAAGCCACATCTCATTTTATTTTATGCTCTTTTATTTAGTCGTCCTGTCGCTGTACTGAGATTGAGATCGTCGCTGTATTGAGATTTTTCAAACACAGTGCGTAAAGTAAATGATGGAACTAAGAAAATACCTTTCGATATACGAGTACAATGCTTTTGATAATGCCCAATATTTTTATGTAATCAAACATATAAGAGGCGTTATAAAATGTTATTTACAGGCATTATTATTCTTTTCATGATGAGGAAAAATTAAAGCGATAGTAAGAGGAAAGGTAATAATGAAAGCAAATTGGATTTTAGTTTAAAAAATTACATTTTAAGCGTAGTGCCCTTATATAGTGTTAGGTAAGGTAGACCGCTTACCGATGGGGTTTTGATTAATGAATTTGCTATTTGTTTACTGGATAAATTCGGAAAATTTTCAAAACATTTTGTTTTTAAAAAAGTTAAATTTTAAAACAGCAAAATTTATTGAAAACTTTTTCATTTTACCTAGTCAACATATATCAAACTCAGAGCGAACTGCACTCTATTACATTTTTTTAACCTAAACAATTTGTTGTAATTAAATTTTAATTAAAATCTTTGTGTTTACTTTTTCGTATCACTGTACTTTAAATTCTCTCACCAATACAGCTGCAAAGCATTTTTGAGCTTCCCTGGTCTAGAGTGTAATGCCAAGTACACATTATTTCATTGTTTTGATATCGCAAGCAAAAATAGAAGTGTGTACTAGTTGCAACGACTGTCATTTCCGATATTTTTCGTTGTGTAGCACTACAGGCCGGGGCACAATGAATCCCTCATGCGTTAAACTTCGGCTTTTTCAACTGACAGTTAAGTTGAAATAAATGGTTTCTTATGAGCTCTGTTACATTCAGTACGTGTCCGTCAACGAAAAGACAAAAATTGGTAAACTTTTAACTTTTTATGTACGTTGAGTAGTTTGACAGATATTTGTTGGCTTTTTGTTTGGTATGTACTGATTTAGTTTTTTATGTTTTGTGGCAGCAAAAGTAAAATAAAACATAACAAATAAATAAAAAAAATGGAATTTAATGAATAATGCTAAGAACACAACTGGGACGAACGACAAATTTTGTCCACGTCGACGAATTCGTTGATAAGAATTCGCTGCGTAAATTCGTCGTGTGAAGCACGTTAACGACGAATATTTTTGATAGCCAAAGATGGCAAATTATATTATGTTTTCAATGATATCGATAAAAATGTTAGTGGTGGATTTGAATTTTAAAGTTTTTGGCTTAAAAAAAGTTTTTAATAAAAGAAAAAGCTTTTATAATAAAGTTTATTACTATTTTTAAGAATAAAATACATTAAAATCAGTTTTTAACATAGTTATTTCACCAACGAAATTTGCATATTAGTTATCGATTGCTTTTATGTATTGAGTGTCATCTCTGTTGTGTTTATTATTTTTTTAAGAAAGTTGGAGAAGCTAATATAATATTATGTGGAAAATATTATGTATTATTTTTATTAAAAAATATTCCACAAATTTCACAAATTCTTTCAGTCATAATTTCACTTTCCATTTTTCCCAAAATTGTGTTTATTTGATAAAAATATTTACACTACATCTGATCAAAACAAAAAGACCTGGCGCATAAAACGTATAGCATGTAACTTGATTTTAGAAACGCATAGGACGTACAGAAATGCATTCAACGCATACGCATAGAACGGATGGTATGGACCTTCAGCTTTAGTTATTGTGTGTGCAAAGAGAGAGACAGAGAGAAATTTGTTTTTTCGTCGTTCGTCTGCGAACAAAATAAAAATAAATCTATCTCAGACTTCATCAGCTACGACGGTGGCGTTGTGTTCATTTTCACATGCACAACTGTGTTTTATTTTTTATGATGAAACTTGGCACTTAAAAATTCGTTGTTCGTCCGAGTTGCTGTTCAAATGCTTCCGTATATAAAGTACTTATTGTGCCAACCTTCTCCGTCGTTGTGTTATCAGTTGGAAATGCTGAAGTTTACAGTATGACGGATTCATTGTACCCCGTCCTTTATGCTCTTTTATTTAGTCGTCAATGTGAAAATGACGCAATGACACAACGCATGTACGAATTTTTTCGTGGTTTTTTGTTTAGTTTTTTTTGAGCACACTAGATGAAATGAAAGTTCAATTTGAATAAGAAAAAACTATTCATGAAAGTTAAGAATTTTTTAATATTAAAAATACTTTTTTTATTTGCCTCCCCAAAAATGGAATTTTAAAAATATCATTTACTAAAATTGTTACGAATTTGTAACAGTTGTTACTGGAAAGTGTTCATTAACTCAAAAATTTTGCAAGGAGAGAGAGTCAAAAGAGAGAAAAAACATTGAGACAAAAAAATTCTTAAAAATTATTGCTAGTAAAATTTTTAATTGCAAGAATTATTCAACTACCTGTTGTTTGTCTTATTTCCAAATTAATTATTTAAAAAATATCTCAAAAAGGAAACTCAAAAATGTGGATTTCTTTATTAAAAAAAATTGTATACTTATATAAAAAGAGAGCATATTTTCTTATGCCCTAATTATGTTCGACGATTGTATAGTCTTGTCTATGGACGAACAAAAGCCGCAGATGTAATTCCTTAAAACAATTATTATTTATTGTCCATAGTATATAGAAGGTTCGTGTATTTTCTTTATGATTTTGCTCTAAACATTATATCCAACACATATTTTTTCAAATATTTTTCAAACTATTGTATAATACTTTCTTATTTTTCATTATCAAAGACAACAACCATATTTGAAGAAAATAATTTAGAAAATTCAAAAACAAGAACCCAAAAGTATTTTCAAACAAAAAAGTCCTGAATCTTCTTACTGAATTTGGGCATTAATTTATTGTTTTTCTTTCATTAAGCCACATAAATTTAATTTTATTGTCAAGGAATTTTGTTTGTTTATCATATCTGATCAGAGATGGAAAATGGGTTTTTCGTACTTGTTAATAGAATATAATTAAGAAATAATGAAAAATGCATAAAAATAGTAAATAATACATGAATCTGTGTAAAGTATTTCATATTAAAGGTAGATTTTTAAAAATTTTGTAATTTTAAATATTATCAAACAAGAGTATCCAAAATAAATTAGAAAAAGTACAATTGTATTATGATTTCCATCCATGGTTCTGACATGAATAAAATTTTCTTGCAAGTTTTTACATGTAAAGCGTTCATTTACTTCTTCGTATTTGGAATATAATTTTGTAAATTTCTGCCTTGGTCTCGGAAAGTAAATGAACACACCTAATATAAAATTTTTTGTTTTTTCTTTTTAAGTAATTTTTCTTGACATAGGCAAGTGAAATTTTTGGAAAAATTTAAAAATTCCGACTGAATTTCATGTAAAAAGTAATAAAATTGCAACATATTTAAGCTAATGTAAATATTTGTTCAGATTTTTTCGACAGATGTCAATTAGAAAGTGCTACCAAACTTAATTATTTAATTATCTAAAACATTTTTTAATATCCTGCAAAAAAAAATATTATATAAAAACACATTTAAAAGAAATTACTTTTTCTTTTATATTGAATATATACACTACGCTTTTAAATGAATTCTTTGATCCTTTACCTCAGTTTTTAATATGCTTATTTGCAAGATATTTCTTTCACTTTTCCCAGTGAAACTTTATTTTACTCTCGTTTTAACACCAATAAATATTTTATTTTGCGGATCGCTGGTGTAGAAGCTCATAAGAGCCCAAAATTTACTGGAATAAGTTTTGAAATAAATTACGAAAGCAAATATATAGTACTTTGAGTGAAGTGCAAAACTATATTATATGTAAATATGCCGCATTCTAGGCTCTGACAAATTTCTTGTGGTTAAGTAGAATATCATCCCATTTCTTAATGGTATTGCCATTTTTTCATTATTGAGGAGAGATAGAAAAAGAGGAGAGAGAAAGAAAGGTGAGAGAGAGAGAGGAAATGAAAACGGAAAGGTGTGCAGGGGAATCGAAATAAGAAGAGTTGTTCCAGTCACACGCTGGAATAAAAAAATATTTCTGTGACGATATTAACCATGTAAAAATATCGTATATTGTATTGTATCGCCATTTGGGAAGCATGGAAAAAAGTTTTATTGGCTGGACTAGGTTTTATATTGGACTATTTTTTAAACGAAGATAATAAAATTTCAAAATGGCTTTCTGGCATCTCGTAGATATCTTTCAATTCGACTCAACTTGTTCTTTTGAAATTTCAACTTTTATTCACTACTCATAATATCCCAATACGCACTAAAAAATTTAAATGGAAACAAAGTTGAATTCAAGCATTTTTTGAAGTAATTTTAAAGTTTTAATATATTTTGAAACAAAAAGTCGAACAACATACATAAATATGTGTTCAGACCTTGTCAAATAAGTAATTTTTTTAATATTAAAATTGAAATTGTGGTGAAAAATATCCCGGTTAATGGGGTAACAACTTTTATTATTTTTTCATTTATTTTATTCATATTTGTTTACTTACTTATACATCTTTGTATATACCGCATATAATAAAAGAAAAATTCATGGATTTTATGCTTGTGTTTAATCAAAAAAATGAATAAATATGTACTATAAGATAATAGAGGTAATCACGGTTGATCGATGCAAAAAAATTAAACGGATGGACAAAAAGAAAATAATTACAATATTTCTTTCCCGGATAATCGACGTTGCCGGTTGATCGAATCACGCATAATCGAGGCCTTGCTGTATTAGAAAAGAAATAAATTGCATTTTTCTATCTATTTTAAAAACATTGTTTTTAAATCTTGAAATATACTTGAATTGCAGTGTAATTCAAGACTTGAATTGACCTGCAATACAACTGAATTGTTCGAATTGAACTGAATTTCCCTTTTCAGTAGAGAATGCTATTGAATTAAAGTGTAAATTAAGCATAATTCAACCCTTGACAATTGAATGTGTGACTTGAATAACAATTGTCTTACACTTGATTTTAAGCAAAATTGCTTATTGGGATTACGCTGAATTACAAAATCAATAGTGATTTGTTGAGTTTTCTTTTAATTAAGCTCTAAAACGTTTTGAACAAAACTGCAAACGCATTCCAAAAGCATTATTAGCATTATGCTGTGCAGGTTAAAATTTATTTTTTTAATTTATAAAAACAACAAGTGTGACGTTTCGGCTCTTGGAAAAAATTAATGCATTTGACTTGGAAAAATCTTGGTTATTAGAGAGATGAGGATACGAGAGATATCAGAAGTCATATTTAGAATTTAACATCCTATTAAAAAATAGTAAGGAACAAACCATTAACAACGCTATTCAATCAACTCTAACCGGACTTAAAATGACAACCGTATAACACAGCAAAATAAATGAGCTGCATTTTGAGAATCGTCATTGAAATATTTTTAAACTACATGCTGACTGCTACAACTTTTTCAGGTTTGGTTTCCCATCGGATCTTCGGTACAGACTTGCTCGTACAGGCGATTTGTTTTATTTTGTAACGTATAACTTACTTATATTTTAACAATTTATTATTTGCTTCTATTGAATATGTGTAAATAATATAATTAACGGAGATACGAAAATGTGAGAAAAATCTTTTTCTTGCATAGAAATAAAAGCAACTTTAAAAAATAATCAATTGTGCAGTTTAAAATAAAGCAGAAAATACACTAAAAATTTTGAGATTCACTTCAAATAAACTGTGAACAAAGACAGATTTAGTACTTTTTGCATGACATTATTTCTTATTAAACAGAAAAATGTCTCTTCAAGGTCTTAATTTTTATATAAAGCAAATACATATTTAGATCGATTTGAAGATAAAGTTCTAAAATTTAAGGCTGATTTACAGTAGTCAAGTGTAATTTTATTAGAGAGATAGCGAGAGGGAGAGTGATGGCATAAGGCTAGGACTAACTATTCTACACAACCGCACGGCTTTTTAAAAAATTCAACCCTGATATTATGAAATGTGGTTGTCTTTTAAAAATTTTATTTTCAACGCATTGCAAATTTCCTTATTCTTATTCTTATTTTTTTTTTTGATTACCAGCAGCCTTCTATGGCAACGCAGGCATCGTCGTCCTAATACAAAAAACAATCAACAGATTAACATTCATGTAGCAAATTTAGACAGATCTTAAGAATATTTCAACAAAAATAAATAGTTATGTGTTTCGCAAAAAGTGCTTTAAACGCTTCAAAAATTTAGGAAATTATTCTTTGAATTGGGCGGTCTAGAAATGTTTGTCTTTTGGCAGTATTTTGTAAATAATTCCTCTTTGGCGGTCGTGCCAACGTAAATAAAAATAGAATTTAAGTAAATAATATATACATACACACAAGTATATACTTATGTATGTATAGTATACATATGTATGGATGTGTAAAACGAAATATGTTTCAAATGGCTTCTGCAATGAATGCTTTTTTGTTTAAAGTTTTGTTTGGGTCTGTTACGTTTGTTAAAAATAAAAAATCATTTAAAAAGCTGATCGACTTTTATTCTCTAAACTTTTTTATAAAACGACATTTTTTTTAATTTATCACGGTAACCCTGATTACTAGTAAGAAAATCAACTGGTGTATGATCGTACTTTAGCTTTTACATACACACTCTACTCATAAGTACAAGTATACATACATATATACATACATATGCATATGCAAAAATATGTATTTGCGAAAGTGAATTCATAAGCAGATGACCTCATTTCAGCGGAAGTTAGCTGGTAGTTTCCTTGCGGTGGCTAAATATCAAGCAAAATTATCTATTGTTTCAAAAATGTACCTTGATATAAAAGTACAGGGGGTTTGCACTGTATCGCGAAACGAAAGAAAGTGCTTTCGTTTCGAATTACAGAGTAGACCCCTAAAACATACACTTGCTATAAAAAATATCTGTACATTTAATTAAAAAAAATTCGGACTAGGAAAATTATAGCAATAACTCGAAAAATTTACGAATATCTCTAAATTTAAATTATTAGAGTATTCACTGTTATTTATCAATGCATTCGAATAATTATTTCATTAAAAAAAATTACACTGAAAAAAACCCAAAACCGTAGCAAAATTAACCAGAAAAAGTATTCGTAAACAAAAATTGAATTAAATAAAAATTAAAATTTTTATAAAATGTTCAATAACTAGTATCCTGTGGGATATCAGTTATGTTTGAAAACTTCTGCTAGACGATATGGCAGAGATATAACCAACTTATATGTATCTTCCCTATATATTGGCCACCACCCTTCCATGATAAAATTTTTTACCATTTTGTTGGACTTTATATCATCCCTGCACGAAATGGATCCGACATAAGACTAATCACGTGATTGGTCCCTAAATGATAGTGAACAGTCACAGTTCTAACACTTCCTGGAAAGCGGACAATTCATTTTTAAAGGGTGTCTTTTTTTGGATTAGCATCACTGCTTTATTTGAGCACCCATTTAACAGCTGATAGCTGCTTTTTGTTTAGTTTGCTATAAAATTTCATTATGAATCGACTTACGTCAGAGCAACGCGTGCAAAATGTTTTGAAATTTTTAATCAAAATAATTGTTCTATTCGTCAAACTCACTCATCGTGTACTTCTTCCATTTTATGGCGTACATAATTATGGTTGAATTGGTACGTAAATAAGCAGAATTGCCACATTTGGAGTGAAGAGAATCCACAAGCTATTGTCGAAGCACCATTACATCCACACGAAATTACTCTTTGGTGCGCTTTATGGGCTGGTAGAGTCATTGGCCCATATGTCTTCAAAAACGATGATGGTCTGTCAATGGTGGACGACATAGGAACATGATTCGAAATTTTTTTGTATCTCAATTACGTGGCATTAATCTGGCTGATATGAGGTTCCAACAGGATGGAGCCACATGCCACACATCGGGCACTACATTGATTTTAGTAAAATTTTATTGAAAAAATAATATCACGTAATGGCCCAATTAATTGGACACCAAGATCGTGTGATTTAACGCTATTGGATTAGTTTCTTTATGTTAAGTTTATGTTAAGTCACTTGTCTACGTGGATAAACTGCAAAGAATTGAACACCTGGAAATCAACATTCGAAGAGTTATCGGCGATATACGGCTGCAAATACTGCTAAAAGTTGTTGAAAATTAGTGTTCCAGATTGCGCTTTCGACGTGCCAGCCATGGCGGCCACATGGCAGAAATCATATTTAAACATTAACTTCATAAAAAAAGTTTTCCAATAAAGCCCGTTTCATTGATACTATAAATATATTTCCTTGTTTTATTATGATTTAAGCTTGTGCCACTCGATAAAAAAACACCCTTTACATCGGGATGTCATTCTAACTAATATTATTGTTACAAATGTAAATATATTTTATTTTTAAGCAGGGATTTTTTTGAAATTCGAACTGACAACCTCCGGCACGACAGGTTTGCACAAAATATAAATACCAGGGAATGGTTATACCGGGACTTGGCTGCCTCATTGGAATGACAAATTAACACTATATTTATACTATTTGATAGGTTCTGGATCCAACCATATTGAACTTGTTCAGTGCCGTTTACTACATTACTATGCCGAGCACCAATTAAATTGGATGAAGATTACAACGACACATCAGTGAAATGGTGAATATGTCACCATTTACACGATATGTCCTCTTTTCACAATACACTACTTCCTACTTTTGGTAGCAGTCCCATTTATTCAAGTCATAAGACGAGTACGTTTGAATAAATTGCCATCACATCTTCTGTAGGGGTGTTGCAGAATTTTATGCTCCAGTAAGTCCCTAATATGCTCAATGCGGATTAGAACAAGTTCTTAAGGTTGTGATTGTAGTTGGTTTTTTGTGTTATAAAGCAACCAAAGCTTTACATTATGGGGCGTATGCCAATGATCATTGCTCCGTTGGAATCAAACGACGTCTCATAGATCTAGTTGCTTCATATTTTGAAATCAAATTTAATTTCTAATGTTTAAGTAACTAAGTAAGTGCCATACTAACTTTCTACCATTAATACTAAAAATGATGTTTTTGCTTTCGTCTGAAAGAAAACTTGTTCCTCGAAGTCTGGAAGCTTTTATATTTACTCAATGCAAGCTTCAACGCTTTTTCTCTTGATGTCATGTATCGTCGCCCCAGAATAGTTTTGTTATGGTTTCTGAGATATTAAGCATTAATTTTGCCCCATTTCCTCTATTTTTAGGTTAAATAAGTATTGTTTTGCTGTATTTTTATATGAAAATTAGGTTACGTTACATTACATCTCGATAACCATTTTCATTAATTTTCACATAACAATATCGATCAGCTGTTTTCTACCGTTGCAGTTACATTACATTACAGTCGGCTAACTGAGCCTTAATAAATGAATAATGTAAAAGGAAGGTGCTGTTCAACGGCGACTGCTAAGCAAAAACATCATAACCCTGATGCAGCTGCCGATTACATGTTTTAACATAAGCTTATTAAACACTAAAATAAAATAAAATAAAATAAAATAAAATAAACCTTATTATGCATGTTTGAGTATAACAGAAATCATTTAATTTTATGCTTTATATTATATACACGTCAATTACTTGTTTTTCTCGTGTAAGTGTGTAAGCGGATCGATAGTTAAAAATATTACGGCGGTGGTTTCTTCGTCGCCGTTAAACGATCGACTTAATTCTCTGGACAGCAAGAAAAATAAACAAAACAGCAAAATTATCAATTCACACCAGTAAAGTATACGTATGGTTCATAAAACTACATTTTGAAAATAATTTGCTTATGCGGCACAAAAAGTATTTTTACTTTTACAACAAAGTAATATTAACTTCTTACTTCATTGATGAAAGTTCACAAAAATATTTAATTAAATTTTACTTTAAAACATGTGTCGGAAGCTGTGGTACAAATACAAAAGAAATCCATCGGGTATATTTTGAGAAAACTGCATGATAACTTTCCTTGTCGTTTTTCTCCACTACAAATTTGTGGCGTATGGGCTAAACCAATTCTGAGGCGACGATATGTATACATTCTTTTCAACTCACTACAGGACCGTTAACGTTAGCGCGTTTTTCATACTTATCGAACGACATCCATGTTCCCGAAAAATTATTTGATATTATTGCAGATTTATGAAGCGATAGTTCTAGAATTTTGTTTTACAGAACCAAAAATAAGGCGTTTTTCACGAGAACTATGTTTAGAGGGGCGTCTAGATCGAGGTTTTGGTGAACTTGAATTTGTACGTTTGAAAGTTTCGTCAAAATATTGCAGCGAGTAGTACCTAACTGTAGTTTTAGCTACGGTAAGATTTTCCTTCATCCCTTAATTTAAGGATAATTTTTAAATAGGCAGTGAAATGCAAATTTACCACAAATATTAATGTGACTTAACATAATACAAAAGCATTATTAATGTGACTTAACATAATACAAAAGCATTATTTTAATTTTTTTTTTTAAGTACCGTTAAGTGTAGAAGTCGCCAGAGTAGTTATATACGAATACTTGTTCTTGTTTATAATACTAATATACTGCATTTCGCATAATAACAATCACATATGTATAATGCAGTAAGCCTTCGTATACATCTTAAATGAAAAAGAAAATGTCAATAAACCTCTTCTTTTTAAGCACATTTAATTTTTTTATTGTTGTACGGATATTTATTCTACCAAGTGTATACTGGACCTAATATTCAACTCTTTTGTATAATAAGTTCAGACATAAACTATTATGTGTATTAACTCTTGTTCACCTCTGCTTAAATAAGACGTTATAATTACGTATTTTCTTTTTATTCCGAGCAGCTAGAACTCGTATTTGTGTAGAATAAAATAAATTTTTTCCACTTTAGCCAAGACATGTGCAGTTTTTTTATTATCAATTTTACGTATAAATATTCAATTACACGTGTCATAACCAAACCAATACAAAACAGCTGCTCTAATCAATACCATGGGAAACACTGTATTTGATTATAATAGTAGGTATACTCGATTTTGAGAGAGGCACTGAAACATACAATGCAACCCCTAAGCATCAAAGCATTTTAATATTTTTGAAACGTCGAATTCAACTTCGAATGAAACTTTAAACAAGATTACACACTAGACCTGGGTCCAACTCGTTCATTTGTTCATTTTACCAAATCTACCATAAAACCTATTTAAATTGCATGAATTTGATCATAGCTTTGTGTCTAAAATGCATGAATGAACGAGTTGGACCAAGCTCTAATACCTACCATAAGTGATCCGACATACATATTTGTTTTTTTCTGCCTCCACTCTTAAAATGAATAAACAAATGAAAATATTTATGGTTACAAATAAGAAAACAATCCCGCATGTACTGTATATAGAATATAGAAATGGCTTGTGTTATTTCTGTGGCAATAATTACATCTGGCATTTCCTGTGTTGTCATTTTCAAACGTTTGCAATGCCGTTACCATCAACTTTTTCGGCAATACACAAGTTAGTTGTATTGTTGTGACAGGAAAGTGTGCTATCCCTAAATAATGGCAATACGCCAACATTATCTACATCAAGAACTAATTTTGATATAATGACAGTTAGTGCAATTGTGAGACTTGGTTTTTCGTATTGTTTGTTTATTAATATTTATACAAACAGATAATCACAAAATTATTCAATTGGCTAGTACAATAATAAGAAAAATATTAAGACAATCTAAAAACACGGCAAAGAAAGTGGTAAAAAGACCAGGGCTTAATATGCGCGCAGCCAAAGTATTCTATTGTACACTTGCATTCCAGTTTACGGAGCAATATTCAAGTTTGTTTGTGATTATGAATTCCACCGAAATTTCTGCCCATGCAGTTTTCTGAGCATTTCTATCTTTATAAATGCTACATATGTACATGATTCCATACAGCCTCACGAATCTTCACAAGCTGAATTAGCTGTGCGGTCAAGTCATACGTCCAGGGCCCTTCAATTTTTGTCACACGCCTCTGTGCTTTTCCACTTTCTTTTTCGTTTTCCATACTTTTAATATAATATAAGTATTTGTTATATTATAACAAAATGTCAACACGCTGACATTTTGTCTTTATATTTCCAATGCTACCAACTTGTTCTCACAACTTTCTACGACAGATGCGTATACAGTTTGTGAGGTAGTGCCACAAAACGAAAAATATTAGAAATGACAAATATTGTCACTCGTACACACTTCTAGTTTTGCTTGCGATGTGACAAAATGCCGTGGCGTTGGCTGAATTAGTTAGCACATTGACTACCAAATCGAGGGTCCTGGGTTCGAGCCTGGGCTCAGACAGTCATTAAAATAACAACACCACACATTGTTCTTTTGTGCCCCTTTGTATCAGTTGTTGTAGGAAAGTTCCAGTGATGAAGGCATAGTCACTGGTCACGGAACTGCACCGGCTTCAGCTAATACTATTCCTAATGTAACATCAGAGCGCTCTCCTTTGTCAGTACTGTGTTGCAGAATCTTCGACGAAGTAAAATAACCAATAAAATGGCTACTAAGCACAGCTTCAAAAAACTTTAATACTCCTCATTGACATCAGAGGCACTGGACCACTGCATTATTAAGAAAACGTGCATAAAAGCAGAGTTGTAAAAATTAACCTTTCCTCTATCTCTTCCTTCATCACCTGTCTTCTTTATCACTATGCCTTTCGTAAAGAGGGTAACACCTAGTAATAGCAGTAGGCATTCATTGTCTGAGTGTTACTTCTTTCTTTCATAAATTTATTCCTTTTGCAGTTAAATAAGAAAATTTGTGCCTCTTTCTATAGGGAATATGAGAAATTTCCGAGTACAAAAAAATCTTATCATCCTGTGAAACACAGTGTGATTAGGACGAAAAATATATATTTCCCGATATTTTTTGTAAGTTTATTTAATTGTTTTATGAATAACAATGTGTTAAACAGAACAACCAATATCATAAATTATTTTTTTTGGATGGGAGAACTTCTCACTAGTTACAGAAACGACGCACTGGTGTAAAATTTTGTTTTATTTAGGAAAACATCGTTCTACACACTATAACTAGAGCTACGAAATATGCCAAAGTATAAGCTAAATTAAGCTATTATTATATAAGAGATTATAAGTGGAAAAAAGACAAACAGCAAGCGATTATACCAACATATTTTTTTCTTTTTTGCCACAGACTTATTTCTTTTTCACCCCTTTTCTCTCTCTCTCTCTCTGTTTTACACAAACTTGCCTACTGAAAACTCTATAACATAAAAATTCGAGAGTTTGCAAATGTCAAGATAGCAAAAGAAATAAAAATTACATTGGTTATGCCGAGTACACATCTAGCACACATGTACTATTTATTATATATACATGTAAAAAGACTTTCATCACACTTTCTTTTTATATTCACACCTCAAATTACGTTAAAAACTCAAGTATAAAGCAAACAGCTGTTGAGTATTAACATTCCTACATTAATCGGTGACTTCCGAAATAGACGACGGTCAAAGTAGTTGATTTAAATAAGATAAAGAAAATACTATAATTTCGTTAATTTTCAGACATGGCTTACACGAAAAATTATTCAATACGATAAGCATATTAAATATTTATAGCCGGTTTCAGACGAAGACATATAAAATAAACGACGGCACGGCATCGGCGTCGAAACAGAAGACTTGTGAGTTTACTTATTACTTGATTTTTTAATAATGCAACTCTGATCAGATGAAGAGTATTATCGGTTAGAAATATTTCAAACTAAATTTTCAAGCCTTGTGGGATGTCAAATTGGTATCGTATTATTTACCATTCGTCATGACATTTTGCATTCACAATATCGCACTTGCACGTATTATTTGAATTTTTGACATGTATTAATATAAAGTATAATAGTCTGAACTGGCGTTAATTGCTAATGAAAAACTGTTTGATTCAGAGACGTATTCATTAAGTTAAACAGTCCCATACATACATACCTAATAGACAGTTTTATAGAATCCAACATGATTGGAAACTATTTAAATCGATAAAAACATATCTGAATCAAACAGTTTTTCATTAGTAATTAGTGGTTACGCTTTTTTGGGCACATGTGTGCCAGATTTGTACTCGGCACAAATGTAACATAGAATCATTATGATAAGTTTTGCATAAAAAGATAGTACAAGCAAATAAAATACGTAATGAGTTGAGACAATAAACAGTTTTATAAGTGGAAAGGAAGGAAATCATAGAAGTTTGCAGCAAGCACAAACTGCGTTGCTTAAATAAAATTGGATGGAGTACCTTCAACAATTTTTTGGCTTGTTGAGGAGCTGCAATTTCTTTTTGATCTTTTGCGACTGGCTTAAGGACCACCCCTAGAAAACTTTCGTTTTCTATAGGTTGTTTGGTCATTAGGGCACGTACCGATGAGCGGCGCCTCTGTTTGATAAGCTCCGATATAGATAAGTGTTTGTCTTTGTTATTAAGGTCCTGTGTATTGTCAAAAAATATAAATATGTATATGTATATGTGTTTGTTTTTAAAATCTATATATTTTCAGTAAAAAACCAAACCATTTGCTAGCAGCCATTGCTAGTTGAGTTGTTACAATTTTTAATTTTTTTTTTGTATATAAATAGTTATGCATAAGTTTATTTGGGTGTGTTTATTCGTATTGCAAGTAATTTAAAATAAATTGTTTCCTAAGCTGTACACTTACCTGAGCTGGTTTTTCAACAGCTACTTCGGCACTCTTTTTCTACACACATTCGTAATTTGTATTTGGTGTTTGTGTTTTGAAAATTGTTAGTCGGCATGAATGAAACAATAAAAGTAGAAAGATAGACAGAAAAGACATGACAAATTATGAATGTAACGAAGGAAGTTGATCATATATAAATATCAATTACAAATATAAATGCATACATACATACATATGTATGTCTGTATGTAATTTGAACTAACATGTGTAAATGCTGTTATTTTTAAATTTTGTATACATATATATACGAGTACATAAGTCTGTAATTATTTCTATGTTATATATTTACCTCTGGTTCAATAATAACAGGGCGCAAAGTGGCTGAATCCTTGTCATTAGCTTCTTCCGGAATTTTACCTTTTCCAACTTTGAAGCCTTTAGGCTCTTCAGCAGGTTTTTCTACAGCGGCTGCTTTCTATTGTGACCAAACATAAAAAACACACAAAAACAATGGAAAAACATAGTCAACAAAATAGTTAAATCATTCACATAATAATACCATGGAAACATTTTTTGTTTCCTCTTTGGGGAGAATTTGTTACCTTGGGTAGGCCATTCTTTTGTTCAGCCTGCTGTGCCTCAGGCTTAACTGAATCGAAAACTGGTTTTTCCATTTTGTTTGGAATTTCAAGTTGGCGTGTAAAGTCACTGGCCTCAAACTCAGGCTTTTCGAATTTTTCCAACACCGGCCTTTCATAATCGGGAATTTCAGGTAGCTCTTCATATTTAGGTTTTGCTTTAGGCTTAGTCTTTGCTTTTGGCTTGGGTGCTTCTGGCTTGGGATCCTCTTTTGGTTGAGTGATCGAAGTCTTTCGTAGTTTCGGCATTTCGGTTTCTGGCTTAGCCTCCTCCGCTACCTGTGCAGACAGGCGTACATACAAGTTCAATAGAATAGAATTTGAATTTATAATGCTAAAACTGTATGAAATAATCAAAGCCCTTTCTTTTTCACCATTCAGCAATATTAAAAGAAACTGCATACATATTTAGGACAGTAAAATAGGAGCAGAAATATAAAGAGCTGATAAGAAGTTAACAAATAGTTAGATAACAACCTGTTCCTTGAAAAATGTATAATGAAAGTCAGACGATTGAAATAATTTTTTTATAGATAGGAAAATTCTTAGCGACAGAGGAGAATAGAAAGAGTAAGCAAAAGCGAAGAGAAATAGAGAGAGATAGCGAAACATGTTAGCAATAGCGTTGAATAAAGTCGTTCATAAAAAGAGAGCGAGAACAAAGTATAAAAAGAAGACTAAAAAGAACATTCACACGAGTAGTTTTTCAACCTAAAATGTTTTCTCTTTTACCTTCGGAATACGTCTTTTTTCGGCGGGCTTAAGCTTAGGAATTTCCTCTTTAATTTCTTGAGGTGATTTGTTCGCTTGTAGGGTCTTACTTGCCACTTGCTATATAATATTGTATCAAAATAAATAAATAAAGAAGGCATAAAAAAACGACAACGACGTGTGTAGTTAAGAATACTAACCTCAAGGGCCTTTTTGTCAATGACAGAAGAGCGGCGAGATTCAGTCTTTGTTTCCTCAATCTAAACACAAACCAAGAAAAATTTAAAACAATTCAAAAACTATAATGACGACGAAGGCATTTTTTTATTACAAACCAAACTACAGAAAATAGCTTAAAACAGTGACTTGGACGTTATATACAATTTCATGCCCATACACTGTGCAACAAAATCAGTTTTTTTTTTTAAATAGTAAGTTTCAATTGTGTAGTAAATTGTATGCAAAATACTTTTTCCATAAAACCAATGATTATGATTCCACTCAGTTTTGAATTACATATGTATATCTGGTGTTTAAGTGGAATTACAAGCTTTACTGTATTTAAAGCTTGATTGTCGAATATGACGGCAAATATTTTTGCAGGACATTTTAGCCTGTTATTACCTTAAAATTTTTTTATAAATGGACTAACAACGGGAAGTACTATACATAAAACTGCTGAACATGTCCTAGACTTGTTTCATGCCTTTCTACACCGACTCAGCATAAGAATATGCACTAAGGATTAGCTTCAACACCCCCTACGCTTTTTTTTTAGTTGTTATGATAGCTTTCAAAACGTCGATGCATGATTAGTTCCTGCAGTTTCCTTTTGTTATTTTTGAAAAACTTGATTTTGTTGCATGGTACTTTTATCAGCTTAAAGTTATGTTATTGCATACTTACCGCTATGGACGAACGACGAGATGATACTGTAGACTCATCGTAAGTGCTTACTACAGATCTTCGACGGATTTCCTTGGATTCCTCTTGTATAGATGATACACTTTCCTATTTACATAAAATTTAACACATACAACAACAAATATTATAATACATGTACTCATGTAGACAAAATATGAAAGTAACACATTAGTTAATGCACTTGTGCATGTATGTATGTATGTAGTGTATTTATGTATTTGACTCGGTCATCAATAGGCCGAAAAGCAGAAGCGGTCTGCGTTCATGCATCAAAAATATCAAGCTGTCACATTTTCATGTAAGTATTTCAAAATAATGACTGAATTACAAAACTGTAAGTTAATTGCCTTCCAAAGTTGCACTTCAAGAGGCTTGTGGCAACTATGAAACTACTAACTTGACGCTCTAATTTTTCATTCTCTTTAATAACTGACTTTAAGCTTAAATTAGACGTTACATAACCGTACAAAACAGCTGTTCGAACCAAACTTATGGGCAACACTGTATTTGATTATAGGTGACTCGCCATAACTCCATAGCCATTACCATAGAACCCAATTGAATTTTGGTTTGGTTATGGCTATGGCATTATGACCATGGCACGTCTAATTTAACCTTAAAGAAGAGAAGAGGCATCCACTTTGGTTGCATTTATTATTACGCGTTAATATTATTATTTTGCTTACTGCTTCACAACTATGTGAGTCATTCATTAAACTATTTGCTACTTTTTAAATACAAGAATTTTCTTCAGAAAATTTATGCATACCTATGTGTTGAAAAATTTGATTTATATAAAAGTTCAACAGATACAATGTACGAGTATTCCTACATTCGCTAATGGGGTTAAGATTCATTAGTGTGCTGGAATTTTACTCTGTAACTCGAATAAAACGAAAAGAATTTTGAACTGCAATGTAAACAATATACAAACTCTAATGGTTTTTTTTAAGCAAAATACTCTACATTATTCTCTAAATATTTCTCAATTTCACGTCAACCCAACAAAAAGTTTGCACTTGCGTTGAATGTTGCTCTTGAATTGTAAGGAGCTGTCAATTGCAGATAAGTGCCAATTTTAATGTATAGGGTAGAGGAAAGTCGACATATTTTATAAAATCATGAATTTTCGAAATCTCATATACTTCTTTTTACTTATTTCATAAATACTTTACAAAGTAAATTTGCAAAGTATTGTTGCACAAATATGGGCCGGGTAACTAGACCATATGCCCAAGATGGTATTAACAGTATTTTAAAAAAGTTCTTGTGACTGACTATACACGACCTATGCCTTCACATAGGAAGTAGGAACGTGGTTGTTAAAGAAATTCCACAAAAGAACCGCAAGAATATACGGTCATTCGTGGCAGATCAGTCAACCAGTGCGAGCAAGACAAAAAACTCTCGAAGGCCAAACAACACACAAAAACTTGACCGCACTTAAAAAATAATTACGATGACGCTAGAGCTGTTCTTCAACCCAGAGCTGCTTAACGACTGATGCTTCTTTTTGTTTTCCAAATAATTATTAGTTCTATATTGTAGCAGAGATGGTCAAAGGAAAAAGAAGTGTCGATATACATATATCGTATCGATATTTTTGAACAGTATCGATATATATTCTTTTTAAACATCGATATTTTTGAATACAAACTTGGGAAGATGTTCCAAATTAAGAATAAATACACATACTAACATATCGTGCCGTAAAGGGCAAAAAAATTTAAGCGAACTTATGGCTCGACCGAACTTCGGTTGCCATCCATGAGAAGTGCTTATAAGGAAATTATTAAGTAAAAGTGCTTAAAATAATATAATTAGTTAAATAGAATTAATTTTTGATGAAGAGAAGGATGTACAAAATGTTGAATCTCCTACACGGCTCTTTAGAATTATCGCTTCTGTGAGTAGATGTTATTGCATTAAATAAATTTTAAAGACCCCTTTTGCAGCTTTTAATCATATTTTCTTTAAATATGCAAAGAAAAAATTCAAAAATAAAAATGATATTGTACTGACTTTTTAATTTTTCTACTTTTTTGCTTTGAAAACTATGCAGCAAATAAAAACTTTTGGTTGCCAATATTGCAACTGAAATTACCAGCTGTTAGTAGCTAGTTGCCATCCGTAATACCATTTCGGCAACTAGAAGCGCAACCAAAGTTCGGTTGCCATCCATAATCGAGACATTAATTTTTTGGCCAAAATCGATGTATCGATATATCGGGCTTTGAAATATGGGCGATATATACCGATATTTCGACATATCGATATTTTTTTCCCATCTCTATACTGTAGCACCCTTGATGAAAATAATCGTAAGGAAGTAGTTTTTATTTTTTGTTTTTTTTTGGTCTTGTTGTTAATTTATTAACAATTTATCACGAATAGTCATTCAATTGTTAGAAGTGCACGTATAAGATTGTATGGAACTTTTAAATATTACAAAAAATACTCGTACCATAAAATTAACGAACATTTGAATATATAAATGTGATCCATAACTAAACGCAACACTTCCATTTTCGAGTTTTCTGATTTTTTTACTTAATACAATTCTACATCTTAAAATCTATGTATATAAACATTTTCATAAAAAAAGGTCAATTGTTTTATTGTGACTCAATACCTAAACTAGATATTCAGACCAAACTGAAACATTCCAATATATATTCCCTTCAGTCTAATTACAGTTATTCCTTTTTTTTAAAAAATTACTCAAGTGGAATTGTTGCATTTTGTTATGTACCTCCTCAAATAGTTTTTATATAAAAATTGCTAAGTAAGAAATTCCTAAAAATCGCGTTATTTAATTTTACAAATTTTGGGATACGGGACTTTGGGATTTCCCATTTAGCATCCCTACTCCCAACATTTTTAAGCACGATACTGTGCTTAAATAACAAATAATCAATAAAAAAGCCCAAAGTGTGTGCCAAGTTTCGCGGTAATCGGATACAGCAATGAAGTAACTCGCAAAGCATACATGTACATGCATACACACATGCATACATCCATATATACATTAAAAACATAAAAGTATTGCGTACTTTTTCTTAAGTATACTTAGGCCACTTTCTAGACAATCAAGCAATGTTTGTGTAAAATGTGTGTGCAAAGAGCTGCTATTTTCTTATATTACATGAATTAAAAGAAATATACATACTATGTATTATGTATATGTATATAATATAAATATATGTTTTTTAGAGCATACCTTGCGTTGTTGTTGTACCCGTTGTTCGGTCTTTTTAAGTCCAATTTGTTCAAATAATTCTTTCTAAAATGGGGTAAAAGGAAAGTAAGAAAACAAAGAAAAAAATTAAATTAGAAACTCAGTGAGACTTTAAATATTTTTGCGCATATTAGTATGTATTAAAATTTTGTAAAGTAGAAAAAACAAAGTAAGTAAATAAAAGCTGGAGATGAGTACTATGCGATCTTATATTTAATTAATACTAGTGTTAAGTTAGATTCTCTTTAAGAAAGAATAAAAAAAATTACAAACTTAGTGTTATAGAAGAAGTGGGCAAAAGCAAGAAATGTTTCAAATATGTTTTAATAGTTTTATTCTGATATGTATGTATATATAGTAGTAAATGTTTAGTAGGTTATTTGACTACTACAGTACTAAAATTTATCTAATTTTGCAGTGGCAAGTTTGGCTTTAATCTTCTACTCGCAGTAAGAGGCCATATTTCTATTTGATCAAGCAGCATTTTGAGAGATTTTCCTGATATTTCTTACCTCTTCAGGAATGTTTACAGTACCATCAACCATATCGTCGGATTTACTAATGACTTCCTTTTTCTTTTGGTCTGGCTTTTTCTTATCGTCCACAATTTTCTTCTCTTCTGGACTTCTGGTTTCATCTTCTGCTTTTGGTTTATCTTGAACTTTTTTCTTCTCCGTTTTCTTCACATCCTCCTCGACATTCTTTTTCTTTTCATTCTCGAACTTCTTTTTCTTTTCATCCTCGACCTTCTTTTTCCTTTCTTCTTCGGCCTTTATTTTCGTTTCTTCTTCGGTCTTCTGCTGCTTTTCTTCTTCTATTTTCTTTATCGTTGCTTTTTCAGCCTGCTGTTTCTCTTCTTCTTGTTTTCTTTCATTCTCGACTTTCTTTTTATTTTCTTCCTCGGACTTCTTTTTCTTCTCTTCTGCTTCTTTCTTTATTTTCTTTTCTTCTTCGGCCTTTTGCTGCTTTTCTGCTTCTGCTTCTGCTTGAGCCTTTTCTTCTTCCTCTTCCTGATTATTTAACGAACATTAATTTGTATGTATTTGTGTATGTCATTGTTTTGAATATTATGATATCTTGTAATTTGTTTATAGTGTGTAAGGAAAAAACTTGAGACAATTGAAGTGCTAAAATACAACCTTCACATTAAAATACCTAATGCTAAAATCCCGTTCGTACGACAACCGGAAACAAATAAATGAGTAAACTGTACCGCATCTGAAAGATATGCTAATGTGTAGCTTACATATGTAACACTGGGTAACAAGACCATTTTATTTTCTAAGCTGCAAGATCCCAACGTCTGATTCCAGCAAAGGAAATTAAACGTCTATGTATTTGTATGTACTTTCTCGACCTTATTTTTATTATGAATTAGTGTGGTTTTATCAGACTTTCAAGGTCATTCAATTTGTTTAAAATGTAAATAAACGTCTTATCGTATGCATATAATTTTGTACTGTTTGTGTACGAACGTAGAACATTGCTTGTCGCAAGCAATGCATTTCTTCTAACCTAAAACCTGTTGTAAGTGTCGAATATTTTTTGCTGGGCTAAATCCTGACAGTTTTTAACAATACATACATATGTATGTACTTACATGTGTACAAGCATATCGTGCCGTAACCGCCAAAAAAGCTCAAGCGACATAGTCTTTGAACTTCCAAAAGAATGAAGTCCAAAAAATGTGTCGCTTAATTTTTTTAGCGTTTATGTCTCGATAAGTAGATATTTAACTATAATAAGTTTATTATTATTTTTATTATATAAGATAATATTGAAAACCAAATTCATATATATATATATATGTACATTAATATTGTGTCGATATGAATATTGTATAAAAAAGTGTTCGAGATTGTAACACAAATCTCAAAAATGTCATATGTGTGCTTCTAAGCATGTTCCTAATCATTTTTCTTTTCTATAGGTTAGAAAGTAGGTAAATACATGGACAAAAGCACTTTTTGCAATGATATAGGTTGTTATGTTCTTTCTATTTCACTGGAGGCGGAGGAGGAAACAAACATAAAAGGTATAAATTTAGTTTGCTATCAAAATGTTAACACTCCAGTTATAAGCTAGGGAAAATCGCAATAAAAATGATTTGAGTTTCGAGTACAAAACTACACAGTTTGTCTTAATAGCAGCCATATTATTTGAATTTGAAAGAAATAGTAACAGTGAGAAAAAGGGATCGATAGAATAAGAGACGGAGGTCGGTTCACACATTTCAACTCGTTGAACAAGTTTTGAGCTTATGAGAGAGTGAGAGAGATATAGAGGAGAAGATGATAATGATAATATTTTTACGCCATTTAGCATTATAGCATTTCAAAAACAAAATGCATAAGTATGTAGAATATGGATAGTAAGGACTTATAGAAAAGTGAAATATGAAAACGACATGATTAACTTATCACTTTGGCAGAAATATCAAAGAAAGAAAAGCACTTTGAAATATAAGACAAAAGAAAGATAGAAAGATAGGTTAAGTATGTACTTAACATACATACATACATATGTAAGTATATACTAAGGGAAATCGAACCTCGTCTCTTTGCACTGGCTGTGCGGGTTTTAGTTGGACATCAAATATAACCTTGCGTTCTTGTTTGTCTAGTTCACGTGATAGTTTTCGTTTCGATTGAGAAGATTTAAGCTTTGGCAATTCGATAATTGTTACTTCAGATGCTAATGATTTTTCGCTATTAGTATTGGCATCAGTAGTCTTAGAAAATGTAACGGAAGTTTGACTAACCGTTGTAGATTCTTGCTTTTGTTGCACTGAGGCAGCAACAGAAACTTTTTCTTCTGTTTGCGCTTCGTGTTTTCTTACGACAGTTTTTTTTTGTTGTTCTTGCTCTGTAGCCTGTGTAGCAATTTCACTCCTTTGTTTTTTAGTTTGCTGTACTTGCTGTGCCTGCTGCAGTTGTACTATGGAAGCCTCTTGAATTACAGATGCTTCTTGCACTCTGAGGGAAGACCGTCTGTGCTGTTCTACTTTAACCTCAAGATTTTCACTTTGCTGAGCAACATATATAGCTGTTTCTTGCTTTTGTTCTATTTGAACCTGCTGTTGCTGCTGATGTCCCTTTTGCTGAACGACTGTGGTAATCTGTTCCTGCTGCTCTTGCTTATCTATTTTTTCTATATCCTGCTTTTGTTTTACTATCCCTACCTGTTTACTTAAATTTTCTTCTTCTTCAATTTTGTCTTTCTCTTTCTTTTTAATTACCTTGCGCTTAACTTCAGCTGCCTCTTCTTCCTGCTTTTTCTTCTCTTGCTTCTTCTCGACGACAATCTTGCAAGTACTCTCGTCTTTTCCCATCTCATTGCTAACGACAACTTTATAGGTGGCACTGTGCTCCATACGCGCTGAACTTAAAGTTAAGCGAGCCGTCGTACCGTCAAATGTTGTTGTTATTTCCTTAGTTTCTTTAATCACAGCGGATCCTTTGTACCATTCGATCTTGCATTTCCGATCCGACTGCTTCAGTACAATTAACAATTCGAATGTTTTGCCTTCGACTACCTTCTGGTCGATAAGTTTTCGTGTTATTTCGGGCTTTATGGGCTTGCGTTCCTCCTCGGGTATATCAACCAAGTTGACAATTTGAGAGACTGCCTCACCCTTCTCATTACTAGCCACTAATTTGTAAGCACCCTTATCAGTCACTTCAACTTCGTTAATTTCCAATTTGACAGCAAATTCGCCTTCTTTGGTCTTTTCTACAATGTACACATGACGTTTGCTTTCTTTGACCTCATTTGTCTCCTTAAACCAGGTACACTTTGGTTCGAATTTGGAAGCAACTGTACATTCGATAACCACGGTACGTTTCTTAATAATTTTAATTATTTTGGGCTTATCTTTGATAACAGGAACAACTACACAAAATAAAATAAAAAAATATTACACATTATCCATATTATGTTAATCTATTGAGAAAAAATAGGTTTGTATGCTTGTTTCAACCAAAACACCTCGAGCGAGAATTGCTTTATTATTAGGTAGCTTTTAATTTTATTAGGAGGGAAGAAAGCATTCCTCGCTTGCTCTGTTTCAGGAAACTACTGGCACATGCAACTATTCAATCAACTCACTTTCAATGTTAAGTGTAAGATTTGCATTGAGTTCTCCCAAAATGTTTTTAATATTACACTTGTAAAGGCCAGAATCTTCCAGTTGTGGATCGATTAGTTCCAGTTTAATGTAATACTGATCCCCACGCTGTTCCATTGACATTTTCAATTTGTTGCTTTCTTTAATTATTTCACCATTGCGATACCAAACAATATCTGGCTTGGGATCAGCTTTAACCTTACATTCCATAATGACAAGTTTGCCATTGTTTTCGGAAACAATTCGTGGTTTTTCCACAAACGTGGGACCTTCACCTTCAGGTTCTGGTTCCGCTTCGATATTCAAATTGAGATTGGCGTTCGATTCGCCGTATTCATTTTGAACGTTACATCTGTAAGTGCCACCATCAGATGCACCGGGATCCTTCAATAATTTTTAGTTAGAAATCTCCATTTATATTTATATATATTTTATTTTTTTATTATTTACCTTTATTTCTAAAGTCAACTCGTAGGTATCTTCGGATATAACCGTCGTTTTAATCTTAATTTTCTTTGATTTGTTGACCACTTCTTGGCCTCTATACCAAGTAACAGCTGGCTCGGGTTTGGCCTTACATCGGCACTTCATCGTAATAAGCGTACCAGAGTCGTTTGGTATTATTCGTGGTTTTTCGATGAATGATGGTGCAAATCCATTCGGATCGTTTGCGCCTAGACAAGTTCAAGTTTATTTATAATTAATATATATTATCTTATTTCTTTAGCTTATGTGGTTAAGAGATATTAATGTTTATTAAACTATAAAGAAGCTTTAAAACAAAGCCAAACGAACAACTATTCGAGTTTGATATTGCAATGAAAAGCGTTTTGATGAACACGTTTTGAGAAGAGAATACAAATTAAACGTATTTAATTGGAGATATATGTTACCGAAAATCCTTAAGATTAACACAAAATAAATTCATGTGCTACGTTGTTTCGACAATCATTTTAATCATGAAAATATGGATATTTATTTATATACAGCATTTTTCAATTTCATGAAGGTTTCGATGTAACTTATTGACTCAATTAATACTTGTTTGCCTAATTAACTTCATTTCAAAAAAAGTAATTATTAACGTATGATTTCAAGACCCCCTCCAAAAAAATTTATATATTTGTGCTCCTCAACAGTTGAGTTTACTTAGCAGTATGCATATTTTATTATCACCTTACAAATCAGTGCGTATCTTTAGCAGGCATCCTCAAAACACCACGCATGCGATCTGCTCTTAATAATACTATATACTCGTATCTAATACGTATAATTTGAACGTAAAGTTGAAAACTGGTAAGAGAGTGTGAGGTGTTTTTAAGATGCCTGATCTATAATACCATATTCAGTTTTCTTATGATGTGTTAAATAAACTAAGTATATGTATATCTATATGAATATAAACACATACATACATCTGTGGTTTTCATTAATAACGACTTATGTTATATATTTCTCATTTCGAGTTTATGATATCTAATTGAAATATTTTAAATGCTTTTTAGAAAGTTTTAAGAAATTTTTGAAAACCATGTACGCATGTACATAATTTTTTCTAAAACACCAACAACACTTCTTTTTTTTAAATAAGCTTCAAAAAGAACTTTGATTGACTCTCCTGAAAAAATTTTATTTTTAGACACACGGTGTTATTAAGAAAACGACAGATATATGTTTATATTTATATATATGCAGTGCAAACACGGTTAACGCAATCCTCGATAATCGCTACACCTCGATATTCGCAACACCCAAATTCTTAACATTGGTGACCCTGTTAACGCAACTTAAAAAAAAAGACCTTAATTAACGCAACTTTGCAAACATTGCATTTTGCATTGCATTTTGTTTTATTGCTCTAGTTTTTTAAAAATAAAATCATAACTATAAGCCTTTGTGCATGAAATTTTATGCTTACGTACATATGTAAATCATTTTGATAAGAATTACAAAAAATTGTTTGCGTGGTGCTTCTGTTTTTGAAATTGACGTAGTTTAAGTTATTTTTTTTGTGAGTGGTTTTTCTTCTGCCTTGAAAGTAAATAGCAACTGTAGAGAAGTCTTTTTTTTGTGCTTGCGTTCATACAGTTTTGTTTTGCTATGACTTCGTACTTTAGACGAGTAAAATCAAAGAAACGGTTCTTAAAAAAATATTAATCGTTTTGCTTCCAAGTAACTGCGCAGTCGTCAACAGCAAAAGTTAAGTTCAAAGAACACGAACAGTTGTTTTGCTTTCGACTTACATCATAAATTCATAATTTTTACTTTCAAAAAATAAAATCTGTGAAGCAGTAGCACAATCGAATTTGTGCCATTGTGTGACCAATTTTACAATTTACAACAAACGAAACCTGCTCAAAAGGATCATTCCAGGCAACCATTAATAATGTTTGTTTATCCTCCGAATTCTAAGAATTATGAAAGGCCAAGCAAGGCCAGAACTAATTTTTTTAAATTTATTTTAGTTATTAATTAAAAAAAAAATGTGTCATCAGAAACAAGTCGAAAATTTCACGCTTTTCCATTAAAAACATGAATCTTCAACTTGATAGTAACTATCAGTACAAATTTACATACCTTAGAATGTGTATCTTTTATTTATTTTAAATATATATTTGTTTTATTCTTTATTTTAATTTAATAAATGCATTTGTTTTAAAAGTTAACCTTTCATTCTTGAATAAACCTTTTATATGGTTTAAAATAAGTTTTTTAGTAGTAAACAGACATAGAAATTTTTTACTCGGTTTTCGCAACAAACTCAGTTTTTGCAAGGGCCCAAAATTTCTATTGGTTGCGTTAAAAGAGTCTACACTGTATAGTAAACTTCACGTAAATGTGAAGCTTCGTTTGTAGAATTTTATAGTATACGTACATATGTAATTCGATTTGTTTTTGTTTTGAGTGTAAGTGTGCGACAAGTCGCACGTTGTCAACATCGTAGGACAGGCCCTTAGTCTTAAATTGACGTACGCTGTTATCGAATTTAAGCAAAGATATACATATTTAATGTCTCCAGAACTTAAGACTTCTTCTTTTAAAAACAGTTGTTTAAATTTATATCGATTAGGTAGTTCACAAGTTGCGATATTTATTTAATTTTTTTTTTATTTTACGCTACTAAGCTCTATCAAAAGTAGCCGTTAAAAACTTGTTGTTTGTTTTATGAATATTGTACAATAATTGAATTTTGTTTTCTGTAAAAACGTTATATATAAAATAAATCTTAGTAATAGGTAAAAGTGGCGAAATATATTGCAGGTCATATATCATACATATATTTATAGAGCATATATCATGTATGATTTATGGTTTATAATCGTGTATTATTTATTATCGTATATACATATATGAGTACTCATTTCATACACCTTAAGAAAAAAATATTATGTACCTTGGAAATTAAGCGCAATGTTGGCATTGCTTTCGCCATACATGTTAAATGCATTACAACGATAATTGCCACCATCTTCTTTGGTCGGATTCTGTATTTCCAAAGTCAAAACATAGCTGTCCTTCGAAATGGCTTTACGTGACATTTTTATCCGAGAAGAATGATCAATTTTGTTATCACCTCGATACCAGGTTATGTCTGGCACCGGATGTGCCTCCAATATGCACTCCATAATTAAAATATCTTCCTCTTGTCGTATAGTCGGTTTCTTGGGGAAGCGCGGGGATTTGCCATCGGGAATTCTATTTTAAATTAATTTTTTAGCATTGTGTGTAATTAATTTATTGTATGATTCTTCATTTTGAATTGTATACCCAGCCCTAGCTAAACACTCCAACTTACTTTTTTGAACCTCCTTCAAAATTTAAATTTATTGTAGCCACACCCTCGCCGTGTTTATTTTTCGCTTTAACACGATATTCACCTTGATCGCTTGATACGACATTCGTTATTTCCAAACAAGCCATGTGGTACAATTTCTGATCCAGTGTCAAATTCATTTTGTAACGGCCTCCCTCTTTTAATTCCTCTTGAGCATGGTACCTTTCGAAGCGTATTTATGAGTGTGATAGAAGCAAGAATATGTACATACATACATACATATATATGTATGTATGTATGTATATGGGTTGCTTAGACTTGTGGGAAAACATTCAGTTATTGAATTGGTTGTGTCAAAAAGGTACCCAGTTTTTTCATATTTTTTCCAATAAAATCTGCTTGAAGAACAAACGAAAATCTTTAAAGTTGATTTATCGCATTTACTCGTAGTACCGTGACAATTTGGTTATGATTATCTGTGGGGCTTACAATTGCTATCACAAATGAAATCAATCATCTTTTAAAACTTTAAAGGTGTCTTACCACTATTGTGAAATTGCTAATTGAAAATTACAGTTTTATTTTAAAACAGAACGAAATGTTCAAGAAAATAATGTTTATTGTAAAACTGTATGGACAAACAGAAAACTTTTCGAACATGTCGACAGCTCGTTTATTGTATTAACTTCGACTGCGATTCTTTGAATTTTCAGAAGCAGAAGTATGAGCAAAAGCAAAAGAAAATACACATATGAGACGTTCTTAAACGCTGATTTTAACCTCTTATACAAACATTTAAGAGTACTAATTTGAGTTGTTTTTACGAAACGGACAAAAATTGTTTATATCAAAAAAAAAAACTAGATGGATAAGATTTTTCATTCCAAATTACTAATAAAGTATATAATTTTTATCCGATTTGTATAATATTTAGCTTATTTCATATTGACAATGGTCAAAAAATAAATATTTTGCAGTTTTGAATTTTTATGAGCTTTTAGAAGAAAAAAATTGTTAAATTTTTATACAAAAAATTAATTTTTAAATTTTATTTTACGAATAACTAAGAAACCATTGATAGTTTTAAGTTTACCGTATTGAGATGATTTGAAGCAAATTTTGTTAGTTGGCCAATTACTGCTCTCAAGTTATGGTGTTTGTGAATTATACTGGCATACTTCGTAAAAATATTAGGTAGGCTCATAAAAAAAATTGAGACGTGATGGAAAAAACCAATGATGTAGTTTGTTTTAATATACTTAGATATGTATATGAAAAAATGGAATGAACTTTTGAAGGGGAAACAAAAAGTTGCATTTCGTGGGGTTGTGGTGTTATCAGGGATGCTTGTATTTTTCATAGATTATTCGGTCGCTTTTATTTAAAAAAATGTGCAATTTTCAATTAGCGCTAAGAAATCAGTGTCTTTATCTTCATATGTCCCAGAATTTTTACTGGCCAGCTTATCGCAAAATTGGCATTGCATAGTATGAGAAAAGTTAATCTCTTTGTTCACACTAGAGAAATTTGTTCCGGAACTATGTATAACTAAAAACTGGCATGAAGTTAGCATAAGTGACAAAATTTAACTATGTGTTGACGAGTTCCTCTATACAATTTGACATTAAAAATCGCCGCATAATGTAGTTTTAATACACGATTACATCCTAGCATGATATTTAATGTAAAATTGTATGGCAAAACACGTTGAGACCATGTTCAATTTTGCCACTTATGCTAACTTCATGCCAATTTTTTATTATACATAAGGCGGTTAATGTTTTGATTCCACATTATGGCATCTGATTTAATAGCTGGTGTGTGGTACACGCATTAAGCTTCAATCAGACGTGCCATACCAAAATGCCGTAGCCATAACTATAAATATATTTGATTATTTTCAAAGATGCAACAACAAATATGTTTAACCAGCAAACAGCTGTTTATCGTTACTACGAAAAACCAAAACTCAATTGGTTTCTATGGCTATGGCTACGGCGTTATGGCAACTCACCTAACATCAAATACAGTCTTGCCCACAAGTTTGGTTCGAACAGCTGTTTTGTATGATTGAAATTTTAGTCGGCATAATTTGTCTAATTAATCATCTGGTTATGTCATGAAAATAATACCTAACGAAGAATTTCGAAAAATTTTATAAAAACTCCATCTCATATCTACTAGATTTCATTTAATGGTAATGATAGTACAAAAGAACGACTGCAGGAAATCGCCGCAAAAACATTTTGTTAATCTATATATTTATGTATAGTATGTAGTTTAAAATTAGACGCTTGCTACGTGTCATTAAGTTTGATATCTAAAAACTGTAGATTTAATATAATCAAACACAAAGTCATTATTTTTGCAACAGTCAAGTCTTGAAAGAATTAACAGTGCGCTATCCAAATAAATTAGAAGTACCATATCAATTGGTCAACTGAAGTTTTCCGAAAATAATTTGATACGTTCTATTAGCTGCTTTTCAATTCGTACCACGTAACTCCGGGCTTGGGATCACCAACACATCTGCATTCGAATGTTACATTGCCACCATCTTCACTTTGTCGTATGACAGGTCGTTCGGTAAACGTGGGTTTGATGCCATCTTCAGGTACAGGAGCTTCATCGCCTAAGATGTACATATGTAAATATTTTTGTGCTCATCTTAAGTTCATATGTATAATTTTTATTTTTTATTAATTCTAATGTTGCATATGTATAGCATAACAAATAGAGGATACTCAATTATAACAATCGTGATTGTAGTCTCATTCATTATTGTCTCATTCTCTCGCTAAAGTCAAATTATTTTATTCTTTTTTTTATTTTTTAATGTGGCATATGTTTTAGCTATTTTAGCAATGTAATGCAAATAATGTTTATTAACAATGACCAAAATATATATTAAAGTTGGTTAAAGTACTTACACAAAACAAATAAAGTCAGTAATAAAATAAATTATTAGAAAACAATAAGAAAAAGCAGCTGAAACAGTTTATTAATTCGATAAATTTTCACTATTAAATTCATATAGCGGACATGCATATGTGAACGGAGCCAATAGATTTGCGATTATACCCGAAAATGGGCAACATACTTTAGATCTTTAATTCTCCAAGGCATGTGTGCATGTGTCCCAAAATTAATTTAATCCCAGCAGAACATTAAATAGGGTTGCAAATAGTTTGAAAGCAATTTTATAGTTAATACATACTTATATAGTATATACAATAGGCCGAGTCTATGTGTGGATGGCAAAAAAATTAAAAAATCGTATAGTAAAACCGAAATCTATATATAATTCTGCAAAAATTTTGCGAAGAAACAATGGGTCTAAAATCAAACCATATACCGCGCCTCTGGACATAAAAATTTATTTCCTCTTCCTGAGCAATAAAAGTAGTTTATTTTTGAAAATCATATTATATTATATGCAGTAGAGGTTATCTATTCAAAGTAAACAAAATAAAAAATGCGACTGCATTCGAGCCCGGTATCCAACAGTCATTAAATAACAACACCACGCATGACCCAGCGAAGATCCTAGACATCTTCCGGAAAGGTAACCCGAAGTGGATATTGCGCTCATCCAAGAATCATGGACCGTAAATGGTAAAATTCTTGGACTCAGAGCAAAAGGCTACAGACTACTGTATGTAAGTAAATCAGGTAACAATGATAAAAACAATAGATCCTGTATTATGGTGAAAACCAATTTAAATATCTTCATTCTGTATAATTTCAGTGATGAGGATACAGTAGCCGTAGCATGGGAGACGGGAGAAACCACAGTGTGGTGGCTTCTCTCATGCTATATGGCCCATGATCACGCGGACCCCCCACTAAGCATTTTGGCCCAAAAGGCAGTCAAGGAAGCAAGTAAGCGCGGTAATCCTATCTTAATAGGCGCTGATGCAAATGCACATCATCATATCTGGGGAAGCTCAGACACAAATGTAAGAGGTGAGTGCATATTCGATTTTATTATGGACAATAACCTGACAATAATAAATCAGGGTTCAGAACCAACATTCGTAGTCTCTAATAGGCAGGAGGTATTGTACAGAACACCGTGTTGTGGAATGTGACGGTTAATAGTCTGCTCAAAAAATTGGATTCCATGAATATTAAAACGGTTGCATACGCAGATGATGTAGCGATTGCAATATCTGGATTCCATCTGAATATCACAGAGACTAGAAACACCACTAAATGAGGTTAGTGCCTGATGCTCACGGAGCAGACTTATTGTCAACCCGACCAAAACGGAACTGATACTCTTTTCTAGGAGATACAAGATTCCCCACTTCATCCACCCAAAGCTAAATGGCATTACCCTAAGCCTGTCCGATAATGCCAAATATATGGCTGTTGTCCTCGATAGCAAGCTCTCCTGGAGAGGAAATCTTCAGGCAAGAGTAGCAAAAGGTACAACGGCAATATACGTCTGTAGAAACGCAATTGGACCTACCTGGAGAATAAGTCCCAAGGGAGTCGGTTGGATATTAGAAATGGTTATAAGACCTATACTTTTTTATAGAATTTCAGTCTGGTGGAAAGCACTAGATTCAGCGATTAATCAGTCCCGTATAGAGGGAACTCTCCGCAAAATGGCACTCATGATAACAGGTGCTCTAAAATCAACGCCAACAAAAGCGCTCTTCGCTATGTTGGGTTGGCTTCCAGTGGACTTAGCGGCTAGAAAGCTAGCTCTACGTACCGCCGTCAGACTAAACGTAATAGGTGCATGGAATTACCGACTTTGGGGTCATGCAAGCATTTTAGATATTGTGGATAACATTCCAAATCTTGTTGACTACTGCACTCCGAAGCCCTACTTCAATAGGAATTTTCAAATTTCATTGATAGAAGGGTCTTCCCCATTGAACGGAGCCGTACAAATCTTCACGGACGGTTCGAAAAAAGGGGGAGGTTTGGTGGGTGCGTTTTTATTCCCGAATTTTAAATTGAAATGCCCTTGAGACTCCCGGATGAATGTAGTATATTACAAGAAAAGTTATCTGCCATTAAAAGAGCAATTCACTGGTTAAGATTCTATAGGATCTTGAAGAGAGATATCCATATCATAACTGACAGCAAAACTGCTATTAGGTCTCTCATAGGTGTGTACACTACATCTATTCTCGTCCAAGAATGTCGTAAAGCCCTCGGGGACAAGGGACTATTTCAGGAAACATAGTTGCGGATGACCTGGCAAAGAGGGGAACCACACTTACAGAGGTTGATATTGACAATCTCTGTGGTCACCCACTCTCATCCTGCTGGAGACGTTTCGAGGTTACCTTTCTTGAAAAAGCCCAAGACAGTTGGCGCAACCCTCTGGCCTTGTCTTAACTCCCATAGAACGAAAAACCTCATGAACTTCAATAGGAAGCACTTGAGAAACCTCGTGGCCACGTTGATCGGTCACTGTGCCTTCGGAACCCATGCTAAACTTATGGGTCTCCCGTATAATGACTACTGCTATAGCTGTAATGACGAGGAAGAGGAGGAAAATGTCCTACACCTCCTGTGTCATTGTGCCGCTCTGGAGGATCTCCGGCTGCACCTCTTTGGCAGAATATCCTTCGGCAGCATATCCGAGTTATCGGAAATTGAGCTCAAAAACTTGAGCCTTTATATAAGGAACAGTGGCTGGTATAGCTGCTAACTCCTTCCCTAGCCAAATTAGGACCCACTCTCATCTCACCTCACCTCTCTAAATATAAATGACGTCTCTCTACCTGTATCCATCTTACCCTCTTTTCTCTTTCTCTCTCTTTCTATATCCAGGTTGCACAAAGGGATCATTATAATGGAACCAAGTGAGCTGGACTTTAATTTTCCTAACCTTCCTTGCCAGCAGCCTGCTAACCTAACCTAAAATAAATCCGCAAAAATTGTTCTGCCTATTCAGAACTTTAGTGTTGTTGGTTTGCTAATTGATTTAAATCAATTACATTTTCCACGGGTTGAGGAAACTAGAAAAAGAAAACGATCGTATGAGAGTTTTTCTCCTTAAGTTGCTAAACAAGTTATTGAAGTTTGGAGCAAAATTAATGTGGCAATATTTAATGAAAAAAGTATTATTAAGAAGTTAAACATATTACTTAATTAGTATCATAGAGAAACAAAAACAAATCAAGATTCTTAAAAACTTTAAACAATTTGTTTTATATCGGCAAATGTCAGTGCATAAGAATAACTCAATTCTAATGTGGATTGATTCCAAATTTGAGAGATCTTGTTTGCCTACTGCCTGCCTTATTTAAAGACATTGACTTTAAAGAAGAAAATGGGCAACTAATTATTATGGATAAGTATAAGGTAGCATTAAAACATTAGAAACAGGGAGAACGTTCGTGGGAGGAAGAATAATGATTCGAATTGAGTTGCATTTACTTCAGTACATAAATTTTTCTATTTGAAAAAATTTTAATAAAAAAATTTTTTTCTGAAGGTATAGGGTTTGATTTTATGATTTTAGACCCATGGTTTCTTCGGAGAATTTTCTCAGAATTTCGTGTAGATTACGTTTTTGCTTTATGATTTTTGCAAAAAATAATTTTGATACGCCCTAATGTACATATATTAATTAACTCTCCAATGAAGTTTTTAAATGAGAGTATTAAATAACACTTCCGTAAACGTAATTTTTATTAGAAAAAAGCGGTTTGTTCAAATAAATTTCTCAACTTTATTTCAAACGTGTTTTGCTGGGATTAACCTTTTTAATGTTTTTGTGTATATGAGTGCGAAATGGACAGACATACCGCGCTTAATAATAACATTGCTATCGATCCTTTAACAAACACTAGCTCAGTTTGCAACGGCAAACATTTCAATATCGAATTCTCACTAGTGATATTATCTACTAAATATTCGGCAATAATATATTTCATTATCCTATTCGTTTTTAATAGTTTGGCAATAATTCGAAAACGAAACGTTTGAAATGTAAATAAATGCTTTTGCCCAATTCATAATCTTGTGCAAATGGACTTGCATCGTAGCATGTGCAAACTGGTATAGTATATTAATACTCATCATTAAGAATTGTTAAGTGGTGAGTATCAATAGACTATACAATTTCGCACATGCTACGATGCAAGACCATTTGCAAAGATTGTGAATTGGGTTATAGTTTCGTATAAGAGTAAAACAAAAATATAATTGCTTTTTTCTCAGTACAGGAATCTTACGAAAATTCTTCGCCAAAGCTTCGCTTGTTTTCAAATCAGGGTTCTAATCGCCGTTGCGGATATCGAATGAACTATCGAACAAAAATAAGATACATATCGAGTTGCCTCATGATGGCATTCGATCACTATGGAATCCAGCTTTCATACTGATACTCCGTTCTACATTTCACGTGGAATGCTGTCAAAGTATGTACATAAACATAAAACATTTGAACTTTTACTCAACATTTTAAAAGCTCTATGCATAACTAAAAAAAGGCTTGAAATAAGCTTAAGTGGCAAAATAGAACATGTTCTTATCTAGTTTCGCCGTACAATTTTAAATTAAAAATTACGCTAGGATTTAATTATGGGTTAAAATAACATTATGTGCCGATTTTTAACGTCAAATTGTGCGGAAGAACTCATTAACACTCATTTTAATTTCATCACTTATGCTACCTTCATGCCAGTATCGACTTCAATATGTCAATATGTTTACATGAGAATTATTATTTTGACGACAGCATGATAATGAGCAAATAGTGCTGCAATACAAAGTGTGAAATGAATAATAGATTTCAATTGTTTCATATTATTTAACATAAAGAAGATGTAAAGAACTAAATTGGTTAATTTTTATACCCTTACGTTATATGAGTGCATTTGAAAAGAATACATAATTTTATTTTTATAAATGTAATATATTTGAAGGTGTCGATGGTGCCACCTGTGTGTTTATACTTAAATAGCAGATGCTTATGGTGATGCTGTCATCTCCAAAATAATGAAGTTACAAGGCGACAGACAAATGCAGCAGAGGTATTTCTTATTGATAGCTCAACATCTCAAATTTTGTTTTGTTGTTTCTGTTTGTTGTTTAATTTTGTTTGTTCGATATCACGAATCATAATTCCAAATTGAAAATTTTCTATTACTTCTATTAAAATGATCCGATATCTACAGCGGCGATTAGAGGCCTGGTTAAAGGGACTTACCATTCCATACTCATACACACAAAATAAACAGAAATATTGCGCTGAAGTTATTTTTGTTTCATATCAACATTATTTCGTGTTAAATTTCTTATTTATAACAAAAGAAAATTTTATTTGTCTGTAAATATGATGCTCGTATGTACGTGAGTATGGGTGTGTTTATGTATGCATGTATATATTTATGTATGTATGCGTGCATGTAAGTGTTTATGTGTATATATGTAGATATGCGTGTATGTATGTATATATGCATGTCTGTATGTGCGCATATATGTATGTATGTATACATTGTGTACATTACTTGCTCTACTTACTGTCGAAATTTAAACTAATTGTAGCATTGCTTTCTCCCAGCTCATTTTTGCCATTCACTTTGTATTTGCCAGCATCCTCAACTGTGACATTCTTAACTTCCAGTGTTGCGAAATATGAGTGTCCATCCTTATCGATACTTATCTATGAATAGAAAACAGAAAGAGAAATAATTATTAAAAAACATACATACATATCTACTTACATACGAGTATGTACAATGTACATATGCAATTTTTCTTTATATGACTAGCACTCAGGGGATGACCCCTACTGATACAAAGCATTGTGATAGAAATAGGAAAATATGCTTTGGAGAGTAGGATAGAGTTAGTACTTTTTTACATTGAAAGTGATAGAAAAGACCTTTGCAAGTAGTTTGTTCCACCCTAATGCTATAAAACTAATTGAGACTACATAGTAGATCTTTTAGCAAATGTTTGAAAGTCTGTTTTCCCAGAAACTCGTTTTATTACCAAAGGGAAATAAATTGTGTCTTATAGACACATACATATGTGTGATAGATACTTTTGGAAAATTATTTGAAAGCTTTATTTGTAGAAGACTGCAAAACAGCGTGGAGTCTGGAAACGGACTTTCTGAATATCAGTTCGGGTTAAGGAAATGAAATCAAAATCTACTATAGATGCTGTGAAAATCCTTGTGAAAGCAGCGAGGCGAGAAATAAACAGGAGGAGTAACTCGAACGACTACTGCATTATTGTGACTTTAGACGTCAAGATTGTTTAAATTCTGTGAGCTGGGAGAAAATTGTGGAAGCACTGTGGAATATAAGTATTTCAAAGTGCCTTTTAAGCATTATACAGAGCTATTTCACCTACCCGATAGTTCTCTATATTACTGAGGATGGTCGTGAGGAATATTTAGTTACGGGAGGCGTCCCATAAGGATCGGTACTTCGACCACTGCTGTGGAATGTTATGTATATTGGCATTTTTCAACTAAATCTCTCGGCGGAAGTAAAGACCATTAGGTTTTCATATGATTTTGCTCTGATTTAAATGAGGCTAGAACTGAGACAAATGCGAGCGTACGAGTTGTGCAGGGGGCAGAACGGTGATTATAGAAATGTGGCAAAGTAGATGTTCAAGTACCACCAAAGAAAGATCCACTCACATAGTGATTTTCGAAATAAGCGTTTGGAAGAAAAGACCACGCGGAGACATGGATTACTACACAACCCAATCCCTTGTCTTCAGGCAATACCTACACAAACTTTTGACTCATTAGCTCTTCTTTCCGCGATATAATGAGTAAAATACAGCTCGCGAACAGCAATTTAGAACTGAGATTAGAGAACACAATATTATACAGTTGATGCTAAGTTCAGTTGCATGCAGGAGTCAGATTGCAAGTTATGTAAGATGAGTTCTTCTCGAACTCCGTAGACTAGCTTTGACAGGAATACAGTAGATATCAGTAGGGTCTACATTGGTAAATAAATACCTTCACTTTTAGTACCACTTAGTTCCACTGGGTAAGATTCTTGGGAGGTGGTTTAAAACAAAAAATTTTTGGAAATTAAAAAATACTGGAAGCGAATGTTGGTTATAAATACAGGTAAAACCTTAAAAGTTCGTCGCTTGGATAAATGGTTCTTGGCAGTGCTAGCTGAAGGTGTCTTTGCTAACTAATATTATAAACGCAAAATGAAATTTGGAACATAGATAGACCTAGGTCTTGAAGGACACAAAGGTTATATATTTCTTATAAACTAGGACCACGTGGGGAGGTAAAGGGAAATTTCTGCCTGTCAGAAATTCAAAACATAGATATATCTGAGTTCAAAAGAAGAAAAAGACTATAAATTTTTTCGGAAATAGAACCACGTGGGGAAATTTCTTCCTCTTTGAAACTCTATCTATCCGCTTTAGACAGGACACAAACGCTATATATTTCATGATAAACAAGTCCACTTAGGGGTAAGGGACAATTTCTAAGGTAAGTAAAACGTAAGGAAGTACGTTTCTAGCCGGTGTCCCATGACACAGTGCGTTCTTTTTTCATAAGTTTGTTAGCTGTAAGCTTCGACCCTTCTTATGAAATTTTTCCTTTTTAATAAAAAATTTTAAAACCAAAAAAATTCGTGTTTTCTTGAATTCGTACATTTATACAAATTCATTAAAAATGTGTAATTTTAAGTTGTTGAACTTTAGAGTTAAAGTGAAATTTCTTGTATACTATTAAAATTTTGAACTCTTGTACTTGCTTACCTTATGACGTTGGGATTCTTTTACTACTGCGCCATTATGGAACCACGTTATTGTCGGTTTTGGATCCGCATTTACTCGACATTCAAATAGCAAACGTTTCCCGTCATCTTCTTGTCGTATTGAAGGCTTTTTCGCAAATGTCGGTGCGAATCCGTCGATTTGCCTGTTTCCAAAAAATTTAGATGACATCATTTAATATAACAATTTGCTAGAGCTGCTAAAATTCTACATATGTACTTATATGCATCCGGAAATACATACATGCATACATATGTACGACTATGTATGTATGTATAAACATATACACATATATATATATAACATTAATAAGACCATAACATAACATCATCATGCTTTTTAATTTTGTTAATGCTTGTAAGGAATAGCCTAGTACTTTATTAAACAAAAACCTTTAATGTCACGCTGCATACACGTGGCACTAGTGGAATGCAAATGCTGTCCGTATGCGAATTATCAACGAACATTTATCCGAAATAGTCGAATCTCTTACCATTTACTTTACTGTTTACATATACTACAGTTGCAAATTCATTTTCAAAATGTCGTTGAAGCGTAAGCTTGAGAAAATTATTTTATTTCTCAAGTAAAAAAATGCGTCCAGCTTAACTTTTTGTTTATAGAGTTACCGAGTTCATAAGCACATTTTTGGGGAAACTGTTAACATTTGTTATAATTAGCAAGAAAGAAATATATCATAATAACGCATTTAACAAGTTAAAACTACAATTAAAATTTTACAGTAATCCAGTAAATTTGCATTACATTTTTGAAAGGGTAAAATTTTTCATCGTTTTGATATTCAATAGCATGCAAATGCTAAATTTTTACTCGCATGAATAATTTCTGCCTCTGGATCTACCACTGCGGAAAAGGTGAGTGGGTTAGTAAAAAATTATGCGTGTATTAAGTTTTTTGAACTGCTGGTGGCATACATATGTAAGTAATTGCGCTTCATTGTAGGGCACCAAAATTACGGCAAGATTTCAAGTGAGCGCCAATAACAAGAACAACGCAGTCATTGGATCAATCTATAAACAATGGGGTCTAATCGTCAGTTTCGATAACGAGGTGATTCGATAACTTTTTTTCAGTTTGAGATTATGGCATTCGCTATCGAACAATGTAATAATATGGTTCGATATCGAATGCCATAATTTGATTAGACTCCAGATTATAGCTTTTCATGAAGGCTTCTAATATTCGGATATCGCTGTTTTTGAGTTAGTAATGCAGAATTAATCCTCAAATTGTTATTTACATTGTATACAAATTGCATACAAATATCTTGTGTACTCACAATTCTTGAGGGAAAAATAAAGTATTATTTTTCAATTACGTTCTATGCCAATTGAAACTTTATACCACGTTCACACTTATAGTCTTATACCATGTTCACACTTACGTGTTTAACACCTCATTCATGTTTCAGAGCTTAAACACGACGATTTTGAGATGATTTACCATACATTGACTCGTTTTGTTTAAGATTTAAACAATTCCTTAAAAACGCAAATGGAGTATGTTCAGTCCGTTTTTTGATAACTCTGGCAACGTTGTGTGAAAAATTATTTGCAAACAAGTAATTAGTTAAAAAATACTTAAATATTTACAAAAACATTTGTTGTTTGAAAATAATAAACCAATAAAAAAAGCATGATTGTTCGTAATTTTTTTAAAATACAATATTTTACTGACAAAACGTCAACCTTAAACATCTTAAATGTAATGTGAACGGTTGTGTTTACTTTTTTAAAATACTTGCCTTAAACACGTTTAAGAACATGGCTTACAATTTCTCATTTGTATATTTTCTTTGGTTTCTGCTCATACTTCTGCTTCGAAAAATTCAAGAGTCGCAGTAGAAGTTACCACAATAAACGAATAGCTATACAAAATGAAGAGCTTCAGCTGTCGGCATGTTCGACAAAGTTTTCTGTTTGTCTGAATGCTGCTTTAAATAGACTCGGAAGTTAACGTAGTAGAGATGTGTCTCTTGCAGTTTCGATTGTGTATTTAATCGCTTGCTGGAAGAAATGTTGTGGTTGGTTGTTTTATTATAATATTTGTACATACAAGAAACAACACAAAAAACACTCATACACACACAAAACATACATGAAAACACATACACACAAACATTTCTGATTCGTTAACTTCGTATTCATTTAAAGCGGCAGTCAGTCAAACAGAAAACTGTACAAAAATGACGTCAGCTGGAGCTCTCCGTTGTGTACATCTATTCGTTTATTGTGTTAACTTCGAATACGACTCTTCGAATTTCAGTAGCAGAAGTATGAGTTACAGGTTGTGATTGGACAGTCAAAAAATAAAAAGTCGAAGAAATAGCACAGTTTTACGACTTTTGCTATTTCGACTGCAGTTTTTTTAACACTGTTTAAGACCATAAGTGTGAACATAATATTATGTGAAGGTAAAGCACAGCACCAGTCACTTGACAGGTTTCTGCACAAAAACGGTAGTTTTTTGACGTCGCTCTTGTTGCTTATATGGCTAGCCTGGAACTAAAGTGGTCTATGATACAAAAAATACAGTGAGTTCGACCACTTTACAAGTTGAAAGAAGTGAAAAAGCAATAAAGTATAAAGTGGTAGTTTAACGATAACCACATTTTGGTGACGTAGTAAAACATTGACAATTTTTGCCTGAGTTAATTTGTAGTCTTTATGTTCGAAAATGCTCATAGGTCGATTTAGCCAAAAATGTTAATTAGACCACTTTAGTTTCAATCTAGCAATATATCGAGTTTACGGTCTTATTTCACACTAATTAATACTATTGTAGGTCCCAATAAACGTGAAAAATATATTAAAGCCTTACTTGGTTGGAATATTTTTAGCGGCCTTCAACGGAAACAGAATACACTTTAGAATGATAATAATATTAAACTCTTTATTTAAAAAGTTAATTTTTTAATTTTAATTTTGAATTCTCTAATAAAATTATACTATTTCGTAAGAAATTTACAATAGTGTTGGTTGATTGTTGCAGAATCCAGTCAAGTGCAAGCTTTTTATTATTTATTATATTTTAAATATATTTCAATATATCTGTGGCAATAAGGAAAAAGTGCTTAAGTCATATTTGATTATTTTGCAAGAGAGCATTTTTAGTCTTAAAGTCGATTTTCAGCAATTTATTATTTACAGTTAAGTCTGGTACTCTGTTCGAAATTTCACGCGAAATGTTGACATAATCCATATAAAAAAAATTCACATGAAATATTCATGAAAAAATGTTGCAAAACTTGTACTCTGTTCAACTAGTGAAAAATTTATGAAATGCATCTGGCAACATTTTCTTGCAATCTGCGAAATAATGTGACTGGCATTTATTTCGAGTAATTAACTTTTAAGGAAAGAACTCTGTTGAAATTTGTGAAAAATGTTGAGCAACAGTGATTATTTCATACGAAAAATTTGACATGTAAATAATATTAACGAGCCCTGAAACTATGCTACGATTTCTTATGTTTTTAAAAACGCCCCATGTGTTTGTTGTAAATTCCACACGAAATAAGTGCCACCTATCTTTTTTCGCATGAAAACTTAAAATGTTGAAGATACATTTCATACGTTTTTCCCAAGATAAACAGAGTAATATTACATTTTTCCATGAACAATTCATGCCAATTTTTTTAATATGTATTTTGACAGCATTTCAAGTGAAGTATCAGGCTTTAGCTTGAACGTGCCGTGGTAAAAGAGGTGAATGTATTCTTGCAAGTCTTTAATACATATCTATAATTTTTATGAATATTTCTTTTTTATTTAAGCAATTTTGCTTTCCGTAAAAAAGTCTTGCGGTTATTTTGGTACTGCCCGTGACGTCGCTTAATATTTCATATTAGAGACAAAAAAAAAATGAATAACTTAGCAAAACTTACCGTGTAACCTCTTCTGCTAAAAATTTTCCCTCTTTTGTTGTTACGAACACAGTAAAAAAGCAGTTAAGGTGTATTTGAAAGCATATTAATTAGGTTTAAAAAGCATAATATTTAAATGTATATGACGCTACATACGCAAAAATAGTCTAAACTCCAGCATTAGACAAATGCAACTTTCCCATAATATTTTATACATGCAATAATTCTTACTAAAAACATTATTTTTTCAGAATTTTGATTATGAAGATTAGGCCCAGATTGCTTACATATCCTCATATACATTTAATGCAATCTATATATGTAGTTATTTTAAGCAAAATATAAGTTATTTAGATGGTTTGTAAATAGTTAATAAATTAAGCTTTTTCTAGTAAAAACGTAATATATATACATATATATATATATCTATATATGATATACATATATGTATATATTATATACATATGTATAGATATATTTATGTTTCTTACTTTTCTTTAGGTTCGTCGGCAGCTGTTATAACGCCAAATTTAATTAAAAAAAAAGATACGTTATTAGAGAATTGATTGATATATTTTAAATAATTTCAGTATAAGTAAGAATATTTATGTTGACATATTTATGTAGGTACATGAGAACGTATCAAAAAATTAAGATACGGCTGTTGCCTTTTTGAAAGCCTCGTAACCTTTAATTTGTTGGGTATTAAACTAATGTCGAGTATACACTATGGCATTTTGTGATGTCGCAACAATGTGCACTATTGGCAACGTTTGTTATATCCGATATTTTTAGTTGTGCGGCATTGCTTTCTATAAAAAAAATATTCACCCCTATCGTGAACAGTTTTCCCTCGAAATATTTTCCCTTTTTCCCAAATTGCAATCGTGAATAACTGTTCCGTTTTTTGAAAATTATTATTCACGATTAGGGTAGTAATAATTTTTATGGGGATTTTTTCACTTTTCTCTTAGTTTTGTTTATTTTATTTTTGCAGGCGAACTAACTTAATACATCGCGTAATTTCAATATTATACTTCCAATTATATATTAAAAGTTATAAATATTTTGTGTTAGGATAAGAGCAGTGAGTAATGTCCACGATTAATAACAATAATTACCTGCAACACCTTTTTTCATTGAATATGAACCTCTTTGGTTTACATGCAGTACACTTTATGGCGATGGTATACTAAAGAATTTTTTTCACGACACCTAAAGCGTTTAAAAACTTAAAACCATTTCATTTGAAACCGAACATTTTTGTATTTCTTACCATTAAGCTTAAATTTGTCAGAGTTTTCAATTAATTTTTAAGATTTATAAGTCTTCTTCCCACATTTTACACTATGCATTGATAGCGTGAACAAATGTTCCCATGAAATTAGCGACAGCAAATTTCCCGTTACGGGGAATGAAAATTTCATGGGAACAAAAATTTCACATTTTATTCACAATAGGGGTGTTTGTGAACGGAGTTGCTCACATTTGGGAAACGACAACACAAGAAATGCCAGATGAGTACTCAACATAAGATTTGTGATGAGATACCTTTCATAGAAGATTTAATCCCAATAGGAAAAATCCACTTAACACTAGTCAGAGTAGGTTTGAGTACAACAGTGAGTGTTGAAGTAATTATTATTTTATATTTTGCTTGCTTTATTAGCTTCCTATTTTCTCCCATTTAAAAGAAAAAGTCTTGGAAAAATTAAAAATGACTTAGAAAAATTTAAATATATTTTTCAACTTAGGGCTAATCCTTTTGGCATAAGAAGAAAAAGTTCCACCAAGACATCAAAAAAAACATTTTCGAGGAGCCAGAATTGAAGTTTTTTATTTTTTTTTAGTTTTTGAGGTTTTTTTAGTAGGTAATAAAAAACTCGGCTGATTTAATATTTTTAATATTCATATAAATAATTTTTTTTGTCGTGGCGGAGTCATATCGTGCCATAACCGCCAAAAAAGCTTAAGCGACATAATTTTCGAACTTGATTTTTTGACCAAACTCGATTATTTGTGATCGTAAATAATTGATTTTTTGCATAAAAACGAGGTCCAAAAAATGTGGCGGTTAAGCTTTTTTGCCGGTTATGGCTCGATATATTGATACGCAATAAATTCTGCGTATTATTTGAGAGACCGACAAAACTTCTACCGAGAACGTTCGTATCTTAAGTCTTTTATTTTATTCTGTTAAAAAAGTAAAAAAAATTTTGAGTATTATTCTTAAAAAACTTAAGCAAGTATTCGCTAAGATTTTAAATAATTTCTTGTGACCTGAGAATGATTAGGGGCACATTAGAGTGGTTCGAAAAAAAGTCACCCCCTAGGATTAAAGATTATGTGAAAACAATTCCAAAAATATATATTTTATTTTTTTGCCACGCCTGCAAATACCAAAATACATTTTAAATACCGGTGTTCATGGTTCCGTAAGGGCTGCATTTTTGTCTATAGTACTCGTAGTTTCTTACTACCTATTAAAGGCAGAAATGCAGCCCTTATGGAGTCATGAACACCGCTATATAAAATGTTATGATCGGACTAAAAATGGCGATACAGTGAACAAAATAATAAAAGGGCGATATTTGTAGGCATGGCAAAAAATGTATAATATAATATATATTTTAATTTTTGGAATTGGAATTTTTTTACATTATCTTTAATATTAGGGGGTGACTGGCACAATTTTTTTTGTCTGTAAGGCGAACAACCCTAATGCACATGTGCAGTTTTTTATTAATATTGTGGACGACGACTCCACAATGACTAAAGGAAAAAGCATGCTATTAAACATGCACATTAGCATGTGCGGAAAATTCAGAGCACATTATATTATTTCAGTAATGTGGCCAAGGGCCGCCCTAATCAGTTATTTCGAACCATCTGAAACCTTTGATAATAATTATTATGTCTTATATATTTTGCTATAACTTCAGACAAGGATATTGCATATGAAAAATGAATTTTTGAGAGTTTTACTTACGCGTGAAATTAAGATTTATTGAGGCTGAAACTTCTCCCGATTTGTTTTTGGCCTTTACTTTGTAGAGGCCAGCGTCAGTTTCGATTACATCGTCGAGTTCTAATACTACAGTAAATTTGTTATCACCGATGGGTTGAATTTTAAATTTTGTACGTTCATCCTCTACCACTAGGTGATCGCTGCGATACCATTCAATATCTGGCTTTGGCAAGGACAATAATTGACATTCAAAAATCAAACGATTTCCATCATCTTCTTGTCTCAGTTGTGGCTTTTTAACGAAACTGGGAGCGATATCCTCAGCCACTCCCATGCTGAGTTATATATTTAGTAACACGGTATTTTATGCCGAACAGCAAAAAAAAAGTCCTAGTATGATTCCCTTCAAAAAAAACTGAAAGGTTTTTATTACTACAACTACTTTTGTAGGGGGTTTTTCAAGGTATTGTGGGAATTTTTCGTAACCATTAATGGAACATGTGACGGTATTTACAGCCGTCCTCGCTTGTTTCTTATTTATTATTTATTTATTTGTGCTTCTGGTCGCTCCACTTCGTTTTTATGTCTTTATGATTTGCAGTGGCGAGGTATTTGTGTCAATAGTTTCTTTTTGCTTCAGTGATAATCTTACAATTAGTTTTTGGTATTGTTTTCGTAACTAAACATGTATCTTTTTTTAACAGCGTCTCTCTCTCTCTCTTTATTTCTCTTGTATTTCGCTTATATGTTTATATCACCCTTTTGTCTTCGGTCTTGTTTAATTTCGTTACCTAAAAGGAAAGAAATTATGTATTTCACATTAGTTAATGAACAAGAGTTTTGGTTCATCTGCCTTTGTTGAAAACACACAGAAATTTTTGTCTTTTTCTGCCTGTTTACAGAAAGAGCAAAATAATATTGTTTTTTATTTATGTTAAAACACTTTTTTATTTGACAGCCTATTTACAGAAAACAAACATTTCTTTATTCAAACACTTATGTCTCAGTACACGGCTGTCCAAACTCGCACCAGAGTGCTGAACATCAATCGGCTTCTTATACAAATGAATACACATACGCGAATACATTTCTCACGGTATTCTCTCGGTGGCCAGCATTGTCTCAGCCCTATCAGATATTTTCACATATTAATCCTGGAAATATGACTTGTAAAATTTACACATGCCCTTTCGAAATATTACTATTTCTTTCTAATCAGCACGAATGCATTGCTCTGTGCTTCAGACATTTCAGTCGTTGAACAATTTCAAAATAAAGGGATTATGTGAGTCAAAAATAGGTATCTTTTAAGTGACTTTCAATATTTTTACTTACTGTTTAAACGCTTTTAAACAAGTCGTTCTTTATATATGTATATACTTTTGAAATAACTTTATATATATATATATAATATATATATATATATATATATATATATTAAATTCACATTTTAAACAAATACTTATATGTATTGATTGAAAATTTAAACATGTCAAAGCATTTACATTTTTGAACTTTTGTATATAATGAATTTGTATTAAAACATTCCCTTGTTTATCTTTTCCATCAGCGCCAAATACCTTTTAATGACTTGTAAATTCATTCGTTTTGTAACCTACAACAATGCAAGCTCTTTCTGCCAACCGGCTCCCTAAAACTCACGTAATAAAATGTCAGTTGAATTTTTTGATGATATTGCTCTATCGTTTCATTTAAAATTAACTCTCCTGGAATTCCCTCCTCTCAAAGGTTAAGTACATACATATTTTCTTTTAAAGCGAACAAAAGGTTTCTTCCACTCCTGGCAAATTGCTAACCCTGGTAATTTGCTAATTGGAGATTGAAAACACCATTCGAATCTCTGCGTTTTTATAATTTTAATCTCAACTTTATATTAATTTATCTCCCAAATTAATGCAAACTTGTTCACTTCCACTTACTTACTTTGTTTATTAGATAACCACTTATTATACATATTGTTACAGAAATGGCCATCGACAGAGTTAATGCAACTATACGCAAAAATATTCCAACGAGGTTAACGCAAGTGCTACGGAAAATATTCCTATAGGGTATATGCGCGTTTCGCGCTAGATTTAGCGCGTTTTAACTATGCCAAACGCGCTTTTTTTCGTCTTAGCGCGTTTAGTAAAAAAAAGCGCTAAATTAGCGCGTTTTTAATAAAGTCATCATCATTTCAGTTCAATATTTTTTTAAACTTTTTTTGAATAAATTTAACAATTTTCTAGTATTCAAAACTCATAAAAAGTTTTAAATTGGTTATTGATTCTCCTGTCGCAAATAAAATTCCCTTGACTGTGGTGAGACTTAAAAACGCATTTCAATACTGTAAATGGCAAATATTTTAAAATTTCACAACTAAAAGTATGTACTCGTACTCGTGACCAAAAAATTAATACAATTTATTAAACATCTATTCTAGCTGAAGTACAAAAAGCATTTGAATCGCAAAACTATTCGACAATTTATATATATAATTTGTCAAAAAGTCTGACAAATAAAATAAAAATAAATAAATAAATAAGGATTTCGATTATTTGGAAGGCAATTCTGATTCTGTATTAAATGATTTTAGTTATTTAGGATATAATTTCGAAAAAAAAACAATATTATAAAATCTGAAAAGAGCTACTAAAAAAATTAATTGTATTTACTAATATAATATAATATAATATAATATAATATAATATAATATAATATAATATAATATAATATAATATAATATATAATATAATATAATATAATATAATATATAATATAATATAATATAATATAATATAATATAATATAATATAATATAATATAATATAATATAATATAATATAATATAATATAATATAATATAATATAATATAATATAATATAATATAATATAATATAATATAATATAATATAATATAATATAATATAATATAATATAATATAATATAATATAATATAATATAATATAATATAATATAATATAATATAATATAATATAATATAATATAATATAATATAATATAATATAATATAATATAATATAATATAATATAATATAATATAATATAATATAATATAATATAATATAATATAATATAATATAATATAATATAATATAATATAATATAATATAATATAATATAATATAATATAATATAATATAATATAATATAATATAATATAATATAATATAATATAATATAATATAATATAATATAATATAATATAATATAATATAATATAATATAATATAATATAATATAATATAATATAATATAATATAATATAATATAATATAATATAATATAATATAATATAATATAATATAATATAATATAATATAATATAATATATATAATAATAATAATGTACATACAACGATTTTTATTAAAATTTAATTTAGCGCGTAGGAAAATAGCGCGTTTTGGCTATAAACAGTTGACAATGCTGTAACTTAGCGCGTTCTAGCGCGTTTTGCGAAGGGGAATAGCGCGTTTGGGTTATAAATAGTTGGCATCACTGACTAGAACAATAGCAATGAGCACATACAAATCGTAAACAACTAATAACAACAACAAAAAGGGTATGCCGATTAAGAAGTTACACATATTTATGTACATACACACATATCAATTCAAAGGAAAAACAAATGTACTCCAGCAAACAACCACCATACACATGTATGTACATAGTTACAACATGAATTAATTGCGGGCTTAGTAAGCAGCAGTTTAGATGACGATGATGATGATGATGTCTAGACTTTGCTCAAAAATTCTAGTGACTTTGTGCGATCTATATAAAGGGGTGACGTATCCAATGGCAAGTTAGTCGTTACTGAGAAGTCAAGTCAGTCGTTGATCAGAAGTCAGTCGTACCTTAAAGTTGTTGTTACTCAGAAGACAGTTGATAATTAAGTTTTGTGAAGCACAGACTGCTTCCGATACAGTAGTCAGTTGATAGTTGAGTCTGTGCTTTACAATACTCGAGTTGGAATTGAAGAAACTATAGTGACAGTTAAAGTCTGTCGTTGAATGGAGATTATTGTGGAGTCTATCGTGTCGACTGAAGAGTAGAGAGCTGATAGACATGTGTTAGAGTGGAAAGTAAAGCCAGCGATTTATTATTGGTGTAACAACGGTGAGTGTCGGCAGAGTGTGTGACGAGCAGCAGACAAAAAGCAATTGCGTCAATACTAGCGCAGCCAGCTAAGCTTGGTAAACAGTTGAGAATATTTAAGTAATTTAAGGTGTATTATAGCTAATAAAACAGTGAATATTTAAATATACCTAGTTTGAGTTAATTTTCATAAAAACTTAAAATGTATTTAAATACACTTTCATTTTTTCAGTGGCGAATTAAAGTTATTATCAAATTACGTTGAAAGTACGGTAGCACTACAAGATTTCCAAATATTATGGAAAGCTTTCTAAAGAACAGCTGTTCAATATAAATAAGAAAGTTTATTTATTAATTTGCAGAAAAGTGAAAGAGCAAAAAACACATTTTATGATACAAAAAGACCATCAGAATGTGTTTTTTTTAGAGGTATAGAACTTCGAATTGAAACAAAACACAAGAAAATTGTTTTAATGTCCATCAATTTGGCTTTATTGGAAGGATAATTTTATGCCATTAACGTTTAAATATGATTTCGGGCATGTGGCCGCCGCGGCTGGCTCGAATAAAGCCAATTCTACAGGTCCAATTTTCAACCACGTTTTCGAGCATATGGGGCCGTATGTTGGCAATAACGCCACGAATGTTGGCTTCCAAGTCCCCTAACGTTTCTGGTTTGTTGGCGTAGACGACCGACTTCACATATCCCCAAAGAAAATAATCCAATGGTGTCAAATCACACGATCTTGGTGGCCAATTGACAGGTCCATTCCATAATTGCTCTGATGGACGATTATGTCGACCATAAAATGGACGGAGCTTGCGGTAAACTTCGCGAACTGAACCATTATTTTCGAAATAAATTTGCACGATTTGCAAGCGTTGTTCTTTTGTCAACCTGTTCATGATGATATGGCAAACCAAACTAAATATTAATCACTTGACAGCTGACAAAATGGCCGCCAGTTAAAAAAGTGATGCCAACTTAAAGTTCTATACCTCAATAAAAAACACCCTATATGTGTTACATTTGTTGTATATTTGCGAAAATTAAACGAAATTCTTTTTAATACGACCACATGATGTTAATGTACATGCATTCAAAAAACACATACATGCACAAAACATATGGTATGTTGTAAAACTTAAACAACACTTAAATGCACAATGTTGGCTATTTAAGATTCATTCCATTTTGGGGTGAAAAACAAAATATTGTGTTTAAACATGATTTAAAAATAAAATACATATAATCATTGACTGATTTATTAGCCCTTAGTGTATTTAAGCTCTTGATTAATTTCGTTTAAGTGTATTTGTAAATAAACTTGTATCATTCTTAACCCTAATTACTACACTGGGGTCTTTTATTCATTTGCAAATCTTGGAGTCCACAGAAAAGCGTTTTTTAAAGAATAAAAACGTAACAATATGTATGTACACATATAATTTTATTTCATATCATATTTTATAGAATAATTTTATATGTGTTGATATCCTGACTAAAAAAACATAATTGCGTCTCTGCATTTTTACTAAGACCGTATCCTGGGGGTCTAATGTTTAATTTGAAACGAAAGAAAATGCTTTCAAATTTGTGTGCTTATCACATGTAAATTCCAAAGCATTTTCTAGCGTTTGCAATTACAGAGTGGTCGCCTGACTTAGCTTTTACAAAATGATGACGATCACAAGTGATGATGACAGATATAGCGAGGTAGATGATGTGCATAAGCTTTGATTGTGTGAGGAAAGGTAACCATATCACTACAGATTAACTATTTCATCGAGCTTTATCAATAGTGTATGTGTCTGCGATGAGTCGTTACAGATTTAATTTCTTGAAATGATGCATCCGAGTGAATGATGTATACGCCCCACACTTTGACCAAGCGATGTCTTTACTGCGGTTGGAAAAATATGGAATATTTTTGTCAACCAACAAATAGAGTTTATACTGATTAAGTAAAATATTAACTTGACTGCATCCGGTCAAAAATACTTGTGTTTACTACTTTATTCTTGAATAACTGTTGTTTTTATTTGCATTTACATATGTATTTTCTTTACATAGGTACTTTTTTACAACTACAATTAGAGCCGAAAAAAGTCAGCTAATGTAGCAATGGTAAAGTAAGAAAATAAAAAACATGTTGATTATTGAGTTCTTGTTTCAACTTTGTTATTTGTTGAGCTTTTAATGTGTTTAAGTGAAAGTTTAACATAATAACTCTAGTTGTTCTAAGAAATTTTTGGGTAAAGGTTCCCTGATGATTTGCATTAACAAGAATGAAATGCGCATAGGATCCAGCTAAGCCCCTCAATAATCATTTTCAATGTATTTTTAATAAAAAATATTTTACTTAAATAATAAGTAAAATAATAATTTGGGATTATTAGTGCGTTAACAAAAAATTTTAAATATTCTATTTTTATTGCATTTATATGCAAAAATATAATCCACATTAATTTATTCTAAATTTATCAATAAAATACGACAAAATAGCTGGTTAAAATTTGTCTGTAACGTATGTCAGAAAATGAGTATCATTCTAGGGTAAGCGGAATGTGTGGATTATTACACGCATTTAAATTTATCTAAATTTTTGTTCATGTATTCATAACCTAGAACAACTGTTCCCTAATCGGAGTTCGGCAAAAGAGTGTTTAAAAATATAAAAGTTTTAATTTTTATTCTACATACTTTTTTTACGTTTTATTTAATTTTTTTAATTTATATATATGCCTAACCAGTTCCGAAATCTTCAAACACAAACAAGGAAATACTAATGGGATATTTTACTGCTTAATACTTAATATAAAGTACCCCAGACACTGCACTGACTGTTATTGCCATCACCATCAAAAACAGCTGTTTATTGTCATTTCATTTACTTTGACAGAATGTGAAGTAAGCTTAAACATTTTAAAGAAGCGACAATATTTTGAAGATTATTTAAAATTTGGATTTACATATTTAAATAAAAAACGGTGTATTTGCAAACATATTTATCAACTTTTATAATAAAATTTGTAATAAAAATAAAAATGTATGATATTTTCTTTTACTTTTACATTTTTAATTCAACCTAAAAAACAACATACATAAATCATAGACTTGAAAGGGGTCCGCAACAAAAAAATTTTTGACGAGGGGCCAAAGCAACAATAATTTTGTGGGAACCTCTTACCTAGAGCGTATCACAAGCGCAACTAAAAGTTTAAAATAACAAATAAGTTTAAAAAATCAAAAATCCCGACTACCTAAAAACAATTGAAAGAGAAAAAAGTCCAGTAGTGCGGATCATAGTGACTTTTACAGTCGGGAGCCACATTAAGAATATTTTAAGCTTCGATTTGTAATGTTTCCCGACTGTAAAAGTCACTATGTTCCGCACTACTGAACTTGTAGGTAGTCGGGCTTTCTGATTTTTTCAATTTATGTATTTGTTATTTTAAACTTTTAGTGTCCTCTCTTATGAACATATGTACGTACATATATTATGTGTATATATTTTTATAATCCCCTTTTAATTTCCTTTATTTTGATACCCTAGTCGATAGATTTCTTAAATTTATTTTTAATAACATCATTTTATGAGAGGTCCTAGAAATTTTAAATTTTTTATTACTTATTAAACTCAAAAATAATTTAAATACATTTTTGTAATTCCCTTATATTATGTAAGTGGTGAAAGTAGTACCAATTTTTGGCAATTTTCCTATACAAATTCCATTTCATAAAATAAATAAATGAATTCAAAATTTCAAATGAAATTAACATTAGAAAGATTTACGTGTTTTTTTTTCTAATGAAGAAAATTGCACTTAACGCAAAGAGTCAAAAAATAAAAAATAGTAAAACGAGAAAATGCCAAAACTACTAAAATTATCAGCATATAAAAAAAATAATTATTTTTGGAGAAAAAACATTCTATCAATGTGGGTCTCAAACAAAAGGACTTGGCAAGTACATCATTAAAAATTTTGAAAAAAAATATCTGAGACAACCTTAACAAGAAAATTGAGAGTGAAACTTGATGCATTCGAGGAAAAAACAAGCCTTCCAATATGAGTCTGAAATAAAAGGGATTGAAAATTAAATTTAAGGATATAACATCAAAAGTATCCCAAGTAATAGTGGGTATATCTTAGAACTGAACTCTATCAATATGGATTTCAAATAAAACGAAATCAAAACAAAGGACAAAAGAAGGAGAATGGAGTTCTAATAAGGGAAGTTTTTTTAGTTTATTGTCTTCACTTATACCTTAATGTCGCATCCATCGCATAAAATCAATATATATAAATTTTTTCAGCAGTAAATAAGCATTTGTTATTTTTTAATTTCTTTTCAATTAAAATTCAATCAATATTAGGCAAGTTACTGCGATTAGTTCTCTCTGAAAAAATTGTCGCGTCCACTTTGTCGCGTACATAACCCATTTGAAAAAAATTTAATTTTAATATTTCTTAAATCTACATATACGTGTATGTTCTGTATTTCACGTGAAATTAAAACGTGCGGAATTGCCACAGAATTGTTGTTGGAAATAGGAATTTATAACAACAATTCTATGGCAATTCCGCACGATTTAATTCCACGTGGAATACAGAACATACACGTTAAACTATCTTCTTTCACTTTAATTTCCATATTCATAAAAAAATCTTCATAAAATTTCGCTGAATTTTTCATAAGTGCACAAAATTAACTTCTATTTTTGACGTGTCCGTTTCTTGTTGACATTCGCTTATATCTTTTTACTACATCAGTGATATCGCCCAACACTTTTTTCTTAACTATACTACTTCCTCATTTCTTTAAAACAATTAAGACATATATTGGATCTTTTCATTCCTTTCTTCTTTTTTGCTCAACTAAAGTGTACGAATGTTGCGTCAGACGCCTAGGAAATGCCCATATGTATATATTTACATATTGCTCCTTAATGTAACTTAGTCACATCCACTGCGAATCCACTTGAGATAGAATTTTCTTATTTTTTTACAGCTATAAGAAGCTATCTTAGCTTATATAAATAGCTATACAACTTTGACAAAATTATATATATTATAGTTTTTTAACTTTTAACGTCGTCACGCAAATGTTAAGTCTGTCACGCACAATTACACGGTACGTTTGTGATATATACTCATTCGTTTCGAACAAGCTAATAAATCAAGTGCAATCCAAATTGATTTTTTATCTTTATCTATCTTTATGTATCTTTTATTGGAAACGAAAAAATTCAGTTCAATGAAAACAACACATTTTTGTAAGATGATGATGTAGCCCTGCAGTTGACTTTTCTGTGGATTTCATGATATATTTCTACATTGTTATATTCAAATTGAAAGCCGTGCATGAGGGACTAAACACAATTAGACACTGTTGCAGTAATAAGGGAGTGAGAAAATATAAAATCGTTTTATTGCATTCAAACATCACTTAATATTTTCATCCAATATACTGCAAAAATTAAATTATGTATTTATAAAAAAACTTTACAAAACTTTATTTTTTCAAAAAACTTTTTGGCATCTCAAACAACTTCCAAAAAAGGGAAAACTTGACAAATGGTAACGCAGGTCATATCCCCAAAAAGTCTAAATTTATAGGTTACTACTACGACATTCTTTATATGTTATTTTTAACTTCTCGCTATAGTAGGTTTTCATCATATTTCGACGTTTTGATGTCCTGGTCAATTCTACTATTTTCGCGATGATGTCACTTTTTATGTATTTGTGTGTGTAATTATGTATATAAACATTTATAACTTCAAAATGGGTCAACGGAAGCAAATTTGTCTTATTCAAAAGATGTTGAGCTCCCTTCGGTGTCCTAAGATAGTGAATTGATTCGCTTCGGTAGATTTCGAAAATTTTCATGAAATGGTTTTTTTTAACAAATTTTAAACTATTAAGCCGATCAAGTTCCAAATATAATCAGCTCTTAACCACAAAAAGAGACGTCGATTTTAGCTAATTTGAACAAAACCGGGAAATATCGTTGGCGAAAAAATCGTTTTTATCTAATAACAAAAAAGGACTTCATCAAATTGACTTTAAATATTCACTTATTTTTATACGAGTAGACTTAAAAAGTGTATCTGATGCCGTAAATTTGACAAAGATCTGCAAGATACTTCGAGAGATATCGTTGTCTAAAGTTTGCGAAAATTTTCGATACACATTAATATTTTTCGAGAAAAAATGTGTCGAATACTGCCAATTTGATTTGTTTAGTGAGATAATTAATGCATATAATATTACGTATGTTATTCATAATATAAGATTGGCTCAGCCGACCAAAACCAAATTAAAAGCAATCTCATTGCACACACTTAGATCTAATACGCTAATGTGTCGATTAGGCTTAGTATATCTTAGAATTTAAGAAAAAAAATCTGAAAGAAGTTTTTTTTCCAAAAATTTTTGTGCTCTTTGTCTTTGTCGAAAAATTTAAATAAGTGGGTTATTCCAATAATTCTAAATAATGTAAAAAAATTAATTGATAATACAATAGACGTATTTAAACTTAGGAACATACAAATTTCAAATTTTATCCTAATGGCTCAGGAAAAATTGCTGTCAAAAACGATCAAAAACTTTAAAAAAAACTTTCTATCTATTGTTATTATAAAAAATCAGAAAAATCTTTAAGCTGCACAGAAAATAAAAGATTTGTAAATATAATTAATTTATTTGTGAATACAATTAAAATATTATTTAAAAAGGCACCTACAACGATTTTTGTTAATACAAACACACATTTGTAACATAAGAAAACAAAATCAAATCAATTATTTCCAATTAAAATGATTGTGCTATTCACAATTGAGTTGTTAAACAAAACAAAAATTTTTAATGAATTTGTTTTTCAAATTCTAACGTGTATTGTGTTTATGTTTGTTTTTTTTTAATTCTTATTTTAAATTTGGTTTGTTGTTAAAATTTAAAGTTATTTATTTTTCCACACAACTCTCGAAGCTAAATGCATTTGGGATGAGTCGAACCGGCAACCTCTTGACTAATAGACTAACGTACTTACCACTCAGCTACAGAGCAAATTGTTGTTTGATACGCAAATAATAAATACACGCAAAAGGTGATTCCTTATGTTTCTTCTATATACATGTGCGCTTTGCGTTGATATAATTTAAAAATAACTTTGTTGAGTAAAAAAAAAAGTCACGATGATTTCCGGCTTCTTGTCGGAATTCACACGTATACAACACGATTAATCAAAAAATACGACAACAATAGCACATTACCGCGTTGGGTCAATCAACAAGCAAGATAAACACAAACACAAAGAAATTAAATTAAATGATATTTTAAAATGCGAGGTATTGTTAAATATTATTGTATCAAATTAATGACAAATATTATTGAAATTAAATTTTTTTTCAATAACATGGTTTTGTTGAACATAATTCTTGTCTATTTTTTTCTGTGTGTACCAAGAAAAGCACTTACAAAAACAGAACAAAACATTAGATATTTGTTAAATTTGAAAAATAATAGGGTGGCGTTGGCTGAAGTAGTTAGCACGTTGACTACGAAAACGAAGGTCCTGGGTTCGAACCCGGTATCAGACAGTCATCAAATAACATGCATCTTTCTGATGTGCATTAGTGTCCCTTTGTATCAATCAGTTGTTGTAGGAAAGTTAGAGTTTTACCGACTTCAGCAGATACTAATCCTAATATAACATCATCAGAGCGCCCGGCCCTTCTCGTTGTGTAGCATAATCATCGGCGAAGTAAAATAACCAATAAATGGCTACTAATTAATCACAGCTTCAAAAATTTAATACGCCTCATTTAACAACAGAGGCGCTGCAATACTGCATTATTAAAAAACGTGAAAAAACAGAGTTGTAAAAGAATGAAGCTTTCCTCTATCTCTTCCTTCACCACCTGTTTACTCTATCACTATTATTTTCCTAAAAAAGATAATACCTAGTAATAGTAGTAGGCATTCATTGCTGAGTGTTACTTCTCTTTATAAAAAAAAATTATCTGTCGTAAGATTTTATACACATGAACTTAAATTTGATAATGCTACTTTGCATAGAGATACTTGTTTATAAAAATATCAAATATATCACAATTTGTATATTACTAAAATTGCATTTCGATAGCATTTGCTGTCGTTTCGAATTACAGAGTAGACCCCCAGTTTTGATTTAAAAATTAAGAATATTAAATGAATTTATTGAAGTATTGTCTTAGAGAAAATTAAATCTAAAAGGCAATCATGGAATAAAATCAATAAAGAAAAAAAGTTTTATAACAAGAGTAATACCTAATTTACTTTAAGCATTTGTATTGTTTTTGTATTTGTATTGCATGAAATTCAAGGAAAAATTTTACACAAAACTTTTTCAATTTGTTAATTGCAGCGCTTAAGAAGAAAGTGATTTGTGAAAATGACGTGGCATGAATATCTGAAGCATTTTTAGAAACTGGTTTGGTTGGATTTGTTTCCACAGGATTATATTAACAAATGAAAAAATGTTTATATTATTAACTGTAAACAAACATACATACATATGTACATACCTCAGTAAATAATAAAAAACAAAAAATCAAAAATAAAAAGCTAACTGAAAGGAGAGAAAAAGTATGTAAATTAAACGCCAACCACAATAAGGTATGTATGGTACTTGTTTCGCACCTAATTTACAATAAACACAAGGGGGTTTTTACAAAAGTAAAAAATTTTAGCATATTTTCAAGGGCTACTTAATATTTCTTATATGTCAAATTTTTAATAGGAAATAATCACTTGCTCAGCATTTTGCACAATCTTGTGTTTGTTATAAATTAGCTGACAAATAAGTACTACACATATTATTTCGTATGAAAACTTAAAATGTTGCAGATTCATTTCCTATTTACTACTCAGTACTAATTGTGCAACATTGGTTCATTAACAATTCATACCAAATAAGATTTTTTACAATATTTCACGTGAAATGTTGAACACAGTACCATGCTATAGTAACCACCAAAAGAGCTTAAGCGACATAATTTTCGAGCTTAATTTTATAACGACAATCGATTATTTAAAAAAAACGATGTTCAAAAGTATGTGGCTAAGATTTTTCGACGGTTATGGCTTGATATACATATGTACATATTATAGGCCCATCGCAAATGGAATCTTCAATTCATAGAAAATTTTGTTGAGCAACGAATTTTTTATCAAACAGATAACCGACTTCAAAAAAGGAGGAGGTTATATGTTCGTCATGTATGTATATTTTTTTTATATGCTCACCGATTTCTCCGCCATTTTTTTAAGCGATTTTGAAAATTCTTCTTTTTTTTTAATTGGTATACTCCACAGGTGGCCCCATTTTCACAAATATAGGAGCAGAGGAATGGGTAACTCCCATACAAATTAATTATTAACTACTGCATGTATCATTGACAGGCTTTAAACTTGATGAGAATTACTTTACAGTTAATGCGCGTAATCCCGGGGAAAAGTAGTGGTGTAAGAGTAGGGGAAGGGCTCCCTCCTATACAATCTCTATATCTCTAATTATTGCATATTAATAATGGTATAACAGTGAGCATCTACGAAATGGGTATGAATTACTTTATAGTTAATATCCGAAATCCAGCAGAAAGGTGGTGGCGTAAGAGCAGCGGAAGGCTCCCTCCCATACAAAGTAATAATTCATTATCGTTTATCTCAAATACTATATTAATGAGAGTCTCCAAACTTGGTGAGAATTCCTTTATAATCAATGCGCGCAATCCAGCAGAAAAGTGTGGCTGTAGCAGCGGAGGGATGGATACCTCCAACACAAAGTACTTACCAATTATCGCATATCTAGTATGCTCTATCAGTTATTGTCTTCCAACTTATTCTGAAATCCTTTATACCTAAGGCTCGTATATGTACTGTTTTTCGCAGTATTGTACTGTTTTTCGACATCAAAAACTGTGTACTGCTTTTCTCCCTCAAAAAACTGTTTTTTGATTCATAATAGAAATAAAAACGGCGAATAGCGAATTCATCCAATAATACTCTTCACTTCAAAAATAAGCATTCTCCTCGGATTCGTCGCCAGCCGCCAACTGCCTCTGTTGTGCGTTTGCGGTTGACATCACACCTTCGCACAGAAGAAGTTTACGATTGGTGCCGCCGGTGAAGACAATCGCTGCAGGCATCGACTTTTGTTATTTTTCATGCTTCTTCTTTGCTACAATTTATTTTTTATTTTTTTATTATTATTTCTACCAACTTCAATTCGTAAAGACGCGTCTTCCAAAAAGTCAAATTAAACTTGAAATTAAAGTATTAAATCCGTAATAAATAATTAAAATCAACTAAAAACTGTGTTTCCTTGTGGGCAACGACACCTACGTTTAACAAATATTTTGTGGGAAACGCATTCCCGAATTTTATTTACAAGGCATCCACCACGGCTCTATAGACCAACCAGGACGATCGACGTAAGCAAATATACATATGTATATAGATTTGCCTATTCCTTTCTCTTTTGATCATCGTCAGTATACATACTTGTTTAGAAAACGTCGCTTAATTTTTTCCATTCTAATATCTTCATTTTATTAATTTTAACTTTTATGGAATAAATAATGTCTAAACCAAGACGAAAAAACACATTTAATACAAAACTTCGTGAAAAGTATTCGTTTCTCGAAAAAACAAAAAGTGATAGTGACGTTTTTTGCAAAAAGTGCAGAGGTACTTTTTCTATTGCGTTTGGTGGTAACGCAGATATCGGTCGTCATATCAAAACAAAAAAACATCAAGACGCTCAAATTGTCGCTTCTACCAGGACATCGTTAAGGTCACATTTTCAATCGGATTTGGATTTACATATATCGGCAATGGAAGGATCATGGGCATAACATGTTATTAATTCTAATCACAGTTTTAAATCGTCGGATTGTGCGACACAAATATTTAAATCATGTTTTAAAATAAAAAAGTTTTCGTGTGCGCAGAAAAAATGTCAAGCAATAATCACCAATGTTTTGGCGCCGCACGCCCAACAGTTGCTTAAAGAAGATTTAAAAGACTGTAGTTATGTGTCAATCTACACAGATGCATCAAACCATGGGAATATCAAACTTTTTCCTGTGCTCGTTCGATATTTTATCCCTACTGTCGGTGTACGCGTTAAAGTTTTGAATTTAACAGAAGAAGCTGGTGAAAATTCCACCTTAATACCCGATCTAATAACGTCTACTGCCAATGACTACGATCTGAGGAAGAAAATCGTCTGCTTCTGTGGCGATAATGCAAAAGTTAATTTTGGTGGAGAAACTCGTGGCGGAAAGAATAATGTTTATCATCGATTGAAACAGTGGCTTCCATATTTGGTCGGCATCGGCTGTGTCGCTCACATAACACACAATGCATTGAAATTCGCATGTGATGAAATACCATTCGACGTAGAGTGGGTTGTTGTTAAAACATATTCTCACTTCTACCTTAACACTGTACGCATGACAGCATTGAAAGCTTTTTGTGAAGAATTGAAGGCGATTCTGACCGTCAAATGTAATTTGAAGTACAAATGCGTTGATTTCTACAATTACCTCAAAACGAATCCGGCATTGCTTATTCAAATTGCTTCAAACGACAAATACAAAACAACCACAAAAGCTGATTCTGATGGAAATGATTCAGATGATGGAAATGATTCTTAATTTTTTTTTATATTGAATAAAATATGTACTGCGAAGAGTACTGTTTTTCCAAATCGATGTACTGCTTTTTTCAAAAATTTCAGTGAAATGTACTGTTTTTGGTCAAAAAAAATATACGAGCGTTATTTATACCCAATGCACATAATCCAACAGAAAATTAGCGCTGTAAGATCAGGGAAGGTGTGTCTGTCATAAAAAATTACCATTAACTATCGCATATTTGAGAGTCTTCAAACTTGGTGATAATTCTTTTATAGTCAAAACTCGTAATCTAAAATTAAAGTGGTTTTGTAGGTGCAAAGGAAGAGCTACCTATCATACACAGTACACAGAAGAAAGTATTTACCAATTAATGTTTTCAATTAATAATTTATTTGATTCAATTAAATTTTTAATTGTATTAATTAATTTGAGTGGAAAAACTTAATTGATATTATCAAATTGTTTATAGGTGAAAATTTAATTAATTTTTCAATTAATATTACAAATATTTTAATTAATATAACAAACTCATTCATATTACTTTTTTGTGTGTAATTAAATTCAGTGTCCAAAATCAATAAAACGTCAAAAAAAATTATTGATATATATGACTTAAATATTTAAATAAAATCTAATTTATAGTGATGCGATGGGATGAGGAGTTGCATCGGACATTCTTTTTAATAAATTTATTTAGTAGAAGGTATAAGTGCTTATGTTTATACATATGCACTAAAAAGTAAAAAATAAAAACTTAAAAAAAAATAAACCGACTTTATGCACTAAAAAGTTAAAAATAACAAAAGTATTATATGCGTTACCTATTTAACTATTTGCAGTCGGTGCCAAGAACGTTGTTAACTAAGCCCAAAAATTAATTTCTAGGTTATTAACTAATAAGATAGATTCTTGCTTTTTGGCACCGACTGCAAGTAGTTAAGTATTTAACGCGTATAATACTTTTGTTATTTTTAACTTTTTAGTGCGTAAAGTCGGTTTAATTTTTTTTTAGGTAAAGTGGTTACAAATTTTAAAAATTACTTTGACATTCTTTGTCAAATTCTCGTAATAATACCAAACGAAAATTCTCACGATTAGTACTTTCGACTGCAGTCGAAGATCGAAAGTTTCTCATAAGAAGGGCCATAGTATATTATTTTTTAAATTTTAACTGAAGCCTAGTTCAAATTTGTGAAAAATGTTGGGCAACAATCTTATTTCGTACGAAACATTGACAACACAAGAAATGCCAGATACTATTTCGCATGAAAACTGAAAATGTTTAAGATACATTTCATAGGTTGATCCTAAGTTGAACAGAGTGCTTTTTCTGCAACATTTGGTCATAACAATTCATGCCAATATTTTTACCCGACTGCCAAGAAGGGTTATGTTTCTAAATTTCTTTATTACCACGTATCTCCCAAACATCTGCATGGATTTCGACAATTACGGTATCGTTATATTAGTCTCAAGAACCCAATTCGTCACGTTTCTTCTTAAACCACGTTAGCGCAATTTTTTCAAAATTGACTTTTTTTGTTTTTACGGTAGAAAATAAAATTTTCACCCGATTGCATTCTCATCTTGACAACTTTGTATGAAAAAGCAAAAATTAAAGCCATTTCCAAAACCTCGTAAGCGCCATACAAAATGACATTTGTATGCAAAATAGAATGGCTTTTGTATTTAAAGTAGAAAATATTAAAGGCTTACCCACCAATTTTTTTATTTTTGAGATAAAGAAAAAATCTGGGAAGTTTTAGGACAATCGGAGTACCTTTGGTGCGGCGCCAGGCTCTCAAAGTCAGTAACTTCGGTAAAATCGACACTTTTCGTCATTTAACTCAAAAACTATATATTCTGTGCACCACAAATGTTCCTTGAGCCCCCATTATTTTAATAAAATGCAGCTTTTTTCCTGTATGCCAAAGCTCTATCTAGATATGTAAGCATGGCTTCTATACAAAAAGCCGTTCTGAGCCTAAATTCGTTTTCGGATCATAAGTGGTTACCGCATGCCCAAATTATTTTTACATAATCAATATTTCCTTTAAAGAACTCAAAGCTCTATCTATGCTCCTTATTGTAGCTCCCATACAAACCATAATATTTATTTATTTATTGATACATATTATACAAAGTAAATTTGCATAATATTGTTGCACAAATATGGACGGAGTAACTAGACCATATGCCCAAGATATTATTAACAATATTTTAAGAAAGTTTTTGTGACTGACCTTACACGACCTATGCCTTCACAAAGGAACTAGCTACGTGGTTGTCAGCGAAATTCCACAAAAGAACCGCAAGAATATGCGGTTATCTATGGCAGATCAGTCAACCAGTGCGAGCGAGACGAAAAACACTCGAAGGCCAAACAATACACAAAACCCTGACCGCACTTAAGTAATAATTACGATGACGTGAGAGCTGTTCTTCCCAGATTCCAACCCAGATCTGCTTAACGACTGAAACCGTAATATGTATGAAAAAAATCATGAAATTTGTCGAATTTGATTTGTTACTTTTTTGACACCGGAAAAATTGGAGTACCTGGGAGGTTATTATGTTTTTCGATTCCAAAGAAAACATTTTAGAAATACAATATATAAGTATACATGTACGAATGATTTCCTTTTCGAATAGAGATATATAATAATCCCCGATTTAAATTTTTAGCAAATATAATAAAATAAAAAACAATTTAAAAATATAATTATGCGTATAGGAAATGAATTTAAGAGAGAAAACCGGTTTGTTAAAAATAATTGACGACGTGGTTTTAGCTGCAGTTTACTAGTTTAATACAAGCTCTTTTACATGAACTTTTTTATTTACCAATATAATTTTTGCATTATCTTCGGTTTATTTGTTATATTTTTTCTGCGTCACAGTGGACCTTATTGCAGTTATAGTACAAAAATTATTTTTCTTCAAACTCTCGAGTCGATTCGAGAATCTTCATAAGGCAAAAAAGTTTGAATTTTTTAAGTGAGCTCAAGAGTGATATAAATAGTAACAAGTTTCTTTGTATACATTTTATATATACATTTTTCTTAAATATAAGAATAAATGCCAATTTGCACACTGAAACGTATGTTTATTTTATTGCTAGAAAAACCTCATAAGCGACACAATTTGCGAATTGCTGTCTGCGCCAAAAACACCTAAGCGAAAAATTTGCCTACAGTTACTTGTAAGTAAAAAATTTTTTCAAAAAATGTTTCTACACCCTTCACAGAGTCGCAAATCCATGTTTTGTAAAAGAAAAAATCGTTTTAAGCCCATATTTAAAAAGTTATTAAGTTTTTTTCGTTTCCTGAAAAATGAGTTGTTGGCGCTTAGGTGGTTTAAGAAGAAACCCAACGAATAGTTCTTAGACAGGTGTTTAAGAACAAAAATCAAAATGACCGATTTTTCGCGCAAAATAGTAACACGTTAAGCCTGGTACGCTGTTCAACATTTCACGTGAAATGCCATCAAAATAAATATAAAAAAAAATTGGCACGAATTGTTTATGAAAAAATGTTGCAGAAATAGTACTCTGTTTATCTTGGTAAAAACGTATGGTACTCGGCTTTAAAAAATAAATTATTACCAAACCTATCGAGTGGGGTATTAAAATAAAGGAAATTAAAAGGGGATTAAAAAAATGTATATTAAAATCAATATTGCCAAAAAATGATGATGAGAGAATGCTAAGTCGGTAAAAAAAAATTCTGCTAAAATGTTCTACAGAAGACAAGGATAATGCCAGATTTTAATGTAGAAAAATTATTGAACTAGCTTTGAATTTCATGTTTATACAAACTTATTAGTACTTACAGGTATTTTTATAGCACATACGAATACAAACATAAAATACCTAATATCATTGTAAGTACGTCAAAACGACACAGAAAAACGCCGAGATACCCCAACTTAATTGTGGGCCGTAAAACACAGTGGCATACTCCGTTTTAAAAGATAAGGGCATCGCAAATGATAAAATAGTCAGTTATCCCCATTGGAAGTAAGGTAAGTATCACCCACCATTATTTGAAACAAGTAAGAGTGCTATATTCGGCTGTGCCGAATCTTATATACCCTTCACTGACGTACGTATATGTAGATACATACATAAGTACGTACACACATATTCGTTTTGCGGAAAAATTTATAATATTTTTTTCAGTGCAATTTTTAGTAAGTGACCTCTCGGTATTTTTATTTATTATTATTATTTTTTTTTATTTTTTGTATTTAAGAATTATTTTACATTGACCCTTATTCCAGCTGTCAACGTCGACTTCACGTTTATAGAATAACAAACAAATTGGGACTTTTTTACTCGCTTTCGAGACGTTCAAAAACGTGCTAATATAATAACTTTAAAATATTCTTAGTATTGTACCTCCATACCAAGTAAACTAATTTGTTTTATATTTTCCTGTATTTAATAATCTTTGGTCTTGCAAAAATGTTTAGTGTCTCAACTTAAACATGTCACTGCAAATGGTAAATATCGCGATATTATGAAACAGTTTTTTTAGTTTTTTGGCTAGGGAAAGGATTTTCATGTAAATACATGTTTTCTGTCGGTGGCTGTATTTCAATGTAAATAAGATATCTTTGCTAATCAACAAATTTGCGACAAATGTCATCGATTTGTTAGTGCATATTTTTGCATATTTTAAAATAAATACATATTCTTGCATATTTCATTATAAATGTATATTTTTAATACATTTTTAAAATTTTCAATGCTATAAAACAAATTTTGGAGTTTTTTGATTAGTTGCAAAGTATTTTTGCAATTCTTAGGACTGTGTAAGAACAAAAAAAGACGAAAAAAAATTTCAACTGGGATGAAAACTCAATTCATTCGAAAAATTCAATACAAAAAAAAAACAAACGCATGGGATAAAAGCCCTTTTAAACCCAAAAATTTTAGTGTAATTTTTTTGGCCTTCTTTACCGATTCCCTTATTAATTTCATGTGGATAGGAAGTGATTTTAAAAGCCCCTCTTTAAAGAAAAATATTCAAGGATACGAAATCCCCCACAGCCTATAGTAAATAGATGGGGAGTGTGGTAGAATGCTGTCGAATACTATATTTATATTAAAAAAGTTAAAGAAATTTTAAATTAAAAAAAACTTAAGCACTGAATTGATATTTGTGCACTCAGAGAATGTCTTTCGTGTTGAGACTATAGCCCAAGTAGATGGTTTTGATTCTTTAACAGCTTAAGTTTGATTCTTTAACAAATGCGGTAAAAAATTTGTGCTCTGAAAGACAGAATAAGTGAAGAAATCAAAAATAAATTAGATAGTTATACAAAAAAATTATGAACTTAAAAAATTCAACAAATTGCATCAATATAGTTTATAGTTCAAACAGCTAAAATTAAGGAACTGAATAATCCACAAACGAACTAGCAGCTTAGGGACCATCCATATATTACGTAACGCCCTTGGGGGGAGGGGGGGGTTCGAGTTTTGTCTGTCTGTCTGTAAAATTGTTACGTAACATAAATTTTACTAATTTCGTACAAAAACACTTCGATTTTTCATTTATTTATGTATTTAATTTATCAAAGAAATACATAATAAATCAAGAATCATGAGCGTTAAATAGATATAAATATATGCATGTACATATGTATGTACATAAATACATAATTGTTATTATTTATATTTTGCAAGTTTATTTGATTTTTGTCTACGCACTGTGTTAGTCTAACAGAAAATAAAAATAAAGGAACAAAAGGATTCGAATTCCCGAATATTCGTCCATTCTCAATTACTTGCATTTTCCCATAAATAAAATAAATAAATGCATAAATCCTAAACGAAACTTAAGAAAATGTTATAAAAATATTTGTATATTAGTTTGTAATAACTAAATAAAGAAATTTACTTCAATTCAAACAAAAAGTTATTTAAAAATACATACATATGTATGTGTATGAATTAAATGTAATTTTTTTTTAATAAACTCTTAAAACAATTTAAATTTTTTTAAAGTTCTTGTTATGTTATTGTGAGGGGTGGGGGTCTAAGAATTGTTCCGATCTGTTACTGGGGGGGGAGGGGGGTCAAAAATCGGGAAAAATGGCGTTACGTAATATGTGGATATTCCCTTATCTTTGTTTATCTTTGAAAATTTACAAAAACACTTATTAATTTACGTAAATAAAAGTTATTTTTAACTTTATTTTGTATTCCATATGATTTGACAAAATGTTTGTTAAGAAAGCAATGAAGCTGAGTTTTTAAGTTTTAAATGTTATTAAATGTTGAAAAAAGAGTTAATAAATGCATATTTTATTAGTTTTTAATGCATACTTTTATATTTTTAATGTTTATTTTATGTATATAAAACGCGATTTTAAATGCATGAAAATCCTTTCCCTAGTTATGACTGTTCTTTAGCGATACATTTTATTTGTATCTCCATTTACTAAAAGTTAATAAGAACTCTTTACAAGCTGTCAACAAAATACCATCGATCTGAAGCATAACTGTACTGAGAGCATAATAAGCAACATAGCACAAACCTTAGTTTATAATAAATTAGATATCCATATAAAAATTTAATAAATATAAAAAATCTTGAGTAAAGATCTTCCTAAATCATGAAATAGGTATAATAAAAATAATTTTGATTATTTTTTTATAAATTTTTTTTCCATTTCCAACCCTGGAACCATAATTTAGATTTTTCTGGTTTTTAATAATTTATTTTTTCCTAAGATATAAAATTTATTTAATTCATAAAACATAAAGTATATTTAATTTGTAAACAAAAAAATTAGTATGACCTAGTTACTATATACACAAAAAAAAAAAAATTCCAACCCTGGAATTATCCTTTAAGATTTTTCCGATTGTGTATACCAATAAAGTTCTTTAAAAATACGAGTATATAAAATATGTTAAGTGAATAAAAAAAAGAAATAAGAAAAAATTAGTTTTATTTAGTTACTTTAATATCCGAAAAAAGTTCAAATTTATCAGCTCTGGGGCTGTTGATTTTATTTTTGTAATTTTCTGTATAAAAATTTTCTTTCCAAAACGTAAAAAATTTTTAATTTATAAATAAAAAGAAAAAAATTAAATATACCTAGTTACTGTTATATATAACAAAAGGTGTAGGTTTTCCAACAGTGAATCACTCTTTTAGATTTTTCTGATTTTTTGCACCAATCTATTTATAGAAAAAAAGAAAAATTTGTTTTAGTAGGTTACTTTTATATGTCAAAAAAAAAAATTTTCCAACGCTAGAATGTTTTCCAACCCAGCTCTGAAGCGATCTGCTCGATTTTGCTGATTTTCAATACCAATCTATTTTAGAACATTTCTGATACACAGGTCAAAGACCGAAGTGCTATTCTGAGAGGTTCGGAAATCCGATTTCACGTACACCAGACGAACATACAGGCGGACGGACGGACAGACAGACAGGAATCGTCGTCCCTATTCAAAAGGACCCATAATACATACATATATGTAAAAAATTTATGGGTCGTATATTAATATTGTGGAAATTACACACGGACTGATATAACTACATACATATATGTATCTACGAGTATATACCCTTTACCATTTTTGGTGGAGGGTATAAAAAAGTAAGCTTAGAATTCATTAAAAGTTAATTGAGTTGCCGGCATGCCGCGACAGGGTATTAACATGCACATGTACATACTTATGTAAATTCAGTTGGATAGGAAAATGAACGTAACCTTGAAATATCATTTTTATGTACATACTATATTGATGAGCATGATGGAAGTACATAGGCATGTTTATGCATGTATGTATGTATATTCCTGCAAATAAATACACATACACATACTGCATGCATGTGTATGTGTATTAGTGTTGTCATTCGAACAAAAATTATTCGAACAACTTCTTTTAATTTTTGTTCGACCGAACAAAAATTTTCCATATAAAAAATTCTTCTCTTCTTTAGAAACACACATTAATTAATAAATATTTCATTCAACAAGAATTGAAATGACTGAACTTCAGCCCGACTAAGAAATTATTTCTGATTAAAATAAAAAATTATTCGAATACTTTTTGTCGAATATTCGAAAAATTTCCTTAATTACTTTTTATAAAAAGTATTTTACATTTCATAAATTTTTTACTTCTTCAACAATAGGATGTTAATTATTCAAATTACTCCAAATTATAAATACATGTGTAAGCTTGTTTGTATATGTCTTCTTGCTTCGAAAATATAATGCCCTTTTAATGGAAATAGAAGGTGTCTTACAATTCCTGGTAAAGAGTTTAAAAAAAATAACTGCTTGTCTGCATAAATAAATAAATATATAATATTATTTCTAAACTTTCCAATAATAACTTTAAAATATGCCACAAAAGCGAAAAAAAGAGTAAGCAGTTCAAAGTATTTGTAATAAAAATTTCGCAAATAATCTCAACTACGATGAAGTATTAGATGAAATTTCTCAAGTAACTAATAATGTTTTATAAGCTAATCTAAAAAAATTCCATCAATAAAGTAAGAAATTGTAGTAATATAAATATCGTCAACAATTTTGAGGTTGATTAAACTGTTTTAAATATCAAAGAAAAGAACGCACAAGCTGGATATGCTTTTTAATCTTTTTTTAACGGTATCACTAACATCAACAATTTGCGAAAGATATTTTTGTACTTGTTTCTTTATCAAGAGTAAAAAAAGATACGCCCGCAAGCTAAAAAGTGGGATTTTCTGCCGTTTTAAAAGAAATCAATGACATATTCAAAATTTTTGTAAATTTGTATGAAAACTTAACTTTTTTAACTAATTTCTTTTCGGTTTTTAATAATATTTCTAAGTTTGTTATTAAAACTATTTGTTTTTCTTGTGTAATGAATTGTTTTTTGTTAATAAAAAAAAAAATTAAATTCATATACATACATGCGTGTCGTTTTTGCAAACTTTTTTAAAATTATTCGAATACTTTTTTTATTCTTTGTTCGTTCGAATATTCGAACTAAAGTTCAAAATTATTCGTTCGTTCGAACCAGAAAAAAATCATGAAATTTCATTGGAACAAATATAAAACACGAATAATTAACAACACTAATATGTAGGTATACATACAAACATATGTGTGTACATACATACGTATATCTCCAATTATTGTTTATAAATTTAAGATTATTTCTTTTTTAATTTGTGGGGGCGAAAATGGGTTAATTATTTTGTTATATTAATAGCGAATATAACAAAAAAAAATACACATACATACATATGTATGTATCTAAATTTAACAAATTAAAGATTTGATCATGGGTTCTCTGGCACTCTTGCATTCTCCTGCTGTATGCGGACAAATACAAAGCGCATGTGTAGTTGCTCTTGGACAAATTGTAATATGATATACATATATATGTATGTATGTATGTTTGTTTGCATCTACATATGTATATAAACGTTTTATTTTCCAATTTTTTTTGGAAAATATTTTTATTTTCTTTTTCAGCCATTTTTTATTATTTATTTTTAGTTTAGTGGTATTTTTCGCTATATCGAAAATAAATAATCCAGTTCAAAATTTACATACATATGCACATATAGATGTGTATGTACATTCAAGTTTGTATGAATATTTCTACTCTTTGATGTACTCTATACACATGTATGTGTGTATGTATACAAATTAGTTTAACACATGCATTTAATTATGTGTAATTGTAGCGTTAAAAACAAAATTATACTAAATGTGTAAAAATAAGTTTATGCACTCAAATTTTGTTCATAAGTAAAATTTGATGTTCATATATACATACATTTTCTAGAATATGTATCACTTTTATTTATTTATTGTTTAATTAAAGTGATTTATAAACTGGATATACCTACTACATATTGCTTGCATAACGGGGTGAAACGGAAGTTTGGCAAAGGACAGTTCTGCCGGCTTTTGCAATGGCAATATTTTTGATTGAACAATAATAATAATACATACATACATATGTACATACATACATATATGTCTATGTGTGTTGTTTCTTCGATGTGGCGGGGCGGAGGGCCAGATTGCTTAATTGTTTGTCAAAGCAAATGTAACCAATATAAATAAATATGTAATAACGACAATTTTTCTCCCGCATATACATATTTCTTTGGTTCTCACTTGCGTTACTACAGCTCTGAATTCCGGGTATCCCCTGTTTGTAATAAAACTTAAAAAAAAGGCAAACCAACAACTTGTCGTGAAAGTACCGTAACATACTCGTACATACATATCGAAAAAAAGTCAAAAACAGTCACAGCTCAAAATTAACGAAATTGTTTTGCTTTTTCATAAAACCGTTCACTGAACAATTGTCCAACTATCGTAAAAATTTCTTTTGCACACAGTCTTTTGGTTGTTTTTATGTTACATACATGCGACATTTGACCGTCTTTTTGCCACTTCTGAGCATCTGGGATTTTGTGAGTTGTAACTGCTTACGATTTAGTGTGCGATATGCATAAACATGTATGCAAAGCTTCTCTCATCTTATTTTTAGTATACACAGAGCAAATATTTGCTTAAATACTTCACTTATTTCTTTTAATCTCTGTGTAATATGTACACACATACATATACACATAATATCTCCAAGAATACACTGTATGTGCTATGCACCAGTGTGTAGTTTGAAACATCTGATGGACCAAAAATAACATCTGTTAAATCGCACTATTTGTACCTTTTGAAGAAAGAGACCAACTATAGCCTAAGATTGCAAGAAATCATTTCCTGTATATATTCAACTCTTCTTTTATGGTATCACCATTAGAAAACTTGCTGAGGACCTAGACATATCGATAGGCTCGTGCCATTCGATTTTTATCAATGATTTGGGTCTGAGACGGGTCGCCGCGAAATTCGTACCAAAATTGCTCAATTTCGACCAAAAACAGCATCGCATGAACATTGCTAATGAGCTATTGGACTCTGTCCGCGACGACCCAAATTTGCTCCAGAGGGTCATAACTGGTGATCGTGGGTTTATGGTTATGACGTGGAAATCAAAGCTCAATCATCTCAATGGAAGCTGCCGCACGAACCAACACCGAAAAAAGCACGCCAAGTTCGGTCGAATGTGAAAGTTTTGTTTACAGTTTTCTTCGATTGCAGGGGCGTGGTGCATCATGAGTTCTTGCCACAGGGTAGAACGGTCAATAAGAAATATTACCTGCAAGTTATGCACAATTTGCGCGATGCAATCCGCCAGAAACGCCCGGGTTTGTGGAAAAACAAACATTGGCTTCTGCACCACGATAACGCCCCTGCTCACACATCGTTGCTTGTACGCGACCTTTTGGCCAAAAATAACACACTAATGATGCCGCAGCCACCGTATTCCCCAGATCTGGCTCCCTGTGACTTTTTCTTGTTCCCGAAACTGAAGAGGCCAATGAAAGGACGACGCTACACTACGATTGACGAGATAAAGACGGCATCGAAGGAGGAGCTGACTGAACAAGATAAAAAAAAAATTATTTTTTGAAGTGTTCGAAGATTGGAAAAAACATTGGCGTAAGTGCATGATAACTGAGGGGGATTACTTTGAAGGGGACAAAATAGATATTCATGAATAGATAAATAATTTTTGGAAAAAAAAAATTCGCGATACTTTTTGAACACACTTGGTATACGTAATTTCCACTTAATTAATTTTTCAAACGTTTATTTGTGCATTGCTTTTGATTACATTAACCGGGTAAATCATTCATGCCTATCGTGACCAGATGGTTTTTGCAAAAAGCGGGATTTTGAAGAAAATACCGCCAAAAATGGGATACAATAAAAAAAGAATAGAGGCGTCTTAGAACACCCGGTTAGAGCTATGCTGCTTAGCTATATAAAACAAACTTCGTGTGTTAAATAACAACGCAATAAAATTACTCGCATTTGCATTTTTAAAACTATTTATTTAGTATTCATAAAATTTCTTTATTTTATGATTAGGACCCTTTTTTTTAGTTTTCCTTCTTCAAAATAATTATTATTATTTCTGTTGTGAAAGAGCTTAGCTCTAAAACTAAATCTATTTTGGAAAGCGGTATGTGTAATATGCACATACACATGTAAGTAGGAAACACAGTTTTCAACTCAAAATAAAGGCTTTTAAATAAACATAAATATTTTTTTCATCAATTAAGAACGCCTAAACCGATTTCGCTATTTTTTTAATGATTGTCATAGCCCAGCTTAAGTTTTTGTGGAAAGAAAAATTGTTCACGGCCACCTTTTAAATTTATCTAAATTCGAAGAACGGATGAACCGATTTGTCGGTTTTTTAATATTCGCACTAATTTAAAGAAATAGTTTTAAGGAGTGGAAAATTAGCTGTGACACCTCCCAAATATGTTAGTATTTTGTTTGATATATATTGAGAACTAATACGGTAAAAACCCTGAAATTTTGTACGAGTAATGGAGTATAAGTTATTAAAAAATAAAAATTCAGAATAAAATAAGTGGTCGTGGCAACTGAATATACATATTTTTTACTTTGGCATATATTGAAATTTTGAGTAAGAACGATTTTTATAATGTGAGTTGTCTTACAAAAAATGGTTCGAATTCTCCCATAAAGAGAAAAAATTTACTTTAAGATATCTGGAAAACGAATATTGGTAGAACATTGAAGTTGGCAATGTTCATTATCTCTGGAAACAATTTCTGAATTAAAAATTAATATTGGCGCCTCTAACAAATTTTTGTTTGTCTACAAAAATAATCGCAGCGTACCAATCTTGCTGATATGCTTAGGGCGTATTACTTACTTAGAAGTACAAATTTTTAAATTTGTTCGTAAGCAGTAATGCCAAAAATAAGAATAATATCATAAGAAGGAGTCAATAATAGAGCAAAAAGAGTGTCACCTCTTTAGTAACTTAAATATTATTTTTTTATTATATTGGGATTGACAAGTGAGCGTGAGAGAGGAGCTTTCAAAAATATTTTTTTTAAATACTCGTACATATATTTATTTATTGTATCTTCAGGAGCTTTCAAATAAAGAAAATGTTTGCTTAAAAAATATCTTGGGAACTTATGCAATGAGAGTTTTGTAACTCTTCAGACTATTTATGTTAATAATAAGTATTGTATTCTACCAAATAGTGAAGGTTGAACCGAAAGCTTGGCACTTCTAATATAAACAAGTTTTTTTTCGGCTCAAAACGTATATGAGGTGTAGCAAAGTATTCAGGTTTTTGACTAGTTAAGCAATAACTGCACTTGAAAAAAATATTTGGAATAAATTTCTATGACTAACATTTTAATAAAAATCTAATAAAATATTTAAAACCTCAAAACTCTAAGAAGGTGGATAGAAATTCGAGGAGGGATCGACCTGTGAAAAACGGGATAATCCCGCCTAAGGCGGGATGCATGGTCAGGTTATTCTTGCCATGCCTGTTAATTGATCCATATGCTTTTTGAATCAACTAAACGAGTAAATCAATTAACTGTAGATTATTCAAGCAGAAACTACTGTAATTAAGAGAGAAAAACTTTTTGGTTTATTTTCCGAAACTATTAAATAATAATATTAATAGAGCTGTTTGTGTCTGTAGATGTATGAATATTCTACAACGTCTAAGGTTAATTTCGAGCATATTTTCTCTCAGAGCGAACATTGAATTGAATCAAGTAAATGAATAACTGAAAGCATTATATCTCTAGTTATTTCTGCTAAAAGGAAAGAAATAAAATTGAACCGAATTTCACCATTAAACTTAGTTCCTCATTTCCTGCGCTTTGTTATGGCTCATTTTAATGTACTTACGTAAATTTTTTAAGCTTTTTTAACCTACAATTTTAGTTTTCTTTCTTTTTTTTCTTTCTTTCTTTCTTCGCAATATCATACCATTACTTCATGCATTACAAGCATAATTATTATAAGATTTCTTAACTTTTGCTTTCACTTTTTTTTAATTAAAAACAATCACAAGCATATTTAAATATAAATAAATAATAATATTTTTTATAATAATATTATTGTAATGGACAATTTATTTTGCCGTTTTCTTTTAATATGAACTCAACTTTAAAATTTCCTTAATAGTTTTTTTTTTATTTTTTTTTTTTTTTGGAAAATGTATATATGTATAAAGAAATTTATTATTTTCTTATTTATTTCTTTCTTTTAACACTAATTTATATATAACATTTTTAATTCATTTTTCTACTCCTTAAGAAAATGAAATTTTAATCTTTGGACACAATTTTTCCCTGTTGCACTAGGGTTGGTAGAATTTTGCTTCCAAAAACCGTTAAAAAATATCCGACTAACTATATTTCAAATTAAAACAAATAAAAAACTCAAATAATTTACTAACGTACAGTGGCACTCACAGCAGCGCAGCTAAATATTTACTACGTGCGTCGATACGTCTCTCACGATTGCGAATCTAAAACTGTTCAAATAGATTTTATTTTAGTCGGCTTTTGCCTCTTATTAACACTGTATACGAAAAATACTCTATAAGCATCTTCCTCCTAATCATTTTAGTACTCAATCTTCTTATTTTGTTTGTTGTGGCTGCTTTTTTTGTTGTTGTTGACATATATCATACTGTTTATTATACTATTTATAACTCTATCTAGAAAATACCTATTGATCTACATCATTTTTATCATAAACTTATTTTCGTTGCCACAATTATTATCGCCAATATAATAAAAATAAACATCAACCCCTGCAGTTCCACACTTAAGCATGCTTAGAGGAACTTAGATTTCAATTTGATTTTAACAAAACTTAGCACGAATAGTTCTATAATATATAAAGTACTAAGGAGCATAGTCAGTTTTGCAAGAGCCGATGTAATATGCCTTCAAGAAAAATATACCAAGCGGTTGATCTTGCAGGCCATCATTGAATGTGTATCGAAAATCCATATGACAAGAAATTACGGAGTAATAAATCAAATACAAACCTTCGCATATATATACATTCACATATTTTCGACAACCATATTTCTCGAACCACTTGAATTTAATTGATTTGGAGTTATTAGAAAAAAAAATTCGAAAATATTCACCGTCTTTTAGTAAAATTGGCAGCTACCGACGCACAGTGGGGCCTTTTGACTTTTTTTCGATGCAAAAATCATGTTTTAAAGCAATAAAGATATTTAAAAATTTCAAAAAGCATTTAACAGAAAACTCCTTAAGCTTCAGTACTCATGATTTCCACGTCCATAAGTTAGCCGCGGCACTGTGCACATGTCGGCTTTCGACTGTTTTCATTACAGACATCATAACTTTTATATTAACAAAGATATTTTAAATACGTATAAAGCATTTGAAAGATAACCGCTTCCGCTTAAAAAAAACTAACCCGCGTGGCGAAAGGCCCACAGAGACACTATGCACAGTGGTTTTTTCTTTGCAAAAATTATAATTTTTAAAGTTACGAAGATATTTCTAATGGCTAAAAATTACTTAAATTTTAAATCTTTTAGTTTTAAAATAAAAATGTGATGGGCACTGGCCACGGTGGCACTTTTTGACCTTTTTTGGCGCAAAAATTATATCTTGTGAAGTAATATTTTTAAAATTAAAATGCAACTTCTTGTGCTTCAAATGATATTCTCATAAGGAAGTCTAGAAAAAAATTAAACTCTAATATAACATGCTAGACTAATATTATATTTTTTATTTATATTAAAAATACACATTTTTGAAATATGCTATAATATACTTTATAATAAATAATATATATATAATGATAGTTAGTTTTCTTTAAAATAGTCATTAACAGTAGGAGAGATATCTAATAGACTTAACATATCGAAGCTATTATTAGGCTCTTCCAACTCCTTTCGAAATCTTACATGTATCCGTGCTTAAATTAGTGGGTCTGAAGAGGACTGAAATTTTGCAAGTATTCATGTATCTAAAGTGCTTGTAGCCTTTGTCTTTGCATTTCTGGGCTTCTTCTGATAACTCTCCAATTAGTAAGCATTGATATTCAATTAAATTTTTACCATGAGCCAAAATCTTATGGACCGTAGGAGTAAGTTTCTTCTCATGGTACATTTTTGCCAAAAGTTGGGCAGTTTTTGATGCATAATCATGAAACTTTGGGCCATGTACCATTTCACTAGAGTTTATAACGTTTAGAATAACTGACAACCATTTTATAATATGATTGTCGATCCAGTAATTTAGGCTGTTACCTCATCATATTAAAAAAATCATTATTATTTCCATACCCCTGCTTTGGGCAGTCTATTGCCAGTGCAAGCTTCTTGAGAAATTCATTTTGTATAATTTTTTCGTGTTGCGTTCTTGTCAAAACATTATCCTTCTCGCGTAATTGTATACGCTAGTTTTAAAATAAACTGCATGCACCTAATTCTGGCATGTAACGGAGAAATTCCATATACATAGTTTTGCTCATCACTTGAATCATCAAAATTTTGAAAGTCTTTCTGTGACTTTTTGCAAATCGCACACTTCAAAGTTGACGAAGTATCTGTTATTACATTATTATATGACATTTGCCATAAATCATTGTAAGACAAAATTCATAATCAATGAAAACAGTTTTTCCATTCTTCATTTCAAGAACAAAAGGCTTTTTCTGAAGAATCCTTTGCATATTTAAAAAAAGCGGATGGCAAAAATGATCTGATGATGAGCGAGGATTTTTCCCATGCTCAGAGATTTCACTTCTAAGTCGTAAAGAAATTGCAGAATGCATAAACATATTTGCATCTGTAATAGTTGTGTCATTTGCCGATATTGTTTGTTTGGAAGCACTTCGACCGGATGATCCATCAGATTCCCACTTATTTATCAATGTAAGCCTATCTGGAAGTAATACTTCTTCCTGTTCATGCAAACTGTGAAAAGGGCATTTGGTTGTATGACCATTAGGTCTTGCAGTTTAATCTCTACCGATACTTCAGTAATCTTTACATTAGATGGCACTGATTCATTTTTGGTAGTTGTTTCGTTTTTATACCCAGGAAGAATATTCACATTATGATTCTTTAAAGAACTTCGTAAAATAGAATATTTGTCCTTTCACAATACCAAGTCCATAAATAACGTTAAAGATTCTTCTATGCTATACTTTGTGGGTAAAGCATTTAATCCTCAGCAGACGATCTGGGCTTGCAAGTACCACAGCTTTTGTAATTTCAGACCTTGATTTAGTTATCTTTATCTTTTACATACTTAAGACACAATGCTTCTGAAAGATGCAATTTAGATATACATACATATCTTTTGTGGAATTTCGAAGTTTGCGTTTTTTTGTGTACTCCGAAAACTCGTTTATAGTTTTTGCAGGTCTTCCTCTTCTGCTATTAGAAGATGTATGCGGTTCTTCGATGTTTTCAAAAGATGTAAAGATGTTACTCCATTTAGCCAGTCTGAGCTCTTTGCCATAAGGATTTTTGTCGTACGACTTGAGGCAATCCATTTTTTTTTATTAATTTTCAAGCAAACGAAGTGAATTTTGATTTCAACATCCTTTCCGTGGTATCCCGGTATATTGTGTAATTTTTCCACAAAAGCCAATAGAGCAAAATATTGCTAATCATTTATACTTTCACATGATGACTTTTTAGCGTGACTTTTCTAGAGTTTATTAACGAACGGGGTACAAGGGCGATCAAAGAAGTAGTAACATAAAAAAAAATTCAAGAAAAATGCAGGGGGAAAAGTCATCGTGTCAATCCCGTAAATATTTAACAAGCAAGTGCTGCAGTGAAACCAATTTTAGAGAGTCTTTTTTATTATTTATTTCTTTTCACATTTTGAACAAACCTTTGTTACATTCTTTAAAAATGGGAAAAAATTATTCTCGTTTTCGCTATGGAAAGAAAACTTGTCAGTGTTTGTGGCCAAATTTAGTTAAAATATTTAAAGTATTGTGTAGCTAATATGCTCAGAAAATATGGGTGGGACCATTTTTGGCCATTTTTAGATATGATCTATTTTATTTGTAAAAATTACCTAAATGTGGGATGTCTGAAAAGCCGCAACTGCCTAAAAAGTAGGGCATCCCATGCACATTTTATTCATAGAACTTTTACGCCCACCTCCCTTACAAAGTGAAAATTAAATTTTGACCTACGGCATTGTTTTTTTTGGCACATAGCGTTTTTAAACACTCCGAATCATTTAAGTGAAATTTGAAAAATATCAGCCCACTTTTACGCCTACATCCCATACAACTTGTATTGAAAAAGTGGCATAACTCCCTTGATTTTTAATTCAATTGAGTTGAATTTTCACAAAAAATAAATATTATAATTGTAGAATAGGCTCCTGAAAATATATACCTGATCCGACCACTTTTACGCCTATCTCCCATAGAAAAAACATGAATAAGTAATTTAACCATAGTCTTTTAATAATTTTTTAACAAATCTGGGTCTGAAGACAATAAAAGATTATGCATTACGTCTTCATTAGTGGTTACACGTCCAATTCTTTGCGAATGTTGTAATCTATAGGCTTTATAGTTCTTATTACTCGCTTCCTGAGCTTCCTCGGACAGCATACCTGATACAAATAATCAATTAAAATGTAAAAAATAAAAATGAAATCATTGAATAACTCTTGTAGACCAACTTTGCTACAACTTTCTTGCACCTGAACATTTGCAGGATAGCATTTTTTTTTTTTGCTTCCAGTACCTGATGGTAGATTGGGTAAATGTCGCATCCAATTTCTCTAGCTGAACTGCGCAAAACCTTATATTGATGCGTCTTGCTTTTTGCCATCTATCTTTTAAAAAGATGCAGTCCACTGAAGTTGATGAACATTGAAATTTTGATGTTGTTTATATTTTGTTCTACGAAATTTTTTATATGACACCTTTTGCAACTTTTTTTAATGCAAATCTCATCTATGACAATTTTCATTTACGAAAATATACAACAAAGTCAAATGATAAGTTTACTGTGATTGAATATACAGTAAATTTGCATGCCATTTTAAACAAGCGAACGTATATGAACTTCGAGCGTGTCTGTCGAAACAAATAATAAATATATCAGCCTAATATTACGGAATCATAATATTCAGATATCTGACAACAAAATACCAAAAAATTATCCAAATCGGCGAACATAAAAAAATTAATTTCGGACACTCTTCAACCTATGTGCGACGGTCTTTTTGAAGTTATGTTTTGAACTTGAAGCCAAGTTCAAAATCTAACTTCAGGCAATTTGGGACACCAATTTTCATAAACTTTTTGCAGCATTTGTTGCCGTATTACGCCGATAACTCTTCGAATGTTGACTTCCAGGCGTTCAATTGTTGGTGGTTTATGGACGTAGACAAGTGACTTAACATAACCCCAAAGAAAATAATCCAATGGCATTAGGTGAAATTATTTTGTCATGAAATGTTTCTTTGGGTAAATCAATTGTATCGCCCGCTGTGTGACATGTGGCTCCGTCCTATTGGAACCACATATCAGCAAGATTAATGCCCCGTAATTGAGGTACGAAAAAATTTCGAAACATGTTCCTATACCGTTCACCATTGACAGTAACATTCCGACCATTTCCCAGCCCATAAAGCGCACCAAACATTAATTTTCTGTGGATGTAATGATGTTTCGCCAAAAACTTGTGGATTCTCCTCACTCTAAGTGCGACAATTCTGCTTATTTACGTAATCATTCAACCAGAAATGGGCTTAATCGGTAAATAAAATTGTGTATGGAAATTCAAAATCAATATCAATTTGGGTTTCAGCCCATTCGCCGAATTCTCACGCCTTGCTCTAGTGTAGGTCGATTCATAATGAAATTGCAAAGCAAACGAAACAAAAAACAAACATGAGATGTTAAATGGGAGCTCAAATGAAGCAGTGATGCCAACTCAAAGTTGTGACACTCTAAAAAACACGCTTTATATGTGATAATTTTAATTTTTTAATAAAAAAAACAAAGCATCATCATTAGCATCGTTGACGTTTTTGTCAAAGGTTTGGTTTGTGCCAATAAGTTTTAAGAAATTTCATAGTCATAGCAATAACTGCCTGATATTTTCAATCCAAACAACTTTTTTCCATGTTTTCACTTGTGTAAAACAAACAGGACACATATTTATTAATATCATAAGGCAATAACTACACCCGACCAACTTACACAGGAAAAAATAGCATCAAAATACAACCAACAAAATAAATTGTTGATATTTAGTTTAAATTGAAATATAAGGGGTCCGCCATCTAACATTTTTTCAACTAGTGCTTATTTCGTGAATGGTAACACTTAGCTCATGTCTGATTTGACAGATAATTAGTTTTATCCTTACGCTGAACGAATATGGTTGTGTATACGCTTGAACAACGCTGGGAAATATTGTCCGATTTTGCCAAAAAAATAATTTTTTTAGATGAAGCTCATTTTGATCTTGGCGGGTATGTAAACAAGCAAAATTTTCGCATTTGGGGCACAGAAAACCCGCACGCATACATTGAAAAGCCGACGCACCCAAAACGAGTCACAGTTTGGTGCGGATTTTGGTCCAGAAGCATAATTGGGCCATTTTTTTTCGAAAATGAGCAAGGAGTGGCCGTTACAGTCAATGGCGATCGTTATCGGGCCATGTTGAACGAATTTTTGTTCACAAAGGAGGATATTGGCAACATTTGGTTTCAACAGGCGGCGCTGCGTGCCATACAGCCGAAGCTACACTCGATGTTTTGCGCCCTGTTTTTGAAGATCGCATTATCAGCCGCAGAGCTGATGTCGTTTGGCCACCTCGGAGCTGGGATTTGACACCGTTGGACTATTTGTGGGGTGCCGTCAAAGATAAGTGTTACGCCGACAAGCCAGAGACAATTGACGCTTTAAAGGACAATATTCGTGAAGCCATTTGTGAAATACAGCTGCACACAATCGATAATGTGCTTAAAAATTGGACCGATCGTGTAGGCTACTGCATGGCCAGCCGAGGCAGCCATTTGAATGAAATTATTTTTTATTATTAACCGAAAGGATTGTACTTTCAAATAAAAAAAGAAATTTGAGAAAAGATTCAGTAGTATTTTTTATAGCATATAAAAAAAAAAAGTTATCTGGCGGACCCTTTATATTAAGTTAATATAACAAATTAAGTTGTTGGACTAACCAACAACAGCGCAAAAACTGAACAATTTTTCAATATTGTTTTTTATTACAAGTGTCAACTAAAGTTTTGCTGTTGTTGATTGTTGATATAAAAACTTAAATTTTTTCTAGTCAATTAAATTACTCCACAAAATTTGCTCAGATTTATTGCTTCATAGCAAAGTCATATGTAATAGAAACAAAATGAGCTATCGATCATAAAAATCGATTGGTTCTTTTCGAATTTATTCACAATTAAGTGAATTCACCCATTTTCACAATATTTTAGTCTTTTGTTTGATATACATAAAATTAAATAGTTATTGTTCTTCTTTCGATTGATTGAATTTTGAAAACATTTTCCCCATGCTATGTGCAATTTTTAACATCGAAAATGCATTACATTGTAACATGCGTGTATTTCTTTCTTCAAAACCCTACCTACAATGGTGATTTGCAACACACACCATGGAAACATTGGTTTCAGGTATATATGCCAAATGTCATACATGTGGCTCTAGTGCAGAGAATTACAATTATTACTCAAAAAAATATACACGAGTAAATAGTTTTAGTTTTAGCAACTGAGGATAATCCTCACATACATATATTCTCTCAAGCAACTATGACTAAAACCGATTCCAACATACAAGTGGATCTCTGGAATGGAAAATGTGTGGCTGTTTTAAAACATCCCTGCAGAAAATGCGAATAGTGAAATTGTAGTGATTTACTAGTGACTTTGTCACCAGTACTACTGACGAATTGTACCCCAGACAATGCTTTTTACTATAGACATTTAGCATGTACGTGTCATTGAAAAGCAACTACTGACGTTGGTACTACTGAGTAGGTATTTCTTTTGGGACCATATCGAGACATTGGAAAGAGATAGTCACTAGTACATTTTAGTAATTCTAATGATAATAAAAATGAATATTTTATTAAAAATGTTTGTTTTAATAAAAAAAATACATAAAAAAGGGAACATTCGTTCAGCAAGTAAGGATTTAGTTTGCTGTTAGTAGTAGGGAACTGGGGGTTCGGCCGCAATTAAAATTGTTAAATTGTGGGCTGAAATTGTTAAATTGTGGCTGAAATTGTGAAATTTTTGTAATTAAAATTTGAAAATTTTAAAATTCTTGGAAATTTGATACCTACGTGTGTATGTGTGTGTGTGTGTGTTTTCGGCGGCGCTTTGATGTTTTTGTTTACATAAGGAGTTTCTTGTTTACATTAACCCTTGTGTGAACGGGTGATTTTTTTTTGTGGTGACATTAATTGTGTGAACGGGTGATTTTTTTGTGGGGGAGGATTAAGGGCTTTCATAAGATTAAGATTTCATAAGTATACATATATGCCGACTGGAAAATCATGAAAATGATTTTTCCTAATACCAACTGGAAAAGCATGAAAATGATTTTTCCTAATACCAACGGGAAAACCATGAGATGATTTTTCCTAATTAATTAATTTTTCCTAATGCCGACGGCAATGCATGATGATTTTTCCTAATACCAATGGTGAAATAGTGAAACTTAATTTTTCCTAATGCCGACGGCAATACATAATTACTATATTTCTTAATGCCGACGGGAGAATGATTTTTCCAAAGGGAAAATTGCCAGTGTTGCCAGACTGTATAAATTTGTTATCGTAATACTATATCAGTAATATCAGAGAAAATAGATTTGATGACTACTAGGTGATTCTCATATGAATCGTGGGAATGTGTTTGTGTGATTTCCTAACGCTATAAATTGTTTATAAATAAAATAAATTATTTATAAATAAAATAAATTATTTATAAATAAAATAATTGAATAAATTAATTTAATTTATTTAATTATTTTATTTATTTATTTATAAAATGTTCTCATGTATGTGAACACCCCTAAAATGTTCTCATGTATGTGAACACCCTAATGCTTGTGTGTGGGTGGTCCAGCTTGATTGTCGCTGGTAATTGTATATTGTGTTTATTTGTTTAAGAAATATTTAATTCTTGAATGTATAAATGTATGTATGCATGTATGAATGTATAAATGTATGTATGCATGTATGAATGTATAAATAAATGTATGAATGTATAAATGTGCGATCGTGAGAACTTGTGTGTGGAATATTTTATTGAATACATTTATATTTTGCAACGCAGACATTTCTTTGACTACGATTATTTTAAAGCAGAAGAACAGAGAAACAAAAAGCAAACATTTGCAAGTAAGCAAAAAAGTTAACTTCTCCTCCTCCTCACCTCCTTCTATTCCCTTTATGTTGTTTGTATTTGAGATAAGAAAACAATTGTACATTCTTTTATTTTGTATACATTTATTGTTTAAAATTTTTTAAATTTTATAATAATACATACATTAATATTTTAAAAAGTTTTTGTTAGTAAAATAGCATTTTTTAATGCGCATACACCAAATTTATGATAATTACAATAAAAATATTCTGGATACTTGATTTCCATTTGTTTAAAGTTGATGCAGCCTATATCCTCAACGTTAGAAATTTTTCGGTGTAACATTTTTTCCAACCATAGTCTTTTTTCTTCACCTTTTACGTAAATTTTAGAACATCTTGCGTTGGCTTTTAAAAAATTGCAAACGCTATGAAATGAAACTGATCCAGCAGTCCAGCTTAGGTGATGATAGTTTTTTGTTAGCCACTTTGCTTCTCTTTGCTTTTTTATTGATAAGCATTTAAAATCAAATGGTGGTTTTATAATGAAATTGTTATATTCATAATTGTTGAAAACAATCGCTACTTCTTTTGCGATGAAATCATTTGAATTACTTTTGAAACCTTGTACGTCTATAAAAATTATGTTATTTTCCATATTATTTAATTTATAACACTTTTCGAACTTGTCCTTTGATGGGTATATATTCTATTATACGTTCGTGGATAAGAATGCAGTAAGCTGATGTCTTTGGTACAATATTAGTTGCTGTTTCAAATTCGATTTTTATATCAATCGGTCCATTATTGAGTGATTCATTCTGATGACTGACATCTACTACAATAATCGGAGCTTTTATCTTAAACTCTGATGCAGTTAAAAGCGGTTGAGATTCTTTCATATAGTAGCTTTGTTGGAATCTCAGATACATATCATATAGAATTGCATAACGTTCATTTTTAAATTTTATGTTTAGATCATCATACGGGTATGAGACTGAATTTAAATGTACTTTTAAATTAGTCAAATCACAATGAATCAACTTATTTTCTTGTTGAAAAGCGATCAACACAAAACGGGGGCGTTCTCTATTTGCAGCCAGTTTAACATTCCAAATATGGCTAGTTCCTGTGTTTAATTGTGGATTAATATGACAATCCCAACTGCGAAATGCCATGGGTATAGAAGCACCATTGTTAATAATTTTAATCATATTCAATTTGCTAAGGTCAGATAATTGAACATGAGGTATTCTACATGAGATGAATGAAATTGTAAGTTTAGCTTTTTCAGTAGAATCACTCGAGCGTACAAGATCTTCGTCGTTCTTATTGCGCAAGAGTATCAGTTCATGTTTTCCATTTAATATAACTTTGTTGTAGTCTTCAGCGAATCCTAGAAGCATTTTTAGAGGTACATAGAAATTTAAAAATCCATTTGCAAGAGTGACATCGTCAATTTTGTTCCATCCAGCATTTTGCATCACATTGCTTTCGTTTGGTGATAGAGAAACCAAGTTCTTTATGGTGCTCGTGACTCCTAAATATCTTGTATGATCAATTTCAATTCCATTGAGCTCATAGCGAATTTCATCAAATAGATATGCCACAAAGTTGTTTTTTAATATAAAGTTCTCCGAAGATGAAGAAGATTTGGAGTTATTATCATCGGCAACAAACCCCCCTACATAAATGTAGCTCTCACTGGGTAGCACGTATAAATCTTGATTTTGTATTGAAATTCTGATTTCATCATTATTGTTGTAAGATTGTAAGTATGGTACATATGTATGATAATCCTTTTTGATTATATTCTCATCCGACAAGGGTTTATCTAAGACATCTATTATTGAACTCATTTTGTCTTCAATTTAAAACTCAAGGACTTTAAAAAATTTTTATTTGATGTTGTTAGTGCTTTCTGTTGAAGTGGTCGCTTTAATGTTGTTGTTGTTCTTGCTGCTATATTTTTCAATGTATTTGTGTTGTATATTAACATTATTTAGTTGACCTCAAATGTATTCGTATTGTAATTTCCTCTCCTCGAAAATTAATTAAATCACCGTGTTGATCAACTACGCGCAGCGCTAGTGAACTTATCTCTCTGGCTTTCACAGGTAAATAGATGAGATTTCTTGGAACCTCATCTATTTTATAGCCTGGAGGCACATTAATCGGAAATTCATGAAGTGTATGCGATTTGGAGTTATTCATATATGTGTTAATAGCGATACTACTTTCAATTCGCAAGAGATTCAATTTAAAAATATTAACTGGAAGATCTGAGTAATAATATTTGTTTGGTGTTAGGATTTTGCTATTGAATCCTAAAAGTTTTCCAATTGTGTTGTCTTTATTAAAATATACAGGATCTTTGGAACTATTAACTTTAACTTGCATTGTATTGTTATTGGCTTCAATAAAAATCTTATTTTCTGGACAGAGTCTTCTGTATTGCTCTTGTATAAAATCTACAATATCATTCAATTCGTAAGATCCAATTGGTATTTCAATTGTATGCCCCCCTATATGAAAAATATTGTTGTAGGTGTCTACATTTGGAATGCTGTTGTATGAATGAAAATCAGTTAGAGCACACTCATATGCACCATGTAATTCAATAGGATGAAAGTAACTAGCAGATAATTCTGATGAGTTAGAGCTCAGAGCAAGTGTTATTGACATTATAACAGACTGATACAATTAAATAAAGTTTAGTACACAGTATGGTTTATATGCATAATTTACATATTTATTTCATTTTCTTATTTTAAAATTAACATTAGTTTCTTAATATTACTGCTATTGTTGTTGATGGTGGTAGTGTTCAGCTATAATATTTCATTCTTACTTATCCAAGAATTGTGTTGATTAGAAAATCCCAGCCATTTAACGTATACTTCCTTTAGTTTTAAGAACCTTTTCAACTAGATATGTATTTGGATATCTAGTTTTCGAAAGTTCTTCTGTACAGAATCGACCTTTAATAGGATTACCAAGATAATCTTCTAATATGAATGTTGTAGGATTTGTATTTTGAACTCTTTTAATTGTGAAAATTTCTGTGGTCCAATTTGGAGTATAACCTTTTTCAAATGTATGCTTATATTTGCTTATGCGTACATGATCTCCAACATTAAATTTCGACATTTTGTACATCTTCAAATGACTGTATACTGTATTTAATAGCTTTTGCTCATTTGTTGAGTTGACTTTAATCGGAGACATTTTAATGGTGCGATGAACTTTTCTATTGTATGCATTAATTAGATCTTTGTATATATCAATCCACTTATATGAACCATTAAAGCTAAATTCTTTCCACATCATTCCTTTCAATGTTCTGTTAAATCGTTCTACTATTGATGCTTTCATACTGCTATATGTTGAGTAGTGATTAATGTTGTATTTATCCATTAATTTTCCAAAGTGTTTGTTGAAAAATTCTTTACCATCATCTGTGTAAGTTTTTTGGTACTCGTCCTAATTCAAAAATATTTTCTATCGCATTGGTTGTTTCGAGTGCAGTTTTAGTTTTTAGTGGTACTGCCCATGCAAATTTTGAAAATGTGTCAATTACAGTTAACAAAAATCGATAATTTCTGTTTTCTCTAGAATAGATCCCCATTTCAACTAAATCAGCTTGCCAAAGATCATCTATTGCTTTCATTACAACTCTACGACGCATAAAAACTTTTCGAGCTTGCTTATGCAGTTCGTTTACTAAATTTCTTTTTGAAGACATTAAGTTGTTTTACAGATTTTTTGGAGAGTGTTGTGATCTACTTGACGCACTTTCAGCTATTGATACAAACATGTAATTTTCCAATCTATAAATTTTCTCATTAAGCTGTTCAATTTGTTCTTCAAAGAATGTTTTAATTTGTAGAATGTCTTTTTGAATTTTATAATTTTCTTCTATATCTAATTTTATATCGCGTTGTAGCTCCTCAATTTGCATTTGTATATCTTCTTGAATTATAGTATTATCTTCCTTAAAGTATGTTAATAATTTCTCTTCTAATTTTTCGATCTGAGTTTGCAGAAACAATTTATTGATAACATCGTTTTCCTCCAGAGCTTTTGCAACATTTTTGATTCTTTTGTTTTGGACAGCAATGTTGTTGTTCGTATCCATAAAGAACCCCAGCAGTTTAGGTGCATTTTTCAAAGAAATTATACTGCTAGTATCGTTTAAATAGTGTCCAAATTTATCAACAGACATGCTTTATATACTTATTAAAGTTAATGTATTATATTTGCTTCACGTAGTTCTTCAATAATTGATACAATCTCGTTATTGTGATTAGTATGACCTGCAGCTTGTGATGCAAGCAGTAGTCGAAGACGATCTACTAACTCATTTGGATCGTCCCAGTATATATAGTTTGGCTTATGGGCGTTAAATTCCATCATTCCATCACCTAAATAACTACCTTTTGGCTTAGATCCTGTTGATTCGTTTAAATTCTTCTGGTTTTTCTCGTCAATAAATTTCTTAATAATATGTTTATATTTATATCCTCTAGTACCCTTAATTTGACCATCAGGTTTATAGTCCCTTCTATATGCATTAGTAGTAATTAAAATCTTTTTATAGATTTCTAGTTCAAATTTATCATAATTTTTTGGTATTTTATGAAACATTAGAGAAAATAGTCCTGGTGTTAGAGCCCATATTTGAACCAACTTGTATTTTATCTTCATTAAGTTTGAGGTTACTATCACCAAATTTCCATTCATTATTAAAATCTTTATGTGGACCATAGTTTGTATCTAATTCATTTCTTCCTTCCAAGACTGATAAGTCAGTATAAGTATCTTCTGTATTGGAAGTCTGTGAGTAAAAATCATCATCATCATCCTCATCATGATTCTCAGTATTAGCATCATTAAACAAGATGGTATTATCGAATATTGTTCCTTCTGCTAGTTTCTTTGGTGTACTTGTCTCTATCTTGACTGATGTTTTTTCAGGTTTAAAACTTGTATTATTTTCAACTTCTTTCTTCATTTTACTTTCTTCTTTTATGGGAATTCTTTTAATATTTTTAGAACTATTTATGAATTCTTTGAGTGGTTCTGTTCTTGGTTTAAATGTATCTCTTAGTTGTTCACGTGTATCTATTTCACCAGTTTTTATACTACGAAGTTTTTTCTTCAAGACATTTCTTGTGGAAACCAACTGTTTTAAAATTTTTTCATCCATGTTTAATAATAGTAAATAACAGGTATCAGCTATTAGATCAGGTATTAGCTTATCAGAACCTGGTCTGGTTTTCAGATCAGCTTATTAGGACCTGGTCTGGTTTTCAGATCAGCTTATTAGGACCTGATCTGGTTTTCAGATCAGCTTATTAGGACCTGATCTGGTTTTCAGATCAGCTTATCAGGACCTGATCTGGTTTTCAGATCAGCTTATCAGGTATCAGATGAGGTTATAGCAAATATATGTATCAAGTTTAAAGTTAGATTAATAACTAAAGGTAATTTTTTATGAGTAGTTGCTTATATAGTTATGAAATAGTCAAATTGCTTCCTGTAGCGACCATCGTTTAATTCGTTATCTTTGCTTATCATCAAAAATCCATATTTATCCTTCCAACATTCTCGACAAATTTCTTGAAACTTTTCATAGCTCATATCGCTGGCAACATGATCCTTATAAACATGATTCATATTTGTCACATCTTGCTTAAACATTATAATAACATTTGCATTGTCTCTTATTAAATGCTTGGGAATTCTGGTATAAGTTTGACACAGGTAGAATGAATCAACATCCCTATGTCGCCTCATACAAAAATATGTACGTATATTATTCTGCTTTTCACATGCAACATCATCAAATATCATAATTGAATTAGTTTTAGCTTCGTCAGGTGGAATAACTGATTCGTTATCGGTGAATGTAAAATACCCCATACCTTTAATTGGTGAAATTAGTTTCTTCAGGTATTCATATTTAGGTTGATAGAGAGATTTTGAGTATAAATAGATGTTTTCAAACTTGAGTCCATTAGGACTTTCTAGCAAGCCAATCATAACATTAGTCTTTCCACAATTTGATGGTCCCACTATTAGAGCACGAATAGAATTTGGTAAGAGAGGGCTATGCTTTATTTTTGAACTGATGTTCGCTGAATCATCAATATTACGAACTAAAATATTTTTATGTTGTTTTACTAACCGCATTTTTGTGACTAAATGCATATTATAAATATTACCTCTTATATAGAAAAAACTAGATAATATGGTTGTACAATATCAGAGGACGTTTAGTCATAAAAACACCTTCGTTGGAGGAGGAGGTATAGTAGACAAAATAATAAACTCTCTACCTGTTGAACTTCATCTACCTGGATATCAGTACTGTGGACCTGGAACAAAACTACAAAAACGTTTAAATCGAGGTGATAAAGGAATTAATTTATTGGACTCTGCTTGTAAAAATCACGATATTGCTTATTCCAAATATAAGGATTTAAGTACTAGACATAAAGCTGATAAAATACTTGAAAACTCCGCTTGGGATCGAGTTTTATCAAAAGATAGTAGTCTTGCTGAAAAATCATTTGCATATATGGTTACTAACGCAATGAAAGCCAAAACAAAATTTGGTATGGGTGTGGAGAAAAAGAAAAATGTAAAAAAGAACAAACTAAATGTTAAAACACTATTTAGAACATCAGTTAGAGCTGCAACAAAAATACTAAAAAAAGAAAAACCATTAGATATTAACACAGCTATTAAAATTGCACGAAAAACTATTAACAAGTCATTAAAAGGAAGAAAATCTCAAATTATAGTACCACGTGTGATACGTGTCCAAAAAATTGGTGGTTTTTTACCTCTAATACCGATTTTAACTGCTCTGGGTGCAATTGGTAGTCTAACACCTGGAGGTGCTGCCATAGCTGAAGCTGTAAATGCAACAAAGAATGCTAAAAATCAACTTGATGAAGCAACTAGACATAATAGAGCGATGGAATCTATAGCAGTTGGAAAAGGACTTTACTTAAAACCATATAAAAAGGGTTATGGTTTAGTTCATAAAGAGGAATCAAAAAACTCTTAGAGATGCTGCCCAACAGACCACTTTCTGATGTGGACCTCAACCGTTTCTCTATAAATATTCCATATTTTAGAGGTGTTTTCATGTTGAAAACTCTACCAAAACGAACAAACAAAATTGAATGTGGAATAATCAATTTAGATGTATCAACAGGACCTGGTACACATTGGGTAGCATATTATAAAAACATCAATGAAAAAGAATATTTCGACAGCTTTGGAAACTTACAACCTCCTTCAGAAGTAGTCAAATATCTTGGTACAAATATAAAATACAACTACAATCAACATCAGAATTTTAATACATTTACCTGTGGACATTTATGTCTTAAATTTCTTTATGAAATAACTGAAAATATTAAATAAAAACACAAACATTTATATTTTACAAAACTTTTTAATGTCTTTTTATTCATAATTTAAAAAACCTAATTAATATAATTTATTGCCAGACAGGATATTGGGAATTTTGAATTAGAAATTCACTCAGCTCATTCTCAACGATTAGGTTTTCTTCACCTTCTCTACTTAGGCAATATGATCCGCTCGAGAGATCTTTAATATCGTCATCTGTTAAAGTATTATATCGTTTAGGCAGGAACATTATATGTTTATCCTTTCAACTTTTAGTGTTGCTCCATATTTTGTTGTTACACGTTTCACATTTCGAATAGTATATTTCATGGAAGTGTCAAGCTTCTTTACGTGGATTAAGGCTTTGTTGTTTAGAGAATTAAATTTTGAAATTAGATTTGTTGTGGAGTCCATTTTTTTATTTAGTTCTTCTCACTTTGAATGTTTAACTGGAAATGATCTTAAAAGTAGTGATGATGACTTCAAGAAGGCTAATCGAAAATAATTATGGTGAAATAGTGAATAAGTGTGGGATAGTGATAGAGAGAAAGAGATAGTTATAGAGAGAAAAGGGTTAGAGAGAGATAGAGTGCTAAAAAGAAATATGGAATAGCGATGATAGTTTAGATATTTGAAAAATTTAAAGAACAAATTAGTCTTAAAAAAACCTTCCAACATTCATCATCATTCATTTATCAACAAATAAAATGAGCCAAATTAGACGTACTCTAAACCAATTTATAAGAGATTTTGAAAGCTTCAGGCTTTTCGATCATTGGGAGATGATAAAATTTTTCCAAAATATGCTGGATGAGAACGAAGAATATGGCGTAATAGAAGACGAAGATAACACAGAAGGGCATTTTGGAAACTGCCCATGGTACGATCCGAAGTGTGAGGAAGGACCTGATACTTGTAGATGTACAATATATTTTTTACGGAAAAGTATATTAGAACATCTAATAATTGGATACTAGGAAATGTTTCCATCATTATAAATAAAATATTTAAGAAATTAAATTAAATGGTATTATTAACAGAAATAAAATAAAATAAAATTGTATTATTAAAATATTCCTTGTTTTGTATTATTTTTTCTAAAGGAAAATTAGGAATCATCTGTTCGAATAGAAAATAACAGAAACTTGCATGTAGTGAAAAATATAAGGACTTATCCGATTATCTAAATTTTTGGTCTTTACGAAAATATCTAATGAAATTTAATGGAATTTCATAATATTGTGAAATTCAATTTTTCTTGTGCAGAACCTCAAAGAAAACAAGACTGTGCATGTTTAAGCGATATGAAAACAAGAATTTGCAAATAAGCAAAAATAAAAATTTTTTTGATCCAACGAAGTAAAGCCAATAAAGAAATAAACACCATTCCATTCTTTTTTCAATATTTTATTTCAAATTTTTTCTTAAAAATTCATATAGATATGTACAATAATTTTTCTTAAAAAATAAATAGGATTTTATTTACAATAATTTTTCTTATTAAATAAATATGATTTTATATACAACAATTTTTCTTAATGAATAGGATTTTATATACAACAATTTTTCTTAATGAATATGATTTTATTTACAATTTAAAAATTAACTAAAAATTAATTAATTTTAACAATTTTCTTGCATTCTAGCAATCTCATCTAGCAACATATCAAGTTCGTATTCAGGGTTAGTTTTCTTAATACGAAAATGATACCATGCATATGTATTAATGTTATTTGATCTAATTTTTCTCTTATCGTCTCCATAACTTAAGACTACCTTATTTAGTTGACTATTATATATCTGATGTAGCTTAGATTTAAATATTAACATATTATCATACACATTAGTCTTATTAAATAAACAATTTTTATAAGTAGCTAAACTATATTTATCTAATATGGCTCTCTTTACCCCCTTCGATTTTTTAGTGTCATTTTGATTTTGTACACTGAATGAGTACATTTTTGATCGCAGCCCAACAAATTCTGTCATTATTTTACCGCAATTTTCATCCTTCATCATACCAATGACTTTTTTATTTACTAGTGGAAAATTAGAAATATTGTCTGTAGGATAGTCCGATGTATCAAATTGTTCTTGTATGTCATTTTTGATGTCAGCGTAAAAGTCGTCCGTTTTTATGGAATATATAAAAGAGTCCGTGTCCATATAGTTCAATGAGAGTTTTGTCTTAAACTTAGGTTGCATGTACCCGTAATGGAAATTATACATTTTCCATTTGGACAGCTCGAGTACACAAAATCCTAAGTAAATTGGTTTATTGTAGCAGGTTTTGACTCTAGTCATTTCGATTGCTACTAGATCTTCGGAAAATATAGATAAACTATGAAAATTTGGTTTTGATATCCAATCTTGGGCCCCCAAACGATTACAATTCGTTTTCTCCCAACTATTAACAATTTTAACATCTCTCCTCTTATCCACATTTTCCATGGTTTTACAATACACTGCATTATTAAGTAGTTTGAAAAATTTTTTTTCAAAAGCATTTTTAGCAGTGGCCCTATGTTTGGTATTTAGGTCAATATAGCCTTTTAACCATGGAGATTGTTTAAATGCTAGAATACGATGAGTTTTCTTTAAAACTAAGCCATATTCTAAGCATTGTTTCAGAACTCTAAAGTGTATCACGTATGATTGCTTTGTAGAGAAATCGGTTATCAACTTGCTATACTTCGCTTGCATAACTTTTTTATTTTCAGCGCAAAAAGGAAGGTCATTATGCAAGTCGTGTAAATGAGAGGGATAATCCAATGTGACCTCATATACATAACCGTCTGTTCCATTGTCAGCTATGCTGTTTCGGTCCAGATTCAGCTCGTCTTGCGATAACCATCTGAACCCACCATGAGGAAGATATTCCGACATCGCCCAACCATACAAATTGTTAGCGTCTAAATAGACGAGAAATTCTGAGGACTTCTCTTTATCGAAATCTTCCAAATATTTGTTATTCGCTTTCGAATATCTTTGACTACACTGTACGATCCCTCCACGTATACCTTTTTTCATAAAAGTGTACATGTCTATGTCTGTCAATAATTCTAATTCAATTTTTGTGTATTTGAGCATTGCATCCCAGGAAAGGCCAGGTGCTGTATAATATTGGCATGGATCGAGCTCATAAATACCTTTACAAACTTTTCTAAAGTTCTCGAAAATATCTGTCAGTAAGAGGACATCTGTTTTTAAGTAAAGTTCCATGTAATCTTTCATAGTTTTGCAACCAAAAGTATTCCATACCTCTTCAGCATGTGAGTATTCCTCTAAAGAACACTCTTTATTGTTCAACTTATTAAAGAAATCACTGCGTGAAGGCAGCTGACACTCATCTAATTTTTGGAATGAATTTAGGTACTCATACGGGAAAACACCTTTTTTCTTAATAAGCTGAAATTCTTTTTCTGACTGAAATAAGGACCTTATAGTTCTGAAATCATTATCCGGTAAATTGCAGGCTAATGATTCCAAACTCTCAGCCATAAAGCGTATTGTATCAAGAAATCTTATTTCAAGCTTATGACCATCACTCATTTCTGTAAATTGGGAGAGGGATATATAAAGTTCCTTATTGAGAGGGATACTTTCAGTTGCATTGGAATTTCACCTAGATCTTTAATAAAAAGATGTGAGTCATAATTTGAGTAATTGTGAAAGTAAACTGGTATAAACTTGGGGATTTGGTAATTTAAATTACAGTTATTGTGGGCTGCACCTCTATATTTACCACTAATGTGACAATGATCTCTAACGCGATCTTTACCTAGAAATTTTTGACAAATGTGACAATTCACCGCACTATAAAAATTATAAATATCAGAAGGGGATAAAGTATCCATTTGTCTATTATTTACTAAGTGACTATTGTATATATCCTCACAATCTTTAATTAAATATGATACACATTTTTTTGAGGCATCTTTTCCTGTATTATCTAACTTATTGCTATGGAGACACTTAATATAATAGCTAAATGCACAAGGAATGTGCTTTTTGACTAGACTAGTTTTATTACTTACACTATTACTAACTTCTTCCAAGATGCATTCGAAATCCGCATATACCACGAAGGGTACATCCATTTTTCTTTGATGTCCCTTGAAGCTCAGAATTGCATCCGGACCTGATGGCATAGTTGTAACAATTTTACCGCACTCCGCCTTATGATTTGTCATACCATTTTCGATGTGGGTGTACTGGAGGCAGCTGTTGCAGAAAATTAATTTACTTTTGTGCTGCGTTATTTGATTCCGTAAAAGTCTGTGAATGATAAAAAATAAAAACAGATAAAAAATTACTAAGTAAAATGTACATAGTATAAAATATATAAACAGGTATATGTATCCTTAAAATAAAAAGTTGTATAATTTTTTAACTTACCTTGATATATTCTTTATCAATATGTAGTGATGACCTGCAGCATTCTCTAAAAGTAGTAAGTTGACGTGATTCACTTTCTCGTCCTTGGTCACATAATAAGGACCAATGATCTGATCTGCTCCCTCATCATACCCAAATACGTTCACACTTATAGTCGGATTGTTGCCCAAACTCTTTGATTTTATTAAGTGCTAATGGGTACGTTAAATTTTTGAAATTTAACGCTACACCATTTCGCGTAACAATTGTCTCTGCAGCAATGTCCTGGATGCAACGTCTTGCATCATGATATTTGGTTGTATCCATTGCAGCAATCAGACACCACTTGAAGCAATATTCATCATCGTTTTGTATATTGATACAGGCAAATCTTCTTACAAGTTTTTCAGGAGTGGATATCCAATTCGAGCCTTTGACGAGCGACGATTTGTTGATGTTGATTTGTGCTCGGACTATGCGTGATAAAGTCCAACGAGAATCTCGCTCTTCGAATTCGGACATTTTGGTTGAAATCTCCTCAACCTGTTTAGGTAATATTTCTTCTATATTGTCTGCCTTCGTCAGTAAACTCATTTTGGCTACATGTGATATTATGCACAACTCCAATTCCTCTCCCACAATTTTTATATACTCCGCCACAATACTCACATGAAATTTAATTATTGTATGTTTAGTTAAATTCATTTGAAGTCTCTCCATAAAAATATTTTTGTTTTCCTTAATAAACTCTTCCAAGAGAAGTTGGTCTTTTATATTTAGAATTGCATATGTGGCGATATGATTTTTGATTGCTTTCGATATTTTATAATATCTCACATTATCTTCTTCTGTCCTGATATGGGGAGTACTCATTGGAGTTGGCAGAGTTTCTTCTCCTATTTCTTCTACATCTACTTCTCCATCACTTTCCGGTAAAGTTATGTCCATAGCATCGTTGTATAAGGTCCCTCCAAGGATATCCATACCTTGTTGTTGAGCTTGTTGTTGTTGTTGCTGCTGGTGCTGCTGCTGCTGCTGCTCTTGTTGATGATAAGTATGTGGTTGCCATTGCATCAAATTGGAATACTGCTGCATTTGATTATCTGGTGTGACGGGATTATAATTGTAACTTGGATACTCATATTGCATTGGTACTCCTGATCCCAAAAACTGATTATTCCATGACATTGATGTAGGGTAACAGTTAGGTATGCCGTATTGTTGATGATTCATTGGTAGTTGATATTGGGGGTACTGTAAAGAGGGTTGTTGCTGATGATGATGAAATGTATTTAGCTGTTGTTGATGATTTTGAAGAGATGACTGCGGTTGCTCTTGATTTCTGTCCCGGCTTACGATCTCTTGATCCTGCACACTATGATATTTAACATGGTCCAAAAAGGACTTTTGGTATTTGTATACCTTATGACATCTATTACACATATATCCAGAAGAACTCATTTTTAATTAGTTTATGGATTTTCTATTTGAATTTAACACAATTGCTGATGATACTACTTGTAAATACAATAAAGTACTGATGTGTTGGTTATAAAAGTTTACGTATTTATACGAAAATTAGTAGCACTAGCCTTGCGGCATTCATAACTTTTACTTTTTGTTTCTCTGCTGATGACTGTACTTAGTTGAAAATCCTCTGCTTTAAAAGAATTGTAGACAAAGAAAATTACTACGTTGCAAACTATAAATGTATTCTACACAAGCACAAAATATTCCACGCACAAGTTCTCACGATCGCGCATATGTATGTGCATATGTACATTTATACATTCATACATACATACATACAAATATATTTCTTAAACAAATAAACACAATATACAATTACCGGCGACAATCAAGCTGGACCACCCACACACAAGTATTAGGGGTGTTCGCATACATGAGAACATTTTATAAATAAAATGTCGGTATGATAAATAATTTATTAGCGTGAGGAAATCACACATACACGTTCCCACGATTCATATGAGAATCGCGTAGTAGTCATCAAATATATTTTCTCTGATATTACTGATATAGTATTACGATAACAAATTTATACAGTCTGGCAACACTGGCAATTTTCCCTTTGGAAAAATCATTTTCCCGGCGGCATTAAGAAATATAGTAATCATGCATTGCCGTCGGCATTTGAAAAAAATAATCATGTTTTGCTGTCGGCATTAGGAAAAATAATCAAGCATTGCCGTCGGCATTAGGAAAACATAATCATGCATTGCCGTCGGCATTAGGAAAAATAATCAAGCATTGCTGTCGGCATTAGGAAAAATAATCAAGTATTGCCGTCGGCATTAGGAAAACATAATCATGCATTGCCGTCGGCATTAGGAAAAATAATCAAGCATTGCTGTCGGCATTAGGAAAAATAATCATGTTTTGCCGTCGGCATTTGAAAAAAATAATCGGCATTAGGAAAAATTAATTAATTAGGAAAAATCATCTCATGATTTTCCCGTTGGTATTAGGAAAAACATTTTCATGATTTTCCAGTTGGTATTAGGAAAAATCATTTTCATGATTTTCCAGTCGGCATATATGTATACTTATGAAATCTTAATCTTATGAAAGCCCTTAATCCTCCCCCACAAAAAAATCACCCGTTCACACAATTAATGTCACCACAAAAAAAATCACCCGTTCACACAAGGGTTAATGTAAACAAAAAACTCCTTATGTAAACAAAAACATCAAAGCGCAGCCGAAAACACACACACACACACATACACACACGTAGGTATCAAATTTCCAAGAATTTTAAAATTTTCAAATTTTAATTACCCAAATTTCACAATTTCAGCCACAATTTAACAATTTCAGCCCACAATTTAACAATTTTAATTGCGGTCGAACGCCCAGTTCCCTACTACTGCTGTTTGTATTAAATATAAATGAAAAATTCAAGGTTATGTCGAATTATTAAAATCAAACACTTACTTATGAATCTGAACTTACTGGACTGGACTTTTTAACTGATCCCACAAAATCTTCTACAGGCTCATAAAAATTTCCACAGTTATTTCATTTTCAAATATTTTTATTTTTATAATTACAAAATGGATTGCTTTTTATTTGTCTTTTGCAATTTCTTTTTATTTGATTCTTTGAATTATTTTTAATACATTTTTTTATTTGCCTTTTATATTGATTTCGTAAAGTAATTTTCATAAAAACTTGAATTTTTCTTGAAGCCACTTGTATTTTCAACAAACCAATAAAAAATTAAGATGAAGCATAGTTGTGTGTATCTGACAAAATATTTTCTACGCATCAAAAACAATGTTAATATGTAGACGCTCGTTTGACAATGTCACCAATATAGTCGACAAAAGTGGTGACTTGGGGACATTTAACCCCATGTTTTCTGCAGGTATGCTTTATGAGTGTGTGTGTGTTTAAATAAAATAGGCCTGTATGCACGCATGTATAATCGATTTAATTGTCAGAATATGTTTATATTTGTGCGATTGATTGAGCTCACGCAATCTATAACTTTTATTTGCTGTCGTTTGTGCTGCGCAATTTAAAAAATGTGTATATGTATGCATATACATAGTTGTTGAATGTTTATAGTCGTACGTATTCTGTTTAAAACTAATGCAAAGAGTACTTAAAACGATACTTTTGTCATTCTCTGCTCTAGTGCACAAGATCGCATCATATTCACATTAAACTTGGTCTTATGAAACAATATGTTAAATCACTTAACAAAGATATTGTATGTTTCCAGTATATTTCAAGGAAGTTTCCCAATCTGAGTATAGAATAGCTGAAAACCCACAAATTCGCAAATTGGTAAAGAATTGAGAATTTGTACGGGTTATTCAAAATTTCTTAGGAAATAACAAGGGTGATGATTATACGTTGCGCACGTTGTCACTTTCAGAATCTTGGATGTAACATGAGCTTCAAAGTACACTACCTGCACAGTCACTTATATCGTTTTCCTGAAAATCTAGAAGACTTACATAAGTGATGAACAGAGCGAACGATTGCACTAAGATATCTGGACAATGGAGGAACGATATCGGGGTCGCTGAGATGCACGCTTGATGGCTGAGTTTTGTGTATTCAGAGTAACACTACGTTATGCAACAATAGTAAAAAATCGAATAAAAAAATAAGTAAAAATAATTAATGTGATGATCGTAAATATAAGCAAGAATAGTTAAACATACTTAGGTGGATATATATATAACTTCGTGCTAACCTGTACAGGAAATGAAAAAGACGGAAAAACACAATATTATCATTTCTCACATTCCATTTCATTGAAAATTTTCATTAAATAGCTGATGTTAATAACAATCTCTAACCCAGTAGATACGAATATCGGTAATAAAGTCTAGTTTAATTTTTCTTCCCTTCTTTAGAAATCCACATTAATTAATAAAAATATTTCATTCAATAAGAATTTAAATTACTGAACTTAAGCCTGATTAAGAAATTATTTCTGACTAAAGTTCACTATAGTTCAATTAAATTCAAAATGTCTCACTTAAATCATCATGGGCACGGTACAAAAATTGCCAATCACAGTTAAAATATTTAATAAACCAGTCAATTTCCAACGAAAATTAGGTTTTGCAAATAAAGTTATAAATAGTATGGTTTCAGTAGAAAAAAATTGCGTTGAACGAATCGAAAGTAGAGAAGTGATGACGAAAAAAGGAAAAAAAATCATATTTTGTGATAAAATACACACATATATCAGAACTTTACTGAAATGAAATATTTATGGTTTAACATTTTTTAAAGCACTAATAATCCCATATTATTTTTTTACTTAATCAGTAAAATATTTTTTTTATTACAAATACATTGAAATTGATTATTGAGGGCTTTAGCTGGATAATATGCGCATTTCACTGTTGCTAATGAAGATCATCATAGAACCTTCACCCAAAAATTTCTTAGAAATAACTCTAGTTATTATGCCAAACTTTAAATTTAAACAAATGAGAAGCTCAACAAATAACAAAGTTCAAACAAGAACTCAATAATCAACATGGATTTTATTTTATAAATAAATATTGTAAAAAGGGTCTAAGTCCATGCAGAAATTTAAAATCGGTTCATACTCAACTTGGTTAGAGGTTAATAAGTGCATACGGGTACGAAAAACCGATTTTTTACCCGTACCTCGAGATTTTTGGCTTATTTGTAGGAACAAGACTAAAATTATTTGAAGAGTATCCAGTAGTAATACGATTTTTGAACAGCATAAGGGCCTGTTTCTGTAAATGTGAACGATGGATTCTATCGAACATTTATATTAAAAACAAAAACAAAAAACTGAAACTTGCTTTTGTATCCAATATTAATATTTGATGAAATATATCGTTTTCTCTCTCGCTCTCTCACACAAATTCAAAACTTATGCATCAAAAAAAAGAGATGCATGTTAAATGGCGCCCTATAAACACTTTCTTTGAATTTTGCGACCAAAGCAGGAAATAAATAATAATCAAGACGCAATTATAAAATAAAATTAAAGTTTCTGGATTTTTTTTGTTTTTTTTTACATTGTCTATATGACACAAAACAGAATTTGTATTTGTAGTTATCAAAATTCCAAAAAATTTACGGAATTAGACTTTTCAAAAAATCTTCAGAGAAGCTTTCATCCGAAATTGATTTGGTAAATATTTTAAAATGACTTTATAACAAGTTATAGAACAACATAGTTTAACTCGCGATTCTATTTTCAAGGCAGATGAAAATAGTATCTATTGGAATATGCTGCAAAAATAAAACTTTGATTTGAGACATCCCCATAAGATAAATATTATATGATATACACAATGTGAGACAGATTCATGAGAAAATATGTAGTATTTACTATTTCAATAACTGTATCCGCTTATTTTGATTGAACCACCATAGCCTTTATTTTATCAGGATTCACTCTGAGATTATTCACCAGCACCCAATTTTCTACGATAGATATGCAAGTCATACGAGGTTTGTTCAAAACGTATCACAAATTTTGAATTTTAGCGGGATACGTATGTTCGAATTTTGATTTTTATTTTGGCGTTATGTTGGTACTCATGTCTCTCACTTATGCCGACAATTTCGACCATTTTGAATGTTCAGTTAATTGTTGACAGCTGCTTTGCTTGCACGTGCTTTGGCTCGTCTTCGATTTTTACCTTGGTTCGTGCTTCAGCTTCCATTGAGATGATTGAGGTTTGGTTTCCACGTCATAAATAATAAAATCGAATGGCACGAGCCAGTCCTCAGCAACTTCTCTAATGGTGATTTGAAGATTGGCCAATACCATTTTCTTCACTTCATCAATTTTTTCGTCTGTTGTTGAAGTGCACAGGCGTACGGCACGCTCTTCCTCGTTCACATCTTCTCGGCCTTCTGAGAACTTTTTGTACCACCGATAAACGTTCCAAGGTAGCTTCTCCGCCGTTTTTCACAAAAAATTTTATACAGGTTCTTTGTTCCATTTTTTTAATAGGTATTTATAGTAGCTTGCAATGCATTCGAAAATTTATGTTCACCCGACCACAATAATTGAATATCATCAGCAAACATGAAAGATATATTAAACTAAGAGTATGAAATAATCATTAATGAAAATTGTAGGAACAGACACATTTGAGAATCAAATTGCTGGCTCATGCTAAGATAATTCAAATGTATTATACGGCCTTGAAATTAATAAAGAATGATTGACTTGATAAATCAACAGAAACTAATATATTAAACTTGCACTTATTTAAATTAATTGGCCTGATGTATATCGTTCGTTAAACCGAGGTTTGCTTGTATTTCAAATAATAATATCAGAAATACAAAGATAATTGCACGTTATTATACCTATTCTGGTTTCTGAAATATAATAAAAAGTATTTTTTAATAATTTTTTGCGCTCAGGCAAAAGCTAAATTAAGTCAAGGTCATAAATAATTTTTTTCAAAATTATTATTTTTAGACCAACACAGTTTCTTTTTTTTCATTTCTTATTTGCTTTTCAAAAAATCAAATCAATTACACCAAAAATAAGAAATAATGTCCACGAAGATTAAAAATAATATCCAAAAATAACTTCTGCATGCATATGTATGTATCTACATACATACATATGTATATGTACATATGTTTGCATATGTGTGAATGTACCCGGTGGAGTATTTGAGCGACAATTTCATTATGACATTTTCGTAAACGAATCATTATAATATGATCATTATAAAGTTGCAAACACACGAATAAAGAGAGTTTTGAGCGACAACAGCCTAAAGGTAGAGGTCCATAGCTCGCTTTTTGCGCGTTATGCTTTACACGCGTTTCATCCTCTTGTTTCATTCTATACTTTGTTCGCGTTGAGTTACATGCACTGCTTTTCTTGCGCCATTTTATTTTTGTTTTGATCAGCTGTGTGCGTTTGTTTATAAATACTTATAAAGAAAAAATGGAGAGTGAAATCGAGTTTTTAAAAGAATTTGTGGAGTTAGTCGAGTTTGTATATTTAATTTTATGTGCAAAAAATGCCTATGAACAATTTCAAAAAAAGAAAAGGTTTTGGGTACGGCCGTTGTATTTAAAACGGAATTTAAGTGGGTTTTTTGAAACCACATTTAAAAAATTAAAACTTCTGACCCCGAGCAATTTCGAACCGCGACAAAAATGTCTGCAGATGTCTTTGACTATTTATTCAGCATTTTGAAAGATAGTCTTGAGAAGAACTCGGCCAGGGCTATTCCAGCAGATTTTCGGCTGTTGTTGACTTTAATGTAAGTAAATTGAAAATTACATATAAATGTATGCACATTATTGGCTTAAGCAATAACTTTTCTAAGCAGCTATTTAATACAGATTTAGCGGAGATGACACTCAGTAATACTCAGTAAGTAAGTAATCGATAACTAATATGCAAAATTTGTTACTGAGAAAAGTGTGGTGAAAGGTAATTAAAATACATCGCATTAATGAAAATATTCACATATATTATTAAACGAGTTTTTTTTTTACTAAGAATTTTTTTTTATTGAAAAAAAAAGAAAAAAATTATCCAAGGCAAAATAATATTTATCGATAACGTAAGAAATAAAGTATTATTTAACATCTGTAGCATTCAAGAACAGCTGACTTTCTTTCATGGTGCTTGTAACGCGTACAAAAGTATAGGGTGTTTTTTTAGAGGTATAGAACTTCGAATTGAAATAAAACACAATAAAATCGTTTTAATGTCCATCAATTTGGCTTTATTGGAAGGATAATTTTATGCCATTAACGTTTAAATATGATTTCGGGCATGTGGCCGCCGCGGCTGGCTCGAATAAAGCCAATTCTACAGGTCCAATTTTCAACCACTTTTTCGAGCATATGGGGCCGTATGTTGGCAATAACGCCACGAATGTTGGCTTCCAAGTCCCCTAACGTTTCTGGTTTGTTGGCGTAGACGAGCGACTTCACATATCCCCAAAGAAAATAATCCAATGGTGTCAAATCACACGATCTTGGTGGCCAATTGACCGGTTAACCGAATTAATTGCTCTGATGGACGATTATGTCGACCATAAAATGGACGGAGCTTGCGGTAAACTTCGCGAACTGAACCATTATTTTCGAAATAAATTTGCACGATTTGCAAGCGTTGTTCTTTTGTCAACCTGTTCATGATGAAATGGCAAACCAAACTAAATATTAATCACTTGACAGCTGACAAAATGGCCGCCAGTTAAAAAAGTGATGCCAACTTAAAGTTCTATACCTGAATAAAAAAACACCCTATAGAAAGTAGACCTACTTTTTGCTTTGAACGCGCCTACGCGTTCTGCGCTTTTTGCAATGTAACTTGTCACATACTATTACATTGATTCTACTTTTTTGACAGATGCATAGAAAGCGTAACGCGCAAAAAGCGAGCTATGGACCTCTACCTTAACAGTGCCACTGTTACATTAAAAGGTTCATATTCGAATTTCCAAAAATCCCTTCTTAGTGGATTTATACATTGTAAGGGGAACCTACACACCAAATTTCAGCTCTCTAACTAGAGTCGTTTGGGCTGGGCGATGATAAATCAGTCAGTTACTCACTCACTAACTTTACTCCTGTATATACATATGTATATATGCAGATTGCACTCTTTTTGTTTGTATTTAAGTGGAAAAGACTTTTGTTGTTGTGTGGAAACTTACGGACATTTTCATACATGGGTCCCAATCGTAGCTACTAACATATATATGACCTAATTTATATGTGAATCTCTTAATAATAATTACCACATTATTCAAAGTAATATTGTCGCTACGTTAGGGGCCATCCACATATTACGTAACGCCATTATTACCGATTTTTGACCCCCCCCCCACCGCCCAGTAACAGATCGTAACAATTCTTAGACCCCCCCTCACAATAACGTAACAAGAACTTTAAAAAAATTTAAATTGTTTTAAGTTTTTATTAAAAAAAATTAAATTTAATTCATACACATACATATGTATGTATTTTTAAATAACTTTTTGTTTGAATTGAAGTAAATTTCTTTATTTAGTTATTACAAACTAATATACACATATTTTTATGGCATTTTCTTAAGTTTCGTTTAGGATTTATGCATTTATTTATTTTATTTATGGGAAAATGCAAGTAATTGAGAATGGACGAATATTCGGGAATTCGAATCCTTTTGTTCCTTTATTTTTATTTTCTGTTAGACTAACACAGTGCGTAGACAAAAATCAAATAAGCTTGCAAAATATAAATAATAACAATTATGTATTTATGTACATACATATGTATATACATATATTTATATCTATTTAACACTCATGATTCTTGATTTATTATGTATTTCTTTGATAAATTAAATACATAAATAAATGAAAAATCGAAGTGTTTTTGTACGAAATTAGTAAAATTGATGTTACGTAACAATTTTACAGACCCCCCCTACCCCCCCGTAATAAATCATAACAAAACTCGAACCCCCCCCCCCCCCCCTACAAGGGGGTTACGTAATATATGGATGACCCCTTAGCGACACACGACATAAAAGTTCACTATTGAAAGTTGATGATGTTGGCTAATAGGACTCCTAAAAATGTGGATGCCTGCAAGACAAAATCAACTTTGGGCATCTATGACAGCTTGGACGAATACTTAAAAATTCATATATGATGGATTTTTTAATATTGTGAGCATTTTTCACGCTGAATCACTATGACGTTCGCCACAGGGTATGTACTCGTATGTACATGCATACATACAGCGATGCCAATTTACCGCGTTTTAACTATGCCAGCACGTCATCTCAGCGCGTTTTGAACAAAGTCATCATCATTTCATTTCAGCTTTATTTTTTGCACAAATTTAACAATTTTCTAGTACAGTAGAATCTCACAAATTCGTACCGTCACAAATTCGAACCGTCCAGAAATTAGAACCGACAATTTCAATGTATTGGACGCTCTGAAATTAGAACCTGTGGTTCTAATTGCTTTAAATGTTTTTTTTTTATTTCCACTAGAAAATATTTTGTTTTCTATAATTTTGAACTAAATAGGCGAAACACCAAATTAAACGTTCCAAACTTAGAACAATTACTAATTTCTGAATTTTTTTTTTAATTTTTACTACAAATAATTTTTTTTGCTCAGTAAAGAAAAAAAAAACGGAAAATAACCGAGTTATTCGTGGTGTGTACAATTCGGTCATATACGTGTGAAATTTGATACGCTTATACAATTTGGGTCAGTTGATGACTGAAGGTCAAAATGAAGTGTTCATACGTGTGAAAGTTGAAAAAGAAATGCCAACCAAACGTAAAAAAAAATTACAAAGACTTAATGATAAAGATGAAAACGCATTTACTGCAAGTGATGAATGGTTTTCCAAATTTAAAAATTGGTGGTGAAATACTTTCGAGTTATGTTGGTGAAGTGACTCCATTTCTAAATAGATTTCGTGCAAAATTCGCGGAAATGGGGTTATTGGAAACACAAGTTTATAATGCTGGTGAAGACGAATTATTTTTCCGTTGCCTTCCAGAAAAAAACATTGTGCATAAGAATTTAAAATTCAAAAAGAACGCGTTTCAATGTTATTATTTAATTATTATTTTTAATTATAATTTTTATCATTTTCTTTAAAAAAAATTGTCCAGAAATTCGAACTGCCCGGAGCACAAAGTGGTTCTAATACAAAATGGTTCTAATTTGTGAGATTCTACTGTATTCAAAACTCATAAAACCTTTTAAATTGGTTAACGATTCAGCTTTCGTAAATAAAATTCCCTTGACAGTGGTTACTCGTACTCGTGGCAAAAAAAAATTATATAACTTAAGCATCTATTATAGCTGAAGTACAAAAAGAATTTGAATCTTAAAACTATTCGACAATTTATATAAGTTGTTACAAGGTTTGACAAATAAAATAAAAATAAAAACTAAGGATATCGATTATCTGAAGGTAATTCTGATTCTCTATTAAATGATTTTAGTTATTTAGGATATAATTTCGAAGAAACAATATTATAAAATATGAAAAAATCAATTGTATTTACTAATACACATATACACACATCGACTTTTATTAAAATTTAATTTAGCGCGTAGGAAAATAGCGCGTTTTGGCTATAAATAGTTGACAATGCTGTAACTTGGCGCGTTCTAGCGCGTTTTGCGAAGGGGAATAGCGCGTTTGGGTTATAAATAGTTGGCATCGCTGCATACATATGTAGTTATTTTTAGTTGTTTATCTTCAACAATTTTTTCTTTTGCCTTTCGGTCTTACTAAATACAAGTGTGTGTGCATGTGTGGCTTTGTGTGTTTTTCTACATAATTTTCTTTATTTCTTCCAAAGAGCTATTCAAAGAAATTTTAACACTATTGAGCATTTTGTGCTCTGTCTACCCAGTGGGAAAAAGAAGAAGTAAAGATGCTTTCTAAAAGTCCTCTATACTACTAATTTTGGATGTACAAGGCCTTCTCCCTCCCTTCCGTATTAATATCTTATTTACACACGTTGTCATTGCTGGGTAGGCTTTCCGCTCTCTCTTCATTATTAATCTATTCTGAAAGGCCATCAAATTAATGGATTTTGCTTTTGGTTTGGTAAAAAAAACAAAACCAAGCAAAACAAAAAATTTCACCCTTTTCATAAAAGGGTATGTGGAATGTGTATCTTATGTTTTATGAGAAATAATCAAGGCTTTATATAAGGCATTTTTTAACAGTTAGATAAGAATAGTAATTGAATCAAAAAAATTCCTAAGCAGGCTGTCAGACCGACAGATATAGCAAGAGAAACATGTATGTATGTGTGCATATATGTGCCCTAAATTATGAAAGTGGTCTAAGTCATATTCATTTTTGCTTCGAAATATTAAATGATTCTTAAAAAAACGTCAATAAATATTTAATAAATATTATATAAGTATTTTTATATTAATCGATACTAAAACAACTCTAAATTAAAATCTTCAATAATCGTTGTTGTCATGACTTTCACATCCGCGTGAGAGTGAATCTTTTCCGCATATTTTGGTGTCCTGACATTCACTTCCGAATAATTTATTCGTTTTACTTTCGACTGCACCAAGCAGCGTGAAATCAAATAGAATGTATTTTCTTACACATTACAATTAATTTAATTTAAAAAAATCTTTTCTGGACTTAGGTTTGATGTCTTATATACCTAATTGGGAAGTTAAAATCAATATATATATATTTGTTTTTCATTCAAAGAAAAATATTCGGAAAAATATATATATTTGTTTTTCATTCAAAGAAAAATATTCGGAAAAAAAGAAAAAACCTTAATTTAATTTGAGTTTGACGCTTAGCTTGTGTATCCACTGCATTCTTGCATAACCGTTTATAAATTGCCTTTCGGAAGTTAGTTCGAAAAAGTTTAAAATTATGTGGATTGCGGACACCAAATCTTCTTTTTTGCAATTCGGAAATTTTCATTCTAATTGAAAACGTTCGAAACTCATGACAGACACGAATATAAAAATATTTTTTGATTTGTTCAAATGTAATCTACTAAATATATCGACCAAAGAAATATATGACAGACCACTTTCATAATTCAGGGCACATATGTACCCTGCAGGAAATGCGAATAGCGAAATTTTAGTAATTTACTAGTGACACTGGCGTGATCATCTTTTGACATTTAACATTAGCTTGTTATTGAAAATCCACCACTAAACTGTAGCACTACTGACTAAGTAGTTATTTTGGGACCACATGGAGACATTGACACCAAAGATTCAGTAGTAAATTTTAGTGGCTCTAGTCTACAATAAAAGTAGTACTACTGATGAGGTGTACCCCAGCCAATGTAATCACCTATTGACATGTAACATAGGGTTGTCATTAAAAATCTTCCAGTAGACTTTAGCACTATTCTCCTACGACTATATGGAGACATTTGAACCAAGGATTCACTAGTACATTTTAGTGAGCCTCGTCTACAATTTTATTAGGGTTGGGATAGCAAACTATAACACATATATACTTATGTATTTTTGTAACATTATTGCACAGCTTAATAAAAAAAAACTATTGACGTGTTCATTGACAATGTCATCAGAAATACATTTGAACTGTTGTCTCTAACGTATCTCTGCTCGCGCATAAAAGGAAAGTTGTCGACATTTCAACTAGTGCAACTGTCACTAGAGAAAAGAGTGTTTACATAGAGACATATGGTTCTAGACTGACTAGAGGGTAGGTATGTATGTATGTGCATACCCTGAAGGAAGCGTGGGGTTATGTGTCCCCAAGACGTCACTTTTGTCCACTATTTTGCTGACCTTTTGCGAAATAGTCAACGGAACGTATGCATATTAATTTTGTTTTTGATGCGCATAAAACATTTTGTGAGATAAGCCTGGTACTCTGTTCACAATTTCGTGCGAAATGCTGTCAAACTACATATAAAAGTATTTGGTTTGAAATATTTGCGAAATAAATTCGCAAAAGTAGTAGTACTCTGTTCTTGTTGTGAAAAACACGTAAAATCATGTCTTTCCATGCAAAATTAGTCTGGCATCATTTTAGTTTAGCTGCGAAACAACATGAGCAGTGTTTTTTTCGCACAGAATTTTAACAATGTTGCATAATTTCAAGCAATAAAAGCAAGAAATGTATAAAAAAAACCGCGGGTTGGGCTACATTTAGTACATGTCAAATTTTTCACGCGAAATAATCAATGGTGCTGAAAATTTTTCACAACTTTGAACAGAGTACCAGCCTATACACATAACTAACTATGTATGCTTCTACCTCATGTTTTATTGGTTTTTTGAAAATACTTACAAGTGGCGTTAAGCAAAATTTAAGTTTTAATAAATATTAATCTACGAAATCTATTTAAAAGGTTAATGGAAATGTATTTAACAGTAATTGAAAAAATCAAACATAATGAAATCGCACAAAATAAATTTAAAAAAGTAGAAAAGTAGAGAAGTGAAAATTACACAATTATTACTGAATGAATGAATTAGTGCTTCTTATTATATGTTTTTAATACATTAGTTTTTTAATAAAATACCAAATGTGAACAAAATATGCCTGCAATTTCATTATCAAAAGTAAAAATTATAAATTCGAAAATGTACTAGTGACTATATGTTTCCAATGTCTCCATATCGTCCCTAAAGAGCTACCCACTTAGTAGTACCAACGTCAGTAGTTGCCTTTCAATGACACGCACATGTTAAAGGCATTGTCTGGGGTGTAATTCGTCAGTAGAACCGACAATAAAAAAAGTCAACAGTGAATCAATACTGTTTCACTAGTGGCATTTCGTATAGTTTACACAAGCTAAAACACAAAAATGTGTTTAAATAACTACATACATACTATTTTTCAAATTTATGTTATTTCATAAATTTATTATAGCAATTTTGCTTATATACTTTGTATCTACAACACACCTTTATTTTTGAACACAAATACAATATGAATATTTTGTTTTTTTTATATATAAATTGAAAATTTGTGATTCATTATTTAAGTCATGCAATTAAATTTTTGAAAAGTGGCAATTACGAGTGTACCTTCAAATAAAATTATTTCTAATACATTCACACTTAATGCAGGTGGGATGTACTGACATCAGCATATCTCTCGTATATTCCTAGCACAAACAAAATAAATAAATTGCAAAATTTGTATTTCGATCCAAGAAATAATTATTTATCTGTACAAAAATTTAAGTGTGAAAATAAAGTCAAGGTTCCTATACACAATAAAAGTAGATACAGCGATTAAACTGAGGAGCAAGTTCTTGCTTGGTACAATAACACAATTTCCTATATATTTTCTTTTGTGACTACTGGGGTTTAATCCCAGCTTAATATACAGCTCCTCAACGAATCTCCTGATGATTATTTGGAGAGTGATATTGTACGCTTTGTGTTTAACTCTCCCTTATAAATCTTTCAACGTTAAATCGACGATACATTTATGTAAAATATGGTTTTTTTATTTATTATTTTATTATTATTTTTCTTCACTTCTTCCTGCTTTCATTTAAGTTTTCATTAAAAATATGGCCAGTTGTTCCAAGTTTGTTTTTATTTTTTATATGAATTAAAGATTTATTAAAGTAAATTATAAATTTAATGTGTTTGGTATTTTACATCAAATAGGTAAACAGCTTTTAACATAATGCAATTCTTCTAATTGATTGAATTTTTTATAGATCTGTATCATTCAAAGTTCTTGCAGCACCATTTTGTGCACGCCAAAGATAGGAGCAAAAAACATTTAAAAAAGGAAAATTCAACATAGTAATCATAATTCTTCCATGTAAAGTTTTATTAATAAGTACTAAAATATGTTATTTGTTTTTTTTTCATATTTAACTCACAAAATAAAAAGTCTGCTTTGTACGATTCCACAAATCGTTATCGAATGATTATTTTACAACTCTCCCGATTAGATTAAAATTTGGGGAACCTCATACGATTCTTAATGTTCTTCATAATAGATTTGTAAGATTATCTCTAAATAAATCTCAAATGAATGCACGTCTGTAATTAGAAATGCTATGCATACAAATCACAATAGACTCTTCTGCGATTAAAAGGGCTAGCTAGGATCTGCAACATTTGACAGATCACATCACGAAACAAGAAAATAAAAATATATATTTATGTATGTATTGTTCATAATTTTGCAGTAATCTTTCTTCTTCTCACAACTTTTAAAATAATGCAATTCCGTCATATTAAGTTATGTATTAAAAATTCACAAATAACACGACTCAACAAATTGATGGAAAAAAAATTAAACTGACATGGCTCAAAATGGTATGAAATGTCTTAAGATTCCTTCTGAAAGATCTGAAACTGGAAAAGCTCAAGCACGTATGTACATGTTTTGAGCTTTCCCTATAAACAAAATTCTCAAAATTTAAAAAAATTTCCAATTACCATAATTATTTGGTGAATTCATAAAAATTTGACCCAAGAATCATAAAATATTTTTCCTTCCTTTTAGATGTATTTTTTTTATATGTACATAGTTTGCTTGTGGATAAGTGAGTTTCATCGCTTTTTGTTGAAATAAACTTTACATTTGCGCAGTAGCTTTGGAATTGGCATACAACGCCAAAACTAAACGTGCTAGCAAATGTATTGTGGGCAAATAACTTAAAAGGCATTGTGTAAAGATTTCCCAAGATATTCTAAACATCTTAATAATTTAAGTTAAGTTTTTTGACGATACACTTTGTTGATATACATGTGTATAAAAAAATTAAGTGAATATTAATAAAAACGAATTTATTTTAAATTCATATTATAATAATACAATAGATAAAATTATTGTAAATTGGGCGCATTCATTAGACGTAGCTGTTGATCTCAACAGCTGAGAAACTGCTGGCAACTGTTGGCTGCAACAGTTACGTCTTAGAAACGGCTTGATGGATACAATTTAATTTTATACCTTTATTTCGTTACTTTATCGCATTTGTAATGTAAAATTTAACAAATACAGTGTAGATTCAGTTAACGCAACCAATAGAAATTTTGGGCTGTTGCGAAAACTGAGTCTGTTCTATGCTTTGTTTCTATGCTTGGTTTCTAATAAAAAGCTTATTTTAACTATCTAGCTAGAACAACCACTCGCAAAAAAATATATTTAAGCTACGTTGATTTCAAAAACAGAAGCACCACGCAAAAATTCTTTGTAATTCCTAGAATAGTGTTACATCAAAATGATTTTTGTACGTAAGCACAATATTTCATGCAGAAAGATTTAGGGCGACTTTTTGGGATTGAGATTAAGATTAGTTTATTTCTGTTATTAACTAATCCGAAAATTAACTTAATCTCTCTTAACTGAATATGATGTTTTTGAGTGGTAGTTTAATCTTCTTATTATGTGTAGTACTGCCATACTGAGGAACAAAATAGTGGCAACATTTTCTGTGCACATGTCATACATGTTATCAACACACTTTGATTTTTTGTGGGAAGAAGAAGAAACTGCCATATTTTGTTATTTACAAGTAAAATATTGCGCGTGTTAAAGGAAATAGATAAATAATATAAAATATATTTATTTATTGACGTGTTTTTTAATTATTTGATCATATAAGTTTTACAAAAAGTTATATGTTTTACAAGTGTATGTTGTTAATATTTATGTAAGATTAAACCACCACGATTGGCCGTTTAAACTAGCAAGTAAAACCATATAATCGACTACCCAAAAATCTCAAATGAAGATTAAGGTTAATTTAATCTCTAATCTTGAACTCAAAAAGTCGTCCTTATAGTTTCGAATTTATTTATAAAAAACTAGAGTAAAATAACAAAATGAAAGAGAGAATCTTGTTTTTTGAAAAAATGCTTTAACAAGGTCACCAATGTTAAGAATTTGGGTGTTGCGAATATCTAGGTGTTGCGCTTATCGAGGGTTTCGTTAACCGAGTCTGCACTATATTTGCTCCTACCACCTAACAAAGCATAGCTCTATTCGATCTGCTGTTCATGCTGAGCACAAAATGTTGACTATAGGTAACGAAAAAAATTTTTTATGGAAAATTACTCAACTGTTGAGTGGAGCGGAACTACTTAACTATGCGTTTCTAAGACAAACACTTAACGGTTGCGCAATTGCTACGTCTTATGAATGCACCCATTGGCTGTAGATCTATTTTTTGAAAATGATGCATTCCAGAGTACGAAAATAAACGAAACAATTCGCAAACGTTTCTCGTAAAGACAAAAACTTTTAAAAGTTTTTAATTGCTTTGTACTTAAACAAAACAAGACAAATACTTTTCCAAGACCGCAAATAAAACAATTCGTTTTTCACTCACAGCAATGTTACGATAAAAGTCGGCAGGCTCGTTTTTAACGTCAAGGTGTGAAGTTTTTATTTAATTTTTTTATTTTGCCAAAATGTATTTTACATAAAAATGTGATTTATGAAACTATTGGGATAATTTTTTTTTGTATGTGAAGGACGGTACAAATGAATTACATAAAAGTATTATATTCACGAGCTAAAATAACCCCATACGTCTGGCAACGCTTTCAGTACATAATATTTTAATTTAACGAATTTATTTTTTAAATACCCCCTAGTGTACAATAGGAGTATTAGAAAAAGTAAGCTGTCACGTATATACATCTCGCAGTAATCGTAATTACAGAAAACGGCAACTCTTCAGATTAGTCGATCACAGGTGTAAAGGTAGAGCCATAGCTCGCTTTTTGCGCGTTACGCTTTCTATACATCTGTCAAAAAAGTAGAATCAATGTAATAGTATGTGACAAGTTACATTGCAAAAAGCGCAGAACGCGTAGGCGCGTTCAAAGCAAAAAGTAGGTCTACTTTCTACTTTCGTACGCGTTACAAGCACCATGAAAGAAAGTCAGCTGTTCTTGAATGCTAAAGATGTTAAATAGTACTTTATTTCTTACGTTATCGATAAATATTATTTTGCCGTGGATAATTTTTTTCTTTTTTTTTCAATAAAAAAAATTTCTTAGTAAAAAAAAACTTGTTTAATAAAATATGTGAATATTTTCATTAATGCGATGTATTTTAATTAACTTTTCACCACACTTTTCTCAGTAACAAATTTTGCATATTAGTTATCGATTACTTTTACGTACTGAGTGTCATCTCCGCTAAATCTGTATTAAATAGCTGCTTAGAAAAGTTATTGCTTAAGCCAAGAATGTGCATACATTTATATGTAATTTTCAATTAAAGTCAACAACAGCCGACAATCTGCTGGAATAGCCCTGGCCGAGTTCTTCTCAAGACTATCTTTTAAAATGCTGAATAAATAGTCAAAGACATCTGCAGACATTTTTGTCGCAGTTCGAAATTGCTTAGGGTCAGAAGTTTTAATTTTTTAAATGTGGTTTCAAAAAACCCACTTAAATTCCGTTCTAAATACAACGGCCGTACCCAAAACCTTTTCTTTTTTGAAATTGTTCATAGGCATTTTTGCACATAAAATTAAATATACAAACTCGACTAACTCCACAAATTCTTTTAAAAACTCGATTTCACTCTCCATTTTTCCTTTATAAGTATTTATAAACAAACGCACACAGCTGATCAAAACAAAAATAAAATGGCGCATGAAAGCAGTGCATGTAACTCAACGCGATCAAAGTATAGAATGAAACAAGAGGATGAAACGCGTGTAAAGCATAACGCGCAAAAAGCGAGCTATGGACCTCTACCTTAAAAGCAGCAGCCGCGATGAATAAAAGTCAGTCTGTACGGTAGACTAAGTGACACAAAGTATACCAGAGATGTCACGAGACAGAAGATAATTGTGCTTTCGGATTTCTCGCTCACACAGTCATTTACTTTACTTTTTCTTTCGCGTGGTATTATTTTAAAGTAAGTCCATTTTATACTTTGTGGTCTCATTTGCTTCCTAATTTTTGTAAATAAATGGTAAAAATTAATATTTGTGAACGAAAATGCTTAAAACGAAGTCCCTTGTCATTTGAAAACAAATTTTAATCACCTTTCCAATACTAATAATCTCTTTCGCATTGTGTCTTTTTAATTCAATACTTCAAATTCCTTCATTTAATTTTGTACAAATGTTCATGTGCTCAAATGTAATTTCATTTTATGCTTTGTGGTCTTATTCGTTGTCTGCTTTTTGTAAGTTGAAATTAAAAATTAATATTTTTCATAAGTCACTTTCTACAACTCAGGTCTTTGTGCTTGTGCCATTCAGTTCATTTCATTGACCGGTTTAGTTTTAGTTCATTATTTATAAGTGAATGGTTTTAGTTCATTTTTTAAAAATGAAATAGGTCGTTCATTTAGTTCAATCGCTCTTTTTAGTTAAATGAACTAGTTAAGACTAACTTAACTTAGTTCAATGTATGTAGATATGTTGTGATCTTTGACAGACCTGATCTGTGATTAAAAAACTTTACGAAAACTAAAATTAATTAATTAATTAATTTGCTTTACAAAGGGTCTATAAAGCAAATTTAGTGTGAAAATCTTTTTTAAAAATCCCATAAACCCAAAATATTTTTTGTGAGTAGTGTAGTATAAGTGTGTACTTGTGTTTTCTTGTTTATTGCATTTGTGGTAGTAGCCAGCGATGAACAAGAACTAAATATACATACATACATAAGAGGTCTGATCGAAAAATAACCGATATATTCAAATTTCGTGAGTTACCTATGTTCGATTTTCGCATTTTTTTCTGTTATGTTGGTACACATGTCTTTTATAAACGTTGGCAATATCAGCCATTTTGGATTGTCAGTTTGTTTTTGACAGATAAAAAGGTTAGTCGTATTTTTGTGTGCTCTTCGATTTTTTATTAAATTTTGAACAAAATCAACGTCGCATGGACATCGCTCAGGTCAAAAGGTCATAACTGGTGACGAATCATGGGTGTATGGCTATGACATTGAAACCAAAACCCAATCTAACCAATGGAAGCGTCCAGAAGAGCCAAGACCAAAAAAAGCATGTCAAGTTCGGTCAAATGTGAAGGTTTTGCTCACTGTTTTCTTCGACTGCAATGGCGTGGTGCATCATGAATTCTTGCCACAAGGTCGTACGGTCAATAAGGAATACTACCTTGAAGTTATGCGCCGTTTGCGCGAAGCAATTCGTCAGAAACGCAGAGAATTGTTCAAAAAACAATCGTGGATTTTGCACCATGAAACGCACCAGCTCACACATCGCTGTGTGAGCTCCTGAGCGAACATACGTAACTCACGAAATTTTAAAATAACCGTTATTTTTTTATCAGACCTCGTACATATGGATGAGCATAGAAGCAAGGCACACAAACAGTAAAAAAGTAAACAAAATGTTGAAAACATTTAGTTCATAGCATCTGTGTTAGTTCATTTTGTGTCTTAGTTCAAAAATTTAAATATTTCAAAAATTGAACTAGTGAGCGTAAAACAATTGAACTAGTTAATTCAGTGATGCCAAAAGTAAGGAATTTTCCCTTTTTGTAGGAATTTTTCTGTTAAATTTTGAGCGTAGGGGAAAAAGGACAGATTTTTTACTTTGAGGAAAATGTAGGGAATTTTTAACAATTACCGCTTCTTCAATTTGGTAGACATAAAATGCAAAAATATTTCGAGGATTTTTATTTAAGAGCTAAAATTTTTCACATAGTTTAGAATTTTTGTAAAGAAATCATATATTACGAATCCTAACAATCTCGAAATCACTTACAATATCCATACATATATAGTTTTATATGAAAAATCGCACAAATAAAATATACATATATGCAGGGTACACGTATGTATGTTCATAAGAACCTTATTTTTAAAGCTGCTATATCAATTATCTAACTCCAAATAAAAACGGACAATATATGTTAATGTTTGTATATATTGAGTTTGTTTGACAGAGTCACAAAAGAAATGGTCTTGCATTGTGTAAACTAACTTGCATATGAAACATATAATAATTTGTCACCAATGCTCCACAAACTGATATTTTTATAATTGGATATTTTAGGAAAATACTTAATAATAAATAAATAAAATAGTTCATGTTTAAGATAAACACGTAAAAAGAGAACCATACAAGTAAGTAGCAAAATGCATTTCAATCTAACAAGAGATATAAATACAAATTGATATTTATTATGTACTCTACTGCTTGACTTAAACCAAATTTTTCATAACTAAGTACTTTTATTTAAAGATCTCACCCTGCGCAGGGTTGCCAGTTTTTTCCGACCTATTTCGCCAAGTTGACTTAAAAAATCGCCAAAACTCAGTTTTATATAGTTTTTCTCAATATATACTTTTGTTTTTATATAATTCGTTTTTTAATATAAATTTTATAAAATAATCGTATAAAAATTTAGAAAATCGCCAAAAGGAGAAACAAAATCAGCAAAAATTATTTCTTGTAAATTTTTCTCAGCCAAATTGAAAACGCATTAATTACTTTAACTAAAATATCTTCGAAATCAAATTGTTTTATTTTATTGCAGGGAATTTTTGGTAGCATTTATTTATTTAAGATACTCCTTCAACAAAATAATTTCGTGGATTACAGAAATTTAGAAGTTCAATTTTGTTTAAAAAACAATAGCCATAAAAATCACCAACAAATTTATTTATCGCCAAAAAAATCGCCATGTTGCCAAACCAAAAATTTGGACATCAAACAAGTTGAAAAATCGCCACTTTTGGCGAGAAATCTCTCTTAGTTTTAAATTTATAACTACCCATTTTAACAAAATATATTCTAACAATTTTAAAATTTGGCTGGTTTTATGTTTAACCAATTGTCTATATGCATTTCGTTCCCACTTGGAACTCAAACAAACTTCGTATGTTTATAGTAAGACTCTTAATACTATATTGAGAGTCACAATATACAAACATAATAAGTTTGAAAGCCTCAAACAAAAATCTTTACAAAACAAGCATCTACCGATGAGTTCCAAAAGCGGGAACGAAATGCATATAGACAATTGCTTAACCATAAAAACAATCCAAATTTTCAAATCAAATAAATAGACTTTATGTATGTCAAATAAATATACTTCGGTATTTCATGTATATTCTAAGAACTTGTATAATTAATATCTTTGCACCATAATTTTTAAGTATGTACAATTTTTATATGGATGTAGAGATGTATATTGTAACGTGTCGTTACAAGTCTCCTAATAAATACTATGTAGTTTCAAAATATATAACATATAAGTGTATACCACCTCACTTAGCGTAGCGTAAATATTATCTTATAGTAAAACAACAACAGCAGGTTTTTCATTAGAGTTAACCTCTGAGATTGTTTATTAACAGTCAGTCAAGATACAATTCTCACTTAATTGATAATTGAACAATCATAAAAGAACCAGTTTGGTACTGAACAAACAGGCATTAACCGATATCGATTCGTGCTTCGTTATACGTATACAAATAGTTCGTAGTAATAAAACCGTAGTTTGCCGATTGTAAGATCTCCCGAATACATCTTATAATCGTACTAAAAGTAGTTAAAAGTAGCCGATCTCAAGATCTCCCGAATACATCTTGACTTCGTTGTGCCGTAGTTTGCCGATTGTAAGATCTCCCGAATACATCTTATAATCATACTAAAAGTAGTTAAAAGTAGCCGATCTCAAGATCTCCCGAATACATCTTGACTTTGTTGTGCCATAGTTGGCCGATTGTAAGATCTCCCGAATACATCTTATAATCGTACTAACAGTAGTTAAACGTAGCCGACCTCAACATTCCCCGAATACATCTCGAGTTCGTATTCAATTAACTATTTACACGAATATCTCTGTTTTTCTTTACCAGAGAACCCGAAGTATAGGAAAACATCGAGTGCTGAGCTGGTTATCGTCGCCTCACCGCTGCTGTAGTGATATCGCCGGCCGAATCTCGGAGGACTTCGTAAATGTAAATTTATTATAAGTAGTATAAGTTTATTTAAAGTAGAATCAAGATTTCGTTAAATAAATAACTGTTCCATATATCTTCAACACCTAAAAGATACACATATTTTATTTCAAAGGAAGTCGACCTTTGGTAAGAACCCTGACAGACTGAGTCATACCTCGGCTGGGAAAATAAACGACATTACAATGGCGCCCCGCAGATGGAATCGATTACAGGAACGCATCAAGTGGTAAAAACGTGAATACAGCCACCAACGAACTTGAATCGGGTCAGGAACAAGACAATGAAGTCACACTACAAACAGATTCACTAAGTTGGGCCTACCTTTTACGAAAAGATAAGCTATCAGAAGTGTGTCGACAGAACAACATCCCTATTACCGAGAGAGCAACAATCAATCAACAAATAATCAACTTCGTCGCCAGCTAAGCGAGCTAATACGCTCAAAACGTCAGCAATCGTCATCAGAAAACCTTCTCCGGTCATTAGAGAAAGAAATTTTAGAAGAAGAAAATAAATGCCTAGAGCAGAATCAAATCACCCTTAAAGTTCCCCCTTTGAGACCAACTGGACAATCAATCAAACATTCCTAATGACATAGAAGTTATGGCAACTATTCGGAGGTGGAATCTCACCTACGACGGTGGGGATAGCTTAATAGAGTTTCTCGAACGTTTTGAAGAACTGGCCGAATGTTACGGGATTCAGCGTAGTCGGCTTTTGTTTTCGTTACTAGAAATTTTAAAACATAAGGCTTTGCAGTGGTACCGAGTTAAAAGAGACCAACTTCATACATGGGATGAATTCAAAGAACAGGCTATTCGCTTCTTCTTGCCGAAATGCCACCTTTCACAACTTGAAGAGCACATATATCATCGGAAGCAGGCCCCCCGAGAAAAAGAAAAAGACTATATAATCACCATGCAAGCACTCATACGGCAACACCCAGAATTAAGGAAGTTGAACCACATCGACCGCATTTATGATGGACTAAGGTACGAATATAAATTATATGTCCGTAGATATGATTTTAATACTCTAGATGAGTTAATGGAGCTGACGGATGAGTACGAACTCCTTCGAAGAGAAAAAGCGAGGCAAGTGAGGCCACAACCAAACCACTACATTGATACACCGGATCAAATACGAACATATCAACGCTCCACTCATTGCTGGCGTTGTAAACTGCCCGGACACATTCGGAGCCGATGTCCGAACCCTGGCCGCTTATTCTGTTCACATTGCGGACAAGACAAAATCATGTCCCGAGATTGTATATGTGCGAGAGAGAAACCGAGTCATGATGGACGATACTACATTGCGATTAGCATTTGTAACACTACAATAAGGGCCTTAGTGGATACAGGTGCTACGCTCACCTACATAGGAAAAGGCGTACGACGGTTAATTTAAGCTCACAATACCCGACCACGAAGCTACTCACGAACCATCCAACTAGCCGATAGCTCATGTGTTTCCAGTATCAAGGTATACCCCATAGAGATTAAATTTAACAACTCGACTACCCACCTTCTAGCCTCGGCTCTCGACAACCTAGCAGAACCTGTCATCCTAGGAATGGACTTTCTTCGCCGGCGAAAAGCCACCCTTCTAATTGATGGGAGAGAGATTAAAGCTTCCAGACCTACCCCTGTTTACATTCTACATACATTACATTACATCCAAAGAAGAGAATTCTTAAATGAAGACCAAGAACAATTTCTTAATTCCATTCTGGAGTCCGCCAAAGCTTCTTTCCAAGAAATCCAAGGGCCTTGCAAAATGGGCGAACATGTTATTCACATGAGACACGATAGGCCCATAAAACAACGATACTATCCCCGAAATCCTGCAATGCAAAAAATTATTGATGAGGAAATAGACGAACTATTAGCAATGGATCGAATTAAACCTTCTTGTAGCCCATACAGTTCACCCATCGTTCTCGTCCGAAAGAGACAGGGAACATGGCGAATGTATATAGATTTCAGGCAAATTAATGCCGCCGCCGAACCAGATGCTTACTCCTTACCTCAAATTAATGCTATACTCGACCAACTAAAAGAAGCCGCCTTTATCTCCACGATTGACTTAAAAAATGGATATTGGCAGATACCTGTAGTACCGTCATCCCGGCAATATACCGCTTTCACTGTACCAGGCCGGGGTTTATTCCAGTGGAAAGTTATGCCATTCGGCTTGCACTCGGCACCAGCAACTTTCCAACGAATTTTAGACAACATCATTGGGCCCGAGTTACACCCGAGAGTTTTTGCCTATCTAGACGACATAATTGTACTAGGCCGAACATTTGACGAACACATCAACATGTTACGAATCGTATTTTCTCGACTTTTATCGGCTAACCTACAAATAAATTTTGAGAAAAGTGAATTCATGCGAACCAGTTTAAAATACCTAGGACATATCGTTTGCTCTGAGGGAATCCACACAGACCCTGCAAAAATAGCTGCACTGCGACAATTCGACGCCCCTAAAAATGTGCGTGAGCTGCGTCGCGTATTAGGAATAGCTTCGTGGTATCGAAGATTTATCCCAAACTTTTCAAGGATAGCCGAACCCATGACTAGGCTGCTAAAAAAGAATATCCCATGGATGTGGGGCCCTGACCAGGAGAAATCCTTCTCCACCTTAAAAGAGAAACTTACTGAAGCACCAATACTCAGTTGTCAGAATTTCGAGAGACCATTCTTCCTGCAGACAGATGCGAGTAAGGAAGGGCTTGGAGCAGTGCTATCCCAACGGCATGGCGAACAAGAAAAGGTCATAGCATATGCAAGCCGTACCTTGACAGAACTGGAACGTAAGTACTCCGCTACTGAACAGGTTTTGTGGGGCATACGGAAAATGAGGCCTTACCTCGAAGGATACCGCTTCACGGTAATAACCGATCACCAGTCTTTGAAATGGCTGCACACGATTTCAAATCCTTCTGGAAGATTGGCACGTTGGGCGCTTGAGCTTCAGCAATTTGATTTCTCAATCGAATATCGCCGGGGAAAATTGAACGTAGTAGCAGACGCGCTTTCCACGAGTCCTCTATCAGACGAACCAGCTGATCCCTTGCTCAGAGTTACATCCCAAACACTCAACTAGTATTAGAAAATACTTTACAAACTTTGCAACTCTCCTCAAGGCTTCCCTGACTATCAGATATTGGCAGATCGACTTTTCCGCCACTTCACGAAAACATCAGCGACGACCAATACGCCAGAATGGAAGCTATGTGTACCCCGGAAGACGTAGACCGAGTGCTTTTAGAGGTCCACGATGCAAAGACTGCTGGCCACTTGGGAGTTCACAAGACAACACGAAGGGCACAAGAGAAATACTATTGGCCAGGTATGGTACGAGACATTCGGTGTTATGTACGTTCATGCAATACCTGTGGTCGTTTTAAAATCGAGCAAAGTAAAAAACCCGGACTTATGACCACCTTGGAACTCTTCCACGTTCCATATCAGGACGAAGCTGGTTATTGGTTTTCGTTGATAAATTCAGTAAATGGGTGGAACTCGTTCCACTTAGAAATGCCACCTCCCCAGCGGTGGTCAATGCACTAAAAGAGAGAATTATATATAGATTCGGTTGCCCTTCGATGATTATTTCCGACAATGGGACACAATTTGTAAGCAAAGCCGTACAACTTTTTTTGAAAGAATGTGGGATTCAGCACAGGCTGACCGCCCATATTCGCCACAAGAAAATCCGACCGAAAGAGTAAATCGGGTGATAAAAACACTAATAGCCCAAAATACAGAAGGGAATCACCGCCGTTGGAACACTAACCTTCCCGAAATTGCGTTCGCTATAAATACTGCAGTTCACGAAACTACAAAAATTTCCCCTGCTCAGCTCCTTTTCGCGCAGGATCTAATACCACCGAACCAGATCTTCGGAGAAGGGCATGTTCCGACCGAAGTAGGCCGATCTCAGTTTGTTCCAGGACCCGAAGAATGGAAAATCATAACCAATAACATATCTAAAGCATCCGAAAAACAGCAAAAATACTATAATCTTCGTAGACGTGAATGGTATCCACAAATTGGAGAAAGAGTCTACAAAAGGGAGCATCAATTATCCTCTGCAATCGATCACTTCGCGAGCAAGCTATCACCTAAATACTCGGGTCCCTACGAAGTCATTGGAAAAATTTCACCAAATATTTACGCCCTGCAAGCAGCTTGCGGAAAGCAGTATCGCGTCCATATACAGGACCTAGAAGTATATCAGGACCGCATGAAGCCGAATAGCTGTGCCTAAAATACATTTAAAAGTTTTTTTCTCTTCCTTGACACGCGTTAAATAACTTTAAAGTATTGATTTTTTTCTTTCTTCTTTTAAAAGTATAAAAGGCGGCGTAATAAGTGTTAGCTATTCAATATCAAAATGGCAAAATTAAGGCATACTTACGACAGCAATGCCTAAACCAGTAGCAGCATTTCTACCACCCCCAGAGGCTAGGCCAAGAATATTATCAGTCGAAAAAGCTTACATAGCCCGATCTGAAAATAAGGAAGCCGACGAAATCGCAAAAAAGGTATGGAATAGACGTGAGTTTCAGCCGTCGCCCACCCAGATAAGCCGACCACCTCCACTGGCCAGTTTATCCATACACTCTCAACCAGTTCAACTGCCTTCTGTGACAAATAAGTCATCACAACCACCTCCTCTAGCACTTTTGAGCTGGAGAAACTCTCCACAACCAACATCCGTCTACCAGTCTCACCCCGAACGGGTCCAAAGCCCTATTCCAGAGAAAGAATTTATAAACGATATACTATCGATAACGACTTCACACCTCAGTGATGATGGGGACCCTTTTGAAGGAATCGTAATTACTCCTCCGTTATCCTTACTTATTGGTCTGTAGGGCCAAAAAGATAACTCTTAGATGGATAATATACCCTGATGGCAAGCCCAAGGTAGAAGTAGCTATAAAAAATGGAATATGCCGTTTAAGAAGTCAAGGAAAGACAAAAACATACCCAATAGAAAACCCAAAATAATTTCTCTTTTTTTTAACTAAAAGTGTTATACGAATATTTTTTTTTACACTCCAACATGAATTTTGTTATTTTATTTTTGAACCTGGTGGAACTATTATTATATATATAGTATTATTTTTATTTTCCTTTTATAATGCAAGTATATCTAATTTCTATATTAAAAAAAAAATAAATAAAATATATATATATATATGTATATATATATATATATATATATATATATATATATATATATATATAAAAATATATATATATACAGAGCATCTACAAATGTCGAGCCGAAACTAATTAAAGTTCGGTAAAAGTTACCTCCGGGTAGTGAAGATCAAACAGAATCAAAACTCAAGTAGTGCCATGTACATACGTAGCTATGTATATATGTACACATAATCAAAAAAAAAACAACAAGAATGACGATACAAGTATCATCATTATTGTATTTTCTTACAAAGTAAGGGGGGAATGTAACGTGTCGTTACAAGTCTCCTAATAAATACTAGTAGTTTGCCGATTGTAAGATCTCCCGAATACATCTTATAATCGTACTAAAGGTAGCCGAACTCAAGATCTCCCGAATACATCTTGACTTCGTTGTGCCGTAGTTTGCCGATTGTAAGATCTCCCGAATGCATCTTATAATCGTATTAAAAGTAGTTAAAAGTAGCCGATCTCAAGATCTCCCGAATACATCTGACTTCGTTGTACCGTAGTTTGCCGATTATAAGATCTCCCGAATCCATCTTATAATTGTACTATTAATAATTAAAAGTAGCCGACCTCAAGATTCCACGAATACATCTCGAGTTCGTATTCAATTAACTATTTACACGAATATTTCTGTTTTTCTTTACCAGAGAACCCGAAGTATAGGAAAACATCGAATACTGAACTGGTTATCGTCGCCTCACCGCTGCTGTAGTGATATCGCCGGCCGAATCTCGGAGGACTTCGTAAATTTAAGTTTATTATAAGTAGTATAAGTTTATTTAAAGTAGAATCAAGATTTCGTTAAATAAATAACTGTTCCATATATCTTCAACACCTAAAAGATACACATATTTTATTTCAAAGGAAGTCGACCTTTGGTAAGAACCCTGACAGACTGAGTCATACCTCGGCTGGGAAAATAAACGACATTACAATATAGAATGTCCATATATACTCGTATGCGTTTTTAGTTTGTTTTTGTTAATTAATGCTTTAATTACTTTTCTACCTGGTACCCAACTAAGACCATAGTCTGTTTTGTACAATATATGAAATAAAAATGTGTAAAAATGTACAATACTCACATAATGTATATATATGTGTTTTGTTGCTGTTAAAAAAAATATTTTTGTTGGTGCGAAAAAAAGAGATTTTTTTCCGACGTGTAGGGAATTTCAAAAATATTCACTGGCATCACTGAGTTAATTCAGTTCAAAGTACTGAATCGTTCATTTGAACTAGTTCGTTCATGAAATACACAAGATACTGTACGGAGGAGTCAACTAGGTAAGATCATTGACACACATTGTAGTTATATAGGGAGTTATTACGGGTGGCCTTAATTACTTGTAATAATTGCATAGTAACAGTGGAGAGTAGATATTAAAAAGAGAGTTATTAGAAATTTACACGAGGGCAGGAAGGATTATAGTAGGTTATTCTATTAATGCGAATAAATCCTCAACCAGTGAAAAAGGTTAATAAATAAAGAGAATGTCATGATATGAAATATTAAGATGTGTTGCATTCCTTTCTTTGTGGTCCACAAAAATAAATGTTTGTGACAGGACGTTGGACTCCGGTGAGTACATATCCCAGCCGACAAATCATCGTTACAGCAATCGTAAATTTTCGTACAAAACAAAGGCAGGAACCTACATATTTTTTTCAATGATTCATTTAGTTGCTGGGTGACATTTACAGTGTACAAATAAAAGTCAAAGCCAAAATAAAAATTAAAATTACGTTGTGTGTAAAAGTTACTAATAACAATTTTTTTGTACACTGATATTTATTTATTGTATCTTCAATAAACTAACAATAAGTATTCAAATCTTAAGTCTAAATATAGGACCGACCAGTGTCGGACATAATCTTATTGATAGTAATCAATAATACATAAATGTCATATTAAACAAAAAAATATTTTTTAAGAAATTTCATCTGGAGTGTTGCGTATTAGAGTCGTAGTGTCCCTCTTTTTTAAATTGATGGAACTCGAGTTTTGTTAAATAGTTGCCTGCGTATTTTGTAATTTCTTCAGTCATTAGTGGCATATTTAAATCAGGATATAAATTCGAATTTTTGATGTACCATGGATCCGATTTTATTAACCTTTATTTTGCCTATGTTGGATTCTATCTACATTAAAAGCTGTCGGTCAAGGTATTTCACTTGTGAATGTTGTTCATCAACTTGATTGTTGATTCGAACGGAGGGAACAAATATCTTTTCGTAGGGTAAAAGTTACCTGAACACACTTCTGTTCGTTTACTTTCATTCTCCATAAACTTAACGATAGTGGGTAATATGTGCCTGAAGATATCGGGAAGCCTTGTGAAGGCTTTCGTGCATACTAAGGCAGACTGTATCGTCGGCAAATGTAGATGTAGGGATATAGCTGCTCAAAGGCATATCACAAGTATAAATCAAATACAAAACTAGTCCCAGTATGCTCCCCTATGGCACACCGGATGATATAGATTCGGGCACACTCATGAGGTCTCCTTCCACAACAGTGAACTTCCAAGCAAAATGTAATTCTCCAATAACTTTAGAAAGTTTATTAGTAAATATGATTTCAAATTTAAAAAAAGGACTTTATGCCACACTTTATCAAATACCTGAGAAACGTCAATAAACAGCGCAAAAAAATGCTTCTTTAGTTCAAATGTTCTGCTTATAAATTAAACCAATCTATGCGTTTGTTCACTGGTGCTATGCTGACTTCTAAAACCAAATTGATGTTTCGGGATGCACCCACTACCAACTAGAATTGTGGAACATTTTGTCAAGAGCAGTTTTTCTAAAAGTTTTGAAATTGTTGACTTATTGGTCTGTAGGGCTCAGCCTTTGAAAGATCTTTGCCCGGCTTTGGAATCATTTTGACCTTGGCAAGCTTCTAGTGGTGTAGATAATACTCTAGTCGTAGTATGCCATTGAAAATAAACAGCAGAATTCTAATTGCAATACGAGGCAAATTCATCAGCATCTTGTTACTAATTCCATCAATATCTGGAGCTTTCTTCGAGTTGAGCTCAGCAATTTGTTTCCGTACCTCATGTATCTTAAACTTTAAGGGTCGAGGGGGCAGAGCAACTACACTTGGTAAATCAACAGCACCAATACATGTGTTTAGGGTAAATACGGATTTTAAATGATCAGCAAATATTTTACCATTTTCAGTATCACTTCTTGCCCAACCTCCGGTAGTAGTGCGCAGGGCTAGTTTAAACTCAACGGGTGTTTTAAACTTTCTCTCAGTGCGCCACAAGGAGTAATTAGATGCGCTTGTGACATTAAGATTTTCCAATTAAATTTGATTTTATTATGGGGTAATCTGTGTTTTTGCCATTCTCTTCGAACTCTTTTTTTCACATACAAGACGTTCAATGTCCTTAGAATAAATTCTATTAAACCCAGTCTGCGGTTGGGAGGTAGTGGAATATTCAGCAGCATGTTTAATATTTTCGTTAAGATTAGCAATGTTAAATTGAAATTCATTTTGTGTTCTTAGTGACTACTAAGATATTTTTTGAACCCGAGCCAATTATCACGATTGATCATCTTCTCATATGGGTGAGGTAAATCACTTCTTAGCGGATTATAGATTGTAATGATCGTGGGAGAATAATCGGAGTAGAGATCTAAAGAAGCTTCAACGTGAATTAAATCCCTAGAGATATTGTTCATGACGCCAAAATCTATAACATCCGGAATTTTTTGTATGTCAGTAGTCCAGTAAGTGGGCTCCCCACTCGAAATGACGTCCAATCCCATTTTTGAAATTGAATTAAACAACAATCTACATCTAGGTGAAACAAGACGCGAAGCCCAGAACGCATGTTTTGCATTGTAGTCGCCTAATAATAATGACAAATAATAAAGTGACTAATAATTAAGTTCGCGCGACATTTGAGTGTCTATATATGAGTAGGTGAGATGCAAAACTCGTTCGTTACAAAAATTAAAAAAAATCAAGATAATGATTGATTCTAGTAGTTCTACAGAAATTTTATAACAAGCAATATAGAGATTGTGACAATGTATGCTCTTTTTATATTTTTACATGAGTTAAGATAGCAGTTAGCAGCAAAAGTGGTTGGTTCTATACATCAGACATATGCAGAACTCTCTCATTTTTCTATTCTAAGCGCTCTTGATAGTTATAGTGACGAAATTCTAAAATGAATATGACAATTTACAATAACTTTTTAGACTTGCATTTTTATACTCGTTTGCATTTTATGTAAAAAAAATTTTGCTTTTTGTAGTAAAAAAACACAAGGTCAACTTCATTTTAAATTTAAATCTGCAAAGCGAATGATAATAGAAAAAACTGGAAAAGGAATGTGTACTCTACAGGGGGAGATTAATTATAGAACCAACTTTTGCACCCCAAAACCTTTTTTGAAACGAGGAAAGACAATTAATGGAATTATTCCAGAACTGATTCCTATCAATGTGGACATTAAAACTGAAAAGGAAAAAGATGTTGCAACCCTTTTATCAAAACATTTTGTAGAAAATTGGAGAACCAATGAGGATCTGCAATTTTATGCTATGGTCCTAGAATAGAAGAATATAGTGAAGTTGAAGATTTCACCTTATCAATTTAAAACTTCTATAAATTAACTTAAAGTACAAAATTACTACTGAAATTTAATAAATGAAAATAATTTTCAAAATATAATAAATTATAATTATATAATTTTCTGGCTGACATAGTACGATGTCATATAGTTTGTAGCAAAACTCGTTGGTTTCGAGATTTCGTAGCAAAACTCGTTCGTTCCAAACTTTAATCTATTATTTTTCTATGCTTCAGTACGTTTTAATTTTTCAACTCTTGTTTTTAATCAAGGACGCGGCAACATCTAAGAATTTAAAGTATTCCACTAATTTGGTCCATTTAATCAGCTGCTATAAGTTTTTTGCTTTTTTCCATAATTCTGTTAACGTGTTACGAGCGAGTTTTGCAAATCACCTACTCATATATATGTACATATCGCACATTTACTCAAAGAGCGTTATAACTCAAAAAAATTTATTTTTCCACTCAGATTTCAACAAAATTTTCAAGAAAGTAATTTTTTGACGTTTTCAGAAAGTAAAATGAGAAAAAGGTTGACACTGTTACCCACTTTAAAGATCTGTACAAATATACAGGATTGTGCAAATAGTTATTATAATTTATGCTTATTTTGTATAAATATTTAAAGAATTATAATATCGTATCTTCAAATATATACTAAAAACGCAATTCCTGCCTTTTTAAAGCAATAACATTATTAATACAATAATACTTATTCCCAACTTATTGCCCTATAAATTTGTGTATGTGTATATTCTGGGTAACTCTAATTAAGTTGTAAACAAAACAATTTTTTGCAACTTTATATTTCGACGACATTTTTAAAATGAACTTTCACTTTCCTATGAAAACGAACAAGAAATGTTCATGAAAGTCATTTATTTCATTAAAATTTTTATTCATAATACGTACGAGTATACAGAAATTTCAAGAAAGTTCTTTCATGTGTAAATGTAGCGTAAATTTAAAATTTCAAACCCGTTTTGTGGCAAACTGGTTTTTTAATATGACGTTGTTAATATATATACATATGTACATTTGTCATGAAATACATTAAATAAAAGTTCAGTTTGGTGAACATAGTGCGATTACAAACTCTACATCTTACCCTGTCATTGGATTGGCAAGGGTCATAACTTGGCTCCATGATTTATTAACTTCTGCACATTCTCTTCGAACCGACCTTATCCAAGTAGTTCTATGTCTGTCTGGTTTTCTCTGTCCTTGGGGATTCAACTGCAGTGCAGCTTTAGTGATATCGTCATCACCTCTACGCAGGATATGACCAATCCAAGTCCACTTACGCGTTGTTGTTCGAGACATTTCACAGATCGCTGTTTGTGATAGTATTTGGCTAATATATGCATAGGATTCTGTGTATTCACCATTTAATAAACGTTTGAATTCTATTTATGTTTACCTGTGTCAAGCCCCAAGTTGTTGTGCCATACAGTAGTACTGATTTGACGCTTCAGTCGTAAATTCGGAGTTTGGTATTTCTGCTGATGTTATTACATCTCCATATTTTGTGAAGTGACTGAAAAGCACACCTCCTTAGTGATTATACTACCGAGATAACTGAAAGTTTCCACTTCTTTGATTCTGATGTCATTTAAGCCCCGTTCAGACTATTATACAAGTATTAATACTTTATTCACATTTTACGATACAGAAATCTAAATACATTCGTTGCGACTGTCAAAAAATCTAACGTAAAATCACATATTGTGTTGAGACCATCACACTTCAAATAAAATGTGATGAAAGTATTATTGCATTTTACGATACAGAAATCTAAATATATTCGTTGCGACTGTCAAAAAATCTAACGTAAAATCACATATTGTGTTGAGACAATCACACTTCAAATAAAACGTGTAATACAAGCAGAAAACAAAACAGCTGTTCAATGAAAATGTCTGTTCTATTCATTGACTAGCGGCGGCAAAGCGGTTTCATGTAGGCGGACACGTGCCGGCACTTGAAAAAATTCAGCAGTTAAAAATATTTTATGTAAATAACAGAAAAAATTTCAGAAAAGATATTAAAAAAACGTTAAAAAATTACGAAATATACTTCCATACGATTCACTTATTAAAAATTTTGAGCCGATATACATATGACGAAACATTACATCACTGACGACACGCTATCGGCGGCGAAACAGCCGACTTGAAAATTTGGTTTGTGTGAAAATGCAACCCTGATCTAATGAAAAGTATTATCGTATAGAAAATTTTCTAAAAACGAAAAAGTCGTATGGGATGTCAAAATTTTTATCGTATTATTTGCTACTTTGATGACATTTTTCCTTCAGACTATCACACTTGCACGTATTATTTGAATTTTTGACAAGTATAAATACAAAGTATAATAGTCGCGATGGTTGAATTCGTGTTAATACGCATCAATTTGGTTTTCCGTATATTAATCTTGAGCCCGACTTTATCCGTATTCATAGAGGTCTTACGTAGCTTTTCCTCAATATATCACGCGTTACGCGGCAACGCGTTTCTTGCTTGTTAAACGTTTAACGCTATAAATATGCAAAGTTACACACCACACTTTTGAGGCTTTTTTAGTTGTAAAATTTCAAGGCTTTGCCGGCAATTTTTTTGTCTTGCATTTACGTTTTATTTTGTCTTTAAATATTTAATGCATATTTTTATCTATTGTTTAATAAAAAAATTTATTTCTTATAATTTTTGTGTATGTTAGCCGGCAACACTAGCTGTCATACAACGCGTGAAAGTTGAAGAATGTTCAACTGTTTGCTAGGTACACTCGTCGCAAACTTCTTCATGTAAGAAATATCGTTCAGCTTGTCCGTCACATTCCATTATATGCCATTTGGTGTCTCAGCATTAGTCTGTTCTATTACAGTATTCAGCAACAGCAAGAAAAGTGTTGGCGATAGATTGCAGTGCTGCTTAACACCTCTGGTAGATGTAAATGGAAGGCTTTTCATATTTTTGAACCGCCTGCGGCTATCAGAATCATTGTACAGTTCGCGGATTAGAGTTATTGTTTTGGTGCTAGAGTGAACCACAGAGCATCTCTTGAAATTGTATCGAAGGCTCGTTCAAATAGATATACATAGATGCGTGTTGAATTCCTTAGATTGCTCTATAATAATTCGCATTGCGTTTATATGGTCAGCACACGATCTGCCGTTGTAAAACCTACCTACTCCTTGCGCAATAACGGTTCCACGGATGGCAAGAATCTTTGTAGTATAAGAGTTGCCATGAGCTTGGCTATGGAGTTTAATAAGGTTATTCCCCTCTAGTTTTTACATTCGCTTAAATCTCCTTTTTTTAAAGATTTTAACAAACAATGATAAGAAAATTTGTATCTTCATACAACTCTCCAAAATGACAATATGTAATGTGCTTTAAATTGTTTAAGTAAAAATGTCTAAATCTAAAAATTAAGTAAAAGAAAAATTTAGTTCTATGTTTATGATTTGATCAGGCTAAAGTTCGTATCGCTTTGTAAGCCAAATTACATGTGATAATAATTAATGAACAAATAACACAAAGTTAGTTGTAAATATTCTGACAAACACATAGTTGAACGGAGCAACTACACACAGTGGACCAAATACAAAAGAATGCTGATGGTTAAGGTTTAGTGGCCTTCGAAAACAGCTAGTTGTTCCGTTCAACTATGTGTTTGTCAGAATATTTACAACTAACTTTAGTGTTATTTGTTCATTAATAATTATCACATGTAATTTGGCTTACAAAGCGATACGAACTTTAGCCTGATCAAAGCATAAATATAGAAACATATAAAGTTCGAAAAAAATAATTAAAATTAACTAAAAGAAAAATTTAATTGTTAAGAACTATTCTATGAAGCATATGCTACAAGATTTCTCTTGAATGTAATCGGGGCGACGTGAAATTCTTTTAGATAACGGGATAAAGAGTTCCATAACTTGGTAACTCGCACATGAAATGATCTTTCATGAATAACATGGTTTCTTACTGGAAATAACAGCTGTAGGTTCTCTCAGATCGTAAAAATGCAAAATGTCTACAGACGTACTCTGGGCAATTAATTACCACTACCTTGTAGTAGAAGAAGAACAGTCGGATGTTAACGAAACTCCTGAGCTCTGCTGCAGATTTTCCGTTACCAAGTTTTAAAAGAGTCTAGGAGCTGATTGCGCATAAGCGGTTATTGATCCAATGTAGCAATTGAATTCGTTTGTAGATTGTTGGTGTAGTATTCACGCCAGCAGCTGAGTGGTTGATCTGGTGATGTATGATTGTTGCCATAGCTGGCTATTGTTGTATAATGCCGCAATGGGTCCTTTAGCCGAGATAATTACCAAAAATGTAATGGACAGATATTTATTTGAAATTATCGTTTTATTTCAACACCTACATATATGTTTGCATGTACATATGTATTATTATCTATATCAGTGATTCTCAACCACTGTGCTGGGGTCCGCAAAAATAAAATTATTTATCAAAAACCAGAAAATAAGAAATATCCTGAAGAAGTTAACCAAAGGTTAACGAAATATCAACTTTAAATAACTAAAAATATATAAATTGACCTAAAGCTTAATAAAATAATTTCATGAAACATATAAAAAAGGTCAAAAAATTACATAAACAACTTGTATGTATTATTCAGTGCTCGCAAATAGCGATTATTTTCCAAATTTAAACTAAAAAAATCACACGAATAGAGAAGTGCTACGTGCACATTGTTAAAACACACCTATTATTAAAATATGTTAAAACACACCTAATATTAATATTAGTTGAATTTGTCCAACCAAAGCAAAATATTAAACGTATTAAATTGCATTAATTACAACTTTGTTCTGATTGGTTAATTTCCCATAAATTTTAAGTTTCTGTAGACATTAGCTCAGCAATTTTTTATTATTAATTTAGTATAAGTATCGTAATAAAATTTAATTTTTTGTCAGTCAGTCACAAAATAAATCTTGAGTGTTTAATTTTCTGATTCATTGTCTTCAAGTTACAAGTGCTTGAAGATAAAACAATAAAAAAACAATTAGTACGGTTTCAATTCAAGTGTTGGAATTGAATAATACTAATAATTAAAATTTTTTGGTGACCCCAACTTTTAAGGATATGTATCCCACCAGTGGCAAAGGACTTTTATATTCTTAAAAACATCAACACAGCCTTTGGAAATTCAACATCCTGCTACAGATTTGCTATAACATTCTAGTCAAGGCATCCTCGAATTTCCTAATTACGACGTCAGACAGCAACAAGTCTACATCGTCAACAATCCACCAAATAACATTTTGGTGACAACAGGCCTTTGAGACTCATCAAGACAGCTGGATATCAACCAGGCCAATCAACATTTTGGCAAATAAAAAAAAATTCAGTCAATTTTGATCCTCCAACAACCTCCATCCATTTTCGTTAGCCACAACAACGATTAAATCATGGCTTCTTTCGAGAAATTGGTCATCAACCAAAAACAAATTGGCAACAAAACTGAAGTCATAATCCGAAATTTCAAGAAGGAGCCTACATCAATAAAGGATTCTACAGATTATTTCCAGGAAAGGTTGGGACGACTGCAGGCGGAATGGTCAGAATTCGATTCGCCTCATTGAAAACCTTCAAATGGAACATCATTATTTCACTGAAGACTATTACACTGCAGTTATGAATATCGTAGACCAATATAAGGCGATTTTGGAAAATTCAATAACAAAAATTACTGAATCTACCGGCAAGCAACAAATTCAATCAGTAGGATCAGAGCCAACTATACTTACCACTGACAAATCAGTAAATTAACGAGAGCTAGTCAAGCTCATGCGGAGGCAAGCCGCCATTATGTCATCTTTGGAGCGCCTTTTAGAAGACATCTTCACAAGAGAAGACACCAAACCTGCAACAAATTTGTGGCAAAATATTGAAAGCTTGCATTATCAAATTGCAGAATTGGGTGCTGAACAAGCAATGGATAGATTTATCCAGTTAGAAAAGAATCTGCGGACGGCGATTAAAACCACTGGAAATAGTACAAATGATCAAGCCCACTCAATGCCCCAAAATAATCAGCCAATTCCCAAGATAACGCTTTCTAAATTTGAAGGAAATTATTTGAAGTTTCATGATTTGTTGTCTTCACTAATAATACAACAACCGATACCAGACATTCAAAAAATGTGGTACCTCAAAACACATCTGGAAGGAGAAGCAGCAAATCTTATCAAGCACTTCACTGCTACAGGAGATAATTTTGAGGCAGCATGATCATTAGTAATAGAGCGCTATAACAACAGACGATTACTCGTTGGCAAACTGGTACATGAGCTGATCGATGTTCCAAACAGAATTTCAAGCGATAATTACAAGTCATTGCATGATAAAACACAAGAGTGTCTATTAGCATTACAGAATCTTAAAATAAACACAGCCACTTGGGATCCGTTGCTACTACACTTGTTATTAAAAAGACTGGATCAACCCACCCGCTTTCGCTACGAGCAATCTCTTTCACATCCACGCGAAGTTCAACAATCAATGAATTTTTGGAGTTCTTGGAGAGAAACTTTCACTCAATGGAGGCAGTTGCTCTGAAGGACAAACCACAACATAATGTGGTATCAACAATTATAACAACCAACGGAAGCAATAATAATACATGCTGACTGTGCAATAGTAGTGGCCACAAACTATACCACTGCAGTAAATTCCTGCGACTATCAGAAGCAGAACGACTACAATGGGTACAACGAAAGAGGTTATGTGTAAATTGCTTCGGAAGTGACCATGCTTCAAAAACGTGTAATTCAGGTAGCTGCAAAAGTGTGCGAAAAAACACAACACGTTGCTCCACTTAGAAAAAAGGGGGCAATACCAAAACAACGAAAAGCTCATCAACTCCATCTTCAGCTTCAAATCCGAGTCCAGAAGTAAAGCCGCCGCCTCAGAAGTAGCAGCAGTTGCATCAACAAATATCGGTGCGGGCCGCCAGGGTCATGTATTGCTACCAATGGCAAGAGTTATCATTACGGCCTCAAATGGTGTATCCGATAAGTTTAGAGCAATATTAGATTCTGGCTCACAAGTAAATATTGCATCCAAACGGCTTTGTAAAAAATTTTCTATTTCACCATTTGAAACCTCCCTCTATATTGATGGTGTTGGCGAAATTCGAAGAAATTCAAAATATCGCATAAATATCGGAATGATGTCCAGGAATCGCAATTTCTCAGCAAATGCTTAAACGTATGTTCTACCTATCATAATTCCTTCGCAACCCAATCAGCATATTGACATTTCAACTTGGGGAATTCCCAACAATATTCACCTAGCAGATCCTCATATCTATCAGCAGGAAAAAATAGATTTGTTGCTTGGAGCGGAATTTTTCCTCAAATTGACTCAAAATGGCACAATACACCTTGCTGACGATCTTCCAACACTTCAAAATACAGCCTTGGGCTGGATTGTGCTTGGAGCAATCGGGAAAAATCCAATCCCGAGTCCCTTATGTGCTACAACATGTGCAATATTTGAAGACTCCACTTCATTGGAAGAAGCCATAGAGCATTTGTGGAAATTGGATGATATCGAAAGCAGCGAAAAAGTTTTCTCACTCCCCGAAAATCAATGTGAAGCACATTTTACCCAACATGTTCATACCAATGGCGAGGGTCGCTTCATAGTCAGTGTTCCTTTTCGTGAAAACCCAACTGCGTTAGGAGAATTTATTCCTCATCCCTGCGTCCTGAAACCAGACAGCTCCACAACAAAACTCAGGGTGGTGTTCGATGCATCAGCCAAAACCTCGTCAGGCTACTCATTAAACGATCTGATGTATACAGGGCCACGTATTCAAATTGAACTTTTCTCAATTTTACTGCGTTTTCGATTCCCAAAATTCGTCATCACCACTGACATCGAGAAAATGTATAGACAAATTCTGATTCACCAGGACAACCATGAGTACCAATTAATTATTTGGAGGGAAGACCCAGCACTTCCTATTAATTACTACCAACTAAATACAGTTACATATGGGACACGAGTAGATACTTATCTAGCTACAAAATGCTTACAAAAAATTGCTGATGAAAGTTCGCTAGCCTATCCATATCGTTCACAAATGCTTAGAACCAATTTTTACATGGATGATGGCCTGGGGGCTCTGATAGTCTTAATATCGCACTTCAAACACAACAAGAGCTCAGTACAATTTTAAGAAGCCATGGTTTCAACTTAAAAAAGCGGTGTGCAAACCACCCGCATCTATTGAAGAATATTCCACTCGGTTATCAAGAGCTAAATTTGGATTTCAATAGTAATAACGCTGATATTATAAAACCGTTAGGGTTGTTATGGCTGCCTAATACTGACCATTTTTGCATCAAGATAAAAATGAATCATGTACAGAATATCACAAAACGCACAGCAACATCGAATCTCGCAAGATTATTCGATCCGCTTGGTCTACTTGCACCTGTTGTCATCAATGCAAAGATATTTATCCAACAGTTGTGGCAGTTAAGGTTATATTGAACCATCTAGTACTCTGGACCAATTTCAGAAAAGATTTAGACAGCTTGAATAACTTCAGAATCCCTCGGCACATTTTTAAGGGTGAACTCCCAGCAGAGACCGAACTGCATGTTTTATCAGACGCTTCTGAAAGAGCTTTTGGTGCAGTCGCCTATATTCGAGCAGCTCTTAAGGATAAAAGAGTTATTGTGCAATTACTTTGTGCCAAGACAAGGGTTGCTCCATTAAAAAAGCAGACACTGCCTCGGTTGGAGTTATGTACCGTGGTTGTGGCTGCCCAGCTAATGCATAGAATGAAAATGGACCTTCAAAGCAAAACTCAAAGGATGTTCATCCTCGTTATACCATACATTTGCGGCAAACTGAGTCTCCAAAATTCAATCGTTGACATTGCCCAGTCAATGGCGCCACGTCAGATCAAATGACAATCCCGCTGACATACTGTCCAGAGGTCTTCCAGCACGTAAACTATCGGAATGTAATTTATGGCTATATGGACCACTCTTTCTACACTGACAAGAAGTCGCCCTGTACACAAATCATTATCTCCAGCAGAATTAGACGATGCACTATATACCATTATTAGAACCGTTCAGATGTCCGATTTTTCATCAGAAATCAACCGGCTTCGAAAAAAGAAAGAAGTCGACAAAAACAGCTCCATCATCAGTCCTGCTCCATTTCTAGATAGAACAAATATTTTACGAGTTGGAGGACGATTGGAGTAATCACTATTGTCATACGAAGTAAAACAACCAATGTTGATACCATATAATGACCCTATCACAAGGCTTTTGTTTACAATGCTTCACGAAGAAAACAAACATTGTGGCGCACAAGCATTATTAAACAAAATACGACAACTACGCACAAGCATTACGAAACAAAATACGACAACTATTTTGGCCAATAAAAGGCAAAATAACAGCGCGCCCAACTGTACAAAGGTCCGTCAGATGTGCCAGGGCACGACCTCAACTGTGCCAACAAATAATGGGTAGTTTACCTCAGACTAGAGTGACTATAGCCCGACCCTTCATTAACACGGGAGTTGGCTATTGTGGCCCAGTGTGGATCCATCATAAGGTCAGAGGAAAAAGACCGACAAAAGCATATATAGCCGTATTCTGTTGTTTTGCTACCAAGGCTCTGAAACGATTCATCAGCCGTCGAGGTCGTTGTCAGAACATATATTCAGACAACGCTACCAATTTTATAGGAGCAAAAAACCAATTGTCAGAACTGGCGGGAAGTATCTACTCCGACAAGGGACAGGAATCAATTATCTCAACTGCCAGCTCAAAGGAAATCCATTTTCATTTTATCCCACCACGTGCGCCGCATATTGGTGGATTATGGGAAGCACCAGTAAAATCGGCAAAACATCTTTTACTGTGAAGTGTGGCAGCTGCATCATTGACCCAGGAAGAAATGGGGACTATCGTAGCAGAGATCGAGGCAATACTCAACTCTCGCCCACTAACACCTATGTCAAGTGATCCTGATGATCTTGAAGCACTGACTCCTGGTCATTTTTTGATTGGCGAAGCAGTTGTATCGCAAGTAGATAGTGGCGCAACAACAGTAAACTCATCAAGACTATCACACTGGAAGGTGGTATCCCATCTCAAACAAGAGTTCTGGAAAAGATGGTCCACTGAAGTGACAATATGATCAGAGTTGTGGAGGTTAAAACAGCTAATGGAATTTTCAAACGACCACTACATCGAATCGCTCTCTTACACATCGAACCAGATTGCGAAACATCTGTCACCCTAGATGATAACAGTTCAACTAGCAACAACAGTACTTATGACTCAATTCAGGAGCCTAAGATTAAAAGGAAAAGGGTTCTATCAACACATCTGACTCTAGCTTTAATTACAATACTTGTGCTGTTACCAATGTCATTTTTAAATCCGGTAAAAAATCAAAAATTTGGAATGAAATTAGGCATTCATTTTGAAGAAATTGGCACAGCAACCATTTCAAGCAGTGAATAGAAGATTCTTATACACTATACTGGTCTGAAAATTCAATTTTGTTCAATGGCATGAAATCCCTACAAAACCTTGCAGCATGATACAATTGAATGAATCATGCCTAAGTATCATAAGGCATTTTGAACACATGGAAAATGATCTACAGCTGGAAAATCAATTACTAACGATTATTACGAAGTAAAAGAGGCGCCTTGAATATAGTTGGAAATATTGCCAACTCATTATTTGGCATATTGGACTCTGAATATGCTAACCAGATATTCGATACAATACAAGGGATAAAGGAAAATGAGTCAGATTTATTAACGTTGCTCAAGAGTCAAACCTCAATTGTTGACTCAACAGTTAATATCATAAGAAAAACCCAGTTGGCAGCTAAAGCAAGGTTTGAACAACTGGAGCAAAAAATCGAAAAATTATCACAAGCAATTCAGCAAAACAATAATGTGTTGTTCCAGATATAGCTCACCCAATTATTTAATAGTGGAGTTCTGGAAATGAACCTGGTTGCAAATAATATACGAACCATACAGTCCTCAATTCTTGATACTCTCATGGATACTCATCAAGGAAAATTCAGTCCATTACTACTGACTCCAGAACAATTGCAAGAGGAGATTAATCAGATTAAACTCCATGTATCAACATCAGTAACACTTCCTATCTCCGGAAAAGATGCATTACTACAGCTATTCAAACTAATGATGATTCAAGGTAGATTCACGCCCCAATATGCAGTATTCGAAATAAGTCTACCATTAGTGGAAATTGAACAATTTAAGATATTCCAGCTGATTCCCGTACCTAACATGATGAATCACACCATGATAGCCATTAAACCATGTGCTGATTTCATGGGCATAACAGTATCTAAAAACCAGTATATTTTTATTTCTTACGAAGGCTATAAGAGCTTGTGATATAATAAAGCAAGATGTATTTTTGTGCACCACCGTTCAGACTCGCTACAATTATGGTTCAGAAATTTGCAAGTGTGAAATCAATTTGTACAACAACAAAACGACACCAACTTGTACTCTAGAGAAGACTACAACTAAATTGATACCACAAATCAGTGGATATATGCCACGTCATCACCATCTCGGGTAACAGTCGTCTGCAACAGAGATATTTCTCACCTTTCGTTAAAAGGATCCGGTCTACTTTCGCTGGATCCGGAATATATACTATAACATGAATCCGTCACTATGAACGGACGACAAACTTTCTTGAGCACAATAAATTCATCATACACTAGCCTCGGCTCGATTTCCGACTTATTCTCGCAAAAGATTATTGCACCATCTATAAGCAATAATTAATCGACTTCAACAAACGTCGATAGTTTATATGACAATAACATCACGGAACTATTAATTTTTCAAGAATCAGTAAAGGAACAACACATACTGGACCTGCCCAATAAATTCAATTCCCATCAACAGCATAACCATACGATTGGCTACCTTGCACTTTTTCTAAGCTTAATATCATTGACTATTATTTTTCTTCGAAATAAAACGTGCAGAATCCATCAAAACCTACAAACAACAAGGCCTGTTGAAGTCACCAACGAAAATATCGAACTGCAATCGATAGAACCACCGCTCAATGACTTGAACCCTACACCAAGACCACGTCAGCAACCACTTAGGTTCGTCCTAGACGTTTAGGCTATATGGTAACTCCTAGTCGACTTACCTAAGACGACACGATTTGTTGAACATCTGTTCAACGTGGGGAAGAATGTTAAAACACACCTATTATTAAAATATGTTAAAACACACCTAATATTAATATTAATTGAATTTGTCCAACCAAAGCAAAATATTAAACGTATTAAATTGCATTAATTACAACTTTGTTCTGATTGGTTAATTTCCCATAAATTTTAAGTTTCTGTAGACATTAGCTCAGCAATTTTTTATTATTAATTTAGTATAAGTATCGTAATAAAATTTAACTTTTTGTCAGTCAGTCACAAAATAAATCTTGAGTGTTTAATTTTCTGATTCATTGTCTTCAAGTTACAAGTGCTTGAAGATAAAACAATAAAAAAACAATTAGTACGGTTCCAATTCAAGTGTTGGAATTGAATAATATATACTAATAATTAACACACATGTTATATGTTACATATACTATCTATATATCAGAGCTGAAAATTAATCATTCATTTTTTAATTAGTTCGCGAATTAATTAATCTAATTAATTTTTTTCACACAAAAACATTAATTGAGTGAAATTTGAGTCAATTCAAATGAATTTGGTAGAAATGAATCACAATTCATTTCCAATTCAGTGAATTTGTCGAATGAATTTCAATTCGCGTCTTATTCAAATGAATTTGTCAAAGTGAATTGCAATTCATTTGCATTGAATTGATATTGAATTAGTTGAAATGTATTAGAAGAATGAATCAATTCAATTCAAATGAAGTGGTAACGAATTGCTAATTATTTTTTCTAGTTAATGTTTGTTTTGTAAAATTACATTGAAATAATAAAATGTTTTCTCCAATATTTTTTTTTATTAGTACACAGTTTTTTGCAACTTTCAGCAGCTTATAGTATGTTTTCACCGGCATGATTTAGGCAAATCATGGCGATTTAAAGAAATCATGTTAATTTCTACATGATTTACCATACATTTTGCATATGGGTAGTTGATTTATTTTAAATCATTTCGGAAATACTATTTTTCGAACTGGATTTATCTATGCAACCCTGCGTAGGTTTTAAAATCACCTGCTTAAATTGAATGCGAAAATTCGAACAACAAATCACTCACAAGCTCGGTTGAAATATTTTGAAGTGATTTACTTAAACCTACTTGATTTAAAGTCGGTGTAAACATGACAAATGCCTACAGCAGACTTTTGTTCTCTTTTTTTTACACGGAGAGAATTTCATAATAATTTGATTCTTCAAAGCCGTAATGCCTTGTATTACCATGTAAAGACACCTTAAAGCATGATTGCATGTTCTCTTGTAATGGTAAAATTATACAAGGTATATACATGCATGACTACAACAAAATTACAACACCAAAAAACACACGCATTTTATTGGTAGAAACAAACAGATATTAGTCAAAAACAGATGTCTTTTGTTTTTAAAACTAACAATTACAGGGTAACTAAAGTACGATTGCAGACGCGGCATTCATGCATGATTATAGTCATTCAGTGCTGCCAACATTTATGTAATACACAGTGTGTAATTTCTACTCTCATGTGTAGGCCATGTAATGAGATTCATGTATAATCTGTGTGTAATTCTACTTTGGGTTCTATTTTTATTTATTTTTGTTTTAATTTTAACCCAAACAAAGGATGTGTAGTGCAATTTTCTTCAATGTGTAACAAAGTTTGACAACTTTATGCATTGTATACATTAACAGGCGGGGCTTGTGCATGTACCTTCTATAATTTTACCATGCTCTTGTGTTTGCAAAGCTTGCAAAGTCTTAACTCAGCTGTGTGAAAGACAGAGTTAGCAGTACAATCTCGTTCTGTCTTTCTTACAGCTCAATTAAGTCTTTTGCAAAGTAAGTCCTAATTTACACTATGCAAGTCTTATTGCTAAGCTGATTAGTTTGAGGAAGAGAAAGACGAGGGTAACAGAAACGTTTATTTTCCCCTCGTCTCTTTCTTTCTCCTAACAAACTAATCAGCTTAGCAATTTGCGTTTGGAAAAGGGGTGTTTGCATTTGTACACCTTAATACAGCCACTATGCGCATGTATTGGTAAAACATGAACAACATCTGGCAGATCAGATCACATCACGAAACAAGAAAATAAAAAACTCTATCAGCTGGCGCTTAGAGGGTAGTTCCGGTTCACATACTTCAACTTTTGTTGATCAACTCGTAATTCAGCTGTAAGAAAAAAAAGATATTTCCTTCTCTGTCTTTCTTACTGAATTAAGAGTTGCCTACAAATAGTTTTTGACATATCACCCGATTTTCTTCTCTTTTTATTTCCAATCCAATGCAACGAGAAACGTCAATGCATGTTTGCATATATATACATACATATATACATACGTATGCACATAACTAAACACATACTTATGTACTTATATGCACGCTAACGTATTTACTTACATGATTCAGCATACATATGTAGAAGGTTTTTTTCTTTATTTCAAACAAATACTTGTAAAACTTTACTCACCACTAGTTTTTAAAAACTTTTTTATAAATTTTTGGATAGTTTTAAGGAATATGTAATTTTTCTTTGTTTTTGTTTATTTTTAAAACAGCTGATTGATATTATGTGTGCCCAAACTAGTTCGAAGAAAAAGTACAGGCTGTTTCGTGCAAGAAGAAGAACATTACTCTTACAAAAATCTCTCTCATTTACCTAATTTTCGTGTACGGGAACGCTTTTCGTGCAAATTGGGATCCTGCAGGATCCCAATGTAGAGTAAAGAAACAAACCTTTTGTAAACCTTATAATATATATAAAATTTGCTAACAAAACTCGTTTTGCTTTTTTGAGATGTAACTTCATTTAATAAATAACAAGATTCTTTATCATTTCAAAATTTTTAACGTTCCTTTTATGCAAATACTCTCAAATTAATAATTTGACACTTTACTTTTTTTAAACGGATTTAAAGAACAAAACTTTTGAGTTTTAAGTTTCTAGAGAAGGTAAAAACGTTTTCATTTTCACGTACGAAATTGATGTAGAGAAATAAATTGATTATTTTTTATATTTTTACGTGATATAATTACATCTTAAAAGAGTAATTTAATTTTTATAAATGCCAAATATTTGATGAAGGCTCCACTGAAACATGTATTTATACTTGAATATCAGGAGGATACTGCTGCAGTCTCCAAAATAATTAAGTAGCTGGCCACTAGGCGACAAATGCAGCTAGCTGCACTTAAAGTGATGTGTTCGTGGGTGAATGTGTTTAATGCATTAAACTTAAACGTGGCACATTTTGCATTGTTAAAGTGATCTTTGTTGTTGCTTAAGGTTGTAAACTATTATTTAGGACGCCCTTGCATCACTTGTTTAGTCTTGCTGTTATTAATGTCGTTGATTGTTGTTGATCTAATTTTTATAAACATGTCGTTACGTGAAACAGTCTTTAGCAAATGACATTGTGAGCAACGTCGTTTAAGTGCTGGTCTTTGACGTCTATCCATGCAATGTAGAGCATAAAGAAACTCATCTAGCATTTCAACCCACAGCGAACGTTGCTTCTGCTGCATTGGAAATTGTACGTTGTATTGATGTGACTGACATTGATATTCCTGTCTCTTAATCACTTTGGCATATTTCTCAACGTCGTCGTCATCGCCGTCGTCACACTCATAATAATCCGCCGGCGTGGATAGAACATTTTCCAGCTCTATCTGTTGAGATTTATAATGTTGCCGAAATTCTAGTATTGCCACGCATATGGCGAATCCAATTCCAACTATTAAAACCACAAAAACTCCACCTGTAATTGCAAAGTGATCAATTAATACGAAATACATATAAAATAATTCAGTAATTATGTAGGTGTGTTCGACTACTTATTACAAAATATAAATGTTTTAAATATACTTCAATAACAATCGGACGGCCTGTTTAGAAACGGCAGAATTATTTCCATTTTTTTTATGAAATTCCCCACTGTGGGATGTGAGGCTTGAATACAGATCGACAGTACAAGTACAGTGTAAACATAATATTACCTGAACTTTTTACACAAGATTAAGGGATATCAAAAACGTTCGACTTGTCGCACACTTAAGGCAGAATTACCCGAATGTAAATGTAGGACTGTAAATGTAAATGTGTCAGCTGATCGAATCTGTTGCATGAAAAGCTATGCCAATGCTTACCTGACTGAAATGTCAGGTAACTGTAACGTCCGAACCTGCAGAAAATAGAATTTCATGACGAACCTCGTAGTATGTTTCCACCGGCATGATTTAGACAAATCATGATGGTTTGTGCAAATCATATTAATTTATACATGGTTTATCATATATTTTGCATATGGATAAATCAACTCAAAGTAGTTGATTTATTTTAAATAATGTCGAAAATACTATTTTTCGAACTCAATTTATATGTGCAACCCTGCGCAGCTTTTAAAATTACAAGCTCCATCCCTGGGTCATCCATCAGTAGTGATTGACAATTTCGAAAAAATTACATTAAGGAATATTTAATGAAATTTAAATGTCAACTACATGTGAATAAAATTCACATTACAGCTGCTGCATCCACCTTATAAGGCACGTGCATAAATTGAATACTAAAATTTGAACAACAAAACACTCACAAGGTCGTGGGAACCATTTGAAGTGATTTACTTAAATCTACTTGATTTAAAGTCGGTGGAAACATGCTATAACCCTCAATTTACAATTAAAAATTCTTGTTTTTGCTGGGCACAAAGCAATTGGTATGTATGTATGTTTGCACAAGAAAAATTTTTTGCTTATAGCCTGGTACAATTTCGTGCGTATTGCCTTAAAAATCGTCTTTCAAATGAATTAGTATTATTTGTAGCAACGTGTATCTTAAAACGGTACTACAACTCATACTATGCTAAGTACGAAATTAAGTAAGGTGTATACCCTGCATTACATTTACATTTACATTACATCTACGATTTCTACAGGCGGTTAACGAGGCCTTTACATTTGAAGCAAAATATGAACATTTGTTTTTGTTTCGATTTGTCGCACACTTACATTTGAAGTCGAACGTTGTCGATATCGTGAAATTGGCCCTTATTCTGCATTACTAACTCCAAAACGCTTTTTTAGACACAATAAAGGATCAATATCTACATACCAATATTATCAAGGCCTAAGGCGTTGGCTTTAGATTTTTTACTATTGCGGCTTCTTATACAGGTATCACCAGTGTTCTTCCACCATTTATCATATAGCATTTGAATATCGCCCTTCTCTTGCAGCTCCAAAATAGCCAATGATATTTTATCACGCCAAGGGGAACCCTTAGGAGTTGCAATGCCATAACCTAAATGGAAGAATTTACAACGTTTAAGTTAAATTTTAAGTAAGAATCAGGGATGGAAAAGTTGGTACAATTGTTCCATTTTTGGAACTATTTGAATGCCAAAAGTACCGTAGCACCTCAATGACCATTTTAGCACTATTGAATTTTTTTCTATTATGTAATATAAATGCAAATAGCATTAAAAATATAGAATATATAAGTAACCAGTTTCGAGCGCAGGTTGATGTAGAAGTTATTAAATCCTTAAGAATACCTTTTGCTCGAAGGTATTAGAAATGAAAAATTAGGTAAGTGAAGCGATGTTTTCCGATATTTCAAAAATATGTTGGAGGAATGTTATCTATTCCAAATTCATCTGCAAATGTGAAAAATATATTTCCAAAGGATGGAAAAGTATATCCTAAATGTTACTTCAAAGTGCCTTTTTGTCAATTGTTAAGCTTTTACACATATACTATGTATGCCTTTTTAGTTAATTAATAGAAGTATTAAAAAATTAAAACTAAAGAATTTGGTACAATCGTACTGAAAAATTTAAAATTTTTCTTGAAAATTAGTACAATTTCTAAATCCGATTTCGCATCCCTGGTAAGAATGGACGAGCTGCTCTGTGGATTTCAGGCTCAAAGAGTTGATCCTCACAAAGTACAACGGAGTATTTTAGATATGCTCAGCTGTTCTCTTTACTTCTCAAATCGCTGGAACAGTTTAGTGATATTCGTATTAAAATTACATTTAAACTAGATTTCCTATCAACGTCTCAACATGAAGATACTAAAACAAATTAGTAGAGATCACATTATTTTAACTTGTTGATTTCATAAAGAATTAGAAATAGAACATAAATAAATATATAATGTGATACCAGAAACTATCATGCGCTCTCTGAGGAAACTAGTAGAGCAATAAAAATTAATCAACAACCTTCACATTACATTTGAGATGATTACGTTATCATTTTGAGAGTAGACTTCTTCCGATGGCGGTTAGGGGGAGGGCAAAAGGTTATCTGCGTAGATCGCAGTGGAAGATGTAATGAGAACCTAAAACTTTGGCAAAAAGGATTGCCTAGGCTCCGGACTAAAAAAATTAATGAAAAAGTTGAAAAAAGAAAATAAGTTTACGTTGCAGAGTCTAATTAACTCAGAACCGGTGAGTGTGGTGGTGAGCGAGCGAGCGAGTCCTAGTTGTCGTGAGAAAATGCAGAAGCGCATACTACGATATTATCCTAAAAAAAATTTCGAAGTGTATTCACTCAATATAAAACTATTTAAGTTAATATCCAACAAAGTTGGTAGAGAAAGTACGTGGTAGTATAGCCAAAGTCACCACAAAATGAAGTAATCTATATGGTGGTCAAAAAAGGAAAATTGGAAGATTGAAAAAGCAAGCAAGTGTAGAAAAACCAGTTGAGCTGCACCAAATCGTTCATTCAAGTGGCCTCTCACATTCGCTCATTTTCTAAAAAAGAACGAGTTCGTTTATTTCGTTCATCCACTCTTTTCAAGAAACAGAATGAAATAAAAATAAACAAACAGTTGATTCGTCAAATAAAAATTAACAAATGCCAAGGTGACGCACTGCAGGTGACAGTAGCAAATGTGAGAGAATGTGGTACGTCCTGTATGCCGAAGGTGATGACAAACTGATATATAAGGAAATCTGCCATTTCAATAGAGATGTATGGTAGAATGTCTTATGAAATCTAAAGGAAGGAATAATAACCGTGTGAGTTGACATTCGTTTCCTAAAAAAAGCCTCCTTCTTCATGAAAGGCTGAGTTAGCCATTTAGAAAATTATGCTATTTTTAAGATCATTAGCAAATAACATTGAGGTCTGGATGTTCGTAAATGGACTTCCACCGAGATGGGGCTGAGAATGTCACCTTAATCATGTAGGGGCCTGGATAAATTATCGATGAAGTACCTACATAAAAATATAGGGAAGTTCGGTAATAATGAAGATACATTTCATACGTTTTTCTCAAGATAAACAGAGTACTATATCGGCAACATTTTTTCATGAACAATTCGTGCCATTTTTTTTGTATGTATTTTGACAGCATTTCACGTGAAATGTTGAACAGAGTACCAGACTTTAATCGCTCGACTAATTAGTGGAGGTTTTTGTTTAATCGGTTAATAATCGGTTAACTTTGGTTTAGTTGGTTAAAAACAGATTTCATAAATTAATTTATTTCAATAAATGAAAATACATAAATTAATAATTACTTTGAGACTTTATTAATAACAAAAATGAAAGCATAACGAAAACAGCAATTATTTAACTAAATCATAGGAGGAAAAATGTACATATATACAAGATATATTAATAAGAAAATAAAGGCCTTATGTATAATCAAAAATTGGCATGAAGTTAGCATAAGTGGCAAAATTCAACATGGTCTTAACGTGTTTGCCATACAATTTTACATTAAAAATCGTATGTTAAAACTATATTATGCGGCGATTTTTAACATCAAATTGTATAGAGAAACTCGTCAACACGTAGTTCAATTTTGTCACTTATGCTAACTTCATGCCAGTTTTTGATTATACATAAGGCCGCAAGTCCATAAGCAGTGTGACCAGATCCTAAAATTTTTTGCAGCTAAATTGACTTCAAAAAAATGCTAAAAAATGCTAAAAAAATAATTTAAGAGCTAAAAAATAATGCTAAAATTTAATACTTCTTTTTAAGCCAACATTTTCTTTAAAAGTTTTAATTTTTCCAATTTCTGCACATATTGTCTTATAAATTCTTACTTCCTATGAAGGAAACTCAATTTCTTAAAAAATAATGAATTACTTATTGAGCGTAAAGAGTATTAAAAACTAAACAATGATATTAAGTCACAAACAGTTCTTGGAAAACATAAGCCTTTTCTCGCTTTTGTTTCGTTTATAAACAATAACGTTCAAGTAGTAGTTCGTATAAGAAAAATTTAAAAGTTTCATCTATTCCAATTTGACGTAAACAGAGCTTTCTTCGTATAACCAAAAACACATGGAAAAACTGATACCTCTTTTTTGTCACTCACATGTTACAATAACGTACACATGTTGACGTTCGTTATTTTAATATCATACACATTTATTAATTTTCGGAAAACATCTTTTCAGGTATTTACTTGTTTTCTTAATATCAAAAAATAAGATTTCAAATTCTTATATTCATAAAATTTTATATACATATGTATCATCAATTATTACATATTAAAAATTAATATTCGTCATCAGAATAGTTGTTCAAATTATCATTATAATATGTGAGGAATTTTTGCTTGTTAAATAACCACCGCCTATATACATTTTGATCCTGCTTAACCGATTCCTCAGTAGACTTCAAATCAAAATTTTTTAAATAAGCTAAAAAATAATTCATATGTTTATAGTAAAGCTCTTAATATGTTATTGAGAATTGCATATAAAACATAATCAGCCTTATCATGAATTCCACACGTGAAAATTTCCGAATCAAATTTTTCGTTCACAAGAATTTTAATTTCGTTTAATCAACTCCAATAAAATTAAAAACTAAAATTTTTCCACCTTTTCCAACAGACAAATCTATGTGAATGATTTTTTTCATAAATTTCAGGTTATTTCGCAATCGTATGAAGTTTTTTGATACCGATTTTTCATACGTTCGGAAATTTTCATATGAAATTTTATTTAGGATAATCCTGAATAAATCGAGGCTTTTATCAAAAAAAAGTCTTTACAAAACAAACAACTGTATTCGATTTTGCATTCATTTTAATTTTGTATAACCTTTTAAAACTAGTTTCATTTTCTTTTCGTTTTTTATTTACTTTTATTGTTATTGTTTTATTGTTATACTGCAACTAATTGTAGAAACGTTATGAAAAATGGATGAACGAATAAAGTTGAAGTAAAAAAGTTGTGAAAACATATAAAAAAAATATATATTTTCACATCTATTTTACTTTACGTGTAACATTATTACACGTGAAAATTAATAATATATTATATTGGTTAAAATTGAATAGGTTTTATTTTTTTTAAATGCTAGAAAATGCTAAATAAATAATTGAAAAATTCTAAAGAAAATGCTAACTGCTGAACCGAAAATTTTGCGGCTAAATCATCAAAAAAAATGCTAAATTTAGCTGCAAAAATGCTAAAATAGCCAAGATTGTTTAATAGATTAAAGAGATCTTCTAATATAATATTTTAGAAATAGTATTGGTTCAAAGGTTTAAGCCTTTAAAATTAATAAAACTTTACTTGGAACAAATCTTTTTACTAATTTTTTTTATAATATGTACATATAATGGTTTGAAATTATGTACATATAATGGCTAGAAAGCTAGGGTACGCCAGGGCACCTCGCAGGAAGGTATTTTATCTTGTTTTGTTTGATTGAAAATCAATATGGCAAAATAAGTCATTAAAGTTATGGTAATAATGGACTGGTAAGTGGAAGGAAACGGTCTAGTGGATGTGTGGGTTATGGTAAACATTTATTTTTAGGTACCTACCATAACAAGGTTGGGCGGGCAAACAGAGGAAATGTCATCTTTCTCTATAAAAGAAAAAGTAAAATGTGTTTGTGATATATAATTCTGCTTGGAGTTGCTAATCACTGGCGAGAAGGGTTGGAACCTACCTGAGAAATGAGAGCTGGTTGGGAACCTCGTCAGATGATTGAATAGAAAGAAAAAGCAGCTCGCACCAGAAATTGTATTTGTGATATGCAGTGCGTTTAGTTTGTCAGTTTTGTTTGTCTTGAAGTGTAACATTAAATGTTCTGCTTGGAGTTGCTAATCACTGGCGAGAAGGGTTGGAACCTACCTGAGAAATGAGAGCTGGTTGGGAACCTCGTCAGGTGATTGAATATAAAGAAAAAGCAGCTCGCAACAGAAATGTATGTAGTATTTTATATTCTTCCTACTTCACGCAGGCACTCAAGTAGAATCTAGATGATTCCTTTTTGAAAGGACCACTCCACTTATCGGTGTAAACCTATGTAGAATCGTATCTAAGTATTCTGATACGGTGATAGTTACTAGATTCCTCCCATGGCTTTGAGATATATGATAATATCACTTAACGCTTTTTTTAGATAAATCTGAAAGATCGTCTAGTACATGACTGCCTAAAAACTTGTGTCTCGAGAAATGCAAAGCTGGACATTTGCAAAGAAAGTGGAAAACTGTCTTTTTTTTTGCTTTCGTCTAGAAAACTTCGTCAGAATTTATTGTAGGACAGACCTCTCCCACTAGCATATATGCCGACCGTCCAGTGCCCCGTCATGACTGCAACGAACCTCGAGATGTACCTACGGTTTCTATTTGTTAATTGTATTGAGCGCTTATCATTGTAGCAAGGCCATATTTTCTTAGCAACATTGCACGTGACTATGTTGCGCCATCTGCATTCAGCCTTTGAATATACCGTTTCTAATAGTACCAAATGGCATGGATACCAATTTGGTATTGGAGGCATTCATAGCAGAGCCAGCTCTAACCAGCTCATTCTCCCGTTCGTTACTGAAGGCTCTAACCCAAAAAGGGTTCAAATCCGTGTGTACAAAAGTAAACATGTGTTTCGGTAGTTCAGTGGGTAGTGTTCTAGCCTAACAATCAGAGATCCTGAAATCGACTCCTCAAATCGACTCGCGAACAAAAAGTATTTGTCAAATCAAATATTGTATTTTATATATATTAAATATAAAAACAAAATAAAATGTTGAAAGCTAATCTAAGAGTAGATACAAAATTTTGATCTAAAGAGCAAATTTTTAAATTTAATCCTTTCTATTAAAAAAGGCATAAAGTATGGGCTTCCTTCTGCACATCGTATATGCAATCAGAAGCTCATACCTGGAGAAGTACAAAGTGGGACACCACGAAATTTCCGGAACAGTTGGGTTTGTACCATTAGGCTAACAATTATAAATGCGTTAGTTTAGTTATATAAAAATACAAAATAATGTTTATTTCTGACACGTAAACACATATTAAGACCAATTCTCGCCAACATATCGTTAGTGTGGAGAGGACTACGTAAATATAAAACCTTTTTTTTAAATATAGAGATAGTGGCATCTGTGGCACTATGACAAACTCATCAACAAAGGCGATGAAAAACATTTTATTGATAATGCTGCTAGACTGATGATGGTGGGAAAATAGCTGGGAACATATCTTGGTGGGGTAATGCCCCCAAAGTACTGAGTGACAAAATCATACCTATACGAGTATATATACACACAAGTGCCTCATTTTGTAAAACGAAAACGCTAAGCGCTCACATATTTTGTATGTATTTTGTTTTTGTATTTTAAACTTTTCCATATAAATTTGTCAACGCTTAGCATTTTTGTTTTACAAAAATACCGGAATAAGATCCTATGAACGCAGAGGGTAAAAATCCAATACTCAATCTTTTGGTAGAGCCCGGATTTGGCATAAGTGTAATCACTTATGGAATTGGGTTAATGCAGTTATCCCTCTTTTCAATCTAACTTAACCTATTCTATTTTTATTTAAAAAAACATATCCTTCTAATTGCTTTTGTTTCACTCACTTCAAAGAACGAAACAAAACAAAATCAAACAATTTGTTTCCTTTTTTCGTGCTCTGGTTTTAAGTACAAGGAAATCGAAACAAAAATAAATTTATAACAGCACCAGTGTCGATTATTTTTGTTACGAAAATCACGTCCTAACGTCGCGCAATAAATAGCATAGGTACAAAAATTAAGAGGAACGCTTTAGTAACACTATTTTCTTAATTTAATATTGAAATGAGAATACGCCAATACACTTTAGCAAATCTAGCCATTTTGTGTGGTCGATGTTACACAATAATCTGTATTAGGTATGTTCAACCGATTCTAAGTGATTAACGAAACGATTAAATTTGAATCATTTCAATTTTAAGTTATTAACAAACCTTACATGGTTATATAGGAAAAATCTAAGGTGACTAGTATTTCTTCACAATTTATTAATATGAGAAAATTTTAATATGTAGAAGTCCACAATTAAATCTATTGTTTGCTTATGAATACAGAATATCTCTTTGTGATCGTGATTGTTATTTAGAACTTTTCTTAACCAATCAGTTATTCCAAGTCCTGCTAAAATGCTTAAAAAATTTATATACTGTAAGATCTTTTCAGTGTTGATATTAATTACTCCACATATTAACTTGACCACTATGCAGTTTTTGATGATCTGCCCTGCAAGAAGATCTGCACACTGGGAGATTAAGGGCCATTATTACAACTTGCCGATAGTTAAAGGCAACATTTTGTCGGGACGCATATATGGCTTAGCATTATAAAACCTTCATTTATTATTTTCTTATCCATTAAATATTATTATTATTTATAATAATAACAAACAAAAATTGAAGTTATAATAATGCAACGCTTATTATCGGGCACACAAAATCCTGCCTTTAACTATCGGCAAGTTGTAATAATGGCACTAACAGTGCTATTATCGAACAAGTTAGTTAGTTAAAAAGAGCGATACTAAGGCTCTAGTACGCAATACCGCAGATGAAACTTTTTGAGAATATTTTTAAGCTCGTTTACTCAGAACTCAGATTCATTTAGCACCGAAAAAATGGCATAATGTAGGAAGTTTTTCACAACTTCCATTACTTTTTCATAAGCACTAATCGAAAAACAAAAATTTTAGTGCAAATTTAAATTTTATGCTTATAGTGCACTATTTTTTCACTAAAATAAAATCTCTTAAAAGTAATGTATTATTATTTGTATTAGCAGCTAATCGCATGACGAAAGATGCACTAATTTTGTATTGCCACTAAGCAAATCATGAATATGAATGCAATATTATTGTATTATCACACATTGTACGCAGTAAAATTTAATAAAACGTGAACATATTTTTATCAGATAACACAAATAAAAAAATTAAAACACAGTAAAGTTCACATTGAGGGCACCTACTTACATACAAATGAAAGAAAAGAAAAATTGTCAATATAAATACAAACTTCATTTCAGAACCAATTGAAAATAATGAATAAGTTTTATAATTCATGTACATTGCATCTCGAGCTTATATGAAAAACCGTGCAATTGACAAAAGATCAGAACTTAGGTTTTGGTTTATTTAATTGTAAAGTTATATCTTAAAAAATGGTGATACTACCGCTTGGAAGAATCTCATCAAATTTTGGCTTACTCTTGAAAAATGATAAAAAACGTAGTGCTATGATTTCTCGTCTTAGGTGTATGTATCTGTACATACACCACTAGAAAAAAATATACATATTTATGTATGTATGTATGTTATTATGTATGCACACATTTACGTTCTATTTTGCACTATACATATGTATGTTTCAGTGATAATGCAATAATTCTCTTCATAATGTGTATATGTATGTAAAGCATTACATTGAAGAGATTTTATTAAATTACACTATGATTATCAAAGTTAGTGCAAATGTAATAAATTTTCATTTGCATTGATTTGGTTTAGTGTGGGAAAATGGTCAATGCATTTGCTTATTTAATGCAATAGTCCCAGATCGGACAACAAAAAGGAAATGTGTGGATAGACAAACCCAAAGTAAATTTATTAATTGATAAACCTGTAACATATGTATTTTAATAATTAAATATAATTAATTTTAAATGTTGTGTAACACCTTTTGTAATTACAAATTTATTTAAACTTTTTCACATACGTTTTCACTACACACAATTGTGTATAACAGAGCAAAACAAAACAAAATGGCATAAGAAAATGGTAAACAACTTTTGACATTCATGCATTAACACCACACGAGAAAAAAATTAATCACTTGAGTACTTCCATATACTTTATATAAATTTACTTTGGTCCAAGCTAACCTAAGATATACTTAAAATAATAGGATTATACTGTATATATTTACCTTTCGTATCTAAGAGTCCACCAATTTGTGTAAGATTGCAATCACGTTGAACAATGTAATCCAACATGGTTGACTCCATAAGAAATGCGTAATTACTTTCTTTCACTCGCTTTATACCTTCTTCATAAGTGCTAGTAAAAGCACTTGGCTTCTTTTTATTGTCCATGTTACGCCACATTTTTCGATAAGTTTCAATAAGCGAGTCTCGAAAAAATGTCATTGTCGAACCACTCTCTAAAGTACCATATGAAATTTCGGTTTGACTAGCCAAATCTTCGGCATTTTCAATAGGTGTTATCATACGTTCCACCGTCAGGAAAGCAGCTAAATTTGCCGTATACGAGGCAATTATAATAAGGGTAAAGAACCACCATATAGCACTCACAATTCGCGTCGAGCATGCATGTGGGAATAAATCAGAGCTTTGTTGCATTAATGTTCCGATCGTGAACCAAAAACTATTTGACAAATTGAAATCAGCACTTTTACTGTTTATGCAAATATTGTTTCTTCCCCTGACATGATTCTCGACTGGAGAAAATTTCGCAACAATGTAGATGGTGCAGGACACAAAAAAATATGCCGCTAATACATAAAGCCATATATCAAATGACAGCGGATTCATAAAGGAAAATAGTCTCGTTGGCGGTGTTGTAGGGACTTTGAAGAGAATGCTAATCCCCAGATTCATAAATGGTTTTGTAAAGTCTATGACACTCTCCCGAGCATATGTGATTGTCATGGGGGCTACGGCCAAATCGGCTTTCTGAAAAAAAATGTGTTATCTGGATTTTTAATTTTAATAATAATAAAAATTTTGGAGATGAATCGGACTATGTGTTCTCTAGAAACTTAATTTCTTAAAATATAAAGGTATTGACTGACGCGTGAAAAAGAGTTTATGAAATAATACCCAATAAATTAAATCCCAAAACAAAAACTAAACAATTCCGGACTTTTTTTGGTTTATTTAATTTTTGCAAGGATAATTTCATATCGTATTTGGAATTATTTAATTTCGGCAAACAAAAGCTGAAAATGAAAAGAACAGAGAAAATTGTCTGGTGATATTTAATAAATAATAAAAAGAACAGTGGTGTCTTAGGACACCCGGTTATAGCTATGCTTGTTAGCTACATATATAAAACAAACTTAATGTGTTAAATAACAATGCAATAAAATTATATTATATGATGATGTCAAATTCGTCGCAAATATTTCAAAAGTTTCATTTATTTCCCATTAATTTATTTTCTACCGGCGCACACAAGGACGAATTACGACGACAAAAATGGAATTTTTTATTTTGTTAAATGTAACCACTATTGCACTTAATATGTTCTATATATCAGTACGCAATCAACCTGTAAGCATTTATTTTTTGATCGCATCATATTAGTCTGTACGTGCGTGCAAAGTATTATTTTCTGTTACACGCACTTATACCTGTCAGCAGCATCTATAGAGTTTATTGTTGCTACACTCGACAATTTTTTGTAAATTCACAGTTTAATATTTTTTAAATATATTTTTAAGCATCAGGCATCTAATTTATAATGCAGTTATTATTACAACAACAATTATGTGTAGTGGAGATATAGAATAAAGTTTTTATTATGAAATATATTGAACAATTTACTTTAGCTAGACCTATAAAAAAAGTTCCAAACAGTTCTACGTCTTTTCTTTATAAGTTAAAAAACACAACTACTAATAACTGTAAAACAGTCAAGTGGTGGTCCGCCCGTTTCCCCTGTCAATAAATAGAGCATATTTTCTTTAGGTAATACACCTAAGTCTCGTGCAATAAGTTTTAAGCAAATTCGATAAATTTTTTAAAAATTTTAATAGTTTATCGCACTAAATTTTCAATTTGTCCCTGTGTGCGGCGAACGATTAAATTGATGTATTGTTTGTAGCCGGCGATGGCTGCTTGCCGGCTTACAGCCAATCTTCTGTGTTCTCTGGTTTGTGCTCATTTGCAAAAACAATACAGAAACAAATTGAGCAATTCTCATTATTTTTGTTTTTTGTTTCACTCGCTTCAAAAAACGAAACAAAACAAAATCAGACAGTTCGTTTCGTTTATTTTCGTATCCTGGTTTTAAGTACAAGGAAATCAAAACAAAAATAAATTTATAACTGTAATAGTGTTGATTATTTTGGTTACGAAAATCACCTCCTAGCTCCTGTGTCGTGAAATAAATAGCATAGCTATAATATTATTTAATTCGGGACTTACTTCATGTCCTTCATGTTCATGTCATGGAGAATATTGTGCCTCGCAGACTAAGCGCTAAGAATGCTAAAAACTCGAACAATGCTCATGAGTAATCTACTCTCAGTAATTTTTTCTTTTGCCTATATGATGTTTACTAAACTGAACACATATGGCATGCTCATGGTGTTTAATTTCAATGCTCGTGCAACGCTCTAGTATCTAAGGCTGAGTTTACATCTGGCATTTCATGTGTACCATGTGCCAAAAAAAGCGTAACCACTAACTACTAATGAAAAACTTTTTGATTCAGACGCTTATTTATTAAGATAAACAGTTTCATACTTAACTAATAGACAATTCTATAGAATCCAACATCATTGGAAACTGTTTAAATCACTAAATACATGTCTGAATCAAACTGTTTTCATTATTAATTTAATTTTCTTTGGCACATGGAACACAAATGTAAACCCCTCCAAAGTCTTGTTTTTACAGTAAGATATTATGGTACCACAACAATGCTACATTTTGAGTTTTTTGGTTTAGGGCCAAATTAACGATTTTAAAGGGCCAAAATACCTTTGATAGTAACAAAAAAAATTTTATGTATTTAATTACAATATTTTTATTTAAATAAAAACAAAAATATGTATACATATACGTATATATATACATAAACATATATATATACATATGTATACATATATTGAAAGAAAAACACTTCGTAACGGGAATTAAACCATTACGTTGAACCCCTTTCATTAATACAACGACAAATTTCATCAATAAAATTAAACATTTTATTATATTGAATGAATTAATGAAAGAAACCTTTCTAATGCTTAAAAGTTTTCATTGGGGTAATGAAAAACTCAAATACACATTTTTATGAAGACTTCATACAAAAAAATTGTTTAAATTGATTAGGTGACATAAAAGAAGATCAAAGTATCAAACCACAATTGCAATTAATATACTTATAGTTGTGGAAAGTATAGTTTCGTTCAAACTTTAATGAAATATTTTCGTAACTACAATGAAGAAAAATTCCTGCTGCTGGCTTGTAGGCAGTGTGCTACCTTAGTAGTCGCAGATTCGAATCCTGGAGACAAATCAAACTATTTTTTGTAGCTATGCTATTTATGGGGCGATACAGGAGTTAGGACGTGATTTTCGTAAGAAAAATAATCGACATTATTACAGTTATAAATTTATTTTTGTTTTGATTTCTTTGTACTTAAAAGCAAAGTACGAAAATAAACGAAACAAATTGTTTGATTTTTTTTTTTTTTTTTTTTTGCTTAGTTCTTTAAAGTGAGAGAAACAAAAACAATGAGAACGATTGCTCAATTTATTTTTGTTTTGTTTTTGCACATGAGCATAAACCAGAGAACACAGAAGATTGGCTGTAAGCCGACAAACAGCCGTCGCCGGCCACAAACAATACATCAATTTAATCGTTCGCCGCACACAGGGACAAATTGAAAATTTAGTGCGACCAATTATTAAAATAATATAATTTTATTGCATTGTTATTTAACACATTAAGTTTGTTTCATATAACCAAGCAGCATAGTTACAACCGGGTGTCCTAAGTCACCTCTCTTCTTTTTTTTTAGTATGTGTACATACATATATATTTATGTATATTTATTTATAAGTTATAACTTTTCAAATAAATTAACAAATTTTGAATTAATTAGATCAATTAAATTATGTTGGACTAAAATGTTATTAATGATGGTATATATTTAGTGAGTATCTAAATAATATTTGAGGTTGTTGTGACTGCAGCGGTAAGCGCGTTGACTACCACGATGAGTTCCAAGTTCAAATCTTGGCCGGAGAAGACAAAAAATGCCAAATATACACACGTAAGTTAAACATTTAATAAAATACAATTACTACATTAAATTAATGAATCAGAGTCATTACAACAATGAATTATGTTGTTAACGCAATGATACGATAAAATGATTTGTTACGTCTCAGTAATGAGATACATGGAAAATGTAGTTAACTCAATAGAAAAGTTCGTTAAAAAAAATTATGACTCTTAAGTCACTTCATTGTATAAACTAAAAAGATTCATTGCATTAATTAAATTTTTCATTTAAAATATGAAAATGTACGTTACTTAGTAAAAAAAACATGTCTTTACATGAATGAAAATATTTCGTTGTATATATGACATTTTTTCAGCTGATGAAACAATTTTCGTAAGGCGAATGAAGCGTTGCATTGGTTGAAAAACAATGACAAAATCATAAATATAATGTAAAAAATCATTGCATTTGCGAAGGGCATTCTCACAGTGTAATAATAATATAATGGTGAGTACACATCTGTCATTTCTTGTGTTGTCATTTTCATATTATGTTTTTTATATGGAAATCAACGCCACACAACGAAAATATCGAAAATATAGTACACATTATTTCTATGTCACAAAATGGCATAATGTGTACTCGGCATAATAAATGTGTTTTATTTTGTTCAGAGAAAAAACAAAAATTTGCTAGAAAGATTACAATTTTCTAAAAATATTTTTTTTTTAATTAACGTAAATACATATGTAGGGCCTAATTTTGTAAAGCGTTGAAAAATTTTGTATATAAAAAATTAAAATTACAAAAATAAAAATAGTTTTTGAAATAGGGAGAAAATTACATTCAAGATGTACTCAACAATTTGAAGTAGTTGGTTGAATTTTGAGTTGAGAGGGCCAAAATACTCATAGTTTTGAAAGTACCTCAGAGCCATTAAACATCCAAAAGTTTCACAGAAGGCCCCATTGTGCCAGATTTTGCATCACTGAACCACAATATCCTACACAGAACATTCGTGATAGAGATATTTTTTTAAGAGAGAACTTGGGCAGGTCAAGCCTTCTACATGGGAAACTTAAATGTAAACGTTGTATTCAGATTGTCGGAAGGTTTTATGGTCTGCAAACTAAGATGAATAAGTTGTTTTAAGATAATATTAGATATCTATTTGCTTATCGATTGTGAGGCAAACATTGCTACTATAAATGGGGCTAACTCCACATACATGGTGGTACACAAATGCCGAGTATCTCTCAAGTAGATATGGAAATATTCTAGGATATTAATGACCTAGGTTCCTGGATAAGTAAACTGATTGGGTAACTATATAGCGGATGTTATTGGGAAGAAAGAAGTAGCATTAGCAGATCAGCCAGTCCACGGGCTTTCCTCTAAAATATTCTACACAATTTTTTAGTTCATATTTATTCTTATTCTAAACAAACTGAGTTATCACTTTAACCTTGTATTCGAATTGAGTTTCTGTATTTACGAGTAAAATGCAGTATGTATAAAGCTTTATATTCCAATGTAATCGCCATCGCTACCTTAATTCAAATGACATCAGATTCTAACTATTTCTTATTTTAAAGGAATTGAAAATAATTGGAACCACTGGTGCTCAGAGAAATGTGTTTATGTATGTATGTAATTATTTGTATATACAAGGCCGATGATAGATCTGCTTGCTGTTACCGGTGAGAGCGACATTGTTAAAACCCACTCCTACGCCTTGTATACAGTACATACAAATTTTTTTTGGTAATTTTTATATGCATACATGAAAGTACATCAATATTACACGCATATATTCAATTTTTACAGCTACCTGCAATAATGAAAAAAGAGCGCACGGTGTCACAGCTCATAGTTCCTTACGTTTCACTTACCTTAGAAGTTGCCCCTTACCCCCTAGTTGGCTGATTTTTTATAAAATATATAGCGTTTGTGTCCTTCCAGACTCAGATCTATCCATGTTTTGATTTTCACAAAAATCGGTTAGATAGTTTCTGATGGGCAGAAATTTCCACCTACCTCTCCTCGTGCTCTTCGTTTAAAGAAAAACATATATCCTATGTCTCCATCTAGACTTAGATCTATTTTTGTTCTAAATCTTATCAAAATCGGTTCTATGGTTAAGCCGTAATATGAGTTAGCAGAGACACCTTCAGATATCAGTGCCACGAACCACTTATCCCAGTAATGTACCTTTTAGCATGGACACAAACTATATTGGAGATTTTCTAAAACTGGGCTACAATCCTAGGAGTCCCCCGGCACTCCACCGGAAAATTACGGCAACACTGAAAATTTAGTTGTTACCAGGGGCCCATAGTTGTCATAGTGGCAGCGCACTTCGCATTTCCTGTGTGTTATTTCATTGGGACTTATTTGATCTTTACACATGAGAATTATTTCATTATAGACTGATTCTAGAATATTGGGACTTGGAATATTGAAGCTAAAAAATTTAATTTTTTTTACTTATTTCATTAAATTTTGGTATGACTCAGCTCTGGGCCACCATCCCATTCCATTCACCAGTTTGTGAGTTCTTAGCGCCATATTTGCGATCTGGTACGAGATCTAAAATATAATCGAAGCCCACATCTCGTGACAACTCTAGAACATCGACACAGAACCCAAAAAATCTCTCGTTTCCTGTAAAATTTTTGCCATAGTGCATCATTGGTCGTTTTTTAATTTGAAACCCTTTCTTATTAAGGACTCTCGCATTAACTGGCTAAAATATTTATTTTAATTTAACACTCTACATGGTGAATTTCTTAAGCTGTGTATTGAAAATGTTAACAGTATTTTGTCTCTCCTGTAAAATTTGGTTGAAGTGAGTTAGCAGGCTTACAGTGTAAGCCAACGATATATTTCTTAAGATACTCTTTAAAAAAAAAACACATTAAAAATTATTTTTTTAAAAAGCATATCTTTAAAGATCTAACTTTGTAGAAAATTAGAAAATTAAAATTATTTCTAAAAGCGCCCTTAAATTTTTTAAATACCTTTCAAATATCTAGTACTGCTTTGAAAAGTTCTTTTTCTTTTCAAGCAGAATCTTTTACAAAAACAACATTTACAAAAAAAAGTTCACTTTGTATGACTAACTTTTGACTTACATATTTCATCAATTCGGCCACCATCCCATTCCATTCACCAGTTTGTGAGTTCTTAGCGCCATATTTGCGATCTGGTACGAGATCTAAAATATAATCGAAGCCCACATCTCGTGACACTAACTCTAGAACATCGACACAGAACCCAAAAAATCTCTCGTTTCCTGTAAAATTTTTGCCATAGTGCATCATAACATACGGTGTTTCCTAATCTCCAAAAATAAAATCATATAAAACTTAAAAACTTTTCATCCAAAAAGAATTTACCAGTATTGTGATTACAACCAATGTAACATTCATAGACCCGGTATCGAAAAAAAGGGAAGGCTCTGAAATGTTGAGCCGGCTATGAGGAGACCACTCGCCCACCTTAACGATTGAATGTTGTTTTAGTTTCATTAAATCTAATTTGAACTGTATACGTTTTCCTTCTTTAAACTGTATGGGACCAGTCAAGCCGCGCCATTCGACCTTAATTAAAAAATTATTATAAATATTTTATTTTACTTTATCGTTATTACCGAATTAATGTAATTTATTAAACTCAGGCCCCCATCCCAGGGTGTGGCTTCGCTACAAGTCATGTTTTTTAAACGTAAAGTATGCGACTGTTCCAAAGTTTGCAAGCCCACAGCAAATATGAAAACAGAATCAAACACTAACGCAGGAGTCGTTCCAATTGTGCGCCGCTTGCTATAATTTTCATTAAGCATCGGTTTTTCGTCCTGCTTATGAGTAGCACTTCTTTCAGATGAGCTTGCTGCATTTTTGTCATACTTAAACGCTTCCATATCCTTCAAGATTTCCTTAATAGCCACATCGTTAACGTCAAGCAAGCGGTACGATGTTATATTAACAAAATTATATTTAAAATCTTCTAAATCGAATAACTCAATATCGAAGCTTGTAAAGAAATAATGATATTTGTATTCGTTCATTTGTAGTCTCAAAATCTTGAAAAAAAAGTTCTCTATTATTATTATTATTATTATTATTACAAATAAAATTAATAAGTCCAAAGCGATTTTTTTTCTGACAAATATATTGCATAAATGTTAAAGGTTTTACATTTCGTTTGTACAAAAAATTCAACTCTGGGATAGATTTTCTTTTGTGAATATGTTGCATGAAAAGCAATTAAATATGTTACATATTTTACCTGCACCTTATTTAAGGTGCACATACTGCCCTCTTTCACAGCTATGACAACGAAGGTTTTACTTTGCATGTCATGTTTAAAATTTCGAGATAAGGGGTCTTAAATACAAAATAGAAAAAATAAAAAACAAGAATATATTTAAAAATTCGTGGTTGTCATAGAATCCAAGTAGATTTTGGTAATTGTCGCTTTTGAAAAACGATATTGGATTCATTTGGTGTTATGAAAACAAGTCGGTATTATTATTTCCGAAAGCAAATGAAACGATGTTCGAATAAGCTGTTTTCAGTTTTTGCTCTTTTATTTATAATTTTTAGTGTATTTTTTTCATTTGGCAAATTGCGATGTTTGTGATAAAATATTGTTAAAAAATATTAGTTTTTACCAAACAAAAAGTAAGAAATACGTCATAATTTATTTAATAAATAAATAAAATTACATCCGCCGTTACACCGTGGTTCCAAATAAGAAAGAAAGGGTAATAAATCTGTATCTGTGAAATTTGCGGTCCGATAACAAACTGGTAAATCTCGGTATAATGAATCTCTAAAGTCCAAATTGTTTACATTAACTAACCTTATTTAGCGAATACTATCTTAATTTTATACCGGATATAATGAGTTATGAAGAAAAATCGCAAATTAAAAAACAAAGACTTGTTAGGAACACATTTCAAACGTTTATTTCTACTTTATATAGCGAATGTTTTGATAAATGTGTGCTCTGTATAACGGCAAACAAATATTAAGCAAAATCTACAGCAGCAATGTAAATGCAAAAAAAAGTGTGATACCGTTAATTTGTATTTGATAGCTTATTTGAAAATAAATTGCACACCATTCCTTTTATTGTATTGTTTCATGTATTTTTCGGCATACCGAATGGGCCTGACATTGTATCGTTCGTTATACCGGGACTCGCCTGTATGTATGCTGCATATTAGAGCTACTGCAATTGCTTACCTGGAAATTTGTGCGTATGAGTAACATGTTAAACTTGCAAGGCCATATATTATTTAAATGAGCTAAAATCATAGCACAGTTTTTGGTAATTCTATGACTTTGCCGTCAAAGTGATGATAAATATCAGTAACCTGAAATGCATCGTTTTTTCGCTTTTCATACTGACTCATGAGAAGATTGATTTATAAGTATAGGTTGCAATAAATATTAAACATATGCATGAAACTAAATAATGATGTTCATGAAACTTGCCAGTTGTAGGAAAACGGAAAATACTAGAATAATCGCCGAAAAGGAAGTTAAGAAATTTCATTACTCGCTTACAAAACACATTACATAAAATTTAAAAAAGTAGAAGTTGTTTGGTAAGAAGAATGATTTTTTTAGATTTCATAGATTACGTGAATATGTTGCAAAATAAAAAATGTAAGAAGTTCTCAAGAATCGATTATTTTAGTCTCACGCCTTGTTAAAATCATTAAGTTGGTAATGCAGTAGGCAAGAACTTCCACCAAAAATGCTTAATTCCAAACCCGATTACCTTTTTGTGTGCTGTGCTATTACACATGTGCGACGCATACAAAAAATTCGATGATTTCATTATATTGGCAACATTGCTATTGCGTATTAATAACAAAAGATGAGATGAGAGAAAGCAGCATGAAACAAAAGTCGTTTCAATGAGGTTGTTTACACGAGAACAATTTTTAAGCCGCACAATTTTTGTTCTTTTCCAAATTACACGGGACTAATTCATCTGACATAAAATGTATACGTATACACAGCTTTGTGTGTGTTAGTGTTTTTTTATTCATTTGATGTTCGTTATACACGTTTCGAAACACACTCGGAGGAAATATGGCGATAACAAATATTGAAGAAGTGGCAATTATTTTAGGAGGAATTTCAAGAGCCTGTAATTTGGAAGCTGCGGCATTAATTCTGGAATCGAGAAACAAAAGAAAAGCAGATGCTTTTGGGTCAAGCCATGGAGGGAGTCTCGTGATTCTGGTGGTAATATCCAGTTCCTCCTCAAAGAATATAATTTGTTTCATGATGTGGAAGCGTATACTTCTTTCATGAGAATGGATCAGAGGTGTTTTTCAGAAATATTGAAATTTGTAAAATCAGATATTGAACGGATGGATACGCCCATGAGGAAATGTATTCCGGCTGAAGAAAAATTGGCTGCAACTTTAAGATTCTTATCCACAGGAGAAGCTTTTAAGGAAATTGCCGAAAATAGTAAACTATCTGCACCGTATTTAATCTTTGCTGTTATAGAAGTATGTAATGCAATTTACCGATAAATGAAAAGTAAATTTTTACAGGTACGTACCTATGTATTTATGTCGTTACTCATAATTTAAAATTCCGTTCAATACCCAGTAAAGGTTTTTCAGTAATTTCAGTAACGACAAATTTTTGCTATTTACTGAAAAAAATTTTAATGATTACTGAAATTTTATTTTGTTTATTATATTTAAATTTAAAGTTCCCTGACTCCAAAGAAAAATGGCTGCAAGTGGCCAACGAATTTAAAATGCGGTGGCAATTTCCCTTGTGCCTAGGTGCTCTTGATGGGAAGCATATCGCATTCAAGCCAAAGAAGAAGTCAGCGAATTTATTTTACAACTATAAAGGATTTACAAGTATTGTGTTGTTGGCCTTGGCAGATGCACATTGTAAGTTTTTGTTTATCGACGTGGGGTGTAATGGACGAATTTCCGATGGTGGTGTCTTAGATCGTTCAGATTTAATGTATATATTGGATAACGATAATAATTTCCCAGAGCCTAAAGTCATTGGCGACAAGAGGACACTACCGTACGTTATAGTGGCCGATAATGCTTTCCCAAATGGAAAACATATGTTGACGCCCTATAGTAAGCCAAGTTTGACTAAAGAGGAAATTATTTTTAATGCAAGATTAAGCCGTGCTAGGCAAAATATTGAGAGAGCTTTTGGTATTTTGTCGAACCGTTTTCGCATACTACAAACTAAAATTCAACATGAAGTAAACACAACTATTATAGTAAAAGCATGTTGTGTACTCCATAATTTTTTACTGAAAAATACCGAAAGATATATGGACAATGCAAATTTAATTATTGCGAATATGGGAACTGGATCACAAAATACGTTAACAACTAAACCAAAAAGAGATTACGAAAGTATAAGAAGTGAATTTACTGAATATTTTTGCAATGAGGGAAAATTTTAAAATTCAATGTGAAAAATATGTAAATTCTTAATTGCATTTGTATACTTAAGATACGGTTACACTTGGAAAACATTAGCCCAAGAAAGCATAACCACTTCATACGTTTCATGTATAACAATATCATATCAATATATATACATAACAATATCATAGAATCCAACATTATTACAAAGTGATAAACTTAATAAATACGTGTCTGAATCAAAGAGTTTTTCATTAGTATTAAGTGGTTATGCTTCCTTGGGCGAATGTTTTCCAAGTGTGACAATTCCTTTTGTGATTCTGTTAGAACTATTGTAGTTTTTTAAGTAAATTGTGATAATTTCTGAGAACTTTCGTAATACTCTGTAACGGTGTGCAAAATCCGCACAATGTTGTCTTCAGTTTTTGGCTAACACATTATTCGGACTTAGTAATAGCTCTAAACATTGTATGGTAATAATGAAGCTCAGAGCATACCGAACAAATCTTGTTAATATCTTTGTTGCAAAAATTAAGGAAAAAAATATTTACACTTGCTTCTGAATAACTTACGGGGACTCCTACTTTTTTGCTAAAAATATTTCGCAAAGTTGTAGCTACTATAATGCTGAACAGTTCCTAGAAATTATTCTTAAAAGTGAAAACAATTTTTTTACTTAATTTTTGCAACAAAAAAGTGCACGAAATAACTATTTTTTTAAGTATAAGATGTTATCAAGATTTGTTCGGTATACTCTGAGCTGCATTATTACCATACATATATAGTTTAGAGCTATCACTAATTCCGAATAATGTGTTAGCCAAAAACTGAAGACACCATTTTCTTAGGGCGCGCAGATTTTCTAAATCTTTGGAGGCCCATAAAAAAGTTGATCACCAAAATCGCCAAACTGAGTATAGGGTTTTACTACCCTTTGGTAGTACTATCGAACCTATACTGTCCAGTCCGTGTGTATTTATTTAATAAGGGGCCATCCATATATTACGTAACACCCTTGGGGGGGGGGGGGGGTTCAAGTTTTGTTATGATTTGTTACGGGGTGGTAGGGGGAGGGGGTCTGTAAAATTGTTACGTAACATAAATTTTACTAATTTCGTACAAAAACACTTCGATTTTTCATTTATTTATGTATTTAATTTATCAAAGAAATACATAATAAATCAAGAATCATGAGTGTTAAATGGATATAAATATATGCATATACATATGTACATATGTACATAAATACATAATTGTTATTATTTATATTTTGCAAGCTTATTTGATTTTTGTCTACGCACTGTGTTAGTCTAACAGAAAATAAAAATAAAGGAACAAAAGGATTCGAATTCCCGAATATTCGTCCATTCTCAATTACTTGCATTTTCCCATAAATAAAATAAATAAATGCATAAATCCTAAACGAAACTTAAGAAAATGTTAAAAAAATATTTGTATATTAGTTTGTAATAACTAAATAAAGAAATTTACTTCAATTCAAACAAAAAGTTATTTAAAAATACATACATATGTATGTGTATGAATTAAATTTAATTTTTTTTTTAATAAAAACTTAAAACAATTTAAATTTGTTTAAAGTTCTTGTTACGTTATTGTGAGGGGGGGGTCTAAGAATTGTTACGATCTGTTACTGGGGGGGAGGGGGGGGGGTCAAAAATCGGAAAAAAATGGCGTTACGTAATATGTGGATGGCCCCTAATAAACTGACTTATTCATAAAAAATATTTAATACTTATTTAACTTTTAATTGAAGTATTTGAATACAAAATACTTTAATTGAGCTTTGAATAATCATCAAATGTTTTTTTAAAATAAGGCAGTAAATATTTTTTTTAATAAATCCATATATATTTGCTAAAAATTAAAATTAAAAAAATTTTTGTAATATCTTTTATGAATTGATGTGAAGTTATGTTTATAGTTCTAAGTAGTTACACTATCCATAATTATATTTTGTAACTTCTTTTTATAAGAGTTAAATAAAATCACGTTCATGTTATTTCCATATGATTTATTCATCACGAAAAAACAAGGAAGTAAGTAAAAATTTTTGAAATAACTTCAATGAAACATAAAAACTATTAAACTTAAAAAAAAGTTCAATTAAACAATTTGCTTGAACTTTAGGTCTGTTTATATTTTTATTTATTAGTTCTACATTTCGTTCACCTTGGGATAACTTCTTCAGGATATTTCTTATAGTTCGCTTTGCCATGCAATACTTATTTTGCATTGTCTATAAACAGTGAGTTAAGCAGAGTCGAAATATGTGAGTGAATATGAAGTTGGACAACATTGCAATAAGTATGAAAGCGCATAAGTACAAGAAATTATAAGTCATGATTCAACTCTACTCACTTTTCTCATTTCTGATCACTTATAAATATTTTGTAATAAAAAATTAAATTAAATTTAAAATATATGTATGCATATAGAACTTAAAGAGGAAAATCTAAGTTTTAATAATATTGAAATTTGAACTACCCTCTTGAAAAACACGGTGATCTACAGGGTGTCAAAGTTGACTACCGCAGGCATGAAAAACCTTGTTGGACTCATACATTTTTTACATATCATCTGATTTCAATGGCCTTTAAATAGACAACGAAAATGCAGGTTATTTTATAATGATATCCTTAATAGTTTCATATATAATTGGCTTTGAATTTTAAAATATTTTTTTGGCTTCGACTTGGTACCTCATTTCCTAAATATCTTCGGCAGTCGCATAGCCAAAATTAAAAAAAAACAAATTACTTATGAAATTATAAACAATATATATTTTTTATAAATAAGTTTCTTAGTAACAAATATAAATACAAAACCGATAAAAATTCAAGTTCAGTTGATTCAAGGCGCATTTATTAGTTGGCAGCACTATACCAGGTGACTAATGTCATTATACCAAGCCAAATGTCAAATTTGGATTGTGTAGTTATAAACCTAAAATATGCTTTTATTTGGGTTATCCTCAAACACCTAACAAATGTTCAGTTTTGTATGGTGCTTGGCATTTCCTATAAGAAACATACACTCTGACAGTGCTACACTGTTTTGAAAAGTAAGATGGAAATTTATACCAACAAAGTACATGTGGGTATTGCTGTTGTAATATTTGTTATGGTAATGCGGATACCTGATTGATGTGACTTGAGTTGATTTTAAATCCGATTTCGATATGATTGAATTCTATAACACACCCGATTATAACTGTTTTTATTTTTTCACACGTAATTAGTGATGCCAATGTGTGTTTTAAAATCATAATAATACTGTGCGGAAAAACTCTCAAGTAGCGCTAAAAAATCGCTAATGAAGGATATTAATGACAGTTTGTAATAAAAGCAGCTAGTTTTCTTTGATTGTAGTAATACGACATGTAGCACTTTTAGTAATTCTAGGTAACATTTAAAATTGTTATATTGTATAATGTAAAATATTTTTCTCAGAAAAGAAATCACCATAAAAATTTTTAACATACTAATTTTCCCAATTTGTTATTTTACTTACCTTTTTTATAAAAAACAAAATACATTAAAATTTATTATTGAGGATTAAGGTAGTTAAATTAATTTTTAATAAAAAACCTTTTACAGAGTAAGTAAAATAACAGTTTGGGATATGTTTACAATAAAACACTAAGAACATTTAAAAATTTCAGAATGTGCTCTACATATGTATGTATGTACTTACGCCTTTTAATAAAATTTGAATATTTTCCGAATTTGTATCAATTATCAAATGATGTATTTCCTTATCCTTCATTTCGCTTAAAGTGCTTAAGTAGTTTTTGGGTTCCACGCGACGAATATGAACTTCAAATGGCATACGGATCAGGCGACGTAATTGCAGGCGACCTTGAAATATAAATATTCGATGTGAAAATTTTTTTTTTTATATTTTCAACCTGTGAAATTTTTATTGACTAAATTGGCCACCCACAATTTGTTACTCAGCCGTATACAACCAGAGAAAACAAAACCTTCTCAAAAAGCTAATAGTATGTTTCCGCTATACGGGCTTCGCTCTCCATTCATGCTTCACACCCCGATCATGACCGAAGCAGCTTGTGTTAATTATGAAAGCGAATCAAGTAGATTCGATATGAATCTACTTTTATCACAGTTTATCGCCAGTTTATCTGAACTTATCGATCAAAAAAATAGGTATATTTGTATGTGTATACAAATAAAAACAAACCAAACGCACGTATGTATATGTAAAAAATGCCAAAACGAAGCACGTATGGGCATTGTAAACGTGTATGTAGCAACATAGCATAATGAAAAACATACACATGAATATCATGTTGCCGTATTAAAAAGAATTTCGTCTAATTTTCATAAATATATAACACAGAGTTTCATATAATGGAATAAATAAATAGAAAAATGCATTCTGATGCTCGTTTGGGTTCATAAAATGTGTTTTTGTGCAATTTTAATTTTATACTTTTTTGTTTATGTGAAACAGCTGTTGTTTGGAAAGCTTTCCATAATATTTGGAAATTATTTATTTACTTTGTTTTTATTTAATTGCTTACGTACTTTGAACGTAATTTAATAAGAACTTTAATTACCCACTGAAAAAATTTAACCATACGAGTATTTAAATACAACTTAAATTCAAGTAAAAATAATCTAACTACGTACTTAAATATTAAGTTAAAAACTAGGGATAATTATCTAACCTCAATCATTTAGGCTAGCCGAAGATGACTCAAGTCCGAGGCACAATGAATCTGTCATTCGTTAAACTTTGCCTTTTTCAACTAACATTAACGCAACGACGGAGAAGGTTGGCACAATGAGTACTTTATTGACGGTTGGTTCTCCATTTTATTCAATAAATTCAACTTTTTGTTATTTATTTCGTTTATTTCTTTTGTTTTATTTTATTTTGCTAACGCAAAACACAAAAACCTAAATCAGAACATACCAAAAAAAAACCAACCAATTTTTGTACTTTGTATTGACGGACACGTACTGAATGTAACATACCTCATAAGAAACCATGTATTTCAGCTGTCATCTGAAAAAAGCAAAGTTTAACGTATGACGAATTTATTGTGCCCCGGCCTTCAGTCTGCCAATAATGTTACTCTTTTATATACTCGTACATATGTTTGTATGTACATATGTAAATACATAAGTCCATTAAAGATTAATGAAAAGGCAAATCACTTACCATAGTATTTTTCATGTAATATTCCCACTTTTGTCCAGTTTAGATAATGTATAGCATCAAAATAAGCATCATTTACATAATCCTGATATGGATGCAAGTTTATAGCAACTTCATTCCCGGCATCAATTTGCACTTCTAAGTGTGGCAAATCTAAAGCATCACAAATCGAATGTATATGCGAACTAATTATACTACTAGAAGGACCAAATATTGCTTGAACTCCGCAACTTATTTGACTGCACACTGAATAAGAAAATTAAGCACTACATATGTATTCAAACATTTACACATTTAATTTGTAAGGCGTTAGTTAACCTTTTTTGCATGCATGAAAGGAATCCGATTCATTTGTATATTGTATGTCGTAGAGTAAATTTGTGTCTGGTAATAGACCTTTATCACGATTTACGACATGGACTGCATATTTAAATGCCAATTCCACTGTACCTTCTTTCTGTGTTTCCGAAAATATTGCACCAATTTTTAAAGTTGGAGGTAATCCATGAACTCTTGTAACTTTTACTTTTAATGCAATCAATACACATAAGTAGAATTGAAATAAGAAAACTTTAAAGTACATTTTGTTGAACAACACAACACGTCTTAATTAAGCAACCCACCATTAAATAAATGTATCACAATTTTTTAGACCAGTGAAAGAAAGGGTTTGCATACGCAAAATTAACTGGAAGAAAGCACACATAAAAATTGTAAAAAAGATGAAATTTAAGAATCCCGACTGCATAAAGACACTAAAGGCCTCATTAGTTTTTATTTTTCGTTGCCGTTCTGTGTAGTTCTTTGCTGTAGAAAATTTTTATCAATTACTTTTTCTGTGAAAGGAATCAGTTGGCAAACCTGTAGAATTTATTAAGCTTGTATACAAAATTTAATTTTAATTTAATTTGACAAAAAAATACCTGTGAAGTGCTACTATTTTTCTAATAAGTATTATCGAGCATAACAACAATCTGTATTTGAAAGTTTCCAAACACCCAAAAAACCTTGAGCTACGGGTAAAAAACCGGATATTCGTACCCGTATGCACTTATCAAATTAGTAACACTGCCTAGGTATTTCAATTTCATTAATATTTGTCACACAGTGTAATTTTTAAACTTCCATTGTTTTTTAATTGAAAAAAAAATACATTAATTTGTTTTAGAGCACACGCACTTTTGGCTGTCACTTAAATTTTCTACCGATTTGTCCACAACAGAACGGAAAAGGAAACAACAAACAGTTAATTTCTAACAGAATAGAACGTACAAAGTAAAGGCCTCATTATTCTTTACTTTCTGTTGCTGTTCTCTGCTGTCCCGTTCTGTTGCTAAATTTTAATAGTTAAGGCCCAGGCACATAGAATCCGTCATACGATGAACTTTGTTTTTTTCAACGGAGAAGGTTGGCACAATGAACATATTGAACAGCTTCAATGTGTTGGTTCTCCATTTTATTTATTAAACTCAACTTTTTTATTTATTTAAAAAAGAATTTGCTTTTTATTTAAAAATTTGTTTAAAAAAACACATCCATATTTGGGGTTTTAAAACAAATTTTTAAGTAAAAAGCAAATACTTTTGTTATTCATACTACCCATTATTTGCCAAACTACTCAACGTACGCAAAAAGTTAAGTTTCCCAATTTTTGTACTTTGCGTTGACGGGCACGTACTGAATGTAACAGGCCTCATAAGACACCATGATAAAGTTATATAAAATACCTGCAGAACTACAACGAAATTACAACACCAAAAAATACATGCATTTTGTTGTTATAAACAAACAAATATCTGGCAATAAGGAAAAAGTGCTTAAGTCATATTTTACTGTTTTGCAGGAGAGCACTTGTAAGCTTTCAAGTCGATTTTAAGAAATTTATGTCTTTTGCAGTTAAATTGGAAAATTCTCCGTTAATCTTTATTATTTTTAGGCAAACATTGTTCTACACACTGTAAATAATACATTCAAGTTGAAATATGCCAAAGTATAACCTAAGTTAAGCTATTATTCCAAATGAGATTAGAAGTCTAAAAAAGATAAGTCGCAAGTCATAGTGCTATAACTTTCAGAAAAATCGCACAACTTAATTGAGATTTTGCCCAGAGGTATTTTCGAATATGCAGTTTATGGAGGTACCATTAGCTCAAAATCAGCTTATCTCGACTTGATCACTTTTTCCTTTTTGCCACAGATATGTGTCAGAAACAGATGTCATTTGTTTTCAAAAATTACAATTACAGGGTAATTAAGTACAATTGCAGACGCGGCATTCGTGCATGATTAAAATCATTTAGTAATTGTGAGACTTGACTTTTAGTATTGTTTTTTAATTAATATTTATACAATTGGCTAGTGCCACTGTATTTTTAGCAAAAATAAGAAAAAAAAATTATGACAATGCACTATAGGTCAAATTACCCCTATTTGCGAAATTAAAAACGCCTACCAAATCGTTGTATTTAAACCAAATTCTGGAAAAATTTCATAAGTGAGAATAACTCTACATTTAATTTAACCCATTAACGACCAAAAATTAACCCATTAATAACAACAATGCATACATATATGCATAAGTTAATTATTTAAATCCAGTTCATTTAGTAAATTTAAATGAAAAAAATCCTCTTCATTTTCATTAAACAGTCGTTTTTAATAGAGGCTAGCTGACCCTGCAAACGTTGTTTTGCCACATAAATTATTTCTAGGGAATTTCTAGGATAGAAAATAATAAGTAACTCATTGTAAATGTCAAATTTGAAGACTCTTGCTATTATAGCTTTCAAGATATAAGATTATAATTAATTACTTTGTATTGGGAGAGCCCTTGCCCCCAGTCATATTCTACCAATATTTCGAATTACTTCGCATCTTGCTTTCAAAATAAACCATTCCAAATTTGAATACTCTGACTCCAATAGCTTTCAAGATATAAGATATTTCGTTCGTATAGACGTGGCACAGCCTACGTAGGAGTATAAAAAATAAGCTAATGAGTTAATTTGAAAGCATAGCGATATAAATATAAAACACTTTTAATACCAACGAAATTCGAGAAAAAAGCATTTGAAAATTACCGATTTACACTGAACTCACAAGCTTATTTTCAGAAAAACTTAAATTTATTGACTTTGAGCAGAAATATGCGACAGTGCTTAATATTTTCCGAAAATGAAAATAACGTGTCTTTATTTTAAAGTGTTGACAATTGAAAACAACGACAAAAAAAGTAAAAGTTCACTTTTGTGTTTATTACTTATGCACAGAAAAAGTGATAATTTGAGCTAATGTGCAATGTAAACAACGTCAAATAACGTGGTGGAAAATACTAGGCCTTAATATGCCCGCTACTAAAGGATTCTATTGTACTCTATATTCCAGTTTACGGAAGTAGAATTCAAGTTGGTTTAAAGAGTTCGTGGGCCTGAAGGAAGAAAATTTTGAGTTTCTTGTTGGCAGTTTAACTAGAGTTATTATTTGCTAATTTTGAAAAAGGGGACAGCCACTGAAAAAACCCGAACTTTTCCATATAAAAGTAGGACAAAAAAAATTTAAACAAATTTTTTTCAACAAAAACATAAAATCATAATAATAATAAATATCAAATCAAAACTTAAAATTGTTATTGTTTGAAAAAAGTTTGACTTGATAACGGTGATAAATAAACACACAACACCTGAAGAGTAACGTTTTCACAAAATTTTTACAATAAAAACTGTAAAACACAGCTAATATCAAATAATTAATGAAACCAAAAATAAACTCTAACGGCCTTATATACAATCAAAAATTGGCATGAAGTTAGCATAAGTGGCAAATTGAGCATGGTCTTAACGTGTTTTGCTATACAATTTTACATTAAAAATCATGCTAGTATGTAATCGTGTGTTAAAACTACATTATGCGGCGATTTTAAATGTCAAATTGTATAGAGGAACTCGTCAACACGTAGTTCAATTTTATCACTTATGCTAACTCCATGCCAGTTTTTGATTGTACATGAGGCCGTAGCAGCTTTATGCACAACCAAAAACTGGCATGAAGTTAGCATAAGTGACGAAAATAAAGTAGGTGTTAGCGAGCTTTTCCATACAATTTGACATTAAAAATTGGTGCATAATATTGTCTGCATGATTTTTGATGTAAAATTGTATGGCAAAACTCGTTAAGTCCATGTTTAGTTTTGCCACTTACATAGGTTAACTTCATGCTAGGTTTTCGTTATGCATAAGACTGTAAGAATATGGAAGCGGAACTTTGCGTCTTTGACTCTATTTTTTAACTTTTTGAATGATTCTTATAGGAAAAAAAACGCTCTTTCAAATGCCGCTTTTTTCTCAATAACTTCTTTTTGGCGCAGAGGTCCCTTTTCGTGGAGCAGGTCACATATACTAAATTAAATGTAAATGTAATGTAAACAAAAAAATAAAATAAAGTGAAAAAGTGTACGTATTGAAGCGGATTTTACATTAAAATGTACATCCTCAAAACCCACTTTGCAATCAAAATTTGTCCTCAGAATTTTTTGCACGTGTTTTTTTAAGTATCTTTAAGCTAAAAACCATATTCAAAATTTTTCAATGGCTAGAATTAATTCCCGTGTCAAAGGGTTAAGAAAATCGTGTCAATTATCTTTCAAATTATATTAAGAAAAAATTGGATAAAAGAAAATCAAAGCGACTATTTTTTATAAGAACATAATTGGCCGTAAGAAGAAAACGACTAAAAGTAAAAACTCCTTTGAAGTAATGAAAAACTACCAATATTATGTGTTTCAAAGTTATTTTCCAATGTATCAATCTTCCTTCTTTGGTAAGATTCGAAACATGAAATTTCAATAGCAAACTACAAATTATTATTCCACTGCAACTTTTTAAATCTTAAAATAATTTACTGCGGAGATTTGCGGCAGGTATGCCGATTAAATGCATTAAAAAACGTTTGACTCTAAACAGTGCTTATGCATTTTTGAACGTTAGATGTTCGTGATGCTGCAGACGTGCACTATAAATGCTTTTACGAACGTACCCTATCTTTTAGAGTAGTGTCTCAATCATACTATTTAATGAAGATGTTAATAGCACAAAAATAAATATGTATGTGCAAAAACGTCTTCGCAGCTGTAGCGAGTTTTATGCCCCTATCACGGTTTTCAACTTTTAAAATTGTTATATGTATATTTTCGATGCTTAACTTGGAAAACGCATATAAAAATAAAAAGAAAACAACTAAAAACTGAAACAAGTAAAATGTACTGGCTTCTTGGTCCACGATCGGAATTCAACATAAACAACAAGTTAACTATTATGGGGAACCGCTTCCTACTCCAACATTCATATAATTCAAAAATATCAGTCAAAAACCCTTAGATTTATAATAGGTGCCCCTTGGTATATAAGAAACACTTCAATTCACAATGATGTCAATATTCAATACATAACGGATGAAATCAAAAGTTACAGCACAAATTATTTGAAAAGACTAAGCGACCATCAAAATATTCTTGCAATAACGCTTTTAGACGACAGTGATGAACTTAGACGGCTGAAACGAACAAACATATTAGATCTCCCCTTTAAATCCTAAGCTGTATTAGCTCTGTAAATGTATAGATAACAGAGATATGTATGAGTTGATTCACTTTCGCTCTCCCCTCGCTTTTACAATGCTTTTGCTTTGTTCGTTAACATCAGTATGTACCAGTGATGGGAATTGGAATTCTTGATTTCGTGCCGAATCTGTTTCTAAATAGTGCCAAAATCATTTGAATAGTGCCAAATTACTTTTTATATAATTTAAATGTTAACACTTGATGTTCGTTTAGTATACATTATTGTGTATAGCTAGAAAACTCCATGAACATCACAAAAACACGTTCCAAAATTAGTTGTTTACACACAAAAAACTTGTTTACCGGTTATTGATCGAATGGACAAAAAGTGCCAGAACAGGAGCGAGAGTGCCACAGTGCCAGCTAACATCCAATAGTGCCAAAAATGGCACGATTGTGCCACATTTCCCATCACTGATGTGCACTAATGATATTGCTTGAAGAGTTATCTCTCTAACAACTGTCATTAACTCACTCTCTTTTTTTGAGTGCTGTTAGTAAAAAAAAAAAAAATTTAAATATTCACTGTAAAAGTAAGTAAGTATTCACTGTTGTTTGATTGTTTTGTATAGTAATCAAAGAACTCACAAATGCACGTTGACTAGATGAAGTCTTAAGTTAATAAAACATTGCGTACTAATTAATAGTTTTTCTCGTATTCAAATAATTTATAAAGTAAAATGATCCTAGCTATTTTATTTTGTAATAATACATAAAACTATATTTGTCAGAAAGGGTTTTAAGTTTTCAAAACAATCATACTGGTTCATTGCTTTAGTGATTCATATGAATGAATAGTAATTGCAAGCAGTGGCATGCATTTATTAACAACAGTCTCATTGATATGAATCATGCAGTAGCATCTTTAATTTTATAATGTTAAGTGCTAGCTCAATATTCATTTTAGAAAATGCAAAATTATGCCGTTTGATTCGTAATCATGCAGATCTCTGATATATAATATGAATTCTTTAAAATTTTTAAATTTTAAATTGCTAAATTCAATGGAATTTAACGCTGCTGTTATTTATTGTTAAGGTATTTATTAAATTTGCTTATTATTTTGTTGCAAATATATTACAATTAAAAATTTTAAAACAAAAAATAATAAAAAATATGTATATTAGTATGTAAGAAATATGGCAACACTGTTACATAAAATGGAATAAAAAAATACAGTTGTCATCTGGATTGAAACATAATAAAACATGGCGCAGTCCGTATAAAAAAAATTATATAAAAAATAAAATTAATGGCAAAGACGCGGTCACAAGCGAAAGCCGAATTTAATAGAGAAACAACGGCTCCACCAACTGAAAATAATTTTGGAAACTCCGATGTTCGAAGGCCTGATGCAAGACTGGATGAAAATATTGCTGAAAACTGGCGCGTGTTTAAGCAAAATTTCGATATATTTGCTATTGGTCTGCATTAAATGAAAGGGGTTCGCCACAAAAGACTGCGATTTTTTTAAATGCTTGCGACTCAGAAACAGTGGATATTTTTAACACTCTGGGTTTGACTGAAGAGCAAAAGAAAGATTATGATGCAGTGGTTAATGCAATTTCAAACTATTGTACTCCAAAAACGAATGAGGTTTATGAGGTTTTCAAGTTTACTTCTAGGAAACAAGAAGACGGCGAGTCGTTCGACACTTATTTGCTTGATTTACGGAAATTAGTTAAAAGTTGTGGTTATAACAATCCCGATAGAATGATTCGAGACAATATTGTAATTGGCATTAACAACAACAAACTTCGCAAAAAATTCCTTGAAACTGATAAGTTAACTCTACAAAAAACAATAGAAATTGCACGGGCATCTGAATTGGTTGAAAAACATGCGAACGACATGCAAAAGCAAACAAAAAATTTCTCATCAGTTGACGAATTAAACGCAAAGGCAAAATATGACACAAAATTTCCAGCAAAAATTAATAATAACACTGCAATGCGAGAGAGTAACGGACACTCGCAAATAACAAATGAAAGGAAAGAAAGAACAATTAATTGTAAATTTTGTAAAGGTACCATATTAATCGGCGTTGTCCAGCATTTGGAAAACGGTGCAACAACTGTGGACGGTTACTTTTTAGCATCGCATGTTATGCATCAAAATTACGCGAAATAAAAGATAATAATAATTTTTCATGACAAGGTAATGAAATTTGCTTACACAATATTGCTGAGATAAGTGCGGAAAGGAAACGTATGAAAAAATTCGAGTAAATGATTGTCTTATAAACTTTAAGCTGGACACTGGTGCGGATGTTAGCGTTTTACCATACAGATTTCTGAAACATATGAAAAATATTAAAAATATTAATATAAAAAGAGGTGGTATCCCTCCACAGAGCTACGGAGGAACTGATTTAAGTTTTAAAGGAACAGCTGATTGTATAGTGATGCACCGTATGAACCTCTGCTAGGTTTGGGAGCATGTGAGAAGCTCAATTTAATAAAACGTATAAACACAGTTAGTAAATTCACAAAAGAATTATTCATTGAGGTAGTTTACACGAGAACAATTTTTAAGCCGCACAATTTTTGTTCTTTTCCAAATTACACGGGACTAATTCATCTGACATAAAATGTATACGTATACACAGCTTTGTATGTGTTAGTGTTTTTTTATTAATTTGACGTTTGACTTTCGTTATACACATTTCGAAACATACGCGGAGGAAATATGAGTAGTAGGGAATTGCCAATTCGGGGACAATTAAAATTGTTAAATTGTGGCTGAAATTGTTAAATTGTGGGCTGAAATTGTTAAATTGTGGCTGAAATTGTTAAATTGTGGGCTGAAATTGTTAAATTGTGGCTGAAATTGTTAAATTTTGGCTGAAATTTTAAAATTTTGGCTGAAATTTTAAAATTCTTGGAAATTTGTTTACATTAGGAGTTTTTTGTTTATATTAACTTTTTTTGTTTATATTAAGTATATGTATGTATGTATGTATGTATGTATGTATGACCGTGGGAACTTGTGCGTGGAATATTTTGTGGGAATACATTAAGGGGGTTTATAGCTTTAAGATTTTTATATTTGTATGATTTTTCCTAATGCCGACGGGAAAACATCTTTATTTTTTCTAATACCGACGGGAAAGTTATGATTGTTGTTAGACTGTGGAAATTTGTTGATGTCCGTGATTTGGGCAGGTGAGGTTTTTGTAACATGTAACCGTGGGAATTTGCGGGTGTATCTTTAAGGCAGCCTGTGTTTGGTGGGGGCGGGTGTTGTTGTAATATGTATCCGTGGGAATTTGTGTGCGGAATATTTTGTAGGAATATATTAAGGGGTTTATAGGTTTGAGGCTTTTATATGTGTATGATTTCCTGATGCCAACGGGAAAACATGTTTAGTTTTTTCAAATGCCGACGGGAAAATCATGGAAATGATTTTTCCTAATGCCGACGGAAAATTTGAGGGTATGTCTAGCTGTAGAAATTGAAGTCTGGCTGTGATTGGTAGAGGGTGGGGTGTGTCTAGATTGTGAGACCTTAAGGCTGACCGTGATTTGGGTAGGTGAGGGTGTTTTGTAATATGTAACCATGAGAATTCGGTGACGTATATGCTTGTTGGAATTTAAATCAAGCTGGGCTTCGTGGAGGGGCGGGATGTATTTGCGGGAGATCGACTGGTGGAGGGTGGGGAGTTGTTGTAATATGTATCCGTGGGAATCTGTGTACATGTATGTATGTATGTCTGTAAGAGTTTAAGGCTGTCTGTGATTTATCAAAGGTGAGGTGAGAGTGTTCATGTAATACGTATCCGTGGGAATCTGTGTATATGTATGTTCGTAGGAGTTTAAGGCTGATTCTGATTTGAGGTGGGGGAGGGTGTTGTTGTGATAGATAGATAGAATGTGCCTATGTGTGTGTGTGTGTGTGTATGTATGTATATGTAGGAGTTTAAGGCTGTCCTTGATTTGAGGTAGGCGGGCGGTGTTGTTGTAATATGTATCTATAAGAATTTGGGTGTTTATATGTCTGTAGGAATTTTTGTACATGTATGTCTGTACGAGTTTAAGGCTGATCGTAATTTAAATTGTTGAGATTGATCGATTGTATGTGACTTCGAGAATTAGTGTATGTATATCTGTAGGAAACTTAAGGCTTATCGTGATTTATGAGGGGCGAAGTGTTCATGTAATATAACCGCGCAATTTGTGTGTATATATGTAGGAGTTTAAGGCTGATCATGATTAATGAGACGTGAGGTGAAGGTGTTCATGTATATGTATACGTATCTGTGTGCATATATGTATGTCTATATGAGTTTAAGGCTAATCGTGATTTAGGTTGTGAGATTGATAGATTGTATGTTACCTTGAGATTTTGTGTATATATATCTGTAAGAACTTTAGGCTGACTGTGATTTGTGAGGGGAGGGGCGTTGTTGAAATAGGTTTAATTTTTCGTAGATGAATTTTGGTATGTGTGTGTGTGTATGTGATTTTCTCACCCTAGTATTTATATGTACGTTGAAATAAATTATTTCTCATATGAACATTTTTTGCTAGAAAATATTATCATATATCTGAACTTCCCTAATCCTAGTATGTTTTTCATATTGGAGGATGAGATTGCTTTATATTTTATCAAGCTTAAATTTGTCCAGTGTTAAAGTCTGTCGGTCAGAAATTTGTTTATATTTGTATAAATATTAATTTCAGATTTTGCAAAATTCTTGCGTACGATCATGGAGATTTTGTGTGTGTGTATGTGTGTATGCGCGATAGAGTTTGACTGGTCTGTGATAAGTTTGTTTATTTAAGTACATTTGTCTTCTTCGACTTTCGTCTTCAAGCGTCAGTAGCTTGGAGAACGGTTTGTATGTTTTCATGATGTAGATATGTAAGTGTGATTGTTAAAATCCAATAAATACTTGAGCATGGGTAAGAAATTTGAAAATATGTGTACATATGTACATATGGATCTACAAATTGATTTTATGTATGTATGTATGTACATACAAATAAGTCTGGGGCTCCCTGTTTAAATACATTTTTTTTGTCATGTGCTGTTGTTGCTGTTGTAAATATTCGCCTGGTCTTTTGTGTATAGATGTGAAATATCTCGATAGTTTTTTTATTTGAAATTAAAAAAGCGTTCTTTTAATTTTTAGATGTATTTACTTAAAAGTTTGTGAGGAGTTTCTGTTTTAAGTAAAATTTAATTCCTCTCTAGTTGTAGTAAATATAGTATAAATATTTAATATATTTTATTTCCATTTGTTTAAAGTTGATGTATCCTATATAGTCAACGTTAGAAATTTTTCGGTGTAAAATTTTTTCCAACTATCATATTTTTTCTTCACCTTTTTCATATATTTTAGGACATCTTGCATTGGCTTTAAAAAATTATAAACGCTTTGAAATGAAACTGATCCAGCAGTCCAGCTTTTTTTAACCACTTTGCTTCTCTTTCCTTTTTTATTGATAAACATTTAAAATCAAATGGTGGTTTTATAATGAAATTGTTATACTCATTATTGCGAAAAACATCCGCTACTTTTTTTTGTAATGAACATCATTCGAAACCTTACTTAATTTATAAGACTTTCAGGACTTTCTATTATTCGATCATTAGTAAAAATGCAGTAGCTGAGGTCATTGCTTACTGTTTCATATTAAATTTCTATATCAATTGAGCCGCTATTGAATAAAAGGAACTTTTATCTTAAACTTTAGTGCATTTGGAAGTGTTTGAGATTCTTTCATATAATAGCTTTGTTGGAATCTTAGATGCGAGTACATATAATATAGAATTGTATAACGTTTATTTTTAATTTTTATGTTAAGATCATCATCATTTAGATATGAAACTAAATTTAAATGTACTTTTAAATTAGTTAAATCATAATGAGGAAACTTGTTTTCTTCTTGAATAGCGATCAACAGAACACGAAATCGTTTTCTTACAATTTAGGTCTGGCCTCTCAACGGTTCCTCTAGTATACAAGATGACTTTCTATGTCAACATATCTGTCTACTCTTTGTCAGCGTTAAGGGACAATTAAATGTTAAAATTTTAATTCCTCAAATTGTGTTACTTCATACTGATAATATATTTTCATTAATAAGGTATATGTTTATCTTATGAAGATTACTCGCCTATGGCTTTTATTTGATGTTCTAGATGATTTTTTTCTTATTTTATTAAATTTCAGCGTATTGTGTATATATTTCTGATATTTTTAAGTGCACTTTATTTACCTGTCAGACAAAGTGTGATACTCAGTCTCTCTTTTTAATATTTTTTTTTCTTCTTTTAATGTATCACTACTATTTTATCAGATTTTACTACTTGAAAAAGAGAATATTTATATAATTTTTAAACGTATTCATTTATACATATAGGTAAATATATGTATGTATGTATAGAGAAATTACTTTATCTACAAAGAAATACATGTTTAATAATCAACTATTCTAGAAAATCTATCTCAAATAATTCAGTTACCTCCACCATAAATTCACCGTCTGTGTTTTCATAGTGTCAGAAACATTAGAATAACTATGTTTGAGAGAATTTTTACATCGAGTTTTTCTACATGAGGTTTGCTGGTTGACCCCTTGAAGTTATTGTTGACGTAGGCTGGGTTGTATCACATTCAGATGTAATCATTTCTCACTTAAAAAAGGTTCTCATCACCTTCTATCAGGTTTTTATATTTTTCTAACATGCATGTCTTAGCATGCTTTTGTCCTTAGTGACGCAAGCGTCCGAGATGTAGTGGTGTTTCAGTTAAAAATCTATACTATTAGAATTTACAATTTCGCTCTTTTTATTCTTTTACAAAGTAGATACATATTTATGTATTTCATTTAGCATAGAATCATAATATTTCTTTACTTACAAAATTATATGACGTGAGGAATTCTTTTAAATTTGCATGCTTCGGCATGCTTTCAATATTTTTTCTGTAAATTTATTTTATACTCATACAGATACAGATATAAAGTAAGATCTGCTGATATTGCATTTTACAATTTATGTATGCTTCAGCATGATTCCAGTTGATGTCCATATTTATTCAGTAAGTTTGTTTGATACTAATTCATACACATATACATTCTTAAAGATTGGAAATCTAAGTCCAATTTATGTAGTTTGTCTATATTTTCTAAAGATTTGTTAGCTATAGAAATGAATAGAGTGAAGATCTATTATAATAGCCCATGAGCATATTTTAAAATTTCGCTTGCTAGAGCTTTCGAAATGGAAAATGTACAATTTTCACTATAAAAAGTGATAATATTATGTGTTACTGAATATTAATTTATTTTGAACGCTTAAGTTTTCACAATATTTCATACAGGCCAACAAGTTTAGAGAATTTCCAGTATATTAAGTTAATTATCTTTCTTAAGACCTATCATTCCTAATCATTCCTTCAAAAATACAAACCAAACTAGATTTTTCCTGTTTAATTATATATTTTACTTTCATTAAATTTCAATATTTTGTTCATCTTCAAATTATTATATTTAGCAGCTTTTTCTCATTTGTTAAGTTAACTTTAATCGGAAACATTTAAATAGTGAGATGAACTTTTATATTGTATACGAGTACATTAAGTAATTCTTTGTATATTTCAATACACTTATATGAACCATCATCACATAATTCCTTTGGATGATCTATTAAATCATTCTACTATTGATGCTTTCATATTAAGTAATATTTAATATTCTACTTATGCATGAATTTTCCAATGTCTATTAAAAGATTCTTGGATGACTGGATGATTGTAATCCATTTGTAAGTTTTTTGGTACTCGTAACATTTCAAAAATATTTACACAGCCTAGGTTTTTTCGAGTGCAACTTTTATTTTCAACGGTATTGACCATAGAAACTTTGTGAATGAATCATTTAAAGTCTACAATAATCAATAATTTCTATTTTCTGTAGAATAGTTTCCCATTTCAGCTAAATCAGCTCCATAAAAGATCAACTATTCCTTTCATTACATATCTACAATGCACAAACAATTTTCGAGATTTAGTATAGAGTTCGATTACTAAATTTCTTTTTGAAGACATTAAGTTGTTTTACAGATTTTTTGGAGAGTGTTGTGATCTACTTGATGCACTTTCAGCTATTTATACTATCATGTAGTTAATTTTCCAATCTATAAATTTTATTGTTCAGCTGTTCAATTTGTTTTTTCAAAAGATGATTTAATTTTTAGTATGTGTTTTTTCAATTTTATAACTATCTTCTATCTCTAATTGTATTTCACGTTGTACTCCATCAATTTGCATTTTAATATATTCTTGAATTATATTAATTCCTTAAGCTGTATTATTAATTTGTCCTATAGTTTATCGTTTTGAGTTTCCAGAAACAATTTACTGATAACATCATTCTCCGTCAGTGAATGATGATGATTCTCTATCCATGTATTAGTAGAAATTACATATTTTATATAGTTTTCAAAATAAAATTTCTCATAGTATTTCCATGTTTTATTATCATTCATTAAAGAAAATAAAGCTACTATTAGAGCCTATATTTGACCATCAACTTGTATTTTATCTTCATTTAGTTTTAGGTTACTATCACCAAACTTCCATTCATTATTCAAATCTTAATGTGGGCCATAGTTTGTATCTAATTCAATTCTTCCTTCCAAGACTGATAAATGAGTATAAGTGTCTTCAGAATTGGAAGTCTATGAGTAAAAATCATCTTCATCATCCTCGTCATCATTCTCAGTATTAGCATCATTAAATAAGATGATATCATCAAATATTGTTCCTTCTGAAAGTTTCTTCGGTGAACTTGTCTCTATATTGACTGATGGCTTTAAACTTATATTATTTTCAGCTTCTATCTTGATTTTACTTTCTTCTTTCTTGTGAATTCTTTCAATATTTCTAGAACTATTTATGAATTCTTTGAGAGGTTCTGGTATAGGTTTAAATGTATCTTTTCTAGCTCACAAGTATCTATTTCACCAGTTTTTATACTACTTGTCAACACCAACTGTTTTAAAATTTTCTCATCCATGTTTAGCAAATAAGAGGTATCAGCTATTAGATTAGGTATCAGCTATTAGATCAGGTATCAGATCAGGTTATCAGGTAGCTGGTCTGGTTTTCAGATCAGCTTATCAGGACCTGGTCTGGTTTTCAGATCAGCTTATCAGGACCTGGTCTGGTTTTCAGATCAGCTTATCAGGACCTGGTCTGGTTTTCAGATCAGCTTATCAGGACCTGGTCTGGTTTTCAGATCAGCTTATCAGGACCTGATCTGGTTTTCAGATCAGCTTATCAGGACCTGGTCTGGTTTTCAGATCAGCTTATCAGGACCTGGTCTGGTTTTCAGATCAGCTTATCAGAACCTGGTCTGGTTTCAGATCAGCTTATCAGAACCTGGTCTGGTTTTCAGATCAGCTTATCAGGAGCTGGTCTGATTTTCAGATCAACTTATCTGATTCAGATTGGGTCATCAGTTTACAAGTAGCTGCCTATTTATAACATTTATATGAATGCAGTTTAAGGTCAGATGAAAAACGAAAAAGTAAACTTTTATGCAGTCAAATTCTCTTTTTTTCTATAACGATCATCGTTTAATTCAATATCGTTGCTTATAATCAAAATTCATATTTATCCTTCCAACATGCATTTTATTTGTCTCATCTTACTTAAACATTATAATTACATTATGATTATCTGATATAAAATGTTTGGTGATTCTGGTATAAGTTTGGCATCAGCAGAATGCATCAACATTCTTATCTCACTCCATACAAAAATATGTTTCTCACATCTAACATCGTTAAATATCATATCGGAATTACTTTTAGCTTTGTTAGGAGAAATAACAGATTCAGTATCTGTAAATGTGTATTATCCCATTCCTTCAATTAATGAAATTATGTAATTTCTTTAAGTATCCATATTTAGGTTGATAGAGAGATTTTGAGTATTAATATGTAGATGTTTTAAAATTTTATTTCATTAAGACTTAGCAAACCAATCATATCATATTTTTTATTTTATTTTTTTACAATTTGACATACCAACTATTTTTGCGCAAATAAAATTTGGTAGAAGGGAACTATGACTTGTTTTTGAACTAACGTTTGATGAATCATCAAAAATTTCGTACCATCCTATTTTTAGGTTGTTTCACTAACCACATTTGTGTAACTAAATGCATTTCATAAATATTATCTCTTCTTAAAAAAATAAAATAATACAGCTATACGATATCAGAAAATATTTTCTGAAATCGTGTAGATGTATTATTTTATTTTTTTAATAAGAGATAATGATGTATACTCACATTCAAAACAACATAAAACTATCATTTGTTTTGATTATGAGTATACGTCAATATTTATGAAATGCAATTAGTTACACAAATGTGGTTAGTGAAACAAAGTATATTTTAACAGCCTTATTTATAAAAATTATTAAGACTTTATAAAGGCTTTTTTAGAAAAATTTTTTATGAAAATTTGTCTAAAAAAAACCTTTATAAAGTCTTAATAATTTTTATAAATAAGACTGTAAGAGTTTAAAATCAATATTTTTATTATAATACTGGTTTTAAACTCTTAAAATATACTTTGTTTTGACTATGAGTAGGGACCATTATCTCTTATATAGGAAAAATAAAATAATACAGCTATACGATACCAGAAAATATTTTCTGGTGTCGTATAGCTGTATTATTTTATTTTTTCTAAATAAGAGACAATATTTATGAAACACATTTCATAAATATTGGTGCATACTCATAGTCAAAACAACCTAAAAATAGGATGGTACGAAATTTTTGATGATTCATCAAACGTTAGTTCAAAAACAAGTCATAGTTCCCTTCTACCAAATTTTATTTGCGCAAAAATAGTTGGTATGTCAAATTGTAAAAAAATAAAATAAAAAATATGATATGATTGGTTTGCTAAGTCTTAATGAAATAAAATTTTAAAACATCTACATATTAATACTCAAAATCTCTCTATCAACCTAAATATGGATACTTAAAGAAATTACATAATTTCATTAATTGAAGGAATGGGATAATACACATTTACAGATACTGAATCTGTTATTTCTCCTAACAAAGCTAAAAGTAATTCCGATATGATATTTAACGATGTTAGATGTGAGAAACATATTTTTGTATGGAGTGAGATAAGAATGTTGATGCATTCTGCTGATGCCAAACTTATACCAGAATCACCAAACATTTTATATCAGATAATCATAATGTAATTATAATGTTTAAGTAAGATGAGACAAATAAAATGCATGTTGGAAGGATAAATATGAATTTTGATTATAAGCAACGATATTGAATTAAACGATGATCGTTATAGAAAAAAAGAGAATTTGACTGCATAAAAGTTTACTTTTTCGTTTTTCATCTGACCTTAAACTGCATTCATATAAATGTTATAAATAGGCAGCTACTTGTAAACTGATGACCCAATCTGAATCAGATAAGTTGATCTGAAAATCAGACCAGCTCCTGATAAGCTGATCTGAAAACCAGACCAGGTTCTGATAAGCTGATCTGAAACCAGACCAGGTTCTGATAAGCTGATCTGAAAACCAGACCAGGTCCTGATAAGCTGATCTGAAAACCAGACCAGGTCCTGATAAGCTGATCTGAAAACCAGATCAGGTCCTGATAAGCTGATCTGAAAACCAGACCAGGTCCTGATAAGCTGATCTGAAAACCAGACCAGGTCCTGATAAGCTGATCTGAAAACCAGACCAGGTCCTGATAAGCTGATCTGAAAACCAGACCAGGTCCTGATAAGCTGATCTGAAAACCAGACCAGCTACCTGATAACCTGATCTGATACCTGATCTAATAGCTGATACCTAATCTAATAGCTGATACCTCTTATTTGCTAAACATGGATGAGAAAATTTTAAAACAGTTGGTGTTGACAAGTAGTATAAAAACTGGTGAAATAGATACTTGTGAGCTAGAAAAGATACATTTAAACCTATACCAGAACCTCTCAAAGAATTCATAAATAGTTCTAGAAATATTGAAAGAATTCACAAGAAAGAAGAAAGTAAAATCAAGATAGAAGCTGAAAATAATATAAGTTTAAAGCCATCAGTCAATATAGAGACAAGTTCACCGAAGAAACTTTCAGAAGGAACAATATTTGATGATATCATCTTATTTAATGATGCTAATACTGAGAATGATGACGAGGATGATGAAGATGATTTTTACTCATAGACTTCCAATTCTGAAGACACTTATACTCATTTATCAGTCTTGGAAGGAAGAATTGAATTAGATACAAACTATGGCCCACATTAAGATTTGAATAATGAATGGAAGTTTGGTGATAGTAACCTAAAACTAAATGAAGATAAAATACAAGTTGATGGTCAAATATAGGCTCTAATAGTAGCTTTATTTTCTTTAATGAATGATAATAAAACATGGAAATACTATGAGAAATTTTATTTTGAAAACTATATAAAATATGTAATTTCTACTAATACATGGATAGAGAATCATCATCATTCACTGACGGAGAATGATGTTATCAGTAAATTGTTTCTGGAAACTCAAAACGATAAACTATAGGACAAATTAATAATACAGCTTAAGGAATTAATATAATTCAAGAATATATTAAAATGCAAATTGATGGAGTACAACGTGAAATACAATTAGAGATAGAAGATAGTTATAAAATTGAAAAAACACATACTAAAAATTAAATCATCTTTTGAAAAAACAAATTGAACAGCTGAACAATAAAATTTATAGATTGGAAAATTAACTACATGATAGTATAAATAGCTGAAAGTGCATCAAGTAGATCACAACACTCTCCAAAAAATCTGTAAAACAACTTAATGTCTTCAAAAAGAAATTTAGTAATCGAACTCTATACTAAATCTCGAAAATTGTTTGTGCATTGTAGATATGTAATGAAAGGAATAGTTGATCTTTTATGGAGCTGATTTAGCTGAAATGGGAAACTATTCTACAGAAAATAGAAATTATTGATTATTGTAGACTTTAAATGATTCATTCACAAAGTTTCTATGGTCAATACCGTTGAAAATAAAAGTTGCACTCGAAAAAACCTAGGCTGTGTAAATATTTTTGAAATGTTACGAGTACCAAAAAACTTACAAATGGATTACAATCATCCAGTCATCCAAGAATCTTTTAATAGACATTGGAAAATTCATGCATAAGTAGAATATTAAATATTACTTAATATGAAAGCATCAATAGTAGAATGATTTAATAGATCATCCAAAGGAATTATGTGATGATGGTTCATATAAGTGTATTGAAATATACAAAGAATTACTTAATGTACTCGTATACAATATAAAAGTTCATCTCACTATTTAAATGTTTCCGATTAAAGTTAACTTAACAAATGAGAAAAAGCTGCTAAATATAATAATTTGAAGATGAACAAAATATTGAAATTTAATGAAAGTAAAATATATAATTAAACAGGAAAAATCTAGTTTGGTTTGTATTTTTGAAGGAATGATTAGGAATGATAGGTCTTAAGAAAGATAATTAACTTAATATACTGGAAATTCTCTAAACTTGTTGGCCTGTATGAAATATTGTGAAAACTTAAGCGTTCAAAATAAATTAATATTCAGTAACACATAATATTATCACTTTTTATAGTGAAAATTGTACATTTTCCATTTCGAAAGCTCTAGCAAGCGAAATTTTAAAATATGCTCATGGGCTATTATAATAGATCTTCACTCTATTCATTTCTATAGCTATCAAATCTTTAGAAAATATAGACAAACTACATAAATTGGACTTAGATTTCCAATCTTTAAGAATGTATATGTGTATGAATTAGTATCAAACAAACTTACTGAATAAATATGGACATCAACTGGAATCATGCTGAAGCATACATAAATTGTAAAATGCAATATCAGCAGATCTTACTTTATATCTGTATCTGTATGAGTATAAAATAAATTTACAGAAAAAATATTGAAAGCATGCCGAAGCATGCAAATTTAAAAGAATTCCTCACGTCATATAATTTTGTAAGTAAAGAAATATTATGATTCTATGCTAAATGAAATACATAAATATGTATCTACTTTGTAAAAGAATAAAAAGAGCGAAATTGTAAATTCTAATAGTATAGATTTTTAACTGAAACACCACTACATCTCGGACGCTTGCGTCACTAAGGACAAAAGCATGCTAAGACATGCATGTTAGAAAAATATAAAAACCTGATAGAAGGTGATGAGAACCTTTTTTAAGTGAGAAATGATTACATCTGAATGTGATACAACCCAGCCTACGTCAACAATAACTTCAAGGGGTCAACCAGCAAACCTCATGTAGAAAAACTCGATGTAAAAATTCTCTCAAACATAGTTATTCTAATGTTTCTGACACTATGAAAACACAGACGGTGAATTTATGGTGGAGGTAACTGAATTATTTGAGATAGATTTTCTAGAATAGTTGATTATTAAACATGTATTTCTTTGTAGATAAAGTAATTTCTCTATACATACATACATATATTTACCTATATGTATAAATGAATACGTTTAAAAATTATATAAATATTCTCTTTTTCAAGTAGTAAAATCTGATAAAATAGTAGTGATACATTAAAAGAAGAAAAAAAAATATTAAAAAGAGAGACTGAGTATCACACTTTGTCTGACAGGTAAATAAAGCGCACTTAAAAATATCAGAAATATATACACAATACGCTGAAATTTAATAAAATAAGAAAAAAATCATCTAGAACATCAAATAAAAGCCATAGGCGAGTAATCTTCATAAGATAAACATATACCTTATTAATGAAAATATATTATCAGTATGAAGTAACACAATTTGAGGAATTAAAATTTTAACATTTAATTGTCCCTTAACGCTGACAAAGAGTAGACAGATATGTTGACATAGAAAGTCATCTTGTATACTAGAGGAACCGTTGAGAGGCCAGACCTAAATTGTAAGAAAACGATTTCGTGTTCTGTTGATCGCTATTCAAGAAGAAAACAAGTTTCCTCATTATGATTTAACTAATTTAAAAGTACATTTAAATTTAGTTTCATATCTAAATGATGATGATCTTAACATAAAAATTAAAAATAAACGTTATACAATTCTATATTATATGTACTCGCATCTAAGATTCCAACAAAGCTATTATATGAAAGAATCTCAAACACTTCCAAATGCACTAAAGTTTAAGATAAAAGTTCCTTTTATTCAATAGCGGCTCAATTGATATAGAAATTTAATATGAAACAGTAAGCAATGACCTCAGCTACTGCATTTTTACTAATGATCGAATAATAGAAAGTCCTGAAAGTCTTATAAATTAAGTAAGGTTTCGAATGATGTTCATTACAAAAAAAAGTAGCGGATGTTTTTCGCAATAATGAGTATAACAATTTCATTATAAAACCACCATTTGATTTTAAATGTTTATCAATAAAAAAGGAAAGAGAAGCAAAGTGGTTAAAAAAAGCTGGACTGCTGGATCAGTTTCATTTCAAAGCGTTTATAATTTTTTAAAGCCAATGCAAGATGTCCTAAAATATATGAAAAAGGTGAAGAAAAAATATGATAGTTGGAAAAAATTTTACACCGAAAAATTTCTAACGTTGACTATATAGGATACATCAACTTTAAACAAATGGAAATAAAATATATTAAATATTTATACTATATTTACTACAACTAGAGAGGAATTAAATTTTACTTAAAACAGAAACTCCTCACAAACTTTTAAGTAAATACATCTAAAAATTAAAAGAACGCTTTTTTAATTTCAAATAAAAAAACTATCGAGATATTTCACATCTATACACAAAAGACCAGGCGAATATTTACAACAGCAACAACAGCACATGACAAAAAAAATGTATTTAAACAGGGAGCCCCAGACTTATTTGTATGTACATACATACATACATAAAATCAATTTGTAGATCCATATGTACATATGTACACATATTTTCAAATTTCTTACCCATGCTCAAGTATTTATTGGATTTTAACAATCACACTTACATATCTACATCATGAAAACATACAAACCGTTCTCCAAGCTACTGACGCTTGAAGACGAAAGTCGAAGAAGACAAATGTACTTAAATAAACAAACTTATCACAGACCAGTCAAACTCTATCGCGCATACACACATACACACACACAAAATCTCCATGATCGTACGCAAGAATTTTGCAAAATCTGAAATTAATATTTATACAAATATAAACAAATTTCTGACCGACAGACTTTAACACTGGACAAATTTAAGCTTGATAAAATATAAAGCAATCTCATCCTCCAATATGAAAAACATACTAGGATTAGGGAAGTTCAGATATATGATAATATTTTCTAGCAAAAAATGTTCATATGAGAAATAATTTATTTCAACGTACATATAAATACTAGGGTGAGAAAATCACATACACACACACACATACCAAAATTCATCTACGAAAAATTAAACCTATTTCAACAACGCCCCTCCCCTCACAAATCACAGTCAGCCTAAAGTTCTTACAGATATATATACACAAAATCTCAAGGTAACATACAATCTATCAATCTCACAACCTAAATCACGATTAGCCTTAAACTCATATAGACATACATATATGCACACAGATACGTATACATATACATGAACACCTTCACCTCACGTCTCATTAATCATGATCAGCCTTAAACTCCTACATATATACACACAAATTGCGCGGTTATATTACATGAACACTTCGCCCCTCATAAATCACGATAAGCCTTAAGTTTCCTACAGATATACATACACTAATTCTCGAAGTCACATACAATCGATCAATCTCAACAATTTAAATTACGATCAGCCTTAAACTCGTACAGACATACATGTACAAAAATTCCTACAGACATATAAACACCCAAATTCTTATAGATACATATTACAACAACACCGCCCGCCTACCTCAAATCAAGGACAGCCTTAAACTCCTACATATACATACATACACACACACACACACACATAGGCACATTCTATCTATCTATCACAACAACACCCTCCCCCACCTCAAATCAGAATCAGCCTTAAACTCCTACGAACATACATATACACAGATTCCCACGGATACGTATTACATGAACACTCTCACCTCACCTTTGATAAATCACAGACAGCCTTAAACTCTTACAGACATACATACATACATGTACACAGATTCCCACGGATACATATTACAACAACTCCCCACCCTCCACCAGTCGATCTCCCGCAAATACATCCCGCCCCTCCACGAAGCCCAGCTTGATTTAAATTCCAACAAGCATATACGTCACCGAATTCTCATGGTTACATATTACAAAACACCCTCACCTACCCAAATCACGGTCAGCCTTAAGGTCTCACAATCTAGACACACCCCACCCTCTACCAATCACAGCCAGACTTCAATTTCTACAGCTAGACATACCCTCAAATTTTCCGTCGGCATTAGGAAAAATCATTTCCATGATTTTCCCGTCGGCATTTGAAAAAACTAAACATGTTTTCCCGTTGGCATCAGGAAATCATACACATATAAAAGCCTCAAACCTATAAACCCCTTAATATATTCCTACAAAATATTCCGCACACAAATTCCCACGGATACATATTACAACAACACCCGCCCCCACCAAACACAGGCTGCCTTAAAGATACACCCGCAAATTCCCACGGTTACATGTTACAAAAACCTCACCTGCCCAAATCACGGACATCAACAAATTTCCACAGTCTAACAACAATCATAACTTTCCCGTCGGTATTAGAAAAAATAAAGATGTTTTCCCGTCGGCATTAGGAAAAATCATACAAATATAAAAATCTTAAAGCTATAAACCCCCTTAATGTATTCCCACAAAATATTCCACGCACAAGTTCCCACGGTCATACATACATACATACATACATACATATACTTAATATAAACAAAAAAAGTTAATATAAACAAAAAACTCCTAATGTAAACAAATTTCCAAGAATTTTAAAATTTCAGCCAAAATTTTAAAATTTCAGCCAAAATTTAACAATTTCAGCCACAATTTAACAATTTCAGCCCACAATTTAACAATTTCAGCCACAATTTAACAATTTCAGCCCACAATTTAACAATTTCAGCCACAATTTAACAATTTTAATTGTCCCCGAATTGGCAATTCCCTACTACTAATATGGCGATAACAAATGATGAAGAATTGGCAATTATTTTAGGAGGAATTTAAATAGCCTGTAATTTGGAAGCTGGCTCATTAATTCTGGAAGCAGATAAAAAATAAAGAAAAGCAGATCTTTTTGGGTCAAGCTACAACTTTGTCAATATTGATAGCAAAAAATCAGGAGTCCCTATAAGTTATTCTTAAAAGTGAAAACAAATTTTTACTTGCAACAAAAAAGTGTACGAAATAACTATTTTTTGGGTATAAGATGTTAACAAGATTTGTTCGGTAGACTCTGAGCTACATTATCACCGTATATATAGTTTAGAGCTAGCTGAATAAGGTGTTGGCCAAAAACTGAGGACACAATTTTCTTAGGGCGCACATATTTTCTAAATCTTTGGAGGCCCATAAAAAAAATTGATCACCAAATTCATGAAACTGAGTATAGGGTTTTACTACCCTTTGGTAATACTATCGAACCTATACTGTCCAGTCCGTGTGTATTTATTTAATAATAAACTGCCTTAGTCATAAAAAATATTTAATGCTTATTTAGATTATTTAACTCTTAATTGAAATATTTCCATACAAAATACGTTATTTAAGCTTTGAATAACCATCAAATATTTTTACAAATAAGGCAGTAAATATTTTTTTTAATAAATCCATATCTATTTACTGAAAATTAAAATTAAAAAATTGTTTTTAATATCTTTTATAAATTCATGTGAAGATATGTTTATAGTTCTAAATAGTTATACTATCCACAATTATATTTTGTAACTTCTTTTTATAAGAATTAAATAAAATCTTGTTCATGTTATTTCCAAAAAACAAGGAAGTAAATAAACATTTTTGAAATAACTTAGATGAAACATAAAAACTATTATTAAACTTAAAAAAAAATGGTTAAATTAAACAATTTTTTTGAACCCTAGGTCTGTTTAAAGTTTGTTGGCGTGACCAACCCCCTTCTTTAAAATTCATGTTTCCACGACGATGGCCAACTAAAAACTAAATACGCTCTGTTTAAAAAAAAACGCCGAACCAGTGATTTCGCATGTGCATATGTATTGGTTTTGTGCTACTAATGCGGGGTTGAAGCTGGTTGAAAAATGATGCCAAATACAAAACCACTCTCTTCACCGAATTTGCCAATAAACTGGTATGTTGTACCAGCATAATTATGCCCGTGTAAACTACCTCATTGAAAGGAATCGAGACATATCTGAAGGCTTGGGTTGTTTTGTCAGTAATTTAGATATTAAACTAAAAAAATATAATTATAATATAATATAATTATTATATAATTATAATATAATTTATTATTATATATAATATAATACAATTATTGATTTTTTTTCTCTCTATACAAATAAGTATCAGATGTAAAATATATATATATAGAAAAAAAGAAAGAAAAAAATCATTATATATAATTTTGTGTGGACCTTTAGAATGGACAAAAGTAGGGCCAAAAATCCAGTTCAATGGGAAGTTAAAGAAAAGGAGCTAACTATGGAGGAACGAATAAAGTATTTAAAACAGATTTGGGAATTAATAGGTATAGAAGGAACTCCGACAGAAGACGATGTGCTAAATAAACCAAATATTGAACAAGAAACAGGTTTACTCATTTTTAGAGTGGTGAATCTTAAGAGGAAAATTTAAAAATTTTACTTATGAAAAAAAAAATTTTTTTAAAGTATTGAAGTATTTAATTTATTTTTTAATATGGGTAAAACGGAATCAAAACTGGAAAAACCCAATGCAAACGTAATTACCAATTTAGAAATCATAGGTCAGAAATAAATTCATTATGTATACTAATGCTAATTTTGGTAATAATTTCAGTAATAAACTTGTTGCTTAAAATATATTTGTCACATAAAAAAGCTTTAAGGAAAAAGTATTCTAGTAGGGCAAATTATTTAGTTAAAATCTAACAGATATATTAAAACACAAACAATATAGATAGAATAAAAGGAATTTATATAATAGTTCATTCAGACAAAGAAATGTAATAATTCATCAATTACGTATTAACAAAACAAAAAAATTAAGAAAATTAAAGAGAAAAGAAAAAGAAGTTATTAAAATTATTTAATAACAATAATATTTAATAGCAAAAAGTATAAAAATAATAGATATACTAGCAATGGAATAAGACAAAAATTTAGCAACTGTACTCATAGAAATGGAAACCACGAAAATAGTTAGAAAAACTCGGACTTTCCCCTAAGATCAATGCAACAGGAAAAGATAACTATGTTGCCGATGCTCTATCGCGAATTACAATAAAAGATCTTAAAAACATGAATAATAAAATTTGTTCTATATTAAAAGTCACGACAAGATCGATGACCAATACAGAAAAAGAAAAGAATAGTGATACATTAAATAAAAAGCATAAATTTGTTAAAAATAAAGGTAATGATAAGCCCAGTATGTATGTACCTTTAACAAACACTGACAGTAGTATAAATATAGGGATACTGGCGCAATGTATTTTCTCCATAAGGAACGATATTCCAATATATGTATTTTCCCATAAGGAAGGATATTCCAATACATGTATTTTCCCATAAGGAATGCTATTCTAATACATGTATTTTCCCATAAGGAAGGCTATTCCAATACATGTATTTTCTCCATAAGGAGCCTTCTAATACATGTAGGGAAGGATATTCCAACACATACATATATTTTCTCTATAAGGCTACTTCAAAAATTGTTGCGATTCCAATACATACTTATACTTTTTTTTTCATTTATAGTTTCCTACAACAAAGTTAACTTCAAATGAGATATTTTTTTCCTCCCCCATAATAAGTTGAACAAAGAACAACGTCAATGAAATTCTCATTTGAGTAGTTTTCATTAAAAACTAAAAATGAGAGTTTGACTAACCAACAGAAATTGATATAAAAGAAACTTTAGAAATTAATTTTTAGTTATTTATCTTCAAAGTTACTTAAAATTACGTTCAACAATATGGTAAGTACGCAGTTTCACAAAATATTATTTAATATTATATTGGCGTCTTAGAAATACATACATACATATATACATATATATGTATATACATATATATATATATATATATATGTATGTATGTATGTAATTCTAAAAACATATTATAATAATAAATAATATTTTGTAAAACTGCGTACTTACCATTTTGTTAGACGTAATTTCAAGTAACTTTGAAGATTAAGAAAATAGATTTAGGAGATAATGTAACCATAGTAGATAAGAAATCAAACAAAGAGCAAATAGTTCATAAGAATAGACTTAAGCCGTATAAAAGTAAATAAGTTAATATATGCGTATGTCCGGACTACAAACATATAAATAAATAATTTTACTATATACTTTAAAATAACAAATTGTAAAAGAATGTCCATAAAACTGACGTTATATGAACATTCTTCCGAAAAGTGGAGGTGTAGTGTACCATAATTTAATTATTTTAAACCAACACGCTATAACATGAATGCACTATCTTACAGGCATGCACTAAACTGAGAAAGTGTCGAATGTCACCTAAAAAGTCTAACTGCACTTGACATTTTATTGTGTGCCGCTGGCTATTGCATTGACACTTAAAGAATTCAAAGCTATTGATTATGAGGTTTCCAAGAATAAAATAAATAAAAAAACGATGTTTAGCTTCCAATTTCTAATAGAATAATAATAATTTTTTTATTTTAATTTTATTCAAAACCCAACTTATCATAATTCAACAATCCTACTTAAATTAATATACATACAGTACAATTCTCTTTTTAATATCAATGTTGCTTTTGCTATGTACACCAAGAAGCGCTTTCATGTGCATTCAACACACCTCCTCAAAAGTAACGTTAATTCATACAAACTTAAACATATGTACATATATATACATCTACTGTAACGTAATTTTTTTTTTTTTTTTTTAAAGAGAAGTAACACTTAGGCAATCAATGCCTACTACTATTACTAGGTGTTGCCTTCTTTAGGAAAGGGATATTGATAGAGAAGACAGGTGGTGAAAGATAATAAAGATAAGTTGAATATTCTTGGAAAATAATATGATCCAACATTTGTTGCTTGGATTCGTGAAAAAGAAACAAAATAAGTAACGCATAAAATCATAATCTAATATTAAGTATATATGTATAAAAATAATTATTCAATTAGCCCTCAAACTTATAAATCTCCTCCATATAAATTTCCTCCTTTAGAGTTCCATTCAAGAAAGCAGTTTTCACATCCATATGGTGAATTATCAAGTCATATTGATTTGAAATAGCTAAAACTAACCGAAAACTAGAAATTCCCGCTACTGGTGCAAATGTTTCGTCATAATCGACTAAATATTCCTAGTAAACCCGCGAGCTACAAGGCGAGCCTTGTATATAATTGCCTTGCCAAACTCATCGTGTTTAATTGTAAAAACCCATTTACAACCAACTATATTCTTATCCTCGGGTTTTGGTACAAGAGACCAGGTTTGATTTATGAGGTGAGAGTTAGACCTATCCTCTCTATTTCTGATCTGATCACTATATGAATTTGGAATGCTACTAAAGAAATGTTGTGCATTCATAATGCAAGCATTGAGAAATGTATATGATTTATAGGGCCTATCCTTTAACCTTTCACTTCGTCGAATCTTTCCCACTGCTATAGTTTTACTAGGCCACCTGTTTTCCGTACTTTCTTTCCGAAATTAACCAAGTGGCTCTTCCGTATTCTCTTTCCGGAAATTATCTTGTACCTCTTCCGTACTCTCATTCGGGAAGTTTTCTTGTATCACTTCCGTACTGTCATTCGGGAAACTCGACTCTTTTTCTTCCGTACTCTCATTCAGGAAGTTAAGCTAAGTATTATTTAGTTGTTCACTTTCATTCTGGAACGCAGATTCTTTTGATTGTACAGCTCTAGAATTGACCATGTTGGTTTCATCTCTTACCACAATAAACTTTTTCGATTCCTCAAACCATAATTTAAGACCATTTGTCATCAAATTTTCTTTTTCTCGTTCTATTATGAACATATACTTTTGAACCAAATATTCTTAAATATTTTATTTTAGGTTTTTTGTTGTGCCACATTTCAAAAGGTGTTTTATCACTATTTCTTAATACACTACTTGGGCTTCTGTTTATTAAATATGTTGCTGTCAAAACAACTTCACCCCAAAAACTCTTATCTAATTTAGCACCACTAATCATTGCAAGGAGCCTTTTCAGTAATGGTTCTTATCATACGTTCAGCAACACCATTTAATTGCGGCGTGCATGGGACTATGAGGTGATAAGTGATTCCTTTTTCTACGCAGTATTCACGCATCTCATTAGACAAATATTCTCTGCCATTATCAATATAAAAATTTACAACTTTTAAATTGAAATGAGCCTCGCTGTTTGCGACAAAATCTTTAAATATGGCAAAAACGTCAGAGCTATATGTAATCAAATAAGTTGCACAATAATGTGTAAATTGATCAACAAATATTACATAATATTTTTCTAATCAATAGTAGAATGAACAAATAAAGGTCTCCTAATATAATCTTTGTTTTTAAATTTCTCAAATGGTAATGTTGCTTGCTTTCCGTTTATACAAGCCTCACAGAGTTCTCCCTTCAACTGTAAATTTTCTAAAAGATTTATATCTTCAAACATATTATTCCGTTTTATTTCTAAAAACTTCCCTTTACTTATATGCCCTAATCTCTCATGCCACAACTGATACTCGTTGTTACATTTTATATTCACTTAAAATGCTTTTTGACATAATAAAAATTTAACAGTAGGTACATTTAAAATAAAATTACCTTCAATTATTACTTTCCCATTCATAGTAACCTTCACACCTCCTGCATTAAATTCAATTATCATGCCAACATCTTGCATCTTCTTTACAGACAACAAATTATGAGGTATATCTTCACAAAACAGCACATCTTCCAGTGTAATTTGCTGTTGCAATTTGTTGAAAAGTCTTAGAATGCCTTTAGCATTGTAAGAATATGTCTATGGGACATATTCTCCGCATTTTGCCACTGCAATCTCAATAGGCGACTCCAAATCAATGTAATTAGTAAACAAGTTCTTATCATTGATCATATGGTCCGAAGCTCCAGAATCCAAAATAAACGAAATACCACCTTCCTTAGGAATACATTTTCTCTTTGTCATCATAAACTCGAAACATTTTTCTTGTTGGACGGCCGCCATTTGAGAATGCTTATCTGTTTGGTCATCGAGCCGTGGTTGATTATTTAAAATTCTCTTAAAATAGAAGCAGTTTTTTTTTATATGCCCCATCTTACCAAAATGATGGCACTTTTGTTTAGGTTTAAAATTGGGTTTGTAAAATTTGTGCTTCTTTCCGTCTTTAAAGTTAAATATTTTCACTTTATCTTGATATTTCTGCCGGCGGTTTTTAATTTTATCTCATGATCAAGTAAACGGTTTTTGACAAACGCCAACGTTAAATTGTCCTCAGACAAGGTTTTAAGAGCAGTTATAACTCCATCATAAGAGGATGGTAACATCAATAATAAGTGCGATACTTTGTCTATTTCGTTCATTTTTGCACCTGATGCTAACAATTCGGTGATAAAATCATCAAAAATATTAAAGTGGTTTAATAGCGTAGATCCACTTTGTAATTTAGGCGATAAAAGCTATTTTCGAACAGAAAGCTGCGATGCTAGACTCTTTCGCTCATAAATTGCATCCAAATTGGCAAAAATTTGTTTTGTGGTGCTTCCATCATTTGCAAAGCCAAGAAAAGAATCACTTAAAAATTCAATTCCTATACCTTTAGCCTTTCCTTTTTGTTTGTCCATTGTTCAGTAATCCTTTCAGGAACCTCATCATCAACGACTTATAAAGCATCCATTTCGGCCAATAGTGCTCGAACTCGAAACTTCCAAATGGAATTATTTTCACCATCAAAAACTTTAATATTCCTTTTCGAATTGTCCATTGTAATAGTCTGTGAATTCGGCATTCTCGGCTTAAAACAAAACGCTGTCAATGACTTTGACAGTTCTTAATTTTTTTTATTGTTCTTTATAAATTTACGTATTAGGTGAATGGGCCCATAACCTATTGGTTATGAGGTTTCAAAGAATAAAATAAATAAAAAAACGATATTTAGCTTCCAATTTCTAATAGAATAATAATATTTTTTTATTTTAATTTTATTTAAAACTCAACTTATCATAATTCAACAAGCCTACTTAAATTAATATACATACAGTATAATTCTCTTTTTAATATCAATGTTGCTTTTGCTATCCACACCAAGAAGCGCTTCCATGTGCATTCAACAAAAGCCATGCATTGGCAATACACACTAAGTAATTGTTATACTAAAATATGCCGCATGCTATTGTGTGTGTGTGTGTGTGTGTGTGGCGCATGTCATTTTCTACTATGGGAAAGTAATTTATTATTTAAAATGTATATAATTGTTTTTCTCTTAATCAGGTTCAAGGTCAAGGTGACCTGAAAAACAATTATATCAAATTTCTAAGGTCGAAGAAAAGTTATCAACATACATTTAAAATGTATCGTATATCATTTTATTTTCCCATAAACAATTTTAAAATTATTAAACATTTAGAAATAAGATATTGAGTGAATTTTAGTAAATCACTCATTTTTATAATATAGAATCTTCTCAAGTCAGACTAATTTGTAAAATAATGTCAATTAAAAAACCTTATTCTGAGGAGTTCCACCAGAGAGGTCTAAGAAAATTAATAAATAAAAAATATTCTTAGGAGCTCCACCCGAAAGCTCTAAGAAGAAAGTAAATATAATAAAAGCATTTTATTCACTACACTTTAGTGACTGATGCTTCTAAATCAGGAATTGGCTGTTGTTTCACACAGAATGGTAAGCCTATCGCGTTTGCGTCTAGAAGTCTTACTGATGTGGAAATTAATTACGCTCAAATCGAGAAAGAGCTACTGGCTGTCGTGTTTGTATGTCGAAAATTTCATTATTACATATATATCGCAGAAAAATTACTGGGTGCCCCTGTGGCTGAGTGGTAGTGATACTATCCTCTCAGTCCAGAGGTCGTGGGTTCGATTCCCGCCATAGACCACCCTGGATGTTTTCTACAGACAAGCTAATCGCTTCGCGGGTTGTGTTTGTTTCTTCAAAAAAATAATAAAAATAATAATGTTGAAAGCGATCACAAGTCCCTTGTAGAAATAATGTAAAAAGATTTTTGTAAGATCCCATTAGCAAGACTCCAACGTGTGAAATTGAGTTTAATAAAATATAATATAAATGTAAAACATATTCCTGGAAAATACTTATATATTGCAGACTATTTATCACGGTATTATAATAAAGGAACATCTATTTTAGAAATTGAAGATTTAAATGAATTTGTGCACTCTATTAATGTTACAAACAATCGATTAGAAAGCTTTGGAAGAGAGTTAAAACACGATAAGTGTTTATGGGAGTTGAGAAAAGTTTTATTGAATGGATGGCCAAAAGATAAGCTTTATTTAAATAAAGATATTAAATTCTATTGGAAACAGCGAAACGATTTGTTTATTAAAAATTATATTATATTTTTAAACGACAGAGTAATTGTACCAATTGGATTACGTGAAGAAGTCTTATCGCAATTACACGCTTCACATTTGGGAGTAGAAAAAACAAAAAACAGACCTCGTAGTTTATTATATAGGCCAAAGATTGACGAATCAATAGAAAATATTATTGCAAAATGCGCACTTTGTCAAAAGAGCCATTCCTCGAATATAAAGGAGCCACATATGTACCATATGGTTCCAAAATTACCTTACAATAAGCTTGGTATTTACATTTGCGAGTATGCTGCAAAGACATTTCTTATTGTTGCCGATTATTATTCTGATATTTAGATATAATTCCAAACTAAAAAATTGTTTTTCGCAACATGGAATACCGATGGAAATTATCTCCGATAATATGTCATTTAATTCAATTGATCTTAAAAGCTTTTGCAGAAAAAATTATATAAAACTGGGGTGTTACTCTTTATTACGATGCGAAAGAAAAATGGTACGAAATCTAACGATTGGTACTGTCTAATGCGTTTGCGCATTTGGTTTTCGCATGAAGGTATGTAACGAAATAAAAAAAAACTATAAAAGAAACAAGTGTAAAACAAAACCAACTAACGTTCGCCGAAACAGTGAAGAACAAAACAATTATGCCAGAAATAAATACACAAGCACCAATAATTATTAAACCAAAAGAAAAACAAAAGCTACAAAACACAAAAGACGATTTAAACAATAAGGTGGACCCTAGTGGACTAAAAATAACAAATATTGAAAATAGAAATAATGGAACAATAATAATACGCAGTGAAAATGATCGAGAAAGAGAAAAAATAAAAAGCGTGTTGCAGTCAGAAATGAGCGAAAATTATGAAATGAAAGTACCTAATAAAAATAATATTGAAGTAATAATAACAGATATGACATTTAAATATGATGAAGCGGATTTGGTCGAAAAAATTAGAAAACAAAATGAGGCGTTGATAGATAGTGAAGTACAAGTCGTTACGTGTTATGAAACAAAAAAATATAATAAAATAATTTATAATGCAAAAATTAAAGTTGACAGTGAAATTCACGCAAAACTTATGACAGCCAGAAGAATAAATATAGGCTGGGAAGTATGCAGAGTGTTTAATGGAATAGATGTAATAAGGTGTTATAAATGCCACGGATATAATCATAAAGTAAGTGAATGTAGAAATGATGAAATATGTTATAAGTGTCATGGAAACCATAAGTCAAAGGAATGCAATACTGAGATTATGTCGAAGTGCATAAACTGCATCAGAATGAACGATAAACTGCATTTAGACTTAGATGAAAATCATTTCACGACAAGCAGATCATGTCCAGTATATCAAAATAAAATCAGTGTAAAAAAAGAAGAATGGGGTTTAATATATAACAACCAAAGAAATTGAGGGGAACATATACAAACGTCCAAGGATTAATCAATAATTTTAACCAAGTAGAAGTTATAGCTGAACTAAAGAAACCAGAATTCATCATCCTATCCGAAACACACTTAACCAGTGATGTAGAGGATAGAGAGTATAAAAGTGGGTATGACTGTTATGGCGTATTGTCAAAGTCAAGTCGAACTGGGGGGGTTATAATGTATTTTAGAAAGCGGTGGAAACTAATACTTATATGTGAAAAATCTGCAGAGTCTAAATACTGGTTATGCACATATTTAGCGAAACATAATCAAATTACACTTTTAGTTATGGCAATTTACAGATCACCTAGCAGCAGTGAAGTTGAATTTTGTAACGCTTTTGAAGAAATAGTTGAGGAAACATGCGAAAGGAATAATGATGTTGTTATAGCGGGAGACTTCAATATCGATTGGATGAAAGAGGGAACATATAAGAATAGAATTTAACAAATATTAAACGACAATGGATTGCGGCAAATTGTAACCGAATATACAAGAATCACGGCGAATACCAGAACATTAATAGATTATGTCATAACAAACAATGAAAATGTATTGGCGGTAAAAAATGATGAAAATAAGATAGCTGACCATGAAGCGATTGAAATATCGTTGGACGTTATTACACAAGGAGAAACAGCAAAGCGAGAAATTGAAATATTTAAATACAGAAAGAGGTTATTCAATAATGAAATCTATGGAGCTTTAAACTACAATGATAATACTGCTGTAAATAATAATGTACGTATATTCGACACTCTTATTGAAAATACAATAAAAAAGTGCACAATCAGGAAAGAAATCATAGAGAAAAATAATGTTAACAAGTGGTTTACACAAGAGCTAAGAGATATGAAACGCGAAAAAATAGTAAAATACGAAATAGCTAAAAGGGATAATACAGTCAGACCGTGGAACAATTACAAAACAATTCTCAACATCTATAAGAATAAAAGCAATTATGAAAAAAATAAATTTATTAACAGCACAATAAGTAACGCTAACGACCAAAAATCCATGTGGAGAGCAATAAACAATCTAATGTTAAAGAAAAACAAATCTGTGATAACTAGTGTGATATTTAATTTTGAAGAAATTAAAGATAAATATAGCATAGCTAATAAATTCAACGACTATTTTGTCGATAGTATTAAGCTGATTAGATCAGATATAGATCAAGTGCATTACGCGAACCAAATCCCTGTGATAAACTCGACATTTCATTTCCGTGCAGTAAATTTAATAGAGCTGAGACAAATATGTAATAAAATGAATGGAAAACCAGACTACACCAAGCTATCAATCAAAATTATACTTGATAACTGGAACACTATCGGAAATAACCTAATGATTATAATAAATAATTCGTTGGAAACAGGAATTTTTCCTGACAATTGGAAAAGAACTGTAATAACCCCTATTGAAAAGGTATCAAAAACGACAAATTGTGAAGAGTTTCGTCCGATAAATACTCTTAAAATATGTGAAAAGATCCTGGAAAATGTCGTAAAACATCAACTAGAGACGTATATTGAGCATAACAACATTTTATCAAAATATCAATCTGGATTCAGAACAAAATTCTCATGTGAAACAGCTGTTAGCTATGTTGTAAATATATATCTGAAAATTAATAAACTCAAATTAAATGAAAACAAAACTAAAGTAATGCAAATAAATGTGGACAATGAAACAGTAGTTAGAATTAATAACAAAAATATAGAGAACGTTGCTCAAATTAAATATCTCGGATTTATACTAGATAAAGGTTTAACATTTAAAGAACATATTGAATATATATGTAGAAAATTCGGTAAAAAAAATCGGCTTTTTCAAACGTATTAGAAATAAAATCGACAATAAATATATACAATGTGATGATAAAACCTCATTTTGAATTAATGTCAGCAATACTATATACAAGCTGTACAGCAAACCAAATAAATAGACTTCAAAAGCTGCAAAATAAAGCAATGCGTGCAATATTAAAATGTAATCGTTACACATCAATAGACTTCATGCTAGAAACTTTAAGATGGTTTGATATACCAAATCGAATGAAAATGAATACGCTTATTTGTATACAAAAAATGAAAACTGGTAACGCACCCGAGTACCTGACTGAACAACTGAGCTTTGTTGGAGAAACACAACCATATCCACTAAGAAACGCTGAAAACTTTAGGATACAAAGAGCTATAAATGTAGGGATGCAGAGGTCACTCTTTTATAAAGGTCTTAAATTATATAATAGTCTTCCAAACAGCATTAAAGTTGAAACTAATTCAAATGTTTTTAAGAATAAAATTGTTGAATTCCTGAAAATTGATAATATTCATCACAGCTTGTAATATGTACATTGAAATTTTGTAAAAGTATATATAATACTACTAAATAAATACTACTACTACTATTTTTCTTTTCTTTCGCAAGCCTGGTATCACCGCACTTTGTAATGCGAAAGCATCTGTCAAAATCGTCCGATTATCGCAAATATCTTGCGATAGGTAAGTATTAAACGCAAAGGGAGAAAACAATGTGTGTACGTCGAAAAAATATTTATATTTGATATTGAAATTATTTTTAGGGGGAAAAAATTACATTACATTTTGTGATCACATACATATGTATATAAAAATGTAAAATCAAGGTGAAATATAATTAACCAAACCATAGCATTCATACTGTCCTGCAATTTTGTGTTGAAGTGTAAGTGGTTGTTTTGTCCGATCTAACCATCATAAATCAAATTTGATATGGTTGGAATGTAGTATTCTTTCAATGCCGAGCAGACCTCTAAGCAATGTGAGAGTTCTGCGATAGACCTAAGGTATGGTCCTGACCAATAATTTTAATGTAATTTTAATGTCGCGGCAAGTTTTATAATAGTTGGAATCAGTCTTGTCAGATATGGCGATATTTCGCCAAACGTGGCGAAGAAAATTTATTTTTAGCGATGAAAATTTTAAAATGGCGATTGGCTATTTGCTTAGCGATATTTGAACTTCTTGGCGATATTTTTGGCGATATTTTTACGATTTCAATAAAATAGAATAATGTTAAAAATATGAAATTTTTTTGTAACGAATTTTTTCTACAACATAAAATATTTCATGCATGAAATTCTAAATGTTGTGACTCTTTATCTCAAACAAAATTTTCTGAAATTCAAGAATTACAAAATCTCATTTGGTGTTTATAGAACACAGTGGGGAAAACTTTCTTTTATTAATTAGAACCAACATTTTGATAATGAAGCACCAAAAAGCCTGCACGAGTTCTCGCCTATGCCAGCCATACACTACACAAGTTCAGTGCTCAAGTCTGACACTAAGTAAAATGAGCTTGTGACACACACTATACAAGTAAACTGTGCAGTTTTTATTTTAATGCTCCATAATGCAGGCGATTCTTTGTATAATTCTAGGAACTTTGTCCAGAATATTTTTTCGGCGCTCATTTCTAGTTTGGAACTCTTAAAAAATCACTACACAACTGAGCATTTACAACATATACTACACAAGTTCACTGTACAGTTTTACAAACTTGAGGAAATATCAAAATCGTTTTGATATTTACTCAGCTCACTACTTAAATAGCACAACCAGCCCCATACACTACACAGACGCACTGTGCAATGAACTTGTGTAGTGTATGGCTGGCACTAGAGTGTATAAATACAACGATTCTGATGGTACTTACCACTTCAAGGACATGATATGTGTACTTAAATACACATTTAAGTAAATGTTACTTCAGTTTTATCACAAGATTTATATGTATAATAATTGTTATCTTGGTGTTCAAGTTCAATTTATCCTGTTCGGATTGATCTTTTGGAATAAGTTATTTTTAATTATTTTTTTGTATTCCACTATTTATATGTTAATGTAAACAATTTTCTTAATTTTTCTTATATAGTATAATTTTTATGTTTTATAGTATAATTTTTATGTTTTACGATAGACGTTACCTGCTGAATTTAAAATTTAACAATATTTGTAATATAATTACAAAATTAAAAAAGTATTTTTGTAGCTATAATTTAATGTTTTATTATATTGGCGATATTTGGCGATATTCGACAAGGCATTTGGCGACAAGGGTCAAAATAAATCTGACAACACTGGTTGGAATTGCTCTGGATCTCCTTGAAATTTTTATCTCGAGTTGAATAGCGTTTAGAGCATACAGAAACGCTTCCTTATTCAAACGGAAATTTTGAAGAGTATATTGGACTTACATATCTCTTAAGACTCGTCCTACACGGTCGTTTTCCTCATCAAACACTTTTTTACTTTCAATTAAAAGCTGTTACACTTCACTTTTTGCTAACTTTCCTTTTTTGGAAAGACGTTTTTTACATATTCTGGCATTTCATTACTGTCAATCTTTGCCATATTTCCTTTTGCAAAGTCAGTGTTGCCACTTTATCAAAGAATTTTGAGAAAGTAATAGAGAGTACCAAAATGGCATCTCATCGCATTTAGCTTTCGCATCGCAATAGAGAGTAACCCCCCTGGTAACAATGAGTCCAGGGTATGCCCAATCTAATGGCTTTGCAGAAAGGTACGTGGGGATATCACAAAGTTTGATAAAAAGTCTCAGGAAAGTGAAGAACTGTGGCTCGCTTTGCTTGAATACAGAAATACTCCTTTGAAAGAAGTAAATGCATCACCAGCAGAAATTTTGATGAGCAGAAACGCGAACTTTGGTTCCAGCAAAAAGTTCTTTGTATAAGTGTCAAAGTTCGGCAAGTGTCGTGCCGAACATAAATAAGAATATTGATGTAAAGAACCGATATGCTAAGAAATACTATGATCGCGGAGCAAGTGCGAAGCAACCATTTGAAAAAGGGGAGAAAATATGGTACAACCACAATCGAAAAGGATGGATAAAGGCAGAATATTGGAAGCTCATGATGCTCCAAGGTCATATTGGATAAAACTGAAGGATGGCTCGGTGTGTAGAAGAAATGCTCGTTGGCTACGTAAGTGAATTCTAAATTTTATATTTATTTAATGAAATCTTAAGAATTTGTATTTATTTATCTCACTATTACTTAGTATTCTAAAAAAGGAAGATGTTATATGTATATTAGTATGTAAAAAATAGACAACACTGTTACATAAAATGGAATACAAAAAGACAGTTGTCATCTGGATTGAAACATAATAAAACAAAAATAAAACTATTTTTGGGATTGATAAATTTGCATTGCCATTCTCCACTAAATTAACAGTTGACTCATGATACAATTATACAAGGTACTTGCACGACTACAACAAAATTGCAACACCAAGAAACACACGTATTTTGTTGGTAGAAACATACCTATAATTGTCAGAAGCAGATGTCTTTTGTTGTTAAAAATAACAATTACAGGGTAACTAAAGTACAATTGCAGACGCGGCATTCATGAATGATTATAGTCATTCAGTGTTGCCAATATATGTGTAATATACAGAGTGTGTAATTTCTACTCACATGTGTAGGCCTATAATTAGATTCATGTATAATCTGTGTGTAATTCTACTTTGACTTCTATTTTTGTTTAATTTTGTTTTAATTATAACCTACACAAAGGATGTGTAGTGTAATTTTCTTCAATGTGTAATTGGAGACACAGCCATATGCAAATTCATTGGCAACACTGTAATCATTTTATTCACACACATACACTAACATTTTTGCGGCTTGTAAACAAAGTTTGACAAGTTTCTGCATTGTATACATTAAAAGGCTTGGCTTGTGCAAGTACCTTGTATAATTGTATCATGAGTTGACTTTTCAGTTGTGTTCTGGTATTGTCATTTACAACTCTGTGTAAATTTGGTTGTTAAAAACTTTGAGTATACACAACTGCTTTTTAGTAGTTGAGTTGTGGTTGCGGTTTTCTAGCTACAGTTTGGGCGATATAGAAGCAGAAATAATGGAACAAATCGTGACTAGAAATACTTGTTATGCTTATGCTTAATAACAAAATTTTCTTTCAGTTTGGGCGATACAGAAAGCAGAAATAATGGAACAAATCGTGACTAGAAATACTTGTTATGCTTATGCTTAATAACAAAATTTTCTTAATCGTTTCAGAATCGGCGGTATACCGTGCACATACAAAGATTTCTTTAAATATGGTTTTATGTGATCCAACAAATAACAAAACGTTTCTTTGTTCTGCCGGAAATAAGTAAAAAAACCTTCCAAAATGATTTTTTAAAGAATTTGTACCCTATTTTCATTATTCCTTACCTTGCATTGGGTAGTTCAAGAGGGTTGGAATCATCACGAATTTTTCTTCTGATGCGCAGCACATCTATAACTGCGGCTCTCGTCATATAATAAAATTACACATTTGTATCCTTTGGTATGATTTCTTTGAACTACCTTTTCTAAAACTTTGTGTTTTTAAATTTTCACACAAATTAATTGCTTTTTGTAATTAACTTTAATTTTATCAGCATAGGGGGAGGGTTAAGAAATAGTGTAATAATTCCAGCGGCGATTACACTTCATCCATCAATCAACTCTGTCTTTTCTAGATAATCATTTTTTAATCTATTGTAACGGACTAAAATTTATAACGTATAATAATATGTGGGGGAACATATCACAACCACCCCTCTTGACGAGCACAGCCCAGGATAATATTTCTTCAAACCAAAGTTTCGTTACACAAGTTTGCTTTTATAATAATGTGATTTGAAATCATCGTGATTTTAAGAACAGACCCCATAATAACTTTAATACTTTTTTTTAAAATTAAGAAAAAAAAGACTTCAGGTAATTCACCAGGTTTTATAATTTGACAAATAAACTAAAATTAAAAACACAAATTTATCAATGCCTTTGTTTCCTTTCTTACACAATTTCATAAATTATACCTTTACGTCTTACTAATAGAAAATGTCATAGAACATAATTTTATTGGAAACTTTTTTAATTAAATAAACAAGTGCCTGAATCAAATGGTATTTTCAGTAGTAGTAGTAAAACTAAACAATCATGCATAAAACAAAAATTTAATAAAAAACAAGTAGGATTAATAATAAAAAATAAAATAAAATAAAAAATTCAAACCGATGCCAAGATAATGTTTTTGATCCGATAAAAAAGATTTCTTGCAAGTGAATTTTTTTCTATCTTTAAACTTTAAAAAAAGTCTGCTACATTTATGCAGTTTCGCTTACGGTTTAGGAAATATTCGAGAAAAAATTTTAATTTTTGCCTTTTTAACAACGTTGGTCTACTGTTCTGCTAATGGAGAAGTCAAATCTTGTTCCATTTAGAAAAAAAAAAATATTATGAATTAAGAACAAAATTTTTAACATTTAGAAAAAAGTTTGGTATCAAAAGCACAATTAGTCAAAATTTATACGCAATTTAAATAAAACTTTTGGAAAAATTAAATTTTTGTCTAAAAAGTGGGTTAATTATTTCTCTTTTTTTTAAATTTGCAAAAATACCAACCCCATATTTTTATGTATTGAAAAGGTAATACTATAAGAAACATTACAAAGAAATATTTTGTTCAAAATTTTCGTTATTAAAGGTGCCAGATCGTTTCGAAATAGACATATTTTTGTTATAAATATCAAATGTAAGGCCGTTTTTCCCAAATTCCAAAATTCTGGAACCCAAAAATTTGTCATGCCACCTTAAGGCATGATTTGTTCTTAAATATTTCCTAAAATATTATCTGCGCCCGGCGAAAGGTAAGAAAAATACTGAAATACAGAAATACTCCAAAAAATCCCATTTTTGGGATTCTATGAATTTTTTTTTGAGATTTTCCGGGAACTCAAAAACAAATTCTATTTGTTTTTACTTTTTGTTTATAATCGCATCATTTTCCACCGAAAATATTGATGCAGGTAATTATAAAAAAATAGTACAAATATATTCTTATAAGAAAATTAATACTTATTTATTTTTTTATTGTTGCTGGTAGCTGTATTAATTGATTATATTTGTGTAATATTCATGTATGTAATTATACAGCTACGCTTATTTTTGAAAAATACCTAAGAAAAAACTCGTAATTATATTTGCACGCTAGGCTGTCCAAAAAAAATTTTTTGGTGCTCAAGAATAATTTTAAAGCTTATAGGTTCAAGTATTTTTGAGCATTTTTTCATCAGAAGAGGTGTAGTGCTCGCACAAGTCGAAAAATGTAGTTTTCCGGCCGTTCTCTTCCTTTTTTTTTGTGTTTTCTTCAATAAATAAAAATATGGGGTGGGTATTTTTGCAATATTTTTTTATAATAGCGAAATAATTAACCCACTTTTTTCTGCAAAAAACGCCGAAAATCGACTGTTTTAAAAAATTAAAATTGTGCTTTTGATACCATTTTTTTTCAAATCTTAAAAATTTTGTACTTAACTTCTTAAGTTTCTTTTTCTAAATCGAACAAGATTTGACTTCTCCATTAGCAGCACATATAGCATACATGTAGCAGACTTTTTTTAAGCTCTTGGATAGAAAAAAATCCACTTGCAAAAAATCTTTTTATCAGATCAAACACATCAGCTTGGCATCAGTTTGAATTTTTCATTAACCCGAGGTTGCTCACTTTGGGGCTTTGTTGCTCCGCCCCCCCCCCCCCCACTTTAAGGAAATATACTTCAAATTCCAGACTTGAGCTCTATGACACCTCCTTAAATGATGTATGATATTTCATAACAATCTGACGGCTCATTTAGAAACTCCAGAATTATTTCCATTTTTTTTTTTTTCAAAGTCCCCCAATGCATCGCAATAGTGTGTATTAGTGGCAACGTTTGTCATTTCCGATATTATTCGTTGTGTGGCATTGCTTTCCATATAAAAAAAATAATGTGAACGGCGTTGCACACATTTTAAAAAGGACACAACAAAATGACAACACAAGAAATGCCAGATTTGTACTCCGTATAAGAAGTATCATCACTATTAAAATATGAGCCGACTTCATTGAAAAGAACACTATTAAAATATTTGGTTTCAGTTACATAACAGCTTAAACAAAACATGTGTGTTACCTGAAGTGTTCTTCGAAGTACTAACCTCAGTTTGAGGTTCTACTGTGTAGTTCGATACGAAAGAAACTCCTTTCGAGTTCGCATGTTATTAACATACAAATTCGAAAGCATTTTCTTTCGTTTCGAATTGCTGATAAGTTTTAACTGACACTTTGTGATTTATTAAAGAGCTGCTTTAATATTGAATATAAGATATTTAAATATATTTCATTTTATTAATTCAAATATTATATTATAAAAATTATACATATGTTGTATGCATGTATGAAGTACATACAATACATTTATATACATATACTTATGTGAGTGATAGTATGAAAGCATTTTATTAAGATTTTGTATTTCTTATAATAATTTCTTTAACACGCCTTTCATTTTCATTACATTAACAATATTCTATTTATGTTTATAATGATCTTTTGTATAACAATTACAGGAATTTTGTTATTTTTTTTTTAATTGCAAATTATGAAAAAAAACCATCAATCATAAAATTTCTAAATCATAATAGAGATATACAAACAAGAAAAACATTTGAAACTTCACTAAAAAAACTTTAAACTATAGAAGTTAACAAATAGTCTGTTTCTTTAAAAGAAAGAAAGAAAATTTCCTTTTAATTTTTTTTGCAATATAAATAAACGAAAAAAAGTTTTTTCTTCTGTATAAGAGTAACAGATGTTTAAATAGTTTGGCTGACTTCTTAAAATAATGCTGTTTTGCAGTAACACTGTCAACTAATTGCTAAATGCAACACTTACAGAAATCATGCACGAAAATTGTGCAAACTATTACAAAATTAGGGCTGCATACCAATACCAATGTTATGTTTACAATGACCCCATAGCGGAATTCATGGTTCATATTAAATTTAAACCCCTTTTAAATATGCTACGATTTTAAACATCTAAGTGGGAGCGACCTTTTATGCTGCATCAGTCCATCGTTTTTTTTTTACTTTTATCGCGTTTTATTTTTATATTTTTTTTACAGTTTTCCTTTTTATTTTAAGAAATGTTGATACTTTATTAACGGCAAAGAACAGTGTGGCGCAAAATATGCCCCCTATTTCATACTTGTAAACCGGTGCAGTTAAAGCATCTACATACTACAGCTTTTGCTACTGTATTGATGTAAGCATGATCCAATAAAAATTTATGCATGTTGTTGTTGTCGTGTTTTAAATTTATCAAAGAGTTAGCAAAGCTACAAGATGTAAATTACCTACATTCAATCACACATACTGTGATATTTGCATTTGAGGCAAATAGCTTCGAAAGCTCTTAAATTTGTTCTTGTTCTTTTTTTTCAAAATAAAAGCAAGCATTGCTCCTCGCCGAGATCTGGTTGGCCGTTGTGCTCTCTTCGGTGTGAAAGCACAAAAACCTCTTTACACAAGTTTGCATATTGTGCATACGGCTTGGACGTAGCTGATGTAAACGGTGTACAATAGCAAACCGTGAATCCCGCTAATACAATATTAATATATACATTTATTTAAGTACATTTTGTAGCTGCTTTTGTAATAGTAGCAGACGGTTTCTATAGGATTTTCATTTACGAACTGTTGACTATGCATAACTGCAAGGCAAAGCGGGTTTATGAAGTCCCAGCCTGTATTAAAAATAGTTTCATGATTTTTTTTTATAGTAATCACCCTTATTCAAAAACTGGAATAAGGGTGAATAATTCAATGTTTTTTCTACAAATTGCTATTTTAATTTAAAATTGTGTAACTAAATGTTTTAAGAAACATACTTTTTTATATTTTACTTGGCAAACAAATTTTAATTTTTTTTTTTAACAACGCCCATTGACAAGGTATCTATGCAGCCACGAATTTGCCGTATTCGTAAAAAAAATTAATTTGCCTTACAAAACGAATTTTGTATGGAAATTTGTTTAACAGACGTTTTGTAAACCAAAACTATTTTTTATGAATTCGGCTTGATAATGAGAATCAAAGGGAATTTCTTGTTAAGATATCTTCAAGGCGTATTTATTTTTTAAGGAGGTGGCAAGAGTGGTTTTCTTTAGTTAAAATTTTAAAGCACTGTATGTATACATAGAAAATCAATTTTTGAATTATCTCTTTTGTAAGTGGTGTTCAGTTAAGGGATTTATCCTCCAAATTGAGAATATATATTTCTTTAAAATGGGTATGAAAAATTAGTTTAGAAATAGGTGACCGACAGTTTGAAGCACGTAGTATTTATCATAGCCACCACCTCACAAAATAAATTTTGCCCTGGTTACTTTGAAAGAATTTTTATAAATTACATAAGCAAAAAATATCGAATAGCATAGAGAATTTTTTAATTGGTAAGCACAGAGATGGGTTTTTCATTAATGCGGCAGTCGGTGCACGTTTATCTATTAACAACTTCTCGAAAAATAAACGAAACTTATCCGGCAGTAAAAAATGTAATAATGGTTCAACAAAAATTACATACATTTTTCGATCTTAGTCTTTTGGAAAGTTTATAATTTGCATCTTCTAGTGGTGAATTATTTTTTTCCAATTAAGTTTTTTGTAACAACTGCATAACTTACATGTATTTCACAAAAAATAAAATATAATATGTATTGTAATAAAATTCCTGTTAAGAAATTACTCAGTTTTAGATTTCAACATTGAATGTTAAACCAGTAAGATTATTAAATTTGTTTTAAAAACGAATCTATGAAGTTGCTTAGTACATACAAATAGAAATAAAAATTTAACGTTTTAAAATTAAACCAAGTACAAAATAGGTATTTTATTCCATCGATTTTTGAAAGGAAACATCATCCACGAGCATACACCTACATTTAATTCAAGGTCCATCAACATAATCGCGATCTCCTACATTGATGCGGCCTTCGGCGGCAGTAACGGAGAAGCCCAAAATTCTTGCATCCAACTTTGTCATTTTATTTTTCTTTAGCTTTTTCTGTTTACCCTGAAAATTAAAAATAAAATAATACATTAAATAAATACATAAGTATAAATTGTTAGAAAAATTTAAAAATAATTCCTCCAAGAAATAAAAATGTTATTGTAAAATTTCAAGAATTTACATATAGTATACATATCACTCAAACAATGCCATAACTAAAAAAACAGTTTTCCAGAAAACAAGTTTGAAGTTTTCAATTTACACACAACTTAATGGAAAAAGAAAATTTTAGTTTTCTCTCAAGAGTTGATTAGACAAGGTATTTGTATGAAATTTTTACACAATATGAAGAATGATATAAGGATTAATTCTGCATCATTAACCCGAAAATTCTATTTTTTGAGTTATGACGTTCTTTGAGTAAATGAGCGATATGTTCTCAGGGAAAAGAAAAACTTATGGCGCACAACGGTGGCTAACGCAAAAATACATAATGCATTATTTGAAATATTCTTTCGATTACAAAATGATGTAAAAAAATTAATTAAGAGAGGAACTAAGCTCGAAGCTGTTACAATGCAAACCAATTTATAAATTTGTTCAATTACTATGGGTGTTTAGCGAAGTTTTATGAAAAGAAAGCACAATGCTATTTCACTTTAAAAGATTTTTAAGTGAAAGCTATGTACATACATACATACATACGAGTACATATGCATTTGAATGAATTAAGAAGTCACGTTGTTTTTTAGAAAAGAAAATTTCCGATTTTGGTCCATGTAAAAGAGCATATAAAATAATGTAATTTGGCATCAATAACTCAAAATCGACAAAAATTTACATACGCGCTTAATCATGAAAACCACAGATATATATTTTTTATTACATAACTATTCATTTATTTATATGTAAATTCTTTTTATTATTAAGTATTTATTAAAAACTTTTTATACCTTATTCTCATTGTTGTCATTAACTGATGGAGTTATAGCCTGGGCAGGCTTACATAAGTCATCGTCGTGAGCATTTTGTGCGCGTTGTAAATTTTTATATTTGCTGCGGCGTTCCAGAAATTGCTTGGCGAAGTCTATATACTCTTTGCTTTCACCTATACAAAACAAAAATATATACATTTATAAGTCAATTTGTATAGAAATTTAATAGTAGTACTAATATGTATGTAATCGTACATATATAAAAATGCATGTATACAACAAAAAACTTAAATTTTGGAGATTTGGATTTATTTATTATCAAGCTACACTTACATATATACGAAAAATCGGAAGCTATTATGTAATTCGATTCGAAAGGAAAACTCTTAGAATTTGTATGTTATTCACATAATTAACATTTCCGTTCGATTCGATGCTTTAATTTTGGGGTTTTCCGATTTTTCTGGTTGGTAACTCAATTAGGACTATTTGTCTACAAAATGTCAGCTCTCTGCATATAATATTAGATTAAATTTGTATGGGCATGGCCCGCCCATTTTTCTATCTCATGATTATCCATAGCATAAGTGCTTATGGTTCATGTAAAGTTTTGAAAAAAAAGGCTTATGAGAAATACATAAGTAATACACAGTAGAGGGCTGCGTAAGCATTCTTGAAATGTAAATACGTCTTGTTTTTAAAATATTTTGTCGAAGCATGTATTATACTAAACCAATAATAAATGCTGTCGTATAATAAGCGAAGTACGTTGGATATATTGATGTTTGTATGTATTGGGTGTTTTTTATTGAGGTATAGAACTTTAAGTTGGCATCACTTTTTTAACTGGCGTCCATTTTGTCAGCTGTCAAGTGATTAATATTTAGTTTGGTTTGCCATTTCATCATGAACAGGTTGACAAAAGATCAACGCTTGCAAATCGTGCAAATTTATTTCGAAAATAATGGTTCAGTTCGCGAAGTTTACCGCAAGCTCCGTCCATTCCATGAAGGAAACATTCGATGAGCGCATAATTTCGCGGAATGGACCTGTCAATTGGCCACCAAGATCGTGTGATTTGACACCATTGGATTATTTTCTTTGGGGATATGTGAAGTCGCTCGTCTACGCCAACAAACCAGAAACGTTAGGGGACTTGGAAGCCAACATTCGTGGCGTTATTGCCAACATACGGCCCCATATGCTCGAAAAAGTGGTTGAAAATTGGACCTGTAGAATTGGCTTTATTCGAGCCAGCCGCGGCGGCCACATGCCCGAAATCATATTTAAACGTTAATGGCATAAAATTATCCTTCCAATAAAGCCAAATTGATGGACATTAAAACGATTTTCTTGTGTTTTATTTCAATTCGAAGTTCTATACCTCTAAAAAAACACCCTGTATGAGTGTTTACAAGCGATGTCGCGAAGACTTCTTGTTCCTAACAAAAACTCAAAATACCACAAGAAGAAGTAGTGTCTTTACCTTTGATGCGTGTGCGCTTGTTATTTTACATATTGTACGTTTAAGTGTGTGTGTAGGATGCAGATGGTAAGCTATTACCCAGCGGTAAAATTCAGAAGGCCTTATTGGTGCAGTCCTTATTAAAGGCCTGCTTATGAATTTTTTGGATTCTCACATTCCACACTCCCTTCTATGAGAAGGAAGGAGTAACATGTTTTGTTTTGTTTTTTTTTTACCGAAGCAAAATCCATTAATTTGAAGGCCTTCTAGAATCTCTGGCGAAAGAAGCTAGAGGAGAAGGCCTACCCCGCAATGACAACGCGTGTAAATGAGATATGAGATATGAGCAGAAGCAAGCATCACAAATTCTTTTGTCAGGAAGTATTTTCTTCTTTACTTATAATAACTGAAACAAATGTCCTACAAACACTGTTGTTCAGCCTTTGTTTTTTTTTTTTGAAGACTTCGCTAAAGTAAAGCATTGGAAAACTCCCTCACATCTTGAAGGTTCTTTTAAACGTTCTTTTGCAGGGTATCCTTAAAATACCTCAGCATAGGGAATTCCGCTTACTGTTACGAGTACAAATTTTACGTAAACTTTGTGAGTAGTACAGACGATTGTTAGATTTTTTTAAGAGAAGTAACACTCAGGTAATGAATCCCTACTACTATTACTAGGTGTTACCTTCTTTAGGAAAGGGTTAGTGATAGAGAAAATAGACACAACGAACGAGGGCGCTCTGATGTTACATAAGGATTAGTACCTGCTGAAGCCGTTATAGTTCAGTAACCAGTGACTATGATGACTATGACATCTGATACAAAGAGACACTAGTGCACATCAGAAAAATCAGAAAAATGCGCGAACCCAGGACATTCGGTTTCGAAGTCAACGTGCTGACTGCTTCAGCCAACGCCACCCTCTTAATTCTTATTGACCCCACCAGAGGGGGCAAAACTCAATGAATTTTGTGCCTTAGTTACTAAGCAAAAAGTTTAGTTTTGACAGTTAAATTCAGACAATTGCATTAATTTCAGTTCTTTGAGTAGAAGATTAAAGTAGCTAAGAGTATAAAAAATAATACATTACAACCAATTTTAAAAAATATTCTTTAAACTGATTTTTTATTGCATAAAAAACTCATATTATTTAGCTTAAAACCAAAAAAACGTTCAAGTTTAATCGAATATTAAAAAGATTAAAAAAATTTTGAATATTTTGCAACAACTTAGAAAAATAACTGCTTTTTTACAAGCCCAAATTATTGCTTTTGGTTCGAATTTCTCCACTTTTCAAAGAGATTAAAGGAAAAAAACTAAAAACATTAAAAAAAATAAGTATAATTTAACTCTTCGCATCAAAAGCTAATAAATAAACAATTTTAATGCAAAAATATGTATTCGCCCCTTTTTTTACGATAGAAGAGGGATCTGAAGTCACAAATTCGGTAGTTTTTTAATGTTTTAATTAATTAATTGCAAAATTTTTCTTTAAATAAGAATCAAAATTTTTTACTTTTTTTTTATAGCGTAGTATATTTCCGATAAAATGCATACACATTTGAAATTAAAAAGTTGCATTCCAATAATTTTTCATTGCTTTACAAATCGCATGTAATTAACTTAGCGTGAAAAAATTCCTAAAATTTGATTGAAATATGTTAACGCAACTCTTCAAAAGCGCAGCACCTCGATATTCGCAACACCCTGTTAACGCAACTTTTCAAAAAACAAGACCTAAATTAAAACAATTTTGCACACAAAGTTAAGATTCTCTCTTTCGTTTTGTTTTTTTTTTACTCTAGTATTTTATAAATAAATTCAAGGCTATAAACAAGGCTTTTTGCATGAAATCTTATGTTTACGTACAAAAGTTATTTTGATTTACCGCTATTCCAGGAATGACAAAGAACTTGTGGTGGCGTGGTGCTTGTTTTTGAAACGAACGTAGCGTAAATATTTTTTTTGTGAGTGGCTGTTTTAGCTAGATAGTTTATAATCAGGGCTGCCAAATAAAATTATTGAAAAATCGTCGAAATCCCAATAAAACATAAAATAATCGTCATTTCATAATAGAAAAAACGTCAGAAAAATCGGACAAAACTTTAATTTTTTTTAACATAAAATGTATTTATTAGGAAACAAAAACACATCAATTCATGTTCATACATGAATTTTACACGAAGCCATTTGCATTGTTTTTACACCCCCATAACTTTGTTCCCCTCAGTGGTAAAATTATGAAAAAATTTCAAGTTAGCAGGTCCAAGTTTTGGTTTCAGTTCTTTTGATGACCGAAATTTTTTATAGGGACTTTGCCCTTTTCACATTTATGTTTTTTGAGGATATCAATTTACAGAGAGATCTATACATCGTTTGTCTCAAGGTAAAACATAATAGAAAGTGTAATATTCAAAATGTAACTTTTTTTGTACAACTGCTTGTTAAAGCGTTATTTTTTACACTATTGCCATACATTTTTGTGGCGAGGTGTTTTTGTGTGAAATGTATTGGAATCACTGAAAAATTAATTTTGTAAAAAATACGAGCTAGGGCCTTTCTACTTGAACCCATCGATATGTATGCAAGTATATTACATAAAATTTTTTTAGTTGAACCCATATGCATACTTGCATTCATTTATCGCAACAATAGGGTATTGACTAGTGTTGTTAATTATTCGTGTTTTATATTTGTTCGAATCAAATTTCATGATTTTTTCTTGTTCGAACAGACGAATAATTTTGAACTTTTGTTGAATATTCGAACGAACAAAGAATAAGAAAATGCATTCGAATAATTTTAAAAAAGTTTTCAAAATACGACACGCATGCCTATTAGTTTAATTTTTTTATTAACAAACAAAAAATCGTTCATAACACAAGAAAAACAAATAGTTCTCATAACAAACTTATAGGGGATTTAGATTGTTTCGAAATCTAGTACTTACGAGATTTCGACCTAAGTCTAGCTGATTTTTACTAGATTTCCCATACAAAACAAAATCTATTTTGTCAGTAGGTTTGTAGGAAATCTAATCAAAATCTAATATTTTTCTTTATTTTTTACTACCCTGTACAACATATTTATAAAAATGATGAGTGAATTAGCTACAGTATGCTTAAAAAGGTATGTGAATTAGCTAAGTCATTTGGTTATAAGTTCGGAAAATTTTCAGTTAATGAGTTTTGTTTTGGATAAAAAAAATCTTGCTAAGTGTCAAAAAAACATGGCGTAAACGGTATAGATTTTCATAAAGATTTTAATTAAAATCTGCTACATTTTGTGCAGCTGTAAATGCCATATAAAACACTTTCTAATTCCATTAAAGAGGCATTATCTTTTCCCAGCAAGAAAACGAAAGATGCATTTAGCGAACATATACGAACAAGCTTACACAAGTATTTATAATTTGGAGTAATTTGATTACTTAACATCCCATTGTTAACAAATTATGAAATGTAAGATACTTTTTATACAAAGTAATTAAGGAAATTGTTCGAATATTCGACAAAAATTATTCGAATAATTTTTTATTCTAAATTGAAAATTTTGTTCGTTCGAACAAAAATTATAAAATGTTGTTCGATAGTCTGCAAAACTGACCCAAAATTCCACATAGGGTATGCATTAAAGTGCTGCGTAAGACGTTCTAAAAATTTTGTATTCTATTTCACACTACTTCCAAGCACTGTGTTCTAGTGCAGTGAACCGCACTTCATACCGCAATTGTGGACAAGAAAATCAAACTCATGCTTATGCTCTTTCATTTAGTCGTCACTGAGAAAGCGACGAATGAAGTTGTGCACGCATGTACGAATTTTTCCTGTTTTTTTGCTTAGTTTTTTTGAGCACACGGATCGAAATTAAAGTTCAAATTTAATAAATTTGTAAAGCAAAAAAAATGAAAAGTAATTATAGAAGCTAAGAAATATTTCGTGATAAAAAATGCCTTTGGCAGTAAGCAATGCATTTTATGATTTGAAACATTTAAAAATAATAGGGAAGATAGTTTAAAAAGACATTTTAATAGTTTTCACAGAGCTGTGGATAAATTTAATGTGGAACTTATACACTACATTGTTGAATGGGTTATTAATAATTAATAACCACAGCATTTATTTTAAATTACAAAACTTTTCTTCAAGTGTAACTTTATTTTACTCTCATTTTTCTCACCAATACAAACATATTTTATTTTGCGGATCACTGTTCTTGTGTAATCATAAATAACAAAACAAAACTAACGAAACATGGCTCTCACTAAAATAAAGCAAGAATCATTCGAAAAGTTTTTCTCTACAGTTTTGTTAGTGCTTGTGCTTTCAAAACAAGTAGAACATCAAAACAAAAGGCGAGAATGAAAGAAAACAACAGTAAATCATAGCAGAAACATCGAGTGCAATAGAACACGAACACAAACATGCAAACTATGTATGTATACGAGTATATGCATGTATACATACCTCTTTTCAGAGGTTTTATTTACAATGAAATAAATTCATACATATGGAAAATTGTCTTTGCTATCAGAACATTCAAGCATGTTTTTAATGTTCTGTGTGAATTGTGATGTTCTATTTCATTTTTGTTTTGAAAGGCTTGGTTTTACTTCAACATTGTTCTATTGCAGTTTTGTTCTGTACTTCAGTATTTGTATCGAAAAGCAAAACACATGTCTTTTGGAAGTATTTGTTATACAATAACGGAGCAATACACACACACATTTTGAACTTAATGAGATGGCTTGTAATCCATTTTTTTAAGGCTTGTACCGCATTCTAGTATGCATATATGAATTATAACAGTAGCTTTTTCATAAAAAGCTGCCGTATTTGGACTATTGAAAAATCGTAAATTTTAAGGAAAAATCGTCAAATCGTCATTTTGCTATTTTCGGCACCAAAAATCATCAAAATTACGATAAATCGACACATCTGGCAGCCGTGTTTATCATTTAAGTTGGCGATTTGGTTTGCATCATTATTACTCATACGCACTGAGTAGTTGCAGTTCCCCTTGTGTATCAGTATCCAACGAAATATGCAACAGTTTTCGTTTAAAAAGCTACGTATGAGTGATATTTAATTGCAGCCTAACAAATTACACTGTTCTGCAAAAAAAATGTAAATAAAATATGTTTTATAGGGTATTTTTTTTAGAGGTATAGAACTTCGAATTGAAATAAAACACAAGAAAATCGTTTTAATGTCCATCAATTTGGCTTTATTGGAAGGATAATTTTATGCCATTAACCCATTTTTCGCCGACCGGTGATTATAATTACCAGTACTTTCAAACGCTATAACTGCTTAATAAAAAAAAAATTATTACGCGTAATTTTAACAAATAACTACTCATGGCCTAATTTCTATTTACTAAAGTAGATTGGGTCGATTTGTGGGCATAACATTTTTATTTTGCAAAATTTTGAAAGAGGTAAAAAAAGACATTTTAATTTTTGAAAATTTAAATACCATTATATTACTCTTTCCAACAATTTTGTATATATTACTAAAGTTTACTCTTTAAACTTCTTGCTGCATCTCATTTTTTGCAAAAATTATTTTTTTCTGATCGAAAATTGTGTATTCAATATTATGGTGATTATAACTACCATTGGCGGAAAACGTATGCCTAAAAGTGTGCTTTATAAACATACATAAAAACATTTTTGTCTGCTCTTAGATACAGAAACCGCAAATGTTGTTGCTTGTATAACGGTAAATAATCGCAGTTCTTATGAATTTTTAAGAAGAAATGTACAATATGTATTTTTGAATAATTTTACATTAGTTTAGTGTTGAATGTCTTTGAGAACAGACAGTATAATTACAGGTGGTATTTTTTTAGACAAGTGATATAAATAATAGAAAAAAATGTCCGGATAGTATGTATTTGTATGAAAAATAAAGGGTTTTAGTGTTTTGTTAAAATAATCAATAATTTCGTGTAGCTTTGGAGTCAAGCGTGCCTTAACAATGAGAGAAATACTTGATGTTCTGGAAGACTCGGATGATGAATCTGAAAATGCACAAATTCGCAATAATGCTCGCAACGTTGTGTATATTCCGCCTAAAGTTGACGTTTTAAGTGACGAAGAAGATATTGATGACACAATCATTGGTGGTCAAGAAAATAATGCCATGTGTGAAGTTGCTGGGGAATTGGAATTGGAATTTTTGGGAGGAACTGAAGATATCAGTGCACCAACTGCAGGCGAAAGCTCAGAATCGCTACTAAATAAATTTAGGTCAAAATCTTCCTTTCCTTCATCAAAATGGGCACACTCTAGACGACCAATTTACTCCAACAGTGTGCATGATTCTACAGAGCTGATGAAGGATCAAGAAAAGCTCTATCAGCAATTGAGTATGTAATTTGCGAATAAATGTGTGTGTCTTATACCTTTTTATAAATTAATATAGACGAAAGATCTCCTTTGGACCTGTTCCAGTTGTTTTTTGATGAGGAGATTATGGAACTCATAATGGTGAGCACTAATGAGTATGCCAGACAGAACAATGTTCTAGACAACATGTGCACAATACAATTGTTGGAGCGTTTTATAGGATTTTTAATATTTACTGGATACCACACCGCTCCACAATATGAAAATTATTGGAGTCAGAAGCCAGATCTAGGGGTTCCAATTGTAAAGAAAGCTATGACACGTTCGCAATTTCGCTGGATGAAGAAAAATCTTCATGTTTGTAACAACAACAATTTAGATAATAGCGATCGATTTGCAAAACTAAGACCACTACTTGACGGACTAAACAAAAAAATTTTGCAATTTGGAATTTTTAGCGAGCATCTATCAGTTGATGAGCAAATGGTACCATATTTTGGAAGACATTCATGTAAAATGTATATAAGGAATAAACCCATTCGGTTTGGTTTCAAGTTGTGGGTTCTTGCTTCGTCAGATGGATATATGTATTGCTGTATGCCCTATGCCGGTTCTCAGCAATCTTATAACAAGGAAATCGGTCTTGGTGCTCACGTGGTTTTAAGTTTGCTGGAAAATGTGAAGAATCCAGAACGACATTATGTATATTTTGATAATTTTTTTACCTCCTTCCATCTAATGTGCCTTATGTCAGAAAAAAAATTTAAAGCAACAGGTACAGTACGCAAAAACCGATTACCAAGCAATGTGGGCATCAAAAACGACAAAACTTTAAAAAAAGGCGAATATGATTTCATGTTTGATCGCGCAAATGAAATATTGATTGCAACTTGGCATGATAATGCAATTGTTACGTTAGCGTCTAACTTCGATACCATCGATCCTCTTACAACTGCCCGACGTTATAACCGAAAATGTCACAAGTATGTCAATGTTGAAGAGCCTAATTTGATAAAAAATTATAATTTGCACATGGGGGGAGTTGATATGGCAGATAATGCCATATCAAACTATCGCATAAATGTAAGAGGCAAAAAGTGGTGGTGGCCATTATTTTCAAATGCTGTGGATTCGGCTGTTGTCAATGCATGGAAGCTGCATTGTTTCTTGTCCAAAATTGGAAAAGTCCGAGGAAAAACACAATTAGAGTTTCGGTCGGAAATCGCTAGAGCTCTACTTGCTTCCGAAGATGAAGAATATCAACAAACAGAATCTGAGGAACCAAGATCAAAACGCCAAAAAGTGTCACAACACGTCATTGTGAAACAGGAAGAAGGCAAAAAACGTCGGTGTAAGCAATGCCACAGCCACACACCATTTATGTGTAAGAAATGCGGGGTTCACCTACATACGAAATGTTTTGAGGTTTATCATAATAATTGATTTTTTTATTAAATAAAATATTTTTCTTTGTTCTAAAAAATTCCATGTTTTGCATTCTTATTTCGCCGATGGTGATTATAATCACCACTCTATTTCAGACAAACTAAAGTAAAATTCCGCAATTTAAGTTATAAATTTTCTTGATTAGCATCATATTAAGCAAACAAAAAAAAATTATGGAAATCGGTCAACAGGAACTATGTGCGGCGAAAAACGGGTTAACGTTTAAATATGATTTCGGGCATGTGGCCGCCCCGGCTGGCTCGAATAAAGCCAATTCTACAGGTCCAATTTTCAACCACTTTTTCGAGCATATGGGGCCGTATGTTGGCAATAACGCCACGAATGTTGGCTTCCAAGTCCCCTAACGTTTCTGGTTTGTTGGCGTAGACGAGCGACTTCACATATCCCCAAAGAAAATAATCCAATGGTGTCAAATCACACGATCTTGGTGGCCAATTGACCGGTTAACCGAATTAATTGCTCTGATGGACGATTATGTCGACCATAAAATGGACGGAGCTTGCGGTAAACTTCGCGAACTGAACCATTATTTTCGAAATAAATTTGCACGATTTGCAAGCGTTGTTCTTTTGTCAACCTGTTCATGATGAAATGGCAAACCAAACTAAATAATAATCACTTGACAGCTGACAAAATGGCCGCCAGTTAAAAAAGTGATGCCAACTTAAAATTCTATACCTCAATAAAAACACCCTAATATAAGGACATTAGTGCCCTAAATTCAAATCCGTTTTCAGATTTTGTCTATGACGTGCAGATTTTTTTAATGGGATTGGCTAATATTAAAACATAAACAATGCGGTAACGCTAAGTTATTTCAATATAACTCGATAACGGTTTGTCCGATTTTAATAAATTAAACACTTAACTATGCAAAATAAAATTATCTTTTAATCAAATTAATATAGTTTTTTTTAATGGTTTCGGAGTTATTCATAAATTAGTGGCAAAAAAATTTTTTAATGCAAAATTGATTGGTTTATTTGTTTTCAAGACTTTATAAAAAAATTCAAAACGCTGGGAATAAAATAAGCTATAAGTAAAGAAAATCTGTACAAAAATTTTGAAATTATTCACATTTAAAGCAGATATACCACTTTGACAAACATTGTGTAATACATTTATCCGTAAGGGGCCGTTCATATATTACGTAACGCTGTTCTCCCGATTTTTTAATACCCCCTTCCCCGCCCCAGTAACAGATCGTAACAAAACTACTAACTAATAATTAAAAAAAAGAAATTTATTTCCATTTTTTTTGCTATCCGTTTTTTCGCAAATAGTGTGCTATATCTTTCCGTATTGCTGACTGAGCAGTATTTGAAAAACTAAGATGAGAATTGGCATTAGTCTCACGGTCGCTTTCACTAGTGTCTATAAGTCAAGGAATCTTTATTTTCATATAATCTTGTAGGTATGGATTTTGATTAAGAGAGCTTGAAGATGACTCTGTTTGGCAGTCAAGGAATCTTTATTTTCATATAATCTTGTAGGTATGGATTTTGATTAAGAGTGCTTGAAGATGACTCTGTTTGGCCGTCTTCAAATCAATCTAAAATGTGCGTAAAACTAAAAAATAAATAGTTTTATATCTTGGATCAATAAAGGTTGGCGTGGAAAAAATATTTCATTTTTTAAAAGTGAAAATTTTTTAACCAGTGCATTTAGCGGGAGGGCTTTTAACAACCATTATTGGTGTGTTTTGAGAGATCAAATGACTCAAAATGACGTCCATTACGTCTTAACTTTTGTGCCTTCCACAACGTTATATTTTTAATGGATAATATTTGACCATTTAAAAATTAATTATTAAAATATCATTAAATATTCCTTTAAAAAAAATCACCTTAAAATTACAGGGGCATACGATCTATTTCCTATGCGCATTTCACTGGTGTTTTCTAAATATTTTTTCTTAAGTTCAGTTGCATAAAAAATTAAAATAATATGGTTATGAAAATAAGTCTAGGTATGAAAGATTCCATTAATACAACAAAAACTTTAAAATTTTAGAATTGATATGAAAGAATATATTTTGTGCAAGTACACTTTTTTGTCTACGAGAATCGGAAGAGATATTTTCATAAACTTTCGCAAAGACCATTGCTTTCTATGTATTTGGTACATTTAATGATAATATGTATACGAGTATGTTGCAGTTTAATATCGAAAGAAGTTTTTTTTTTGTACATATCTGTGACAATAAATAATAATTGCTTAAGTTGACATAAATAAAATTTTATTACATATTCTTATTCTCTTCTTCAAGATCTATCACTCAACTAAATTGCAATTATAAAATGTTATTATTAATAAAACTATACGCATTTATATTTTATCTTAAGTCTTCTTGGAAAATAATACATAAGCCATAACATCTTAACTCAACTTATTTTTTTTAATGTAGCTACATCAATATTAAAATGTTTGAGCATTACAACTTATATACACTTAAGTTCAAGAAGCAACAGCCCATTCAAATTATTCCTCATAAAAAGAAAACCTTCTATTTAACTAAACTCTTAAAAAATTATCTTATCTCAGGTTTTCCGCATTTTTCAATTTAACCTAAAGCACTTATCTCGACTTACTACCAATACAAATTATTTTACCTTACAATATAGTAGCTTAAGTTCACTTTAGCTTTTATTTTTCTGTAAATCGATTTTTCATAACATCTTAACTAAAAAACAACAAATATTAACTAATAAAATGTTTTTTTTTATAAAATTAACAATTTTCTTCTAAATAAATGTGCATCTTTTTCGGTGGCTAAAGATTTTATATAAAAACTAAACACAATTTATTTTAGATAAAACCCTTAATATCTCAAAATAAGAAATTTCGACTTAAGCCATTATTATTTATTGCCAAAAATATGTATGTAAACATTCTTAATATACATATAGTATATTAAGAATGTTTAAAAATGTTAAAGGAGAAGAAGTGGAAATGACAACCATGTAATCAGTTTGACTACAATTTGTCTTTACATTGTGATTTTTCTGCAAAAAAAAAATTAAAAATTAAAATTTATCATGCCACGTAATAAATCTATTTAATTTATTATAAAAATTTTGTATAATTTTAAATTAATTTAAGCGGACAGGACTAAAGTTCTTTTTCCTACAAAATTTTTTGTATTTAATTTTTCAGAATAAAATAGAACAGAAATTCCATAAATTTCACATACAATAGATATTCGTATTCGCGAATATCGTTTTAAATATTCGTATTCGCGAATATCAAAAATTGACATTCGGCACATCACTAGTATGTATGTATGTATGTATGTACATATTGTGTATGTATGTATATGTGTGTACATAGACCTGTCGGATTTTTATTAGCTAGCTCAAAATATAGGTGAATTTTTGCTAACTCATTAACAACTAGCTTCTGAACTAACTCATAAATGATACAGATGTGAGTCAGTTGTTTTTTGTACAACTGTCTCATTACCGATAAGTATTGATCTAACTTTAAGCTAACTCAAAACTGATACAGAGATTAGTGAGTTGTTTTTGTACAACTAACTTCTCCTCGATAAGTTTTGAGTTAGCTTTCTGCTAACTTAAAGTTGATGCAGAGATGAGTCAAATTGGGACAATATTTTGTATGAAGCTGAGGGCCTTATTTGTAATCAGGCATTCAAAAATATCTACCGGTCTTATCTTAAGCGGCACTATAATAAATTAATAAATTTCTCTAAGTATTATATCGCCATATGATTTCAAAAGAGTTCTTGTTGAACCTTCATAGTGAACAGACTTCATAGCGGTGTTTTTCGTACTTACATACAAAACAAAAACCAACAAAAACGAAAACCATACAAAAAAATATTCGTAATACATATTAAATTTGAAATATTTTTTTTTACATAGCAAGAAATAACAACAACAACAAAACCACAAGCAGAGTGACATTGAGGGATACTCTATATCAGCACCTCAAAAAAAAAAATTTTGAAGTGAGTTCTAACGGCAGAAATGCCTATTTTACTGTGAGTTCTGAAGCTCTTAATGAAAACAATAAAAATAAAAAATCTCATGATAGTTTTTTTTAACGGCGATGCCACTTTTTCGTCAGTGATCAACTTCGCTTTGTCCAATGCCAACTAGTGATTCGTTAACATTACAGTTGCCTAGTACTTCTTCATATAAGTCAGCGATATCATCCCCTTCGGGCTCGTGTTCATCACTTAACCAAGTTATAACTACAGATAATAACAGTAGCTCAAAACCCAAGGTCCAAGTCGGAATGGACAGATATATAACTGTTGTAAAGCGTGGGCGAAGCCCAAGTTATTCTAAAATTTAATCTGCTTCAAAGATGTCTAGGGATAACAGCGCATCCTCTACTAATCGTCAAAACCGTTTTAAAATTTTGAAAGATGACAACCTCCAAACCTCCAAATCACCACCAATCTATTTGAGAGAAAAAATAAATAATAACACCCTTATCAAAAAATTAATCTCGACCATTGGTGAGAATAATTTTCACATTGTTCGAATAAAACGTGGTAACATTGATGAAACGAAAATTTAAATTTATGAAGAAAAAGATTTTCGCAAAATGGTTACTGAATTTAAAAAAAAAATAAACAAGTTTCTACACTTACCAGCCTAGGAGTGCTAAAGGCCTGCAGAACATATTGAAGGGCATAAACTCGTATGTTGTTCCCGAAGAAATAAAAGCTGCACTTGTCCTCCAGGGATTTAAGGTAAAAAATGTATCAAACATATTAAATAGGGAGAAGATCCCCCAACTTCTATTTCGCGTTCAACTTGAGCCAAATGATATACAATTGAAAAAGAAAATTAAACCCATCCAATTTATAGCGTAAAGTTTCTCTTACACCGAAAAATCACACTTAAAGAGCCACGTAAGCGTTCAGGTCCAGTGCAGTGCCATAATTGCCAAGAATATGGCCACACAAAAACTTACTGCAAATTACCTACAGTTTGTGTTATCTGCGGTGAATTGTACGGTACTGCTAACTGTACTAAGCCAAAAGAGCAAGCTGAAAAAAATGGAGTAATTATGGAGGTAATCACACCGCTAACTACAGAGGATGTCTTGTATATTCTTTCGTTAAACAGACTATTGGACAAAAACCTAAATTAGCTCCAGCTAAATCAGCAAACGCTTTCTCCGCCAATTTTCCTCCAATGAGCCAACCAAGTACTTCACGTGTATCGTATGCCGATGCTGTTAAGATAAATTCTATTCTCACCAAGTAATCCAACATATTCTAACACAAGCTTTAATTTCAGTCGCCTTGAAGCCACTATTGATTATCTGGTGCAAACTATAAACCAATTCACAACAAATATGACTAGCTTGATGCAAGAAATGCTGCGAATGCAGAATACTTTGCTTCAAGCAATAGTTAATAAGCCATGAACACGTTAAAAATATGTTTCTGGAGCGCAAATGGCATTCGCCATCACAAAAATGAACTCGAGCACTTCCTTACGGAAAAAAATATTGATATAATGTTGGGTTCTGAGACTCATTTGACTTCGATGCCTTTTCAAAATGAATGGCTATACCTTATATGATACAAAGGACCCGAGAGGAAGAGCATGCGGTGGATCAGCAATTCTAATAAAGTCAAGACTCAAGCACTACATTCTTGACAACATTTGTGAAGAAGACCTACAACCAACAAATATCTGCATTGAATTTTTTTTAAAAATTTCGTGATATCATCAATTGACTCCCGTTTCAGATTTTCAATCACGGAGGATCAATACGAGAATTTCGACAAATCTCTTGGGCCTTGTTTCGTAGCAGCTGGCGACTACAATGCAAAACATACGTTCTGGGGTTCGCGTCTTATTACGCCTAGAGGTCGGCCGTTATTCAACACAATTTCAAAAATGGGCATGGACGTCACTTCGAATGGGGAGCCCACTTACTGTCCTACGGATATACAAAAAATTCCGGATGTTATAGATTTTGGCGTCATGAAAAACATTTGTAGGGATTTAGTTCATGTTGAAGCTTCTCTAGAACTCTCCTTCGATCACTTTCCCACAATCGTTACAATTTGTAGCCCACTTAGAACTGTTTTACCTCAAACATATGTGAAGGTGATCGATCGCGTTAATTGGCTTAGATTCAAAAAATATCTAAGTAGTCATTGCACGGAAAACATTACGCGAAAAACACACGATGATATTGAATCTAACATTGCCAATCTTAACGAGAATATTAAGCAGACTGCTGAACATGCCACTATCTCCTATCCGCAGACTGGCTTTAATAGAATTTATTGTACGGATATTGAACGTTTTGTATGTGAAAAAAGGAAAGCTAGAAGGGATTGGCAACAGCACAGATCGCCCCCAACATAAAATCAGATTTATAGAGTGCACAAACGACTCCAAGAGTTGCTTGCATATGAAAAAATGCATCTATTAAAAACTATCTGGAAAATCTCGATGTCACTCCACATCTAATTACTCCTTGTGGTGCGCTGCGAGAAAGCTTAAAACACCCGATGAGTTTAAATCACCTCTGCGAACTTCTACCGCAGGTTGGGAAAGAAGTCATACTGAAAAAGGTAACTTGTTTGTGTAGTGTAGTTGCTCTACCACCTCGACCCTTAAAGCTTAAGATGCGCGACGTACAGAAACTAATTACTGAACTCAACCTGAAGAAAGCCCCAGGTATTAATGGAATTAGTAACAAGATGTTGATGAATTTGCCTCGTATTGCAATTAGAATCCTTCTATCTATTTTTAATGCCATATTACGACTAGAGTATTATCCACACCACTGGAAGCTTGCTAAGGTCAAAATGATTCCAAATCCGGGCAAAGATCCTACAAAGGCTGAATCATACAGGCCAATAAGTCTACTATCAACAATGTCAAAAATTGCTGAAAAACTTCTCATGACGAAATTTTCCAAAATTTTAGCTGATAATGGGTGCATTCCAGACCATCAATTAGCTTTTAGAAGTCAGCATAGCACAGTTGAGCAAACGCATAGATTGGTGCAAGTTATAAGGAAAACATTTGAAGAAAAGGAGTATTGTTCTGTTCTAAAATTGAAGACATATCTGCCAAAAAACGTACAAAAACTTTCGGAAAGTTATATTACTGATAGGAAGTTCACTGTTTTGGAAGGAGAATTCATGAGTGTGCCCGAATCTATATCTTCCGGAGTCCCACAGGGTAGTATTCTGGGGCCGGTCTTGTATTTAATATATACTTGTGATGCCTATGATACAGCCTGTATGGGTATACATGAGGCATCCCGCAATCTCCAGGAGCATATTACACAGCTGGAACTATGGTTGAACTTATGGAGAATTAAAGTAAAGGAACAAAAGTGTGTCCATATAACTTTTACCTTAAGAAGAGATACTTGTTCTCCCATTCGAATCAACAATCAAGATATTCCTCAACATTCTCAAGTGAAATACCTTGGTATACATCTCGATCGAAGGCTTACATGGAAACATCATATTGACTCTAAGCTAACTCAAATGAAACTTAAGTTAACTCAAATACATTGGTTGATTGGCAGAAATTCAACACTTACCCTAGACTGCAAACTGTTAATATACATGTCGCTTTTGAAACCAGTATGGTGCTACGGAATTCAGCTATGGAACACTGCGTCACCTTCCAATGTAGAGAGAATCCAACGAAGACAAAACAAAATTTTACGTATGATAACATCGGCTCCATGGCACATTAAAAATTCAAATTTACATCGTGATTAAATATGCCACTAGTGACTGAAGAAATTGCAAAATACGCAGTCAAGTTTGTTAAGTACTTGCTCGAGTCCCATCCTAATCCCCTTTGTCGTAACATCTTGAATTTTACTGGGCACATCCGTTTAAAAAAAGGGACAGTACTACGGCTCTAATACTCAACACTCCAGATGTAACTGCTTAAATATACTTTTTTTTTTTTTTTTTTTTTTTTTGCTTTGCACGACTTTTATTATTAATTTACTATCACTAAGCTTATGTTTATGTATATTAGGTCGGGCTTAATAATTATATTTAGATTTAATATTTGAACGCTTCTTGTTAGTTCATATTTGAAGATACAATAAATAAATATACTCGTATGTACAAAAAAAAATATTTTTTTTTTTTAATTTAAAAAATATGGTTTCAAAAAATCCCTAAGTTACAAAAAATTAAAAATCGACAGTATCAAAAGATATGTTTCTGCAAAATTTTGCACTTCTACAATTAAAAATAGCGTTGTTATCCACAAAAATGGAACTTACGCCTTTCGATAAAGAGTAAATAACAAACAAAAAGTAATGTAATTTTAAGTTTTGTTTATTAAGCAGTTAATTTTTATGAGCTTTAATAAAAGTCCGATCCGGTCACATTGTCAAACGCATTGTTATCTTTATGCATTGCAAAAAACATGGCTATAGGTCAAATATATTTAATAATTGGATACACCTAAATGGAATGCGATTCAACACATTCGGTAATCCAAAGAAAAATTAATAATAAAAAAAAAATAATCTTCCTTCTGAATTCGTTCAGGATGTTAAAGATTCGATCGAATATCTAAATTTCCACTTAACACCCATCACTTTTTTTTTGCATTGCGACTCTCTTCACAAGCTTTACTGCTTTATTCGTACAGGTAAAATTATTATTATCAGCCCAATTATAAACAAAACTTCCGCACAAGTTTTCTGACTTTTCCCTTTTCTCGTATCATGACTTTGCAGGTATTATGAACGCTGCTGAACTGGCTTTTTTCACTAAAAATATTTCTCTTGCAAAACAGAAGGGAGTTTGCATAAAAACATGGTTAATACTCCATTAAAACAAAATTTATATACATAAACTTGTATTTTATAGTACTTTTATTTGGAAAAACACAAATAATTCCCAAATAAATAATTTCTAACCTTTTTTTTTACATATTTTTTCAAGTTGGTGAATTTTAATAATTTTTTTTTGCTCTCACTCAAAAAAAAAGGTAGAAACAAAATGTCAACAAACAAGCAAAACAACGAGCTTCATAATGCGGTGATGCCACGTATTACCCTTTTTTCTTCCCAAGAAAATTATGATTGGAGAAATGTTTTCTCGAGAAAATTATTTTCCGTGAGAAATTAATTCCGAGGGAATATTCATGATTGGGCTGTATAAGTATTCATGACCTATTAAATGGAACTACAAATAATTTACAGGAAAGAAAGCAGGGAATCCCACGGTTAACAAAATTCGAGCTTTGGGATATGATCCGTCTTGAACTATTTATTTTAAAACAAATATCAAAAAAGAATACTCAATTATTCCACATCGAAGTGCAAAATATAATCATAACACCGAAGTCTTTCCATTACATATCCAGAGATTACAAATTTCTAAAAAGAAGTGGGAACATCTAACTGATCTCAAGGTATTCATACCAGGAGATTGTCATGATTTTTATACCAATTTACCACATCGTTTTCCCATGTTTTCTTGTGAATTCGGATGTTAAAACACATGGCTATACCTTTTTAATGCTAGGAACTCAACTGGGCCGAACGACAAATTTTTCGGTGCGAGCTTTCGTCATAAAAAATAAAACACGTTTGTGCATATGAAAATTAACACAACACGGCCGTAGAACGAAATTCGTCGTGCGTGACGAACTCTGAGATAGATTTATTTCTATTTTGTACGCCGACGAACGACGAAAAAACATTTTTCTCTCGCTCTCTTTGCACACACAATATCCAACTTTATCAATTATGAAAGCTGAATTTGCTGAGTAAATTCGTGATTATTGTGCTTCACACGACGAACTCACAAGAAAACATGTGAAAACGATGTGGAGCCAGAACATAGACGAATGTGTGGTAATGTGGTAATATTTAGTCATGTTCTGTATTCCATGCGGAATAAAATTGCATTGCTGTTATAAAATATTAATTTACAACAACAATAATAATTAGGGAGTTCACAATAACATTTTAAAATGTGTCTTAATATTGCAACGTTTCAACTTTAATACTTTAATATGGTCTGGCAAGTTTGTTGTTTTTGTTTGTGTGTAAATCAAATTTATTAGCAGGTGGCAAATTTAAAAGTATAAAAAGCATGTCATTTTCTAAATGGCAATATGGTAATATTAAACTAAGCATTTTAAAACTGTCAGCGCAGCGTAGTTGGTGAAAAAATATTTGTATTTTTCGCAGAACAAGTTATTTTGAAAAATTTATCCAACAATAATTTATAATTTAACAAATTTTGTTATTTTAATACGTACGGAAGAAAATAATTCAGTCACTCATAAGCATTCGTACAAACATGCATTTTATATTCCCTCTCTCATATTATAAACTAATATGTATATAATATAAAGATGTATGTGTGTTTGCCTGACTTTGATATACACAGTATGTGTATTTATATCGTTGCCAGCTCACAATAAAAAATTAATTTGGCTCAATGTTGCCACATTAAAATTTTTATATACTCATTGTGAATTCCCTAAATAATTCCGAACATTTTAATTCCGCATATAGAAAATTCCCAATTATCTTTTTACAATCAGAATTTCCTTTTATTTAATTTTGCTTTGTTAATTACTTTCTATGTTTTATTAGTAAAAAAAAAATTCAAGTAAAAAATATATATTTAATTTATTTAATGAAGAAAATAAGAAAACGTTTCCTTAAGATTACCAAAACCATTTTGAATTTGACTTACGCCCTCTTCGGTTTCAGAAAAAACAAATCCTAAAAGGCGTAACTTTCACATCTCCGCAAGTAATACAAAAACTGGATATTTTTCTTCACGTATTAATTCTTTAATAAAAAATAAGCTTAAATTGGAAAAAGTTTTAACATTTTTGGCTAATTTTTCATATTAAAGAGTTTTTTGCTTCTACTGTAAAATTGTTTCAATGTAACTTAGCGCTTTTATGAAATCATATGACGATATATAAATTTTATTAAAGTTTTAGGTCTTTTGTAATCAATTTACAATTTTATTTATTTTATATGGATATTTCGCTTCAACTTCAGCAAATAAAATTAGTCTAAATTTACTAATACATACATATTAATGATCACTTTTCCCGCTGGTTATCCAACTCCCAAGAGGATAAGCTTCTAGAGGACTACTGGCAGTAGAAGTATTCCAAATAAATTTACATCGAAGCGAGATGACAGCAATTGCTCTGGTGGAAATATGTACAAAGATAACTGTCACATTGCTTTGATCCAAGTGCCCTTGACGGCAAGAAACAGAGTTATTGGTCTTAACCATGTCAATTACCAACTCTTTTATAAAAATACAGGAAAATGTCCGAAGACTTGTATTCTATGTCATAAAAACTGATGCTTTCTTTTATCTCCAGAGCTGTCATCATCCGACGCAATCGGGCTGAAGCAAAGCAATGGAAAAATGTACCAACATAAGTACATTTGCCCTGCTATGCACCGACACTACCTACGTCGAGAAGCTGAACAAAAAGATAAGGAAGTACTAATAGAATGCAATTCTCATCACAGTGCATGGGGAAGTATTAAAAATAATCGTAGGCCCTCATTGATTTTTTAATATTAACGACCTTATTACAATTAACACCGGCAATAAGCCAAATTTTGTTAATAACAATACTGATGCGTTATTAGATATTACTGTATGTACGACAAACATTATTGTCGCTATCCATGATTGGAGGGTTTATGATGAATACCGCTTTTCTGATCACCGTTATATTATGTTTAAACTGGAGCGGCCGCCGGCGAGCAAAATCAGTTTCAGAAACAAATCAAAAATCTACTGGGAAATATTCGGCAACTTCCTGAGGAATCATCTAAGGCAAACATCGCGTGACTACTTGGGTAAGGAAGAAATTAATAACAATGTGAATACGATTACTGAGGCTCTGGTTAAATATTTCGAAGGGAGTTGCCCTCTTCGAGACAGGAAATCCCCCTATGAGAAGCCGTGGATGACAGGAAAAATTCGCTCCATAGGAAGGTACGTCGGTAGGCTATTTAACAGAGCCAGAAGTAAAAAATTGAGTACATACTGGGATGATTTATTGCAAGAGTCTCAAGGAATACAATCACCCTTATTCTGCGTTTCGATTACGTTCCCGCATTCAGTTACGCACGGATCGAAAAATGGTATTCTGCCAAAAAACTTAATCGAAAGAAAAAGAAGAAGAGAAGAGTATGTTTAAAACAGCTGCTTTGCAATGAATCGTGTGAAATTGGAACAGAAAAAACAAGCGTTTTTACAAAAAATTTTGCAAAAAGTTAAATTTACTGCAAAAAACCAGTGATTTACCAATTAAAACAAATAAGAATTAAATATTGTGAACATTTTTATTTAAAAAATTACAAGTTAACTACTAATAGGCCAAAAAAGCAATGAAATAAGCAAGAGGTATTTTGTAGCAAAAATATTCCAGTGTGAAGAATCCTGTCGCGCAGGAGGAGATATTTTCATTTTTTATACATAATTCTAACACAAAAATAAAGTTTCTTTGGTTTAATTTAATTTAATTTAATCTGCAGACGAAGACAATACGTCTTTCGTTGCCATCACATTTTCCTACTTTTTATACTGTTCTATTGTTGATGCTTTCTACATGTAACAATTTAAAAAAAATCACATTTCAGTACAAAAAAAAACAAAACAAATTGTGTAGATCAATAATTAAACCATCTATTACATTTAATACTATATAATTTTTTAAATTAATCACTTTTTGAAGCCAAATAAACAAAAATCGAAAGGCGGTCGGTCCGTAACTAAAATAACAACTTAGTTAAGATCGAAATGCAGAATACATAGAAACGAAAAAGAAATCGAAGAACGGAAGGCAGAATACCAAAGTTGCCAAACGGAGAAAATTTCGATTCGATTCGATTCGGATGAATAAATGGGACTACAAATTTCCAAAACTCACATCCAAACCGCAATTCTGGTTGAAGATATGGGTAATACGACGGAAACAATAGAGGAGACCTAATTGTTGTTGATGAATAAAAATTTCCCCAATAGTACAGACGACCCACAGTGGAAAAGCCACAAGTTGGAAATGTGGCTCGCCAGGAACCTACTATCACAGATGGCATTCTTAGAAATGCAATAAGTAGCTTCTCCCCTTACAAGGCAAGCGGGCCGGATGGTATTTTTCCTGCGCTTCTACAGAAAGAGGTTGATACCTTATCATCTCATCTGGTTAGAATTTTTAATGTTTGACTAAAATTTGCATATACTCCAAAAAGCTTACAGGAGGCAAGGGTAGTTTGCATATCTAAGCGAGGCAAAGTGAGTTTTGCAACTCCAAATGATTACAGACCATAAGCCTTACTTCTGTCCTGCTCGAGACCATGGAACGGATAGTGGATGACATTTTAGCTGGTCAACTCTGGCAATGTTTCAGAATAATCTAGACGTTAACGTTTTTACAACTTCGAAATTGGTGGCAATAGAAGAAGTAGAAAAAAAATTATTGAGGTTAAAAAATTTAGGAAACGTGTGATTTTTTTAATAAAGCTTCATGGTACAAATATTATACAAATAAATAGAATTTACATTTACATGACACTGAGACTAAAATTTAGGGAAGTGACGGAATAGAAAATAGTGCTAATGCGACTGGCAAATCCCAAGAGAAAGTGGATGATCAAAAGCCAGCGTTTCAGGATTTTTATATAATTTTTTTTATGTATAAAAAAAACTGGCATGAAGTTAGCATAAGTGACGACAATGAACTAGGTGCTAACGAGTTCCTCCATACAATTTGAGATTAAAAATCAGAGCATAATATAGTTTTAGCCCACTAATAAGTCCTAGCATGATTTTTATGTAAAATTGTATGGAAAAACTCGTTAAGATTATTATATTCAATTTTGCTACTTATGCTAACTTCTTGCCAGTTTTTTCTTATACATAAGGCTGTTAATGTTTATGGATATCATATCCTTAGAGACAAAACAAGAAAATATATAAATAGGTATGTATATACACACAGAAAAATATACCAATGTAAAATCACCATACAAAAATTTTGATTTAAATTTACAAGAAATAGTATAATGTTTAAGTGTGTTGGTGTTTATTTGCTTTGTTAATAGCTGCAATACACTTTTGTGCTTAGTTGTGGGAGTTTTTTTGTATTGTTGTTTTCTTTTTTGATGTTTTTAAACAGCCTACAAACTACTGCTGGCTGGTAGGCAGTGTACTAGTCTTGTAGTCGGAGGATCGCAGGTTGGAATCGTGGAGGCAAGTCAAATTATTTTGTATTTTTTTTTAACAAATAAATTGTATGCTATATTATCAATTAAATAATGTTGAATTAAAATTTTATTCATGATGGTATGTATATGTTGAGAGTGTATCTAAAAAATATTTATATACAAACAAAAATTTTTCTGATGCCTGTGTCATGTGCCAAAGACACGTCAATTAAATAATTAATAAAATAGAATTAAACTACATTAAATAAAAATCATGTTATTCCAACTTGAAAGAAATTTGATTCAACGTAATTTTTCATTTTTATTTTAACAAACGTCAAATAAAGTTATTTCAAAAGACTAACACGAAAAAGATTAAATTAACATTGTTTAAGTAGATTTTAAGTTGAAACTTTTCTGTGTGTATGTAATACAAAGTTATTAATTATTTAACAAGACAATAATTTTACACTTAATTACATTTGGATTTAAAGAACAATCCATAATTTTATAAAATTGATTAAATTGATAACACTTCCTTCAAAATGGGTAGCTGACCGACAGCAATTCAAAAAGTCGAGATGGACGATTGGGAATATTGAATGAAATACTCTCAAGCAAGAAATTAAAGTTAAGAGGAACGACACATTTAACATAGAACTTCGGCTTTCAAGAGTTGGCAGCTTACTCAGTGCAAGATGGCTTGTATAAAACGGAAGATTTAGATTACGAAGGCAAAACAGCAAAAACTGCTTTGGAACAGATTCGATATAATTGTTGTACACCGCATGTGTACATAGGGTGCCCAGCTACACATGAATATTTTAAGACAGGTCATACAAAGGAAACATAAAGCGGTTTTAATATTTATGATTTGATCAGGCTAAAGTTCGTATCGCTTTGTAAGCCAAATTACATGTGATAATTATTAAATAGGGTCCAGTTTTTTGCGAACAAAAAAAAATAACATTTATTTCAATAAAAAAAAAACAAACACGAATTTTAACAATTAATTAAATACATTATCATATTATCAAAAAAGAAGTTACTTTTACAAAAACTTTTGGTAATGCTTATCACTAAATACTTATTGTATATTTTCTAGTTAATTTTTCACTTGGAGTGTATTCTTCCAGCTCTGATTCGGGCAAATTGACAGAGGCAAGCATGGACTCACAAGTTTCTATTTTAAGGGCCATTATTACAACTTGCCGATAGTTAAAGGCAAGATTTTGTCAGACGGATAAATAGATTAGCATTATAAAACCTTCATTTATTATTTTTTTTATTCATTAAAGATTATTATTATTTATAATAATAACAAACAAAAATTCAAGTTGTAATGATGCAAAGCTTTTTATCGGGCAGACAAAATCCTGCCTTTAACTATCGGCAAGTTGTAATAATGGCACTAAGTTTGTTAGTAAGTTTATTTTTAATCAGTGAAAATTCGTTAATATTTTTTATTTCACGCCACTGTGTGGTGTTGCTAATGCAGCGCTCTAATAATTAATATAGTATGTATGTAAATCGGGGCCTACTCACAGTTGATCATCAGTTCATTTTACACAATTGTTAAACTTTATATGAAAAAAATAGGAATGCATGGAATATGACAGTTGCATAAAAGTCAGTTGTTGTAATAATAATATCGCATGCAATTTTTTTATGTACATTCACAAAAGTCATGTATGGAAATATGTATACAACACACATGCATAAAAGTATACTAAAATGTTTCGTAATGAATATTGGAACTTTAACTCTTTTTCAAAAAGTGGCATTCATTTTGATAAAATGATACAAAGGGATAAAATAAAAAAAGGATCATAAAAGGTGTCATTGGCACGAAAAAGGGTCAAAAGTGATACTTTAGTGTCACAACGGCAACGCTGCATGGAGCTTTCTTCGGGTTGAGCTCAGCAATTAGTTTCTGTACATAACGCATCTTAAACTTTAAGGGTCGAGGCGATAGAGTAACTACACTCGGTAAATCAACAGCACAAGTAAATTTGTTTAGTGTATATACGGATTTTAAATGCTCAGCAAATATGTTACCTTTTTCAGTTTAGCTTCTTGCCCAACATTCGGTTAAAGTGCGCAGAGGTGGTTTAAAATCAGCGTGTGTTTTAAGCTTTCTCCCAGCGCGGCACAAAAAGTAATTAGATGCTGGTGTGACATCGAGATTTTCGAGATAGTGATCATAAGAATGTGTGTGATTTTGTTATCTGCAATTACTTTATGGCGTGTGTTTTACTGAGCACATTTGGGCGATTTTAAAACAAAAGATTTTTGCCGAAAGAGACACTCCAAAATCCGTACACGAATTCTGGGAGAGAAAATATAAGTCCAAATGTTTTGAACAAATCTCATAAATAACAAGCCAGAGAGAATCAAAGCATGTAAAAAATCGAGCGATGGACATACCAAATATTGACTTCATTATTAGTTGGTCTTTCAAGCAAGGGACAAAGTTTTCACACTAAATACATATGTATGTATATGTTAAAATATTGAATAATTTCATGTATTTATATCGTTTTAGTTAGTATGTGGACACCTTTTCCAAAGTACATTAATATTTTCGATATCTGTACATAGCTAACATGTATGTATATAAAAATAAAATATTTTATCTATTGTACCTTTTTGTGAACAGCTCTGTTCTCTACTGTACATATGTATATATAGTATATATATGTCCCAGTATGTTCGACAAAAGAAAAAACTATTTCAATAATCTAAAGGCCATGTCAGATACAACTTTCGCTTCGCGTTGCCTTGCAGATTCGCTTTGACATATAAGATGAAATGTACATTCTTATATGGAACATGTCACGTAAAGTACTTTTAACGCAAAGCGAAGCGAAAAGTTATGCAACTCTCAACTTTTTGCGTGCTTTGACAATCAGTTGGTATAATTATCTTAATTTTTTTGGCCAAACTCGCATGTAAATAAAAAATAAAAATTTTACTTTTTGTAAATTTACATAAAAAACGAGTAAGGGGCATCGGAATAATCGAATTGTGCTGTATTTTATGCATTAAACAAAGCAGTAAAACAAAAAGTGAGTGTTGTCAAAGTTTTTATTGTGTCATGCACATTTTGCTTTACGCTTTTCTGCCAATGCTAGAAACGTCACGCAAAGCGTTGAAGTTGCATCTGACACCGCCTTAATAGTTAGTTGAGATCTTCCATTAAACATTCGGGACAGTCAAGCCGTAAAGCAAACATAGCACAGATAACACAAACAAATCTCATTGAACGTATAATATAATTAAACGACGCGAGAGTTCTTTTCTAATTCAAATATATTTTACGACTCCTTCATGTTTTTTGAACAAAAAATTTTTTAATTTGATTATATATTTTCAAAAATATTATTTGTGAATTCTGAAATGGTTTTTCAAAGTCTTGTGATTGTTCAAAATATGTAGTTGACGTCTGCTGACAATTTGGCAAAGCAGCAATGAAATGCATATACACAATGCTTAACCACCAGCAAATAAATTTCAAATAAAATTAACTTATGACAATAGGTCAAATAATAAATTTCTTAAATGTTTGATTATATAATTAATCTTACCCAAATACACGCGAATGTAATCTTTAACTTCATATGGCGACTCCAAGTCCCGTAAAAATGAAACAAATGTAGGCACTGGAAAAAAATTTAAAACGCCATATTAGAAATTTATCACAGAATATGAAAGAGATATTAAAAATATTTCAATTTTAAAATTTATACTATAATAATGTGTAAAAATTGCACTGATAGCGAGCAAACATGCCATGTGCATTGCACTTTTCACCCGAAAATAACCAATCTTCACTATAAACAGTCTTGGCGCCATAAATTTCAAATGCGGCGTTTTTCGGAAAAAATTTTGTAGCCATTTTGCTTAGCACATTTTTTCTTAAAATAGTTATAATAATAATTTTTTGGTTCCAGCTTTGGAATTTGAGAAAAAAGGTCTTACATTTGATATTTATAACAAAAAAAATAACGACAATTTTTAACAATAAATTTCTTTGTAATATTTTTGATAGTATTGCCTTTTGAATTAATAAAAATATTGGGTGGGTATTTTTGCATTATTTTTTAATAATAGCGAAACAATTAACCCACTTTTTTCTGCAAAAAAAAAAAAAAAAAAAAAAAATATCTACTTTTTTCAAAATTTTAATTTAAATTATGTATAACTTTTGACTTAATTGTGCTTTTGATATTATTTTTTAATGCTAAAAATTTTGTTCTTAAACTATAACAAGTTTCTTTTTCTAAATCGAACGAGATTTGACTTCTCCATTATCAAAATAGTGCCTCAATATATATCAAAAAATTTCAAGACTTAATCTCTGTGACAAATGCTGTATGAAATTTCATGACAATAGGACAGCTCGTTTAGAAACTGCAGAAATATTTCCATTTTTTTTAACGAAATCCCCCACTGTGGGGCGACTGTCACAGATAGGAATGGTACGGATGGGAGGATCAACACTGAGCTGTGGCAGCTGGTTGACGGTAGGCTCATTGATAAAATCGGCCTAGCGAAGGTAGAAAAGGGGGAGGAATTACAATTCCATGGCGCGGACTGTGCGATAAGGAATCATTTGGTTTCTTTAAAACCGTCGTAACAGGTGTGGCTACTTTCGCCTGAAGGCGAAACTGGAGTGATTTCTGCCTTAGATCTGCCTCTCCGGGAAGTGGTGACAGCGTGGTTTCCACAATCCGTCAGATCGATGGAAACCATACTGTCGGTACTGGCAGCGCAGAACTCGCCTCTCAAGACAAACCAATGGAAGCCTTTGGCCTCAATGGATTGTATAGAGAACGCGGGTGAAGATATTCGGTTTGTCGTAGATCAAGAATCTCTACAGACTGCAGTTATTTGGGGGTATTGTGAAGTTCGGCCTGCAGGGAATTGTGCTTGTTCTGCTGAAGTGCAGAAGATAACGCAGTATGCAAAGGTTAGAGGAGTTGCATTGGTATTCGGCTGCGACACTAATTCGCATCATAGCTAGTTGGGGAGCAGCAATAACAAAAAAACTTCTAGCAATATGTTTACTTGTAACAAGGGTTGTGTACCCACGTCCAGGAAGGGGGATAGGGCAGGGGTTATAGACATATCACTAACTAACAGAGATAGGAACCTGGTAGAGAACTGGATGGTAGACCACAGTAGGATATAATTCAGTCTTAATTTTACAGGGGAAAGTCGTGACCCGTATAGGAATTCAAGAAAGACTAACTAGGATAAGTATAGGACCACTGTTGACATTAGAACAAGGGTCACTCCGCAGGGTGTGGACACACAAAGAGGAGTTGAAGAGGAGGTGGAATATTTCACTAACACTTGTAAGGAAGGATTAAAGACTGGAACAATTGTAAGGTATTATATAATAAGTACAAGAGTTGACCTCAAAAGGGCGAAAAGAGCCTCATAGAGGAAATACTGTGAGGATTGATTACGTAAATGAGTTATCGAGGTTTCGGCGAATATTGTCAAAAGACCCTAGGGCTTCTGGGAATATTCAAAGATTGGATGGCTCATGGACGGAATCCAGCCCTGAGACACCTCCTGTTCTCATGGACACTGACTTTCTCGGCTGTAGGGAAGTAAAAGAAGAGGCAACGACGGATGTTAATTTTAACTACTTATCTGAACCAGAATTAGGGGGAGCAATGGACGACAAAGTGACATTGGAAAAAGCAACATGGGCAATAAATGCATTTGAACCGTATAAATCGCTGGGTCCAAATGATATTTTTCATCGATCTGTCTTTCGTCGTTTCTTTTGAAAACATTAGAATGACTGATTGATCTTGAGGGAGCCTTTAACAACATTAGTATAGAGGCTATTAGGGAGTCGCTGTAGACACTCAGGGTTCACAACTTTCTAATAGAGTGGATAGTTATCATGCTTAGTAGCAGAATCATCAACTCGAGTATCGGAAGGGGAAAACTGAGGAGATAAGTGACAAGAGGTACAACCACAGGAGCGCACCTCAGGCTGCCTTGGACGTCATTCTTCGCCTACTTCCTTTAAAGGACTTTGTGGTGAGAATGGCGACTAGAAGTCTCGTTATACTCGTAGGAAAAGGTTTGGTGAGGACAGGAATAATAGGTTACACATCAATCTTAAATGAGATCAGTTTTAGTGATCAGGGATCCGTAACCCCGGGGTTCACGGACTATAAGGTCGCTGAAATTGATTTTAGTAGAACACCCTCATTGCTAATTCCGGATAGGGACTGTTGGGTCAAATTCGATAAGCTATATGGGGGTAGTGCGATCTTTACAGACGGGTCAAAAATGGGGGAAGACACAGGGTCTGGTGCCTATATCTTGGGAACGAACATTCGTAGTAGACGTTTCCATGAGAATATTATTTATTAATTTATTTATTTACTTCATTGTAATATAAAGCCCATCTAGGTCAATTAAATCTATATTACAAGGTTATTTCTTGAATAAATTTAAAGACTTACTTATTATACATAAATGTACATATGTATCAATTTTATAATGCCTAAAAATAAAACCTATTAACATCATATTGGCAGACTCTTTAATCCCCACTTCAATAAAAATACAGAAAAGGCTGTATATGTATGTATGTATATATCATATACAGCAAATAGAGACACTCCAAATTGTAGTGATCCCAAAAAAATAGCAAAGAATAGGAAGCAAATAGTAAGTATTATAGCTATTGATTCTGGTTAACAACAATATTACTGATATCGGGAAGTGTAAATAGAGGACATCAGGAGCTTCATCATGGGAATTCAGTGGCTTAATGACGGATAATAGGGTCACTTCTGGGTACAAAAGAGAGGTAAATATCACTTAACCTAATTTATAATACTTTCCGGACTTGGCGTTTGATGGGATTTATATTCTTTTATACGAGCAGGGATAAGAATGCAGTAAGTTGATGTCTTTGCTGAAATGTTAGTTGCTGTTTCAAATTAAATTTTTATATCAATCGGACCATTATAGAGAGATTGGTTCTCATGACTGGCATCTCCTGCAATAATAGGAGCTTTGCGCTAAACTATTGAGCAGTTAATAACGGTTGAGATTCCTTCATATAGTAACTTTGTTAAAATCTTTGATTAAATGTACTCTTAAACTAGTCAAATCAGAATGAACAAACTTATTTTCTTGTTGAATCATATATAGCTTTTATTTGATGTTCTGGATGAAGTGATTTTGATGTGTGTCTGTCAGGCAGGCTGTATGTATCAGTTGATCAGTCAGTCAGTATTTCTTTTCTCTTCAAATGTGTCACTACATTTTTTATTTTACTACTTGAAATAGAGAACATTCCCAGCTAAAAAATATATATGGAGCATATATGATATCTCATATATGGTTCGGATCCGAAAAATGAAGATATATGGACATACATGTATGATAATATATATATTCATATATTTTCATATATGTATGTGTAAACATTCGCCATACAGTATGCACAGTTCATATTCATACTCCCTTGATTCAAAAAAGCTCACTGCTGTGCAATAAATTAAATTACTAAAATTACTTTTTTGTAAGATTTTGTACAGGGAGGTTGTACTTAATGAAACATTAGTTCAAACAAAATTACTAAAAACGAACTAAAATACATTTCATTCATCATTTTAAGAGAAAAGGTCGATTATTTAAAAACTCAAACTCATATTCGCACACAAAATTTAATTTTAAAAATCAGATTAAAAACTAACTCAATTATATTGGGTGTTTTTTATTGAGGTATAGAACTTTAAGTTGGCATCACTTTTTTAACTGGCGGCCATTTTGTCAGCTGTCAGGTGATTAATATTTAGTTTGGTTTGCCATTTCATCATGAACAGGTTGACAAAAGAACAAGGCTTGCAAATCGTGCAAATTTATTTCGAAAATAATGGTTCAGTTCGCGAAGTTTACCGCAAGCTCCGTCCATTTTATGGTCGACATAATCGTCCATCAGAGCAATTAATTCGGTTAACCATGGATCGTTTTCGCACTACGTTTACTCTATGTGATAATACGCATCCGCAGAGACGTCGAACAGTGCGCACCGAAGAAACAATTGCCGCTGTAGAGCAAAGTGTTGAAGAGGACCCGAATGAATCCATTCGCCAGCGTGCACAGCAATAACCGACTATTTTGTTCCCGACTTGGATGGCATGAATGTGGATGAGTTGTGGTTCCAACAAGACGGCGCTACATGCCACACAGCGCACGTCACAATCGATTTATTAAAGGAAACATTCGATGAGCACATAATTTCGCGGAATGGACCTGTCAATTGGCCACCAAGATCGTGTGATTTGACACCATTGGATTATTTTCTTTAGGGATATGTGAAGTCGCTCGTCTACGCCAACAAACCAGAAACGTTAGGGGACTTGGAAGCCAACATTCGTGGCGTTATTGCCAACATACGGCCCCATATGCTCGAAAAAGTGGTTGAAAATTGGACCTGTATAATTGGCTTTATTCGAGCCAGCCGCGGCGGCCACATGCCCGAAATCATATTTAAACGTTAATGGCATAAAATTATCCTTCCAATAAAGCCAAATTGATGGACATTAAAACTATTTTCTTGTGTTTTATTTCAATTCGAAGTTCTATACCTCTAAAAAAACACCCTGTACAAGAAAAATTAATCAGTTTTTATACTAACACTAGTTTTCAATATAATTGTTTGCAGTAATATTAACTTTGTTTCCTAAGAATATCTAGAGTAATCCGTAATTTTTTATCAAATTAATGACTGACTTATACTTTTGATTATTTGATTTATTTAATAGGATAAAAATGTATAAAATCCTAAATAATGTTTGTTTTTTTTTTGTTGTAGGTTTTTATTTTTTTAACGCTGAGGTTCTCCGCATATAAACTTTGCATTTTAAGAGAAAAGGTCGATTATTTAAAAACTCAAACTCATATTCGCACACAAAATTTAATTTAAAAAATCAGATTAAAAACTAACTCAATTATAGAAGAAAAATTAATCAGTTTTTATACTAACACTAGTTTTCAATATAATTGTTTGCAGTAATATTAACTTTGTTTCCTAAAAATATCTAGAGTAATCCGTAATTTTTTATCAAATTAATGACTGACTTATACTTCTGATTATTTGATTTATTTAATAGGATAACAATGTATAAAATCCTAAATAATGTTTGTTTTTTTTTTTTTGTTGTAAGTTTTTATTTTTTTAACGCTGAGGTTCTCCGCATATAAACTTTGCATACCGTATGTATTTTCTAATAGATTTCCAATTCACCAGTGATAAAAAGAGAGAAAAAGATAGAGCTAATAAAATGCAAGGATTTTTTTTTTGCAAACACGATATTACGAGTATGTGAGATTTCATGTATGCATACATTTTTACATTTTATATTTATTTTTTATATATTACATCTTATTTCTGTATATGGATCTTTTTTTTTGTTCTTTTTTCATGCGTATATTTATTTATTGTACAACAATAAGTATTCAAATCTTAAATCTAGATATAATAATTAGGCCCAACCAGTGTCAGGCATAAACTTAGTGATAGTAATCAATAATACATAAATATCGTATTAAGCACAAAAATATTTTCAAGCTGTTTCATCTCGAGTGTTGAGTATTAGAGCCATAGTATCCTTCTTTTTTAAGCGGATGTGTCCAGTAAAATTCAAGATGTTACGAGCAAGGGGATTAGGATAAGACTCGAGTTTTGTTAAGTATTTGCCTGCGTATTTTTTAATTTCTTCAGTCACTAGTGGCATATTTAAATCACGATGTAAATTTAAATTTTTGATGTACCATGGAGCCGATGTTATTAGTCTTAAAATCTAGTTTTGCCTTCATTGCATTCTCTCTATATTAGAAGCTGAAGCAGTGCCCCATAGCTGCATTCCGTAGTACCATATAGGTTTCAAGAGCGACTTGTATATCAAAAGTTTGCCATCTAAACTCAGCGTGGAATTTCTAACAATCAGCCAATTTACCTGAGTTAATTGTAGTTTCATTTGTGTTAGCTTAGATTCAATGTGGTGTTTCCAGTAAGTCGTCGGTCAAGGTCTATACCAAGGTATTTCACATGTGAGTGTTGAGGATCAATTTCTTTATTTATTCTAATGGGGGAACAAGTATCTTTTCGTAGGGTAAATGTTATCTGAACACACTTCTGTTCGTTTACTTTTATTCTCCATAAGTTTAGCAATAGTTCCAGCTGGGTAATATGTTCCTGCAGATATCGACATGCTTTGTGAGAGTTTTCGTGCATACTAAGGCAGGCTGTATCATCGGCAAATGTAGATTTGTGGATGTTACGGCTCACAGGCATATCACAAGTATAAATCAAATACAAAACTGGCCCCAGTATACTCCCATGTGGCACACCGGATGAGATTGATTCGGGCACACTCATGAAGACTTCACAACAGTGAACTTCCGGGCAAGAATATAGCTTTGTAAAAGATTAAGAATGTTTATTGGTAGATATGTCTTCAATTTTAAAATTAGGCCTTCAGGCCACACTTTATCAAATGCCTGAGAAATATCAATAAAGAGGGCAGAACAATATTTCTTTTCTTCAAATGTTCTTCTTATAAATTGAACCAATCTATGCGTTTGTTCAATGGTGCTATGCTGACTTCTAAATCAACAATTTGGTGATGATCCGGTATGCACGCATTATTAGAATTGGGGACAATTATATCACAAGTAGCTTTTCGAAGAGCTTTGAAATTGTTGACAGTAAACTTATTGGCCTGTATGACTCAGCCTTGATAAGATCTTTGCCCGACTTTGGAATCATTTTGACCTTGGCATGCTTCCAGTGGTGTGGATAATACTCCAGTTTGCGGTTTTTTTGTTTTTGTTTTTTTGTTTCTTGCTATGTAAAAACAAATATCAGCAATATTTGCTTTGCTTATTTATCAAAGTAAATATGTTTGTTTAGTATGTACATATGTATATGAAAAAAAAACTCCGCTAAGACGTCTGTTCACTATGAAAGTTCAGCGAGAAAATGATATGTCTACATAGAACTTCATATATGGATCTACATAGAACTTCATAATTAATTTTCCACATATGAGCTCATTTATTATAATAGATTTCGTATAGGTATTAGTCCACATATCAACTCATATATAATACTTTACCCATGTATAATCCCATACATTTCCATACATGAATTCATATACAAATATGTATACATATATTTATAGACAGTAGACCGCAAAACTAAGGACACACCACCATATGTTTGCGATCTAATTTTACTACCATATATCCAAGAAAATCGGTTTTACTTAGATTTGCTTCCGATTACACGCTTTCCAGTTTTTTGTTTGTTAAACAAGCTCAAGTGGTCGATTGGAATGAAATCTAGACTTTGAGGAGTTCTTATTTTCTATACAGTGACTTGCAAAATACAAAATTTTTCCAATATGGGCTGTGGGCCTTTAGGCATTGTTCTGTGGAAAGTAGTAATCGCTAGGTAAAGTCTTTTGACGTGAACTCTTATATATTGTTCTTCAATTTATGTAAATAGACACATTGATCTAAAGTATTTGCAATAAAAGATTTTTATTTAATTTATTAAAGGTAGAAAGCAACAACACCCGAACAGTATAAAAAATTGGCAAATTTGATGGCAACGAAGGACGAAACTTTATTTTTGTGCTACAATTATGTATAAAAAATTAAAATATCCCCTCTGGCGCGACAGGATTTTTCACACTGGAATATTTTGGCCACAAATATCTCCTGCTTTCTCCTTGATTTTTGTAAACTTTCAGTACTTAACTCGTAATTTGTTTAGTAAAAATTTTCAAAATAAATAATTTTTATTTATTTTAATTGTTAAAACAATGTTTTTTTTTGTACTGAATTTAACTTTTTGCTAAAAGTTTTGCAAAATTATTTTTGCTGTTCCTATTTCACAAAAGCAGCTGGTTTAAACATATTCTTCTCTTTTTCTTTTTCTTTCGATTCAGTTTTTTGGCAGAATACCATTTTTCGATCCGTGCGTAACTGAATGCGGGAACGTAATCGAAACGCAGAATAAGGGTGATTATTACAAGATCCCCAATTTTACTTATTATATCAATAATAACGGAAATAATTTCGAAATAGCAAATGTCCTCAATTGATATAATAAATTCCGAATATATTAAATATATATGTACATACGAGTATTTATATATCGCACATTCAGTTCAATAGTGTCATAACTCAAAAAACTAGTTTTGCAGAAAACACGTTTAAATTTTTAATTTACATACAACTCAATGAATGCATGAAAAAATATTCTCTCAGGAGGTGATAGTACAAGCTAATCATATGAAATTTTTACGTAAGATAAAATACGTAATGCACTATTATTCTGCATTATTAACTCAAAAAACGAATTTAACTGAATGTGCGATATGTATATGTATTAGTGTTGTTAATTATTCGTGTTTTATATTTCTTCGAATGAAATTTCATGATTTTTTTCTTGTTCGAACGGACGAATAACTTTGAATTTTTGTTCGAATATTCGAACGAACAAAGAATAAAAAAATTTATTCGAATAATTTCAAAAAAGTTTAAATGAGTTTAACTTTTTTTATTAACAAACAAAAAATAATTCATTACACAAAAAAAACAAATAGTTTTAAAAACAAACTTTGAAATATTATTAAAAACCGAAAGGAAATAGTGAAAAAACTTACGTTTTTATACGCATTTACAAAAATTTTTAATATGTCATTGATTTCTTTTTAAGTAATCATTTAAAAACACCAGATAATCCCACTTTTTAGCTTGTAGAAGGTTCTTTTTTATTTTTAATAAAAGAACAAGTAGAAAAATATCTTTCGCAAATTGTTGATGTTGTGATACCGTTAAAAAAGGAGTAAAAAGCATACCCAGTTTGTGTGTTCTTTTCTTTGATATTAAAACAATTTAAATCAACCTCAAAGTTGTTGACGATTTTTATATTAGTACAATTTTTTACTTTATTGATACAATTTTTTAGATCAGCTAATAAAACATTGTCAGTTACTTCAGAAATTTCATCTAATACTTCATCGTACTTGAGATTATTTGCGAAATTTTTATTACAAAATATTCGCGAAATCAAAGTATTTACGTCCTCTTTTAGCTTTTTGTGGCATATTTTAAATTCTAATGCTTAGAAATAATATTATTTATTTATTAATTTATAACAATAACCAACCGTGCCCATTGGACTTTTGATTAGATATGTAGAAAAGCAGTTGTATTTTAAACTCTTAACCAGGAATTGTAAGACACCTTCTGATTCCATTAAGGAGGCATTATCTTTTCAAAGCAAGAAAATAAAAGATACGTTTAGCTAACATATACAAACATGCTTATACGAGTATTTATAATTTGGAGTAATTTGATTACTTAACATCATATTGTTAACAAATTAAAAAGTTATGAAATGTAAAATACTTTTTATTCAAAGTGATTAAGGAAATTGTTCGAATATTCGAATATTCTACAAAAGTGATTCGAATAATTTTTTATTCTAAATTGAAAATTGTTGTTCGTTCGAACAAAAATGATAAAAAGTTGTTCGAATATTCGAATAATTTTTGTTCGAATGACAACACTAATATGTATGTATTTACACATGCGTGTATGTATGTAGGTATGTATGTATGTACTCGTATGTATATCTTTTAAACATGTTTTTAACAACAGCTGACACTATACCACGGCAGAATTAATAAAAACAGGGATGTTAAATCAATTTTGGGGATAGCGTATACCGCAGGAATGAATAATTGAAATTTGCATATCGATCAATATTTATTTCCGTTTAATTTTCCTTTACGTGCGGAATGATTAATACCATCCCATATGTTTGAACGCATCAGTTGCTTGTTCAAGAGAGCTATTTTCTTTTAATCGCAACAATGTCAACATCACGTAAACAGAAAATACTATTGCCGAGTTTACATCTGGCACACATGTGCTCAAAAAAGCGTAACCACTAACTAGTAATGAAAACCACTTTCCAATCATGCTGGGTTCTGCAAAATTGTCTATTAGTTATTTATGAAACTGTTTAACTTAATAAATACGTGTCTGAATCAAGCAGTTTTCCATTAGTAATTAGTGGTTCGGCTTTTTTGAGCACATATGATCCAGACACGGTTGCCAGATTTGACGATTTATCTTAATTTTGACGATTTTGGGCGCCAAAAATAGCATTTGACAACTGGACGATTTTCGCCTTCAATTTGACAATTTTAAATAATTATAACTATAATAATTTTTTCAGAACTATAAAAAATACTTCGAACTTGACAAAGAAGTTGGTAGCCTTTGCTAGAATATGCAATCAAATAAGGATAAAAAGGCAATCCATCTTAATTTTTGTATTAATAATTTTAAAACCTAATGTAAAGAATTTATCAATTGAAACAACAGAAATAAACAATTAATATGTTCAAATGCAAAAACTACTTGGAAATGTTATGAATACTTTTTTAAAACCAGATTTGCTTGAGTGTGATAATTTTTATTCTGTAGATTATAAAGATGAGAATAATTATTTAGACATTGAAGAAATTTACTTGGGAATATTTGCCATTATGTGATAAGATTTTAATAACATTTGACTTCTAAGATGAATTCAAAGCCTTAAGCTTAATTGATCCCTACATTATTATTAAAAATAAAAGTTCTTTTTACGATATTCTAAGGGTTTTGTCACTTTGTTGAAGAATGTTAAGAATAGGAAACATAATATTAATTCCGACAGTTAAAGTTATTAAAATTCCCTGATATACTTGAAACTTAAATTTTTTTTAAATCAGAAATAAAAATGATCTTTCATTTCCCACGATATGTAATTTTGTCCCGCGTTCACTAGTTTTATTTTACTTTTACCGCAATCTTCAGCAAAAAAAAGAGTTTTTAGTCGAGTTAACTTGAGCAAAACCAAAGTAAGAAATTGGTTGATTATATCTTCTCTAAGCAATTTTATATACTAAGGATCATTTAAAATATACAAGGGCGTTTCTTTGCACAATTGTGCTGAAAGCATTCAAACGTATTCTTACCCTCTTTAATTTAGTCGTCAATGAGACAGCGACGATTGGCCATGGATTTTTATGTTTCTAAAGATTTAATTTAAATAATTAGAAGAGTGTGACGAAATTAAATTACATATACAATCACATGCCTTTTTATTATCACGGAAAAGATAGGAATTCGAAAAATTGAGCAGCCTCAAAAGAAACTACTTAACTCTTTCTAGCCTCTACTGTATACGAAAAAGTTGAATTGTCATATGGGTAATTCCAGAAAAGTCAACCAAAAAATTTTTTTCTCAAACATTTTTATTTTGTTTTTAATAATAAGACCGAAAGGTGTATAAATGTATAAGCATATTAAATTTTTTTAATGACCGACTATTTAATATAATATTATTTGTTTTGTTGTAACTAGCAAGCTTTCTATTAACAATTACCTTACTCATTAACACAAAGAAGGAGAGTGGAGTTCTCATATCTGATGTTTTTTTAATTCACTTATATCTTAATGTCGCGTCCGCAGCCCAAAATCACTCTTAATTGTTTTCAGCAATAAAAAAGAATTTGTTATTGTTTATTCTTAGCAAAATTACTGTTTTGTTCTCTTCGAAAATAATGTCAGGTCCGTATTGGTACTTTATCCAATTTAAAAATATTAAAACAAAATTTCCATATTTCAAATCTACAAATAGAAGATTACCTTAATTTCCACATTCAGAAACAAATTTCTTCACAAATTTCAATGAATTTCTACATTTCTATAAGTGCACAAAAAAACTTCTATTTTTGTCGCGTCCGTTTCTCGCTGATATTTGCTTATATCTTTTTATTATATTTTTTTTAATATAGTGCTTCCTCATTTTATTTATTTTTTTTAAACAAACACAACCCGCGAAGAGATTAACTTGTCTGCAGAAAACACCCAGGGTCTACGGCGGGAATCGAACCCGCGACCTCTGGACTGAGAGGATAGCATCGCTACCACTCAGCCAAAGTATACGAATGTCGCGCCCGTCGCCGAGGAATTCCCCATATGCTGTAATAGTAAATATTAGTTTTTGTAATAGTAAATACTATCGGCCTTATGTATAAGATAAAGTGACAGCATTGAACTAGGTGCTAACTAGTTCCTCCATACAATTTGACATTAAAAATCGGCGTATAATGTAGTTTTAACTCACTATTAAATCCGAGCGTGATTTTTACAAAAATTTTATGAGTTTTGGTTAAGATCATATGTATATAATTTTGCCACTTATGTTAACTTCTTGCTAGTTTTTTCTTATACATAAGGCCGTATATTTATCACTTGCAATTGCATTGCATGCCAACTCTCCGTTTGGACAAAGTTCCTCACATGCTCAGATGGTATTCGTATGAAATATAATAATAAGGGAACAGAAAAACCTCTTAAATATGTTTTTTAACCCAAAAAATTTTATTAATTCCCATGTTGTAATGAAACTTTTTATGTCGAAACGTATTTAACTCGGCATATTTATCATCACACTGATATCGGTATGTTAAGTTTTTACATTTAATTATGGTTTTAAATTTGTTAACAACTAATAAATTACTTAGACATGCATTTTAAGCTAACAATCATGTATTATTGGCCAAACAGTCTTGAATAAATAAATAAATGTAAGGAATACTCACCGTCAACTTTTGTGTTCATATTATTTAAGCTCTTTGTACACCAATTAACAAATTCTGCTTCATAGTCATCACCCTTGCAAACAGTATTATTGGTTTTAATTGTAATTTTCTTATTTTCATTACTTGCACCACCTGTCGCACCAGCATTATTATTATCCGCTTTTTGTGGTTTAGTTTGTTTTGCTGTTAGTGTAGCATTGTTTAATGGTTTCTTTTGATTGCTGGGGACACATGAAGTACTAGCTGACGGCAGGGATGTGGTATTTTGCATTATTGCAACGCTTTGACTTTTTTTGATATTTTTATTTGACGATAATTGCGTTGTAGTAATAAGTATTTGATGCTGCGAAGTGGCTAGATTTTGTGGCAAGTTCGATGGTTGGGAAACAATTGAAGCTGCTGTTAAATTTGTATTATCGTTAATAATTGCAGTATTGCTGTTAGATGAAGCAGCACTCAAGGATTTGCTGCCGAATTTAAGGGGCTCTTCCCAAAAACCGGAAGTATTACCTGAGGTACCCCATATTTTATTTCCACTCCAAATGCTTGCAAGATTGGATGAACTGTTAAGACCTCCTGTGGTGGCGTTGCCAGTAGAACTAAAAGCAACTAAGTTATTATGAGCCTCTTGTTCTTTGCGCCTTTGCAATTCCATTTGCTCATTAGCCAATCTCTTAGCTTCTTCGGCTTGAATTTCAGCAAAACTTTTGACCGGTAGAGGTGCGGCATTCCACTTTACGACAATATCTTGAGCTTCAGCAGCAGCAAGAGCTCGCAGCTGCTTCTCTTGAATTTCTAATTGGCGTTGCTGATCCGCACGACGTTCCCGTCTTTCGGCTTTCTGTATTTCAGCCAAACCTGGTCCTTGCGACTTTGTTGTTTGAGTAGACCACGGAGCAACTGAAGATTGAATACGCTGTTGTTCCTTAGATTTTTGATTGCCTGCAGTAGCCACCGAATTGGATGGTACTAAAATTTATAAGGAAAACAAATTCCAATTAAACATAACTTATTATTTTATTTTCGTTTTAATTAATTCAGAATAAAACAGAATACAAAAGTAAAATAAAGTAAAAGTAAATGAGCCAAATAGGACCCTTCTGCAGAAGCTACCCTTCAACATATATCTACATATAGCAAGTATGACTGTGAAATTATTCTCCTACAACTGAGCACAATTAAAGCCCCGATTATCGGTAAAAATAGTTGTTATTTTAATGTTTTAATTTCAAATTGTGTTCGTGTTTTAATTTTAGTTGTATATATTGAATTTCTTGTGATTATAGTTTACAAGATTTGATTTTTATGTAGCGTTGACAAGACCAAAGCTCTTGGTTTCGAGTCCGTCTTCGACAGTCATTAAAAATAACAACACCACTAATTTTTATGATGTGCATTAGTATCCCTTTATATCAATTGTTGTATGAAAATTCAATTGATGAAGGCATAGACAGTGGTTACTGAACTACACCGGCTTCAGCGAATACTAATGCAACTAATGTAACATCAGAGCGCCCTCCTTTGTCGACATTGTGCAGCAGAATCATCGGCGAAGTAAAAAAACTAATAAAATGGCTACTTAACATAGGTTCGAAAACTTTAGTATGTGTCATTGACACCAGAGGTGCTGCAACACAGCATTATTAAATAAACGTTCAAAAACCAGAGTTGTAAAAGGATGAAGCTTTCCTTTATATCGTCCTTCACCATATGTCTTCTCTATCACCATCCCTTTCTTAAAGAAGGTAACACGATGATATATTTAATGACGTATTAGTGAAAAGAAAGTATAATAGAGTTATAAAACAACATAGTACAATGCTAGCAATGCAACCTGCGGATGAAGCTCCTGAGAGCACCCATAAAATTCGTAAAAATAATTGACCCATACTATATTTTTACAACAAACCAAATTATCAACGAGTTAATGAGTTAGAGAAAACGGTTGCTGAAACAACCAAGTTATACAAGGATATTTTTATAAAACTTGATTATCAAGATGCCTTAACTGATGTTGAACATTTAGATAAAGGAGTTAGTAATCAGTTCAAGTCTTTCTCTCGGATACTATATTAGATCAGAATAATGACATTCGATCAAATCGTAATAAAAATAATCATGGCGAATACAATTGTAAATCTCTGAGGAGTAACCCTAACAGCATATAATATTTTCTGAACAATAATGATATACATGAACATCTGCTGCATCAGTGGAAGTTTTTCTCACGGGGATGGCAATCATAAACTTTTAAATTACAATATTTTAAAAAAGAATCGCAGTGAAAACGATTATGATGGAGTTGCAATATGTTATGAAAAATCAATAAAAATGAAAAAAATAAATAATAATTTATCTTCTGAAATACTTGTTGCCAGAACAACAAACTAGGAAACCAATCTTGTTATGGAAGTTAATGAATTTTGTCAAGACGTATTTGATCTGTTTAAATTTCTGGATAATCATAATAATATTATAATTTGTGGTGATTTTAATGCCGAGTGCAATTTATGGGGAGACCCTAATGAAAACATAAAGGGAAGCAGGTTTGAAGAAATCGTTTTATATTCCGGTTTCCGCTGTCTGAATCGTGGCTCTATAACTTTCAAAAATAACTCTCAACACTGTGGTTCAGCGTTGGATTACCAACTCATTCATGAATTTACCTTGGAAAATTGTACCAGTAAGTCTGGGTCAGGGTGACCGATGACATTTTCCAAAAAGGGGCATAAAAAGGGGATTTAACCCATTAATGCCCGATCCATGATCCCATTGAGCTCTAGTGATGAAACTCTTAAAATTTAATTATATATACCTATATAAGAAAGAAAACAATTTTTAGACAAATCGAATCAGTGGGGGCCCAGATAACCGCCGTGCGAAAACGCAACGTTGGGCCTAAACGATATAAAAATTAATATTTGCATTTGATAATTTTATATAATTTGTATATCGTTTAGGCCCACTGTTGCGTTTTCGCATCACGGATATATCCAATCATAAAAATAGTAGCAAATGTCTGAGATAATTGGGATTTCCACTAAAAATAATAATATTCGTATGTCAGCTACCTCCGTCAAAAGTTTGAGATAGGTATATTATATATTACTGTGTTTTTTTAACAATTCCAAAAAGTACCCAAAAAACAGGAAAATTTAAACAATTTTTTTTTATAAAAAAACACGTATGTATGATAAAAGTTCAAACAAAGGTCGATTAGATATCAAGTTAAATTTTATTTCTCTGTAATTTATTACAATATCATGTAATTACAAAATGCTTGAGGGGCGGCTTAAGTGAACGTTGCGAAAACGCAACGCAGGGCCCTAATGGATTAAAAAAAAGTAGCACCAAATAGAGGATTTATCAAAAAAAAAAAAGGGGCAACAAAAAAAAACCCATTTTTAATTTTTTCTTAGACAGGTAGGTTTGCATTTAAGGTGACGATATATGTATATACGTATATCATTTGTTTGAAAATGTGTGTCTATATTTTTTAACAAGACTTGCACTGGAAGTCCAATCTTCCAGATCAAAACCTAATAAATTCAAACACGAAAGCATGGGTTTGCAAATTTACCTTCGATCTATTTGTTAACTTACTTTTCATTAGCCCTAACTTTGAAAAACTACGTTCAGCAGATGTACTGTGGAGTAAAGTAAATATGTAAATGGAAAATGTCTATAGGTTTGATAATAAATACTCGCCAAGGCCATTCTTAAAACTTCCTACTTCATGCATTAGGAATTTTAAACATGTGATCATAGTTTTGGTAATGTACTTTGGATTCTTATAACCTTAATTCACTAACAAACGCTTCTGGATCAGTTATTACATATGTATGTAAGTAAACTGAAACAAGCTCCAAATAATTTACATATGACTTCATTGGACTTTAAAAATACTGAATCCAAATCTGTTAGTACACTAAACTTTTTATTCTTAAAATCAATTCTTGATAGTATTTTTCCACACAGTTTTTGATAAAAAGTTAAAAGTTTGTTTTTAATAACAATTATACAATTCTCAGAAAACCGCTCATTTACTCAAAGAACGTCAAAAATGGAATTTTTAGTTAATGATGCAGAATTAATCCTCATATCGCTCATAATATTTTGTAAAAATTTCATACAAATATAACAGAATCGCAAAAAAAGAAAAGAGTAAATGAATATATAGAAAATGTATTATAGCTTCCAATCGACTGGACCGATTTGCTTTATGTATGGACTAAAAGATCTATGCGTGCGATCATGTATAGACTAAAAGATACGATCATGTCGCCTTTCAAACGAAAAAACAAAACTAAAATCGGTCAAGCGGTTTGGGAGCTACGGTGTGAAAGACACAAAGATTTAACAGAATAAATCTAAAAAAGATGTGATATCTTCTAAGCAGCTGCACCGATTTATTCCAAAGATAGTTAAAAACAATCTCGAACAAGTCACCTTTAAAGCAAATTAAAATCAGTCCAGCCGTTTAGTCCACGCAGACTAAACGGCTGGACTCGTACAAACAAACCCATACACGACACACACTACAAACTTATAACACCCCTTTCTTTGGTCGGGAGTTAAAAACCGAAACGAAATTAGTTAAAAAGCATATGTATTTATGCACATTTACAAAAAAATTTTTAATATGACATTGATTTCTTTTAAAAAATTATTTAAAAACCCCAGATAATACCACTTTTTACTCGTAGCTTGCAGACGATTCTTTTTTTACTTTTAATAAAAGAACAAGTAGAAAAGTTCCTTTTGCAAATTGTTAATATAGTTAAAATAGCATTAAAAAGCATATACAGCTTGTGTAATCCTTTCTTTAATGTTTCCAAATAATTTAAATAAATTTCTCACTTTATTCATATAATTTTTTTAGATCAGTTAATAAAACATTATCAGTTACTTCAGAAATATCATCATCGTACCTGAGAGTATTTGCAAAATAATCATGAAAACAAAGTATTTGCGTACACTTTTTTGCGCTTTTTGTAGCGTATTTTAAAAAGTTAGTATTGGATAGGAAAGCTGAGGAATAATATTAAGGCATTTAATGCTTTTTTAGTCGTTCAATATTTCTATTCTTAAGGCTTTCGATTAGAGCAAAAGCAGTTATTTTTTTCTAAACTCTTGATAAGGAATTGCAAGACACCTAATTCCATTAAAGATGCATTATATATTCCCAGCAAGACAACAAAAGATTCGTTTAGCGAACATACATATACTCGTATAAACAAGATTACACAAGTATTTATGATTTGGAGTAATTTGATTACTTAACAAATTATAATTTTATATAATGTAAAATACTTTTTATACAAGTAGTTAAGGAAATTATTCGAATATTCGACCAAAATGGTTCGAATAATTTTTTATTCTAAAAAATGATAAAAAGTTGTTCGAATATTCGAACAATTTTTGTTCGAATGACAACACTAATATGTACTCATGAATGAATTACTTCAACTGAATGATTCTTTCAAGTGAAAGAATGAAATAAATTTCTTTCATCTTTCGGTTTAATTTTTCTATTTACTTCAATATTTGCCTTGAAGAAATGTGGTTTCAAATCAATATAAAAAACAATTCCCGCAAATTGAAACACTTTCAAAAAGAAACACATTGACAATTCATTTTGAAAGTGTGTGACATTCAGAAAGATGAAATAAAAGAAAGAATTACTTCACCTAACCTTTCTAAAAGAGAATGAAAGATTCACACAAATGAAAGATTTTGCCCAATACTAATATGTACATATATAATATGTATATATCCTGCTTTCGACTTCATGTGATAATATATATATTTGTCAACGATATCTTTAATGTATAAAATGTTAAGGTGCAACCACACGTGCCGTTCGAACCAAACTAATGGGTAAGGCCGAGTTTACATCTGGCATTTCATGTGTTGCCATTTTGTGGTGTCATTTTCATATATGTGCAGTGCCGTTCCCATCAAATTTTTCGATGACACACAATTTTGTTGTGTGATTGTGACAGGAAAAAGTCCCATCTCTAAAAAATGGCAATAAGGTATCATTGTCTACATCAAGAACTAATTTTGACATAATGACATTTAGTGTCGTTTGCTTTATCATTGTGAGACCTTGTTTTTCGTATTATTTGTTAATTAATATTTATACAAATGGATAATCACAAAATTATTCAATTGGCTAGTGCCACCGTTTGTTTATCAATAATAAGAAAATAAATTAAGATAATCTAAAAAACAGCAAGGAAAGTGGTGGAAAAGACCAGGGCTTAATAAGCGCTACCAAAGGATTTTATTGTACTCTGCATTCCAGTTTACGGAAGCAGGATTAAAATGCTGTTACATTTGGCTACCACTTCTGAACGTGACAGCCCCAGTTCTTTCGAAATTTCTGCCCATGCAGATTTCTTCGCATTTCTATCCCTATAAATGCTACATAGGTGATTCCACACAGCCTCACGAACTTTTATAAGGTGAATTAACTGTGTCGTCATGTCATGAGTCCATGACGCTTGAATTTTTCTTATACGCTTCTGCGATTTTTCGTTTTAAATTTTTTTTTAAATTTGTACACCCGCACACATTTAAACTTCTTTCTGTATCATGTCATTGTCAAAATGCCAACACGCTGACATTTTCTTTTTGTGTTAGCAATGCAGCCAACTTATTCTCATAGCTGTTCACATCAGATGCGTAAACAGTTTGTAAGGTAATGCCACACAACGAAAAATATCGGAAATGACAAACGTTGCCACTATGACAAACGTTGCTACAGTGTTTACTCGGCCTAACACTGTATTTGATTATAGTTAACTCGCCATAACGCCATAGCCATTACTATAGAAACCAATTGAATTTTGGTTTGGTTATGTCTACGGCTATGGCACGTCTAATTTAAGCTTAATAAAATCTATATATTCTACTTTTTGGGTATTTAAATATTCTTTTTTACAATTTAACAAAAAAAAGGGGCAAGATATCACAAAAAGTATCAGATTCAGCTCACAAAAAAGGGGGAAAAAAAGTGGCGAGGTAGTCGAAAAAGTAGCAATTTGCCACTTAGGCGGTCAGACAAAACAAACTTTTATCCCACTATCCAATATAAATCTAGAATGTAATGAATGTGCGAATCTTACGCCTTTCTCTGTTGATGAAATGAACACAACACTGGCAAAAAAGAATAAATCCTGTGCTGGAGGTGATGACAATATGTCATATGAAATTATTAGAACTCTCAACGTCAATGCAAAATTCAATACTTTTAGCGCTTGTTTCTCTAAGTGCATAATTCCAAAATGTTGGCTTATCATCAAAATTGTACTCATTTCCAAAAAAGAAACAAATATATCGGACTATAAGAATTTCAGAATTTCTATCGGTTTTCCCAAAATGTATCAACCTCATGGTCAAAGAAAGACTTACTAACAGCATTGAAAATAAACAGATACTACCGGAAGCTACCTTTGCATATAGGAAAAATATTTCGGCTGTCATGTGTAATAATTAGAGATGTGCAAATGTCGTGATTTTATCGTGTCATGCGTCATTCAGTGAATCCAGAATCCCGGGATTTCAGGTTTTTAATCCCGGAATTTTGGTGATTCAGCCAATCCCGAAATTGTTTACTAATTTTTTTTTTTATATAAAAAAGAAATTCATCATGACTTTCCCCCACGTGAAGATAGTAACCATGGCAACACAATTGATCCTTTATATATATTTGTTTGTTTCATCCTGTTAATAGCGTCAATGAGCTGATTTACATGGGCATAATTGTGCTGGCATAACATACCAGTTTGTTGGTGAGAGAGGCAAAGAGAGTAATTTTGTGGTTGGCATAATTTTTAAACCAGCTACAACCCCGCATTAGCAGCACAAAACCAATACACACACAACTTAAAAAACAGCAAATGTTTAATGAATAGGAAAAACACTAACACACACAAAGCTGTGTATACGTATACATTTTATGACAGACAAAATAATCTCGTGTAATTTGGAAAAAAAACAAAAATTGTGCGGCTTAAAAATTGTTCTCGTGTAAACTACCTCAATGAAAATGTATTTCCAAACCATGTTTTCCTGCTTTTCTTTGTTAATTGCAATCTATTTGCTGATTCTAACAGTATTAATAATAATATATAGAGATGTGCAAATGTCGTGATTTTATCGTGTCACGCGTGATCGTGATCAAATTTATAATTAATCACTCGTGAGTGCGTGACCGTGACTTAAAAAAAATTACTCATGCGTGAGTTTTTTTAAGAATCACGCACGAATTCTCACGCTCTCACGAGATAACACTCCTGCGTGGGTATATAACTGTATTGAAAATTTTAAATTTTCTTATAATAAATACTACAATCTATGTCTGAGCTGCCCAAAGTAGCACAAGAGTGCCGAACATCAATAGGCTTCTTATATAGGGTGTTTTTTTAGAGGTATAGAACTTTGAATTGAAATAAAACACAAGAAAATCGTTTTAATGTCCATCAATTTGGCTTTATTGGAAGGATAATTTTATGCCATTAACGTTTAAATATGATTTCGGGGCATGTGGCCGCCGCGGCTGGCTCGAATAAAGCCAATTCTACAGGTCCAATTTTCAACACTTTTTCGAGCATATGGGGCCGTATGTTGGCAATAACGCCACGAATGTTGGCTTCCAAGTCCCCTAACCTTTCTGGTTTGTTGGCGTAGACGAGCGACTTCAGCGGATGCGTATTATCACATAGAGTAAACGTAGTGCGAAAACGATCCATGGTTAACCGAATTAATTGCTCTGTCGACCATAAATGGACGGAGCTTGCGGTAAACTTCGCGAACTGAACCATTATTTTCGAAATAAATTTGCACGATTTGCAAGCGTTGTTCTTTTGTCAACCTGTTCATGATGAAATGGCAAACCAAACTAAATATTAATCACTTGACAACTGACAAAATGGCCGCCAGTTAAAAAAGTGATGCCAACTTAAAGTTCTATACCTCAATAAAAAACACCCTATACAAATGAATACACATACGCGAATACATTACTCTCGTATTTCTCTCTGTGGCCAGCTCTGATCTATGTACATATATATCTATGTATGTATATACATACTAGGGAAGTAACGAATGTTCGCATTTGCAAATTATTCGTTTACTTTTGGTATTTGCATTCGATTTTGCATTCGCTAAAACGTATGCGAATATTTCAAGCGAATACTAGAGACAAAAAAAATTGTACTTCTTTTATGAAAATAGATTGCGATTAACAAACGTAAAAAAAAACGAAAATTATTTTAAGCCAGCATAAGCAAGATACATATACATACAAGTAAAGCATTCTAATCAAAGTTTTAAAGTTTTAACGGAAAACTTTTCAATAAATAGGTTCTCATAAGTATCAAAATTAAACCAAAATCCAGCGGGGTTTGGATATATTTTTCAGTTTTTAAAAAGAAAAGGCAGTGTTTGATTTGCTCGAAAATATTTTCTGCTTAAGACTAGTCTGTTGAAATGTTGAGCACCATTCATTACTTCGTACAGAATATGTCCATGTTTATTTTAAATGCCATGCGAAACAAGTGCCACTCATATTATTTCTCATGTTAAAGATATATTTCATATGTTTCTCCCAAGATGAACAGAGTATTACTTCTGCAAAATTTTTTCAGGAACAATTCATTCCAAGTTTTCTTAATATGTATGTATTTTGATAGCATTTCACATGAAATGTTGAACAGAGTATCAGGCTTTAGGACCAAAGTACGAATGGGTTGATTGCTTAACATTTGGTAAGCTTATTTGTAATAATTATCTATATTTATTTTAATATAATTTCATAAATCTTTCTGTTTTAACAACTTGTATTTTTAATAAATTAATAAATATTTACTTCGTTCAAGACTCAATTTAAATAAAATGATATATGTAGTACAACTACATATATACATACATATATAATACAACTTCATATTCTTATATAAATTTATTTGCATGTGATATTTTAAGGAATTGTAATAAATTCATTCGCTTTCGCAAAAATTAAAATGTATTATTCGATTTCGCATTCGCTAAACAGGTATTCGTTACCTCCCTAATACATAATAAGTATGTATGTACATATGTATGTGTAAGAACCTATTTTTCAACCAACTAACATAAAAAATTAATTATATATTTTTCGTAAGCGTGCGTAATCGTGATAAGTTGTACACCCCTCGTGTGTGATTAAGAATATTTTATACGTGAGCGTGCGTGATCGTGAAAATTTTCAAAATCATTCGTGCGTGAAAGTGCGTGAGAAAATATTTTTCTGCGTGAACGTGCGTGTCGTGAGTCAAAAACCACTCACGTGCACATCTCTAATAATATATTAAATAATAAAGGTATTTACGTCAACTCTTGCAACTGTGTAAAATGCATAATTACGCTTTTTGACGTCAGCAACGCATTTTGTTTAGTTGTCGATAAAGTCGGATCACAATATGTGAATACATAATTACATAAACTGTACTCGTAGGTTTCTTGATTATTAAAAGATTTTGTTCAAATGCTGAAACAAATGTCAGAACTTCGCTGAATAATTCTGCAAGCAATTCAGCAATAAAAGCATAAATATTAATAACATTCGTGTTCTTTAACATAATTCCATATTATTAGCCATAGGTTTTTCAAAATCAATAAAATAATCGGGTACGTTCTGTATGCCACGTGAAATTAAATCGTTAGGAATTGTCATAGCATTATTGTTGATATAAATTCCCATTTCCAACAACAATGCAATGACAATTCCGCACGTTTTAGTTTCACGTGGAATACAGAACATACCCGTGTGTGTTTGTAAATTTACGTCTCGACCTGACATGAAGTTTTGCAGTAACTTGAAGATATAAATGAGTTGTTGACTTTTATTTGTGAACCTCTTTCAAATACGATTTTTTTAATAAATAACTATAAAAAGAATTTATTTTTTAATGTTCAAAAAACTAGAGTCCCGAAAAATCACTGAATCTCAACAAATTTCGATTGGCATCCCAGTGTATTAAAAGTAGATGAGTGTTCCCCCTTTTTTTTTGAAATGGGACTAAATTGGAATCTTCCTTCCAGACAAAGAAAAAAAGAATTTCTCAAATCCGTCAAAAAATTACTAAAATACAGGCGAAAGGATAACCTCCTTGTTTTTGGAAGTCACTTAAAAAAGGGACTAATCCATTAATTTCTTCAGCGTTACCAGTAAGTAGGGATATTAATATATAGGCGCTCCGTTGACAATGTCGCCAAAAAGTCAACAAAATAGTCGACAATTGGGACTTGGAGACACCTAACCACAAGCCTCCTACCAATTGCCAAATGTGCAGATTATCTATTTTTTCAGTTTTTTTCATTGTTGAGCAGTCGTGCAGTTTTTTGTTTCAAAAATCCTTTTCAGTTCATATAGTTTTTATAGTTAACAACAATTGTTTATTTTATTATGACCAGACAAAAACCTTCGAAATACAAAATTAAATTTTTTTTTAAACAAAACCATGATACAATGTATGTGTAAGAACCTATTTTCCAACCCAAATAACATACAAATTGAACGATATACTTTTTCGAAAGCGTGCGTGATCGTGATAGTTGTAAACCACTCGTGCGTGATTAAGAATATTTTATTCGTGAGCGTGCGTGATCGTGAAAATTTTTAAGAGCATTAGTGCGAAATTAAAATATTTTTCTGCGTGAGCGTGCGTGTCGTGGGTCAAAAAACGCTCACGTGCAGACCAAATGCGTACAATTGTGTTGACATTAATTTGCTAAGTCATGTTTTAGACTTGGCAGTTTTTCTTGAAGCAAGTCTGAGTTTATGGGAGAGAAGGGAAAGAAGAAAGAAAAGGGGTACTGACTTGCTTGTACAGAAAAGTTACTTCAATTCTCTTTTATTTCATTCGCTGTATTAAAACAATAGGAAAGTTGAACAAGAAACCGTCTGTGTGTAAACAAACGAGGAGTTTTAAAAGAGAATTGAAGAAAACTGCTTCAAGAAAAACTGCCGAGTCTAAAACAAGACTAAATGTGGCCATGAACGCTGATGGTATTGATAGTATTATCCAGTGTTGCCAGTAGATTTCTCGAAAAAATACCTACGCATGCTAAAAAAATCCTTTTCCTACACGTTGAAAAAATTCCCCTAAAAAATCCCTACGCATTTTTGTCATTAAAATAGAAGAAAACCATTAGTTATAAAAAAATATACAGTATATGCTTATTAAAGCTTTGGTAAAAAAATAAGTAAAAATCTAAACTAAAATAACACATACATATGTACTTTTAATTAAATTCAATTAAAAGAACAAATGTTTTTTAAAAATTAATAAAGGTATTCACGTCAAAAGTTGCACTGTTGCGGAAAAGTAAAATTCTAAAATTTTCAAAAAATATAACAGCAAGCACATAAAAAATTATTTTGCACAAATGATGCAAAATTGTCAGGGTCTGGGTAAGTGCAAGATTATCAGAGTAAATTTTGCAAAGTTGTGCAACTTTTTATGGCATTGCCAATCAAAAAAAAGTTACAAAAAGTACTAATAAAATCAACTATTCACCAAATTACAACGCAGAAATACCAGTTTATGCATATGTTTTTATTTTAAATGAAAAAACAAGTGGTTGGAAATGTGTTCCATATAAGCAAATTAACTATAAAGCTCTTAAAATTCTAAAAATTCTTAACTAGAGAAAATATAGAAATGATCAAGTAATTTTCAAATTCGATTTCAGGATAGCAAACACATAATTTTGTTATTTTCGAAAGACGTATTGCTCAAATACATACATATGTATGTGTTATTAGAATTTGGTTAAAGAATACCAGTATTATTAACATTGATACTTTTATTACTGAATTAATTACAGAATTAATCAACGAAATTCTGAACCATATTTCATAATTTTAACAAAATCTTTTAATAATCAAGAAACATACGAGTAGAATATACATACTCGTATGTATGTATGTGCATATTGTGTTTGACTTCATAGACAACTAAGCGAAATGGGTTGCTCACGTCAGAAAGTACAATTATGCATTTTGCACAGTTGCAAGAATTGACGTGAATATCTTTAATATGAATAGTTTTTTTTTTAATAAAATTTTAAAGGATAAATTCAATTCAAGTACAAAAGCCGCTTATTTTAAAATTAACATACATATATAATTCATGTACCAGGTGGTGCTAAGTTAACAGCTACTTTTTTTAGGAAGTTTGGACTGTCAAATTTCATTGCAATAAAATTTATAGGAAGTTTGATTCGTAAATTTTCATTGCAATAAAGTACTAGGCAGATTTTGTTGTTGCAGGCTTGACACCACCTGGTATATGAATTCGCCTTGGCATATACATACAAACATATTAGTGTCGCCAACTTTTTAAACCACAAACAACTCTGGAAACATATTTTTAAGCAATTATAACGAAAAGAAAATTTTTTAACCCTTTTGAAAAAGAATGCGGCATGACGAAAATATCTCTACATTTTGGAGAATATAAAAAATCTGTCGATTTTCCCTACGCTTCTATTTTATTATCAAAAATACCTACATGTACGGATTTTCCCCTACTTCTGGCAACACTGGTAGTATCATAAACTGGTTAACAAAAGTTTTTTCTCGGCATATTCTGAAAAATGGTAAGGAAAAGATAACCATACATAATGGAATCCCTTTCGTTTATCCTGTTTAACCTTTTTACCAAAAATCTTCACTCAAAAGAAGACTACAACAAAAAAACTTATTAGTTTATTGATGATTTAATGGCATGAAGATTTTGATTCTGCAGTTGCCAACCTACAGGAAAAAGTAATACTTTTTAATACGGCTTGTAAAAAACGTAACTTATCATTTAACATGACTAAAACAATATGCATGTACTTTGCTCAATGTAGCAGGAAAAGGTGGAAATAACTATTAATAGATTATCAACGGAACAAAATTCTTGGCAGGAAAATTTCTAACAGCTTAACTGTTTTAAAACAATGTGAATATATTTTAAAAGAGTTCAAAAATAGTATGAATCTCTTAAAAATACTCACTCCCAGCAAGAATGGTCTTCATCCTCATGTTGTTTTAAACATCTACAAAAGATCAAAAATTAAATATGCAGGATCAACTTTTGTGTTTTCACAAAAATTCATAAATAACCGGCTTAAATCGTACCAGAATGCATCCCTAAGACGTTACTTACAATCAACACCCATGCATGTTATATACAGCATGGCTGTATAGCATTTAAAAATCTTTTGAAAATCAAACAATTTTCACTTATGACAGATGCTGTTAACAAGCCCAACTATAGTTTTATTGCAAGCAAGTTCCGAACGCAATTAAATAATAAAGGTATTCACGTCAACTCTTGCAACTGTGTAAAGTGTATAATAGCACTTTCTGACGTGAGCAACCCATTTTGTTTAGTTGTCTATAAGGCAATATAATATGTACATATGTATGTATGTACGTAGATATATTGTACTCGTACTCTTGATTATTAAAAGATTTTGTTTAAATGCTGAAACAAAGTCTTAGAACTTTGCTGATTAGTTCTGTGATTAATTCACTAATAAATATATCAATACTAATAATATTGGTATGTTTAACAAAATTCTAATAACAGTTTGGCAATAGGTCTTTGAAAATAAAAAAAATATGCATTTGTTATCTTAAAATCGAATTTGAAGATTACTTTATAAATTCTAGCTAAGAATTTCTAGAATTCTTTTAATTTTATAATTTTCTAATTACTTTATTTGTATCGAAACATTTCATTTAAAAGAAAAACATTTAGGTATTTCTGCGTTGCAATTTGGTGTATAGTTGATTTTATAAGTACTTTTTGTCCATTTTTTTGGATTGGCAATGCCATAAAAAGTTGCACAACTTTGCAAAATCTACTCTGGTAATCTTGCACTTACTCAGGCCCTGACAATTTTGCATCATTTGTGCAAAATAATTTTCTATGTGGTTGTTGTTATATTTTTTGAAAATTTTGTTTTTCTGCAACAGTGCAACTTTTGACGTGAATACCTTTAATACTTCCTTTTCCATCAAATTTAAAAAGCATTCAAAGCTGACTGTTAGGAAAAATTAACTATCCGACAAAAAGGAAAACCTCCGTAATCTCCGTAAATAGTGCTGCTATTTGGAAAAATGGGTTTCTACAGCAGGAATCATTACACAATTTTTGCGGCGGACTCGTCAGTCACTAGCAATGCAGCAGGTTGTGGCATCTATAATGTGTCCAAAAATGAAGAGTGATATATAAAAGTAAACTTTAAAACATCATCACTTTTTGCGGAAATGGTTGCACTATATCATGCAGTTAAGATAGCTGTAGAGGATGGTAGTACAAAAGTATGGGTAGCTGTCAATTACTTCAATCGAAAACTTTTGATTACTTCTGAATTGCAGAGATACATAGGCTGATTGCAATTTCATCTTTAAAAGAAATAGTAGTTATATGGACCCCAAGTTATGTTGGTATTAGTAGCTGTAATGAGATAGCTGACGAAAAGGCCAAAATTTCCTGCGATATTGGTGCAATATTTGAAGCTTAACTAAGTCCTCTTGAGGCAATTCGTAATGCCAAGGAAGCACTACACAACGAACAGAAGGAGGAATTTAATGAAATCGTTATTAAAATAGGTAAATGGTTTGATGATCAAATACCCGTATCAATCCTAAAGAATTCTACAGAAAAAGTATTCTGACACTTGCAGATGTAAAAACATTGAACAGACTATTTTCTGGAAATTTATATAACAGAGTATATTTAAACCGTATAAATATTGAAACAACTGCTGAATGTGACAGATGCAAAGTTCCTAACACGAATGACCATATGATATTTAAATGCGAACATTTTGATTCATCTAGAGTTAATTTTTTTAATAACTTTGACAACATTAAAGATATCTTGAAAAATAAAGACATGTGCGGATTACGCATCGAACTGTTTATGCCTCAATGAAAATTCACCCTACGCTGCCATTTCACTCACCATTCAACACTTATCTTCAATCAACATTTATCATCAATCAACATACATACATATGTATCTAATTTTTAACATACATACATATCTGTATGTACGATAAATTACATGATAAGTATATATTCCGGAATACGGAATTGAAATGTCCTTCCGAATACCAGACGTATGTATCGGATTTAAAATAGAGATATCCATATTATAACTGACAGCCAGTCTGCAATTATGTCCCTCATATACATCTTTTCTTGTCCAAGAATGTCGCAAAGCCCTGGTTGGACTCGCGCAGCACAAACGTATCATATTAAACTGTGTGGGTGGACACAGGACTATTTCTGCAACATAGTTGCGGATGAACTGGCAAAGAGAGGAACCCTAATAAGCAGTGATGCAAGAATTCTTTAACTAATAATGGCTAAAAGTAGACAAAAAATGGCTAAAAACTAGCTAAAAAATGGCTAAGCGAGATCAAATGCAAAAATCATGAGTATTAAACATAAATAAGAAGTTAATTCATTTTATATTTTAAATCAAATCGTATTTCTTCAGATACTCAATATGCAAACAAAAAACTTAACACAAAATTACAGTAATTTATACTATGCTCATATGTAAGTAGTTTTTTCATAAAAAATAAGATCATCATCATTAACATCATTGTCGTTTTTTCATTGCTGTATATGCCAATAAATTTTAAGAACCTCTTATAAGCTTCATAGTCGTAGCAACAACTGAAAAAAAATTTTTTTTACATTTTAAATTTTTTATCTTTTATTTCAACTTTAATTTCATTTTATTTTCACTTCGATAAAGTAAGCATGACACTTGACGCTTCGATGTTGCCTTTCGCGAATTAGCTCAACACAAATAGCGCAATGCTAAACGCATGGGTCTTGCTCATTCAGTTGCAATGATGAGGAACAGGAGGAAAGTATATTGCATCTCTTCTGCTTTTGTCCCGACCTGGAGGATCTCTGTCTGCACCTCCTTGACAGGATGTCCTTCAGCAGCCTAAACGAGTTATCGGAAATAGGACTCGAAAATTTTAGCCTTTATATTAGGAACAGTGGCTGGTATATTCGCTGACTCCCTCCATCCAATTCTCGACCCAATCGTACCTCCTCTATAACTATTATCTCTTTTCTACATCTGGCCTTCTCACCCTTTCCCCCTCTCTCTCTCTAACTTCGCTTCAACTCACAGGTAGTACAAAGGGATCATTGTAATAGATCCAAGTGAGCTGAACTCTAATTTTTCATTCATACTTACAAGCAACCTGCTAACCTAACCTTGGTTAAGCGGTGGTGTTGCACCTCTACTTGGAGACCGTTGGATCTATTGTTCAATTAAATTGCTAATATATCATTTTTATTTACGTTCAAATAGTGCTATCCGCTTATTTCAGTATTCTAACAGATTATACTTTATTGCTCTCAAGCATATAATCGCGAATATCAGGATTTAGTAAAAAAAATTAACATATGTACGATGAAGACGTGGTTTTTAAATGACACTGTTAAATAAAATAAAGTTATTATTCGTAAGCAAAAAACTGTTTTTTTTTATAGATTTTTTTGAATATAAGACCTCGTAATATTAGAAAGTTAAATTATTATTCCAAAAGAAATGGCTTATTGAAATAGAATAAGCAAAAATCCATTTTGCATAGTTTTAAATTATCTCAATTTCGCTTAACTTATTTCTTTTTGCCACAGAAATAACACATGTGTTAGTTTATTTTTGCAATTACTTCCCAACATGCATAATTTCAATATTTTAGGACATCAGAAAGTACCCAAGAATTCTAAATAATTTTAATTTAATTTTTAAATTCATTACTTTACTTCTCAGAAATCGGAGAGCATAATAAGTCAAATAAATATATGTATACAATAATATGTATAGGTACTTACTATTATTTGTAATATTATTGTTGCAGTTATTATTAGTAGAATTGCTATTATTAGAGCTGCTCATCAAAGCTTTACGTCTTTGGGCTTGTATTTGCTGCTGTCGTTTTTCCTCTTCCTGCAGTTGACGACGTTTTTCTTCTTCAGCTTGCATAAGACGGCGCTTCTCTTCTTCCACTTGTTGACGTTTGCGTTCTTCTTTTTGACGACGCTTCTCTTCGTTTTGCTCACGACGACGCTCTTCTTCAATTTTCTTCGAAATCTGCTCTACAAGGTTTTCATTTTTGCCTTTGTTAATTGGTTTCGAAAGGTTATTATTAATTGAATTCCGCTTGCTATTTACATTACATTTTTCATTGACAAACAGTGGTTGCTGAGACTGGGACTGGCTGTGTTGTTCTTGTTTATAATGGTTATCATTTGTAGAAGGAACTTTTCCCACAGCAGCATGAGATTTTTGAAGTTCGTTGGCTACTTTTTGTTGTTGTTGCTGTATTTCTCGTTTGTTTTCTTGTTTGTTTGTTGATTTGGTTATATCTTGAAGTTGGCCATTATGATCTGGAAGATTCTTTTCAGTATCTTTCAGTTGACGTTGAGCTTCATATGGTTGCTGCTGCACTTGCTGCTGTAGTTGTTGCTCGAGGTGTTGTTGTTGTTGTTGCAGCTGCTGCTGTTGAACATGTTGCTCTAATGTGGCAACATCCCACATCGAAGCTGGTGTAGCCTTTGGTGAACTCTGCTGTTCCGTAGATAAACTGATGGAATTCATTCCTACCAGTTGCCCATTTAACCACTGATTATTTACGGTGTTCACTTGTGGAACATTTGTCAACAATGAATGTTGCTGGCTTGAAAGTTGGTTGGATGGATTGGCTGAAATCGAATTCATCCACATTTGCATCATTGGACTTTGCGATGCATTGTTTGAGGGATTTGGGGTTGGATTTGTTCCTGAACCATATAATTGTTGATCGTTCAAGAACTCTTGGCCATGGGAATTCGGAGTGACAACAGCATTTCTAGTACCTGAATCAGAACCATTATTCAAGAACATTCGCAAATTAAATTCATTCAATAAATCGTTACTGTTCAAATCAGAACTTGCATTTTTAGTTTTCATTATGAAATCTTCAGCACTCATGTACGACGTAGAAGACGAGGACGAATGAATATTAGGTCTTTGTTGTTGCTGTGATGTCGTTGTCTGTGTCTGTGGTTGTTGTTGCTGCTGGGACTGATGATTGTTAAACAATTGTTCTTTTTTGGTGCACTCTGCAATTGTATCGTATAGTTGTGTTCCAGCTGTTGGATTGAGCGCTGCCAATGAATTGCTAAGTCCAGTTAAATTTGTTAAATATTCAGGCAAGCTCAGAGTTTGTAATTTTTGTCTGATGACAGCATCTTTTTCGACGGGAGATAAACGCCGAAAGCATTCATTTTTTGATAACTCATTGGCGATTTCAATTTCTTGATTATGTATGAAACGGTCTTGTAGCGTTTGGAAATGCATGTTCAAAACTTGAGAAATATCAACAGAATTAATCAAGGTCTTTAAGGCATTGCTTAGCGAATCAGCTGCAGCAGTTACATTACCTTTGAGTTTTTCATGTTGTTGATGCTGCTGGTGTTCATTTAAAGTTTTTATGAGAAAATCGGTTGCTTGTACAGTGGGCTGAACCGATATTACAGGGGGTAACGGTGGTGTCATTGTAGCTGGATTCATATCGATAGGAATTAAATGACTATGGCTGAAAGGCATTTGACCATTGCAAATTTTAATTAATTCTCCCAAAGGTCTGAAGCGTACGTCACAGACACGTCGTACAAAAAGGTTTTCATTGAAATAGCCTGCTCGATACCACTCTGTCATTTCTAAAGCAGAAAAAGGGCCTTGAACTTTAGCCTGTGGATCTCGATACAACCATAAATCTGTAGGAGCAGAGGAATTCATAGGGTGTGGGGGAGGAGGAGTTGGTTGCAAACCAATGGTAACTGCAGCTACAGCTGCCATTTGTTGTTGCTGCATTTGATGCAAAGCTGCGACGTTATGGGTGTGATCTACCATCATGCTGCTCATGTTATATAAACTAACATTCGATGAAGCAGTTGGTGCTGCACCTCCTCCTACTCCTCCTCCTCCTAGTGCTGGTGAAACTGTTGACGGCTGATTTGAGTTCTGCGATTGTTGCATAGTAGCAAACAAGTTATGAGCATTTGTTTTACTTCCCGCAGACTTCAACGACGATTTTATATGATCATCTTTAGCATCTTCGTCGTCCATTATTAATTTCTCAATCATATCATCCGTAACTTTCATCATACGTTCAGCATAATCCCCTATGATGCTGTTTGGTATATTATCACTACTGCTTGTTCTCGTTGGATAGTTTTGTACACTATTGGTATAAATTGTTAAAGATTCATTAGTATAGTCGTTGTCCGAATGTGTTTCAGAATTTTTTTGAGCCACATTATCTAGGGCAACAAGATTTGTTGGAGTAGCGACCTTACATGTACTGTTGTTGTTATGTTTTGGCTTTTCACTCTCTTCCGAAAGTTCTGCGCTTTCATGGCTTGCTGTAATAGTTGAAGGTGGTGTAGGGGAAGGAGATGATGAATCCTGATAGTTATCATTTTGTTTTAGCGAAGGGTTCTTTTGAGACATCATTGAATTGGTTGAGCCGTCATCTGAAGTTTTCGACGATTTTTCTTGAACTTCTGTTTTTGATAACACTTTTTCTTTGCTCGCTGTTTGCTCAAGTGCATACTTTGCTTGTTGTTTCTCAGTAGCATTACCTGTATTTTCATCATCATCGACAGCACCATGAAAGGCACCACTGGCATCAAATGTGCCGCCGATATCAGAAGGATTTTCCATTGCCCACTCCGGTAGTGCCATTTCATCGTTCGTACTTCCATCAGATTGCATGTTTGATACTGGACCAACCGATGAACCACTGGGCCAAATATTTCCAGAAGAATTTATATTTCCAGAAGACCCAACAGATAGAGAGTGTATAACCCCAAGTTCCTCTGTTGGTTTTCCAGAAACACCCGATTGCCCTATCCGTTCGCTATGAGTTGTAGATATGGTTGAATTTGAACGCAGCATCATTACACAGCTTCCTGCAACAGCAGATACATTATTTTCGCTGTTCGGCATATCGTCATCTCTCCAGCTGTTGGATCGACCCCAACGTGTATGTGAATTTTGAAAGCCAGCTGAGTTTATTCTCCAACCGCTATCAGCAGGAAATGTAGTGGGAGTAGCTGGCTCTGCACCTGCTACATCTTCATTTCGACTGCGTCTCCAATTTTCCATATTTCTTGGATGATTGCTAAATTCTCTACGTGGACTTGATACAGGAGTATTTCCATTCCAAGTTTCTGTGCTCAAGTTACCTCCTCCTCCAACCGTTGAGCTACCAGTTACTGTAAGATCACCTGCAACTCCACCATTTCGTTCAACCCACGACCGATCCGGCTGCAAAATATAATAATTAGATAGAAACAATTATTTTATTTAACAGAAATTTACTGTAACAAATAGATATTTATGCAAATAATTGACAATTCATTGACTCAGAATAATGGATATGCAACCAAGTCAGTCTTTCAAATTATATTTATATACATATATACCATCAACATCAACAAATAGCAAATGTTGAATAAAAAAAAGAATAGGCGCTCTGCTTTTCCCGAAAGAGTACTTTAAATTTGTGCCACTAAAGTGCTCTTTGGTAAAAGCGGAGTAATATCAACCACGAAAATTATACATATTAAATCACACATACATTTGTGTATATATGATTTAATATGTATGTAAGTAAAATGGCTTAAGTCGAATAGCAGCAACAGTCTTTGCACATCCGTTAGCGCCGAAAACATCACTGCTACGCTACACCTGTTGCGGAGAACTGCAATAGATTGTGTTCTATATATACGTATCTAAGTCACATATATATATTTTAAATTTATATATATATCTATATATCGCTTATATTGCAACATAGTCATAACCAGTGTTGCCAGTAGATTTCTCGAAAAAATACCTACACTTTCTAAAAAAAATCCGATTTTTCCTTACACGTTGAAAAAATGTCCCCTACAAAAATCCCTACGCATTTTTGTCATTAAAATAGAAGAAAACCATTAGTTATAAAAAATATATATATTTATTAAAGCTTTGGTAAAAAAAATTAGTAAAAAGCTAAAAAAATAATACATATGTAGATATGTACTTTTAATTAAATTCAATTAAAGCAACATAAAGTTTTTTAAAAATTAATATGAATAGTTATTTTCAAATGAAATTTTAAAGGACAAATGCAATTCAGTTACAAAAACAGGTTATTTTAAAATTAATATGTTTGTATGCATATACCAAGGTGAATTCATGTACCAGGTGGTGCCAAGTTATCAGCCGCCTTTTTTTAGGAAGTTTGGCTTATCAAATTTCATTGCAATAAAATTTGTAGGAAGTTTGTCAATTTTCATTGCAATAAAGTACTAGCAGATTTTGTTGTTGCAGGCTTGACACCACCTGGTATATGAATTCGTCTTGGCATATACATACATATTAGTGCTGCCAACTTTTTTAAGCGATTTTAAAGAAAAGAAAATTTTTGAACCGTCTTGAAAAAGAAAATATTACAAAAAAAAACGTTACGTTTGCATTTATTTAATAAATAATGGGAAATGTCGAAAAAATCCCTACATTTTCGAGAATATTAAAAATCTGTCCGATTTTCCCTACGCTTCTATTTTAGTATCAAAAATACCTACAAGTAAGGATTTCCCTCTACTTCTGGCAACACTGGTCTTAACTCAAAAAAGCTAGTTTTGCAGAAAATAAGTCTACAGTTTTCAATTTACATACACTTCAATGAAAATATAAAAATATTTTCTTTTCTCAATACCTGAGTGTAAAAGCGTTTTGTATGAAATTGGAAGTAATATGGAAGCCAATCGGCCAATTAAAATATATTACAGAGACAATTCGTGAATGTAATAGTAAACAAACAATTCCATCATTTCGCGATATGAGAAAAGTATTTCTGTATTTCAATGCGAAAGAAAGAAAATTCTTTAAAATTTTTGTTTATAACATGTAAATTCAAAAGCATTTACTTTCATTTGGAATTACAGACTAAGCCTCTGCTTTTACTGGAACGTTTCCAGGTGTAAACTTAAAAAGATATTTAAAAAAGATTACACTAATAAAGAAATAAATTGTAAGAGAAAATCAAGTAATGCGCAACAATAGAAAAGCACCCAGCTAAAAATATATGTATAGAGCACATGTCTTTGCTGTTTTGATTAACCAACCTAATTGATATTTCTTTGAAAAGTAAGGGTACGTTCATTGCAGTGGAACAATAAGTTGAATATGTGTGTGTATGTATTTGGATATTTAATGCAATTTCGAATTTAACACAAAAAGAAGGTTCATATATTCGAAAATGACTGAAACACATAATCTTGGTGGTTTTTTAATACTTCAAAGAAGTTTTTTATTTAGGTTGTCTTCTTTTTACGGCCAAATGTGTTCTTATAAGAATTAGCCGCTTTAATTTTCTTTCCAATCTTTTTCTTACTATAATTTAAAAGAAATTTGTCACTTTTGTTATCATGATTTTCTTAAATAAAATTAGTTACCGACTTAAAAATTGTTTGCCTTTCGTTCACAAATGTCAACTATATACAGATGTTGAGCAGTTGCAAAGGGTGTGCAACAGTTGATCATGCATACGCAGTGAATTTACGAACGTACCCTAAGTTAAGTCCACTAATAGACTTTAAAAGTCATAATACATTTTGTCTACAATTTTTATAACGGAGAGCATTAGTGTTGTGACTATCAATGTAAAAACATTTCGGACGTATCCGTAAGAATGAATGCTTAAAACAATAATAAAATCTGATCTCCTGTAAAATTTTAAATATTCTAACATTTGTTGACCCACTAACTGGACTGGATAGCTTATAAAGGTAAACTAAAAGAATATAAAAAGCAGATAAGATTTGCTAAAAATACAACATGGAAGAGGTTTTGTGAAAATATTGAAAATGTTTCAGAAGCCATCGCATGAGAAAAATTCTGTCCGCTACGCCCTGTACTCTGGGGTATTTGAAAAATCCCAATGGGACATGGACTTTATCGAGCGAGGAGTCGTTAAGAGCTATGCTGGACACTCACCTTCCGGGTAACTCAATGTCTGAAATTCAGACATCTGATCCTTACCCAATAACTATGAAAAATATATCTGACATTGTCAATATGCAGACTTTAAACTGGGCTGTGAAAAGCTTCAAGCCTTATAAGTCTCCAGGACCCGACGGTATCATACCGGCCGAGATATGGAAAGTATTGAATCTCATAGCCCTCAGGCTACTGAGAATTTACACCAGCTGTCTAAGACTGAGTCATATTCCTAATAAGTGGAGGGAAGGGAGAGTGGTTTTCATTCCGAAAGCTGGTAAAAGCTCTTACACCACACCGAAGGACTGACTTCAGACCAATAAGTCTATCATCCTTTCTTCTGAAAACATTAGAAAGGATGGTTGATCATTATATCCGCAAAACCATAGATGGTAAACTACTTTCCTCGCATCAGCATGCATACCCAAGAGGAAAGTCAACCGAATCGGCTCTACAGGAGCTGGTTGGCACGATAGAGAAACCACTCTCTGTGGGTGAATATACCTTTGTGGCCATCGTAGACATTGAGGGGGCCTTTAATAACATTTCTCCAGATGCGATAATTGACGCATTGTCGAATTTGGGGGTTAATGCAGGATTTTGTAAGTGGATTCAGAATCTACTAACTCACCGCAGGATAACTTCAGCTTCTAGGCAAACCCGCTTTGTAAATAATGGTACGCCACAGGGAGGAGTTCTTTCGCCACTGTTGTGGAATCTAGCTCTAAATCCTGTGCTGCTATCCCTACAATCGCGGGGGTGCAAAATCGTGGCTTGTGCTGATGATGTGGCAATAGCTGTAAGAGAAAAATCCTCACTTCTCTAAGGGACATCCTACAGGATGGCCTTTCACATTTAACAAGATGGACGGAGAAACGAGGGCTCGCCGTGAATCCTAATAAAACGGAAGTAGTCCTCTTCTCCAGGAAGTATAAGATACCTGTTTTCTAACCTATCACCCTTAATAATATGGAGATAAAAGTGTCCAACACTGCAAAATATCTCGGTGTTATTCTTGATTCAAAGCTGAGTTTCAAAACTAATATTCTAGAGAGAGTGAAAAAAGCAAAAATTTCATTCTATCTATGCAAAAAATCCATTGGGAAAAATTGAGGTCTTACCCCAAAAATCGTTCATTGGATCATACTGCAATAGTACGTCCAATTCTCATGTATGGGGTCATCGTGTGGTAGCCGTCCCTGGAGAAAAAGTCGTATCTACATATCTTACACAAGTTGCAAAGACTTGCATCCTTGTATATAACCAGTGCTCTTCGCACTACTCCTACGGATGCACTGGGGATGATCCTTCACCTACTACCATTGGACCTTGTAGGGAAGGAAATGACAATGACTTCAGCAATCTGTCGTCGTTGTACCTCTCTGTGGAACGGAAATGGAACCGGCCACTCTAGAATACTCGATAATGAAGCTTGGGGATGGAGGATTGACCAAACCTCCCCTGCTCTACTACACGAACGTCTTTATAAAACCTGGATACCATCCACAGAATTGTGGATGAATGGAACTCCAGGCAGAAGAAAAAGTGTTGATTTTTATACGGACGGCTCCAAAACAAAAGAAGGTGTGGGTTATGGAGTCTTTTCAGGGGCTTTAGGTCTTCGTATTGCAAAGCGACTTCCGGATCACTGCAGTGTCTTTCATTGGTTGAAAGTGAATGTCACTTCAACTATTTTGATTACCATATACACCGATAGACGCGCAGCTATCATGGCCCTCGAATCCCCGCTTCTAAGAACAACAACAGCCCTCGACTGCCGATCATCTCTAAATGAGATGGCAGAGCAGTTTGATATTAGGATTATCTGGATCATGGGGCATAGAGGCTTTCAAGGGAACTCTAGGGCTGATGAGCTTGCTAGAATTGGGACAACCCTACAAGTTCCACCAGATTTGGAATGTGCGAAGAATAGAGGATGAAACAAATAGGAAAAATACGGTTTTTTTAATTTTGAAGAATAGGAAACAGATCTCGATTCTAGTGTCCGTGCTAACCGGACACTGTCTCATAGGTACGCATGTACAAAGGTTAAAGGTTGAACACAATGATTTTTGCCGTAGCTGCCAGGATATCGATGAAGAGGAAAGTGTAGAACATTTTCTTTGCCACTTTCTTGGACTTGCAAGAAAGAGAATGGCCACAATTGGCGCTCTTGAGTTCAGAGTAGGGCTGGCAAACTATCGATAGTCACGCCATTCGATATTTTCGATAGTTTGTTGGAAAACTATCGATAGTATCGAGTTATTTTATTATTTTTGTAATTTTGTACACACGGTCAGAGAATACACAGTAGTGAAGAAAGTGACAGGTAAAAAAAGCTTCTAGGTTTTTTAAAATTCGTGGAAAAAAGAGAAAAATATAGTGTATTTGATATTTTAGTGTATTACTACTTACCAATTAACACAGCTACTAAAAAGCGATGTAGTTCTATTGCACTAGAAAGAAGAATTAAAACAAAATCGCCGACAAAATTCGAGGGAAAACGAGACAAACAGAAAAATACCCTTATCTTCCATCTCGTGACACTACTGTATATTTTGTGACACGGTAACCACTTTGTTCGGTCTCTGAATTACGATAGCAAATCATGCCGTTCACACGACGCATTCGTGATTTGTTTTGATAATTATTTTTGCTTTATACAGATGGATAAAAAATTAGGTTAAAATTATAAATATTTAATTTTATGTTTAATTTTATTCTAATTTTTAAATTTTAAGCACGCATCTATTTTTTGTTTTGTTTTTTTTATGTTTACAACTGCATATTTATGTATGTAATATTTTTGTTTTGATAGCCAATTCAGACAAATTTGTTATCAAAAGATTCAGCAAGATTCAGAATGAAACAAAATTTTTTATAGTTCAATCAATATTCACGCGAATAGTGAATGAGAGAGCAAACCTGGATATGTGCTATCCATGTGAACATGCTATAGGAATGTTAATTTTTTCATTTTTTTAATACATATCGTCGGTTGGTTACTGGTTTGCCGCATCAATAATGTATTCTCAATATCTGTGCAGCAAACCAGTAACCACCCGACGATATGGCTCATTTATTCGTCACAACTCAAAAAACTAGTTTTGAAAAAAATGAGTTTAGTTTTCAATTTCCATACAACTCAGTGGAGTTACTAATTGAGCGATATGTACTTACATGGATTTTCAATAAAAGAAAACTAATATGTTAAATTTTATCGAGTTTATTGCCGATTTGGTAATAATTTTTTTCAACGATAGTATCGCTATCGAGAAAAAACTATCGATAGTCAAATAGAAACCAAACTATCGATAGTACTATCGAAGTTTTCCAGGTCTAGTTCAGAGAACTTTCTGACGTTGCTAGTGTTGAATTGCAACGTATTAGTAGCTTTATATTTAGCTCTGGTTGGTTCGGCGGTGGGGACTCCGCATAAGCAGAATCTCCGTGGTATCACAATGGACTAAGTGAGTCCGGGCTTCTGACTGCCACCCCTACCTAACCTAACCTAACCCACTAATAATCCCAAATTATTGTTTCACTTATTCAGTAAAATATTCTTTTATTATACACAGTATTTAATCTTCTTCAAATGTATACATATAACTTATATAATTTGTTAAATATTGTAATTATTTATTTACTACCGCCACATTGTATTTTCGAATGTATGTTGTACTTATCAATAAAAATGAAAATAAATGAAATTAAAATGCATTCTGATATGGATTATTGAGGGATTTAGCTGGATCCTATACGCATTTCACTGTTTCTAATCCAGATCACCAGGGAACCTTTATCCAAAAATTTCCTATATAAAGGGTCCGCAAGATAACTTTTTTTTTTGAAAATGCTATAAAAAAAACTACTGAATATTTTCTCAAATTTCTTTTTTTATTTGGAAGTACAATCCTACCGGTTAATAATGAAAAATAATTTCATTCAAATGGCTGCCCCAGCTGGCCATGCAGTAGCCTACACGATCGGTCCAATTTTTAAGCACATTATCGATTGTGTGCAGCTGTATTTCAAAAATGGCTTCACGAATATTGTCCTTTAAAGCGTCAATTGTCTCTGGCTTGTCGGCGTAACACTTATCTTTGACGGCTCCCCATAAATAATAGTCCAACGGTGTCAAATCGCAGCTCCGAGGTGGCCAAACGACATCAGCTCTACGGCTGATAATGCGATCTTCAAAAACAGGGCGCAAAACATCGAGTGTAGCTTTGGCTGTGTGGCACGTAGCGCCGTCCTGTTGAAACCAAATGTTGCCAATATCCTCCTCTTCAATTTTTGTGAATAAAAATTCGTTCAACAAGGCCCGATAACGATCGCCATTGACTGTAACGGCCACTCCTTGTTCATTGGCCCAATTATGCCTCTGGACCAAAATCCGCACCAAACAGTGACTCGTTTTGGGTGCGTCGGCTTTTCAATGTATGCGTGCGGGTTTTCTGTGCCCCAAATGCGACAATTTTGCTTGTTTACATAGTTTCATCTGAAAAGATGATTTTTTTGGCAAAATCGGCATCTTCTGAAGTCGATCGCAGGCCCATTTAGGGAAGCGAAAACGCATTGGATGGTCAGTTGGCTTCAACTCCTGAACCAATTGGACTTTGTATGGCGTCATACCAAGGTCTTTACGCAAAATTCGTCTCAATGATGTCTCCGAAATGTTCAATTGTTGAGAACGACAGTGAATTGATGTTGATGGCGCTTCACACACACTTTCTGCCACAACAGCAATATTGTCGTGTGTACGCACTGTTTTTGGCTTTTCACGCTTTGGTTTATCGGTGAGGATGCCAGTTTCTTTCACTTTTTTTACGAAATAACGAACATACGGAGCTGATGGTGCTTCTCTTCTTCAAAAATCCGTACGCAATTTTCGCACACATTCTGCAACATTACCATGATTTTCAAAGTAATGTCGCAATATTTCCCAGCATTGTTCAAGCGTATACACAGCCATATTCGTTTAGCGGAAGGATAAAACTAATTATCTGTCAAATCAGACATGAGCTAAGTTTTACCATTCACGAAATAAGCACTAGTTGAAAAAAAACGTTAGATGGTGGACCTTTTATGTACATATATGGCCCATATAGGACAAGATTTACAATTAAATCTCTTTATACATATGAACTCATATACTATAATACATTTCATATATTAGTCCACATATCAATTCATATATACATCATTATTCCAGTTGTCGACATCGACGTCACTTTAACACAATACCAAGAAATTGGGGCTTGTGTACCCTTTTTCGAAAACAACTGACTCCTGTTGGCAGGCTTATGTTTTTTTCTAGACCTTAGACAACAGAAGTAGATTACAAGTAGGACAAAATTGTTTTCGAGAGCGAGTCAACAAGCCCTAATTTTTTGGTATTGTGTTAACACGACATCGATATTGACAACTGGAATAAGGGTGATAACCAGGGAAACCGAAAATATGCAATTGCATGTTTTTTTGTCTAACGTATCAATGCTGAAATAATATATTTATCCATTTCCGAACATTTTATCAATTTGTTAGTGCATATTTTTGCATATTTTACCTTTAAGGCATGTATCTGCATACTTCAGTCCAACACGCATATTTTGAGCATTTTTCGAATTTTCAGAGCATATTTTGGTACTTTATAGTTTTTTTTTATTTTAATAATTTAATAAAAAAAATATGGTAAAACTTTCTACTTTTCTCCGCATACATTTCATTTTCAATATTCTATGCATGTAGTGAAAGAAATAGTAGTATGGGCAAGCAATATTTTGCTACCATTATGAAGTTAGACTCTAAAAAAAGGCCATTGTGAATCGTCTATGTTCTGGTTTCCAAATCGTTTTCATATGTTTTCTTATGAGTTCGGATGTCAAAAGGCATGCTTTACCTGTTTAAGTTGAAATTTAGAAAATACAAATTAATAGTATGTGTTCTAGCATACGAATTTAAAAGCAAACATTTGGAAATGGATTTCAAACTTTTAGATTTTTTAATTTTCAATCACTTATAGTCTTGCGAGAGAAAATCGAAACAAGAAAATTAAAACAATTTTAAATCGCCCATTTCCATTTTTTTTTCTACTAAATTTTAATGCTGGAACAAATACTATTGATTTGTATTTTTCAAATTTCAACTTAAACAGGTGAAGCATGTATTTTAACATCCCCACTGGACGTTAATTTCAATAAAAACTTGGTTTGACCAGTGTGACCGATTATATAAGGTTGAGGTTGAAAGAACATTTTCAATGTTCAATTTAATGTTACATCTAAACAAGTTTGTTTGTCACTAAACAAGTTTGTTTAGATGTGACAGACAGCGATATTTATTTAAAAATCTAAGTGAATATTTTTTGCTTATTGCAATAACGATTATAAATAAAAAGCTTGCCGTAAGCCTACAGTACACGGCATGTAAAAAGCCACAGCCGTATGTGGCGATGACATCACGGGAATTTTCAGCATGTTGGTTGAATTTTTTAATTTACTAGTAGCGGCTACATTCCGTAAAATTTTGTTGATAGTATTTTTGTTCCAAAATAAAAATGTGACGCATGTAGCCGAATTGAACACATTTTCTGAGGCAGCATATATGTAAACATGTTAATATCTAAATGTACATGTGTTAGTAGTACACGGTATGTAGCAAATGCAGCTTCGTGATGACGTCAAAATTACGTCAGAACCACATGTGCATGTGGTTTTTTATATGCCGTGTACTATAGGTTTTATTCTTCAAAATACAGTTCCAAACTTTTAATTCTGAAATAGTGATCCCTTTGAAGTTGTAGTTAAGTTTTTGTTCTTTATTAATTTTTCGATTGTTTTCTTTTTCTGTTTATTTTCTTATATGGCGAAAGAGAAAAATTCAATCTCCGTCAAGAACAGACTGGAACACAAAGTGAGCTATTACGCACCATAAAGAAAATTTATAAAAATCTTTATAAAGAGAAAGATATATGAAGTTTTAAAAAAATCAGACATAAAAAAATAAGATTCCTTAGTAGAAGAGCAGATTCTCAACAGAGAAATTAAACAAAAATAACTTTAAATTCTGGAACATAATTCTGTTTAACTTTCTATTACTTTTACTGTTGAGTATATGCTTGTCTATGGAATCCAAATTTCTGTTATATTTTTTTCTTTAGTTTCTTTAGTTCGTTTAATGATACAACGAAATGTACCTGAAATACAAAAGGCTCTGTGAATTTAACTTTCAAAATTATATTATATATAGTCAACCAATGAATGGAATTCTGTTATTTTTTGCTTAAAAAATAACTTAAGTTCTTATAAATTTATCTTTTAACAATATATTTTTTCTGTGAAAATTATAAATATAAATCAATTTTATAATATAAAAATATAAATTACTTTTTATTCGTTTAAACATTGCTTATTACGTTGTATTATATCTGAGGCATGCATATTGTCATTTTCATTCTGGTTTATAATTATCGTTTCATTCAATTCTATATAGCTTTCTTCCCAATCAGCCTTGTAATGCCTTCCCATGTTATACAATGCGCAATATGCATTAACAATGGAAAGTCATCGATATGGTTTCAAAATCTGTAATTCCAAGGGAAATCATGCGTTTCTTGTTTTGTTATTAAAGTGAATTATCTACATCGACATGACGAACATATCGCTCCTTTATTGCAACGTAGTCATATCTGCAAAAATTAATTTTTTTTTTTAATGATGCAGAATTAATCCTCATATCGTTATTTATATTGTGTAAAAATTTCATACAAATATCTTGTTTACTCAGCTATTGAGAGAAAAATAAAATTTTCTTTTTCCATTAAGTTGTTCTGCAGGTTCAGTCAACTATTTTGTGGTGTTTTTGTTGTTGTTTTTGCACATCAAACAAGTGGCAAAAGCAAAAACCACTTTACTTAGATTGCTTAAAACTTCTAAAAGCAATAGTTTTTGCTTCTTCGACTGTGACTGTTTGCGACTTCCAAAAGCATACAGACTGATTCTGCTTTTACTTGCGATACTTACCAAAAGCAAATAAAATTCAAACTTTTCAAATCGTTGAGTGTTGAAAGTACTTGGCAAGTGGTCAAAAATCGTTTTGTGATTTTGCTTTGACTGAAACTGTTGTATTTTTCAAAAGCGAAAGCAGAAGCAAAATCAAATAAAACGAAAATCATTCAGTTTTTTAAACACTGATATTAAGTATGTGCATAAGCATGAATTTTTTTATATTCAAAAGAAAAGAAATTTTTTTTCCGAAGTGGGTTTTTTTATTTGGGCAATTTTTAAATTTTTTTCCAAAAATTTTTTTCATATCCATCAATAATGTATTCTTTTAATCGATATAAAAATGAATAAATAGTAGAAAACTGGTAAAAATTGTGATTTTTAGGTACTTTTAACCAAATTTTCAATCTTAATTATTTTTTAAACAAGAGCGCACATAAAAAACGATTAACACAACTGGATTCAGTGTACTCGAATTAGGTTTACCCACCGTGTTGCCCGCTTGTTACATTTTTGAACTAGTACAGTGTTGTTATTTATTTTTCAAAACTTTTACCATTTCAACTAAATTCAGCTGCCTCTAAATGACAAAAATATGTATCATGTTAGGTTGTCTAATCCTTACAATGAAAAAAGCCACAAGTTTTCAAATATAGAAAGTATTATAAAAGTTTATAATGGAATCATAAGAACTTCGAAATAGCGTGAATGGCCCGGCCCGCCCCTTTAAAAATATGTAAAATGCATGAAATCCAAAAAAGTACAGGTAAAAAAATGGGATTCTGAATAATTAAGCTTCAATTTATTAAGTTCCTGTTAGTAGTAAAACTTTTGGTCAATAAAGGACAGTTGGAGATTATCACGCAGTTCTAAAGTTTTATGGAGTGGTAGATATTTATTACTATTTATAATGAACTGATTTTTAGTTTTATTTCTTGCAGAAACTTAGTTTTCTTTTCCCACAATATTTTCGTTTAAAAGCAGTGCACATTCATATAAAAACACAACATTTTGTGCTATTTTCTCAGTGTTATTGGTTTTTCTTTTATTTTTATTTTTTTTTCATATATTTATTTATTGTATCTTCAAAAATAAACTAACAATAAGTAATCAAATCTTAAATATAAATATAATTATTAGGCCCGACCAGTGTCGGACATAAACTTAGTGATAGTTATAAATAATACATAAGTAGTGATAATCAAGAAGGAAAAAATAAAAAAAAGTATTTTCAAGAAGTCCCATCTGGAGTGTTGAGAATAAGAGCCCTTGTGTCCCTCTTTTTTAAGCGGATATGTCCAGAAAAGTTCAAGATATTACGAGCGAGCGGATTAGGATGTGACTCGAGTTTTGTTAAATATTTGCCTGCGTATTTTGCAATTTCTTCAGTCACTAGTGGCATTTTTAAATCGCGATGTATATTTGAATTTTTGATGTACCATGGAGCCGATGTTATCAAACGTAAAATTTTGTTTTGCCTTCGTTGGATTTTCTCAACATTTGAAGCTGAAGCAGTGCCCCATAGCTGAATTCCATAGCACCATATTGGCTTCAAAAGCGACTTGTATATTAAAAGTTTGCAGTCTAGGCTGAGTGTTGATTTTCTGCCAATTAACCAATATATTTGGGTTAATTTAAGTTTCTTTTGAGTTAACTTAGAGTCAATGTGATATTTCCATGTAAGCCTTCGATCAAGGTGTATGCCAAGGTATTTGACTTGAGAATGTTGAGGAATACTTTGATTGTTGATTCGAATGGGAGAGCAAGTGTCTTTTCTTAGGGTAAACGTTATGTGGACACACTTTTGTTCATTTACTTTAATTCTCCATAAGTTCAACCATATTTCAAGCTGGGTAATGTGTGTGTGTGGCTGTATCATCGGCAAATGTAGAAGTGAGGATATTATTGCTCACAGGCATATCACAAGTATATATTAGATACAAGACTGGCCCCAGAATACTGCCCTGTTGCACACCGGAAGATATAGATTCGGGCACACTCGTGAACTCTCCTTCCACAACAGTGAACTTCCTATCAATAATATAATTTTCCAAAAGCTTTTGTATGTTTATTGGTAGGTATGTCTTCAATTTTAAACTTGGCCTTCGTGCCATACTTTATCAAATGCCTGAGAAAGATCAATAACAGAACAGAGCAGAACAATACTTCTTTTCTTCAAATGTTCTTTTTACAACTTGGACCAATCTATGCGTTTGTTCAATGGTGCTATGCTGACTTCTAAAACCAAATTGATGGTCCGGGATGCACCCATTATCAGCTAAAATTTTGGACAATTTAGTCATGAGCAGCTTTTCGAAAAGCTTTGAGATTGTTGATAGTAAGCTTATAGGCCTATATGACTCAGCCTTGGTAAGATCTTTGCCCGGCTTTGGAATCATTTTTATTTTGGCAAGTTTAAATAAATAAATAGCAAGATCCTTATTGCAATATGAGGCAAGTTCATCAGCATCTTGTTACTAATGCCATGAATACCTGGAGCTTTCTTCGTGTCGAGTTCAGCAATTATTTTTTGTAATTCACGCAACTTAAACCTTAAGGGACGATGGGGTAGAGAAACTACACTCAGTAAATAGGCAGCATCCGTACATGAATTGGGAGTTAATACAGATTTTAAATGCTCAGAAAATAAAAAGTTACCTTTCTCACTATCGCTTCTCGCCCAGCCTCCGGTCGAAGTACGCAGTGCGCGCGCCATAAGAGTAATTAGATGCTGACGTTACATCAAGACCTTTTAAATACTTTTCCAGTAATGCAGTTTTTTCCGACGATAGCAGCTCTTTGAGTCGTTTAGTACATTCTTTAAGTCTGATTTTATTTAGGGGTGATATGTGTTGTTGCCATTCTCTTCTAGCTCTCCTTTTTTCACATACAAGACGTTCAATTTCCGTAGAATAAATTCTATTAAAGCCAGTCTGCGGATAGGAGGTAGTGGCATGTTCAGCAGCCTGTTTAATATTTTCGTTAAGATTGGCAATGTTAAATTCAATATCATCACATGATCTTAGCTGAATGTTTTCTACGCAGTGACTACTAAGATATTTTTTGAATTCTAGCCAGTTGACCCCATTAATCATTTTCACATATGAGTTAGTTAAATCACTCCTTAGTGGGTTGAAAATTGTAACTATTGTGGGAGAGTGATCGGAGGACAGACTTCGAGAGGCCTCTACGTGAAATAAGTCTCTATGAATATTTTTCGTAACGACAAAATCTATAACATCTGGAATTTTTCTTACGTCAGTAGGCCAGTAAGTAGGCTCCCCGCTCGAAATGACATCTAAGCCCATTTTTGAAATTGTATTAAACAACGCTCGACCTCTAGGTGTAACAAGACGCGAGCCCTAGTACGTATGTTTTGCATTGTAGTCACCAGCTGCCAGGAAACAAGATCCAAGCGATTTGTTTTTCTTTTATAAAAAAATTTTCTTCCGAAATATGCAATAGTTTTACCATCCCAGCTTGACACATTTTGAAAGTATTTTCATGATTTTTGTTTAATTCACAAGAGTGTAAGGATACGGTTACAGCACGTTGCCCTAATATAGGTCAGAATAACTAAAATTAATCATTGATTTATTTATTCCTTAAGATATTATACATGTCTCGAAAAACTATTTTCTTAATATTGGAACAATTAGCGATAAGAACTGGCTTTGAGCTCGAAAATAAATGCCCCTATCACGGGTTTCAACTTATAAAATAGTTGGGTTGGGATTATTATATTTGCATTGTCATTCTCCACTAAATTAACAGTTGACTTTCAGTTGTGTTTTGGTATTGTCATTTACAACTCTGCGTAAGTTTGGTTGAGAAAAACGTTGAGTATACACAACTGCTTTTTAGTAGTTGCGTCTGTGGTTCGGATTTTCTAGTTACAGGTTGGTGCGATATAAAAAGCAGAAAAAATGGAAAAATTGTAACTAAAAATATTTGTTATGCTTAATAACAACATTTTCTTAACAGTTTCCGAATCTTCGGTGTACCGGGCACATACAAAGATTTCTTTAAATATGATTTTAAATGATCTAACAAATAAAAAAACGTTTCTTTGTTCTGCCGGAAATAACTAAAAACCTTCCAAAATTATTTTTTAAAGAATTCGTTCCCTATTTTTGAGTGGTTCAAGAAGGTTGGAATCATCACGGATTTTTCTTCTGATACGTATCTGTTGGTATGATTTCTTTGAACTAAAACACTAAAAACAATACTTCTCCAAGATTGTGTTTTTTAAATTTTCACACAAATTAATTGCTTTCTGTCAAACTTGATATTTCAAGTTGGCAATGCGATGCTAATTTAATAATACTAAAACACAGTTTTATCGTGTGTAAATTTGATCTACTCTTAGATGACCAAACTGAATTTGATTTAGAACCGTTAATTTAAACTAATAATATACACTTGAGTACCAGTGATCAGGAATGAGTAGTGAGAGTATAGTTGAATCATGACTTATAATTTCTTGTACTTATACGCATACTTGTTGCAATGTTGTCCAACTTCATATCCACTCGAAAGTTTGAAGTGGTCATCGAACTCATATCAACATTTATGACGTTGTTGATTTCGACTCTCCTTAACTCAATGTCTAAACGATGCAAAATAAGTATTGTATGGCAAAGCGAACTTCACATACGATCATTAAAATGCTCATTATGAGGTTATGTGTTTGCTCTGTTGCCTTTTTTATTTATTGTTTTTGTTGTATTGTATTAATTGAAAACACACAATTTTTTTAAATATACATACGTATGTATGTATATAAATGAGTTAAGTGACCTGAATCAATCAGGGCAATCATGAATAAAATTCGGCGTGAAATTTTTCCCTGGGAACAATTCCAACTAATATCAAGTAATAGGGAAAACAAAATATTCTAATTGGAAAAGTTTCTCCCCTTCACGCGGAATTTTATTAAAGATTGCCATGAATGTAAGTAGTATAAGTATTTTTGTGAAATCAAACTGAGGTGATTTATGAGTGTGAGTGCTGTATGAGTATGACTTCGCATTCATATTTATTGCAACCTAGAGTCCATATTTACACTATGCAAGCCTTATTGCTAACTTGATTAGTTTGATGGAGAGAGAGACGAGGGGAACAGTAACGTTTCTTTTCCCCTCGTCACTCTTTCCTACCAAACTAATCAGCTTAGCAATACGACTTGCATAGTGTAAACTAGGACATACTTATAAATCAATCTTATCGTGAGTGTGTGTAAATCGGAGTAGTTGAGTTTGAACGATGTCTACTCATTTATATTTACAGTTTCATAAGTCAGTATGAATAGCGAAAAAAAACGATGCATTGCCTATCATTATTGAGTACGAAACACTAAACAAATTTGTCTTAAGTAGAAGAGGAATAATAAGAGGGTTATGGGTATATTGATAAGTACGGAAAAATTCTCCAGCAGAAAAGTGCAAATAAATAGTGAATCTTAGTCTATTAATATTAAATTCTACACTACATATGTTATTCATGATGCGTTTAAGCCATAATGAGAATAAAAATTATAACGAATCATATTACACTTGTTATTAATAATTACTACGCTATTCTTAACACTAAATCTATTATGTATACCATAATACTATAGGGTGTTTTTTTAGAGGTATAGAACTTCGAATTGAAATAAAACACAAGAAAATCGTTTTAATGTCCATCAATTTGGCTTTATTGGAAGGATAATTTTATGCCATTAACGTTTAAATATGATTTCGGGCATGTGGCCGCCGCGGCTGGCTCGAATAAAGCCAATTCTACAGGTCCAATTTTCAACCACTTTTTCGAGCATATGGGGTCGTATGTTGGCAATAACGCCACGAATATTGGCTTCCAAGTCCCCTAACGTTTCTGGTTTGTTGGCGTAGACGAGCGACTTCACATATCCCCAAAGAAAATAATCCAATGGTGTCAAATCACACGATCTTGGTGGCCAATTGACAGGTTATCCATGGTTAACCGAATTAATTGCTCTGATGGACGATTATGTCGACCATAAAATGGACGGAGCTTGCGGTAAACTTCGCGAACTGAACCATTATTTTCGAAATAAATTTGCACGATTTGCAAGCGTTGTTCTTTTGTCAACCTGTTCATGATGAAATGGCAAACCAAACTAAATATTAATCACTTGACAGCTGACAAAATGGCCGCCAGTTAAAAAAGTGATGCCAACTTAAAGTTCTATACCTCAATAAAAAACACCCTATAGTACATTAGGTAAATATATGCTAGGTTAAATACAAATAACGGTTCGAAATAAGAAGTTGGACCGGTCAAATAAATTACCAAATAAAAAATAAATATAGTCATTTGCAGATTAATACTTTTTCCCTTATAACGGTATATTTTTCTCCGTGCTATAGTTTCCAATATTTTTGTTCTGATATAACTTAACCCAGAGGTAGTTCGACAGAACATACAAAAGCTGATGAGGATTGAGGATGTTGTAGCAGCGTCAGCTGGTTGGTTGAAGTAAAAGCTATTTTTGGTTCAATTACACCTTCAAATAGCATACACATATTCAAAAAATGTCCTTTTAATATAAAGGGTCCGCCATCTAACGTTTTTTTTTCAACTAGTGCTTATTTCGTGAATGGTAACACTTAGCTCATGTCTGATTTGACAGATAATTAGTTTTATTCTTCCGCTGAACGAAAATGGTTGTGTATACGCTTGAACAACGCTGGGAAATATTGCCTGCGATCGACTTACAGAAGATGCCGATTTTGCCAAAAAAAAAATCATCTTTTCAGATGAAGCTCATTTTGATCTTGGCGGGTATGTAAACAAGCAAAATTGTCGCATTTGGGGCACAGGAAACCCGCACGCATACATTGAAAAGCCGACGCACCCAAAACGAGTCACTGTTTGGTGCGGATTTTGGTCCAGAGGCATAATTGGGCCAATGAACAAGGAGTGGCCGTTACAGTCAATGGCGATCGTTATCGGGCCTTGTTGAACGAATTTTTGTTCACAAAAATTGAAGAGAAGGATATTGGCAACATTTGGTTTCAACAGGACGGCGCTACGTGCCACACAGCCGAAGCTACACTCGATGTTTTGAGCAATGTTTTCAAAAAAAGTTATCTGGCGGACCCTATTAAGCTATTAGCGTCATGAAAACTAGCTTTGGTCTCAAAAACCATTAACATAAGTTCAATAAAAATAAATTTAAAATATATACAAATATCTACTAATTCAAATTTTAGAAGTTCTATTTTTTATCAAAATATATATTCCATTTTAATGGGAAATTACCGAGAAAAAAATTACATTTCCCGTTTTATGGCATTCAAAATTCAAGGCTGGCATGCAAACCTATCCCATATAGTTTTTAATGTTACAAAAAGACTTACTTTTATTTCTGATGGCTGTTGTTCCTCATCAAACATGGAATCATTTGGCTTTTGAAAAACTGGATGATAAACAGATTTGCCATGCGTACGACCCCTCTCCGCGCAACCGACCCTACCTGTCCCACGCGTTGCTGTACTGATACCAACTGTTGATCCTTGAAGCCATCCCGGTCTTGGCTATAATAAATTAATCCAATAATAACAAACCCAATAATAATAATAAAAATAATATAAATAATAATAATAATAATAATAATAATAATAATAATAATAATAATAATAATAATAATAATAATAATATAAATAATAATAAAAATAATATAAATAATAATAAAAATAATATAAATAATAATAAAAATAATATAAATAATAATAATAATAATAATAATAATAATAATAATAATAATAATAATAATAATAATAATAATAATAATAATAATAATAATAATAATAATAATAATAATAATAATAATAATAATAATAATAATAATAATAATAATAATAATAATAATAATAATAATAATAATAATAATAATAATAATAATAATAATAATAATAATAATAATAATAATAATAATAATAATAATAATAATAATAATAATAATAATAATAATAATAATAATAATAATAATAATAATAATAATAATAATAATAATAATAATAATAATAATAATAATAATAATAATAATAATAATAATAATAATAATAATAATAATAATAATAATAATAATAATAATAATAATAATAATAATAATAATAATAATAATAATAATAATAATAATAATAATAATAATAATAATAATAATAATAATAATAATAATAATAATAATAATAATAATAATAATAATAATAATAATAATAATAATAATAATAATAATAATAATAATAATAATAATAATAATAATAATAATAATAATAATAATAATAATAATAATAATAATAATAATAATAATAATAATAATAATAATAATAATAATAATAATAATAATAATAATAATAATAATAATAATAATAATAATAATAATAATAATAATAATAATAATAATAATAATAATAATAATAATAATAATAATAATAATAATAATAATAATAATAATAATAATAATAATAATAATAATAATAATAATAATAATAATAATAATAATAATAATAATAATAATAATAATAATAATAATAATAATAATAATAATAATAATAATAATAATAATAATAATAATAATAATAATAATAATAATAATAATAATAATAATAATAATAATAATAATAATAATAATAATAATAATAATAATAATAATAATAATAATAATAATAATAATAATAATAATAATAATAATAATAATAATAATAATAATAATAATAATAATAATAATAATAATAATAATAATAATAATAATAATAATAATAATAATAATAATAATAATAATAATAATAATAATAATAATAATAATAATAATAATAATAATAATAATAATAATAATAATAATAATAATAATAATAATAATAATAATAATAATAATAATAATAATAATAATAATAATAATAATAATAATAATAATAATAATAATAATAATAATAATAATAATAATAATAATAATAATAATAATAATAATAATAATAATAATAATAATAATAATAATAATAATAATAATAATAATAATAATAATAATAATAATAATAATAATAATAATAATAATAATAATAATAATAATAATAATAATAATAATAATAATAATAATAATAATAATAATAATAATAATAATAATAATAATAATAATAATAATAATAATAATAATAATAATAATAATAATAATAATAATAATAATAATAATAATAATAATAATAATAATAATAATAATAATAATAATAATAATAATAATAATAATAATAATAATAATAATAATAATAATAATAATAATAATAATAATAATAATAATAATAATAATAATAATAATAATAATAATAATAATAATAATAATAATAATAATAATAATAATAATAATAATAATAATAATAATAATAATAATAATAATAATAATAATAATAATAATAATAATAATAATAATAATAATAATAATAATAATAATAATAATAATAATAATAATAATAATAATAATAATAATAATAATAATAATAATAATAATAATAATAATAATAATAATAATAATAATAATAATAATAATAATAATAATAATAATAATAATAATAATAATAATAATAATAATAATAATAATAATAATAATAATAATAATAATAATAATAATAATAATAATAATAATAATAATAATAATAATAATAATAATAATAATAATAATAATAATAATAATAATAATAATAATAATAATAATAATAATAATAATAATAATAATAATAATAATAATAATAATAATAATAATAATAATAATAATAATAATAATAATAATAATAATAATAATAATAATAATAATAATAATAATAATAATAATAATAATAATAATAATAATAATAATAATAATAATAATAATAATAATAATAATAATAATAATAATAATAATAATAATAATAATAATAATAATAATAATAATAATAATAATAATAATAATAATAATAATAATAATAATAATAATAATAATAATAATAATAATAATAATAATAATAATAATAATAATAATAATAATAATAATAATAATAATAATAATAATAATAATAATAATAATAATAATAATAATAATAATAATAATAATAATAATAATAATAATAATAATAATAATAATAATAATAATAATAATAATAATAATAATAATAATAATAATAATAATAATAATAATAATAATAATAATAATAATAATAATAATAATAATAATAATAATAATAATAATAATAATAATAATAATAATAATAATAATAATAATAATAATAATAATAATACTTACTTATTTAAATAATAATACTACTTACATATTTTAATAAAAATAATAGGTATTTTTAAATATTAATTGTAAACTAAAAACAATGACCTTCACCAAAACTTTGGTATTGTGTTGGTATTAAATTCGATTAGTTTATGTATTTATCCAAATATATTTAACTGGAAATTGCATACAAAAACATTCTAAACTTTTTTAATGATTAAAAAATAGGAGACAGTAAACTCCATTCATCTGTATGATTCCACTTTAATTTTTTCAAATAAAGACAGTTTGACACTAAAAAAGTAGAGCTGGCAAACTATTGATAGTCACGCCATTCTATATTTTCGATAGTTTGTGAGAAAACTATCGATACTGTTAATAGTATCGAATTTGTTTACTTGCGGTCTCCACGTTAAGTGTGGAATGCCCATGGTAATGTTTGGTTAAGGTTTTAAAATTTATGAAGGAACTCAGTTAAAATAAGAAATGAGAAAAGATGAAATAGCTCACAGATAGATTCGATCTCTATTCCACAGCCTTCAATTTACTACTGCTAGACAGAACTCTAAGGGGTTCGATAGTCAAATCGTATCGTCTTACTTTTGTAGTTGTCGTATCGTTTAAGTCTGTATGTTAGTTAGAAGAAACATGAGGCTGCTAGCGAAAGTGTCAGCTGTTACTTTGCTTTTGCTACGTAAAAATCTATTTTCTGTATATTTTTACGTAGTAAAAGTTACAAACTCATTTTCAATAAGCATCGACATGCTTATTAAATGTTATGGATTTTGTCAGCTGACACGCAACAGCACGATACGATTTCAGTAATTCTACCATAACAGAATACGTACTCGTCATATCAAACATGGACAACAAATTTGTTAACTTAGGCCGAGTTTACATCTGGCATTTCATGTGTTGTCATTTTCATATGTGCGCAGTGCCGTTCCCATAAAATTTTTCGATGACACACAATTTTGTTGTGTGATTGTGACAGGAAAAAGTCCCATCCCTAAAAAATGGCAATACGGTATCATTGTCTACATCAAGAACTAATTTTGACATAATGTTTTTCGTATTGTTTGTTAATTAATATTTATACAAATGGATAATTACAAAATTATTCAATTGGCTAATGCCACCGTGTGCTTATCAATAATAAGAAAAAAATTAAGAAAATCTAAAAAACAGCAAAGAAAGTGGTGGAAAAGACCACGACTTAATATGCGCGCTACCAAAGGATTTTGTTGTACTCTGCATTCCAGTTTAAGGAAGCAGGATTCAAGTTGGTTTAAAAATTTCGTATGAATGAAGCCTAATTCCACCAAAATTTCTGTCCATGCAGTTTCCTTTGCATTTCTATCCTTATAAATGCCACATAGATGATTCCATACAGCTTCACGAACCTCCACGAGTTGAATAAGCTATGTCGTCATGTCATGCGTCCTGTACTTTTCCACTTTTTTTTCGTTTTCAATACATTTCAATTTTTATACTCGCATACATTTAAAATTCTTTCTGTATATACATACATACTTAATGCGAGAAAATGTCACCACGTTGTCATTTTATTTTTGTGTCTGCCGTGCTGACAACTCATTATGCTCACAACTGTCTACATCAGATACATAAAGAGTTTGTGTGGTAATGCCACACAACAAAAAATATCGGAAATGACAAACATTGCCACTACTTCCCTCTGCTATTTTCGCCATATTTGTCACAAAATGCCACAGTGTGTACTCGGCCTTAGTTAGTGTTAAAGTTAGTCATTTCATGTCAGGTGAAGACGTAGAGTTAGGAATGTTAAATTTCATTTTTCAATACATATCGCTCATTTGCTCAAAAAACGTCATAACTCAAAATAACTGGTTTCGATGAAATTGAGTTCAGTTTTCAATTTACATAAAATGACCAGATTTCGGAGAAAGAAAAAGATGACATCAACAATAATAAAAAAAAAATTATTTGAACTCATCGTCTACATTTTTTACATACTTTATAAACAATTACATTCATATACATACATACATGCAATGATAAAAATTTAAAATTTTAAGAAACCCGATGCAGTTGATGCTGTAGCAAAACATATAAACACAAAAAATCTCAACAATATAACAGCACTGTACACATTAAACTTACCAGTAGTTCGTTTCTGTATTTCTTGCATCGTAAAATTTCTCATATGAAGTGTGAAACACAAAATTCCATCGTTTCTCGATTTGTGAGAAACAAATGTTTCTTTATTTGAATGCGAAAGTAGACAACACTGATTTTGTTTTTACTGGAATATTTCCAGTAATGGAGTGTCAAATGAAAACAAAATGTCACAAAAATTTTATTTCAATAACAAAAAAAATAAAAAATTACAAGAATATAAAATTAATGTAACATTATTGAAAGAAGTTTTTTCTATCAACTGTCTACATAAGAAACTGGGTTGTTCACGCAACAATTTAAAATGCGAGTTGTTTTGACAGTTCTTGCAAGAAACTTTTCACAAAATATTGTTACAGAAACACTTCTTCTAACATCCTTCCAATAATTGCTGGAAATTTATTCAAATGACAGATAGTTCTCGCACAGTAAAGATACAGAAACACTTATATGAGAATAGCCATTTTATGTTTCAATTTAAACGGTTTTTGTTACGATTCCCTCGTTTCATCAGCGATGCCAACTATTTGTAACCCAAACGCGCTATTCCCCTTCGCAAAACGCGCTAGAACGCGCTAAGTTGCAGCATTATCAACTATTTATTGCCAAAACGCGCTATTTTCCTACGCGCTAAATTAAATTTTAATAAAATTCGATGTATTTACATGTGTATTAGTAAATACAATTGATTTTTTAGTAGCTCTTTTCAGATTTTATAATATTGTTTCTTCGAAATTATATCCTAAACAATTAAAATCATTTAATACAGAATCAGAATTGCCTTCCAAATAATCGAAATCCTAAGTTTTTATTTTTATTTTATATGTCAAACTTTGTAACAACTTATAGGTATATAAATTGTCGAATAGTTTTGCGATTCAAATGCTTTCTGTACTTCAGCTAGAATAGATGCTTAATAAGCTATATAAATTTTTTTTATCACGAATTTTCATGAAATTTCAAAATATTTGCCATTTACAGTATTAAAATGCGTTTTTAATTCTAACCACAGTCAAGGGAATTTTATTTGCGACAGCTGAATTATTATCCAATTTAAAAAATTTTATGAGTTTTGAATACTGGAAAATTGTTAAATTTATGCAAAAAAAAGTAAAAAAAATATTGAACTGAAATGATACTGACTTTATTCAAAACGCGCTAATTTAGCGCTTTTTTTAGTAAACGCGCTAAGACTAAAAAAAGCGCGTTTGGCATAGTTAAAACGCGCTAAATTGGCATCGCTGCGTGTCATACGAGAAATTTTACGATGCGAGAAATACAGAAACGAGCTACAGGGTACACTCAAACCAGTTAAGCCCATAAGGCAGCTATTTATTTCAACTGTCAACCTCCTTATAAAACCAAAATAACCAAAAAAAAATATATACATATATGGAGCGTGGTTGATAGTTAGAGAATGCAAATGAATGTGAGGATACATTGTTTTATCGATAAAAACAAAAATAAATCATTATTTTAATATTAAAGATGACAAAAGATGGCTGATAATAAAAAAGATGACAAAAAGAGAACACAAATTTTATAGATGACTGCGAGTTAAAATAGATGATTGTCCTCTAAAAAAGAGGACATATGGTCACCTTAATTTGCATAAAGCTCAGTAGAGACTTTACAAAGTTTTCTTCTATAAAGAGATTCAACATGAATCTACTTGCGAAGCACGTAAAATTGGTATCTTCTCTAACTTTTATCGCAGTTTATAGCCAGTTTAGCGGAAATAGCTACCAAAACAAATAAGGTGTATGTGAGTGTTTGTGAACATATAAAAACAAATCAAAAAAACATATACATATGTGAGTTTAATATAAATAAATTTAATTAAGTTATGAATAGTATAAAAAGGAAAAATAAGGAAAAAAATGTAGTGATACCTTCAAAAACAAGATTTTTAATGAGTCAAATATATGCTTATGTGTATGTACGTATATACGTGCGTATGATACGTATGTAAATTAAATTGTTTGTTCAAAAAAATATTAAAAAAAATTTATTTTTTTATTTTCTTTTCTTTATTGTTCCTTTGTTAATAGTACACTTAAGACTAACTTAAAACTACCACAGTACTCACAATTAGTACCTGTTTACAGTTTTAGAATTTTGCCCAAAAAGCATTTTTCATGAGAAAATAAATTGCGAAACCCAACACCTTTATTTTGCTAGACATTTCGTCAGCATAAACGGTGGGAAAGGTGTGAACATAATTATGATTAAAATAAAATAAAAATAAAATACCTTAACTCCCCCCCTTTGTAAAAATCAATCGACCCGATTGTTCAAAGAATTGGCAGGTCATTAACACTGCGAAATTCGGGGTTTAGTTCGTATTTGAAAGCTTTATCGGAACTTAATCCCTTCGGATCTTTTGTTCTTCACCAATGACATTTGTTATATTTATGTCTGGATTTGAAGTTCGTTTGAACTTATACGACATTAGAATCATGCTTGAAAGCAATACAATAAAAATTATTGAATTAATAGAAATCATCCATTTTCCTTTTGTTGATATTGAGCTAATTCGTTCAATGTTATTTACTTGGAGATCTTTTATCATTTCTAGTGAAAGGACTTCTTCAATTTGTGTTTTATTTCCGGAAAGCTGTAGTACGGCTGGTAGTGGTTTAAAGGATGTAACTTCTTTTGAGATATAAGTTTCATTATCTATTTCTATTGTATCATTATGGAATTGAATTATGTAAGTGCCTGATAATTCATAAGGGGTTGTTTTCGCAACTTTTAAGGAACCTTTAAATTGATTTAATAGAATTGTCCCTGGATAGATTTCTTCCACAGAAGGAACATGCTGATTGTTTACAAACGTACAATTATGATTCTTACTTGACAAGATTTGTGTTACACATTTTGTATTACTTATATCTAATAGATTATTTTTACTACAGATGCTTAAATCATTAATTTGTTTACATTATCCTCTTATTTCATAAATTTCATTTTTACATTTGATATAGTTTTCAGTACTTAGCTTTATAACTTTGTTATTTTTCTTCACAGCTTTAATCAATAACTTTTCACAAATAATCTGGTTTATAGCTGGCAAACTTACAATATATATTATTGTAGCATCATTTGTGGCTACTCTGATGTCAGCAAAACCTAAGGCTTCTTCTAAATTGTTGTAGGGAAATTTTTCTGAGTCTAAAAATTTTCTGGCTTCGTCCATTTCTTTTTCTGACAGTACAAACGAGTTTACAATGCCCACTTTTGCCCATTGCAAGGCATATTCTATATTGGTGATTTCTTCTTTAATCATTTTTGTTTTTCCTGTTATAATTTCATCTGTAGACTTTTTTACTTCTTCTAAAGATTGAACTGTCTTTAATATTGTATTTGTAGTGTTAGTCAAAATGTTAATTTTTTCTATCGTATCCTTGTTAATGATTCTCTGTAGTTCATTGTTGGTCAGTAGTCCGTTTACTTTATCTAAGACTATTTGATGGTCTTCATGGTCTGGAGTACCAGCTATCCATTTCCACGCTGTTCCTATTAAATTGATCGACCGTTTTCTTTTAGGTTTTAACCTTTTCAACTGGTCTCTTATTTGTTGAATGTCATGAAGCAAAAATGGAAGTGCTGGACTATTCACATGTTCTTAATTTCTGAGGAGAGGTATTCGACGGAGTCTTCATATTATTCTAAGTCCAAGATATGTATCAGTTTAAAATTTCCGTTTTGCAGTCGAGCCTGACCAAGATGATTGGTATCAACTGAGAGTTAGTATAATCCAATATTTGAATCTCCAGTTTACAAACCTGGAACACTGCTAAAAGCAGTATCAGCATTTTGGCCATATCCTAAAAATGTAAATTTAAAAAGTCAATTCTTAATGTTAGTTTGTAACGTTCCGTCACAAATGACTCCAGCTAAGTACCGAAAATGCAGGGGAAAACTACGCAACCCCTCGAGACAAATATCCGATTGTCACTTAATCAATCAGTTTGCAAGACCCAAACCGATGGAACGAAGACCGACCCAACCTAAAGCTCCAGACAAAACTCGGAGCCAAGTCAGAAAAGCAGCTTTACCAGCCCCAGAACATATTCCGCCGTTCCTGCCGCCACAAGAAGCCAGACAAATAATCAAAAGGGCCGAAAACGTAACAACCGCCCTACCAAAAGAGATCACCGTCCATCCCATACATACGATCACCCACATTTCACCTACGCCTGTGGAAGCATCACGCCAGCCACCAACCGCTTCGCCCCAACAGACAGAGGAAGAAGACTTCCATAATGACGAGTCCGTATCCAATCCATTCAGGGGCATTGTCGTCAAGCCACCACCCACCCAACATAAGCTGCATAATTGGACGATCTACCCTCCAGGAAGACCAAAGGTCGAAGTACGCGTTAAGAATGGCGTTGGCCGACTTCGCAGCCAGGGGCAAATAAAAACGTTCCCCCTTAACCAAACGTAAATGGCAGCTGGAGTATTTATATTTTGTTTGATATATTTTTACCTGAACTATTGTTATTATTACAGTACATTATTATTTTTTATTGTAATTATTATCTTTAAGTATTGCCCGAATTGAATTCATTTATTTAAGTGCATTAGTAATTACCTGATTATTGACCTAAAATATTATAAATATTTTTTTTTTGTATTAATGAAAAAAAAACTATCACCTGAACTATCAACTGAGCCGAAGCTCCTAAAGCTCGGTAAAAGATTACCTTCGGGTAAGTGCAGATCGCAAGATCTTAACTCAGTTAAAACCCACCTTTTGGGATTCTTTTTTTGTTTACTTTAAAGTAGGAGGGGACTGTAATGTTCCGTCACAAATGACTCTATACTTTTTCCCGATACTGTATATTTGTCTATTTTAGTTTACAAATATTTAGTCACGAATCACTCTATATTTTCTTCCAACACTGTATATTTGTTTTATTTAATTTAAATTTTTTTTGTTTATTATTGATAGCTTACCAACAGAAATAATACCAACAACTACACAACTGTTTTTATAAGTACACAACAAATACAACAACCACGCTCATGCAGTCAAGTTGTGATCGTACAAACAGAAGTAAAATAACAACAACCACGTACATGCTTTTGTAAGCATGCATGCTATAAAACACATGCAGGCTTTGTACAGATTGTAACTTAAAAGGAACAAACTATGCAAATGGGAAAATACTTCTCAAAAGCTTAAAATAATAATTATTATAAGACGATAAGTTTAGGCAACAAGCAATGAGGACGAGCTGGACGTCTTAGTAACGGACATCAACGTAAAGGCTTGTTCTAATTTTTGAAAGGAAGCATACAAGATCTACCGAATTCAAATTGGGCTTTCTATAATAAATAGTAGTTAGTATTCAAGATCTTTCGTATTCATCTTGAATTTATTTTTAGTTTATTTTATTTCAAGATCTACCGAATTCATCTTGAAATAATTTATTTTTTATATATACTCAAGATCCCCCGAATTCATCTTGAGTTTATTTCTTTTGCTTTGCCTTGTTTTCAAGATCTACCGAATTCATCTTGAAAACTCGTTTTATATTCAAGATCCCCCGAATACATCTTGAATTTATTTTATTTCAAGACTACCGAATTCATCTTGAAATAATTTATTGTTTTTATATATATATTCAAGATCCCCCGAATTCATCTTGAATTTATTTCTTTTTGCTTTGCCGTGTTTTCAAGATCTACCGAATTCATCTTGAAAACTCTTTTTATATTCGAGATCCCCCGAATACATCTTGAATTTAATTATAGTTTATTTTATACTGGTTTCAAGATCCACCGAATTCATCTTGAAACCCATTTTTTTTTTAATTACGAGAGCCACCGAATTCCTCTCGCCCGCATTTACTAAACGGCCTCACAAGGCCCACCGAATACTCCCGTAACTAGTTGGTATTGATTATAGCTGTCACCGCCTGTAATTCACTGATTAATATACCCTGTAGTTTTAAGATATCCTAGTAGCATAAGTTTCGTTAAATAAAGCTTTGTGTATTTTCTTAACACCGAGGAAAATAAATCTTTTATTTCAAAGTTAGTGGACCTTTGGGATCGAACCTGGACAGACTGAGTCATACCCCAGCTGGAAAGAAAAACCACGTTACAAGTTTTATGGATTATTCTGTTTCGTGAGTGTATCTTTACTTTGTCCCCTAAGTCTTCCTTAACTTTTTATCTTTTAAAACGCGGTTCGAGTTTGTTTCTCTGTCCAATAATTTTCTCATAAATTACATCATTCGGTTGATAAGTCTTTACGGTACTGTCTTTACTTCTCTGTAACATCTTTGCTTGCGCAGTTCTTAATTTGCTAACTAAATTTGCATGCGCAATTTTATTAAAGAAAACATCAGTCGGTTTTTCTCCAGTTACTGAATGATATGACTGATTGTATTGCTGGCTTGCTCTATAAAAACACTCAGAGTCATCCAGCACGTGATATTCGTTTTTAATACACGTAATAAATTTCAGGTTTTGGGCATAGAAAATGTCCAAGTTCAGGTACTCACCCTCCCTTTCAGGAATAGGAGCCTCTCCTATTTTTATTTTTTGTGGATGTCTGTTATATTTTGATTTATTACAAATTTCGCAGTGTTTTATATACTGCTTAAAATGGTCTACCATTTTTGGCCAATAATATTGCTTGTATATTTGCCTTGCAATTTCTATGGGCCCTGCTGTGAATCTGTTCAATAATACTCTCTTGGTCGTCTGTATTTGTGACGTCGACAGCAAATATTTGTGTGTAAACAAATTTGTTGGTAAAAACATTTTTTACTGTTTCTTTAAAGTCGTACAAGTCCTCCGGTGTGCAATATATCGCCGTCACCAGACTTGGTTGCAAAAATTCCTTCAATATTGTTAAAAGATTCTCTCTAGAATCATATTCGATTATATGGCGAGTCCGACCAAAATTGGTTACTGACTCATGAATTGTAAAGTTATTCTTCGACAACAAGACCTGTTGCTTAAATTCATTCAATGGTTTCCCGGTTTCGGGTATAAGATTATCCTCGCTACTCTCAGCAGAATGTTGTGTTTTTGTATCTGATGGATCGTCAGAAATATTATTTAAAACTTGTCTAGACAGAGCGTCTGCCACTACATTACTTACTCCTGGCTTGTATATTATTTTTGGTGAAAACTCTTCGATAAAGATCGCCATCTCTTTATCTTATGGTTTGGATTGCGCGTTGAAATAGCGAAGGACAATGGTTGGTGGTCAGTATAAATTTCAAGATCTTTGACACCGTAGAGATAGTTTCTTAGTGTTTTTAATGACCAAACGATAGCGTAAAGCTCTTTTTCATTAGTCGCGTAATTTGATTCGGTTGGAGTTAGTGTTTTAGAAATAAAAGTAATTGGTTTGCCTTCTTGTGTTAACACCGCTCCTATTGCAACGTTAGAGGCATCCGTAGTAAACACAAACTTCTTCGAAAAATCAGGCTGTGTGAGTTCGACTTGATTTATTAGGAGATTTTTCAGTTTCTCAAAAGCATCAATGGCTTCGTTATCTAATTTTATTTCAGTTTTCTTTGACATGTGCTGAGAGATCCTTCCGTTCTCTGCAGTTAAATATTTCGTTAAAGGTTTTGCAATTCCTGCATAGCCTGATATAAATTTTCGGTAGTACCCCATTCCCAAAAAACTTCTTAATTGCCTAAGTGTTGTTGGTTTGGGGTATTCTAAAATTGTTTGTATTTTGTTTGGGTTGAAAGAACTTGGATTTCTCCAAGGATATTTTCATGTGGGAATTTTTTAATGTTTCAATTATAGTTTGCAGGTGCTCAATATGGGCTTCAAGACTATGCGAGAAGACGATAATATCGTCCATGTAGACGTGACATATTTTGCCAACGAATTCTCGTAGGATATCGTCCATGGCTCTCTGGAAAATTCCAGGACCGTTCTTTAGACCAAATGGCATCATTACGAACTCATACTTTCCATTGTTGACGGAAAACGCAGTTTTTTTAATGTCATCTGGTTTCATCAATATTTGGTGAAAACCAGATTCAAGGTCTATTGTAGAGAAGAATTTGGCTCTTCCCAGATTTGAAAGAATTACATTGCAGTCTGGAATTGGATACTTGTCCGCAATTGTTTGTTCATTAATTTTCTTATAATCAACAACCATCCGCATTTTCGGAGTACCGTCTTTATTTGTACCTTTCTTTGGTACTACCCAGATCGGTGAATTATACGGGCTTTTACTTGGACGAATGATTCCATCGTTCAGTAAATTTCCTATTTCTTTGTTTACAAAAGCATTGGCGGATAAAGGATAAGGATATTGTTTACTCCAGATTGGAGTTTCAACAATTGTTCTAATTTCCGCTTTAACGTCCGTGCGAAATGGTAGCACGGTGTTTATACTAGAATGAGTTCTTTTTATATCATTTATTATATTATTCCGAAGTGTATCCACATCCAGAATATTGTTAAGGGACGTTTTTTTCGACTTTTCTTGGTTTGATTCTACATAAATATTTTCCTTATTTTTTCCATAAGTTATTGTTTCATTTTCTAAATTTATTGCAACATTTGCCCTTTTTAGCAGGCTTATACCTATTAACATGTCATATTCCATGTTGTCCATCTCGTAAAAACGCTCTTTAACACCAAGTAATATTGTTTCATAGTAATGCGTCAGAAGTGAAAAGCCGAGAACTGTTTTCACTCGCTTTCTTACAACTAAGTTTTGTCTATTGGGTAATATATTATTTTTACAATAGCAGTTAGTTGCTCCTGTGTCAATTAAAATTTTTATTTTGCTCCCATCTAATTTAGTGCGGTAGAAGGGGAGGGTCCCCTTCTATTGTCGTAAAAAGGACGAGTAAAATGACTATTTGTATTTTGTTGGAAATTGTTGGTTGGCCTTTGCCATTTATTTAAGGAGGAATCGAATTCCATTGGTACTGGAGCCGAATGGGGATTATGTTCAGATCGATGGCGGTGATTATTTTGGAATCTGTGAGGTATGTTAACTCAATAAAAAAACACCCTTTATATGTGAATATACATAAAAAAATGCCACACGAACAGTGATGCCAACTTTTCAGAGCAAAAAGTACTGTGCGTTCATAAAAAAACACTAAATACAATAAGTATGTTTGTATCAGAGAACAGTATGAGTTGAGGTATAGAACTTTAAGTTGGCATCACTTTTTTAACTGGCGGCCATTTTGTCAGCTGTCAAGTGATTAATATTTAGTTTGGTTTGCCATTTCATCATGAACAGGTTGACAAAAGAACAACGCTTGCAAATCGTGCAAATTTATTTCGAAAATAATGGTTCAGTTCGCGAAGTTTACCGCAAGCTCCGTCCATTTTATGGTCGACATAATCGTCCATCAGAGCAATTAATTCGGTTAACCGGTCAATTGGCCACCAAGATCGTGTGATTTGACACCATTGGATTATTTTCTTTGGGGATATGTGAAGTCGCTCGTCTACGCCAACAAACCAGAAACGTTAGGGGACTTGGAAGTCAACATTCGTGGCGTTATTGCCAACATACGGCCCCATATGCTCGAAAAAGTGGTTGAAAATTGGACCTGTAGAATTGGCTTTATTCGAGCCAGCCGCGGCGGCCACATGCCCGAAATCATATTTAAACGTTAATGGCATTAAATTATCCTTCCAATAAAGCCAAATTGATGGACATTAAAACGATTTTCTTGTAATTTATTTCAATTCGAAGTTCTATACCTCTAAAAAAACACCCTATACAATGCTTTTGTTTTGTTTTTTAGCATCAGTATGTACTAATGGTATTGCTTGCAGTGTTGTCTCTCTGAAAACTGACTGTCATTAACTCACACTTTTTTTTTATTTGTTGTTGGTAAAGATAAATAAAAATTCTTATGCTATGTACAGACGGTTGTCAGATCTTACAATATTGTTAGTAAAATGTGCTAAAAATTTCTTAAAACCGTGTGAACTGGCAAAAAAGCATTGTCAGTTCATTGCACGACTAGCAGCTGATAACAAATTGTCAGACATGTTACAATCGTGTGAACACCTTGTAAAATTATTGCCAGATATTTGTCAGACATTTTAATATTGTCAGATGTGCGAACTTTATGCATCTGACAATGGCGTCATTGTAAGAGAATTCTTTCTATGGGCAACACTGCATACGCTTTATTTTAAAGAAAATATAAATAAAAAAATATATGCCGACTAAATCATTCCAATTGCTTCTTTATGGTTCGTAATTTATATTTTCACTTTTTACATTTAACACAACCAAAAAGGATTGATATTTAACTATTTCTAATAAATTCTTTGAGTCTGGCAACGCAAAACAACAGATCTGGAAATTATTGTATATGACAACCGTGTGAACATACAACCGTCTGGCAATAAATTGTAAGATTTTCTGATAAATTTGATACAACCGTGTGAACTGACAATCTACCTTTTGCTGGAAATTTTTGATTGCCTTTACATTGTCAGCACATTGCCATATCTGACAATCTTACAATCGTCTGTACATAGTCTTACTGTTATTTGATTGTTTTGTATAGTAATCAAATAACTCACAAAAGCACGTTGACTAGATGAAGTCTTAAGTTTATAAAACATTGCGTCAGTATTTCCACACATAAATAAATAGCATTAAGAAACTATTAAAAATTGTTTTTAGAAAAATTAACAGAATGAATTCAGAAATAATAAAAAATGTCGTAAATGGAAACTCGTGCAATAAAAAACAAAAATAGTAGAAGCAAAATATGCGAGGTTTTTGCAGTCACATATTGAAATATAACGGAAAGCAGATTTCTAATTTAATCCGTCACAAATGTTATGTTAAACAAATCTGCAATTTGGTTTCGAGAAAAGGAAGCAATGCTTATAAATAAACTTTTTTGTTGGCGTGTTCGCAATGGGTTGTAGAGCACTGTCGCCCATTTTCAATTGTGAATGGTGAAGGTTTTAAAAAAGTAGTGCAATCTGTTCTCGATATTAGCACAATCCAATATGGTAACCGACTCAACGACAATATCACGACATTGCAGAAGAAAACAGAAGAAACTTAAAAGAAGAATTGAGAATGGCAATTGAAAGCGGAACGGCATCTACAACATGTGATCTCTAGACTGATAATCATGTAAAAAGAAACTTTTTATGTGCCACATTTCACTTCTATTAAAGTTAAAAGAAATAGTTTTGGGTGTCAAATCAATGGCCTTCCAAAGCTGTACTGCAAATAATGTGCTTTCAAAACTAAATTCAATTTTGCAAGATTTTGGAATAGAAAGCATAGGATATATTAGCTCTGTTACTGACAGGGGATCAAATATTCTTAAGCCTCTCAAAGACCAAAATCGAATTAATTGTGCAAACCACTTGTTAAATTAAATCAATCTATGCGTTTGTGCAATGGTGCTATGCTGACTTCTAAAACCAAATTGATGATCCGGTATGCACGCATTATCAGTTAGAATTGGGGTCAATTTTATCATGAGTAGCTTTTCAAAGAGCTTTGACATTGTTGACAGTAAACTTATTGGCCTGTATGACTCAGCCTTGGTAAGATCTTTGCCCGACTTTGGAATCATTTCGACCTTGGCAAGCTTCCAATGGTGTGAATAATACTCCAGTCGTAAAATGGCAATTTATAAGAAGAACATTTGAAGAAAAGAAATATTGTTCTGCCCTGTTTATTGATGTTTCTCAGGCATTTGATAAAGTGTGGCCTGAAGGCCTAATTTTAAAATTGAAGACATATCTACCAATAAACATCCTTAATCTTTTACAAACTTATATTCTTGTCCGGAAGTTCACTGTTGTGGAAGGAGACTTCATGAGTGTGCCCGAATCAATCTCATCCGGTGTGCTACAGGGGAGTATACTGGGGCCAGTTTTGTATTTGATTTATACTTGTGATATGCCTGTGAGCAGTAACATCCACATATCTACATTTGCCGACGATACAGCCTGCCTTAGTATGCACGAAAACTCTCACGAAGCATCTCGATATCTTCAGGAACATATTACCCAGCTGGAACTATAGCTAAACTTATGGAGAATAAAAGTAAATGAACTACGAAAAGATACTTGTTCCCCCATTAGAATGAATAATCAAATTGTTCCTCAACATTCACATGTGAAATACCTTGGTATACACCTTAACCGACGACTTAAATTGAAACACCACATTGAATCTAAGCTAACACAAATGAAACTAAAATTAACTCAGGTAAATTGGCTGATTGGTAGAAATTCCACGCTGAGTCTAGATTGTAAACTTTTGATATACAATTCGCTCTTGAAACCTATATGGTGCTACGGAATACAGCTATGGGGCACTGCTTCAGCTTCCAATATAGAGATAATCCAACGAAGGCAAAACAAGATTTTAAGACTAATAACATCGGCTCCATGGTACATCAAAAATTTAAATTTACATCGTGATTTAAATATGCCACTAGTGACTGAAGAAATTAAAAAATACGCAGGCAAATACTTAACAAAACTCGAGTCTTATCCTAATCCCCTTGCTCGTAACATCTTGAATTTTACTGGACACATCCGCTTACGGCTCTAATACTCAACACTCCAGATGAAACAGCTTGAAAATATTTTTGTGCTTAATACGATATTTATGTATTATTGATTACTATCACTAAGTTTATGCCTGACTCTGGTTGGGCCTAATTATTATATCTAGATTTAAGATTTGAATACTTATTGTTAGGTAATTTTTTGAAGATACAATAAATAAATATACGCATGAAAAAAAAAACTTGTTAAATAATGTTTTGGATTCGGGTTTTAACAACACACAACAATTAAAGCATGCTTTGAAGCTTACAAAAAGTTGGTTAAATATTTTAAGAAAACATCCTTGCAGCACATGTTATCAACTTCACTTAACAATTATTGCGTTACTTGGTGGAACTCGCATCTTAATTTATTTAAATCAATTTCAAATAATTATTTAAAAATTCAAGAAATACTTTTTTCATCCAATGAAACACAAAGACTTTCTGATATAAATTTATAACTTCTTAATGCATTAGTGTAAATTTTTGAAAAACTAGATATTGTCAGCAGAAAACTACAAGAAGTTAATTACGTAATTTTAATTATGTCTACCTAACAATTGGTACCCTCAAAACTATTTGTGAAGAAAAAAACTCAGATATCGAAGTAATAAAAGCTTTAACGAGAAATATTTTAATTTATTTTATTCACTACACGGCTTGTTTCCTTTATCCACCAACTAATTCTTGCCTCTGTGAAAGCAATTTAACGGCCAGGCCCACGATGTCGCGAACGTTCGACTCGTCGCACACTTACATTCAAAACAAAAACAAATTTTAAAATTTTGTTATTGTTTGCAATGTAACTGTGCGACGAGTCGAACCTTGGTGACATCGTGGGCCTGGCCCTAAAGGCCGTGATACACTATCATACAAAGTCGTGCGATTTACGAAAAAATAGAACCCTGGTATGATGGAGTTTATGAAAATTTTTAAAAGACAATAACAATTCATCACACCAGGGTTGTAATTTTTCGTAGATCGCACGACTTTGTAGTTTTTCTCGTATTAAAATAATTTATAAAATAGAACGGGCCTAGCTATTTTATTTTATAATATTACATAAAACTATATTTGTCAGAAGTGGTTTTAAGAAATTTTCAAAACAATCATAATGTTTCATTGCTTTAGTGAATCATATGAATGAATAGAAATTGCAAGTAGTGGCATGCATTTATTAACAACAGTCTCATTGATATAAGATGTAATAGCATCTTTCATTTTTTTAATGTTAAGTGCTAGCTCAATATTCATTTTAGAAAATGCAAAATTATGCCGTTTTATTGGTAATCAGTAGGGGAAGGATTTCCATGCATTTAAAATCGCGTTTTATGCACATAAGATATGCATTAAAAATATAAAAATATGTATTAAAACCTAATAAAATATGCATTTATTAACTCTTTTTTCAACATTTAATAACATTAAAAATGTAAAAAAATAAGCTTCATTGCTTTCTTAACAAACATTTTTTCAAATCATATGGAATACAAAATAAAGTTAAGAAGAACTTTTATTTAATTAAATGAATAAGTGTTTTTGTAAATTGTTAAAGGTAAATCTTTGACTATTTTTTCTGAAAAAAACATTTTTATTGTAAAAATTGATATTCCACGTCAGCAATAGTTATTGGAACATATTTAAATGCTGCTACTTCGTTTGTGGAATATTCAGTTTCCAAATTTTAGCTGTTTGAACTATTTGATGCAATATGTTGCATTTTTTAAATCCATAATCTTTTGGATAGCTTTATCAATTTACTTTTAATTTCTTCACTTATTCTGTCTTTCAGAGCATATATTTTTTTACCGCATTTTCAATGAACTCAACTTGAGCTGTTAAAGAATCAAAACCATCTAATTGGGCTATAGTGTCAACACGAAAGCCATTCTCTGGGTGCACAAATATCAATTCAGTCCTTAAGTTTTTTTTTAATTTAAAATTTCTTTAAGAAATGCAAAAATACTTTGCAACTAATCGAAAAACAGCAAAATTTGTTTTATAGCACGAAAAAATTTAAAAATTTATTAAAAATATACATTTATAATGAAATATGCAAAAATATGTATTTATTTTAAAATATGCACTAACAAATCGATGCCATTTTGTCACAAATTTTTTGATTCGAAAAGATATTTTATTTACGTTGAACTACGTCCAACGACAGAAAACATGTATTTACATGAAAATCCTTTACCTAGTAATTATGCAGATCATTGATTTGTATGTACTCGTACATTGTACATAGGTATATATTTATTTTTTTATTTATTTATTTCTTTTTTATTTATTTAATTTTTTCAATACAGAGAAAGCCCACATGGCCAATTATATATGTATTGAATGAGTAAAAATTAGAAACTTAAGTTAACTACAATTTTAAATTTACTACATTTCATAGGTTTTTGTAATAATTTTAAGTATTCGAGCCATATTTCGATTTTGCTTATAAGTCGAATATGAGTAGGAAAATAATTTAAGTTCATCTGGCTGAATTTTATTTACAGGATAAAGATTTCAATAAAAATTTTATTTGTACTCTTTTATATAACTGCCTAAATTAAATCATTCCGTATCAAAAAAAATGTTTTAGGATTTTGGTCGATATCGAGTCCCTCAATTTGTTACTGGGGGTACATTGTAACTCGAATCGAAATAAAATGCATTCTGCGTGTAATTAGCATACAAATCGAAAGAATTTTCTTTTGTTTCAAATTGCAGAGTACAAAGTACACTTATTTATACACATGCATATGGATTTATGTGTATGTACATGCGCATAAATATGTATGTATGTGTCAATATTAAAATAAATTAACAAAACTATTTATGTATGGATGTGCATATCTAAATACATATGTACATATTTATATTAATATATAATTATACTCTTCGTTTAAAGAAAAAACCGTTTCATCTTTTTCTTCTTTTTTAGGCGTTTCATCTGAATAAATATTTACATGAACATGGTTCAGTATGTTACATTCTGAATAACATACGTCTTTTCTTTTTAGACCGTATTTTATATGAATTAAACAATTTGATGTATTAAAAATCATTATTGTATTTCTAACTTACTTTTAAAATAGTTATTAGCGCTAAAAGTTATTTCCATCTCAGCATTTGAACATGGTAATGTTAATAGTCCTAGAGCAAATATGAACAGTTTTAGAAATGGATTATCATTAGTTGAATTTCTATAATTATAAACTTCAATCCAAAATTTATCAGTTCTGAGTAAATTTTTCCATTTATGTAGCCTTAAATTTCTGATACTTCGTTCTATTTCTTCAACTTCTCCATCCCAGCAAAAGTTACCGCTTCCCAGAAGAGTTTTTGTAAGCCAGGTAGAAGCAATTCAGCTTCCAAAAAGCCATTCATTTGTTGCCTTACTAAATCGTTTCACAGAAGTAATAATAATGTATAGTTTTTGTGTACTCAGATGCAAAACTTACTGGTTTACATTTTTTTTTTTACTTTTTTCCACTTTGTTAGAGAGCCCGCCTTACGTTAGTGCTTTTCAGAAGCACTTTTCGCAGCTTTCCTTTCAAGAAAGCACAACATTGCTTTCTTCAGTTGTTAGTGCTTCCAAATCAGAATTACGTTGCTGGGATTATTGTAATTAAGTTATTTTATAGCGTGTATGCCTCTGTAATTTCTAGAAATATGTTCTTTTTTCTCACTGTGAAAGAGAAAGTTTTTCTTCCTCTATTTTCACCCAGCTGAATTAACATTCTGCAAAGGAAACTTTGCGTGTCTAAAAGGAGTTCAATCAGATAGTTTTTGAAAAGTGGAAAATTATTATTTGGTGTTATAAATGTAGTAGATTTGAAAAACACACTAAAGGCACTAAAAGCAACAATTTTGTGCCTTTTTAAAAAAGACCAAGTTGAAAAATTCCGCACTGTTATGAATTAAAAAGCACTAAATCTATGGCGAAATCACTAAATTGGCACGCTGCACACGAAGCACGAATGAACCGTGTAAACTGCAAGATTCATAAACATGATTCAGAGAGAGCGGCGAAGCAGGTGATTCAACTCGTCGTCTGAACATACTATTATGCCGAGTACACACGGCATTTATTGACATGGCATTTATTGACTTCGTACGCAAAAATAAAAGTTTGTACTAGAGATAACGTTTGTCATTTCCGATATTTTTCGTTGTGTCAGCGTTTTGACATTTTGCCATATTGAGTACGTACCGAAAGAATTTTAAATGTATGTGAGTGTAAAAATTCAAAAGTGTGAAAAACGAAAAGGAAAGTGGAAAAGCACAGAAGCTCGTGAGGCTGTATGGAATCATCAATGTATGTACAGGGTGTTTTTTTAGAGGTATAGAACTTCGAATTGAAATAAAACACAAGAAAATCGTTTTAATGTCCATCAATTTGGCTTTATTGGAAGGATAATTTTATGCCATTAACGTTTAAATATGATTTCGGGCATGTGGCCGCCGCGGCTGGCTCGAATAAAGCCAATTCTACAGGTCCAATTTTCAACCACTTTTTCGAGCATATGGGGCCGTATGTTGGCAATAACGCCACGAATGTTGGCTTCCAAGTCCCCTAACGTTTCTGGTTTGTTGGCGTAGACGAGCGACTTCACATATCCCCAAAGAAAATAATCCAATGGTGTCAAATCACACGATCTTGGTGGCCAATTGACAGGTCCATTCCGCGAAATTATGCGCTCATCGAATGTTTCCTTCAATAAATCGATTGTGACGTGCGCTGTGTGGCATGTAGCGCCGTCTTGTTGGAACCACAACTCATCCACATTCATGCCATCCAAAATCTTCCATAAAGTTGATGGACAAAGCTCCAATTGCTGTGCACGGTGGCGAATCGATTCATTCGGGTCCTCTTCAACACTTTGCTCTACAGCGGCAATGGTTTCTTCGGTGCGCACTGTTCGACGTCTCTGCGGATGCGTATTATCACATAGAGTAAACGTAGTGCGAAAACGATCCATGGTTAACCGAATTAATTGCTCTGATGGACGATTATGTCGACCATAAAATGGGCGGAGCTTGCGGTAAACTTCGCGAACTGAACCATTATTTTCGAAATAAATTTGCACGATTTGCAAGCGTTGTTCTTTTGTCAACCTGTTCATGATGAAATGGCAAACCAAACTAAATATTAATCACTTGACAGCTGACAAAATGGCCGCCAGTTAAAAAAGTGATGCCAACTTAAAGTTCTATACCTCAATAAAAAACACCCGATACATACATACGAGTATTAAGCATTTATAGGGATAGAAGTGCAAAGGAAACTGCATGGGCAGAAATTTGGGTGGAATTAGGGACTTATGCGAACGCAATTTTTAAACCAACCATAAACGAGAATGCAGAGTACAGTAGAATTCTTTGGTGGCGCGTATATTAAGTCCTGGTCTTTTGCACCACTTTCTTTGCCATTTTTTAGATTTCTTTAATTTGTTTCTTACTATTGATAAACATACAATGACACTAGCACATTGAATATTTTGCGATTACCGATTGTATAAATATTAATTAACAAACACTACGAAAAACAAAGTCCCACAATGATAAAAACAAATGACACTAAATGTCATTATATTAAAATTAGGTTCTTGGTGTTGACAAAGATGCCGCATTCCTATTATTTAGGGATGGGATACTTTACTGTCACAATGACACAACAAAATTGTGTGTTATCGAAAAATTTATGGGAACGGCATTGCACACATATGAAAATGACACCACAAAATGACAACACATGAAATACCAGATGTAAACTCAGCCTAACAAACAATACGAAAAACCAAGTCTCACAATTGCTAAAACATAACATAAGCGACGAAATTTAACATGGTCCTAAAAATTGTTGCCAATTTTAAGATTACAATAAACAAAATACTTCGCATAATTAAGTTGATATTTCGCATAATTAAGTTGTTTCTTTAGTTAATTGCGCTGGGGGAGAAAGTACAAAAAAAAGGTATTAATGAAAAGTTTAATAACTTTTACAATTTTCATACGATTTGAAAAATTAAAACCATATTTTGTTAAGCACTAAATCTTCTTCATACACTAGTACAAATTTTTACAAGCTTTCATATCAAAACAAGCCATGAAAATTAAAAAGTTTATCAATTTCTTACAAAAATAAATACTTATCAGGTTTATTATGGACAGCAAACATCAGCTGTTTGAAAAGTGCAAAAATTTGTCAACTAATAGTTATTGCGAAAACCAATTTATTATTTTTTCTTAAAAAAATTAATACTTATCATGGTTATTATGCACAGCAACCATCAGCTGTTTGAAAAGTGAAAAAATTTGTTAACTAATAGTTATTACGAAAACCAATTTAAGGAATTTTTTAATAATTAAGTAGGTACTAGAGGCCTGCAAAAGATCATTTAAAAGACCTTTCAAGACATAAGCGATTTTTCAAATCCTTTACTGCACCGAAGTCTTAAAAAACTAACGCTGAACAACACTGGTTGCAAGACATTTGTTTCAATTATTGCAGGTATAGAAGTAAAGAAAAAAAATACTTCGTGACGAATGAATTTGTGATGCTTGCTTCTTCCTAGGAATGGGCGCGTATACAAACGTTATCCATGTACATACACACACGTTGTGTGTGCTCTTTAATTTTTGTGCCCACCCTGCAGAAAACATAGGGTTAAGTGTCCCCAAGTCACCACTTTTGTCGACTATTTTGGTGACATTGTCAACAGAGCGTCTATTAATAATGGTTTTAATGCGTAGAAAACATTTTTTCAGATACACACAACTATGCTTCTTCTTAATGTTTTATTGGTTTGTTGAAAATAAACGTGACGACAAGCAAAATTTAAGTGTTTATAAAAATTATCTTAAGAAATAGAATTATAAGGTTAATATATATATATATATATATATATATATATATATATATAAATGTATTTAACAATAATTAAAAACATAATACACAAAAAAAATTAAAAAAACAAATAAAATAACAATCAATATTGTATAAAAATATAAAATTTGAAAATTGAAGAGTTTTAAGTGAAAGGTGCCAATTATGGAAATTTTGACCCTGTGGAAGATTTTGTGCCATCCGGTAAAGATTTGTCACATTTTAAGATCCATACGTAAGTGTTTGACTTTACTAATTCAGCGAAACATAAAATTTTTAATTTTAATATACATATGTATTTAATAGAAATGACAAACAATTTCCTGCAGGTGGTGACAATGTCTATAGTGAATCAGTACAGTTTTACTACGGACATCGAGCGAGGAAATATCAATATTGTACTAGAGCCCCTAAAATTTACTAGTGAATCTTTGGTGCCAATGTCTCCATGTGGTCCCAAAAAAACTACTTAGTCAGTAGTGCTACAGTCTAGTGGTAGATTTTCAATAACAAGCTAATGTTAAATGTCAATAGGCGATTACATTGGCTGGGGTACACCTGGTCAGTAGTGCTACTGACAATGTCACTAGTAAATCACTACATTTTCACTATTCGCATTTTCTGCAGGGTACATATAAACGCACACATGCATTGACATTAGTTGTGTGCGCTTGCTTTAAAAAACCACCCTTCAACACAAATTTAGTAGCTTTCCATCTACATCTTACATACATTTTTGTACTTCAGCTAGAATAGATGCTTAATAAGTTATTTGTTTTTTTTGGGTCATGAGTACGAGTACGTATTTTTAGTTGTGAAATTTAAAAATATTAGCTATTTACAGTATTAAAATGCGTTTTTAATTCTAACCACAGTCAAGAGAATTTTATTTGCAACAATTATTAACCAATTTAATAAATTTTATCAGAGTTTTGAATATTCGAAAATTTTTACATTTATACAAAAAATAAAGTAAACAAAATATTGAATTGAAATAATGAAAATTTTCGTTATTGATGAAACCAGATCGTTTCGAAATAGACCTATTTATGTTATAAATGTCATAACATCTTTCATGATGTATTTATTTGTTTGTACATATAAACGTTTCATTTATTTAATCTGGCAGCGCCAGAGTTAGCTAAAACAAGCTCTGTAAGTACTTTTGACGCCATTGATAGACACTTCAGTAAATGCTTTCGAATAGATCGGTTGTGTTATATTTTTAGAGTTATCTAGCCATCCTTACATAAATATCAAATGTAAGGCCTTTTTTCTCAAATTCCAAAGCTGGAACCAAAAATTTTGGATTTTGCGAATTTTTTTTCTTTTGGGAATTGCCGGGAACTTAAAAGCAAATTCAATTTGTTTTCGCTTCCTGTTTGTTAATTGCATCATTTTCTACCTAAGAGAGAACTTTCAGCCGAAAATATTGATAAATAGAATTCGCATTCCTTTGTGTAAGACCTCTGCCTTCTCGGAAAACATATGTTGTCAGCAGATGCAGGTAATTATAAAAAAATTAGTACAAATTTATATTTATAAGAAAATTAATACTTATAAATTTTTTTGCTATTGCAGGTAGCTGTATTAAGTGAATATATTCCTGTAATATTGATGCACTATGTAATTATACAGCTACGTCTATTTTTCAACAATGCCAAAGAAAATACTCCTAATTATACTTGTACACCTGACCACCTACATTGCTTCAATACACAGAAAGCGCACAAACAGAAAATTAGTATGCATGAAGTTTTTTACAAAAAGTCTTCTAATAAAATATTTAATAACTCAATAAATTTCTAAAGATTTTTTAACACAAATCTGCGACTTACTCTTAATCAATTGTGTTTTATAAATAAAGTTATAAACAGTATGGTTCCATACAAAAATACTGCCTAAGAACAAATCCAAAGTAGAAAAATGACGAAAAACCGAACAAATTATATTTGGTGAAAAATTACACAAATTTGCTAAAATATAATATATACAGTTCGAAAGGTCTTAGTATTTTCTTTCTAAATCGGTTGATACTCAACTTAGTTAGACGTTGAGAAGTACAAACGGGTACGAAAAACCGGGTTTTTCCCCAATTCAAGTTTTTGGGGGTATTTGGAAAATTTCAAATAAAGATTGTTGTTATACTTGACAATACCTACCAGAAAAATAGTAACACGTCACAGGTTTTTTGTCATACAGTGTAGTTTCAGTTCTCGTTGAACCATCATAGTGAACAAACGTCTTAGCGGAGTTTTTTTCATATACATACTAAACAAACAAAAAAATCATACAAAAAATATTCGTAATACATATTAACTTTGAGGAATACTCTACATGAGTACCTCAAAAACAAAAATTGTGAAGTGAGTTCTAACAGCAGAAATGCCTATTTTACTGTGAGTTCTGAAGCTCTTAATGAAAACAATAAAAATAAAAAATCTGATGATAGTCTTTTTCTAACGGCGATGCCACTTTTTCGTCAGCGATCAACTTCGCTTTGTCCAATGGGCGAAGCCCAAATTATTCTAAAATTTCATCTGCTCCAAAGATGTCTAGGGATAACAGCGCATTCTCTACTAATCGTCAACACCGTTTTAAAATTTTGCAAGATGACAACCTCAAAATCACCACCAATATATTTGAGAGAAAAAAATTCAAACGCCCTTATCAAAAAATTAATCTCGACCATTGGTGAGAATAATTTTCACATTGTTCCAATAAAACGTAATAACATTGATGAAACGAAAATTCAAATTTATGAAGAAAAAGATTTTTGCAAAATGGTTACTGAATTTGAAAAAAAAAATAAAACAAGTTTCTACACTTACCAGCTTAAGAGTGCTAAAGGCCTGCAGATCGTATTGAAGGGCATAGATTCGTATGTTGTTCCCAAAGAAATAAAAGATGCAAAAAATTTATCCAAACATATTAAGTAGAGAGAAGATCCCCCAACCTCTATTTCGCGTTCAACTTGAGCCAAATGATATAAAATTGAGAAGAAATGTGACCCATCCAATTTATAGCTTAAAATATCACACAAGCGTTCAGGACCCATACAGTGCCATAATTGTAAAGCATATGGCCACACAAAAACTTACTGTAAATTACCTACAGTTTGTGTTATCTGCGGTGAATTGCACGGTACTGCTAGCTGCACGAAGCCAAAAGATCAAGCTGAAAAAAATGTAGTAATTGTGGAGGTAATAATACTGCTAACTACAGAGGATGTCCTGTATAATCTTTCGTTAAACAGACTATGGGACAAAACCTAAATTAGCTCCAGCTCAATCAGCAAACGCTTTCTCCGCCAATTTTTCTCCAATGAGCCAACCAAGTACTTCACGTGTATCGTATGCCGATGCTGTTAAGACAAATTCTTTTCCCACGCAGTAAGTGTCCCCACCAAGTAATTGTGGTGCAAACTATAAACAACTTTACTACAAATATGACTAACATGATGCAAGAAATGCTGCGAATGCAGAAAACTCTGCTTCAAGCATTAATTAACAAGCCATGAACACGTTAAAAATATTGATGTAATGCTGGTCTCTGAAACTCATTTAACCTCAAGAAGCTTAATTAAAATAAATCCTTAAACTCTATATGATTCAAAGGACCCTAGAGGAAGAGCATGCGGTGGGTCGGCAGTTTTAATAAAGTCAAGACTCAAGCACTATAGTCTTGATAACATTTGTGCAGAACATATACAAGCAACTAAAAACTATCTGGAAAATCTCGATGTCACCCCAGCATCTAATTACTTCTTGTGGCGCACTGCGAGAAAGCTTAAAACATCCGTTGAGTTTAAACCTTAGTTACTCCAAACACATGTACTGGTGCTGTTGATTTGCCGAGAGTAGTTGCTCCATCTCCTCGAGCCTTAAAGTTTAAGATCCTTGACGTACAGAAACTAATTACTGAACTCAATCCGAAGAAAGCTCCAGTGACAAGATGCTGATGAATTTGCCTCGTATTGCAATTAGAATCCTTCTATTTTTAATGCCATATTACGACTAGAGTATTATCCACACCACTGGAAGCTTGCTAAGGTCAAATTGCTTTCAATGCCGGGTAAAGATCTTACCAAGGCTGAATCATACAGTCCAATAAGTCTACTATCAATAAATGTTAAAACTTTTCGAAAAACTGCTAGTGCATGCATCCCAGACCATCAATTTGGTTTTAAAAGTCAGCATAACACCATTGAATAAACGCATAGATTGGTTCAATTTATAAGAAGAACATTTGAAGAAAAGAAATATTGTTCTGCCCTCTTTATTGATGTTTCTCAGGCATTTGACAAAGTGTGGCATGAAGGGCTTATTTTAAAATTTAAATCATATCTACCAATAAATTTTCTAAAGCTATTGGAAAGTTACATTACTATCCGGAAGTTCATGGTTGTGGAAGAAGACTCCATGAGTATGCCCAAACCTTTATCATCCGGTGTGCCACAGGGGAGCATACTGGGGGCCAGTTGCCTTGGATCAGCAATAACCATACATCTACATTTGCCGATTATACAGCCTGCCTTGGTATGCACGAAAACCCTCACGAGGCTTCCCGATATCTTAAGGCACATATTACCCAGTTGGAGGTATAGTTAAACGTATGGAAAATTAAAGTAAACGAACAAAAGTGTGCTCAAGTAGCATTTGCCTTGCGAATAGATACTTGTTCCCCAATTCGAAACAACAATCAAGTTGTTCCTCAATATTCACATGTAAAATACATTGGTATACACCTTGATCGACGGCTTACATGGAAACACCATATTGACGCAAAGCTAACACAAATGAAACTTAAATTAACTCAGATACATTGGCTGATTGGTAGAAATTCAACACTCAGTCTAGACTGTAAACTTTTAATATACAAGTCGCTTTTGAAACAAATATGGTGCTACGGAATACAGCTATAGGGTACTTTTTCAGCTTCCTATATAGAGAGAATCCAACGAAGACAAAACAAAATTTTACGTTTGATAACATTGGCTCCATGGTACATAAAAAATTCAAATTTACATCGTGATTTAAATGTGCCACTAGTGATTGAAGAAATTGCAAAATACGCAGGCAAGTACTTAATAAAACTCGAGTCCCATCCTAATCCCCTTGCTCGTAACATCTTGAATTTTAATGGACACATCCGCTTAAAAAAGAAGGACACTACGGCTACTGAGGAGACCAGAGGTGTCACAAGCACAAAGTAAAACGGAAGATAATTGTAATTTTGTGGTGTTTTTAGAGGTCTCGCTCACACAGTCATCAAATTCTCTTTTCTTTTTCTTTCGTGTGGTATTATATTAAAGTAATTACGTTTTATTCCTTTTGGTCTCATTCGAAGCCTAGTTTTTGTAAATAAATGGTAAAAATTAATATTTGCGAACGAAAATGCTTAAAACAAAGTCTCTAATCATTTGAAAACAAATTTTAGTCACTTTATTAATACTAATAATCCTTTTCGAATTGTGTTTTTTAATTCAATACCACAAATTCCTCCATTTAATTTTGTACATATGTTCATGTGCTCAAGTGTATTTTCGTTTTATGCTTTGTGGTCTCATTCGTAGTTTGCTTTTTGCAAGTTCAAGTTAAAAATTAATATTTTTGAAGGAAAATATTTAAAATTGAGTTTGTAAGCATTCGGAAACTAATTTTAATCACTTTTAAAATACTAATAATATTTAACACATTGTTTTATTTAGTTCAACACTGCAAAATCTTTCATTTAATTTTGTAAAAATTTTCAATTGTTCATTTCACTAAGTATACATTTTCTGCTGTTTGTTTTGATTATTGTACTAAAAATATTCAATAACAAACACACTATATTTGTCTCTTTTTAACAGTGATCAAATCAGATGATTTGAGCTTTTTTCTTAAGTCACTTTCTACAACTCTGGTCTCCGCTGTGCTACGGCTCTAATACTAAACACTTCAGATGAATCTGCTTGGAAATATTTTTGTGCTTAATACGACATTTATGTATTATTGGTTACTATCACTAAATTTATGCCTGACACTGGTTGGGCCTAATTATTGTATCTAGATTTAAGATTGGAATACTTATTGTTAGTTCATTTTTTTTTTTGAAGATACAATACATAAATATAAGCATGTAAAAAAATATTTTACAGTTTTGTAGGAGAGCACTTGTAAACTTTCAGTTGATTTTAAGAAATTTCTTTTATAGTTAAATTGGGAAATTCTCCGTTAACATTTATTTTTTTTAGCAAACATAGTTCTACACACTATAAATAATATATTTAAGTTGAAATATACCAAACTCTAACTTAAATTAAGCTATTATTCCAAATGGAATTAGAAGTCTAAAAGTCATAGTGTTAATGAAAATCACACAAATTAATTGAGATTTCGACCAGCGGTACTTTCGAATATGCGATTATCCCGTTTTTCATAGGTCGATCCCGCCTTGAATTTCTATCGTGCTCGAATTTCTGTTATTCGATTTTCATTCTAATGTAACTGATAAAAACTCGTTCTAATTATTTTTTTTAAGTTTAGCTATTGCTTACCTATCCGAAACCATGTGCGCTCTACCCCATATACGTTTTGAGATGAAAATAATATTTTTTCATGGTAGAAGTGATACGCTTGCGGTTCAACCTTCACTATTTTGTAGAATACAATTCTCTTTTGAAACTTTTGCTTGTTTTTATGGTTAAGCATTGTCTATATGCATTTTGCTCCCGCTTTTAGAACTCATCAGTAGACTTCAATCCAAACAATTTTTGAATTTAGCTAACAAACTTCGTATGTTTATAGTACAGCTCTTAGGACCAAATTTACAGTCATTAGTTAATTATTAGTACACTAAAACTATAACTATTGTTTAACTAATAGTTCATATTCACAGTGTATTGTTTAACTATAATTCTTAATATTTAATGAATTGAACAGGCTAATGTTCGTATCGCCTTTTAAGCCAAATTACATGTGATAATTATTAATGAACAAATAACATCAAAGTTAGTTGTAAATATTCTGACAACACATAGTTGAACGGAACAGCCAGCCGTTTTCGAAGGCCACTAAACCTTCATCATCAGCGTTCTTCTTTGTTTGGTCCACTGTGTGTGGTGTCAGTTGATGTAGATTTCTGCCTTATATACGAAACTTTTTTGCAAAATGGAATATGTGAATTGGTTTGATTCATCGTATTTCAATTTGCTGAAATGTGTTTTGTAATGAAGGCCCAAATTTACCATCTCTAAATTTACAACAGTTTTACCATTGTCGTTTTTTCATTACTAACTATGCACATGTTAGTTAATTTGCTTATTTTTGTTCTACTTAAGACAAACTTTTTTGGTTTGCCACTATTAAGTATATTTTTATTTTTAGTGGCCTTCGAAAACGGCTGGCTGTTCCGTTCAACTATGTGTTGTCAGAATATTTACAACTAACTTTGATGTTATTTGTTCATTAATAATTATCACATGTAATTTGGCTTAAAAGGCGATACGAACATTAGCCTGTTCAATTCATTAAATATAGAAACCAATGCAGTTCGAATAATAATAATTAAATTAACTTAATTAATAGTCATGGGCTTGTGGCAAAAATTAAATAAAAATATACTTAATAGTAACAAACCAAAAAAGTTTGTCTTAAGTAGAACAAATACATAATTTAAAAAAAAAAAAATTAATTTTTAGGCAAAAAAATATGTTTTTGCCTCCACAAATTTATTTTTAACTTCGAAAGTGTTGTACATATAGGAAAACGGTATAGAAACAGATTAGAGAAATTGTAATTCTTAATTTTTCTAAATTTGTTTCATCAAAATCAGACAAGTGAAAAAGAAAAAATTTAAAAGGTCATAAAAAAAAACTGACAAATACGAACGCCAAACCCTTTGAGGGTTTTACTATACTGACCTAGTACCATCACCCTGACTTGGAATTTCTCACCCCCCAGACAATAATCCCAAAAATGTTCCACAGTGTAATTAGGTTAGGTTAGGTTAGGTTAGCAGGCTGCTGGCAAGGAACAGTTGAAAATTAGAGTCCAGCTCACTTGGGTCCATTACAATGATCCCTTTGTGCTACCTGTAAGTTGAAAAGGATATAGAACGAGAGAGTGAGAGGAAGGAGGGTGAAAAGGGTAGAAGTATAAAGACATGATAGTTATTTAAGGGAGGTGAGAGTGGGTCACAATTTGGTTAGGGGGGAGTTAGCGGCTTTACCAGCCACTGTTCCTAATTTAAAGGCTCAAGTTTTTTAAATCAATTTCCGATAACTCGGATAAGCTGCCGAAGGATATTCTGCCAAGGAGGTGCAGCCGGAGATCCTCCAGAGCGGGACAATAACACAGAAGATGCAGGATATTTTCCTCCTCTTCCGCGTCATTGCAACTGTAGCAGTAGTCATTATACGGGAGACCGATACGTTTAGCATAGGTTCCGAAGGCACAGTGACCGGTCAACGTGGTCATGAGGTTCCTCAAGTGCTTCCTATTGAGTTTAAGCAAGTCCAGAGGGTTCTCGCTATTGCACAGATGGGCTCATTGCGCCATCTGTCTTGGGATATTTCAAGAAAGGTAACATCGAAACTTCTCCAGCAGGATGAGAGTGGGAGACCACAGAGGTTGTCAATATCAACCTCTGTTAGTAGGTCATCCGCCAGGTCATCCGCAACTATGTTTGCTGAAATAGTCCCGTGTCCATGCACCCAGTTTAATAGAATATTTGAGTGCTACGCAAGTCCATCGAGAAAAGATATGGTGTATAAACCTATGAGAAACCTAATAGCAATTTTGCTGTCAGTTATGATATGGATATCTCTATTCGAGATCCGAAAGAATCTACTACATTCGTCCGGGAGTCTGAAGGACATTTCAATTTCATATTCCGGAATATAAACGCCCCCACCAACTCTCCCCCTTTTTTTGAACCGTCCGTGAATACCTGTACGGCTTTGTTCAGTGGGGAAAACCCTTCTGTCAATGAAATTTACAATTCCTATTGAAGTAGGGTTTCGGAGTGCGGTAGTCGCTAAGATCCGGAATATTATCCATTATATCTAAAATGATTGCATAACCCCAAAGTTGGTAATTCCATGCGCATATTGCGTTTAGTCTGATGGCGGTACTGGAAGCCAACCCAACATAGCGAAGAGGGCTTTGGTTGGCGTTGATCTTAGAGCACCTGATATCATGAGTGCCATTTTGCGGAGAGTTCCCTCTATACGGGACTGATTAATCGCTGAGTCGGGTGCTTTCCACCAGACTGAAATTCCATAAAAAAGGTATAGGTTTTACAACCATCTCTAGTATCCATCCGACTCTCTTAGGTCTTATTCCCCAGGTAGGTCCGACTGCGTTTCTACAGACGTAGATTGCCGTTATAGCTTTCGCTACTCTTGCCTGAAGATTTCCCTCCAGGAAAGCTTGCAATCGAGGACAACACTCAGATATTTGGCATTATCCGACAGGGTTAGGGTAATGCCATTTAGCTTCGGGTGGTTGAAGTCGGGAACCTTATATCTCCTGGAAAAGAGTACCAGTTCCGTTTTAGTGGGGTTGACACTAAGTCCGCTCCGTGAGCGCCAGGCACTAACCTCATTTAGTGCTGTTTCTAGTCTCTGTGATATAGTATCCAGGTGGAATCCAGAAATTGCAATCGCTACATCATCTGCGTAAGCAACTGTTATATATGTAACCCGCGAAAATTCAAAGTTCGTGATACGTTTTGAACAAACTTCGTATGAGCTCATATAATACATTTTATATATTCTTCCATATATCAATTCATGTATAATAGTTTTGCCATGTATAATCCCATACATTTCCATACATGAACTCATACATATTCATATACATTTATATACATTCATATATTAAAAATATATGAATCATACATATTTTTTTTTAGCTGGGTTAAGCACTTTTTCCTTATTGCCACAGATATATTATGTGCTTAATTCACATCAATTTGTAACGTGTATTTGTGTATTAAATACACTTTCTGTTTTTTTAATTGTGAGCACCCTTTGTGTAGTGCATTAATGTATTTTGTATTTTTAATGACAAAAGAATTGCAAGCTACATACAAATTCTTTCAGAGAGCCTTTCTCTAAATACGTTTTAAAAACACATAAAATAAAAGTTTAATATCGTTAGCTTAGAGTGCAAAGGCGCCAAGTGCATTTTTTTTTTTAATTTTTCATTAGAGACAAAAAACATATACAGCAAGTAAAAAATTAAAAAAAAAATCTTTGATTTAGAAGAATTTTTGTCATTTAGCACCATTTCTCTTGCTATTTTTGATTTGTGCATATCATTTACCACCTTTTCTATAAAAAAAATAATACGAAAATTTTTCTTATTTGATTGAAATAATATGACCTAATTTGTGTTTTTAATGCCAATAGCATTTAATATTTATTGTAAAAAAACATTTGCATTGTATACAGTCTTACTTCATTGTTGTGACTTAAATTTAATAATGAAAAAATAATTTCTTAGGTTTTTATCACATGAAATCAAGTTTGCAGTCTTACTTCGTTGCTACTTATATAAAATAAAAAATATGTAGCACCTACATTGAAGATATACATATGTGTATTACTCGTGAGGTAATTCGTCATAAAACTTGTGGTGATCTTTTTGCAAAACATTTCTTTTTCTGCTGTGTATCTTATAGCACGAATATCAGTGACTTTGGTATCACTTTTTTCCCGGCCTGGACGAATGCTTTTCACGAATGAAGGTCTCTAAATGTTTTGAAAAAAGTGTGATCCAAATATTCCACATCATAAGGTTCTGGGTTCTTTCGAGCATTTATACAAAAAATATATATTCTGCAGGTACGTCTATAGTCCGATGCTTCAACGCACGCTCGATGAGTGAGTGAACGCTGTCAGCTTCCAGTTGCGTGTGTCCAGTTTCTGAAATTTTTTGTTCTATCGTTATTTGATGCTTAACAGCTGCATTCAATAAAGCATTACTCAAAGTCACATTTCTGTTTTGGTATGAGCAATATACCCAAATGCTTGCGAATTCTTCCGCAGACACGCCACCTTCAACCTCATTCCAAATAAAGCAGTAACCTTTATGGTTTATCAAATTATAGAAAACTAAGTTGTGCACTTGCAATTTTGTACGATAGTATAGGCTGCTTACTTCCGATTTTGGCGCATTTAAAACCGCTTGCAGATCTACAGTTAGCACGATACGCTCTTCGGCTTTGTCATTTTGCTTTGCATTTCTTGCTTCTTCCTTTCTTTCTTGGTGAAGAGCGTATTCTTCAAGCGAAATGTTATCCATAGAATGACGCACACAAATTTCGCATTCATATTTTTTTTGGCGAAAAATGCTTCATAAAATACCGACATTGAAAGCGGCTTTATTTCATGTTTTGGACACCAATCGTTTACGTAAAAATTGTAAACCATTCGTTTTGAATTCCAGTCCGGTAGAAGATATTTTTTTTGTGTCGATGCTCGACAATAGTGCGACTCCATAACTAGCAAAGCATCCAAAAAAGAATTCAAACATTTGCGTTGATTTGCAAAATTTGTCATCGGTTTTGTATTTGAATTTTTGTTACTGGTTACAGACCGATTTACCATATTCAGCATTGCATGTCTACCAATGTCCAGTGTATTTAAAAAAAAAGTTCTGCATACACGCATATTTTTGTTATCTATTTTTAGGTAATATTTTAAAGTTTGTCATCTTTTTGGTTGCTCGTTATCTTCACGTTTTACACGTCTAACTGGTGGGGTACTTTGTATCAAGGTATTTACATAAATTCGCATTTGTTTTATATCCATACTCCAAAATTTATTAAATAGTATACGTCTCTCGTCGTCAGTGATTTGCTCGCATTTTATGGCTGATTTGTCATTTTTACTTGCACATTTACATAGCTGCTTCATTGCTCTTGCATCTTTCTTTTTTTTTTTTTATAGCACCAAACGTTATTTTCTTTCTTTTTTTCATAATATGATTTGCCGCTTTGTCTTCGATATTTGTTTTGGCTGCTCATCCAATCTGCGTGTTTAACTTGCACTCTCTTCTTGCGCTTTTTGGATTTTACGGACATGTCCATGGAATAATCCGAATCGCTGTGGAAACCATAAGGCACGAGTCCTAAAACACCATCGTCTGCATTATTGCCAAAAGGGTCAATGATATTGCTGTTTTCAATTGCTTGTAAAGCAGTGTTATTACTGTCGTCTTTTGCCATATAGACCTTTTAATAAATGTAGTAATAATTCAGTTGATATTTGTGACACAAAATAAGAATATGTTACCTTTTGCGAGTAAAATAAATGTTAGAAACAGCAATAAACATGTGTTTAATGAACTTAGCGCGTGCTTTTTGACAGCTTGTACATGGCACCTTTGCGCATATGAAAAAAAAATTACCAAACTTTTTTTTTAAACGATGTATTTTTTTAATCTCTTTGGTTCTGCATTAAAATTTCAATTTTGTAAAAAAGTGCAGTTGGCGCCTTTGAACTATAAGCTAGCGATATATAAACTGCCAGTTTGACCTCAGTAGATCTTTTTAAAGAGCACTGGATTAGCAAGGTTTGCGAAGCCATCCATTATCACTGAAGAAAAGGTTTCGATTTACATGATAGAGTGAGTATCATTGTTTAGCTGTTTCTTTACATAGTATTTTAGTGACCGTAATACTTTTTTTAATAAAATTTCAAAATCAGAGGATTTTTGTTCAACAGAATAAGCAGTAACACAAAATAACGTGTCGAGAAATATGAAAACAAAAATTATATATTAAAAAAAATACATACCGTTGGTTGAGCAGATCCCTGCATAATTTCTTCATCTGTGCTAGGCACTAAAGCTAAGGGAAATTGAACTCTTTCCACAAATAGGTTCTTATATGACGGTAATATTTCAGGTAATTCGCAATTTCTATCAAATAATAACAACATTTCTTCTCTGCCATAACGAAATTCTGGAAAGGTATTACGTGAAGCTCCAGAAACTGCGGAATTTGCATTATTCTGCAAAATATTTGTGTTAAGATTTGACATATTACTATTGTTGGCATTATTTACAGAGGATCCGTCGCCTCCACCACATAAATTACCGGAACCGAAAGCACTTGTAGAATTTGTCATTTGGCTACTAGTATTGTTGGAGGAAGTTGTATCGGCTGACATGTTTCTCAACCATTCGGGACCAAATTTCATTGAATCTGTCATTTTTTTTATTTGTTTGCTGATGGATAAAACGGAAGCTTAAATTTGAATTTCCTCTTAACTGCAAGCTATTTTCAGTTAAATTTTGTGACACCGTTGCCTGTAATGTGGTTTAAAGGTACGTGTTAAAAAAGATAAACACATATTGATTAAAATTGTACAGTGATAAATTAATTATTATATTATTATTATTAATTATAAATAAATAGATAAAATTAAAAAAACTTTTATAAACATTTTTCATAATCATAGAGTAAAAATTGTAAGTTTTTGAAATGTTGTGGGAATTGTTTCGCTCAACATCTTTATTTGGAATTCCTCTTCTTTTAAATGTTCTTCCGCTTCCTTATTTTGTACATTAATCGTAGCTTGATCTTTTTAGGAGTTCTTTTCCATTCATCTAAAATTAATTCATCAGAATTACTTTTAAATGATTCGTCCATCTTCGCCTGTATGTAGTTTTTGGAGGAACGTATATAAAAACTTGGAATCATGTATCTTCTACCCCCAATGGTTATATTTTTATTTATATTGAAATAACCTTCCACAGGGCTATTAGCGATAAGTGTTGATGTTGAATCAACCAAAATCCCATTAAATTTGACCAAAAAGCAGCAGCACGTTTACACTTAGAACACATGTGCCCAAAAAAAATCGTAACTACTAATTACTAATAAAAAACTGCTTGATTCGGACACGTATTTATTAAGTTAAACAGTTTCATACATAACTAATAGACAATTTTGTAGAATCCATGATTGTAAACTGTTTAAATCAATAAATACATGTCCGAATCAAACAGTTTTTCATTAGTAATTAGTGGTTACGCTTTTTTTGGGCACATGTGTGCCAGATGTTAACTCAGCCTAAAGTACACATTTCTTTAAAACCAGATTGAAATATTTTTCATTTTGTAAGAAATTGGTAACAGAAACATTTTGAGTGTCTTCATTGGGATGAAGGCAGTCAATAATGTTTACAGATGTTTTGTGGAAATGGATATTTTGGTACTGCGGAGCACTCTCCATACAACAACCTGCAGATGGCGACAGTGAAATGTGCACAGGATCCAGCTAAACCCCTCAATAATCAATTTCAATGCATTTTTAATAAAAAAATATTTTACTTAATAAGTAAAATAATAATTTGGGATTATTAATGCGTTAACAAAAAAAATTAAGCTGAATCTGTAACCCATAAAAAACACTAATTACACTGTGCTCGAATTCGAAACTTTTTTTGTAACAAGCCGGGGACCCAGTGGCTTTATTATGTCTTGTTTAAAAAATAATTAAGATTGAAAACTTGGTTAAAACCACCTAAAAATCACAATTTTTCCTAGTTTTCTACCAATTATTAACCATTATATCGATATATATCGACTGAAAAGACATGTATTGATGAACTGAGGAAAATTTTGGGATAAAAAATTAAAATTTTTTTCATACATTTTTTGGGACAATGATTTTTTTTTTTTTATTATTTGGGGCAATTTTTTTATTAGGGCAATTTTAATTTTTTTTTTTTAATTTTTTTCTTTAAGAACTTCTTTAGGACGTATGTTGATCAATAATATGTTCTTTTTTTATTATTTAATATATAATTCAGCCTAATGGATTACAATGTCCTTACAGGCTAGCAATATAAAATATTATTCTAATAATACATTCAGTAAATGCTTATTCTCTAGACACAATTTAAAATCATTTACAGATAACGAAAAATCTAAAATAACAATATTATTTAATTTATTTAAAATATTTAAAGCTCGTAACATGGGTTCATTCATAGCGTAATTAGTACTATGTGTAGGTACAAAGAAAATATTATAAGACCTGAGTGATCTGAAAGGTATACAAAAGCAGATCAGATTAAATAGATATTCACAGTCAATGATCCCATTAATTAAACATACAAGAATGAAGAGTTCTTCTCATATACAGTGGCTTTAAACCTAAAAGCAAGCAACGAGAGTAATATGAAGGTGACGCTAAGTAAACACGATTGCCATGAAGAGCGAATTTAAGAAATTTTTTCTGGATTCTCTCAATTCTATTTATATGAACAGTATAGAATGGGCTCCATACAAAGGAACAATATTTGTTACGTGAACTCGATCAGCTCTGATTGTTTTGGTGCCAACTAGCTCATACGCACCTAACAGGGGAGGTTCCAACCCACAACCAGACAGAGACACGAACAACAAAAAAAGCCCTGGTGAATTTGACGCCCAAACGCGCTGGCCCGAAATAGCAACTCGTCAGCCAAATAAAGTGAGTGCAAACGCTCCATTTTTTTCCGCCAACGATACGTGTCCAGCATCATTACTGATTGAGCCCGTTGATACATACACAAAGTTGATCCAACACAGGATTTGAGTCGACTAATCTTATTAAATTAGCATTTAAATATCTTTTAACAGCTACAAAAACGCCACCTCCACGAGACTTGAAAGTATTTTATAGTCACGATCCTTACGAAATATTTGGTATTGTTTCAAATCACAAAATTCACTATCACATATATCAGCTATTAGCCACGTCTCAACAATAACGATTACATCATAATCCGCTTACGAAGTAAATTTAAAAACATCATCCAGTTTATTGCGAATCCCAGAAGCAGTTTGGAAGAAAATTTTAAAGTCATTATTGGAACATTGAGATACAGAGTGAATATTTATTTTAGATCTCTGTTGTTGGGCGTCGTATTGGGAAAAAAATTTAAAAGGACGTACACGTTCATTTAAAGGCTAAATATAGGGTCCGCCATCTAGCGTTTTTTTTCAACTAGTGCTTATTTCGTGAATGGTAACACTTAGCTCATGTCTGATTTGGCAGATAATTAGTTTTATCTTTCCGCTGAACGAATATGGTTGTGTATACGCTTGAACAACGCTGGGAAATATTGCCTGCGATCGACTTACAGAAGATGCCGATTTTGCCAAAAAATCATCTTTTCAGATTAAGCTCATTTTGATCTTGGCGGGTATGTAAACAAGCAAAATTGTCGCATTTGGGGCACAGAAAACCCGCACGCATACATTGAAAAGCCGACGCACCCAAAACGACTCACTGTTTGGTGCGGATTTTGGTCCAGAGGCATAATTGGGCCAATGAGCAAGGAGTGGCCGTTATAGTCAATGGCGATCGTTATCGGGCCATGTTGAACGAATTTTTGTTCACAAAAATTGAAAAGGAGGATTTTGGCAACATTTGGTTTCAACAGGACGGCGCTACGTGCTACACAGCCGAAGCTACACTCGATGTTTTGCGCCCTGTTTAAAAAAAAAAGGTATCAGGTGGACCCTATATATGCATTAAACAGGGAATCATAAAATGGTTCAGAAATACCGAGCTTAAAATTTACAAATTTTAAGCTTTCTATTGGCGTATCCGTTTTTATTAATTTGTAGCAAGTTATGTCTAATTTTTCAATACCCAATTTATTTTCAATATAAGACACAAGTTGATCCTCATTAACTGATGTCTTGAACGAGGAAATATGTACCCATTTTTTTCTCTCAGCAACATCGAGATTAATATCACCATTACTACCATAAACAATTTTAGAGTAACCAATCGCATTATTGTTTGAAACTCCAGGTTCCGACACCTGCGTTGAAATAGCTATATGCGAACTCTGCAAATTGTCATCATTCAAAGGATTGTGTATAAATGAAGAAGATAAAATAGAATTTACAGCAACAGCAACAACGTCATCACTTTATTATTACATGTATTAAGTTGAGTGATGTTTGCAAGAGATTCATTAGTATGAAGAGTATCTGATATGATAGTGTTAGTATTGTTTAAGCGCGCACTATCACATTTGCAATTAAGTGTACCATATTTTCCAATTACGCTCTATTTACTTCATTTTTAAATCATCAATTTTATTTACAATCTGACTACCTGACGAATTTAGATTTTCCAATAAAGATGTTATTTTCTGAAACTCATTCGTTTTGTCTTCCCATTTATTTTCAAATTCTTTCAATCTTTTCAAATTACGGTCCTCTATAGCCACTAGTAGATTTTTGATCTTATTTTGATTTTTTTCAGAGAGTTATCGAATTCATTTTTATACTCTTTCAGATATCTACACATACTCACATACATCTTATTCCAGTTTCACCTGTTATGGACTTATCACACTTTCGGCACTTCATTGCACTCATTTTGCCGCTTTATTTGTTTATATATTTGATTTTAAATTGTTTACTGACAATATATAAGTTCTACTCAAACGTTGAAAAGAAAAAACAAGTTACTGTTAATTTGTTTCTCTTAATGTTTATTTTTGAGTTTTTATTTTAGATGTTGAAATGTATGTATATTGTGTTAGCAAATTTAAGCAAAATAGTTTTGTAACGTTTACGATTATATTTTAATACCAATCTTTGCTATAATACAAGCTTTATATACAGAAACCAATTATCAACAACTCAGGATAAATTTTGAATTTTTTAAATACGGTTTGCTTTATTAAATCCGAAATCAAATCAGAAACGAAAAAGTACGCCTTATCTGAGCGAGTATACACATATAATGATATAACAATTAATGAATAGTAGAAAACTGGGACAAATTTCGATTTTTAGGTGCTTTTAACCAAGTTGTCAATCTTAATTATTTTTCAAACAAGAGCTAACCTAAAAAAAATGGTTAGCACCGATGGATTCAGCGTACTCGAATTAGGTTTACCCACCAGGTCCCCCCTCTGTTTCATTTTTGAACTAGCACAATGTTATTAACTTGAACGCAGCCGGTAAAAAATACTTGTGTGGCAACACTCCATTCTTGAATAGATGTTGTCGTTATTTACATTTATTTTCTTTACTAGTGGTCTCCACTAGCCATGAACTTGGTATGGGCATCATGTCGGGCATCGCAAATGGCTAATGGAGACCGCTCATGTCCATGTTTTGTCCATGCTCTGACATGGATGCCCGAACATATGTCTGAGCAACGATGTTCGCCATGAGATTCGCCGTCCCCAATCATTTACAATGGAAAGAAAAGAGGCAGAACAAAATTGGTAAATATTCTATCTCTATTGCGCTACCGCAAAATACTTTGGTATGCCTAGACATGGACATCGCCCGAGTTCACCACAACAAGGAAGTTGATGAATTTTTCACAGTTGCTCTGCCGGCGTCATGTTCATGTCATGACTAACTTGATGGCTCGTGGAGACGTAGGGTTAAATACTTTCTTACAACTACAATTAGAGCCGAAAAAAGTCAGCCAATGTTGCAATGGTAAAGCAAGAAAAAAACATGTTGAATATTGAATTCTTGTTTCAACTTGGTTATTTGGTGAAATTTGTTTAATTTGTTTAAATGAAAGTTTAACATAATAATTCTAGTTGTTCTACGAAATTTTTGGGTAAAAGTTCCCTGATGATCTGCATTAGCGACAGTAGGGTTTGGGTTTGCACAGTATTTATAATCGTAATCGAAATCACGATTAATCGCACCTTTTAATCCATTAATCGCTCGATTACGATTAAATTTGTTTCCCTTTTCTAAGCAAAGAATTTATGCCAAATTTGCCTACACGACAAATTCATCTCATAAAAAATGTAAATTAAATTTTTTAATATTTTTTTTATTATTATTATTAGTATTAAAAATACTTTTACAATATACATATGTACATGATTTAAACTTCCTATTATTACAAATCAACATTAAATCTTACAAAATTAGTACATTTTTTTCTAAATACATTCTCGTTATTTTAACTTTTCATATTATTTGGTAGTGTATTATACAGTTTTAAGCCCTTGTAAACAGTGATCTCTGCATCTGTTTTGACATAACACTGTTTAATCGAAAATCCATTTTTTTTTGCAGTCAAGGGCAGAAAATAAAATAACCAGGGGGCTGCAGAAGGGAAAGAAATTCGTTGATTTTATTGCAATTTACAAAAGCGCACTTAATTTTTAATAACCCCATACATATATTTAAATTAATTTAACTTTTAAACCCCTCAAATTTTTTTATTTTAAATAGCACAAAACGCAAATAAATTTTCATAATGCAATATTTTTTACTGCAGTGACGTCAGCAATACAAGCTGGTTTGTGTACAAAGTTAACGTACCTGCGCAATACGCTATATTGTATTCTTTGTTTCTTGACTATTTTGGTTCGAGATTAAGATTAGTTTATTTCTCTAATTAACTAATACGAAAACTAACTTAATCTCTCTTAATTGAGTTTGATGCTTTTGAGTGGTAGTTTAAACATCTTATTATGCGAAGTATTACATACTGACTGAGGAACAAAATAGTGGCAACATTTTCTGTGCAAAAGTCATACATGTTATCGACACACTTTGATTTTTTGTGGGAAGAAGAAGAAACTGCCATATTTTGTTATTTACAAGTAAAATATTACGCGTGTTAAAGGAAATAAATAACATAAAATATATTTATTTATGTTTTTTTAATTAGTTTATCGTATGATTTTTACAAAAAGTTATATGTTTCACAAGTGTGTGTTGACATGTATTGACATATTGATGTAAGATTAAACCACCACGATTGTCCGCTAAACTACCAAGTAAAACCATATAATAGTATGTTTCTACCGGCATGATTTAAACAAATCGTGATGATTTGTGCAAATCATGTTAATTTATACATGGAAACAAACTATAGTCGACTACCCAAAAATCACAAATGAAGATTAAGGTTAACTTAATCGCTAATCTTCAACTCAAAAAGTAGGCCTTAAACCCACAGTATTCAACTCTGAAAATTATGTTATAATTCGCTGATTTTTTAATTTTTCTAGACGCTGTAACTGTTGTTTCAAATATGGCTGTTATTGAAGTGACAAATCGAATATAAAATGCTGTATTACAGAGTTCTAAATATTAGTTACATACATAGTTGTATTAATAGTATTACAATAAAGTACTATTATTTATGTATATGTCTGTTTCAAAATGTCTTAACACCCCTTCTCAATATTTACAATATTGTATCAGACTTAAGTTTTCATGTAAGAAAATAATTTTATAAAAAAATATTCAATAGTTCATTTTGTTACAATTGCAATTTAAAAATTATAATTACAAGAAAAATTTACTTAAATAAATTTTTTGTTATTGATATAAACCAATTAATTTTTTCGATTTTAATAATTTTGTTTTTGATAAGGGCTTTGTTAAAATGTCAGCCAACATAGAGTCAGTCGGACAATAATGAAACGATACCTTACCAGATTTCAATAAATCACGGATGAAATAATATTTAACATCTATATGTTTAGTTCTTGATGATATTTTCTCATTTTGAAGCATTTTCAAACAGCTTTGGTTGTCTTCATAAATTACCGGATTACTAACGTCAATTTGGAACTCTTCCATTAGCTGAACTATCCATAAGAACTCCTGTGATGCCTCTGCAAGAGAAACGAATTCTTTCTCGGTAGATGACAGTGATGTTTGTTTGTTTTCGGCTAGCATAGCTTATTACAGCATCACCTAATTTGAATACATATCCACTTGTAGGTTTACGACCGTTAAATTCCCCTGCCCAATCAGCATCAGCATAACCTCTGAGTCTTAATTCTGCCTTTGGTACCTTTTAGATATTTCATCACACGTTTTAATTCTGTCCAATCATCTTCAGTTGGTTTTGTAACCTTGCGCGACAAAATCGAAATTGCCACACTAATATTCGGACGGGTGTTGTTTGAAATATATAATAGCGAACCAACAGCTTTTCGAAATAAATCATTGCTTTCAAGGAATTTTTGAGAATCCACCTTGAGGTATCCCGGATCCATGGGAATGGACGAGGCTTTCGCATCATAGAGATTAAACTCCGCCAATAATTTGTCAATGTATTGTTCTTGAAACAGGTAAAATAAACCGGAGACTGAGCTTACCTCTATTCCTAAATAAAGCTTTAAATCTCCCAACTCATTTATTTTAAAGTTTGATTCAAGAGTTCGTGTGATACTTTCACTATTATATCATCCACGTAGATTAAGATATATGTTATCAATTCTCCATCACCCTTTACATATAGGCAAGGTTCTGCCTTTCCCCTTCTGAATCCCGCATCAATTAAAAGTTGGTTGATGCGGAGATTCCAACATCGAGCCGACTGTTTAAGGCCGTAAAGACTGTGGTTGAGTTTGCATACAAGATTTTCTCTTCCAGGCATAAAAAAAACCTCAGGCTGTTTAATATATATATTAGAGTCCAACTCACCATATAAAAATGCTGTTTTGATGTCTATGTGCTTCACTCTCATCTGCCTGTTGCTTGCAATGGCTAATAATGTTCGAAAAGAAGTTTGCTTTACGACCGGTGCAAAAACTTCGTCATAACTTTCACCGTATTTCTGCGAAAAACCTCTAGCCACTAAGCGTGCTCTGTATTTCTTCGAACCATCTGTTGTATATTTAGTTTTATACACCCATTTGCATCCTATTATTTTTTCATTTTTAGGCAATTCTACGAAATTCCATGTGTTGTTGTTTTCGAGTGCATATATTTCTTCATTCATAGCGTTCAACCATTCATTTTTATGTTTGCTGATGATGATGAAGTTTCTTCTATAGACTCAAAACCATGAAAATCTTCTAAATTTGATAGATCTTCCTGTGGAGAAATCTTTTGAACATCAGATTTGAGATTTGAGAATAAAACATTTACTTCTGCTGCCGAGCTTTGCTCATCTTTTACGACGTTGGACGGACGATTTACATTGGCCTCTAAAAATCTTACATTTCGACTGATAAAAACTTTGTTGGTGTTACAGTCTAATAAACATAGCCCTTTAGACTTCTCAGCATAACCTAACAATTTGCACTTGACAGCAACATAATCTAATTTTCTTCGTTTCAATTTATTAATGTGAGCATAGGCAGAACAACCAAAAATACGAACGTGGTTTAAATTTGGCGTCTTCTTAAACCACAACTCAAACGGTGTTTTATTAACAACTGAAGAAAATAATCTGTTTTGAATATAGTTTCCATTATTGACCGCTTCAGTCCAAAATTGTGTGTGCATTTCTGCGTCGCTCAACATGCACCTAGCCATTTCTACCAAGCTGCCATTTTTTCGCTCTGCAACCCCGTTCTGCTCGGGGGTATATGGACATGTAAGTTGGTGAAGGTATTGATTTTAAATAATTGTTTCATTTTTTCATTCACAAATTCCCCGCCGCGATCAGTTCTTAACACCTTTAAGCGTTTACCAAATTGGTCCTCTGATTGTTCCACGAATTCTTTAATCTTGTCAAACGCCAAATTCTTTGATGCAATGAAATATATTGTACAAAAACGACTGTGATCATCTATAAGTGTTAAGAAATAACGATTGCCACCGATTTCCGATTTGTTTGGAAATGGGTTTCTTGTGAGCTTTGCCTTTAAACAAATTTCACAATTTGATGTGCAATTACACTTGTTTATGTTAATGCCTGTTACTATTTCGTTATTTACGCTTGATCTTATCGCCTTGGTGTTTTTGTGGCCTAAACGCCGATGCCAAATATGTATACAATCATTTTTGCTATCTGTTAATTTATTACCTTTATGATGTTGTTGTTGGTAGGGCACAAATAAATTATTACACAACGATGCCTTTGCATATCTACGACCATCTTTACATATTAAACAACCATTTGCGTTAAAATATACTGTCAAACCATTGGCAATTAATTTTCGCACTGATAACAGGCTTCCATTTAGTTGCGGTATAAACAAAACATTACGTACCAGGATTTCATTACCTTCACTGTATACGATACATTCACCCATTAATAAACTGTTTCTTGTTTTTGTTTATCTATTTTGATGAAGAATTTTTCTTCACAAAACATGTGACATGTTGCAGCTGAATCGATATACCAATCAGCATTTGATCTGTTCTTCATTATTCCAAAACAAATATTCCTGTCATTATATTTTACCATATTAACTCGGCTACCATCAACCTTTTGCTGTTTCTGTGAAGCTTTATTTGGGCAATCTCTTTTAAAATGCCCTTGCTTACCACGCGTATAACATTTTGGAGAAAATTTACGTTTTTGTATTTTATATGCATTTACTGTATGATTTTCACATGCGGAATTACTTTTATATTCCTGAAGCAGCTTCTCCTTTACAAAATCTAGGGTTAAGTCTGCTTAGGATAGCATTTCCAATGACGATATTAAACTGTTGTAATTTTCGGGTAATGTGCCCAACAAAAATGCAACAGATTTGTGTTCCTCAATCACTTCGCCTAAATCTCGTAGACGATCAACAATTGTCAAGAATTCATTAATGTGAACTTCCATTGTTTTTTCACTAACGAAGCACATAGACGACATTTGCCTCAAAAGACTAACCTTATTTGTTAAGTTCGGCTTTTCGTGATGATTTTTCAAGGTCTCCCAAAACTCCTTTGCAGTTTTGTGTTGTTTAATAAGAACCTTCTGCAACTCTTCAACCGCCAAACCAATAACCGCTCTAGCCTTCCCGTCACGCGCCAGCCACTTAGGTATCCTGAACAACCGGAACAGCTTCAACCAATATATCCCACAACTCCCTCTCTAACAGCAACAATTCCATGTTAAATTTCCATACATGGTAATTGTCGTTAGACAATTTAGAAAATTGAGCGCAAAATGTGTTCATTTCTTATTTTCTTTATAAAAAATATTTTCAACGTTGTTCTGGGCCCATAACCTGTTGTTTCAAATATGGCTTTTATTGAAGTGACAAAACGAATATAAAATGGTGTATTACAGAGTTCTAAATATTAGTTACATACATAGTTATATTAAAAGTATTACAATAAAGTACTATTATTTGTATGTCTGCTTCAAAATGTCTTAACAGTAACGACTTCTAAAAATTGTCCCGTTCGCGATAGCAGGTTTATTGTTTATATATCAGAGAAAACAAATCAAGAAAGTATTAATTTTGCACTAAACATAGCGTTATTAACTTGCTACTTTACCCCACTTCTAACGCGAGGGACTGTCCCGTTCTAGATCCTGAAAATGCCCAAATAAATATATACATAGAGATACAGTATATTAATAGTTCACATTAACTCCGAAAGAATTCAAAACATTTACCACGAATGGCGCCACTGCCCTTTAAACCTTAACATTGCCACCACCATGCTTTACTCTAGGTAAAATTAAGTCATTATTATACATGACAAGGATTTGATTCAATAGTGTAATTTGTGGAGATTGTTCTAGATCATTTCAGAGTTAATGTGAAATATTAATATTTTAGGAACATATAACACCATGCCGTATGCCATTTTTCGACGGCTTGGTACAGCAAATTTTCAAACAAGTTAAATACCCCAAGCATTTTGCACATATTTTTCATGTACAAATACCCAGGCAGAAATTGCCAACCGTACAAAAATTGTAGTACTGGGAAAGCACTTTTACTCAAGAAACCGTTACGGTTTACAATCTGAAAAATTATTTGCCAATGTTTTTAAAAAAAATTTATTTGTTATTTTTTTAGTTTTTATTTATTTTTATATTTATGTACATTAAGTTCTTTATGTAAAAGGGTGATAGCAACTGTTTCATTTGAGCATTTGGTAAGAATACACTTAACATCTACCATGCTTAGCTCTATTTGAATTTTTTTCTGATCTAAATCTTTAACGATATATAATCCTACGTCGCTGGATAACAGTGGATACGTAAAAAAATTAAGTTTCTTTAAATATATTGTCTTTTAAGTAAATATTAAATCACATTTGTATACAGAAAGTTTGCTACTAAAAATGTCTGCTATAACCATGACATTTCCATTACTTAGTAAACAGATATTATCGGGAGGAGCGGTTGTAATTTTACAGCCATAAATGTTGACGAAAGAAAATAGTGTTTTCGATTCAAATGTGTCTATAATTTTTCCAGTGAATATTTTCTATTTTTAACAAGAGGAAATACTAATGGTATATTATTTGAGAAACTGTTAGTATGGAAAATGTGCAATTTCCTTTGAATTTGCCTTATTGGATTTGTAGTTGACTTTAAATACCCCAAACTATTTTCAAAGTCAAAAGCTGAAAATTGTGATAAAGGAGCACATATGTTAATTACATCATCTGGTATATGGATTAGATTATGTATATTCATATTTTGCGAATTAGGGCCGTAATATCGAGGCATAATCTCAACAAATGATTTTAATAATTCTTGAACGTATTTTGATTTTAATGTGGCTAACTTGGTTGACGACAAAATACGGCAAGAAGTAAATAAAATTAAGAAATGTTTTTACATTTCAACATCTAATACATTTTTTGAAGTAATTGCGCCAGTATATAATAAGAAGAAATGGAATTGTGTAGCTTTCCAGTTTGCTAAATTCATTAAATCGTATGATTTTCTCTGAAACTAAAAAAGTACATTTTTATATACCATTAGTAGGTTTTGTTGAAGCGCTGATACATTTTCTTGTGAAATATAAGAGAAAAAATTCTTTACAATTAGCTTTTGAAGTAATTGTTTACTAATTCCGACATGTTTTATGGGATCAAAAGTGATAATAATGTCCAGATAGCCCACTATCTTCTTTTGGTAAATGATTTTCGGGTCTTATTGACTGTCTCCCCTTTAACAGTACACCTTTGGCAGGAAAAAAATCCAGTGTGACCTTTGCAGCACTTAATAAAAGCTCGGGCTGGCATATCGCAACAAAAAGCTAAAATTTCTAATTTCAAAAGTAAAAAAAATATATACAAATCAGGATCAACATGTGAAAGTTTTCCATTATACCTGCACTAATGAAATTATTGGCTTCTAAAACGAATTCTGTTAAAAAGTGCCTAGCTGAAAAAGGCTTCGAATTTCCCAAGTAAAGTGCTATTAAAAATGGTTTTCACGTATAAAGACTGGAATAGACTTTTCCCATTATCGACCAGAATCCTTTTTTCGATTTATTGAAAATATCCATGCCATCAACATTTACTAACAGCTTTATTTGTTCTTCTGTGTACACTTTAGGATCTATTATGGCTTTGAGGTTTGCTTTTATTCCAAAATACTGAAAACTCCCAAAGGTATCGTCGGAACTTTTCATTAATTTTACATCGCTCTTGAATTCTGACGTTCCTAGCAAGGCTTTAGAGGATTTTGGCAGCGATGTAAAACTTCGGACCTAAATATAATGAGAACTTCATCGATTGATTTTTGCGTGAGAGTTTGAGTATTTCTCAAAACCCAATTTTTTATTTTATTTTCTAAAGGCCCATTTTCTAAGTTACTCCGATTATCACCTGTCGTTGGAGAAATAAACTCGTCTGAACTTATTTCACTAGCTTCACTATGATATTTTAGATTTTCCATAAATTCCTCCTCATCTGTGGAGTTTTGATCTTCGAATCCATAAATTCTTCAGAATCTTCTAAATTGTAGCATGCTCCACTTATTGGCTGTTCTTCTCATTCAATGTCGACATCATTAATATTAGCGGGACTACTAGCATCGACGTCTATGAGAAACCCACACAAATTAATAAAAAAAAGGTAATGATATAGTTAAAATGTACTTACCTGTTTCTGAATTATGTTCTTTTTTTTAAATCTATATTTTTTTAGTCGCTGGTATGACATTTTGTTAAATTTTAATAAATTATTAAAGTTTTGTTTTTCTGCTTAATATTTATATATTAACGTTGCAGAGTTGTGTTTGAATTTTTTGTTTTGAAAGATTGCTGATCCTGCAACATCACATAGTCATTTCCGCACTACTTAGGAATGAAATGCATTTGATATTTTAAAATAAAAATTTTCTTAGCTCTAAAAAAAAATGTGTACATTTAATACGTCATGTGCATACATTTAATTGTTATTAAAACTATTTTCCAAAACCTATAACTTTTATATTTAGTATGTCCTAGTTTACACTATGCAAGTCTTATTGCTAAGCTGATTAGTTTCTTAGGAAAAAGAGACGAGGGGAAAAGAAACGTTACAGATACCCTCGTCTCTCACTCCATCAGACTAATCAGCTTAGCAATAAGACTTGCATAGTGTAAATATGGACTATGTAAAAAATATTTTTTTGCTTAAATCTTAGCTTTAGGTTCCTAAAACATACAATTTACAGTCAGGCAGCACTGTGAAAATATCTTAGTATGTATCAGTCAAATGTAAACACTTGATGAATGTGTAACCATAACAATTAAATTTTCCTTTAATGCTAAACTGTCAAACACCGTATATTAAAATTAATATTTATTTTATATATCGCGTTTGACAGTTTGATATTAGAATGATTTTTTTTATTATTATTATTATTATTATTATTATTATTATTATTATTATTATTATTATTATTATTATTATTATTATTATTATTATTATTATTATTATTATTATTATTATTATTATTATTATTATTATTATTATTATTATTATTATTATTATTATTATTATTATTATTATTATTATTATTATTATTATTATTATTATTATTATTATTATTATTATTATTATTATTATTATTATTATTATTATTATTATTATTATTATTATTATTATTATTATTATTATTATTATTATTATTATTATTATTATTATTATTATTATTATTATTATTATTATTATTATTATTATTATTATTATTATTATTATTATTATTATTATTATTATTATTATTATTATTATTATTATTATTATTATTATTATTATTATTATTATTATTATTATTATTATTATTATTATTATTATTATTATTATTATTATTATTATTATTATTATTATTATTATTATTATTATTATTATTATTATTATTATTATTATTATTATTATTATTATTATTATTATTATTATTATTATTATTATTATTATTATTATTATTATTATTATTATTATTATTATTATTATTATTATTATTATTATTATTATTATTATTATTATTATTATTATTATTATTATTATTATTATTATTATTATTATTATTATTATTATTATTATTATTATTATTATTATTATTATTATTATTATTATTATTATTATTATTATTATTATTATTATTATTATTATTATTATTATTATTATTATTATTATTATTATTATTATTATTATTATTATTATTATTATTATTATTATTATTATTATTATTATTATTATTATTATTATTATTATTATTATTATTATTATTATTATTATTATTATTATTATTATTATTATTATTATTATTATTATTATTATTATTATTATTATTATTATTATTATTATTATTATTATTATTATTATTATTATTATTATTATTATTATTATTATTATTATTATTATTATTATTATTATTATTATTATTATTATTATTATTATTATTATTATTATTATTATTATTATTATTATTATTATTATTATTATTATTATTATTATTATTATTATTATTATTATTATTATTATTATTATTATTATTATTATTATTATTATTAATAAGTAGTATTTGAAATACTTTACAAATTTACATATTACAATTTGTTAAATTATGATAATTTATGAAATATGAACAAAATTTTATTGAATAATATTCACAACATTTTTTCTAAACAATATTACATTTTCTTCATTTTTAATTTTATTTGGCATCATATTGTACATTCTCAATCCCTTGTAAAATAATGTTCTTTGCATCGCATTGGTGTGTGCTTGTTGTAATCTGAAGTCTGCTGCATTTCTGAGATAGTATGGTTGAACTTATCCCACATATCTCGTCTGCTCTATTAAATAGTCCGGTACGGCTCCCATTCTCAGTTTATGGATGAAGATCATTGTGTGAAGTTGAAGTCTTTGCTTAATATTTAGCCATTTTAATGTGTTCAGCATACATTCAATTGAAGTATAACGGTTACATTTTAAAATTGCGCGCATAGCTTTATTTTTTAGCTTTTGTAGCCTTGTGAGTTGTTGATCTGTGCAGCTGGTGTATAAAATTATTGAACCGTATTCGAAATGTGGTTTAATTATCGAATTATATATATTAATAGCCGTAATAATCGATATTTTATTTCTCACTCGTTTAAAAAACCCAATTTTCTTTCCTATTTTTTTACATATATGTTCAATGTGTTCATTAAATTTTAAGTCCTTGTCAATAATAAATCCGAGATATTTTATGCTATTTACTTTTCTTATTGTAATGTCATTTATTTTAATTGATCTATTTGTATTCATATTAATTTCCATAAGTTTAGTTTTAGATTCATTTAATTTCAATTTATTAATATTTAACCATTCATTTACTTTATTCATATCGTTTTATATATTTTCATAACAAAGTTCTTCTGTCTCAGCTTCTGCATATATCAGGGTGTCATCTGCATATATTATTATTTCACATTTGTCCAATATTTTTTCAATATCATTTATATATATAATAAATAATAGGGCTCCTAAGATTGAGCCTTGTGGCACCCCATAGTTATTTACTATTGCACTAGATTCTACGTTATTGACTTTGGTTATTTGTTTTCTATTTGTTAGGTATGATTTGAACCATTGTAATTCATTATTCTGGATACCATATTTATGTAGCTTCTGAATTAGTATATTTCGATCTATTGTCTCGAAAGCGCGCTTAAAGTCTAGGAATACAGCTAGTACTTTATTTTTTCTCTTAACTATTTTAAGCCTGTTTATTAAGTAATTCGCTGTTGTTTCGCAGGAATGTTTCTTTCTGAATCCAGATTGGTGCGTAGAAAGCAAATGATGATTTTCTATATATTGCTCTACTTGATTTTTTACAAACTTTTCCATAATTTTTCCACATAATTTAAGCTATTTATTGGTCGAAATTCTTCGCATTTATTTGTGCTTTTAATTTTCTCAACTGGTGTTACCATTGTTTCTTTCCATTTTGTAGGAAAAATTCCTACAAAAATAGTCTGCTTTGTTGTTCATACTTTTACATATATTTCTTAGCTCTAACAAAGATATTGCACGAAACTTAAATGTAGAGTTCATCACAGGTATATTATTTTTGTATTGCATATATTCAATTGAATCTCTTATTTCTTTAATACTATCAACAAAGTAATTATTAAATTTTCCGGCTATATCTAAATTTTCCTTATATTCTACTTGATTAAATATCACAGTTCGTATCACATTTCTGGGTTTTCTTAAGACACATTTCTTTCTGGTCATTGGAAAAGGCAATTTTATTATTTATATATCTGTTTTTTAATTTTCAATTTTAGTTTTGTATTTATTCCTTATATTTTTGTAATAGTAAATTTTGTTATCAAAATTTTCTACTATGACATTAACATTCCACATTTCGTTGTATTCTAATATCGTATTTAGTTCATTTCTAAAGTTATTTCTATTATATTTAAAAATGTCTATTTGTTGACTTTATTTTTCTAAATTATTATTTTCGCACTCTATAAATATGTCAATTGCTTCGTGATCTGATATCTTATTATTTACATTAGTTTTAGCCGTTATTAATTTATTAATAGTTATAATATAATCTATTATAGTTTTTGAGTTTTGTGTTTTTCGAGTTTCTTCATCCATTATCTGCTTTAGTCCATTTAATATACTTTTGACTCTCTGCTTGTAGAAATCTGCTTTCCAGTCGATGTTAAAATCACCAGCAATTAATATGTCGCAGTTTCTCTCACATAATTCTTCCATTAAATCTTGAAGTGCATCGCAAAATTCTGATTTAGAGTAACTTTGTGATCTATATATTACTATTAAAATAAAACATATCTTTTCTTTTTTAACCAAGTGAACAGAAATCCAAAAAGCAATGCTTTTTACAATGGTTTTTATATTTTTCACCGTCCATTATTTTTTCATGTATAAAGTAACTCCTCCAGTCCTTGCTGATGATGATATTGTATTAAATTGATTATAATTAATTAATTCAGTCTCTTCTTCGTTGATGTGTTCAGTCATATGCGTCTCAGATAATATTAAAAAATCAGGTTTATTTCCAATTGAGTAAAATTATTTGTTAGACCTTGTATATTAGTATATACATATGCCATATATATTCTTTGGTTGTTATGCGTCAACATCTATTCCAATCCGTTTCTTTTTTAGATTTAGTTTATTTATTTACACAGGACATATTTTGCTATTCGTTAAGTGGTTTTCATCTAGGCCCAGGTTTAATCTTTTTTCTTTCTGGCAGTTGATGCAATTATTTCTTATTTCTTTAGTACATTCTCTACTCTTGTGTTTTTCATGACACTTAAAACATATTGGGTCGTTTCGGCATTCCGCTGCTTTGTGATTATAGCCTTGACAATTATAGCATTGTGTTATACTAGTGCCGTCGAAAATTCTACATTTCTCCCATACCACATAAGTTTTTCCATTTCCATTATTTTTGGATAAGTTTCGTTATCGATTTTAATTTTAGCATTATATATAGTTCTGTTGTATCTTTTTGTTTCAAAACAATTTATAATTTACACCTTACTATCCTTCATTACTTCATTCTGCTTTTTGAGTTTTTCCAGTAGTTCATCATCAGTGTTTTTAAAATTCATATCAGTTATTATTATTTGCATTTCAAACTGTTTTGGAATTTTTACTTCATAGTTCTCGCTTATTTCATTTTCAATTGCCCTTTTTATTTTTTCTTTTTCGTCCATGTTTTCACTCTGAATAACTACTGTGCCATTACGTCTGTTTTCAACATTTATGATTTTCAAATTAATTGGATCTACTCTTTTGTTTAGTTCTTCTTTTGTTTTCTGTACCGTTTGTTTTCCTTTTGGTTTTATGATTAAGGGGACATTTTTTGACACATCTGGCAACACACTATTTTTCGCTGCTACTTTTGCATATGACATTTTCTGATTATCATTTGTTTCTTTTACCATTTTTTTAATTTCATCGCACATCTTTATGTTGTTGCTGCTAATTTTTTCGTACATTACTCTACTTTTGTTTTCGACTTCATTAACATTTCCATATAGGTTTTTTACTTCTTCAACATTCTTTTCACATATTTTTTTTGTATATTGCCTATTTTTTTAAACCTGGCATCGTACATATTTTCAATTGCTTCCAGTAATGCTTTTATCTCATTTTCATTTTGTTTAAGAGCGCCTTCAAATTCATGTTTATATTCTATTAATGTTTGTTTATTCTTGTTTACAACAGTTTGAATTTCTCTGAGCATCATATCTACATTTTGAATATATTGCATACAATCATCGCACATATATCTTATATAATTATTTTCATCAAATATTTTGGAGGAGTATTGATCAATACCCGCGCATTTCTTTGTAAGATGATAGCTTTTTTCACACACACCATTACATCGAATGCCACTTTCAACCCTAATTGCTGATCTGCATTTACTGCATTCAGCCATTTCGAGTGATCTACTAATTAATATTTATTTATTTATGTATTTAGTAGTAGTATTTAAAATACTTTAGGTTCTCTCAATTCTAGTTACATAATATTAAAGTTTAAATCTAAACAAAGCTCTATGTTGAATTATTTCTCACAAATGTTATAATTATTCTATTAAATGTATTAAAATTCTCCTCATTTTTTGCTTTGTTTGGTAGCATATTATACAGGTTCAATCCTTTGTAAAATAATGATCGCTGCATTGCTGTTGTTGAAACTCTCTGAAGTGTAAAGTTTTCTGAATTTCTAAGGCAGTAGGGTTGTACTTCTCCAACATATTCTATTTGGTCACACAAGTATTGTGGTGCTTCGCCTATTTTTATTTTTCTAATAAATTTGAGTGTGTTCAATTGTAACCGTTGCTTTATATTTAACCATTTCAGTGTGTTGAGCATAAATTGTGTTGGCGTATATCTATTGTATTTTAAAATTGATCTCGTTGCTTTATTCTGTAATTTTTGTAGTCTTTCTATTTGTGTATTTCTGCAGCATGTATATAAAATAGTGGAACCGAATTCGAAATGTGGTTTTATTATTATGTTATATATGTTAATTGCAGCCATTATTGAGACTTTATTTCTTAAACGTTTAAAAATCCTATTTTTTACCAATCTTTTTGCATATGTACTTAATATGTTCCTTAAATTTTAAATCCTTGTCTATTATAAAACCTAGATATTTTATTTGATTTACTTTTTCTATTACTGTATCATTGATTGTAATTACCAAATCACTATTCATGTTGATTTTCATTAATTTTGTTTTATTTTCATTCAATTTTAATTTATTCATTTTAAGCCACTCATTTATTTTCATTAAATCGTACATTATATTTTCTCGACATATTGTTTCATTTTTTGCCTCGGTAAAAATCAACGTATCATCCGCGTATAATACTACTTCACATTTTTTCAATATGTTTGGCATATCGTTTATATATATTATAAGTAATAATGCGCCCAGAATAGAACCAAATTCATTGTTTAATATACCTGATATTTTATTATTCACTTTAGTTTTTTTGTCTTCTTTCCGTTAAATCACTTTTAAACCATCTTAGTTCTTTGTCTTTCACTCCATACATGTATAGTTTTTGTAGCAATATATTTCGGTCAATTGTTTCGAAAGCCCTTTCAAAATCTAGGAAGATTGCCATTATTTTATTATTTTCATCTATTTTTTTCCACTTATTTATTACGTAATTGACAGCTGTTTCACATGAAATCCTGTTTGATATTTTGAGAATAACTTATTTCTCTCCATATAACTTTCCAATTGTATTTTAACAACTTGTTCGATTATTTTTTCACACGTTTTTTAAGTATTTATTGGGCGATATTGCTCACTTTTCTGAGTTTTTTTAACTTTCTCAATTGGTGTTACCATTGTCTCTTTCCATGACTCAGGAAAAATTCCTGTTTCTAAATTCCAATTATCTAAAATAATGTTTATTGATACTTTGTTGAAGTCTGGTTTGTTTTTCATCCTCTTACATATATCTAAGAGTTCTTGAATATTAATTGCACGAAAATTTAATTTGCTAGTTATCACAGGTATTTGATTTATATATTGCACATCTTCTATACTATCTCTTATATCTTTTAAGCTATTTATAAAGAAAAGGTTAAACTGATTAGCAATTTGGTAACTATCCTTAAATTCTATTTGATTAAATGTAACAGATTCTATCACAGTTCGGTTTTTCTTAAGAATTAAATCTTTGATTTCTTTCCACATTTATTTCTGATTACCTGCATTATTTATTCTATTGCAAATGTATCTGTTTTTCTCGTTCACTATTTTGGTTTTATATATATTTCTTATTGTTTTGTAATTTTTCAATTTTATGTGCGTATTTACTGACCTTGCAATTTGGTATTTAACAATTTTTTTCTTGCTTTAACTGTCTTAGTTCTTGATTAAACCAGCGGCATTCGTAATTTTCTTTTATTTTAATTATTTTTGTAAATTTTTCAATAGTTTGTTCAATGCACGCATCAAAAAAGTTGACATTGTTATTAAGCTATAATTTTCATTAATTGTTAGCACTTGGCCTAATTCTCTAGAAAACAGATTTTTGTTGTATTTGAAACTATTTTTCTTTGTATTGTATTTGTTCTAATTCATTTGAGTTACATTCAATATTTATGCTTATTGTCTCATGATCCGATATTTTATTGTCACTGTTGATGTCTACTGATATTTTGTCTTTGTTCGTTATAACTAAATCGATTATAGTTCTTGTATTCTGTGTTACTCTTGTATATTCATTAACTATTTGTTTTACTCCCTTGGCATTAAGTATACATACTTTCTAGTTTTTGTTTATAAAAACCAATTCGTGACCAATCTATATTAAAATCTCCTATTATTACTATTTCATTATTATATTAACTAAGTTCTTCGATAACTTTTTCAAAATTTTCACAAAATTCAGCTTCACTGTATGATGGAGATCTATATACTGCTGCCAATATAAAATAATTGTTTTTATTTTTTACAGTGCCTGCATTTATAAAGTATTTTAAGTCCTCTACTTTTTAAAAAATTTTCTTTATTTTATAATTTTGTTTAAAATATATTATTACACCTTCTTTTCTTATGGATTCAGTAAATGTTGTGATTTGTCCATATCCTTCTAATGTGATTTCTTCTTCTTCGATGTCTTTTGTTAAGTGCGTTTCTGATTTGTTTATTTCAATTGATTTTCTTATCAAAATTGTTTATAAGCTTTTTTAACCTCGTATATTGTTTTTTACTTTTTTTACTTTATTTATTATTTTTATAAATTTTGTTCAGATTTACAATTTTTTGCTTGTTATTCTCCAGAGTTGTCATATCATTGAAGTATTTATGCATTCACTTTGCTTAATACGTCCTGATCAAATTAACAGTTAAAAAGAAAACAATTTGCAATTAAGTATTTGTTAAGCCCCGTTCAGACTATTATACAAGTATTAATACTTTCATCACATTTTACGATACAGAAATATAAATACATTCGTGCGACCATAAAAAAATCTAACGTAAAATCACATATTGTGTTCAGACCATCACACTTCAAATAAAATCACACTTTAATTTTAATTTATACTCATTCAATACATATATAATTGGCCATGTGGGCTTTCTCTGTATTGAAAATAAATAAATAAATAAATGTAACAGAGATACAAAAATGTGTAATAGAAGCAGAAAACAAAACAGCTGTTCAACGAAAATGTCTGTGCTATTTATTGACTAGCGGTGGCAAAGCGGTTTCATGTAGGCGGGGACGTGCCGGCACTTGAAAAAATTCAGCAGTTAAAAATATTCAATGTAAATAACAGAAAAAATTTAAGAAAAGATATTACAAAAACGTTAAAAAATTACGTCAACGAAATATACTTCCATACGATTCACTTATTCAAAATTTTGAGCCGATATACATATGACAAAACATTACATCAATGACGACACGCTATCGGCGGCGCAATTTGGTTTGTCTGAAAATGCAACCCTGATCTAATGAAAAGTATTATCCATGATACTATTATACAAGGTACTTGCACAAGCCCAGCCTGTTAATGTATACAATGCAGAAAGTTGTCAAACTTTGTTTACAAGCTGCAAAAATGTTAGTGTATGTGTGTGAATAAAATGATTAGTGTTGCCAATGAATTTGCACATTGAAGAAAATTTCACTACACATGCTTTGTGTAGATTAAAATTAAAACAAAATTAAATAAAAATAGAACCGAAAGTAGAATTACACACATATTATACATGAATCTCATTACATGGTCTACAGATGAGAGTAAAAATTACACACTGTGTATTACACACATATTGGCAACACTGAATGACTATAATCATGCATGAATGCCGCCTCTGCTATTGTTCTTTAGTTACCCTGCGATTATTATTTTTAAAAACAAAAGACATCTGCTTCTGACAATTATAGGTATGTTTCTACCAAAGTAAATTTATATAAAGTATATGCAAGTACTCAGCTGATTAATTTTTTTCTCGTGTAGTGTGAATGCCTGAATGTCAATAGTTGTTTACAATTTTTGTACGCCATTTTGTTTTGTTTTGCTTTGTTATACACAATTGTGTATACTGACAACGTATGTGAAAAGGTTCAAATAAATTTTTACTTAAAAAATGTGTTACAAAACATTTAAAAATAATTATATTTAATTATTAAGGTACATATGTATCTTTCATTATACTTATTTCACATATTAAAAGTTTATCAATTAATAAATTTACTTTGGTTTTGTCTATCCATACATTTTCTTTTTGTTGTATGCAGATCTGGGACTATTGCATTAAATAAGCAAATGCATTGACCATTTTCCCACAATAAACCAAATCAATGCAAATGCAAATTTATTACATTAGCACTAACTTTAATAATATTAGTGCAATTTTTCTTGCATATTACTAAAATCCCTTCAAAGTAATTCATCAACATTGCATTGTTATTTTTAGTGCACTATTTTTTGCACCACTAAACACATTATGAATAGTATTATTGCATTATCAGTGAAACATATAGTGCAAAATACAACGTAAATGTGTACATACATAAAAACATACGTACATACATAAATATGTAAATTTTTTCCTATGTACATATCGTCATCCAAGAGGAAAAATCATATCAGTACGTTTTTATAATTTTTCGAGAGAAAGACAAAACTTGATGAAATTGTTTCAAGCGGTAGAATTTTTCGTTTATAAAATCACCATTTTTTAAGATATAACTTTACAATAAACGAAAACCTAAGTTCTGATCTTTTTTCAATTGCACGGTTTTTCATATAAGCTCGAGATGCAACGTACTTGAAGTATGAAACTTTTTAATTTTTTTCAATTGGTTCTGTAATCTAGTTTGTATTTATATTGACAGTTTTTTTTCGTTAATTTGTATGTACGTACTTATAAAAGTGCCCTCAATGAACTTTAGTATATTTTATATTTTTTATTTGTGCTATCTCCTAAAAATATTTTCACGTTTTATTCAATTTTACTGTGTACAATATGTGATAGTGCAATAATATTGCATTACTTCATGATGTGCTTAGTGGCAACACAAAATTAGTGTATTTTTTGTCATGCGATTAGCTGCTAATGCAATATTAATCCATTACTTTTAAGAGATTTTATTTAAGTGCAAAAAATAGTGCACTACAAGCATCAAATTTAAATTTGCACTAAAATTTTTGTTTTTTAATCAGTGCTTATGCAAAAGTAATGCAAGTTGCCCAGGCCTGGTTGTATCCATCTGTTTTTGACATTCATCCATTATTCTTACACAAACAAATCGCCTGTTGTTTTTGTACTTTCTTAGTTGTTGTAGACCTGCATATACTTTATATAAATATGCTTTGGTTTCTACCAACAAAATACGTGTGTTTCTTGGTGTTGCAATTTTGTTGTAGTCGTGCAAGTACCTTGTATAATTGTATCATGGTATTATCGTTTAGAAAATTTTCTAAAAACGAAAAAGTCTTATGGGATGTCAAAATTGTTATCGTATTATTTACCACTTTGATGACATTTTGCGTTCAGACTATCACACTTGCACGTATTATTTGAATTTTTGACAAGTATAAATACAAAGTATAATAGTCTGAACGCGGCTTAATTATCATTATAATGGATTGGACGCTTTTATTTTTATAATTAACTTACTAATTATGTGCAATTATGGAAAACACAGTGATTTTTGATTTTTAAGTATTGGGAATATGTTACACTTAACAAAATAATTACGTTGGGAAAGCAGTTAAATTGTGGTTTTCAGAGTGTTCAGCCAACGGCGTAAAAAATAGTTGGGCAACCCTATCATGAGGTTATCAGTTGTTTTTGGCACAACACTCCAAAAGTAGAATTTGTGATGTTTTGCCAACGTTTGAACCATCTTAGGAAATACTTTGCCAACGTTAACCCCATTGTATTTTTCTGCGTGGGTACTTTTGTCAAATGACTTATTAATATTTTTGTTATTATTGTTGCTATATTAATAAATTACTTTTTTATTTTTGTATAAACATATTTATTAACACTCTAAATATTGGCATCATTTATTTTTTTAATTTCTTCTCAATTTGCCGCAAACCCCGAAAATTATGGGTGTACAAATAGTTTCGTCCCTATCTGTATATATAAATATATATATATATATATTCCATATTCATGTAAATGAACTCAGACTTAAATCAAGTTTAGGGCACCTCTCAAAAATTAAACAACTATGCTATCCTATAGAAAATTGAAAAATAAGAAAAAAATATTAAAAAAAATTGGCGGCGAGGCCTAGTTTCCGAGTTATGGGGCTCTGAAATTCTAGCACAATATTGTGATTATACGGTGTTTTCAACGAATATGACCAATAATGATATCATCTTGAAGCTTTTGAGAATACCTTTAATTTATTTATTTATTTCATTCATAATGTAATACAACTCCTTTAAGGCCAAAAACACGTATTACATAGTAATATTATAATATATAATGTCTGAATAAACTAAACTCAGTAAATCAATAATAATTAAAAAAACATTATTTATAACAATAATTAATTATAACAACTAATTAAATTTCAAATCAAATTTTAATCTTTTTAGACCTTATATTATTATTTAAATGTTCAAACCTATCTGGGTCCCCAGCCTGTCTCATCAAATGAGATAAAAAATAATAATAAAAATATATAAGCACATAAATGCTACTGTAAATATAATATCTCCGAATGTTAGCAACCAACTAGGTAAAAGAAAAGCCTAAATGAAATTCAGCAAAAGAGTAAAAAAAAGACTTATTATGAATTAGGGTTTAATTGTCGAATAAGTTTTAGGCGGAAAACATTATTCGAATGAGAGAAATTCCTCAATTCAACCTGTAGGGAGTTCCACCAACGAGCTATTCTAACAAGATATGATCTAACAAAAATGGAGCAATTTATCCTGGGTACCAATAGCTGTTTACTCCTAGTAGAGCTGGAAAAACGAAATGATTACACACTTGAGTGATAATACCACCCTTAAACGTTCTGTAAAAGAAGAATAAATTTTGAAACTGAACAAAATCATTAAATGAGCAACCCAAGAAATGGTAAAATGAAGTCTTGGTCGGCCATGCAGGAAATCTTTATTATGCAAGAAAATTTAATGAGGTAGAAAATCTTTAAAATCCAGCGCCGTCTCGGGAAACACCACGGTAAAATCCTTAAGACCGGCCGAAGGCCGGCAATGCAGATAAATTTTATTATGCAAGAAAACTTTGCAATGCAGAAAATCTTTACTAGGCTGCGCCAAAAAACTCATTCAAGTCTGACTGTGATGGCTTATGTACGCATCTGTTAAAGAAAGCTTCAAAACACTCGTACCTGCTCTTACATTTATTTTCAATTTGTCGCTTCAGGAGGGCGAATTTATTGATAGGTGGAAGGTTGCTACAGTTTCTCTTATTTTTAAGGAAGGTAAGAGAGATTATGTAAGTTGTTATAGGTTTATTTCTAAGTTATCATGTATTTCAAAGATTTTTGAATACATCGTTTACAAAAAAATTGATTTTCCTTTCCAAACCATGGATTTCTCCCTATCCTATTCTGGAAGGTCTACCGTAAAAAATTTTACTCTTTTCAGCGAATATTGCTTAGATGCGCTGGAACATGGTTCCCAAGTGGAAGTAATTTATACTGACTTCTCAAAAGCTTTTGATAAGTTATCGCACTCCATGCTTATATCGAAATTGAGATTAATGAATGGGCTTCCATTCTAATTTCCTGGTTTGGATTAAGTCCTATTTATTCAATAGAATTTGCTCTGTGAGTATTGAAGGTTTTAGATCTAACCCTTATTTGCAAACGTCGAGTGTACCCCAGGGAAGCATTCTTGGTCCATTGTTATTTAACTTGTTCATTAATGACATTGGTAGCTGTTTTGTGAAATCGAAGTATCTTTTATATGCCGATGATTTGAAATTCTTTATGAAATTGGAATCAATTAATGATGCGCATATTCTGCAAATTGAGATTAATAATCTAAGTGATTGGTGCCGGCTTAATAGTCTGAGTCTAAACATTAATAAATGTTTACATGTCTCCTTTCATAGGTCTCATATTGATTACATACTTCCCAAGGCATATAAAATGTTTGTTTTTTTGAAAAGAAGTTGTTGTGAATTTGTAGACCCATATACATTCAAGCTTCCCTATACATCGTTTGTAAGATCTAAGGTAGAATATGCTTCTGTTATTTGGAGTCCTCACGTATCTAATCTGATTACTCGTGTTGAGAGACTTCAACGTGTTTTTATTAAGTTTGCCTCACGCTCACTACCTTACTTATCTTCCGTTCCGTATGAGTCTAAATGCTTGTTTATAGGCTTACGTACTCTAGAAGCACGTAGAATAGTTCAATCGGCTCTATTTGTGTATGATATTATCAATGGTTCTATTGATTGCCCAGATTTGCTTTATATGGTACCGTTTTATATACCTCCTAGAAATCTTAGGTTGGTTAAGCTATTTGATGTTCCCTTCCATAGGACTAATTATGCACGTAATGGTACTTTAACACGTGCCTTTGTTCAGCTCAATGACATTCACTTCAATTTACAAAAAGTTTCTGAATCTTTTATTGAATTCGGCACTGAGAAATCTGAGTTTAAACTCCTACTTTTTAGTGCAATAAAATAACTGTTTTAATATAATAATTAGATATGATTTATAAACTGTAAGATAATTTTGTTTTTATGTAGGTTTTGCACATACTTCATTGTTAATTTAGATATTTATACAATATAATTATATGTATTTTGTTATCTTAGTCTGTAAGGATTTTTTGTCCATAGACTGAAATAAATAAATAAATAAACACCATGGTGGAGAAAAGCCTTAATCCCGGCTGTGCTAGAAAACGTTATTAGGCAAGAAAACTTTGCAAGGCAGAAAATCTTTACTAGCCTGTGCCGTCTCGGGAAACACCATGGTGGAGAAAATTCTTAAGCCCGGCCGAAGGCCGGCAATACAGGAAAACGTTATTAGGCAAGACAGCTTTGCAATGCAGAAAATCTTTACTAGGCTGCGCCGTCTCGGGAAACACCATGGTGGAGAAAATCCTTAAGCCCCGCCTAAGGGCGGCAATGCAGGAAAATGTTATTAGGCAAAAAAACTTTGCAATGCAGAAAATCTTTATTGGGTAACACCATGATGGAGAAAATTCTTAAGACCGGCCGAAGGCCGGCTGTGCAAGAAAAAGTTATTAGGCAAGAAAACTTTGCAAGGCAGAAAATTTTGTAATTTTTCGTAGATCGCACGACTTTGTATGATAGTATATCAAGGCCTTAAACAACATGATGGAGAAAATCCTTAAGCCCGGCCGAAGGCCCACAGCGCAGGACAACGTTATAAGGATAGGATCCTTTTTTAATTTTTGAGATAGCAATATTGGTTATATTCATAGGAAAACACCGTATAATCAAAATATTGTACTAGAATTTTAGAGGCCCATAACTCGGAAACTAAGCCCCGCCGCCAAATTTTTTATTAAATTTTTTTTTATCTTATTTTTCAATTTTCTATAGGATAGGATTCTTTTTTTAATTTTTGAGAGGTGACCCTAAACTTGATTTGCTCCAAATTTTAACCTTGATTTTTAAAAACAAACAAAAAATTGTTTTAGACAAATTATTTACATTTATTCACATCATATCGTATTTGCATGGTAAATTTACTTGAATACGTACATACATATGTTTGTCTGCCCAATCTTTCACTCGTAAATAAAAGAACTTTTTTTCATATATAACTTTTTTTCATATAACCGTATTAGCCATTTTCTTAGTAAGTTTTCATACTATTGCAAAATAAACTTTTCGTATATATTTATATTTAGTCAATATTAATTTTAACTTTCAGGAAATAATTAGTTACAGAAAAATATGGTTAGCTGCTCATTATTACGGCTGCACAAGTTGCTTCATTAATTTTTTTTCAGTGAAACTTGCAACTTAAAAATAAAAAATCATTAATTTATTTTTTTATTAAATATAGACTTATATGCTTCCTTAAGACACCAACCGACAGCGCGAAATTGACAATAAAAACAAAAAACACAGGTACTTGACACACATTTTTTCATCTCTTATTAACATTACAATATAATACTGAACTCGTGTGGTTATATTAATATAATGTAGCTTGTACTTACGCAAACAACGTATACAATCGCAAATATTAGCAGTTGTTGAAGCTATCTACTTTTCAATGTTAATTTTATTTACTTTATTAATTACACGGAATCAATATTATTGAATAACTTTTATTATAAGGCAATTTTCGCAGCTATGGCATATAAAATATACTTTTTTTATTTGCAAAAAAAATTATGGAACGAGGTGTGCCTTGCTCTTCGGTAAGAACGAATACTTGTCAGTGATATCCATATATACAAAGGAAAACGTCTAAATCTGGTTAGAGCAACTCTGTTTTAAATCTTGAGCAGCATAACATTATTACCGCGGCGGTTGTGGAAAATAAAATAGATAGACAATCGAATAACGATGCTTGTTTTGTAAAGATTTTTGTTTGAAGCTTTCAAACTTATTATGTTTGTATACTGTGATTCTCAATATAGTATTAAGATTCTTACTATAAACATACGAAGTTTTTTAACTAAATTCAAAAATTTTTTGGGTTGAAGTCTACTGACGAGATCCAAAAGCAGGAACGAAATGCATATAGACAATTGCTAAACCATAAAAATAAGCAAATCTTCAAATATTGTTTTTTTTAGTTCAACACTACAAAATCTTTCATTGAATTTTGTAAAAATTTTCAATTGTTCATTTCACAAAATACACATTTTCTCTTGTTTGTTTTGATTATATCGTTAACAACTTAATAACAAATATACTACAGTTGTCCCTTTCTCGTTGAACCTGTGTCAGAGCTCATTTTATCTTCTTTCACCACTCACTTTCTTCATCTCTGTGTACTTTGTGCCTTAGGTTGGGTTTACATTTGTGTGCCACGTGCCAAACATGCGATAAAAAGTGTAACCACTAATTACTAATGAAAAACTGTATGATTTAAACACGTATTTATTAAGTTAAACAGTTTCATACATAACAAATAGACAATTTTATAGAATCCAACATGATTGGAAACAATAATTACATGTCTCAATCATACAGTTTTTCATTATTAATTACTAGTTACGCTTTATTGGGCACATGGCAGACAAGAAATGCCAGATGTAAACTCAGCCTAAGAATGTACCCTACAAGAAATGAATGACTGAAACTAACACAAACGAAATTTTTTCACTAACACATTTGCAATAACTTTCCACCGAATTTAAGAGTGCCAGTCAATTGACTGGTCATTTTACCGGTAGTGATGACCGACACATATATAAATTATATTTGCTCCTCTCTAACATGTATGTTAGAGTGAAACATATAGTGTGCATATACCAAAACTTTTAAGATATCGCATTTTATTGTAAAATATACAATTCGTTCGGTCTGTGCAATTAAAATTTATACAAGTGCTAAGGAAGTTAAGTAGCAACAATAGTGCCTAAAATAAATTGAAAAGTTTCATTTAATTAATACATTTATGCATTTCTTTTTAAAATTTTAGATATTTACAAAAAGCAAGGTTTGCTGGAGCTGGAAAAAAGCATGAAGAAGACTAGAGTGGTACCACCTATATTATTTTGTGTTTTAGATTGTTTATATAATTGTATATTAATTATTTCTTTATTTTCTTATAATAAAAAACAATTAAAATAACATAAAAATTATGTTTATTTATTTAAAAGTTTCATTTTACCAGTTTTAAGTAAACATTGACTAGTAATCGTTGACCAGTTTCTACGTAACCATTGACTAGTCATAGTTTACCAATGCTTATGTAATCAGTGACTGGCAAAAAGAGGCAGAGTAAGCAGTTCAGATATATGTGTTCTAATTAAGTGAAATGAATAAGGAAGAGAGAGATAAAAAATCACACATACACAAATGTTTTGGTCATTTTTTTCACCAAGCCCTTAATAAACTAACTGGGGACTGTGACCACAGTTTCGGTGATCGCTACTAGTAAAATGACTAGTCAATTGTCTTCTTGTAGGCTAAGTTTCTTATGGCGCAACATGCATGTAAATTGAAAATGAAAAAATACTGCTGAATACTGGTTACAAATACTGGTAACAACAACACACAAGAAATTCCAGATGTAAAGTCAGCCTTATTTGATGCCTTACCGTCCGTTTAGACTGGCAATAAATTCATTAACGCTTCAATTACATATGAAAGTACTTTCTTGAAATTTCTGTATACGTATTATTAATAAAAATTTTAATGAAATAAATGACTTTCATGAAAATTCATGTGTGTTTTCGTAGAAAAGTGTAACCTCATTTAAAAATGTCGTCGAAACGTAAAGTTGATAGAAATTGTTTTGTTAACAACTCAATTAGAGTTACCCAGAAAACTCACATACACAAATTTATAGGACATACACATATTGATAGGAAAACGTATTATTGTATATATTTTAATTATATTATTGTTTTAAAAGGTCATGATTTGTGTTCTTCATGTATATATGAAGAAACGATATTAGAATTATTTAAATATTTATACAAAATAAGCATAATTTATAAAAACCATTTGCCAATATCCTGTATGTTTGCACAAATCTTGAAAGGGGGTAACACTGTTAACCTTTTTTCATTTTACTTTCTGAAAACGTCAAAAATTACTTTCTTGAAAAATCTGAGTTGAAATTTAAAACAATGTGAGTGTAGTTGTGAAATAATATGAATGTATTACGATTTTAATGCAAGTAGTTTTATGAGTAAATGATAGGTAACATATATTGCAGCAAATGACAAAATATTGATATTGTCAATTAAGACAGCTCCTCGCCAGTGATTGCAATAATTGTGGCAATAATTTTCAACAGTTTTTCGTTTACAATTATTGCGAACATAAAACGTCACACTCGGTGTTAATATACGTTCGTCTTTTGTGTATGGCGTTTGACATACAGATAATATTAATGAAATTAAGAGAATAGTCTTGAATGAATGAATAGTCTTGAATAGTCATGAATGCTATTTGCGTTTAAACGGTGCTTTCAGTATTTATAAATAGTTTTATTTGCTAATAAGATTTGAGAATGAACGAGATAACAGACGAGACTAGCAAGATATATAGCATAAACCCGAAGTCTACACCAGATATATATTATCATGACAAATGTCAGAGCTTGTATTGAAAAATAAACCGTTAAAGGTGGAAGTACATAACACGCGTTCAATGCGGTAATGCTATACAAACTTCTGTCAAAAAAGTTGAAATAGTGTGTTTTTATAAGAAATAAATAAGTGAATTTTAAATATATAAATAATGAAAATAATACAGTAGCGGCGGTAACACTTTTGTTGATTTTAATTTTTAGTATTTTATAAGCGCTTTTGTATGAAAAATGGATTAAATCATACATACTTTGTTTGTTCATACATACTTTGTTTTTATCCTTCCTTTTTTTATGTAAAAAAAGGAAGGATAAAAACATTTATAAAAAAACCCCATACAAAAATTAAAAACCCATTACAAAGAAAAAACAAAAGGGAAAAAGCTACAACGAGCTAAAAACCATTACACAACCTGCTTTGTAGCACACACTCGCATGTAGCTTCACTCACACTCTGACATCTCACGAGAGATCACATAGGAAACCACAGACGGTGGTTTCTAGCACATTGTAGCGCCATATTATATAATAGCTTCTAGCGGCCACTCAGTCATCAGCCTAAAATATAAGTTTGAAAGAATTTTTTTTGTTTCTAAATACCGAGTAGACCCCAAGGAAATTTTACACATACAAATATACAAAGCGAATGTGCAGATTTCCAAATCAAGACCACGTGGTATCAATTCGCCTTTGAAGCAGCCAAACCAAAATAGCTATCGTAAATTCTATTGTAGCAATTCTCAACATCATGTTCCGACAGAAGTCATGGCTGATGTAGACGTGAGATATATATATCTGTTAGAAAAAATTACATTATCCATCCCTGCTTGAAGTAAACAGATTTGATATTAATTTGTTAAATTGCCACCACTGTCAATAATTTAAAGTGACAGAAAGAAATTTGTAACACGTCTCATCGGCAAATGCTTTGAACTTTTTTCTTTGTTTAATACAACTGTGTTTTTAACATTAATTTGTAAAAAATACTTAAATTACAGACACTTTAAGATTGATATATCTTAGAATCATTCTGCAGTTATTTTTGTAGAAGTATACAAGAAATTTGAGGAGCATTGTGATAGTACAATTTAAGTAAACAAAAATTAATAATGGGTTTGACCATTTCTAGTTTACTAACACGACTTTTTGGTAAAAAACAAATGCGCATTTTGATGGGTAAGTTCTTTGGTCTAATAAAGATAAGGGATTAACCATCATTGATTATTCATATTGGTTATTCTGTAGTGTTTCTCAAATATGCACATATGACGAATCCTCATGTGTACTTATTTATTCTGTTGACTGCTGCGTATTTAGTGAAATCTGAAATGATGACGTTTTCATGGGTATGTCAAAATAAAACGATATTAGCGTAATTTGCATTGGAAACTAGGTCTTAGAACCTAAATTGCAAGTTGTCGAATTTGTATGTCAATATCTGAATAGATGGAACAAATCAAGTTTAGGGGCACCTATCAAAAATTAAATAAAAGTATCCTATCGTATAGAAAATTTAAAAATAAACAAAAATTAAATAAAAAACTTGAAATGAAATTCTAGTAAATATTGTGATTATACTGTGTTTTCCTACGAATATAACCAACATTGGTATCTCAAAAATTACAAAAAAGGATCCTATCCTAACAATATTCTGCACTGCCGGCTTTAAAGATTTTTGCATTGCAAAGTTTTCTTTCCTAATAACGTTTTCTTGCACTGCCGGCCTGCGGCCGGGCTTAAGGATTTTCTCCACCATGGTGTTTCCCGAGACCGCGCAGCCTAGTAAAGATTTTCTTGCCTAATAACGTTTTCCTGTATTGCCGGCCTTCAGCCGGGCTTAAGGATTTTGCCCACTATGGTGTTTCCCAACACGGAGCAGCCACCACCACCTCATAAAATTTTTTGCCCAATAAAGATTTCCTGCAGATTGGCCGACCAAGACTGCATTTTACCATTTCATAAAAGGTATTCTCAAAAACTTTAAGATGATACAAATACTGGTCATATTCGTTGAAGAACACCGTATAATCACAATATTGTAATAGAATTTCAGAGGCCCATAACTCGGAAACTAGGCCTCGCCGCCAATTTTTTATTTAATTATTTTTCTTATTCTTCAATTTTCTATAGGATAGGATACTTTCTTTTTTAATTTTTGAGAGGTGCCCCTAAACTTCATTTAAGCCTTTTAATGCAAGGAATAATCAGCCTAAGGGGAGTTTTCTCCCTTCCTTTTCATTTGTTCCCGTGGAATAATCCGCTTATTCTAAGTTCTCTTTGACACATTTCTTGACGGACATTTTTTCAATTCTCTTGTTCTTGCCTGAAGCTTCTACATATTGGAAATTAATAGAGATACATAAATTTTGTAGTTTGTTTACTTCTTTTTCGCCTTTGCTACTTATACACGTACACATACATACCATCCCAGCTAACCAAAACATTCGTAAATAATATCGCGTTCGAATGTTGCATAAACATTTCTCGGACAAAAAAAGTGTTGCTAGAGCTCACTCGTCGCTCAGTTTGTGGCAGCAAATTTTTCGACGTCGATGTTTCGCTCACGAATCAATATTATTTTTCGTCGCACAATTTATCACTAAATCTTTAATTTTTAGTTGCATTTAATATATGCTTGGATTCAGAAATATATTTTGAGAGAAATAAATTGTTTCTTGTTGCTAAACTTTTTTTATTATTATATTTTTATTTATTATTTATAAATCTTTAGTAAGCATTCAAGAACCTTTTTTTACTTAAATATTCGACAGATTTTCGATAATGTTTGTTCCGAGAATTGTTCACTAAAGCCAACATTCGTTTATTTTCGAATCTCAGGTTGTCTGGGATATGCCTTGATAATTGGGCGTTTAAACTAACAATACTAATAATAATAATTTAAATAAAAAAACGCTGATTTTGATTTTGTGGATGCAGGGTGCACCTCTTCTCTTAGAAACAATCATAATTTTTATCAAATATTTGATATTTTTTTTAAATATTACAAAAAAAATAATAAATTTTTTTTTACAAAATATGTAAAGTTTTTTCAGATATTTCAAAAATCCAAATTGCAAAATTATTCCTTGCTATAATTTTTGAGATATCAAAAAGATTTTTATTTCATATGAATTTGAATGAAGTTCTTTTTTAAAAACAACAAAACGATTTTGACTATATAATGAAGAAGTTATGTACTAACGATTAAAAAGTCATGGTAAAAAATTAAAAAACAAGTTTTCAAGTCAAACAACTTTGAAACTGTAAGAGATATAATGGTGCTTCAGGCTAGTTTTATTTTTGTCTCTCAATGTCGGTGGATGTATGCAAAGTTACAAGCTCCGATAGAATTACGACACCTGCAGTTTCCAATTTTGACGCTCTACCCTGTCTATCTAAATACAATGTCCAAAAGTTCAACACTTCTTTTCAAGTTTTCATCAACCGCTTTCATCGAAATCGGTTGACTAGTTCAAAAGTTTTTACCACTTTGTTTTTATTTCATGCCACTGTGAGACGCTAAAAGCTTTGGAAGGAGACAATGTCAAATCCAAACTAGTCAGTGACTTTAGGAGAGGCCTCAACTTGCTAGTGGAAGAATATGTTCGGTTCCTGAATGTTGAGGAAAGTTCAATTGTTTGGGTACAATGCCGTTTAATTTTACTTTTTTTAATAGAAGGCAATCAAATTGGACACAATTAGGTCTCTCAGTGGACGTGTGTTACTATACTAACATTCCTAATTTACAATTTACTTTCAAACGTAATGTTTAGTTAAAGTGACTAACCTCTTTCTTTGTATTTTTGCTACCACATCGATATCAGATGCTTTGTCAGATCGAAATAATAATTGAAATTTTGTCATCTGACGTCGCCTGTCCTTTACGGTAGACAATTTTAAAAGCTTTCTCACTGGTATGTACAGTGGCTCAAAACTTATTTCAAACAGCATCTTTAAAAAAAAATTAATTCCATATAGTTTCGAAACGAAACAAAATGTTGAAATGATTTAAATGAGGGCTTATAGAATACTTCCCAAACATAAAAAAATAAGTTTCATTCAGTCTCAAATTTACACTCTTAAACCAAAAACGTAGGTGCATAAATAGACGCAGCTTATTTCAACCAGTAATTTTAAAGGAACATTCAAACGGTTAGATAAATATTTTTTTTAGTTTTAAAACTTAGTATAACCTCCTTTTTGGTCAACTACTTCCAACTCGCATAGATTTGACTAAGTTTTCTGTGGTTTAGGGAGTTATTTTCCCCATCCCTTTTTTAGCGCTGCTCTTAGGTCATACGTGTTCGAGACCTGGTGTTGGCGTACGTTTTGATTCCGAATTGTCCATCAATTTTCAATTATATTTAGATCAGATGCTTGTGCCAGCCGTTGCATATAGTGGGGACAGTTAAATAAGCCATGGCACATTCAAACAGTATTCTTTTCGAATCGAATTACATATTAACCCCCCTGGTTTACGTTTTGGGTCGTTGTTCTGATAGACACGAGACTGCTTTCTTTTCGGCATATTTCATTAAATTGGATTTTAGAATATCCATGGACATATCTTTGTAGGTTGTACTCTCAATAACCTGCTAGTTTTTTTACCACTTGGTGAAATACAAGCCCACACCATGAGACTAACGAATTTTAGGTAGGTTGCATGATTTTCATACTTAATAGGGGACTTTTCCCGCGATACTCTACCATTAAAACTATAGTTTTGAACTTCACGGTGAATAATTTCTGCACCACATGTTTTGTTAAGCTCATTTTTAACTTCTGTAGTATATTTTTGAGCGGACGGCTTTGGGGTTTCCCTTATTTTTCTTACTCTTTAGCGCTCATCAACTTCATTAAAAATTTTGTTATAGCTTTTCTGACTTTCTCATGTATCCTCTTTTCATTAACGAAGCAAAATATTATGTTTTGCACTGTCGAATGGATGGGGCAAACCGTTTTAGAAAATTTTCGACGCGAATGGCGTTTTTAAAATGGCTAATAACTAATTCTCTGTTTTATTGTACTGCGTCGCCCCATTTTAGAAGAAATGAGCCTTTGGTTCACTTAACTGACGAAATCATAATAAATGCTTATTCAAATAATTGTAAGTATACATATTTACGAAACAATATTTGAAAATTTACCGCTAATCGAGGAGTGATACCAATGTAACTCAGAAACGACTGGTTGAAATAAGCTGTGACTACTTATGCACCTATGATTTTGGTTTTTAGTTTGTAAAATTTTAAAAGTGTAAAATTGAGACTGAATGAAACTTATTTTTTTATGTTTGGGAAGTATTCTATTCATTCTATTCATTTAAATCATTTCAATATTTTGTTTCGTTTCGGGTTTATTTTTTTTGTAAAGAGTCTGGTTGAAATAAGCTGTGAGCCACTATACATACATATGTAAATACACAAAAAACAATTTTTTTAATGATTTATAATCTTCTAGTGGGATTAGATGCTGCTGGTAAAACAACTATTCTGTACAAGTTGAAATTGGGAGAAGTTGTAACGACTATTCCTACCATTGGCTTTAACGTCGAGAGTGTAGAATATAAAAATATTTGCTTCACAGTGTGGGATGTCGGTGGTCAAGACAAAATTCGTCCTTTATGGAGACACTATTTCCAAAACACCCAGGGCCTAATATTTGTCGTGGATTCTAATGATAGAGATCGGATAACTGAAGCTGAAAAAGAGCTTCAAAATATGGTATGATCATTGTAAAATAGTACATATTTATAGCAACATTTGAATTATTATTTGATTCATACATACATGTTGGTATGTACATATGTACTTATTACCTTATGAATATATCTATTGTTTCAGTTGCAAGAGGATGAACTAAGAGAAGCTGTATTATTAGTATTTGCCAACAAACAAGATTTACCAAATGCAATGAGTGCTGCTGAACTAACTGAAAAACTGCGTCTTAATCAATTGAGAAATCGACATGTAAGTACATTTAGATTTAATTTATTTATGTTTTAATATTAATTAGATTCTAGAATGAAGGTACTTCAGTTAGTTACATACTATTTTGATAAAATTATGCTGGGTTTTGTATGCGGTAGTAAATAGACACATTGGATGAGAGATATTTATATGTACGATGGCGGGTCAATAAATAAGTCCTTGACTTTTTGAATGAATCACAAGTTTTCATATAAAAGTTTATTTTATTTTTCAACATAGTGTCACTTAGTCCAATATTTCTCCAATTTTTTTTATTTCTTCCTAAAAATATGATTTGTCGATTTCATCAAAGTAGGCATTTGTTTGTGAGGTAATTCATTTATTTATTTCATTTATTATTAAATTCAGTAATATATATAATAATAAAATAAAATTTATACAATCGTAAAACATTTCAACAGCTCCAGATTGAAATTCCTCGTATATTCCTCTCTATTTTTTTAACGGTCATTTAAAATAAGAGTCTGCAGGGCTTGGAATAGCCTACCATCACCTTTGAAACTATTCTCATATTAAATTTTTATCTATAAAAAAATGCTTTTGAACTGGTTTTGCTCGCGAACATAATATGATGATATAGCATTTAACATATCGGCGGCAATTTTTTGATAATTTTTGCTATTATTAAAGATTTTATTTCCTTACTAATATTGTGTCACTGACACTGAGACCTATTCATTTCATTAATATATAATTTTTATTTTTTATATAATATAACATATAATTTATATTCTGTAGCTTTAAATGACTATTAATATAATTGTATAGATACATGTATAGTTGGTCATTTAGGCTTCCTATGTATTTGGATTGAAATAAATAAATAAATAAAATAAATAAATATTATCTGAACAAGAAGAACGCAAAATAGTTATTATGACAAAAGTAATCCCCGTATTACTTCCAAAAATATTATTGAACACGTCCGTTAGTCCAAAGTTTGTGCAGAAACAGACAGAAAAATTTTACGGAAAGCAGGATATCATGGTAGAGTTGCCCGTAAAAAACATAAATTTCTAACGTGAACAGATTAAAGCGTATCCAGTTTGCTCACGCCTACATATTATAAACGTCATAATAAGCAAAGAAGCTCTTCGAAGTGTTATGTAGACAGAGTGGTGAAATGTAGACAGAGTGGTGGGCCAAAATCACAGCTGAGGAAACACAGAAGTTGATCAATTCCATGTAAAATAGACTAAGTGAAGTATTAAAGCAGCGTGGATATCCAACAAAATATTAAATTAAGGTTTTCTTTGAAAAAACTGTATCCTTTATTCCTTGCATTGCGACTGAACGCAGATTTTTTGGTTGCAATATTTATGTACTTACAACATTAAATTCCGCTATATGAAAATTCGTGAAAGAAATGTATATTTTGTTATTGATTTTTGTAAATATAGGGTTTAAGAAAGATTTATGTGAAAATAAATTTAATCTCAATTAAACGTTTTCGAGTTATTTTCAAATCACTTAAAATATTAGGTGCGTTTAAGTACTTTTTCAGTAAAATCCAGTAACTGAGTAATTCTGAGTAATTTAAAGAAATTACTCTCAATAAAAAATTTTGCATATAAAAGTACGCGAATGGAAAAATTGTGAAATCCAGTAAAAAACAACAGCTGATATGCAATTTTGTTTTAGCATTAAAAAATTATACATACATACTCGTATATGCAAAAAAAATATACAAAACTATACATATGCATGTGTGTAAACGCAAAAATATACATATCGTCGGGTAGTTACTGGTTAGCCGAATGGAACAAATATGTGTTTTCGAAAAAATCGATGAAGAATGTTTTTTCATTTTTTTTATAAAAATGCGCGATTGAATGTGTTGTTATAAAATAAAAAAGTAATAGATAAATACTTTTTTTTATTTAAACTTACGGTCCTGAATCGAGATGTCGACAAGAAAGTTTCTATCTTACTTACATTAGAAATAAAAACAAAATAAGAAAATTTGCTTTTACATTAAGTAGGGGAAATATAAAAGGGAAAAACAACTTTATATATCGTGATATATTCAAAATATCGAAAAACTGAGAACAAATTTGAAAAAAAGACACATCCATAATAATCGATCAATAACTTGATTTTTTTTTATATTCCATGCGGCACACCAGTAATCACCCGATTATATGTATAAACAAAAAGTTCACTATAATAATCTATTCACGTTTAAAAATAATGGGCTGTATTCTGCATTCTACGTGAAATTTAATCGTTCACAATGGGCATAGCATTGTTGTTATAAATATGTACTATGTTTGTGTATACTCGTATATATTTCCAACAATTTTATGAAAATTCCACACATTTTAGTTTCACGTGTAATACAGAACATACCTGAATAATTTTCTGGGATCAAACTTAAATAAATGTTATAATGTTTACATCTCAATACATTTGTTTTTTTGTTATTTAAAAAAATTTCACCAAATAAAAACATATGGTTTCGTTTTACTGGATTTTACTGGCAAAAATTTGTCCAGTAAAAATTTGCATTTACTCAGTAAATCAACTGCGAGTTTTCTCTCTCTTTTTATTAAGGTGAACACCAGACTTTCGGGGCTATGTGTAGGTATAAAAAACAATATTTTACCTAAACAAATAAATAAATAAAAATAAAATTGACATCTAAGCAATAATAAGTCATGATAAAAATATGTCAGGCATTGATGTAGGCTTTTACCCCCGACAAAATATGTATATGTAAAAAATACAAAAGAAAATTTTATGAGCAGTATTTTGCATCTGAAAATTAGTTTTTTTCTTCTAAATGTTCAGTTTTCCAAAAAAAGAAGTATTATGGCAACGCTGTGTGTGGTTCAAGTTCGAACAATACGTGTCCTACTTATGTACATGTACTAGAGATGGGCCAAAAATATCGATATTTGAGAAAATAATAATTTATTTATTTATTTATTCAAAACAGACTGTAATACAATCCTAAAAGGCCAAAATAAAGTATTACATCAAACATCAAAGTATTAAATAAACATATATGTATATGTAAATACAAAATTAAAAGTAATTTCAAAAACATGAAATCAAAAAATTTAAAAATAGTAATAATAATATTTAAGTAATATAAAAAAATTTAAAAAGTTATTTCTATCGAAAAACAGACTTTATCAGCTCCCCAGCTGAAAGTAAAGAGAAAAATCATTTATAATAAATGAAAAAGAAAAAAGCTAAACGGCCTCTTCAGTAACAAAAACAGAACATGCAATTAATGTTTACGATCCAACATAGTTTAGAATAGCCAAAAAATGAATTAAAGAGTTAAAAAAAATTTTAACAATTTCAGACGGAAAAGATTCGTAATGATAGTGGTAACCAATTCCACCAACGTGCAACCCTAACACGAAAACACTTTTCAAAAAAAGAGGACATAATTCTAGGTATAAAAAGTTGTGGGTTCCTAGTTGAACGCGAGAACCTAAACGAGTCGAATAAGGCCTTGGTCCTACCACCTTTAATTACTTTGTAGAGCAAAAAAATATTACGATATTTAATGAAATTTTCGAAAGAGCAACCAAGAAAATTATGAACAAAACTCGAGATGTGATCACGACGTCGAACCCTGTAGACAAACCTAACTACAAAATTAACCAAACGGCGAAGTTTACCCAAACACACAGCACTTGTACCAGAAAAAACTTCTAGACCATATAAGATTTTTGACATTAATAAAGCCCATGATAATTTAGATCTAACATGGATAGGCAAGTACAGACTAGAAGAATAGAAGATTCACAGTGTAACGTTCCGTCACAAATGACTCTATACTTTTTCCCGATACTGTATATTTGTCTATTTTAGTTTACAAATATTTAGTCACAAATCACTCTATATTTTCTTCCAACACTGTATATTTGTTTTATTTAATTTACATTTTCTTTTTGTTTGTTTGTTATTGAAAGCTTACCAACAGAAATAATACCAACAACTACACAACTGTTTTTATAAGTACACAACAAATACAACAACCACGCTCATGCAGTCAAGTTGTGATCGTACAAACAGAAGTAAAATAACAACAACCACGTACATGCTTTTGTAAGCATGCATGCTATAAAACACATGCAGGCTTTGTACAGATTGTAACTTAAAAGGAACAAACTATGCAAATGGGAAAATACTTCTCAAAAGCTTAAAATAATAATTATTATAAGACGATAAGTTTAGGCAACAAGCAATGAGGACGAGCTGGACGTCTTAGTACGGTAAGCAGGGGCACTACCTGTATATTACGCAGAATGGACGTCAACATAAAGGCTTGTTCTAATTTTTGAAAGGAAGCATACAAGATCTACCGAATTCATATTGGGTTTTCTATAATAAATAGTAGTTAGTATTCAAGATCTGCCGCATACATCTTGAATTTAATTTTAGTTAATTTTTTTTTATTTCAAGATCCACCGAATTCATCTTGAAATAATTTATTTTTTATATATATTCAAGATCCCCCGAATTCATCTTGAGTTTATTTCTTTTGCTTTGCCGTGTTTTCAAGATCTACCGAATTTATCTTGAAAACTCGTTTTATATTCAAGATCCCCCGAATACATCTTGAATTTATTTTTACTTTATTTTATTTCAAGACCTACCGAATTTATCTTGAAATAATTTATTTTTGTATATATATTCAAGATCCCCCGAATTCATCTTGAGTTTATTTCTCTTGCTTTGCCGTGTTTTCAAGATCTACCGAATTCATCTTGAAAACTCGTTTTATATTCAGGATTCCCCGAATACATCTTGAATTTAATTATAGTTTATTTTTTTTTTGAAACATTTTTTTTGAATTACGAGAGCCACCGAATTCCTCTCGCCCGGATTTACTAAATGGCCTCACAAGGCCCACCGAATACTCCCGTAACTAGTTGGTATTGATTATAGATGTCAGCGCCTGTAATTCACTGACAATATACCCTGTAGTTTTAAGATATCCTAGTAGCATAAGTTTCGTTAAATAAAGCTTTGTGTATTTTCGTAACACCGAAGAAAATAAATCTTTTATTTCAAAGTTAGTGGACCTTCGGGATTGAACCTGGACAGACTGAGTCATACCCCAGCTGGAAAGAAAAACCACGTTACAACAGGATCGAACAAAGTTTACCACATATCATATTAATATGATGTAAGAAGGATAGTCTACTATCCAATATAACACCCAAACACTTAAGGTTATCAACAAAGTCAATACATACTCCCCCTATAAATACCTCCGGATCCAAGAAAAATCGGTTTGTCGATCCAAACATAATAGCTCTAGTCTTCGATGGATTAATAGACAAACATTTCCGTGAAGTAAAGTGAAGAATATAATTCAAGCTTGGGTTTATATTTCTCTGTAAAACGTTAACTGAGTTAAAGGAGCCTTTGAATAGCAAAAAAACATCATCCGCAAATAAGAAAGTCTCACATATAGAAGTACAAACAGAAGCGGACCCAAGACAGAACCCTGAGGGACTCCAGATAACAGAGAACGTAAGTTAGAACTTTTTCAATTTAACACTACAAACTGAGATCTATCAGATATATACGAAACTATGAGTTTGCATGCAGATCGCGAAAACTGGAACTCATTCCGAAGTGTATCAATTAGAACCAAATGATTAATGGAGTTAAAAGCTTTACATAGATCCAAAGAAATTAAAACATTCAAATTACTATTATTCACATAATAGTAATAAATAAAGTAGTATTAAATCCTTTACGAAATGTAAATTGTTTTTCATATATATCATCGCCAACAAACTCAAGAATTTGGTCTTTAAGAATTGGTTTCGACAACTTTAGAAAGAGCAGGTAAGATTGAGATCGGACGAAAGTCATCAGGACCTCGAATCACTTTCGACTTAGGCAACGGAGTAACTCTAGCAGTTTCCCAAAAAGATGGAAATTTCGACGAAGTTAAAATAGTATTAACAAAAAATAAGATATGCCCAGAAAAAAGTGGTTAAAGTAGTTTAATAAATCTTATGGAAATGTAATCGATACCAACAGAACTAGACTTCACTCTATCCAGAGCGCACGATAATTCTTGTTCACTAATGCAACGAGACGAAAAGGAATAATTAAATTCGTCAAATGATCCAAAATCAAACGCATCACAAACTGACGAAGACCCACTAGCAACAAAGAAATCATTCAATTCATCAACATTACCATCATACGCCAACAAATCATCACCTAAATAACCATGACCCTTTAAAATTTTCCATACACCAGAGGAATCCAAATCCCTAAATAGTCGACAAAAATGTCGACGCTTTATTCTACGAATCACATCCTTTGCTTTATTACGAAATCTGCAATAAGTTCTCCAGTTATCATCAGATCGGTTAAGTACAAACGCATGAAAAGCTAAATCTCTAAGGGATTGTGCAAAAAAAATTTCTCTCGATTTCATCTAGCTGTTTCTTTCATATGAAATTCTCTTTTCTACGATAGGAACAAAAGAAAAAAGCAAATTAAATAGGTTTGTAATAAACAGACATTGAGAATCAGTGTCACTGCAATACAAAGCAGAAAAATCAAGATTAGATAAATATAAGCACAGCCCATCCCAATTAATCGACTTAAAATCAAGATATTCTATATATTCCACATGTCTTTCAACGCTTAAATCAAAAGACAAGAAAATTAAACTATGACGTGAAATAGATGGACAATCCATTTGATTGGACATAATAACTTTAGAAATATCACTGACTAAGCAGAAGTCTATAAGAGAAGTAGAGCCATGAACGACATCATAATGTGTTGGCCTAGAATTGTGTACGATAGATAAGTTACATCTACAACATATTTCACGCATTGCAGACGATTTCGCACCATCAAACATATTACAATTAAAATCACCAACAATTAAAATATTAGAATAACATGACAGAATATCATTATGAAGGTTTTCAAACGACGCAATGTCCCCATAAGGTAGATATATAACCCCAAAAAGAAGCTTAACATCACCAAAGCGTGGCTCTATAAATAATGACTCACAAACACGCAATTGAGAGACTTGAAAAACTTTCTTGTACTTTTCGTGTACAGCTCGTGATGACACATATGGTTTTAACCAAGTTTCTGAAACCGCAATTACATCTAGAAAAGAATTACTAACAATAGATTTCAACTCATCAATCTTTGAATACTCACCCGAAGGTTTAATACTTTGACAGTTAATGTGTGCAACATTGAAATTTTCAGAGTAGCGTCGTAAGGAATTGCTTAAAGTAGAGTTGTTACTGAAGTACGGACCTGTATTAAATTCAGAAGACATCAAAGTAAAAGTAATTTACAGCAGTGGGGAGCCATAGACAATCTAAAGGATAGAAACTTTTAATAACAAGTAACATACTTATAAATCAATATAAAAATATCAAAAAGAATGCATTTAATACAAAAATATATATGTAAATGTAAGGCAGTATAATACATTGTACACAGCTAATCATGAGATCAAATACAGAGTGGCTAAACATACAAAGACCAAGATATACAAGTATGCTCTGTATTCCACGTGAAACTAAAAACGTGCGGAATTGCCATAGAATTGTTGTTGAAAATGGGAATTTATAACAATAATGCTATGACAATTCCAAACAATTCAATTTCACGCGGAACACGGAACATACCCGATAGTATTAATTATAAGTTATGCAGCAATAATCAGTTCATATAATATCAAGCGAAATCATGACGTATTTTCCAACAGAGCAACACACTCCGCCATAACGCAAGACTTGACACCACCACTCGACATCTTTAACAGCGCTCAGCTCATCTCTATTTAAAATTCTAAATTTGGTTATTTTTGGCAGCTTCCTACAAATGGAATCTAATTTCCCAGCAGCAGGTCCGTAGTGATCGTTCAAATAAACCCTCAAGTCTACACCACCAGCAAACACATCACATACCCTTAAAGAACGGGTTTTAAAGTACGCTTTCATCAGACTGCCACGGAGAAACGCACTGTTAAACTTAGCAAGTATTGCTTTATTTCTATTCAGGCAGCAAACATGATGTAAATCACTCGTAGATATAGAAATATTGTAGAAGAAAAAAATTGTAGACAGCATCATAAATATCTTCAATACCACTTGGTAGACCATAAATCAAAATATCAGCACGATTCAAACGACTATATAGAACATTGTTTTCATTCTCCAACATAGATATTTTATTAGACGTAGAAACATCAATCCGAGATATAGATCTTTTGCAATCACTTACTTCAGACTCCAATTCGTTGATACAAGAGGCCATATCCGACCTGAAACCAGCAACACTATCGGCAATTACTTGTTTCATAGAACTATCTTCATTATCAACTTTAGTGAAAAAGTTATCCATTTTTTCACTCAGATCACTTAGGTTTTTTTTATTAGCCATCTGATCCGTTTCAGCTTTGTTAATGAAGGAATCAATCATTGACTTGAGTTCATTAACGTTTATATCAGCAGCTGTACGCGGATTTATGCTACACGTTTTGCAAGCAAAGCACAATTGCTTACTAGCCTTAAGAGTTTCAAAGTCTTCATTGGAAATACCAGCAGCAGAAAACCATAAAATGACGAAATTAAGCCCAGTTTCAATTTAATAAAACAGCAATATTGTTCAGGAATACAAATTGTATAAATTTTAAATATTTGATGTTTAGCATAAGTTAAGTAAGACAGTTAAGAAAAATGATCAGCCGCACACAAAAACACCTCTACTCAAGCATAGCGTTGCCAGATTATATATATATATCGATATATACCGCCGATATTTTTTAAACCCCTATGTATCGATACATCGATTCTTATTTACGAGTATCGGGTTTCGATATTTTTAAGATCTCTATAAATTTCAGCCGTTTTTGAACTGTAAGATATTGGCATCACTACTAGTGATGCGAAGAAAAAAAGATAAATTTCATAATAACAGCCAAGGCGAACCCACTAAGTCAGGTGATTTATTTGTTAACTAAGCTAAATGTCATATTTGGTTTGTGTGGGTATAAACCTAAAGGCAGAATTATTTTTTACTTTCTCTTCTGTCACGAATCAGCTGACTCTTTTTTATAGAAATCTTATACATCTCAAAAACTGTTAAGTAATTGTAAGGGATAGCAGAATTTAAAAAATTTAATTTTTACCGAAAAACATTAAACTATATTGAAACATAACAATGAACGATGCAAAACTCATATCTTTAGTGGAAAACTGTTTACTTAAAGGTGGAAGTGCATAGCACGCGTTCAATGCACTAATGCGATACAAACTTCTGTCAAAAAAGTTGAAATAGTGTGTTTTCATAAGCCAAATTACATAAATTTTGCGACGCGCGTACCTCGCAAAAAGTTAAACATTCTTCAACTTTCACTCATTGTATACAAAATGACAGCTAGTGTTGCCAGATTCACATGCTAACATATACAAAAATTATTATAAATTAATTTTTTTATTAAACAATAGATAAAAAAAAAATGCATTAAATATTTAAAGAAATATAAAACGTAAATGCAAGACAAAAAAATAGCCGGCAAAGGCTTGAAATTTTACAACTAGCTTTTTTTATATTTTTATAGCCTTAAACGTGTAACAAGCCAGAAACGCGTTACCGCGTAACGCGTGGTATGTACCTCAACCTTAATGGTCAGAAACAGCTGATAATTTATTACAGAAAAAGTAACTATTAAAATTTAGAAACAGAGCGGCACAGCACAGAACAGCAACAGAAATTAAATACTAATGAAGCCTTAAGGAGCTACAGTAGGTTAAGTATAACTTAACATATGAAGTTTTTTTTTATTAAATTTCTTAAAGTAACTACTCTTGCTTTTCAGAAATTTTCTTCTAATACAAATTAAACAGATAGATGTATGGATAAATCTATTTTATTTATTTCGCAAATGATCGATTTTGGCCAAAAAATTAAGTTCGAAATTTATGTCCCTTAAACTTTTTTAGCGGTCATGGCACGATATGTTAGTATGTGTATTTATTTTAAATTGGAATATTTTTGCATCATTTGTAGGCAAAAAATGTCGATATATCGAAATATCGATACTGTTAAAAAAGATCGATACCATATATATCGATAAATTTTTTTCATTTGCCCATCTCTAACAAGTACGTAACCAAATATTAAAACCAAACCATTCATGATTGTGTTCGGCACCGTACAAATTTTGAAACCACACATAATTGATTTGAAAATAAATATATGTGTGGGTTGCTTTGAGCTGTGTTTTTTATATTTATGTACAATATTTTAATTCAATGTGTGTATTTTTCTGAACTCTGGTTGTTTGGCCATTGAAAGTTGCGCAGCCGTATTGCGTATGTCGAGTCGAATATTCGTCTACGAGAATTTTGTCCCAGCTTAAAGAAAACTTGTATACTTTTGCTTTAATCTAGTACGAAATTCTCGCAGACGAATATTCGACTCGACATACGCAATACGGGTGAATATAAAGATGTATATGTTTGCCTGACTTTGACATACACACAGTCATCGTAAAATTATACAAGGTACTTGCACGACTACAACAAAATTAATACTCCAAAAAACACAATTATTCGTTTGTTTTTACCAACGAAATGGTAAAAACAAACGAATAATTGTCATAAACACATGTCTTTTGTCGTATTCTGTGTTCCAAATAGAACAAAATGGCAAAGGCACGTGACCAAAGAGCCAGGGTATTCCACGTGTAGAAGCTTCCTTCGGTTGCTGCGAACGACCTATACCTTCGTATAGGAAGTAGGAGTTTCCAAGATCTACTCCTAGACCTTTTTATTGTCTCCACCAATTAAATCTTATTAAAAATGTTTGCACTTGATAATGGAAAATACCACAAAATAACTAACTGTAAACGATACAATTAGTTGCGGAACCCATTAACAAGTGCGAGTGAGACGCAAAACTCTCTAAGGCCAAACAACACACACCAGCCTAACCGCACTTAAGAAATAATTACGATGAGGCGAGAGCTGTTCCCCAACCCAGAGCTGCTTTACGACTGACATGTCTTTTGTTTTTAAAAATCACAGTCACAGGGTAACTAAAGTACAATTTGTATTTGCAATACGACAATTCTCAATATTTGGATGGGGTCATGATACAATTATACAAGGTACTTGCACTACTACAACAAAATTGCAACACCAAGAGACACACGCATTTTGTTGGTAGAAACAAACAGAATTTAGTCAAAAACAGATGTCTTTTGTTAAAAATAACAGGGTAACTAAAGTACAATTGCAGACGCGGCATTCATGAATGATTATAGTCATTCAGTGTTGCCAATATGTGTGTAATATACGGAGTGTGTAATTTCTACTCACATGTGTAGGCCTATAATTAGATTCATGTATAATCTGTGTGTAATTCTACTTTGACTTCTATTTTTGTTTAATTTTGTTTTAATTTTAACCTAGACAGAGGGCACTGTAATCATTTTATTCACACACATACACTAACATTTTTGCGGCTTGTAAACAAAGTTTGACAAGTTTCTGCATTGTATACATTAACAGGCTGAGCTTGTGCAAGTACCTTGTATTATTGTATCATGGATGGGGTTGATTGCTAATTGTTCGTTCTTGTCTCACTTCTTATTAGTATTTATCAAAATACCAATACTATTACATACTTTTAAAGCAGAAGACCTGAAATGTGTTAAACCGTGATCACAGTCGCTGTTTAATTTCACTCCTGCTCTTCTTATTACATTTTGTAAAAATAACAGAACTGCTGCAAACAAAATACTGCTAAACTGTGATCACAGTCACAGTTTAAAAGAACAGTGATTTAGAAATCACGTTCACAATTAGCAACATTATTAAAAAATCACAATATCGCTCAACACTAGTTGCCAATATGTGTGCAATAGTCTTATGAGATTCATGTATAATCTGTGTGATTATACATGAATAATCTGTGAAATAAATAAATTACACTTTTTATTTATTTTTGTTTTAATTTTAACCTACACAAAAGATGTGTTGTGTAATTTTCTTCCATGTGTAATTAGAGACACAGCTACGTGAGTAGTAGGGAACTCCCAGTCCCACCGCAATTAAAATTGTTAAATTGTGGGCTGAAATTGTTAAATTGTGGCTGAAATTGTTAAATTTTGGGCTGAAATTGTTAAATTGTGGCTGAAATTGTTAAATTTTGGCTGAAATTTTAAAATTCTTGGAAATTTGTGAAATTTGATACCTACGTGTGTGTGTGTCCGTCCGTCCGTCTGTGTTTTTTGTTTACATTAGGAGTTTTTTGTTTATATTAACTTTTTTTGTTTATATTAAGTGTATGTATGTTTGTATGTATGTTTGTATGTATGTATGACCGTGGGAACTTGTGCGCAGAATATTTTGTGGGAATACATTAAGGGGGTTTATATGTTTGAAGCTGTTATATGTATATGATTTTCTAATGCCGACGGGATAACATCTTTATTTTTTCTAATACCGACGGGAAAGTTATGATTGTTGTTAGACTGTGGAAATTTGTTGATGTCCGTGATTTGGGCAGGTGAGGTTTTTGTAACATGTAACCGTGGGAATTTGCGGGTGTATCTTTAAGGCAGCCTGTGTTTGGTGGGGGCGGGTGTTGTTGTAATATGTATCCGTGGGAATTTGTGTGCGGAATATTTTGTAGGAATACATTAAGGGGTTTATAGGTTTGAGGCTTTTATATGTGTATGATTTCCTGATGCCAACGGGAAAACATGTTTATTTTTTTCAAATGCCGACGGGAAAACATGTTTATTTTTTTCAAATGCCGACGGGAAAATCATGGAAATGATTTTTCCTAATGCCGACGGAAAATTTGTGGGTGTGTCTAGCTGTAGGATTTGAAGTCTGGCTATGATTCTTGGAGGACGAGGTGTGTCTAGCTGTAGGAATTGAAGTCTGGCTGTGCTTGGTGGAGGGCGGGGTGTGTCTAGATTGTAAGACCTTAAGGCTGACCGTGATTTGGGTAGGTGAGGGTGTTTTGTAATATGTAACCGCGGGAATTCGGTGAAGTTTATGTTTCTTGGAATTTAAACCAAGCTGTGCTCGTGGAGGGGCGGGATGTATTTGCGGCAGATCGACTGGTGTAGGGTGGGGAGTTGTTGTAATATGTATCCGTGGGAATCTGTGTGCATGTACGTATGTATGTCTGTAAGAGTTTAAGGCTGTCTGTGATTTATCAAAGGTGAGGTGAGAGTCTTCATGTAATACGTGTCCGTGGGAATCTGTGTCTATGTATGTTTGTAGGAGTTTAATGCTGAATGTGATTTGAGGTGGGGGAGGGTGTTGTTGTGATAGATAGATAGATAGAATGTGCGTATGTGTGTGTGTGTGTGTGTATGTATGTATATGTAGGAGTTTAAGGCTGTCCTTGATTTGAGGTAGGCGGGCGGTGTTATTGTAATATGTATCTATAAGAATTTGGCTGTTTATATGTCCGTAGGAATTTTTGTGCATGTATGTCTGTAGGAGTTTAAGGCTGATCGTAATTTGAATTGTTGAGATTGATCGATTGTATGTGACTTCGAGAATTTTTGTATGTATATCTGTAGAAAATTTAAGGCTTATCGTGATTTATGAGGGGCGAAGTGATCATTAAATATATATCATGATTAATGAGAGGTGAGGTGAAGGTGTTCATGTATATGTATACGTATTTGTGTGTATGTATGTCTATATGAGTTTAAGGCTAATCGTGATTTAGGTTGTGAGATTGATAGATTGTATGTTACCTTGAGATTTTGTGTATGTATATCTGTAAGAACTTTAGGCTGACTGTGATTTGTTAGGGGAGGGGCGTTGTTGAAATAGGTTTAATTTTTCGTAGATGAATTTTAGTATGTGTGTGTGTATGTGATTTTCTCACCATAGTATTTATATGTACGTAGAAATAAATTGTTTCTCATATGAACATTTTTTGCTAGAAAATATTATCATATATCTGAACTTCCCTAATCCTAATATGTTTTTCATATTGGAGGATGAGATTGCTTTATATTTTATCAAGCTTAAATTTGTCCAGTGTTAAAGTCTGTCGCTCAAAAATTTGTTTATATTTGTATAAATATTAATTTCAGATTTTGCAAAATTCTTGTGTACGATCGTTTTGATTTTGTGTGTGTGTATGTGTGTATGCGCGATAGAGTTTGACTAGTCTGTGATAAGTTTGTTTATTTAAGTACATTTGTCTTCTTCGATTTTCGTCTTCAAGCGTCGATAGCTTGGAGAACGGTTTGTATGTTTTTATAATGTAGATATGTAAGTGTGATTGTTAAAATCCAATAAATACTTGAACATGGGTAAGAAATTTGATAATATGTGTACATATGTACATATGGATCTACAAATTGATTTTATGTATGTATGTACATATGTACATACAAATAAGTCTGGAGCTCCCTGTTTAAATACATTTTTTTTGTCATGTGCTGTTGTTGCTGTTGTAAATATTCGCGTGGTCTTTTGTGTATAGATGTGAAATATCTCGGTAGTTTTTTTATTTGAAATTAAAAAAACGTTCTTTTAATTTTTAGATGTATTTACTTAAAAGTTTGTGAGGAGTTTCTGGTTTAAGTAAAATTGAATTCCTCTCTAGTTGTAGTAACTATAGTATAAATATTTAATATTTTTTATTTCCATTTGTTTAAAGTTGATGTAGCCTATATAGTCAACGTTAGAAATTTCTCGGTGTAAATTTTTTTCCAACTATAATCTTTTTTCTTCACCTTTTTCATATATTTAAACATCTTGCATTGGCTTTAAAAATGACAAACGCTTTGAAATGAAACTGATTCAGCAGTCCAGATAGTTTTTTTGTTAACCACTTTGCTTCTCTTTCCTTTTTTATTGATAAACATTTAAAATCAAATGGTGGTTTTATAATGAAATTGTTATACTCATTATTGTTAAAAACATCCGCTACTTCTTTTTGTAATGAAAATCATTCGAAACCTTACTCGTATATTAAAACCATTTCTTCATTCATATTACTTAATTTATAAGACTTTCAGGACTTTCTATTATTCGATCATCAGTAAAAATGCAGTAGCTGAGGTCCTTGCTTACTGTTTCATATTAAATTTCTATATCAATTGGACCGCTATTGAATAAAAGGAACTTTTATCTTAAACTTTAGTGCATTTGGAAGTGCTTGAGATTCTTTCATATAATACTTTGTTGGAATCTTAGATACGAGTACATATAATATAGAATTGCATAACGTTTATTTTTAATTTTTATGTTAAGATCATCATCATTTGGATATGAGACTGAATTTAAATGTACTTTTAAATTAGTTAAATCATAATGAGGAAACTTCTTTTCTTCTTGAATAGCGATCAACAGAAAACGAAATCGTTTCTTACAATTTAGGTCTGGTCTCTCAACGGTTCCTCTAGTATATAAGATGACTTTCTATGTCATATCTCTCTACTCTTTGTCAGCGTTAAGGGACAATTAAATGTTAAAATTTTAACTCCTCAAATTGTGTTACTTCATACTGATAATATGTTTTCATTAATAAGGTATATGTTTATATTATGAAGGTTACTCGCCTATGGCTTTTATTTGATGTTCTAGATTTTTTTTTTCTCATTTTATTAAAGTTCAGCGTATTGTACATATATTTCTGATATTTTTAAGCGCGCTTTATTTACCTGTCAGACAAAGTGTACGTATCAGTTGATCACTCAGTCTCTCTTTTTAATAATTTTTTTCTTTTAATATGCCACTACTATTTTTTCAGATTTTACTACTTGAAAAAGAGAATATTTATGTAATTTTTAAATGTATTCATATATACATATAGGTAAATATATGTATATATGTATAGAGAAATTACTTTATCTACAAAGAAATACATGTTTAATAATCAACTATTCTAGAAAATCGATCTCAAATAACGCAGTTACCTCCACCATCAATTCACCGTCGGTGTTTTTATAGTGTCAGAAACACTAGAATATCTATGTTTGAGAGAATTTTTACATCGAGTTTTTCTACATGAGGTTTGCTGGTTGACATCCTTGAAGTTATTGTTGACGTAGGCTGGGTTGTATCACATTCAGATGTAATAATTTCCTACTTAAAAAAGGTCCTCATTACTATCAACTATATCTGTATACATTTCATTCATGAGTTGGGTTGATCCAGATACAATTGCTGTCTACAGATTAATGATTAGAAACAAGTTTCTCATCACCTTCTAACAGATTTATATATTTTGCTAGCATGCATGCCTTAGCATGCTTCTATCGATAGTGACGCGAGAGTCCGATATGTAGTGGTGTTTCAATTAAAAATCTATACTATTAGATTTTACGATTTCGCTCTTTTTATTCTTTTACAAAGTAGATACATATTTATGTATTTCATTTAGCACAGAGTCATAAAATTTCTTTGCTTACAAAATTGTGTGACATTCTTTTAAATTTGCATGCTTAGGCATGCTTTCAATATTTTTTCTGTAAATTTATTTGATACTCATACAGATACAGATATAAAGTAAGATCTGCTTACATTGCATTTTACAATTTATGTATGCTTCAGCATGATTCCAGTTGAAGTCCATATTTATTCAGTAAGTTTGTTTGATACTAATTCATACACATATACATTCTTAAAGATTGGAAATCTAAGTCCAATTTATGTAGTTTATCTATATTTTCTAAAGATTTGATAGCTATAGAAATTAATAGAGTAAAGATCTATTATAATAGCCCATGTGCATATTTTAAAATTTCGCTTGCTAGAGCTTTCGAAATGGAAAATGTACAATTTTCACTATAAAAAGTGATAATATTAGGTGTTACTGAATATTACACTGTGTTGTAATTTATTTTGATCACTTAAGTTTTCACAATATTTCATACAGGCCACCAAGTTTAGAGAATTTCCTGTATATTTAGTTAATTATCTTTCTTAAGACCTATCATTCCTTCAAAAATACAAACCAAACTAGATTTTTCCTGTTTAATTTTATTTTTTACTTTCATTAAATTTCAACATTTTGTTCATCTTCAAATTATTATATTTAGCAGCTTTTTCTCATTTGTTGAGTTAACTTTAATCGGAAAAATTTAAATAGTGAGATGAACTTTTATATTGTATACGAGTACATTAAGTAATTCTTGGTATATTTCATTTATATGAACCATCATCACATAATTCCTTTGGATGATCTATTAAATCATTCTACTATTGATGCTTTCATATTAAGTAATGTTTAATATTCTACATATACATGAATTTTCCAGTGTCTATTAAAAAATTCTTTACAATCATCCATTTGTAAGCTTTTTGGTACTCATAACATTTCAAAAATATTTTCCACAGCCTAGGTTTTTTCGAATGCAACTTTTATTTTCAACGGTATTGACCATAGAAACTTTGTGAATGAATCATTTACAGTCTACAATAATCAATAATTTCTATTTTCTGGAGAATAGTTTCCCATTTCACCTAAATCAACTATTCCTTTCATTACATATCTACAATGCACAAACAATTTTCGAGATTTATTATAGAGTTCGTCTACTAAATTTCTTTTTAAAGACATTGAGTTATTTTAAAGATTTTTTGGAGAGTGTTGTGATCTACTTGATGCACTTTCAGCTATTTATACTATCATGTAGCTCATTTTCCAATCTATAAATTTTATCGTTCAGCTGTTCAATTTGTTTTTTCAAAAGATGATTTGATTTTTAGTATGTATTTTATCAATTTTATAACTATCTTCTATCTCTAATTGTATTTCACGTTGTACTCCATCAATTTGCATTTTAATATATTCTTGAATTATATTAATTCCTTAAGCTATATTATTAATTTGTCCTATAGTTTATCGTTTGGAGTTTCCAGAAACAATTTACTGATAACATCATTCTCTGTCAGTGAATGATGATGATGATTAAAAGAAATTATATATTTTATATAGTTTTCAACATCAAATTTCTCATAGTATTTCCATGTTTTATTATCAATCATTAAAGAAAATAAAGCTACTATTAGGGCCTATATTTGACCATCAACTTGTATTTTATCTTCATTTAGTTTTAGGTTACTATCACCAAACTTTCATTCATTATTCAAATCTTGATGTGGGCCATAGTTTGTATCTAATTCAATTCTTCCTTCCAAGACTGATAAATGAGTATAAGTGTCTTCAGAATTAGAAGTCTATGAGTAAAAATCATCTTCATCATCCTTATCATCATTCTCAGTATTAGCATCATTAAATAAGATGATGATATCATCAAATATTGTTCCTTCTGAAAGTTTCTTTGGTGTACTTGTCTCTATATTGACTGATGGCTTTAAACTTGTATTATTTTCAGCTTCTATCTTGATTTTACTTTCTTCTTTCTTGCGAATTCTTTCAATATTTCTAGAACTATTTATGAATTCTTTGAGAGGTTCTGTTATAGGTTTAAATGTATCTTTTATTGCTCACATGTATCTATTTCACCAGTTTTTATACTACGAAGCTTTTTCTTCAAGACATTTCTTGTCAACACCAACTGTTTTAAAATTTTCTCATCCATGTTTAATAATAGTAAATAACAGGTATCAGCTATTAGATCAGGTATCAGCTATCAGATCAGGTTATCAGGTAACTGGTCTGGTTTTCAGATCAGCTTATCAGGACCTGGTCTGTTTTTTAGATCAGCTTATCATGACCTGGTCTGGTTTTCAGATCAGCTTATCAGAACCTGGTCTGGTTTTCAGATCAGCTTTTCAGGACCTGGTCTGGTTTTCAGATCAGCTTAATAGGACCTGGTCTGGTTTTCAGATCAGCTTATCAGGACCTGGTCTGGTTTTCAGATCAGCTTTTCAGGACCTGGTCTGGTTTTCAGATCAGCTTAATAGGACCTGGTCTGGTTTTCAGATCAGCTTATCAGGACCTGGTCTGGTTTTCAGATCAGCTTTTCAGGACCTGGTCTGGTTTTCAGATCAGCTTATCAGGACCTGGTATGGTTTTCAGATCAGCTTATCTGATTCAGATTGGATTATCAGTTTACAAGTAGCTGCCCATTTATAACATTTAGATGAATGCATTTTAAGGTCAGATGAAAAACGAAAAAGTAAACTTTTATGTAGTCAAATTCTCTTTTTTCTACAACGATCATCGTTCAATTCAATATCGTTGCTTATAATCAAAATCCATATTTATCCTTCCAACATGCTTTATATTTGTCTCATCTTACTTAAAAATTATAATTACATTATGATTATCTAGTATCAAATGTTTGGTGATTCTGGTATAAGTTTGACATCAGCAGAATGCATCAACATTCTTATCTCACTCCATACAAAATAATGTTTCTCACATCTAACATCGTTAAATATCATATCGGAATTACTTTTAGCTTTGTTAGGAGAAATAACAGATTCAGTATCTGTAAATGTGTATTATCCCATTCCTTTAATTATGAAATTATGTAATATATTTAAGTATCCATATTTGGGTTGATAGAGAGATTTTGAGTATTAATATGTAGATGTTTTAAAATTTTAGTTCATTAAGACTTTTTAGCAAGCCAATCATATCATATTATTTTTTATTTTATTTTTTTTTTACAATTTGACAGACCAACTATTTTTGCGCAAATAAAATTTGATAGAGGGGGAACTATGACTTGTTTTTGAACTAACGTTTGATGAATCATCAAAATTTTGTACCATCCTATTTTTAGGTTGTTTCACTATCCACATTTGTGTAACTAAATGCATTTTATAAATATTATCTCTTATTAAAAAAATAAAATAATACAGCTATACGATATCAGAAAATATTTTCTGAAATCGTGTAGCTGCATTATTTTATTTATTTAATAAGAGATAATGATGTATACTCACATTCAAAACAACATAAAACTATCATACGTCAATATTTATGAAATGCAATTAGTTACACAAATGTGGTTAGTGAAACAAAGTATATTTTAACAGCCTTATTTATAAAAATTATTAAGACTTTATAAAGGCTTTTTTAGAAAAATTTTTATGAAAATTTGTCTAAAAAAAACCTTTATAAAGTCTTAATAATTTTTATAAATAAGACTAAGAGTTTAAAATCAGTATTTTTTATGATAATACTGGTTTTAAACTCTTAAAATATACTTTGTTTTGACTATGAGTAGGGACCATTATCTCTTATATAGGAAAAATAAAATAATATAGCTATACGATACCAGAAAATATTTTCTGGTGTCGTATAGCTGTATTATTTTATTTTTCCTATATAAGAGACAATATTTATGAAACACATTTCATAAATATTGGTGCATACTCATAGCCAAAACAACCTAAAAATAGGATGGTACAAAATTTTGATGATTCATCAAACGTTAGTTCAAAAACAAGTCATAGTTCCCCCTCTATCAAATTTTATTTGCGCAAAAATAGTTGGTCTGTCAAATTGTAAAAAAAAAATAAAATAAAAAATAATATGATATGATTGGCTTGCTAAAAAGTCTTAATGAACTAAAATTTTAAAACATCTACATATTAATACTCAAAATCTCTCTATCAACCCAAATATGGATACTTAAATATATTACATAATTTCATAATTAAAGGAATGGGATAATACACATTTACAGATACTGAATCTGTTATTTCTCCTAACAAAGCTAAAAGTAATTCCGATATGATATTTAACGATGTTAGATGTGAGAAACATTATTTTGTATGGAGTGAGATAAGAATGTTGATGCATTCTGCTGATGTCAAACTTATACCAGAATCACCAAACATTTGATACTAGATAATCATAATGTAATTATAATTTTTAAGTAAGATGAGACAAATATAAAGCATGTTGGAAGGATAAATATGGATTTTGATTATAAGCAACGATATTGAATTGAACGATGATCGTTGTAGAAAAAAGAGAATTTGACTACATAAAAGTTTACTTTTTCGTTTTTCATCTGACCTTAAAATGCATTCATCTAAATGTTATAAATGGGCAGCTACTTGTAAACTGATAATCCAATCTGAATCAGATAAGCTGATCTGAAAACCATACCAGGTCCTGATAAGCTGATCTGAAAACCAGACCAGGTCCTGAAAAGCTGATCTGAAAACCAGACCAGGTCCTGATAAGCTGATCTGAAAACCAGACCAGGTCCTATTAAGCTGATCTGAAAACCAGACCAGGTCCTGAAAAGCTGATCTGAAAACCAGACCAGGTCCTGATAAGCTGATCTGAAAACCAGACCAGGTCCTATTAAGCTGATCTGAAAACCAGACCAGGTCCTGAAAAGCTGATCTGAAAACCAGACCAGGTTCTGATAAGCTGATCTGAAAACCAGACCAGGTCATGATAAGCTGATCTAAAAAACAGACCAGGTCCTGATAAGCTGATCTGAAAACCAGACCAGTTACCTGATAACCTGATCTGATAGCTGATACCTGATCTAATAGCTGATACCTGTTATTTACTATTATTAAACATGGATGAGAAAATTTTAAAACAGTTGGTGTTGACAAGAAATGTCTTGAAGAAAAAGCTTCGTAGTATAAAAACTGGTGAAATAGATACATGTGAGCAATAAAAGATACATTTAAACCTATAACAGAACCTCTCAAAGAATTCATAAATAGTTCTAGAAATATTGAAAGAATTCGCAAGAAAGAAGAAAGTAAAATCAAGATAGAAGCTGAAAATAATACAAGTTTAAAGCCATCAGTCAATATAGAGACAAGTACACCAAAGAAACTTTCAGAAGGAACAATATTTGATGATATCATCATCTTATTTAATGATGCTAATACTGAGAATGATGATAAGGATGATGAAGATGATTTTTACTCATAGACTTCTAATTCTGAAGACACTTATACTCATTTATCAGTCTTGGAAGGAAGAATTGAATTAGATACAAACTATGGCCCACATCAAGATTTGAATAATGAATGAAAGTTTGGTGATAGTAACCTAAAACTAAATGAAGATAAAATACAAGTTGATGGTCAAATATAGGCCCTAATAGTAGCTTTATTTTCTTTAATGATTGATAATAAAACATGGAAATACTATGAGAAATTTGATGTTGAAAACTATATAAAATATATAATTTCTATTAATCATCATCATCATTCACTGACAGAGAATGATGTTATCAGTAAATTGTTTCTGGAAACTCCAAACGATAAACTATAGGACAAATTAATAATATAGCTTAAGGAATTAATATAATTCAAGAATATATTAAAATGCAAATTGATGGAGTACAACGTGAAATACAATTAGAGATAGAAGATAGTTATAAAATTGATAAAATACATACTAAAAATCAAATCATCTTTTGAAAAAACAAATTGAACAGCTGAACGATAAAATTTATAGATTGGAAAATGAGCTACATGATAGTATAAATAGCTGAAAGTGCATCAAGTAGATCACAACACTCTCCAAAAAATCTTTAAAATAACTCAATGTCTTTAAAAAGAAATTTAGTAGACGAACTCTATAATAAATCTCGAAAATTGTTTGTGCATTGTAGATATGTAATGAAAGGAATAGTTGATTTAGGTGAAATGGGAAACTATTCTCCAGAAAATAGAAATTATTGATTATTGTAGACTGTAAATGATTCATTCACAAAGTTTCTATGGTCAATACCGTTGAAAATAAAAGTTGCATTCGAAAAAACCTAGGCTGTGGAAAATATTTTTGAAATGTTATGAGTACCAAAAAGCTTACAAATGGATGATTGTAAAGAATTTTTTAATAGACAATGGAAAATTCATGTATATGTAGAATATTAAACATTACTTAATATGAAAGCATCAATAGTAGAATGATTTAATAGATCATCCAAAGGAATTATGTGATGATGGTTCATATAAATGAAATATACCAAGAATTACTTAATGTACTCGTATACAATATAAAAGTTCATCTCACTATTTAAATTTTTCCGATTAAAGTTAACTCAACAAATGAGAAAAAGCTGCTAAATATAATAATTTGAAGATGAACAAAATGTTGAAATTTAATGAAAGTAAAAAATAAAATTAAACAGGAAAAATCTAGTTTGGTTTGTATTTTTGAAGGAATGATAGGTCTTAAGAAAGATAATTAACTAAATATACAGGAAATTCTCTAAACTTGGTGGCCTGTATGAAATATTGTGAAAACTTAAGTGATCAAAATAAATTACAACACAGTGTAATATTCAGTAACACCTAATATTATCACTTTTTATAGTGAAAATTGTACATTTTCCATTTCGAAAGCTCTAGCAAGCGAAATTTTAAAATATGCACATGGGCTATTATAATAGATCTTTACTCTATTAATTTCTATAGCTATCAAATCTTTAGAAAATATAGATAAACTACATAAATTGGACTTAGATTTCCAATCTTTAAGAATGTATATGTGTATGAATTAGTATCAAACAAACTTACTGAATAAATATGGACTTCAACTGGAATCATGCTGAAGCATACATAAATTGTAAAATGCAATGTAAGCAGATCTTACTTTATATCTGTATCTGTATGAGTATCAAATAAATTTACAGAAAAAATATTGAAAGCATGCCTAAGCATGCAAATTTAAAAGAATGTCACACAATTTTGTAAGCAAAGAAATTTTATGACTCTGTGCTAAATGAAATACATAAATATGTATCTACTTTGTAAAAGAATAAAAAGAGCGAAATCGTAAAATCTAATAGTATAGATTTTTAATTGAAACACCACTACATGTCGGACTCTCGCGTCACTATCGATAGAAGCATGCTAAGGCATGCATGCTAGCAAAATATATAAATCTGTTAGAAGGTGATGAGAAACTTGTTTCTAATCATTAATCTGTAGACAGCAATTGTATCTGGATCAACCCAACTCATGAATGAAATGTATACAGATATAGTTGATAGTAATGAGGACCTTTTTTAAGTAGGAAATTATTACATCTGAATGTGATACAACCCAGCCTACGTCAACAATAACTTCAAGGATGTCAACCAGCAAACCTCATGTAGAAAAACTCGATGTAAAAATTCTCTCAAACATAGATATTCTAGTGTTTCTGACACTATAAAAACACCGACGGTGAATTGATGGTGGAGGTAACTGCGTTATTTGAGATCGATTTTCTAGAATAGTTGATTATTAAACATGTATTTCTTTGTAGATAAAGTAATTTCTCTATACATATATACATATATTTACCTATATGTATATATGAATACATTTAAAAATTACATAAATATTCTCTTTTTCAAGTAGTAAAATCTGAAAAAATAGTAGTGGCATATTAAAAGAAAAAAATTATTAAAAAGAGAGACTGAGTGATCAACTGATACGTACACTTTGTCTGACAGGTAAATAAAGCGCGCTTAAAAATATCAGAAATATATGTACAATACGCTGAACTTTAATAAAATGAGAAAAAAAAAATCTAGAACATCAAATAAAAGCCATAGGCGAGTAACCTTCATAATATAAACATATACCTTATTAATGAAAACATATTATCAGTATGAAGTAACACAATTTGAGGAGTTAAAATTTTAACATTTAATTGTCCCTTAACGCTGACAAAGAGTAGAGAGATATGACATAGAAAGTCATCTTATATACTAGAGGAACCGTTGAGAGACCAGACCTAAATTGTAAGAAACGATTTCGTTTTCTGTTGATCGCTATTCAAGAAGAAAAGAAGTTTCCTCATTATGATTTAACTAATTTAAAAGTACATTTAAATTCAGTCTCATATCCAAATGATGATGATCTTAACATAAAAATTAAAAATAAACGTTATGCAATTCTATATTATATGTACTCGTATCTAAGATTCCAACAAAGTATTATATGAAAGAATCTCAAGCACTTCCAAATGCACTAAAGTTTAAGATAAAAGTTCCTTTTATTCAATAGCGGTCCAATTGATATAGAAATTTAATATGAAACAGTAAGCAAGGACCTCAGCTACTGCATTTTTACTGATGATCGAATAATAGAAAGTCCTGAAAGTCTTATAAATTAAGTAATATGAATGAAGAAATGGTTTTAATATACGAGTAAGGTTTCGAATGATTTTCATTACAAAAAGAAGTAGCGGATGTTTTTAACAATAATGAGTATAACAATTTCATTATAAAACCACCATTTGATTTTAAATGTTTATCAATAAAAAAGGAAAGAGAAGCAAAGTGGTTAACAAAAAAACTATCTGGACTGCTGAATCAGTTTCATTTCAAAGCGTTTGTCATTTTTAAAGCCAATGCAAGATGTTTAAATATATGAAAAAGGTGAAGAAAAAAGATTATAGTTGGAAAAAAATTTACACCGAGAAATTTCTAACGTTGACTATATAGGCTACATCAACTTTAAACAAATGGAAATAAAAAATATTAAATATTTATACTATAGTTACTACAACTAGAGAGGAATTAAATTTTACTTAAACCAGAAACTCCTCACAAACTTTTAAGTAAATACATCTAAAAATTAAAAGAACGTTTTTTTAATTTCAAATAAAAAAACTACCGAGATATTTCACATCTATACACAAAAGACCACGCGAATATTTACAACAGCAACAACAGCACATGACAAAAAAAATGTATTTAAACAGGGAGCTCCAGACTTATTTGTATGTACATATGTACATACATACATAAAATCAATTTGTAGATCCATATGTACATATGTACACATATTATCAAATTTCTTACCCATGTTCAAGTATTTATTGGATTTTAACAATCACACTTACATATCTACATTATAAAAACATACAAACCGTTCTCCAAGCTATCGACGCTTGAAGACGAAAATCGAAGAAGACAAATGTACTTAAATAAACAAACTTATCACAGACTAGTCAAACTCTATCGCGCATACACACATACACACACACAAAATCAAAACGATCGTACACAAGAATTTTGCAAAATCTGAAATTAATATTTATACAAATATAAACAAATTTTTGAGCGACAGACTTTAACACTGGACAAATTTAAGCTTGATAAAATATAAAGCAATCTCATCCTCCAATATGAAAAACATATTAGGATTAGGGAAGTTCAGATATATGATAATATTTTCTAGCAAAAAATGTTCATATGAGAAACAATTTATTTCTACGTACATATAAATACTATGGTGAGAAAATCACATACACACACACATACTAAAATTCATCTACGAAAAATTAAACCTATTTCAACAACGCCCCTCCCCTCACAAATCACAGTCAGCCTAAAGTTCTTACAGATATACATACACAAAATCTCAAGGTAACATACAATCTATCAATCTCACAACCTAAATCACGATTAGCCTTAAACTCATATAGACATACATACACACAAATACGTATACATATACATGAACACCTTCACCTCACCTCTCATTAATCATGATATATATTTAATGATCACTTCGCCCCTCATAAATCACGATAAGCCTTAAATTTTCTACAGATATACATACAAAAATTCTCGAAGTCACATACAATCGATCAATCTCAACAATTCAAATTACGATCAGCCTTAAACTCCTACAGACATACATGCACAAAAATTCCTACGGACATATAAACAGCCAAATTCTTATAGATACATATTACAATAACACCGCCCGCCTACCTCAAATCAAGGACAGCCTTAAACTCCTACATATACATACATACACACACACACACACACATACGCACATTCTATCTATCTATCTATCACAACAACACCCTCCCCCACCTCAAATCACATTCAGCATTAAACTCCTACAAACATACATAGACACAGATTCCCACGGACACGTATTACATGAAGACTCTCACCTCACCTTTGATAAATCACAGACAGCCTTAAACTCTTACAGACATACATACGTACATGCACACAGATTCCCACGGATACATATTACAACAACTCCCCACCCTACACCAGTCGATCTGCCGCAAATACATCCCGCCCCTCCACGAGCACAGCTTGGTTTAAATTCCAAGAAACATAAACTTCACCGAATTCCCGCGGTTACATATTACAAAACACCCTCACCTACCCAAATCACGGTCAGCCTTAAGGTCTTACAATCTAGACACACCCCGCCCTCCACCAAGCACAGCCAGACTTCAATTCCTACAGCTAGACACACCTCGTCCTCCAAGAATCATAGCCAGACTTCAAATCCTACAGCTAGACACACCCACAAATTTTCCGTCGGCATTAGGAAAAATCATTTCCATGATTTTCCCGTCGGCATTTGAAAAAAATAAACATGTTTTCCCGTCGGCATTTGAAAAAAATAAACATGTTTTCCCGTTGGCATCAGGAAATCATACACATATAAAAGCCTCAAACCTATAAACCCCTTAATGTATTCCTACAAAATATTCCGCACACAAATTCCCACGGATACATATTACAACAACACCCGCCCCCACCAAACACAGGCTGCCTTAAAGATACACCCGCAAATTCCCACGGTTACATGTTACAAAAACCTCACCTGCCCAAATCACGGACATCAACAAATTTCCACAGTCTAACAACAATCATAACTTTCCCGTCGGTATTAGAAAAAATAAAGATGTTATCCCGTCGGCATTAGAAAATCATATACATATAACAGCTTCAAACATATAAACCCCCTTAATGTATTCCCACAAAATATTCTGCGCACAAGTTCCCACGGTCATACATACATACAAACATACATACAAACATACATACACTTAATATAAACAAAAAAAGTTAATATAAACAAAAAACTCCTAATGTAAACAAAAAACACAGACGGACGGACGGACACACACACACGTAGGTATCAAATTTCACAAATTTCCAAGAATTTTAAAATTTCAGCCAAAATTTAACAATTTCAGCCACAATTTAACAATTTCAGCCCAAAATTTAACAATTTCAGCCACAATTTAACAATTTCAGCCACAATTTAACAATTTCAGCCCACAATTTAACAATTTTAATTGCGGTGGGACTGGGAGTTCCCTACTACTTACGTGCAAATTCATTGGCAACACTATAATCATTATATTCACACACATACACTAAAATTTTTGCAGCTTGTAAACAAAGCTTGACAACTTTCTGCATTGTATACATTAAGTCCTAGTCTACACTATGCAAGTCTTATTGCTAAGCTGATTAGTTTGTTAGGAGAGATAGACGAGGGGAAAAGAAACGTTTATGTTCCCCTCGTCTCTCTTTCCTAACAAACTAATCAGCTTAGCAACAAGACTTCCATAATGTAAACTAGTCCTAACAGGCTGGGCTTGTGCATGTACCTTGTATAATTTTACCATGCACACAGTATGTGTATTTATATCGTTGCCTGCTCTCAATGAAAAAATTAATATGGCACAATGTTGTCACATTGCAATTTTAATATACTCATTGTGAATTCCCTAAATATTTATTTGTTTTCTTTTTTACTTTTAGTGGTACATACAAGCAACTTGTGCAACACAAGGAAATGGTTTATACGAAGGATTAGATTGGCTATCTGCTGAACTGGCTAAAAAATAATGAATCCGTAATTAGCTTATAAAAAATAAACAAAAGAAAAAAATACAATATATATTTTTATCGCAAAAACCTAGAAATCAATGAATACATTACATGAATATTATGGTAGTTTTAATTTCCAGTCTTGTTTTTTTAAACGCTCAGGTAACTACCTATGCAAAGCATATTTATATAAACTACATATATGCAGGTCTACAACAACTAAGAAAGTACAAAAATAACCGGCGATTTGTTTGTGTAAGAATAATGCATGAATATCAAAACCAGATGAATACAACCAGACCTGGGCAACTTTCATTAATTTTGCATAAGCACTGACTGAAAAACAAAAATTTTAGTGCAAATTTAAATTTGATGCTTGAAGTACACTATTTTTTTCACTTAAATAAAATCTCTAAAAGTAATGGATTAATATTGCATTAGCAGCTAATCGCAAATATTGTATACAGTAATATTGAATAAAACGTGAACCTATTTTATCAGATAGCACAAATAATAAAATAAAAAAATACAATAAAGTTCATTGAGGGCACCTTTATAAGTACGTACATACAAATTAAAGAAAAGAAAAACTGTCAATATAAATACAAACTTTCAGAACCAATTGAAAAAAATATTAAGTTTCATATTGCAAGTAGGTTGCATTTCGAGCTTATATGAAAAATTGTGCAATTGACAAAAGATCAGAACTTAGGTTTTCGTTTATTGTAAAGTTACATATGTATATCATAAAACATGGAGATTTTATAAACTAAAAATACTACCGCTTGCCACAATTTCATCAAGTTTTTTCTTTCTCTCGAAAAATTATAAAAGTGATATGATTTTTCGTCTTGGGTGACAATATGTACATAGGAAAAAATTTACATATTTATGTATTTGGCACTATAATGCAATAATACTATTAATAATGTATGTAGTGGTGCAAAAAATAGTGCATTAAAAGTAACAATGCAATATTCATGCATTACTTTGAAGGGATTTTAATTTAATGCAAAAAGAAAGTTAGTTAATTAGCTAATGTAATAAATTTGCATTTGCATTGATTTGGTTTATTATTGGTTATTATGATTTTGGTTTTGCTTATTTAATGCAATAGTCCCAGATCTGCATACAACAAAAAGGAAATGTATGGATAGACAAAACCAAAGTCAATTTATTAATTAATTAATAAACCTTTAATATGTGAAAATGTATAATAAAAGATATATATGTGCTTTAATAATTAAATATAATTATTTTTAAATGTTTTGTAACACATGTTTTAAGTAAAAATTTTTTTAAACTTTTTCACATATATTTTCAGTATACACAATTGTATATAACAAATCAAAACAAAACAAAATGTCGTACGCAGGGTTACCGTTCACCCGACTAAAGCCGCAATTTGACCCTTTTTTAGCGGTCTGAAACTTTTTGTGAGACTTTTTTTCATCACCGACTTTTCCGACTTTTTTTAATTTTGTTGCGAATTTTTACCCTTTTTTGTGAAGCTTCTCAAAAACAGTTATTTTGCAGTGAATTAAAAGTTTTCTGATTATTTTTATAAAAAAATCGTCAAAATAACGTCGACAAAATTTAAAAGCAATTCACAAACTTTTGTTCATTTGGCAACACTTTTATCACTTTTTTGCAACCATGTCATGAAAGGCGAATCAATGTGTGTGTTTCAATTGTTTTTTCGTTTTGTTATGCTTTTTATTAATAAAAAACGTTAAAAAAAGAGGTGCAACTTTTATTTTCTCAAACGACTTTTTTGTGGGACTTTATTTTTACAAAACGACATTTTGTGCGACTTTTCTAAAATTCTTAACGGTAACCCTGGTCGTACGCCATAATTGTAAACAACTTTTGACTTGCATATACTTTACATAAATTTGCTTTGTACATATGTATGCAAACACACAGCCTAGTGGGAAAATTGATCAAATGGATATACATAATAATAATGTTAAATTTAAATAACATGCATCATTTGTAAACTTTATTTATTTTACAGAATTTTAAAAAGTAAAAACATCAATTAACTTATTTTGTGAACCGACGTTTTTTGCAATGTCCACTTTATGCACGTATGTGTGTACATATGTACATATATACATATACATATGTCAAGTTAGGAAAACCCTATCAATACAACTCTGCTCGTCTCTTACTGAACACACGACGTATAATGACAAATGTCAGTATTTTGAATCTAACGAGCACTCGGCGACGCTACGCAGAAGAAACCAGACGTGTGAAAAAAAACCTAAAACAAATATTTAACTTTTATTCATTTATTTTTAAATAAAAAATCATTAAAACTAAAAAAACTAAATATCGTTTCATCCTTTGACAATTCAGAAGTGGGATAAAGAATTCAGTTATTTGCCTTATTTGTTACGATGGAAAACATACACACGTACACAGTAAAAAAGCTGCAAGCAAAATGCAGAGAAATGGGTACATCGTGTTCTGGTAAAAAGAACCAACTGATTGATCGCATCGAGAACTCCATCGGATTGGATTCTAGAGAACCATCGGGATTATCATCGCATGGTATGACACAACGTATACGAGCGCTAGAAAGTCAAGTAGCCAACACTCAGTCGTTGCTAGAACGGTATAAACCATCCGAATTTGACCTAGTAGATGTGTCATCACCATTGCAAGCGTATAATTACGTCTATGAAGCTTCGGCATTAACAAACCATAACGCACCCATCGTACAGACAACGAATATTCACGTACCTAATATTCCAACATCAACGAAAGCTTTACCGTCACTCTACTACACACTACAGCCTCAACAAATGAATAATTACGCCCCAAACATTTCGTCAACTACTAGTTTTTCGCAACAGGTAACTCCAACGTTCGTCCAGGAGCACCAACCTACGGCTGTTTTCAACACGCGTTTCAACCACCCATTTACACTCAACGTGAGCCAACATACATTCAACACCAATTTACCGTGCCCTCCAGTGGTAATGTGATGTCAACACAGTTTTCTTCATCACAACCTGCTTTCCAACAAAATCAGCAAATCATGAATCCATATGGCCAAGTTCGAGAAATTATTTCGCTTTTGCCAGATTTTAACCCATCCGTGGATGAGTCTATTAACTCGACGCAATTCTTTAAAAGAGTTGAGCTTTTAAAGTGGGCTTACGCATGGGACGATCGTTCCGTCGTATTTGCAGTACAACAGAAAATGAAAGGCCACGCAAAATATTGGGTCGAATCACTGCAAGAGGTATTTATGTCTTGGCCACAGTTTACTAATAAGTTTCTTTTAGATTTTCCCCACATTGATAATGCCGGCGATGTTCATATAAAAATGACAGCTATAATTCGTCATGTACACGAGTCTCCCCAATAGTACTATTATAAAATGTGTGCCTTTGATAAAAAGGGAAATCTGAGCGATTCAGCCATAGCACGACATATCGTCAATGAGATCAACGATCACAATTTTAAGAGGAAAATTTCAAATGAATACGTGTCTTGCAACAAGCTCCTCAACGACATAATAAGTTATTGTAACTATAATGAGATTAAAAGGCCGATGATTAATACTAAAATAAAAGGTGACACGAACGGAACCACAATCAGAACTGCACCAACGAAGAAAGACAACGATACCCCACTGAGTAGAATTAAATGTTATAATTGTGCCAACTTCGGTCATTACTCAGTTAACTGTCCAGAACCTCAGAAAAAACTTCGTTGCGAAATTTGCCACCGAACTTCTCACAAAACGGCTGATTGTAAATCAAAGCCGAATGAATATGCAAATGTAAACATGTAAACATTACTCAGGAAAGTTCAGAGTCGATTAACAGACTTTCTAAAGCCGTCAAAATAAATAATGTCGCCACTGAAGCGTTTATTGATTCTGGTAGTGATCGTTGCCTAATGAGAAAAACATTTTCCACCCAAGTTGGTTATGCTATAAAGTGTGAAATTGTTCTAAAAGGTTTTGCAGGAGCTGAATACATTTGTGACTCGAAGATTATTGTAGACGTTCTAATGGACGAAGATTCAATGATACCCGCAAATATCCTTATTGGTCGAGACTTGCTATGTCGCCGGGGAAAGCGTACAATTATAGAAGGAGACTAGTGCTGGGTACAAAATATTAACGCAATTGAGTCTAATGGAAATTGTATGCGTGATGAAAGCAAACAACTAAAGATGGTGTTAAGCACACATAAGCAGTGTTTCGCTGAAAACATAAAGGAATTAGGAAAATGTAATTTAGTGCAGATGGAAATAAAATTGGCCACCACGGAACCAGTTTGTACGAAACCATACAAGATACCATTTGCAAAACGACCTATTGTAGACAGTATCGTAAGGGAACTTCTTGAAAATCATATAATCCGTAAATCTGATTCGCCTTATGCATCCGGAATAGTTCTTGTAGAAAAGAAAAATGGGGAGCATCATCTGTGTGTGGACTACCGCAAACTAAATAAAATCACCGTAAAATCAATAATGGATGAACAATTCGCTCAACTCGCCGGAAATTGCTACTTCACCACATTAGACTTGACTTGCGGATGGGTTATCACCAAATAGAAATTGAAGAGGAGTCTAAAATGTTCACGGCTTGGATGTACTCGCACACTGTGGACTCACCTTGCGTTTGGACAAATGTAAATTCCTGGCAGATGAGATATCATACTTAGGTCATGTGGTGAACAAAACTGGTATCACGCCCGGAAACGAAAAAATCAACGTTATTAAAAACTTCAAGGTACCAACAAATACCACAGAGGTGCGTCGTTTTCTAGGTCTGACTGGTTTTTTCCGTAAATTTGTGGAAATTTACTCTATAATCTCAAGACCTCTTACTGAACTTTTACGTAAAAGTGAGTCGGATAGCTTCAAATGGGGCGATTCCCAGAATCAGGCGTTTAAAAGATTAGTGGAAATTATTTGTAGCAAGCCTGTCCTCTCAATATATAGTTTAGCAGCACAACACGAGGTGCATACGGATGCCAGTAGTTTGGGCTTAGCTGGTGTTCTCTTACAATCTACTGAGGTTGGCATGTGGCACCCCGTTTTTTTATTTTAGCAGACATTGCTCGGACACGGAAGCAAAATATCACAGCTTCGAGTTAGAAGTGCTGGCTGTTGTGGATACTTTGGAGCGTTTTCGCATTTACCTGCTAGGAAAACATTTTCGAGTGGTAACAGATTGCGCAGCAATTACGAAAATTAAGGCTACTAAAGAACTTCAGCCGAAAGTGTCACGGTGGTTGCTAAAATTATTAGAGTTTGATTGTGAGCTGGTGCATCGTGAAGGGACTCGTAGGGCTCACGTAGATGCTTTGAGTAGAGCACCCGACTTGCCGGCCGTTGAACCCGAACCTGCGAGTTTTGTCATGAGCATAAAGGTGGGTAGTGATGATGCAACTCAAAGACGAGAAACTTCTGAACGTGATCAAAACTCTGAGGAAAGAAATAAAATCTGACCAATACCCGCAACTCAAATTGGCGTACGTACTGAAAAATAATCGTTTATATCGCAAAACGGACCAGGGAGCGAAACTGGTTATTCCCAACGCAGTACGATGGCGAATTGCTAAATATTGTCATAATGACGTGGGACACTACGGATTAGAGAAGAGTTTGGATCGAGTTCAACAAAATTTTTGGTTTTCACGTATGCGCAAGGACATGAAAGAGTATATATCAGCTTGTGTGGAATGTTGTTACAACAAAACGAAGGGCGGAAAGCCCGAAGGTAAAGTGCATTATAGTGATTTGGAACCGCTGCCTTTCCGCCAAATACATGTAGACCACCTCGGACCGTTTATAAGAAGTAAACGAGGTAACACGCATATCCTGGCTTTTTCCGATGCTTTCACAAAATATGCTGTCATCAAGGCTGTTCGAAATACGAAACCTGTACCAGTTGTAAATTGTTTGAATGAGCTGTCTAGCTATTTTGGTCTGCCAAAACGCATAATTTCTGACCGTGGCACTGCTTTCACTTCGAAGATTTTCGAACAGTATTGCGACGATAACTGTATTTAGCACATTAAAAATGCTATACGTACTCCTAGATCCAACAGACCACACCATATTGTCATATCTTCGTACTACTACAGAGGATCCCAAAGACTGGGACGTGAATTTATACAAAATGCAGTGGTCGATTAATTCGCAAAAAATGGGACATCGGGTTTTAGTCCAAATGAGGTTATTTTCGACTACAAACCAATTGACGTAATACAAAACCGTATTTTGGCGGCGATACAAAATGACGATTGTCCAGCAACATCTGTCCCAATGAGTGAGAAAAGGCAAATGGCAATCGAAAACATTGAAAGGGAACGACAACGTTGGAAGAAAAGGTTTGACAAGAAGCACAGTCATCCTACCTCGTATAACGAAGGTGATCTAGTGCTCATTGAAAACGAATCCCCAGCAACCGGTGAATCACGAAAGCTGTTACCAAAATATCGGGGTCCTTTTGTCGTGACACGCGTAATTGGAAAGGATCGATACTTACTTGAGGATATACCAGGGGTGCAGATAACAACTCGTAAATTTTGTTCAGTTTTTAGTTCTGACATAATGAAAAGATGGTATGAGGGTTCTCCCGAATTTGATGACGACGAGGATGAGGTCGAGGACGACCTGATGTCAGAAGTGGCCGAACTGTCAAGTGAGGAAAACCCTATCAATACAACTCTGCTCGTCTCTTACTGAACACACGACGTATAATGACAAATGTCAGTATTTTGAATCTAACGAGCACTCGGCGACGCTACGCAGAAGAAACCAGACGTGTGAAAAAAACCTAAAACAAATATTTAACTTTTATTCATTTATTTTTAAATAAAAAATCATTAAAACTAAAAAAAAATAAATATCGTTTCATCCTTTGGCACATATATATTTATATATGACAACAGGTTTTCTGATGCATTTCGGTTAAAGTTGCTCGTTAAAATTTTGATTTTCTTGAAGAAGTTTTGCTTATGAAACCATTGATAAACGTAAAATATTTTTTATGGTATAAAAAATTACACTGGTCTACAAATTTGGAAAAAAAATTACTGCAGAAACGAAGCATGTTTTTTAATTAATCTGTGTGCGCTGATTTCGAATCTGGCATAAAAATTGGGCTATCACGTCTTGTTCAATACTGCAAAATAGTCAATACTACAATTTCAAAATTGTTAATTTGAGTGAAGCCCACATTCATTCTAAATATTCATAATAGTAGCGTTTAAGCATGTCAGGGAGATCGTGTGTTACTGATTCAAGCTATTTTTGCTTGATGTGTGGTGAATATTTGTTTGGAAAAAAAGGATTTGCAATATCAGAATCATTAAAATATGCATATTTACATTGTTTTGGCTTTTATCCGAAACTTGAACAAACCGTGGGCGCCGACAGTATTTTGCAATAGTTGCAGAACTGTTTTATACAAGGGGTCAAATGTCAAGATCAATTTCGATTTTTCAATTCCAGTACTTTGGAGAGAGTCAAGTAACCACCAAACCGATTGTTATTTCTGTTTAGCAAAAGTTGCTGGATTCCATATGAAAAATCGGAAAATATTACTTACGCGAATGTCGCATTGATTTCCAAACCAGTTGAACGTCCACCAAATGATCCGTTACCAGTCATTTCCAGAGCGTGGAGTGTGCTCACCAGGATTTAATGAAAATTTAAAGAAATTATCAAGGATTTTGTGACAAAAGCATGCTGGGAGATTATTTTTTTAATTTTTTTTATATTATTATTACTATTAAAAATACTTTTACAATATACATATGTATATGATTTAAACTTCCTATCATTACAAATCAACATTAAATCTTACAAAATTAATAAATTTTTTTTCTAAATACATTCTCGTTATTTTAACTTTTCATATTATTTGGTAGTGTATTATACAGTTTTAAGCCCTTGTAAAACAATGATCTATGCATATGTGTTGACATAACCATGTTTAATCGAAAATCGTTCACATTTCTTAGTCCGTATGGTTGGATTTCTCCTACATACGAGTATCTTATTTGTATCCCGGTGCATCGCATTGTTTCATCTTTTTAATAAATCTGAGCTAGTTGAATTGAAGTCTGTTTCACATTTAACCATTTCAGGATATTCAGCATTGTATTTATTTCAGTATATCTATCACATTTTAATATTATTCTCATAGCTTTATTTTGAAGTTTCTGCATTTTTGCTAAATGGAGTGTATTGCTACATGTATGTATATAAAATAGTAGACACGTACTCGAAGTGTGGTTTTACTATGGTATTATATATATTTATTGGGGTAGTTTTTAATATGTTGTTTCTGGTTCTTCCAAGAAAACTGATTTTTTTTACCCGAGATATTTTATATGGTCGACTTTTTCAATTACCGAGTTATTTATTTCAAATTGATGTTAATTTCTATTATCTTCGTTTTGTTTTCATTAAGTTCAAGTTCATTCATTTTTAACCAGTTATTTATTTTATCTATGTTATAAGTTATAATTTCATGACATTCTCCTTGTCTACAATGGTATACTGAATTATTTACCTTAGTTGTCTGTTTTTTCTTGTCCATGTACGATTTGAACCAATTCACCTTTCTTCCTCTTATTTCATACATATACGATGTCTGATCAAAAAATAACCGTTATTTTAAATTTTTTCAAAAAGTATTTATTTATTCATCAATAACTATCTTGTCCCCTTCAAAGTAATCCCCCTCAGACATAATACACTTCTGCCAGCTTTTTTTCTAATCCTCGAAACACTTCTGAAACGCGCTTTTTGGTATCGCCAACAGCTCCTGTTTCGATTTTTCTTTTATCTCCTCAATCGTAGCAAAACGCTTTCTTTTCATCGGTGTCTTCAGTTTTGGGAAGAGGAAAAAGTCAGCGTCAATCCATGATTGTTTTTATGCGCAAACGGCGCATAACTTCAAGGTAGTATTCCTTATTGACCGTACGACCTTGTGGCAAGAATTCATGATGCACCACGCCATTGCAGTCGAAGAAAACAGTGAGCAAAACCTTCACATTTGACCGAACTTGACGTGCTTTTTTCGGTCTTGGCTCTTCTGGACGCTTCCATTGGGATGGTTGGGCTTTGGTTTCAATGTCATAGCCATACACCCATGATTCGTCACCAGTTATGACCTTTTTGAGGATATCTGGATGGTCGTTGACGATGTTAAACAGCTCCTGAGCGATGTCCATGCGACGTTGTTTTTGCTCAAAATTTAGTAAAAAAAATAGTAAAAAATCGAAGAGCACAGCAAAGCACGACCCACCTTTTTATCAAACTGACAATCCAAAATGGCTGATATTGCCTACATATATAACAGCCATGTGTACCAACATAACAGAAAAAAAAAATGCGAAAATCAAACATACGTAACTCACAAAATTTGAAAATAACAATTATTTTTTGATCAGACCAAGCATTTTCTAGCATTATTTTCCTATCAATGGTTTCAAATGCTCTTTTGAAATCAAGAAAAATCGCAATCAATTTATCATTTCCTATCTCTTTCCATTTACTAATGACATAGTTAACGGTCGTTTCACACGAGTGTTTTTACGGAATCCTGATTGATATGTGGATAGTATATTATGATCCTCTATATATATCCAATTGTATTTTTACAACTGTTTCCAGTATCTTTTCATAAGTTTTTAAAGTGTTAATATGCCGATATTCTTCGCATTTCTTTGTATTTGCAATTTTTCTAATTGGCGTTACCATTGTTTTCTTCCAATTGTCTGGAAAACAGCCAGTCTGCAACGATGTATTTACTATTTTTAATAATATGCTACAAATTGCATTCCAGTTGTCCAATATAATATTATTTGATATTTTATGATAATCAGCTTTATTTTTCATTTGTTTCACTAAATTATATAGTTCTAAATTATTTATTATACGAAATGTAAAAAAATTAGTTACATTGCATATTATTCTGTTTACATATTGCACATTGTCTATCGATTCCCGTATATTACTAATGCTGTGTATAAAATAAGAGTTAAATTTATTAGCGATATTATAACTATCAGTGTATTCTACATTGTCAAATATCACAGATTTTATCATACTTTTGTTATTATTAAGTACTAGGTTTTTGATTTCCTTCCACATTTGCTTTTGGTCCGTTGAGTTATTATTTCTGTACTCGTAATACGTGAAACCGAAACAACAAAATACAAACGACGTTTAAATAACGCAATTCACTTTTGAAATTTCATTGATTTTTAAATAAGCTAATGATTTTGTATGTAAAAAAACGAATAAAAACATTTTTATTTGTATCTCGGAAACCTGACGTGATAGAGAAAAACCAATTACAGATTCGAATTCAGCCCACCAAATTCAAAGTTGCTTCAGTCCAAAATCTTGTTGGGTAGTGTTATTAGCTGTTACATTCTTTTAGGAAGGATATAGTGATAGAGAAGACAGATCTTGAAGGAAGAGATAAAGGAAATCTTCATTTTTTTTGGTACGTTTTTTAATACTGCAGTGTTGCAGCGCCTCTGGTTTTAACGAGGCGTATTAAATTTTCTAAACTGTGTTTAGTAACCGTTTTATTAGTTATTTTACTTCGTCGATGATTCTGCTACACAATACGGACGAAGGAGGGCGCTCTGATGTTAGGTTAGGATTAGTATCCGCTGAAGCCGGTGTAGTTCAGTGACCAGTGTCTATACCTTCATCACTTGAACTTTAATACAACATCTGATACAAAGGGAAACTAATGCACAGCAGAATAATGCATGGTGTTGTTATTTAATGACCGCCGGAAACCGGGCTTGAACTATTTCCGCCAACGCCCACTCTCAAAATATTTACTCCAGGCAATATGTATAAGATATACATGTGTAATTAGAAAAATAAAGTACATACATACATACTCATATTTTTACATTCTATATACATCCTATGCTCGCGAACTGACACAATCTGTCACAAAAACAGCAGAAAAATTATAGCATTCGATTCCGAACTAATTTTCATTAAATACTGAGAACACATAACATGAAAATCAAATTTAAGGTAAAAAATATATTAAATAATTATTAGGTTAGGTTAGGTTAATCTGGGTGGTCCCACGACCTCGTAAGTATAGCAGCGTAGTTCATAGTGCCTGTATCGAATGACTCCCACACAGATTTAACAAATTTGAGCAATCTACACAATTCTACTCCCGATACAAGTTCAAGACTACGAAAAGTGTGAGCACCAAGACAGTTATATCTAGTTCGGCTTAGAGCCGGACAGTGACACAGTAGATGTTCCATTGTTTCAACTACCACGGTTTCCTTGCACTTCCTGCAGTTACCATCAAGTATTCGTAAATAATTATTAGTTTATATTGTACATGGAGAATAGGTGGCTGTTTTTCAGGCGACATAATTTATAAACTTTTTACATCCGACGTGAAAAGTTATTAGGATTTAAAGAAAAAATTACAAAAATCTTTGTCAACGCATGTCCGAATTATAACAACAATATTGATCACTGCCTTTCAAGTAGGTTAAACTGTATATATTTAAGTAGAAAATATAAATTTTATTCATGTAACATGACATTTAAAGGAAAAACAACGGAAGAAATAAAATATAGTTATGAATATACATATTTAATAAATAAATTTTATTAATAAAAAATAAATATCAATTTCATTTCATTAAAACATAACACAATAATTAAATTTTTGTATTTTGCTTTGCTTCATTGAGTAGAATATGCATTGATATATGCACATCATAAAAATTGCGAATAACAATATTAATACTTTTATGTTGGAAATGTGCCTCATATCCAAAAAATTGGCGATTGCTGTAAAACAATTTTTAAAATATATAACAATTGTGGAAATAGCGCAATAATGCAGCTCTATATCTCCTGATATATTCAAGATATCGGAAAACTTATAACGAATTTGGAAAGAGAACACATTATTCATATAATCGATCAAAAACTCATTTTTTTTTAAATGTTCCATACATCAAATCAGTAACCAACCGAAGATAAGCCAAACTTTTTTCGGCCGCGGCGTAGCTGACTAAAATTATCGACGGCTGTGAGTCATAATGGCGTAGGTCTCTGCCTTAGTATCTTCCAAAGTAAATTTATATAAAGTATATGCAAGTACTCAGGTGATTCATTTTTTTCTCGTGTAGTGTGAATGCCTGAATGTCAAAAGTTGTTTTAAATTTTTGTACGCCATTTTGTTTTGTTTTGCTTTGTTATACACAATTGTGTATACTGAAAACGTACATACATATGTGAAAAAGTTTAAATAAATTTTTACTTAAAAAATGTGTTACAAAACATTTAAAAATAATTATATTTAATTATTAAAGTACATATGTATTCTTTATTATACTTATTTCACATATTAAAGGTTTATCAATTAATAAATTTACTTTGGTTTTGTCTATCCATACATTTTCTTTTTGTTGTATGCAGATCTGGGACTATTGCATTAAATAAGCAAATGCATTGACCATTTTCCCAGGAAAAACCAAATCAATGCAAATGCAAATTTATTACATTAGCACTAACTTTAATAATGTTAGTGCAATTTTTTTTTGCATTTTACTAAGATCCCTTCAAAGACATTCATCAACATTGCATTGTTATTTTTAGTGCACTATTTTTTGCACCACTAAACACATTATGAATAGTATTATTGCATTATCAGTGAACATATAGTGAAAAATATAACGTAAATGTGTACATACATAAAAACATACGTACATACATAAATATGTAAATTTTTTCCTATGTACATATCGTCATCCAAGACGAAAAATCATAACACTACTTTTTTTATAATTTTTCGAGAGAAAGACAAAACTTGATGAAATTGCTTCAAGAGGTAGAATTTTTCGTTTACAAAATCACCATTTTTTAAGATATAATTTTACAATAAACGAAAACCTAAGTTCTGATCTTTTGTCAATTGCACAATTTTTCAAATAAGCTCGAGATGCAACGTACTTGAAGTATGAAACTTTTTAATTTGTTTTTAAATTGGTTCTGTAATCTAGTTTGTATTTATATTGACAGTTTTTTTTTCGTTAATTTGTATGTACGTACTTATAAAAGTGCCCTCAATGAACTTTAGTGTATTTTATATTTTTTATTTGTGCTATCTCCTAAAAATATTTTCACGTTTTATTCAATTTTACTGTGTACAATATGTGATAGTGCAATAATATTGCATCACTTCATGATGTGCTTAGTGGCAACACAAAATTAGTGTATTTTTAGTCATGCGATTAGCTGCTAATGCAATATTAATCCATTACTTTTAAGAGATTTTATTTAAGTGCAAAAAATAGAGCACTACAAGCATCAAATTTAAATTTGCACTAAAATTTTTGTTTTTCAATCAGTGCTTATGCAAAAGTAATGCAAGCTGCCCAGGTCTGGTATCCATCTGTTTTTGACATTCATCCATTATTCTTACACAAACAAATCGCCTGTTGTTTTTGTACTTTCTTAGTTGTTGTAGACCTGCATATACTTTATATAAATATGCTTTGGTATCTTCAATCTTTGACATACGAGCATTTTGACATACGAGCCTCCCAACAACAAAATACCATATTGTTTTTGTTGTTTGTACTTTGTTGTAGTATTAACTTTACCTGTCATGAATTTGCTTTGAATCGGCCTTGATTGTATCATTTTGTATACATACACACACACACACACACACATATATATATATATATATATATATATATATATATATATATATATATATATATATAATAACCCTGTAGTAAATAAAAATAATCGGTTGACAAAAATCACTAGCTACAAATTAATTATTTTGCAAGTGACTACAAATTAGTTTAAATCTCATGCAGATATAAACCAAACATATTGCATAGAGGCACACGTAAGAAATAAATAAAAGCAAAATAAATAAATGAAAAGAAAATAAAAAAACAAAAGAAGCATGCATGTCAAATGTTTATGTTGAAAAAAAAAATTTAAATAATTTCAATACTAATATGTATAAAGCTCAAAAAATTAGTTTAATTGAATATATTGAAAAAGGTCGAAAAATTAGATAAAAGAATTTGATAAATACATATGTATATATACATTATATATAGAGTCGGTGACAAGGGAAAATGTCACTTAATCAACTTAGATGTGGTTATTAAAAAACCAGTTTGAAGTTACTTATAAATGGGTTTGAGTTCCTATAGGGAAGGTAAAAAAAATAAATACACAAATATATTGAAGTGAAATATACCAATATAAATTTTTTTTTTGTAAAAAGAATCCAAATGATTTGTTTGTGAATTGACATAATATATGCAAGTATGTACGCAGATTTTTTATACAAAAATATAGTTTCCTCTATTTGTGTCTGGTTTTGTTGAGATATATTCAATGGATAACGAGCTGTACGATAATTTTCAAATAAACCAAATATATTATTAAATGATAGATATTTGGTCCAAATGTGATGGGGCTATATAATTTATAGATCTTACCTTATAAAATAATGAAAATAATTATAATTATCTATATCCAATTTTTAGCGAGAGTCGTTGAAAAAAGTTTTTCCAAAAAAACTTAGTTTCAACCCATTAAAGGACTATGATAGGCCATAGTTAGGGCAAAACTATATACGTGAAAGATGTTGTACTAGCAATTCTAAACAAAAATGGTTATATTAAATTTTCCGGAAAGCGTGCCAAAAGTGTTTATAGTGAAAATAGGTTATTTTTTGGGTGAAATAATAAGACTCGTAAAATTTTTTTTTTTTGGAACAATTTGAATTTATTTTGCGTGTTCCTATATTTAAATTTTTACGGCATCTTGTAATTCTTCCATGTTTTAATTATATCGCTAAAAATTTATATATCATCAAGCAATGGAATGACTTAATGAAACCTAAAACAGATTTAGAATAAAAAGAAACGTTATTAAAATAAAATAGTTAAAAAAGAACAAAACGTAGAGTTCATATTTGTTTGACATCTGTCAAGGTAGGTTGTAGGTTTATTGATACATGGATTGTATATGTCATTAAATCAATAATTGCAACCACACGAAAAACGCAAATACTATGAAAAAAGTATGTTTTGTTATGCACTAGTTCTTGTAGAATAATAAAATAATAAACAAAATATGGTAACTATATTTTTTTTAAACATTCAAATTCAAATATTGTAAAAATACCAAAAAACCAATTCGTCAAAAAATTCGAAAAGTTATTTTGTTTTGCGGCTCCTCATATATGAATATATCGAACCGAATTTTCGTTTTTTTTATCATATTTAAATATGTTTTATGTAAATTCTCGCTTACGATAACATTTTGCAGCCTGTATCTTAAAAGTTATCAACAATTTTGACATTTTGATCATTCTAAATTATGTGGCCCATAACATATTAAAGTTGATTTTTTTACTATACAATAAATCAAGAAAAATAACTATGTATATTATTTTGATATACGTCTTTTATTTTCAAACAAGTTCATAATTGGAAAATTCAAAAGTAAATTTAACCTGCAATCGTAACAAAAAAAAAAAAAAGTCAACACTGCCAATGGCTACATACACTCCGCTAATGTTGTGTCAAAAATTCTTGCTGTTACATATTTGTGACAGTTACATACGCATGTAAAAATATTGCACATCCCAAAATTCAAATGTGCCAAGTTAGTATACGGCATGTCAAAAATACACATGTATGTATGTGTCTATGATGTTATATGCGGTACACATTCCAAGATGCACTGCATGTGAGTGTCACGAAAGGTGGAAGTACTCGGCATGAAGCAAATGTAGCTTCATGATGACGTCAAAATTACGTCACAACCACATGTGTATGTGGTTTTTTACATGCCGTGTGTACTATAGGCTTTACATATATATCGCTCATTTACTCAAAGAACGTCATAACTCAAAAATGGAGTTAGTGATGCTAAATTAATCATATCGTTATTCATATTGTTTATCTTGTTTAGTCAAGTCTTGAGAGAAAAATAAAATGTTCTCTTTCGATTAAGTTGTCTGTAAATTGAAATCAAACTTATTTTTTGGAGTTATGATGTTGTTTGAGTAAATGAGCGATATGTAAATATGTACCTTTTTGCATATAGACTTTTGTTTGCTTTTGTTATTTTCTTTCTGCTTGTACATTGTTGAAATTTAATAAAAGAAAATAAATACTGTTGAAGCGTGTTCCTTCTTTGTTTCTTCTTTTATGAAGCAAAGAAGAAAATATGTATGTAGTTAAGTCAAAAGGAACTTAAAATAATATGCGAAAATAAACATTTATCATATTTTCAAAAATCGTATTTTTAGTTAAATAATTTTTTAGTCTTTTTAACGTCTCGAAAAACTTAAAAAAACAAGGATTGAAGCTGGATATTGATGTATTTAGCAGCCGATTGAAGGACGTATACGTGATAACATTGCATACATATATAAATGTTATTAAATATACATATACATATGTATACATATATAAAAAAAATTAAAAACTTTGTGCAGTTTTCAAATGGTGTAGGATATTATAGAGCCTTCTCCCGGCGACCACATTTGTCTATCTTTATTTATATTTATCACAATTTCTATGTGGTTGTAACCGGTTGCAGTGAATTGTTGATTTTATTGTAATCTGACGGAGTAAAAACATTAGTGTTTAGGGCATCCAACTGATCCACATTTGTTTTGAAGGAAGAAAATTCTTCGGATGTAGTAGGCAATGTTGATGAAGATTTTTTTGTCGGACTGTCAGTATTATGTAGAGAGGTAGAATGTTTCTGCTCTTCAGCTGAATTGAATTGCAGTTGATAATGTTGTTGATGATGTGATGGTTTTTGTTGTTGCCTAATTGAGTTTAAATATTGCTGATGTTTAATTTTGTCGTGATCAGACGGATCTTGTAAAACTTTACTTGTTACATCGCTTATACACAACGTGGCGGCAGTTAAGTCGTCATAAGTTATCTGCAATTTATTTTGCTGTTGCTGTCTTCTCTCCCTTGCCTTTTCGATGTGCTTTTTCCGTTCCTCCCTTGTCCAGTAACGTCCAGTTTTAATTTCGGATATTGTATCGTCTTCAGTTGTGGTTATGTCGTTTCGCAATCGTTCAGCATTCAGACGCGTATTGCGTTCTTTAATTACTCTATTTTTAGCTGGCCTTCGTACAATGTAGCGTGTGCCATCTGGTCGACGTTTAACCTTCCAAACCATTGCCTCTTCGTCTTTCTTAGGATTGTTTGTGATTGCTACTGCAACTGTGGTGGAAGACTTTGGCATTTTGTTGTTTAACGATAAATTATTCACCTATAACGAAAGAGATTACTCAGATAAAAAGCGGTTTTTGTAAAAATACGTATGCATATATTTTTATTGCATATTCTAAAAGTATTTACATATGTCATTACATTACATTTGTTGCAAACACAACAACTGCGCAAGTTCTGTATAGAATTTCACACAGAAGATTATCGACTCACTACTAAGCCTTTATTTTAGCATTTAGATATCCAAGTGTTTCACTTTGAATATTCTGTATTTCTTTTTAACTAAGGCTGCTTTTTTTAAACGAAAAATTTACGTGTGGAAAAGCAGTCAAAACGACTATTTAACAACTTATTTTTCTCTTTTTTGCACCAAATCTGGAACGTATGTTGAACATAAATAACTTTTATGTGTTTATCACACCAGTGATCAGAAATGAGTAGTGAAAAAGTAAGTAGAGTTGAATCATGACTTATAATTTCTCATACTTATTGCAATGTTGTCCAACTTCATATTCACTCGCAATTGTGAAGTTCTCATCGCATTTATACTTCGCAAGATTTATGACGTTGTTGATTTCGACTCTCCTTAACTCAATGTTTATAGACGATACAAAATAAGTATTGTATGGCAAAGCGAACTTCGCATACGAACATTAAAATACTCATTATGGGGCTATGTGTTTGTTCATTATGAGGTTTCTTTATACACTTTATACGTTGTAGTTGTAGTTGTACTATATGGATGAGTTGAATGAGCTGAATCAATGTAAGTAGTATAAGTATTTTTCTGAAATTATAAATCAGACTGAGGTGATGTATAAGTGTGAGTTTGGTATGAGTACGATGTCGACATCGCACTCATATTTGTTGCAACCTATACTTATTTATAAATCAATCTTATCGTGAGTGTGCGTAAATCAGGGTAGTTGAGTTTAACGATGTCTACTCATTCACTGGTTCACAGACAACAACAATCGTTGAGCAAGTTTGCAGAGCTTAAATAACTCAGTATCGGCGGCTCGAACAGGCCCCCCAGTCGTCGTCATCAAGCGCCTGTAAGTCATGTTTTAGACTTGGCAGTTTTTCTTGAAGCAAGTCTGAGTTTATGGGAGAGAGGGGAAAGAAGAAAGAAGAGGGGTACTGACTTGCTTGTACAGAAAAGTTACTTCAATTCTCTTTTGTTATTTCGTTCGCTGTATTAAAACAATAGGAAAATTTAACAAGAAACCATCTGTGTGTAAACAAACGAGCAGTTTTAAAAGAGAATTTTAGAGAACTGCTTCAAGAAAAACTGCCGAGTCTAAAACAAGACTAAGAAAACAACCTCTGGGGTGGGCAACTTGGCCTCCGTGGTTAATGAAGTGTCAAGAAGGTAAGGGAACGAAAAATCGGATCCAAGGGTAAGCCTTAACCATCCGCAGCCACACAAGGCGGGCGAAGTCTCCGATTATTTTGCCCCAAACAAAGAAAAAACGCCCTTTGAAGTAGCTAAGATGGCCGAGGAAGTAAGTGCTAACAATACCAAACACACAATGAAAAGGAGGAATCTATCAGGTGCGTAACGAATGGAAGCGGCCAAAATAAAGCAAAAAGTGAAATAAAGATATGGAACGGGATACCTCGAACGAAACTGTTTTTTATACACCCATATCTATATATTTAAGGAATTTTTCTACACCAGAAATGAGTTTGATTTAAAGAAGTTGCTATCAGAAATGTTGCATAGACTTCATTCATATTAGACCTGGTGCAGTTGTATACATTTTATTTTACCGAACCGAAGACCGAACAAATTAAATATTTTACAATAAAATGCGATGTCTTAAAAGTTTTCCTATATGCAAATTAGATGTTTCACTCTAACATACATGTTAGAGAGGAACAAATATAATTTATAAATGTGTCGGTCATCACTACCGGTCAAATGACCAGTCAATTGACTGGCACTCTTGATTTCCATGGAAAATTATTGCAAGTGTGTTAGTGAAAAAATTTCGTTTGTGTTAGTTTCAGTCAATCATTTCTTGTAGGGAGGCGTATTTTTCATTCTGAGTTTCTGTGTTCAGATGATATTAGGCGGGCTTCACCAATATCTGTACTGACTTTCATAAGGAGAGTCATACAGAGATTGATTTTACTTAATTTACAGATCTGTGGCACAAAAGATCCATTAGTTGTCGCAGTGCTGGTGTTTGGACCAGATCTTCCCCATATTCTTTTCTATTTGCTGGTGGTTACCCTACAAGAATAGTACCGGTCATTTGATCGGAAGTCATGCAATATATATTCATCATTGCGTAGAACAAAGTTTGTGTCACATTATTAGGGGCAAAATGAAAAATGTGATGGCGTATGTACATTAGATGTTCCACTCTAACATATGTATGTGCTAGAGTAGAGCAACTATAATTAATAAATAAATCCATCATCACTTCCGATCAAATGACTAGTCAATTGACTGTCAATATTGATTTCAATGTAAAATTGTTGCAATTGTGTTAGTGAAGAAATTTTGTTTGTGTTAGTTTCAGTCATTCATTTCTCGTAAGATAAGCATGTCTATATGCATTTCATTGGTGCCTTACCAAATCATAAGTAGACTTCAACCGTACATTTTTATTTTTCATTTTGCCTTATAAATATTTTTATTGTTATCCAATGGATTTCTAATGGTATAAGGGTGTAGAAAAATAAAATAGATTCATATTCAAAATTATCGATATATCATTTCGTAACTAGGAACATAGAAGCGAAACGCTATAATTTCACGAATTAATTTAAAAAATCAAGTATATTTTCAATTGAACTGAACTAATATGATTTTTAATCAGGAATAATTTAATCCGGGCTTAAGTTCAGTATTTTCAATTCTTATCGAATGAAATATTTTTATTAATTAATGTGAGTTTCTAAAGAAGAGAAGAAAAATTAAACTAGACTTTATTAGCTGGGGGAAATTCCCGATTAAAAAATTATTCCTGATTAAAAATCAAGTACCGTGAAAACTGAAAGTACACGCTTAAAGTGATCAAAATTCTACATCAATAGGCAAAAAATAAATGTCAAATAAGTAACGGTTGTTTTGTAATGGCGCGTTAAAATTGAACGTTGTGAGAGAAAACTGAAAAAATAAGCAGAAAAACCTAAAGGTAGAGGTCCATAGCTCGCTTTTTGCGCGTTATGCTTTACAGGCGTTTCATCCTCTATATACTTTGTTCGCGTTGAGTTACATGCCCTGCTTTTTATGCGCCATTTTATTTTTATTTTGATCAGCTGTGTGCGTTTGTTTATAAATACTTATAAAGAATATATTTAATTTTATGTGCAAAAAATGCCTATGAACAATTTCAAAAAAGAAAAGGTTTTGGGTACGGCCGTTGTATTTAGAACGGAATTTAAGTGGGTTTTTTGAAACCACATTTAAAAAATTAAAACTTCTGACCCTGAGCAATTTCGAACCGCGACAAAAATGTCTGCAGATGTCTTTGACTATTTATTCAGCATTTTAAAAGATAGTCTTGAGAAGAACTCGGCCAGGGCTATTCCAGCAGATTGTCGGCTGTTGTTGACTTTAATGTAAGTAAATTGAAAATTACATATAAATGTATGCACATTATTGGCTTAAGCAATAACTTTTCTAAGCAGCTATTTAATACAGATTTAGCGGAGAAGACACTAATATGCAAAATTTGTTACTGAGAAAAGTGTGGTGAGAAGTTAATTAAAATACATCACTTTAATGAAAATATTCACATATTTTATAAGTTTTTTTTACTAAGAAATTTTTTTATTGAAAAAAAAAGAAAAAAATTATCCACGGCAAAGTAATATTTATCGATAACGTAAGAAATAAAGTATTATTTAACATCTTGAGCATTCAAGAACAGCTGACTTTCTTTCATGGTGCTTGTAACGCGTACAAAAGTAGAAAGTAGACCTACTTTTTGCTTTGAACGCGCCTACGCGTTCTACGCTTTTTGCAATGTAACTTGTCACATACTATTACATTGATTCTACTTTTTTGACAGATGCATAGAAAGCGTAACGCGCAAAAAGCGAGCTATGGACCTCTACCTTAAATGTAATTTCATCAAGTTTGAGTATTTTTCAAATGTTACAAAAATTATGAGTGGAAGCGCTTTTGTTTTCTCAGATTAAGTGAACATAAAGTTATCAATTGGGGTCAATTAAGCAGAGATTTTAATTTAATTTTAAAGGTTGAACAAATGAGCGTTGTTTGAGAAAAATGTATGATGCGAATCGTTGCGCCTCAAAAGTTATATATGAATAAGTAATGCCCTCGCGTGTTGAGCTTAACGACAGCTAACACTTTTAATGCTGTTGTTTTTGTCGTTTTATGTGGTTTCACTAGAGATGTACAAATGTCATAATTTGTTACACGTGAGTCACGCATGTCACGCGTGATCGTGGTTGCATTTATATCTAATAATGATTTTAAAAAATAGCGTTTGCGATTTTAGATAACTTTCTTTTTGTTAAAAACATCTAAATTTGTATAATTCGTATCCGAATTCATCCAATGGAAAGCAATTCATCAGGAGCGTGGGTGAATAAAAAAATCAAGACTTCTTATTTCGCTTTGGCCGTAAATAAAACAAATCATGTTTATTAATTAATTAATAATTACTTTGTATTAGGATAGTAGCAGAAACACCATAAATTTTTGCAACAAGATCAATTAAAAATTATGCTATAAATCAATTTGATTCGGGGGTATTGTATACTACATTAATACAATAACTAAGTTATAAGTTATAAATGATGTTCTAGTATTTCTTATTACAAAAATTTATAAAAAGCAAAAAAGAAGTATTTTGGTGGTTTTTCAAAATTTGGACCTTTGACCTCATTATTGCACGAGTTGGCACCAACCGATCAGCCGCATTAATTTTGTCATCAAATCCTATATTTTCATCGCTACCCACATTAAAAATTTCAAAAAAGAAAGTTAAGTAACAGCAATACTGCATAAAAGAAATTGAAAAGTTTAATGTAATTTATACATTTATGTATTTCTGTTTTAAAATTTTAGATATTTACAAAAAGAAAGGTGTGTTGGAGCTGGGAAAAAGCTTGAAGAAGACTAGAGTGGTACCACCTATATTATTTTGGATTGTATATATAAATGTATATTACTTATTTCTTTATTTTCTTATAATAAAAAACAATTCAAATAACATAAAAATTATGTTTTTTTATTTCTCTAGTTTCTATGTAAACATTGACTAGTAATAAATGACCAGTTTCTATGTAAACATTGACTAGTCATAGTTTACCAATGATTATGTAATGAGTGACTGGCAAAAAAGAAGCAGAGTAAGCAGTTCAGATATGTGTTTTAATTAAGTGAAATTAATAAGTAAGAGATATAAAAAATCACACGTACACAAATGTTTTGGTAATTTTTTTCACCAATAATAAACTAACTGGTGACTGTGACCGAAGTTTCGGTGATCGTTACTAGTCATAGGACTAGTCAATTGACTAGTCAATTTACTAGTAGTCTTCTTGTAGGGCTTCTACTGTTACATTAGACAATACATTCGCAAAGAATGTATGCCGTTGTCTCGTCATCACAGCGAATAAATTTCACTTATAATAAAATTATGACAAGATGCCAAATAATAGATAATTTTGAATAGAACTTTAATTTTTTTTTAAATATATGTATGTATGGCCGAATACACACTGTGGCATTTTGTGACAAATATGGAAAAAAGTGGGAACTAGTGGCAACGTTGTCATTTCCGGTATTTTTCGTTGTGTGGCATTACCACACAAACTGTGAACAGCTGTTAGAATAAGTTGGCTGCATTGCTACCACAAAAAGAAAATGTCACAGCGTGTTGACATTTTGACATTGATAAAATACAGAAAGAACTTTAAATGTGTGCGGGTGTACAAATAAATAAATGGAAAACGAAAAATAGCAGAAGCGTGTAAGGAAAATTCAAGCGTCATGGACTCATGACATGACGACACAGTTAATTCAGCTTGTAGAAGTTCGTGAGGCTGTGTGGAATCACCTATGTAGCATTTATAGGGATATAAATGCGAAGGAGTCTGCGTTGGCAGAAATTTCGAAAGAACTGGGGCTGTCACGTTCAGAAGTGGTAGCCAAATGGAACAATGGAATTTTCTTCCTTCATGCGCACGAAAATTTTAAACCAACTTGAATCCTGCTTCCGTAAACTGGAATGCAGAGTACAATAAAATCCTTTGGTAGCGCGCATATTAAGCCCTGGTCTTTTCCACCACTTTCTTTGCTGTTTTTTAATTTTCTTAATTTTTTTCTTATTATTGATAAACACACGGTGGCACTAGCCAATTTAATAATTTTGCGATTATCCATTTGTATAAATATTAATTAACAAACAATACGAAAAACAAAGTCTCACAATGATAAAGCAAACGACACTAAATGTCATTATGTCAAAATTAGTTCGTGTTGTAGACAATGATATCGTATTGCCATTTTTTAGGGATGGGACTTTTTCCTTTTGATGGGAACGGCACTGCACACATATGCAAATGACACTATAAAATGACAACACATGAAATGCCAGAATGAAACTTGGCCTATGTCTTGTAACACATTAATTTTTGGTATAACGATGCGTCTTGAAAATTTGAAGTAATTTAAAAAGTTTTTGTAGTCCAATATATTGCAAACTTATGCTATACCCGACATAACCACAGCTGAGGCCTACGGGACTTCATAATACAATTTTCTTATGCATTTTACCAACTATCGGCTGAGAAGAAATTGGTCATGAAAATACATATCGGCGCATTTCCTCTTAAGCCACGTAGGGCCATTTTTTTTAATTGTTTTTTTTTTTACGGTAGAAAATAACATTTTGCACAAGATTGCATTCTCATCTTGACAATTTTGTATGAAAAACAAAAACTAAAGCCATTTAAAGTTGGAAATATTAAAGTCTTACCCACCAATTTTTTATTTTTGAGATAAATAAAAAATCTGGAAAGTTTCAGGCCAATCGGAGTCAGTCAGTAACTTCGGTCAAATCGACACTTTTCGTCGAGTAACTCAAAAACTATATATTCTATGCAGCACAAATGTTCCTCGAGCCACCATTATTTTAATTAAACACAGCTCTTTTTCCTGTATGCGAAAGCTCTCCCTAGATATGCAAACATGGTTTCTGTACAAAAAGCCGTTCTGAGCCGAAATTCGTTTTCGAGCCCTAAGGGGTTAACGCATGCCCATAGAGGGTTAATTTCTGAGACCGATACCAATTATTTTTACATAACCAATATTTCATTTAAAGAACTCAAAGCTCTTTCTCTGCTCCTTATAATAGCTCACTTACAGACCGTAATATGTATGTATGGAAAAAACTTGAAATTTGTCGAATTGAAGTTGTTACTTTTTCGTTGCCAGAGAGATTGGAATACCTGGGAAGCTATTATTTATTTCGATTCGAAAGAAAACATTTTAGAAAAACAATTTATAAGTAGTACGAATAATTTACTTTTCGAATCGAGGTACATAACCCCGCTTTAATTTTTTTTAAATATAATAAAATTATAAATAACTTATGCATTTTGTATCTAACTATAACTATATAACTATGGCTGTTTGTAACATCGCAAGCAAAAATAAAAGAAATTAGTGCCAACTTTTGTCATTTCCGTTATTTTTCGTTGTGTGGGATTACCACACAAACTGTTTATAGGATTTTTACACTGGCACACATTTCAGTGAAACGCATGGAAGATGTAAAAAATCTAAAACATGCGTTACATTGACAACATCTAACATCTACCATCATCTCAGTTGTCAAGAAGACAACACGTACTGCATAGGTTTTGTTAAGGAAATTATAAAAATGGATTTTGATTTAACATTAATAATTGGACTAGTTGTTTCTTTGCAAGAACAACCCCAGTTAAAGTGCAGTGCATGAAAATTATAAAAGCTTTTGCAAGAAAAAGATGAAGAGTTTTTAAAACCCAGCAGAAAATGCGAATAGTGAAATTTTGGTGGCATGTCACAATGTCCAGGGACATAATGTCCATGGACGATATGACAAAGAAAATGTGTCGTAGTGCCTATGGACATTACGACATTCCAAAAAATGTTATTATATAATCAGCCCAATCATAAACAAAAATTCCGCACGAGTTTTCTCACTTTTCCCTTTTCTCCTATCATGACTTTGTTTTTCCCCTTTTTTACCAAATGCGGGAATAAAAAACTCCCCGGGAAAAAAGCAGGTATTATGAACGCAGCTGAACTTGCTTTTTTCACTAAAAATATTTCTCTTGCAAAACAGAAGGGAGTTTGCATAAAAACATGGTTAATACTCCTTTAAAACAAAATTTATATACATAAACTTATATTTTATAGTTCTTTTAATTGTAAAAACACAAATAATTCCCAAATAAATAATTTATAAACTTTTTTTTACATATTTTTTCAAGTTGGTGAATTTTAATAATTTTTTTTGCTCTCTCACTCAAAAAAAAAGGGAGAAACAAAATGTCAACAAACAAGCAAAACAATGAGCTTCATAATGCGGTGATGCCACGTATTACCCTTTTTTTCCCAAGAAATTTATGATTGGAGGAATGTTTTCTCGAGAAAATTATTTTCCGTGAGAAATGAATTCCGAGGGAATATCCATGATTGGGCTGAATGTCAATGGACTTTATGTCACTTTTCGTCTTGTCATAGTGCCCATAAAAATTTAAAAGCAACTATTGCCTGACTTGTAAATTTTTTTTGACTACGGTTATAAATTTAAAGTATTAATGATGCAATGGAATACATACATTTTAGTGTGTAAATGATCGTGATATAATACGTCAAAGTCAGAAAATAAACAAATTTGGAGATTTAGTTAAAAACAAGAAACTGGTACAGAAGAATATTAAGCCTGCCTGTGGTTAGTCCGCAGCAAATGGAAGAAATGTTTATTAGTTTAAAAAATGAGATACTAGATCTGCCAAACAACCAACAAGATTGCCTTACCATTTTTGTGAAATATGGTAAGGAAGAAGTGGATGACAAAGGTTAGTTTCATTTGTGGCTTTTATAAATAAGAAAGTTAAAATGATGATAATGATTAATAGAAAACAAAAGTTAAATTCTGAATAAAATATTATTAATTATTGGGAAATGAAAAACCAAGGAAAAATCGGCGCCGATTTATCTTAATTCTACTTTCAAATGTAGTATTTATATCCCTTTCTCCTTGGTTTTTCATTTCCCAGTAATCAATAATATTTTATTCAGAATTTAACTTTTGTTTTCTATTAATCATTATAATTTTTTATGTACTCAAATATTTTTCAAATTGAAGTTTATTCATTTCCTTCTCAGGTCACTCCTCAAATAACTAAGGACCGTAAAATTCACCAGCTGACCGAAAAACTAGATAGAGGAGTTATCTCGCTATCAGATTTTTTTAATACCATTGTAAACGAAGAAAATCAAATTGTTGAATATGATGACATATTAGAAGAAATAGAAGGAGAGAACAAAGCGGATTTAGAAAATATTGAACAAATTGAAATCGTGTTTAGCCAGGTCACAGAAGTTGTAAAATGTATAATTTGTATTGAGGAGCCCAGAAACACAATTTTAATGTCATGTAAGCATTTTAATCTTTGTTCCACCTGTTTCCAAAATTTAAATTTCAAATCCAAAACAAATCGCCCTTGCTATGTCCATATTGTAGACAGATTGTAGAAAATAGTTTGAATATATTTCAATAAGAAATATTCAAAAACACAATATTGTGCATTGATATGAGAAAGACCGGGAAGTCAGTCCTTATTTTGTTGTGTTGCCGCATATTGTATTTTTAATAAATAAATTGTTTTTTAATAATATAAAATTTTTTTTCATTCCTAAAATTGTGGACTTACGGACACATTAAAAAGCGACATGATGTCCATAATTATAATCTCATAGTGTCCATGGACTTTAAGACAATTTCAAAAGTGCCATAATGTCCATGGACACTACGACACATTTTCTTTGTCATAACGTCCATGGACATTATGTCCATGGATTTACTAGTGACGTTGTCAATAGGAACTACTGACTAGGTGTATCCCAGCCAATGTAACATGGGTTTGTCATTGAAAATCTACCAGTAGACTTTAGTACATATGGACACATTTGAACCGAAGATTCACTAGTACATTTTAGTGACCCTAATCTACAACTTCATAATGTTAGGGCAACAAATTTAAACACATACATACATACATGTGTATTTATTTGAACATTATTGCACAGCATAATAAGAAAGAAAACCAAACTATTGACGCGTTCATTGACAATGTCACCAGAAATACACTAGAACTGTTTTCTCTAACGTTTCTCTACTCGCGCATAAAAGGAAAGATGTCGACATTTCAACTAGTGTAATTGTCGCTATAAAAAAGAGTGTTGACATAGAGACATATGGTTCTAGGCTGACTAGAGGGAAGGTACATATTTTACATATGTACAAAGATATACGTACATATGTATGTATGTCGTTTTTTTTCTTAGTTTTGACCAGCGTTGCCACTAGTGGAAAAAGAAATTACACAGCCGCAAGTCTAAAATAATGCAAAACCGAATGAAATAGTGGAAAAAAATCTAAGAAAATTTTTTTTATTTTTTTCTTAGTTGTTTTAGTATATTCAAATTTAAAACGAGATAATTTTTTAAGGCCTTATTCATAAAAAATATTTTTGCTTTATAAAAGATTTAGGAATCTCATTTCCATACAAAATTTGTTTTATTAAGCCTTAATAAGACAGAATTATTTTTTATGAATAAGGCTGTTAATATATAAAAAACGAACAATAAAATAAAAAATATAACATAAAATTGACTAATTCGCAAATATTTACTTCAACGAAGAATAATTTACCACTTTCCTCTTAACATTTTGTCAAAATTTCATAAAATATTCTTTAAACCTCCTAATTTAAACTCATTTAACTAGAAGTACTGAGCGCTACTTATACATTCCTTAGTTTCTTTTAAGCATATTTACACTAAACTATTTTACCAATTTCTTTTTATCATTTTAGGCTAAAAATTTGCACCACAATTTTAAAATCAATGCTAATAGCTGGTAACTTATTTTTGTGGTATCAGTTTTAATTAAGTTCAGTTTACTAAATAAAATATCAAATATAATATCAAAACTTTTAAATTTAGAAAGAGAATATCGCCAGCACAGTTTTTACTTTGAACATTTTTAGACCAATAAATTTCAAAAATCCAATATATCGCATAGATTAAGGACTTTATGGTCTAAAAGTGCATATTCACTCCACTCATTGTCTAATTTTTGATAATCTAGCCTAACAAATGGAAATGGATTTTTATTTCAATGATTGTGCAAGATTTGGTTCTCCTACATCAATACAATTATAAAGGTCATCATGAAAGTTGATATTTTTTAATTTGTGTAATTATTTCAATATAAAAGTTACTAAAACATTTATGCATTACATTTTGTTGTGCCTCGGAATAGTACTTTAGCAGCTACATTAATATAAATTCCACTTTGCTGTATAACAAGTTGCTCGTTTTTGTTGGTTACCAAAAATAACTCATTTTGTTTAAAAAAATCAGCTTTTATGTAATTAGGCAAAACAAATTTGCACAACTTTGATTACTTCAGCTTTTAATTTGTACGAAAGCAGGGATTCGCTTTAAAACATTGAATTAAAATTAGTTAAAAGTCTAAGAAAATATGAAAGGAATTCCAAATAATATTTTGTAGATTTTTCATCTAATGCAGAAAGCATTGATTGAGTTATTTTTGAATGATCCTCAAAAACTTCCTATCTTCAATATAATCTCGGAGTTTGCATTACGTTTATAATACGATCCAAGATTTCTTAGCAAATCTTCAAATATGATTATTATTATTTTGGAATTTATTAAAAATTTTATTAGACTTTTAATAAGGGGCCAATGTTTTGTTTATATCTTTGCAATAAAATTTATTAGAGACATGGGGATTTTCCGCAGGTATGAAGTTTCGACTGTAGAATTTTGTAGCGATTTTGTCCTTAGTCGACTTATGCTGTTGTCGCTTTGAAACATATAAATATAAATGCCGTTAAAGTCAAATAGTGCAAAATTACACAAAAAAAATATGGTGCAAAAATAGTGCAACGAATTTTAAAAGTTCAGATTTTGCACTATTACACGGAAAGTGGCAACGCTTTGAGATAAGAACATATTTTAAAGATATAGAAATATGTTGGTTTTTAGTACTGTGTATTTCTTATGGGAAGATTGTTAACATTTTCGCAAATTGATGCAAGATGTTATATGTGCGTCAGTGCAAAAAGCATAATACGCATCTGATGTAGTTGTGATTATAAGTTGGTAGCACTGCAGACACAAAAACAAAATGTTAGCGTAGTACCACTTTCATGCATTGAGTACATACAGAAATAATTTTAAATGTCTGCGGGTATAAAAATTTAAAAGTATGGACAACGAAAAAGAGGAAAAGAAAAGGACGCATGATATGACGACACAGCTTATTCAACTTGTGGAGGTTAGTGAAGCTGTATGGAATCATCTATGTAGCATTTATAAGTATAGAAATGAAATGAAATGGGCTTCATGCCCACGACATTTTTAAACCAACATAATCCTGCTTCCGTAAACTGGAATGCAGGGTACAATAGAATCCTTATAAGCCCTGATCGCATATTAAGCCCTGATCTTTTCCACCACTTTGCCGTTTTTCAGATTTTCTTAATTTTTTTCTTATTATTGATAAACATACGGTGGCACTAGCCAATTGAATAATTTTGCGATTATCCATTTGTATAAATATTAATTGACAAACAATACGAAAAACCGACTCTCACAATTGTTAAAACCACAAATATAAGGCAAAAACAAATGACTCTAAGTGTCATTATATAAAAATTAGTTCTTGACGTAGACAATGATGCCGTATTGCCATTATTTAGGGATGGGACACTTTCCTGGTCACAATGACACAACAAAATTGTGTGTTATCGAAAAACTTGAGAGGAACGGCATTTCACACATATGAAAATGAAACCACAAAATGACAACTCATGAAATGCCAGATGTAAACTCAGCCTTACAAATTTAATTATACGTATAGGAAATGCATTTATGGAGAGAAATCCAGCTTGTTAATTGAATTACAAAATAATTGACGTCGTGGTTTTAGCTGCAGTTTACTAGTTTAATACAAGCTTTTTTATATAAACTTTTCATTTAGTCCATATTTAAACTATGCAAGTCTTATTGCTAAGCTGATTAGTTTGTTAGGAAAGAGAGACGAGGGGAAAATAAACTTTACTGTTCTCCTCATCTCTCTCTCCATCAAACTAATCAGCTTAGCAATAAGACTTGCAAAGTGTAAATATGGACTTACCAACATATCTTCGGTTTATTTGATATATATTTTCTGCGTCACAACAGACCTTATTACAGTTATTGAACCGGCTCAAGAGTTTTTAGTAGAAAAAGTATTTTTATATAAACTCTCGAGTCGAAAAATAGTTTGAATTTTTTAAGTAAGCTCAAGATTGAAATACGAGAACTAAAATCTAAGCAAGTTTTTTTAAACCAATGCTTAAGGAAAATCCCTCGAATATACTGACTGAGAACAATCCAAAATAATCAGCTTTGGTTAGAAACTAATCGAAAGTAATAAAGTTTTTTTTTTTAAATGAGTTGTAGGCGCTTAGGTGGTTTAAGAAGAAAAGCGACGATATGTTGCTAGCAAAGCGCTTATACAAAATGTAACTTACCTCTTGACTGCTTACAAAATGATATTGACTTAGATTTGGAGCTGTAAATTGCGGGCAGTGTATTTGATCTTGTCGCTGTTGGTAGTAGAATGATCTTTGTTGAAGAGGATGAGGTTGCAAAGATTTTTCTAATGAAAATTTTTGATTAGATAAATGTTGTTTTAGCAACATATTTTGATGAACATTAGAATCCTTATTGTTATTAATAATTTTATCCAACACATTTGATTGCTCTTGGATGTCTACGAGGAAAAGAGAGGAAAAAATAAATATTTCAGCTGTAAATAGATAAATAGATATAATATTTTATTTTTCATAACTTTTTTTTTATCAATAAACTAGTTAATTCTCATAGAACAAACCCTATGAGATGTAGTTTTGAGCAGACTACATGCTGCATCGACGATATCTCTTCAAAAAGGAGTGTTTGTGTGTAACATAGGGTCTACACCTAACATAATATGTAAGATAAGAGCGTCAAATTCAATCGCAGAGAGAAGTATATTACGTGCAGACTCCAAATTAGTGTTATCTCAATCTGGACCACAAATAGTACCGAATCTCAAAGTTCCTACAGTGATAAGCAACAAATATATCCCTCTCATCCCCAGGCACATGTATCGATACACATTAGATTATATTAGATTAGAACAGGAGGAAGATCTGGTCCAAAGACCGGCACTACGACACCTGATAGATCTTTTGTGCCATAGATCTGTAAATTAAATTAAATCAATCTTTGTATGATTCTCCTTATGAAAGTTAGCACAGATATTGGAGAAGGTCGCCTAATATTATCTGAACATAGAAACTCAGAATGAAAAACACGCCTTCTACTGTTACATAAGACGATACACTCACAAAGAATGTGTGCCGTCGTCTCGTCATCTTCAAAGCATAAACGAAACAAGGGTGAATGAACTTGGTTACTTTTCCTCAGAGAATAGTTTAGTCCAAAGTGACCAGAACGAAAACAAGTAACAAGCCTTAAATTATTCCTGTTGAGGTTCAGGATGCCATTGTATATAAATGGCTGCATCGATAGACATTACTGTAGAGAAAGTGAAATGGGCCTGTTTGGTGAACAACTTTATGTAATCATAATTATTAATTATTGTATTTAATTTAATTATATACCTTTATATTATTTTAACTTTGATGGTCAATGTAACCACTGCTTTGAGTATTTTGCTCAACATCTTTAATGCTATATTCGCCAGCTTTACTTACATATGTATGTATATTGTATTATTTTACTGCAGTAAACCGATAGCGGTTTACAATATTTCGAACATATTTACATATGTACATACATACGCATATGTACATATATATATATATATATATGTTGCTTTATATACTTTTTTATGACTATTGAATTTTTTTGCTTACTGATTGATTTATTCTTGTTTCAATATACTTTGTACATTCTCTGAATAAACTGTGAATAAAAGTTATAAGACGATTGCGTTGCTTTATATACTTTTTTATGACTATTGAATTTTTTTGCTTACTGATTGATTCATTCTTGTTTCAATATACTTTGTACATTCTCTGAATAAACTGTGAATAAAAGTTATAAGACGATTGCGCTTTTAATTAACTCAAACTTAACATTGGTGCCGAAACCCGGGACTTCTTTTTAAAAAAATTGTCCCTTAAATATATCTCAACTGCTAAAGATTACTAAAATTTCGTATTTTACAGCTGCTTATTTCCATAATAATTAGTACGTTTGTGGTGAAATCTGTTTTTTTCGTACTGGAGACAAAAATTATATGGTGCTTGATTCGTTTTAATCCGAGTTCTGCTAGTCTTCCGTGGAGTTCAATACAAGTGCCATTTGGAAGCTGCACTTTGCTAATATTTTTCGCTCACGTAAGCTTAAGGTTCTGTCAAGAGAATTGGTGACTTCAATTTGAAACTGTATGTATGTATTAAATGAAATTATTTATGTAGAATGGCAGAAATCTATGTAATTATTGAAGAACAAAAGCCCTTGTTCAAAAAGCTCAAAGTTATGAAACTAAAGAAGGGAAAACTCGTGGTTATGCTCAAATGGTGTCTGAAAAAATCGAATCAATTACTCTGCAATTTAAGCACAAGCATGAGCAATTAGAGGGTATTGTACGAGAAAATACCTTAAACATCAACGACATTTACTATTTCGTAGAGGAAATCTTTTACCAATTTCAAGATGCTTCATTGTAATTCGAGGACAACTTTTTGATTTTCTTAATGCAACACCTACTTCAGAATCAATTGGTTTTCACTCCACATTTTCTGTTCCTCTTCGCAATCTAAGTGAAACAACTATGCATGCGGAAGCCCGTTTACCGAAAATCGATATACCAATATTTTCTGGTGATTATTTTTCCTGGATATCGTACAGAGACATGTTCATGTCGCTTGTTCATAATAATCAGTCTTTAAGCAACATCCAAAAATATTATTTTTTAAAAGGTTCGTTAATAACAATGTGATACAAAAGTTCAGAAAAAAATTGTTCAGAGATTCTAATGTATCAATTCTATTTTGTTGGAGTCCATGGATGACGAAAATACCGTTGTTTTTTTGTCAATAAAACTACACTATCTGCATGCTCACTTGGAAAGATTTCCAGCAAATTTAGGACAGATGAGTGATGAACAAGGCGAACGATTTCACCAGGAATATAGGAAAAAATAAAATCAGTATGCTTTCTTACTACTGCTGGTCTTTAAAGCGGAATACTGACAGCGAAGATTATAAAAAGCAGAGAAATACAAGTTATTTCTACATAAAAAACCAAAAAGTTAAAGCACAAAAATTTGCATAGGTCTTTTATTTTTTATCCGAAAAGAATACTTTTTTCATGCGTTTTTTGTACACTTCAACGACTGTAACTTACACATTTGTTGGTCGATTTACAAAAAAATATATCTTGGTTGAAAGATAATATTCGATCCTTTTAACCAACGAAAAGTTTAAAGAAATCCGTTGGGAAACAAAGAAGTTACAACTGTTTAAAACTGAAAATCTAAGAAAACCCGTTTTTCACTACATTTACCGTTATAAAGTGACCTAAAAAAAGCAACGGTATTTTCGTCATCCATGGACTCCAACAAAACAGAATTGGTGCATTAGAACCCCTGAATATTTTTGGTGTATCACAGTGTAATTATTATAAGTACCCCTTTGGACATGGTTAATGAATATCCAGCTTCGGAGACTAGTTATATCTTAGCATGGAATGCTCTAAATAACCGTTACCACAATAAAAGAAAGATTGTAGATACACTTTTCGAAAAGCTCTTCTCGATTCCGCCATCTAATGGTTCATCTGAAAGCATCCAACTAATTGCGTTGCATTACTTAATACTTTAGAAGTTTATACCGTGGAATGGGATGCTATACTTATTTGTGTAACCGTTATTAAACTTGATAAGCAAACTCGAAAAGAGTGGGAGCAGTCACTTCGTGGTTATACAGAAATTCCTCCAATAAGTGAAATGTATAATTTTTTGGAAACAACTTTTCGAACTTTAGAAACAATTGATGAAACTCCTCAACACAAGTTTGTGACATCATCTTCAAGAATGATGTCTTCTTTCCAAAACAAAACACGCAATAGTATTCGAAGTAACGTACATCTTACTACTAATGATAATGATAGCAATTCTCCATGTTGTGAAAAGCGTCATCTTTTGGTTAAATGTTTCAAATTTGCAGCTATGACAACTGATACCAAATTTAAGTTTATGAATGACAGAAAAATATGTCGTAATTGTGTAACCGTGGGTCATCTTAGTTACTCTTGTCCTTCATCATCACGTTGCCAAATCTGCCAACTTAACCATCATACTACGCTTCACGCCATGTTCGCAAATAATAATTCCGAACCCCAAGTATCAAATGCTCAGTCCATTACTCAATCTGAAATAAGCTTAGACTCTTCAACTTTTAATTCTCATGAAGCGGCTAATCTCGCATGCAACTGCGGCACAATCAATAAACAAAATATGCCACAAGTTCTTCTCGCCACTATTCAAGTTGTACTTAAAACACTACATGGTATTTTTAATCTTCGTGCTATTCTTGACCAATGTGCTCAAGCTACACTTATTACACGCAAAACGGCTGAAATATTAAAACTGCAAATGAAAAAAACGTATGCTCAAATTAGTGGTCGTGGAAATCAATCATATGTAGTTCGAAAATATGTTCAGTTTTCCCTTTTTTTTTCTAAATTTGAGACTGCTTTTAAACTGAATTGTAAGGCATTTGTTTTCCCACAAATCACCTCATATCAGCCGTTGCCTATTGATAAAGATACTTTACCTGATCTAAAAAATTTTGTTTTGGCCGATCCGTATTTTTCGAAAGCTGGTAAGATAGACTTGTTACTCGGTGGTGACGTTTATGGAAATTTTGATTTACCTCAACAACAAAAATTCGATAAAAGTATATTTTTGCAACTTACACACTTTGGGTGGATAGTGTCTGGCCCTACTAATACTATTTCATATTATAATTACGTAAACATTAACATTTGTTCATTGGACTAGGAACTGCGTGCCTTTTGGGAGCAAGAAGAATTAATAGAAAAGCGAGACTTCACCGAGGAAGAGGAATTGTGTGAGAAGCACTTTAAAGTACCACCACTCGAGATTCAAATGGTCGGTATACCGTTTCGTTGCCGTTTAAATCCATACTTAGAGGCAAACCTCTACCCGATTTTTATCATACCGACTATAGTGTACTTTCCCGGTTAAAAAGTGTTGAGGCAAAATGTGCCACCAAGCCAACTTTTGGAAAACTTTACAGAGACTTTATGGATGAATATGAATCTTGGGCATATGAAAAGTATTGGTGTATATCCAGGTGATCTGGAAGGTAATTGTTTTTTTTTAACCTCATTATGGAGTGCTAAAAGAGAAAAGCTCTACAACTAAATTACGAGTAGTATTCGATGGTAGTTGTAAACGAGGCACTCAGTCGTCCCTAAATGAGGAATTAGCTTGTGGTCCTGCACTCCAAAATGACCTTCCAACTATTATTAAACGATGGAGACGGTTTAAAATCGGTTTTAGGGCAGATTTAGAGATGATTCGGCAAATCTTAGTGGTAGATGAACAACAAAAGTACCAACAAATTTTATGGAGAAATTATGAAACAAATAAAATACAAATTTATAAATTAGCAACTGTTACCTATGGCACAAGTCCAGCTCCTTTTCTCTCTATTAGGGTCCTACAACAGCTTTAGATCTTCATACACAACTGTGTAAAATCAGCCAAATTTAATTTGAGAAATTGGACCACAAATTCAAGTGAGCTCTTGTAAGACTGAAAATATCGTAAAGGCTCTTGGACTCGAACGGAATACAACTGATGACTCTTCTTCTTCTCTTTTAAAATTAATTTTGAAAGTTATAATTTTGTTGTTACAAAACGAAGTTTGCTATCAGACGCCGCAAAGCTTTACGACCCTCTTGGTTGGTTAGCACCTACTACAATTTTGGCAAAAATTTAATTTCAAAACCTATGGCTTTTATGACTGGATTGAGATGATAATCTCCCTAATAATATTAGCACTAAATGGTTAGAATATCGAAAAAATCTTAAATATCTTGAAGAAATAAAAATTCCGAGATGGATTGGGCTTAAGGAAAAGTCTACGCTTGAAATTCACGCATTTTGTGACTCATCTAAGCTAGCTTATGCCGCGGTGGTTTACGCAAAATCTATTTCTGAAAATGGCACTGCACAAATACATTTGCTACAGTCTAAGACTAAAGTTGGCCCCTTAAAACGTTTAACAATACCCAGAATGGAGATCTGTGGTGCAAGTCTATTAGTTGATTTAATTGAATGAATTACATCGTCACTTGATAGAGAAATGGCGAAAATCTTGTTCTGGACGGATAGTACAACGGTACTTATGTGGGGAACATGGTTCAGCGTAAGTCGACCACCTCACAATGGCGATATATTTCGTCAAGCGATAATCCAGTTGATTGCGCTTCATGTGGCATTTCCTCGTACGAATTGGTTCGACATGACCTTTGGTAGAACGGGCTAAAATGGCTTAAAGAAATGCCATCAAAATGGCCAAAACAACCTGACTTAACTTTCAAAGATATCGTTGAAATTCCTCTTACCAACGCACTTTCTATTTAAGTGCAAGTAAGAGAGTATCCTGCGTTATTAAATAGATTCTCTTCTTTGAGCGAACTTGTCCGTGTTACGGCATACATAATTCGCTTTAAAAATAAATTACAAACAAATAGCTTCAGCAGTATGACGGGAGGTCTAACTACTTATGCACTTAATTATGCCCGATTAGCGCTCATTAAAAGAAGTTTTCAAGATATTGATTTTCTAGATGAAATCATTGAGTTACAAAGGAAAGGCCAAATATTAACGAATTCCGCTCTTGCAAGATTGGCCCCATTTTTTAGATGCTTCTAAAATACTAAAAGTTGGTGGCATAATTCAGAACTCAGAATTATCATTTGGTTTTAAACACTCCGTATTGCTAAAATACAAAATTCATTATCGTATCTAATTTTTTTGGATGCACATTTTAAGACACTTCATGGAGGCCTTAATCAAATGCAGTCTTATGTTCAGCGAGAATACTGGATTTTAAATAGTCAAAATATAGCTAAGGTGGTATTAAGAAAATGTACAACGTGCTTTAAGTATACTGCACAATCTGCTCAGCAACTGATGGGAAATCTTCCCAGCGTTCGATTGAAGCCTGCTCGCCCCTTTAAGCATAGTGGTGTTGATTATGCTGGGCCAATAACAATAAAACAATCACCAGCTCGAAATGCAATCGCAACAAAAGGATATATATGTTTGTTTGTCTGTATGGTAACGAAAGCTGTGCATTGGGAGGCAGTCACTAGTCTTTCAAGCGAGGCTTTTATAGCTGCATATCGCCGTTTCGTTGCTCGACGTGGTATTTGCACATACCTTTATTCGGATTGTGGAACGAACTTTGTGGGGGCAAATAAGGAGATTCAAATACTATACAACCGAAGTCATCCATTCCTGAAGGTATGATTGAGGTACTCGCTTCCCGTGGTACCACATGGCACTTTATAGCGCCAGCCTCACCAAATTTCGGTGGCCTCTGGGAGGCAGGAACTAAATCCACAAAACATCATTTAAAACGCATCATGCTCAATCGGATACTAACATATGAAGAACTAATTACTCTATTGGCGCAAATTGAGAGTTGTCTTAACTCAAGGCCGCTATGCCCACTCAGTTCTGATCCATCTGACTGCAATGCTCTGACGCCATCACATTTTCTAATTGGTGAACCAACACTTTCTGTTCCTGATGAAGATTTGCTTGAATTAAACATCGACCGCTTAAATAGATGGAAAGTTGTTGAAAAACTCAAGCAAAATTTTTGGCGCCGTTGAGCCGATGAATGGCTGTGTCGTCTCCAAGCCAGGCCTGAATGACTAAAACTAAACCAAAGTGCTGAAATTAAAGATTTGGTCTTGGTAGTTGATGAAAAATGTAGTCCAGGTGATTGGCCTCTGGCACATATTCAAGAGGTTTCTCCTGGAAATGACGGATGTGTTCGAGTGGCCAGCTTGTTTTCTAACGGCAAAACGTTCAAGCGTTCCATTTCTAAACTTGTTTTTTTGCCAACAAATGACTGCCTAGATGCTGAGGAAAATATTTCTACACCCAATCCTGATGATGCATCACTCTTGGTTTAAGTACTGTCGTCCTTTGTGGGGGAGGATGTTGGTGAACAACTTTATGTAATCATAATTATTAATTATTGTATTTAATTTACTTATATACCTTTATATTATCTTAACTTTGATGATCAATGTAACCACTGTTTTGAGTATTTTGCTTAACATCTTTTATGCTATATTCGCCAGCTTTACTTACATATGTATGTATATTGTATTATTTTACTGCAGTAAACCGATAGCGGTTTACAATATTTCGAACATATTTACATATGTACATACATACGCATATGCACTTATGTACATATATATATATATGTTGCTTTATATACTTTTTTTATGACTATTGAATTCTTTTGCTTACTGATTGATTCATTCTTGTTTCAATATACTTTGTAAATTCTCTGAATAAACTGTGAATAAAAGTTATAAGACGATTGCGATTTTAATTAACCCAAACTTAACAGGGCCCTTAAAAGCTTCCATCCGTTCAAATCTCCAGGTCCAGATAGTATGATTCCTGCGGATCTACAACATAACGCAGAAGTATTAATAACATTGTTATTTGCAATATATAAGGCCCGCATCGTATGGTCATATATTCCAATGGCATGGACTAAATGTGATGTTATCTTTATCCCCAAAGGAGGGAAGGCATCACATACCAAAGCGAAATATTTTATATCCATAAGTTTAACTTCCTTCCTTCTAAAAACCCTTGAGAGTGATGGATGTTCATATTGAAGCAATCATAGATATATCTCTACTCTCAGCCTCTTAACACGCATATATCAAGGGTAAGTCGGTTGAGACCGCCTTACATTCGCTTATATCATACATAGAGAAGTCACTCGAGCATAAAAACTATACCATGGTAGCCTTCATGGATATTGAAGGTGCCTTTAATAATATTGATCCGACGGCAATCATTCAGTCTCTTAGAGAGCAGCTCAATGAAAATTTGTTACTACGTAGAATCATCATTCCCACCATAGGAACAGCTACCATAATCAGGCAGGCCAACAGAGGTAAACCTCAGGATAGTGCGCTATGTGGAATGCGACTGTCAACAATCTGCTAAAAAAAATTGCAATCCATGAATATTAAAACAGTTGCATACGCAGATGATGTAGCGATAAGGGGAATAAGTCCTAAGGGAGTCGGTTAGATATCAGAAATGGTTACAAAACCTATATTATTTTATGGAATTTCAGTCTGGTGGGTTGGCTTCTAGTGGACTTAACGGCTAGAAAGCTAGCACTACGTGCCGCCATCAGACTTAATGCAATAGGCGCATGGAACCACCGACATTGGACTCATGCAAACATTTTACATACAGTAGATAACATACCGGATCTTATTGACTACTGCACTCCGAAACCCTGCTTCAATAGGAATTTTCAAATTTCATTGACAGAAGGGGTTTTCCCACTGAACGGAGCCGTACAGGTTTTCACGGATGTTTCAAAAAAGGGGGACAGACGTTTATATTCCGGAATACGAACTTTGAATGTCCTTCAGACTCCCTGTATATTACAGGCAGAGTTACCTGCCATTAAAAGAGCGATACACTGGCTAAGGTTCTATGGGATTTCAAATAGAGATATCCATATTATAACTGACAGCTAATCTGCAGTTAAGTTGCTCATAGGTGTGTAACATCTTTTTTTGCCAAGAATATCGCAAAGCCCTGGATAGACTCGCGCAGCACTCAAATACCTTATTAAACTGGGTGCGTTGACACGGATGACCTGAAAAAGAGGGGAATCCTACTAAGAGAAGTCGATATTGGCAATCTCTGTGGTCTCCCACTCTCATCCTGCTTGAGACGTTTCGATGTTACTATTCTTCCTCAAGACAGATGGCGCAATGAGCCCACCTGTGCAATAGCGAGAATCTTCTGGCCTCGCCTAAAACCCCTTAGAACGAAAAATCTCATGAACTTTAATAGGAAGCACTTGAGGAACCTCGTGGCCACGTTGACCGCTCAATGTGCCTTCGGAACGTATGCTAAACGTATGGGTTCCCCGTACAATGACTACTGCTACAGTTGCAATGGCGAAGAAGAAGTTGCCGCTCTGGAGGATCTCCGTCTGCACCTCCTTGGCAGCTCAAAACTTGAGCCTTTATATTAGGAACAGTGGCTGGTATAGCCGCTGACTCTCCCTTCCCTACACAATTTTTGACCCACTAGCAACTCCTCTAAAATAACTATTATCTATTACTATTATTAGTATTATTTTTATCATTATTATTATTATTATATATATATATATATATATATATATATATATATATATATATATATATATATTTATTTATTATTATTATAATTCTACCCTTCTCACCCTCTTCCCTTTCTCTGATTATATATATCTACTTTTTGACTTACAGGTAGCACAAAGGGATCATTGTAATGGACTCAAGTTAGCTGGACTCTAATTTTCCACTTTTCCTTGCCAGCAGCCTGCTAACCTAACCTAGGGTTGCCATTTTCATTTTGAGAAAAAGAGGACGACAACCATAAAAAAAATGAGGACATTTGGCCCAAAAACGAGGACAATAGTTTTATAAATATGTAAATAAATAAAAAAAATATGTGTACTAATAAAAATAAATATTGGAGAAAACATTTTATTATTTTAATGTAATTTTACTACAAGATATGATTTTTTTATAGGTTTGCTTATTGTTTGTTTGCTTTTGTTGTACCATCAGCTACTTGATGGTTGCAGTCGTACAATATTTACAAAAGAACATGAAAATTTCCTGAGTTGATTTTGGTTGTTTTTGTAAAAGTGTTAACACCTTCAATAAATACCATTAATGCTGCCATAATTTACTTTAAAATGCACCTCTGGTGTGATAAGAATGCATAAGTTTCTAAAATGGTTTAGAAAATAAACATTTACCGCTTGTCAAATTTTCTATACGTATTCTTTCCTACTCGTTACATTATGTCTTTACATGATAAGATTTTGTCCATTCTACAGCATTTTTTGACATGTCGTAATACATTGTATTGTCATGTAAAGACACCTTAACGTTATTTCTTCTTAACATCGAACCATTAACTAATTACATTAACCGAAGAAATAATAAAGGTATTCACGTCAACTCGTGCAACTATGCAAAATGCATAATTGCACTTTCTGACGTGAGCAAACCATTTTGTTTAGTTGTATATAAAGTCAAACACAATATGCATATACATACATGTATATGTATGTATATGATTATGTAATTAATTTAGTAATAAAAGTATCAATGTTAATAATAATGGTATTCTTGAACCAAATTCTAATAACACGTACATTCATACGAGTATGTATGTATTTGAATCATACGTTTTTTTTAAATAACAAATTTATATATTTGCTATCCTGAAATTGAATTTGAAAATAAATTGATAATTTCTATATTTTCACTAGTTAAAAATTTTTACAATTTTATGAATTTTATGATTAATTTATTTATATGGAACAAATTTCCAACTTGTTTTTTAATTTAAAAGAAAAACATATGCATAAACAGGTTGTAATTTTGTGTATAGTTGATTTTATTAGTACTTTTTGTAATTTTTTTTTTGATTGGCAATGACATAAAAAGTTGCACAACTTTGCAAAATTTACTCTGATAATCTTGCACTTACTCAGACCCTGACAATTTTGCATCATTTGTGCAAAATAATTTTCTATGTGGTTGTTGTCATATTTTTTGAAAATTTTGCAGTTTTGCTTTTCCGAAATAGTGCAACTTTTGAAGTGAATACCTTTAATATTGCATGTACAGATTCATGGCAAGATGCATGGAAAATTTAAAACAATTAACTTAATAAAATTTTATGAAGTGTGTGATATTTAAGCTACGTATTAAATATTTACCCATTACAGCCATTTTATGAGCACCGTTAATATTTTTTTGTTGAAACGTTCCGGCCTTTGGACTAGTAATTTTAGATTTGTCTTTTGGTGAGTGTGGTTTTTGTTGGACGGATGTTTTTTGATGCAGCTGTTGAATTCCAAGCCCATCGTCTATATTGCCATTTGCGCACGGGTTAATTGTATAATTTGTAAAACTACGAATTTGATCGGTTCGAGTTTTTGGATTCAACATTAATGTAAGAGGAGAAACGCTGTTATTGGACCCTCCAGTATTGTAAGCACTGGATGAATTATCCTGATCTTCAAGCTGGCAGCTATCAGGCAACGCAATATTTGCTACCAGACAGTCAACAGATTCATTTGTAAGTGTAGTTACGGCACTGCGTACTGTGGCTGCTGCGCTTTTGTTTAAAAATCCTGTCGAACGTCCCCCTCCGCTAGTACTACGTACAGATTGTCGAGGAGCAGTTGTAGCACAAATTTCCTGTAGTGGTTTTATACCCAGCCATTGCGCAACACGCTGCTTTTGATGTAAATGTTGTAAAGCATCTTTAATTGTGGAAGATGAACAAGACGGCATAGCGGTTACATAAACGGAACTATCATAAGGCGAACAATAAAATGGTTCTGAGTCCGGATCTTCAGGAATGGTTTCATAAATATGTTCAGTTTCATACTCAATATGTGATATATCGCCAGTGGACATCTCTGTTTTAGATGGATTAAACTTAGACTTTCCACATTTTATGTTAGACGAACTAGTTGACCATTTTCTGTCATTTTTTGAATGTTTATCCTTTTGAAAAGTACATTTGACAGTATGGCTTTGATACGCAGGATTGGAAAGGGCGGTAGAGGTTGTGGTATTTATGGTATATTTTTCTTTTGGCTTTTCGTCCGGTTGCTGCACGAGTTCTTGATCTTGATTGACTACTTGCGACATTAAGGCTTTATCAAGTTCAACTGTGGCATTAATACAGCAACCATTATCATTATTTATCAGACAGTTCATATAAGTCATATTATTTTCCCCATAAAAATCATCATCGTCATCATCATCGTCTTCTTCGTCCTCCACTACGAGAACTTCATCTTCATCCCCGTTTGTAGAAGGATCATTAAAGTCGTCTTCATCCTGGTGATATGGAGAAAATATATATTTTAATATTTTAAAGATAACTTTCTATTTTTTCTTACAGCGTATAAATATCGGCTAATTAGCAATGTTACAGCGTTGTTGTTTTCTGCTATGAGTGTTTCCGTTTCGGGGCGAGTTTTAATATCTTTTCCATTTATTTGTAATATTTGATCGCCTTGTCTGAGACGTCCGTCTCGCCCCGCAACACTATCGGGATGTATATCACTTATATACACTTCAGTAACAACTGTTTCTGGATATAAATCTTTGCTCCCTCCACCATCTGCATAATCATCGGCATTGCTGTAGCACACAGTTATGCCCAATCGTTCGTTGCTATCTGACTTCCTCAAAGTTATTTCCTAAATAATATGACAACAATTTAATACACTTAAGATAGCTTAAAACAAAGTCTAGTAATGTTATGCAATAATAGATAAAGAAGTATTCATATTAATTAGTTAGAATATTTGGACTGTTCTGTAATCCGAATCGTTTGTAAAAACGAGACATTTTCAAAAACGAATAAATGGCTATTAGTTTTCGATTTGGGAACATTCCAGATCAGGTTAGGTAAGCTAAGATTTCGAAGAGCAACGCCTAAGCGCTTCCACTCGCAGACCTATAAGTGCATTGTGAAACTCTTCTCTCTCCCCTCTTACCTGACTCGGTGCGACTCAGTATACACATTACGTGCCATTGAGCCCCTGATATATATGAATGTCGAACCCGCTGATATACTTGAGTTTACACTCCCTGAAACCGCTACCCAGCAACAAATTTTAGAAAAGGTAATTGAGTTTGGAATTAAGTATTTTTGGTAGAAGAACTTCCCAACTGGACTACCAGCTTAATTTTAACAAGACGTGAGACTAAAATAATCAATTCTTGAGAACTGGTTATTTTGTTTGCTGTCGGAAATATATATTCATTTTAACCAGCTATATTTAAATTTCTTTTTTATAAATGAAATTGATCATTTAGTATTTATTTCTTTTATGGTTTTGTGTAATTTGTTTTGTAGGCCAGTTGGAAAATTTTGTATGCAAGTGAATAAATTTGGCAGTCACAAAAATAAGACATTATATAGCAAGTAGTTCTTAGGCTAATGTATAAGTTTTTGCTGAGCCTCGGATGAAACATAGCGTGTTCCACTATTTCAGTCTCCCCTTCGCTCTCATATAGCCTGAAAAAATGCGTGATACCGCCTGCCAGACTATTTAAAATTAACTTTGGTGTTATTTGTTCCTTAAATATTATTAAATATATGTAATTTGACAACATAAGACTAGGCGATACGAACTTTAAGCTAATCAAAGCATAAACATTGAAACAAATAACGCTCGAACTAAAGCTTAAACTAATATATAATAATATAATATAATATAATACAAATTCCTAGAAATATTTTAACTCAAAATCAAATTGTAAAATAAAAATGCAAATGTATATACAAGTACTAACACGTAAAGTGAGACACATAGAAAATTCCGATGTTTGGAATCCAAATTTAAGGTCTTGGTTAAAATTTAAAACTTCCATTAAATATGTTTTATTTTATTAAAGAAATATAAAGTCAAACCAAAAAGAATCCCAAGAATTCAATAAAAACAACATAAAACTAGGCATTTTATATTTTAACTGCTTAAAGCAAAGCTCACACTCAAAGTGGGACACTACATCAAAAGCATTTGCCCGTCGCGTAGCCGCCATTTTTTGAATCCTGCCCCAATATGCTCTATAAGATTCAATTGTGGTGAAGGGAGAGGTGTTTCCATTAGTTTTGGGCCATTATGAAGTAGCCAATTTCGTGTATAACAATCGGCTATCGGCTTAGGCATAGCTGCTAGTGCTAACTCTATTTTAGTAATAATTTTATATTATTGCTAAAAACATTAATTAAATTAAATAAAGAAATACAAATTGTATGATATTAAGTAAATACTAATCTTAAGGTAACATGAGAAAGCAGCGCTTTGTTGTTATGGTGTTGCAGAATCATCTGCGAAAAAAACTAATTCGCCCTATTGACATCTGAGAGGCGCTGCAATACTGATATAAAAAAAAAGGTGAAAAAAGCAGATGTGAAAAAAATGAAGCTTTCCTCTATATCTTTCTGCAACACCTGTTTCTATATCGAAATCTCCATGCTAAAGAAGGTAGCACCTAGTAATATTAGTGAGCATTCACTGCCTGAGTACTACTTCTATGTAAACAAATTTAACAATATTAATAAATTTAGTTTTTTGCTTACCTCGATATCTATTTCTGGTGCCAAACTTTGCTCAAATAAATTATGTTCATGTTCTATGAGCCGTTCCGTGTCTTTTTGCATATTACGCAGATGTTCATGCACATAAAATGCTATATCCTCAGTCTGTGTTGATTTTGATATACAATATTCTTGAAGACTGGAGCTTGGCAGGTGAAGATTGACTATCATGTCTGAATGTAACGTTGTTGGTGACGAATTATCATCAGTATTATTTTCCAAAAAGGGAGCAGCACTGTGAAGAATTTTTAAATAACACAGTTTCTTGCCAATTTCTATGTCATCATAGTCTATACTCCTGCTTGGATTCCAACAAGTCTGACGCTTTAATTCCAGCACTATATTTTCAGTCTCTTCATTTAAAAGCGTACTTAAAACAGTATTTTGCTGCTGTTGTGGCAGTTGACCAACATCAATATCATTTATCTAAGAAATTTTTTTCATTAATTTACATGTCAAAATATATTTATAATCAAGACCCAACTAACTTAAGCAAGCAATCGAATACATATTAACCGATCTAAAATATACTTAAAGTGGTGTACAAACTATCGAACTTGAAAGACAGTCAAAAATTTATCAGGTTTGATACCCAAATCGTCATTCAAAGAAAAAAATGGACAAACAAGAATATGGAAAATAAGAAAATTGGATGTGATTTATTGACAACACATTTTTATAGTTTTTTAATTTTTTGTTAACATTTAACAAATTCTCGTACGATATTGTCTTAATATCTCACACAACCTTACATTCCACAAAACATATATCAATTCATCAAATATTATTTTCGGAATCCAAATTGTGCAGTTTATGCTACAAAAAGTAACTCTTGACTGCCACTTTTTGGTACTCACTATCAGTCAAAATCCAATATGGCCGCTGACTGTCACTCAACCGCAGAAATTTCTGTGATTAACTGTTGACTGACGAAATTTGTATTTACACTATCGATCAAGCCAAAATTTTGAGCAAACCTGTCACTCATATTTTATAGTGTGAACTCCACTAAAGAGCTCGACTGGTCAAATTATAGATATTTGACCAGATTCTATGTAAACATCGACTATTTATAGTTGACCAATGTTTATGTAATCAATGAATGACAAAAAGACGCAGAGTAAGCCCTTCATATGCATAAACAATTTATTAACTTTTAACTTTTTGCGTAATCCATGTGGATTCCATGTGCCTGGGCCTTAAATAATTTCTATTTGACTTTAAATCATTGATGCGCGTTTCTTTGCTATTAAAATACATTATGATGCTTTTCATAGCGATATTCATAATTTTAATGGTAGGGAAGGAGAGAAATTTTAAATAAAAATACAAATATTTTAAAAAATAAATAGTGGATCAGTGGACCATACCAAAATAAAGTTTGAAAAAGTTTTTTACAATTGACTGTTTGCTTAGAAAATGTTTTATTTTCAATTAATATTTGAACTGTGTGGATTTGAGTTTGGTGAGTAGCTCGCAATCTCAATACATTGACAGTTCACCAATACATTCACAGTGCCCACCAATGCTTTAAATCATTGATGCGCGTTTCTTTGCAAAATGTGGTGAGAACATTCACACCATTGTTGCCATTTTAGCATTTTCACTGCCAGATCTGGCATTTTCATTAGTTAAAAAGCATTCAACTTTCAAAAAATTCTGCTAGATGCTTTCTGGCAGAATTTGTTGAAAATAAAAAATTGTAATTTGTTAAAAAAATTCTTCTGTATAGAGAATTTTTCTCATAAATGTACATGCATTACAAGCTAAAGGTTCCCTGATAATCTGCACTACCAACAGTGAAATGCGCATAGGATCCAGCTAACCTCTCAATAATCAATTTCAATGTATTTACAATTAAAAAAATATTTTACTGAATAAGTAAAATAATATTTTGGAATTATAGTGCGTAAAAAATTTTTAAACGTAATTGTAACATTTCCAAAAAAACACCAATTATTAACTATTTTATTACCCTCTTTAATTTAGTCGTCGATGAGACAGTGACGAATGCGCATGACGCGGATGCTTACACATTTTTTTAAAGAATATTTATCCAGCAAACACACGTGTTGCCTTTCAAATTTATGATATGTGAAAAATATTTTATTAAAAATAACGCATTTGGTAACATACAATGCCTTTTATGTTATCAAACATTTAAGGAAAAAAAGGAATATATCGTTAAGACATTATGATGCTTTTCATACCGATATTTATATTTCTAATAGGAAATGTCAAACACCATGCAAAACTGAATGTTCGTTACGTGTTTGAGGATAAAGGCTCAGTTAGCCGACTGTAATGGCATGTAACTGTGATGATCGTAAATGATAAGCAAGAATACTTAAATATATACTTAGGTAGAGTGACATAACTTCTTGCTAACCTGATTAGAAAAATGAAAAAACGGATAAACAGAAAATGAATAGTGATACTTACAAATGTGTTTGCCAAAGGTAAATCAATAACTGTATACACAATATTTCTCATATTCCATTTCATTGAAAATTTGCGTTAAATAGCTGATGTTAATAACAATCTCTACCCCATTAGATAGACTTGGGTGCTGATGAAGTGCGTTGCTGCACAGAAAATATCGGTATTTCCCCCCAGCTTATAGTCTAATTTAATTTTTTTTCTCTTCTTTAGAAACTCACATTAATTAATAAAAATATTTCATTCAATAAGAATTGAAATTACTGAACTTAAGCCCGACTAAGAAATTATTTCTGATTAAAATTCACTAAAGTTCAACTAAACATTTAAAATTTTATTTACATATATTTGCAGTTACTTTTTACGTTATGTGTTTTATGTTGAACATTTTATGTCTCTTTAAAATACATCTTAAAAACTTAAAAGTAAATTGGAATAAAAGATAAAATATGTAACTCAATGTTTATACTCTATTATCATTAATTGTAATTACATACATATGTACATTTATTAAAGTCACTCTTTATATATTACCAATGTTACCAGATTTCAATAAAAATATTTTTTTTAAATTTCTTTATTTAGAAGTATTAAAAATACTTTGACAAAACCGAAATAATTAAATATTTACATTATATAAAACAAAATTTACACATTTCTTTCTGAATATAATGTCATTTCTTTCATTTTTCATATTATTTGGCAAATCATTAAATAACTTCAATCCTTTGTAGAATAGAGATCGTTATTCCTGAAGATGTTGGAAAATCCCAACGAAACGTCGGATACATTAAAAATGAAATAAAAAACGTATTTTATTTACATTTGAAAGAAATTGAATGACCTTGAAAACCTGAATAGATACAATATCTATTAAACAACCACATACAAACAACATACAAATTACATATTTTTTACTTTATTTTGACTTCCTAAAGGCTGGTACTCTGTTCAAAGTTGTGAAAAATTTTCAGCACCATTGATTATTTCGCGTGAAAAATTTGACATGTACTAAATGTAGCCCAACTCGCGGTTTTGTTTATAAATTTCTTGCTTTTATTGCTTGAAAGTATGCAACATTGGAAAAATTCCGTGCGAAAAAAGCACTGCTCATGTTGTTTCGCAGCTAAACTAAAACGATGCCAGACTAATTTTGCATGGAAAGACATGATTTTACGTGTTTTTCACAACAAGAACAGAGTACTACTTTTGCGAATTTATTTCGCAAATATTTCACACCAAATAGTTTTATATGTAGTTTGACAGCATTTCGCACGAAATTGTGAACAGAGTACCAGGCTTAAGGTGGAAAACAGAGGTAGGAAAAATTTGAACCCCATAGTTTTTTTTTTGACAGGAATTTTATATTTCATAAAAAATACTGATACTTTACGTACAAGTATACTTGATAATATGTTTTTTTAAACTAAAAGCTATGATTTTCTGGAGTATTTCACCTGATGCTGGTCTCTTGCAAGTGTCGTTTTTCCATGCTGGAAATATCCTGATGGAAACTTTCGCCGTGTTCGTCGCTGACGGCTCCTAGGTTCTCGGGAAAGAAATCGAGGTGGGAGTGTAGAAAGTGTATTTTGAGTGACATATTACAACCCAATGCTTGATACGTCGAAAGTAGTTATCCTATCAGATCTTTGTAGTTACTTGCTTTGTGGTTGCCCAAAAAATTTTGGGCGACATTTTTAAAACTTTTCCAAGCAGATTTCTCTAACAAATTTAACCTTTATTCGAATTTGTTATCCTTTAACAATTCCTTGATCTGAGGTCCGACGAAAATTCCTTTCTTTATTTTTGCGTCACTAACTTTAGGAAACTTTTCTCTCAAGTACGTAAAAACTGAGCTGTTCGTCGCTGACTTTTGAAAGTTAGTTCACCACATACGTAGCAAAAAGAATTATGATGATTGATGCACTTCCTTTGCATGTTGAGAAAATAACAACGTTTTGCTAAACTCAAAATATTACTCTTTTTTAAATGAAAACTTGATGCAATTAAACAGTACGTACAGTAGTATTAACGGAAAATAAGGTAAAATCATAGCTGGGTGTCACAACAAATCTGTGCGTGACAGAAACAAATTAGTTTGTGTTTTGCAAAGTAAAGTAATAATTAGCATACAGAATCCATGTGGCAAAAACATTTTTGATCAGTGTTATTTGAGTTAGGGCCTTTCTAATTGTGACCAACGATACACTCTGACAGTGCTACCCTGTTTTGAAAAGTAAGATGGTAACTTATACCAACAAAGTACATGTGGTTATTGCTGTTGTAATATTTATTGTAGTATAAGGGTACCGATTGATTTGAAGTTTTTTATTTAGCTTTTATTTATTTAATTGTTTCAGTCTAGCCTTGCTACAGACTATAACCGTCATGTCGGTTACCGGTACTTGTGAAATGACTAGTCAATTGACTAGTAGTCGTCGTGTAGGGTATACATATGTCATCGGCTTAGAGTGTAAACCTGCTAAATCCAATTTTTACTACATATCGCTCCTTTATTGCAACGTAGTCATATTTCTAAAAATTAATTTTTCGAGTTAATGATGCAGAAGTAATCCTCATATCTTTATTAATATTGTGTAAAAATTTCATACAAATATCTTGTTTACTCAGCTCTTGAGAGAAAAATAAAATTTTCGTTTCTCATTAAGTTGTGTGTAAATTGAAAACTTTAAAAAATAAAGGAGCGATATGACATTTTAATGTCGTTTGAACGAGAAAAATAAGCCGCATCGACTGGCTAAAATATTTGTTTTAATTTTAAACTCTGGATGTCGAAAAAACTTTCACTGCCAGGTGATGTATTATTCTTAAGCTATGTATAGAAAATACTAACAGTATTTTATTTATTTATTTCCTTAAAGAACAACTAAAAAGCTTTCGGCTTAAATGCAGTTTAGTGAAGCAGCTCCAAACAGAATAAAAAGTAATCGACTACTTGAAAAAAAAAAATTATATTATCCGAGTTATGAGCCTCTGAACTTTCCATAGGAAACTGCGAAAAATCTTAAATTTTTTTTAATAGCTTATCTGATAGGAAATTGAAAAAATAAGAAAAAAAATTAAGTAGAAAAATTGGCTCCGATCCTTATTTCTCGAGTTATAGGCCTTGAAAGAGGATTGTGAGTTCTCTTTGCATTTCTGAATGTGACGGGTCAATATTTGAATTAATTAAGAGCTGTGCAGAGAATCTTTATTTATTTATTTATTCGTTCATTTGCAATACAGGGCGACCGATGACATTTTTCAAAAAGTGGCACAAAAAGGGGATTTTTTTTTAAAGTAGCACCAAATAGAGGATTTATCAAAAAGAAAGGGGCAACATTAAAAAAAACGAGATAACTACACTAAACTTTTTATTTTTTAATGTATTATGTTCAATTTACTACACAAAAATACATTTTAAGTCATATATGTATGTTTAACCAATATTGGTGTACCATAAGATACTTAAAAGAGCACGACAAACAAATTTGTGCCGTATTTATATATACATATGTAAGAAGATATTTATGGGATTCAAACGGACATAGTGCCATAATGTTTTATATTATTTTAATATAATTGTTTCTTGAATGCCATTTTCCGACGGTTTGGTACCGGAAATCACTGAATTCTGAAACAAGTTGACTACTCCAACTATTTTGCATTTTTAACATTTTTCTTACTATTTTTATTGTGATTACGAACTAATTTTTTGTATAAACGTAATTATTACCACCGTAAACATTGCCATAATATATTTTTTTAAATATCTTTCCAAATCAATTCAAACTCCAAATTTTATGGGTGTAAAAACAGTTTAGTCCTTAGCTTTTATCGTTATCTGAAATTCAAAATACCGTTACATATTCCATTTAGACTGAACAAATATGTATAAAGAGCTGGAGTTTATACCAATTAACACCACTCACAGTGGACCAAAGATAAAAACGGTGATGATGAAGGTTTGGCCGCCTTCGAAAATAGCATGTTAGTCCGTTCTGCTAGTGTTTGTCAGAATATTTACAATTAACTTTGGTGTTATTTGTCCCTTAAAATTTATCACATGTAAATAAATCGAGTCATAAATATAGAAACAAATAAAGTTTAAACAATAGTAATTACAATTAGCCCTACCATCACTTTTATAGTTTTACAAAATGGAAAATATGTGTTCAATGAAAATTTTTTACATTATAATAAAAATGATTAAAAAGCTATTTTTTTATTTTTTCTTAAACAGAAAGTTTTGCATTTAAGGTGACCATATATGTTCATATGTATATCATTTGTTTGCACTGGGAGTCCGATATTCCAGATGAACATCTAATAAATGCAAACATAAAAGCATGCAATTATTTACCTTCGACCTATTTGTTAACTTGTTTTTCATTAGCGTTAACTTAAAAAAACTACGTTCAGCAGATGCACTGCGGTGGAGTAAAGTAAATATGTAACGGAAAATGTTCATGGTTTGAAAATAAATACTCGCCAAAGCCATTCTTTAAACATCATACTTCATGCCAAAATTGTTCAGCATTAGAAATTTTAAATTTCATTTCAGTTTATAACAAGTGGTTATCGTATGCAGACGTGTTTTTTATATCACACATTCTACATATACCGCATTTCGTATTTAAATATATTTCTTTCTCTCATAACATATTTAAAAAAAAAATATACATACATACATATACATACTCCTTTGATCTAAAAGTGTCATATACCTCATCTGAGTGATAATTAGTGCTTTATAATGGCTTCCTCCTCTGGAGGAAATTATTTTTCTATATTGGACCCAGTTCCATTTCCAAAACGCAAGAAAAATAATTTTAATATGAACAATATATTTGACTTCCCTAAATATGAAAAACAAATCGAAAAAAATAAAAAGCAATGTCCAAAGTATGTTGTAAATAAAAGTAAAATTCCTGAAAAACCTCTGAACACCTTCAATATTTTTTCGAAAGCCTTAGAAGAAATCTCCAACGAGTCAACAGAGAATATAAGTTTTACCAGAGATGGAAATATATTAATATTGACAAAAAATGAGACGCAAGCTAATAAATTTATTAAAGCTACTTCACTGCCAGGTGTATGCTCCATTGAATGTGTTTTGCATCCCACACTAAATACTATAAAAGGCGTGGTCTTCGCACTATCCTTACGCGACCTCAATGAAGATAAAATAAAAATACGTGTGTTACTCGGGGACTGCGCGGTAAAGCTATTGCTTAGCATTTTTTATAAACTTATGCAATTATAATTATTTATTTATTTTTTATTTATGCAGTATTTCTTTCTTTCTTTGATATTAATTCAAGTTACACTTTTTGAGCCTAGTGACCGATAAAAAAAACAATTTTTTTTCTTTTAGTGAATAAATGAGAAGTTAATATCGTTTAAAATATTTTTATTATCTTACAATAGATGTAGGTTATTCAGGAATTTTTATCATTGCAACTATAGGTTTATGGTAACTGAAATAAGAAACATAAGTTTGAGACTTGAAATCCTCTAAATATCTGGAAAATACCGCGTCAATTGTTGTACATTCTTGTGGATCATTATTCATTTTCAAATTAAATTTTTCCTAAAGAAAAGTTGTCAACCGCTCAGATTTTTTATCAGCGAAGTTGATGTTGAAATCGCCAGCCAAGATAAGTGGAAATTTATTACCATTTGTACAAGTATTTTCGACACTTCTTCACTTTGTGTATATCATTTTTTGTCAACCACGATTGCTCGTAAGTGTTTTCCTACATGTAAAAATCTGTTCTGGCAATACTGTATGTTAATGAAATCAATAGCATACTTTAGGGGTTAACATACACTGGGCGATTCAAATACAAATAGTCTTAGGTTTTTTATTTTCGTTACGGAATTTCTTAATTCGGTCGCCGCGCTCAAAGCCCGCAATAAAAGCTATGCAGTAAGCTTAAAACTGGATTGCGTGATCAAGGAGTAGTTAATTGCCAAAAAATAACAAAATTTTAAGAAGGAAAAGTAATAAACACACCTTTACATATTTTGCATTTCAACCAATTCGCTTTACCAAAAGAAATAAAAATAGGCATTTTAGTTTGCAAAGTACAACCGTTTATTCCTAATCCAATACAATGCAAGAACTGTTTTTAACTAGGCCATAAAAAAAAATATTGTACAGCTAGTTCAATATGTGAAGTATGCTCTACAACAATACATGATCCGACTCCATGTACCAAATGGGATCGCGTTAACTGTAAACAAGAACATAGATCCAATAATAAAAACTGTCCAGTTATTCAGCAAAGAAAACAAATATTAAAATGTAAAACTATCAACAAGTGTACATATAAAGAAGCAGCTCAAATAACCTTAACAAGAGAGTCATTTGAAATTCCAAAGGCAACTCTTGAAAATGCAATACAAGCAAGAAATAAAAGAATAGACTCGCTACAAAATAGCAAACATGATGCCCAAAAAACAACAACAGTAAGAATCTTAAAACACCAAACACTTCACAAAGTAACAGTACCCTTTCAGAAAATCTGCAGGCAAGAGTAGAGCAAATAATAAACAGAAAAAAAAACAATAACACAAAAAATTACCAAACACAAAAAATGCATATAACAAATAGCCTAACAAAAACCAACTCAATAATTAATCAAACAACAAAAACTAACACAACACAAGCATTCAATTCAAATGAAGAAAATAATAAAAACCAACAACAAAAACAGATAAACACAATATTAATAAACACACTCAAGAGAATCGTCAAGTGAAAGAATAAATATACAAGCACGCAGAATTACACAAATACGGTTTACATTTGATGGAGAAGTGGAAACTTAACACAAACATACAACCTTAGACTGGGCCTGTATTGGGTGGGTGTTCCTGCCGCGGAGTAACATTTTGGAGGGGGGAAATACGAAATTCTTGTATTTCTTCTTCACCCTTTGAGCCAAGTTTGTGGTGGGGGAATTCGCCTATGACATCTTTTAAAATACTCCAATGGAATATAAATGGATATTACAACAATTATATTGACTTTGAACTTTTATTAAAAGATCAAAACCCACATTTTATTTCTCTCCAGGACACATTTAGCACACAACAAATCTATACTCCCCCCTAAGGGATTTCCATGTTACTTAAATAATCTCCCAACTAACGTCTCAACAAAAAAACGGAATTGGTATTTTTATACGGGATAATATCCCACATAAACGCATAATAAATTCATCAAAACTACTAAATATAACTGTGGAGCTAATCCTACATATAAACTAACAATAATATCTATTTATATACACCCAGACGAGATCTCATTACAAGATTTTAATGAACTCTTCCACAATATTAACACACCTATAATTATTTTAGGCGATGTTAATAGTTGGAATGTTTTATGGGGATCCCATAAAAATAACGCACGAGGAATTATCATTGAAAGAGCATTAAATTTCAACAATATTTCTATAATTAATGGAGGTAATCCTACTCATCTCTCTACCCACAACACTTTTTCAAACATAGACATTACTGGGATGTTTGCCTTCACTCCTACCGACTCTGTCATGTAAAACGATGGACGACCTTCATAATAGTGACCATTTCCCTATCTTAACAAATATAATAGCAAACAGCTGCAATACTGAAAAAATAATTACAAGGAAATTCAATATGAAAAGAGCTAATTGGCTTCGCTATCAAGAATCAACAGACTCAGCACTTAATAACAAAATTCTCTCCATAAATATTAACAAAAATAATGCGTTTATTACAAAATCAATCAGAACACAAACATCACCCAATCAGAGAAGAACCGTTCCTTGGTGGAATTCAACATTATCTCAATTTCGTAAAGAAAAGTGTGAGAAATGGAAAACATTTAAAAAAACATCCCACGAATGCTAATTAATCCTTTATAAAAGGGCCAATGCCAAATTTAAATGTAAAAAATAAAAAATTACAAGCAAGTTTCGAATATTTTTCAAAAACTATCTCCATTATCAATACTATGGAATAAAGTCAACATGATCTCAAGTCGTCATACATCTAGTATTGTCTGCTATACAAACCACTAATAGTATTATTACAAAATCTAAAAATATTGCAAATTTTTTTGGCACCAACTGGTCTGCTATGTGCTCTGATTAAAATTTTTCCTGTGATTTCAATATCGTAAAAAATTCAATTATACATCGAAACACAATGACAGCCAACCAGCAAGCTAAAATTATTGAAACTCCAATAAATAAAGTAAAAGGCACCACACCAGGATTCGGCAGAATCTCTTTTGACATAATAAAAAACTTAACACCATCTAGCGAAGCCATAATTCTTCAACATTACAACAAAATATTAGACTCAGGTAAAATCCTTCATTACTGGAAAACAGCTATTATTGCATGTATTCCTAAGCCAAACAAAAATCATTCCGTTATTTCGGGATATAGACATATTTTGTCATGTTTGTCAAAGATTATGGAAAAAATTTTTGCTAAACGCTTATCGTGGTATATAGAAACAAAAAAATTAGTATCTTCGAACCAAGTTGCATTTAAATCCAACCGAGGTTGTACTGATGCTCTGATTCATATTGACTTCAATGTCTCCAAAACGTTTGCATCCAGGAACCACACGTCTATTTTCGCCATAGATTTTGAAAAAGCATTTGATCGCATAGGAAGTCACGTAGTCCTTGCAACTTTAAAAAAGTGGGGTATTGGCCCCAAAATTTTTTTTTACATATTTATTTATTGTATCTTCAAATATGAACTAACAATAAGTGTTCAAATCTTAAATCTAAATATAATTAATTAGGCCCGACCAGTGTCGGACATAAACTTAGTGATAGTTATTAATAATACATAAGTCGTGATAAGCAAAAACAAAAGTATTTTCAAGCAGTTTCTTCTGGAGTGTTGAGTATTAGAGCCCTTGTGTCCCTCTTTTTTAAGCGGATGTGTCCAGTAAAATTCAAGATATTACGAGCAGGCGGATTAAGATGAGACTTGAGTTTTGTAAGATATTTGCCAGCGTATATTGCAATTTCTTCAGTTACTTGTGGCATATTCAAATCACGATGTAAATTTGAATTTCTTATGTACCATGGAGCCGATGTTATTATCCGTAAAATTTTCTTTTGCCTTCGTTGAATTTTTTTTTTTATATTTGAAGCTGAAGCAGTACCCCATAGCTGAATTCCGTACCACCATATAGGTTTTAAAAGCGACTTGTATATCAAAAGTTTACAATCTAGACTGAGGGTTGAATTTCTACCAATCAGCCAATGTATCTGAGTTAGTTTAAGTTTCATTTGCGTTAGCTTAGAGTCAATGTGGTGTTTCCATGTAAGCCTTCGATAAAGGTGTACACCAAGGTATTTCACTTGTAAATTTTGAGGAACAATTTGATTATTGATTGTAATGGGGGAACAAGTGTCTTTTCGTAGGTTAAATATTACCTGAGCACACTTCTGTTCGTTTACCTTTATTCCCCACCTATTTAACCATAGTTCTAGCTGGGTAATAGAAGAAGATATCGGGAAGCCTCGTGAGGGTTTTCGTTCATACTAAGGCAGGCTGTATCATCGGCAAATGTAGATGTGTGAATATTCCTGTTCAAAGGTATATCACAAGTATAATTCAAACACAAAACTGGCCCCAGTATACTCCCCTGTGGCACACCGGATGATATTGTTTCAGGCATACTCATAAAGTCTTTTTCCAACACAGTGAATTTCCGGGCAATAATGTAACTTTCCAAAAGATTTAGAATGTTTATTGGTAAGTAAGTCTTTAATTTTAAAATTAGGCCTTCATGCCACACTTTATCAAATGCCTGAGAAACGTCAATAAACAGCGCAGAGCAATACTTCTTTTCTTCAAAAGTTTTTCGTATTGAACCAATCTATGAGATTGTTCAATGGTGCTATGCTGACTTCTAAAACCAAATTGATGGTCCGGTATGCACTCATTATCAGTTAGAATTGGGAACAATTTTATCATGAGTAACTTTTCAGAGAGCTTTGACATTGTTGACAGTAAACTTATTGGCCTATATGACTCAGCCTTGGTAAGATCTTTGCCCGGCTTTGGAATCATTTTAACCTTGGCAAGCTTCCAGCTGTTTGGATAATACTACAGACGTAAAATGGCATTAAAAATTAATAACAGGATTCTAATTGCAATACGAGGCAACTTCATCAGCATCTGGTTACTAATTTCATCAATACCCGGGTTGAGTTCAGCAATTAGTTTTTGTACATCACGCGTCTGAGTTTGGGGTAAATACGGATTTTAAATGCCCAGCAAATAATTTACCTTTTTCAGAGTCGCTTCTTGCCCAATCTTCGGTAGATGTGCGCAGAGGTGGTTTAAACTCGACGGGTGTTTTAAGCTTTCTAGCAGCGCGCCACAAAGAGTAATTATATGCTGGTGTGACATCAAGACCTTCCAGATAATTTTTAAGAGATGCAGTTTTTTCAAATGCAAGCAACTCTTGGAGTCGTTTAGTGCACTCTTTAAACCTAGTTTTATGTTGAGGTGATCTGTGCTGTTGCCATTCCCTTTAGCTTTTCTTTTTTCACACACGAGACGTTCAATATCAGTAGAATAAATTATATTACACCTAGTCTGCGGATGGGAGGTAGTGGCATGTTCAGCAGCCTGTTTAATATTATCATTAAGGTTGGTAATATAATAATAACATCCGGAATTTTTTGTATGTCAGTAGGCCAGTAAGTGGGCTCCCCACTCGAAATGACGTCCAAGCCCATTTTTGAAATTGTGTTAAACAACGCTCGACCACTGGGTGTGATAAGACGCGAACCCCAGAACGTATGTTTGGCATTATAGTCCCCAGCTGCTACGAAACAAGGGCCAAGAGATTTGTAGAAATCCTCGTATTGATCTTCAGTAATTGCGAATCTGGGAGGGGAGTAAATTGATGATATTACAAAATTAGTGCAAAAATTTTCAATACAAATATTCGTTGCTTGTAGATGTTCTTCAGAAATGTTGTCAATAATATAATGCTTAAGTCTTGACCTTATTAGAATTGCTGATCCACCGCATGCTCTTCCTCTTGGGTCCTTTGAATCATATAAGGTGTAGCCAGAAATTTTAAAAAGACTTCTCGAAGTCAAATGAGTCTCTGAGACCAACATTATATCAATATTTTTTTCCGTGAGGAAGTGCTCAAGTTCATTTTTATGTTGGCGAATGGCGTTTGCGTTCCAGAAACATATTTTTAACGTGTTTATGGTATGTTAACTAATGCTTGAAGCAGTGTATTCTGCATTCGCACCATTTCTTGCATCATGCTAGTCATATTTGTTGTAAAATTATTTATAGTTTGCACCAGATTATCAATAGTAGTTCCAAGGCGATTGATATTAAAGCTTGAGTTTGCATTTGTTGAATTATTTGGTGGTGAAACATTTTGAGTAGGAATAGAATTTGTCTTAGCAGCCCCATAGTCTGTTTGACGAAAGAGTACACAGGACAACCTCTGTAGTTAGCGGTGTGATTACCTCCACAATTGCTGCATTTTTTATCACTTTGATTTTTTGGCTTATTGCAACTAGCAGTGCCGTGTAATTCGCCGCACACAACACAAACACTAGGTAAATTGCAGTAAGTTTTAGTATGGCCATATTCTTGACAATTATGGCACTGTACGGGTCCAGAACTCTTATGTGGTTCTTCAACTGTTATTTTTCGGTATAAAAGGTATTTTAAATTATAAATTGGGTGCGTCTCATTTTTTCTCAATTTTATATCATTTGACTCCAGTTCAACGCGAAATAGAGGTTGGGGGATCTTTTCCCTATTTATTATGTTCGATACATTTTTTATCTTAAATCCCTGGATGACAAGTGCATCTTTTATTTCTTCAGGAGCGACATAGGAATCTATGCCCTGCAATACGATCTGCAGACCTTTAGCACTCTTGAGCTGGTATGTGTAAAAATTTGTTTTACTTTTTTCAAATTCAGAAACCATTGTGCGAAAATCTTTTCTTCATAAATTTGAATTTTCGTTTCATCAATGTTACCACGTTTTATTGGAACAATGTGAAATTTATTCTCACCAGTTACAACTAGAACTGAAGATTCAGAATGAAACAAAATTGTTTATAGTTCAATCAATATTCACGCGAATAGTGAATTATAGAGCAAACCTCGATATTTGCTATCGGTGTGAACATGCTATAGGAATGTTAAATTCCATTTTTTAATACATATGGCTCATTTATTTATACAACGTTACAACTCGAAAAATTAGTTTTGAAAAAAAAAATGAGTTTAGTTTTCAATTTACATACAACTCAGTGGAGTTACTAATTGAGAGATATGTACTTACATGGATTTTCAATAAAAGAAAACTAATATGTTAAATTTTATCGAGTTTATTGCCGATTTGGTAATAATTTTTTTCAACGATAGTATCGCTATCGACACACAACGGGACCTCTAAGGACCCAAGTGGGCTGGTTTACTATAAATCGGCAGCCTGTTATATCGCTATCGAGAAAAAACTATCGATAGTCTAATAGAAACCAAACTATCGATATTATCGATAGTACTATCGATAGTTTTCCAGCTCTACTGGAAGACGAGCGCATCTTTTATTTCTTCAAGAACAACATACGAATCTATGCCTTTCAAGATAATCTGAAGGCCTGTAGCACTCTTAAGCTGGTAAGTGTAGAAACTTGTTTTACTTTTTTCAAATTCAGTAACCATTTTGCGAAAATCTTTTTCTTCATAAATTTGAATTTTCGTTTCATCAATGTTACCACGTTTTATTGGAACAATGTGAAATTTATTCTCACCAATTATCGAGATTAATTTTTTAATAAATGCGTTTAATTTTTTTCTCTCAAATAGATTGATGGTGGCTTAGAAGTTTTGTTCGAGGATACATTGGGTTTGTCGTTGTCATCTTGCAATATTTTAAAACGGTTTTGACGATTATCAGAGGATGCGCTGTTATCCCTTGACATCTTTGGAGCAGATGAAATTTTAGAAGAATTTGGGCTTCGCCCACGCTTTCCACGGTTATATATCTATCCATTCCGACTTGGACCTTGGGTTTTGAGCTACTGTTATCAATAGTGATAACTTGGTTAAGAGATGAGCACGAGCCCGGAGCAGATGATGTCGCTGGCTTAAATGATGAGGTACTAGGCAACTGTAAAGTTAACGAATCACTAGTTGGCATAGGACAAAGCGAAGTTGATCGCTGACGAAAAAGTGGCTTCGCCGTTAAAAAAAGACTATCATCAGGTTTTTTACTTTTATTGTTTTCATTCAGAGCTTCAGAACTCACAGTAAAATAGGCATTTCTGCCGTTAGAACTCACTTCACAATTTTTCTTATTTGAGGTACTCATATAGAGTATTCCTCAAGGGCATTTTGCTGTTTTTTGATTTTTTGTTTTGTTGATTCTTGCTATGTAAAAATATTATTAAAGCAAATAAAGCTTATTTATCAAAGTCAATATGTATGTATTACCAATATTTTATGATGATTGTATGATTTTTGTTTTTGTTGTTTTTTGTTTCGTATGAATGTATGTATGTAAAAAAATACACCGTTATGACGTCTATTCACTATGAACGAGAACTTTCTTATGTTCTTGCTTCGGCAGAACATATACTAAAATTGGCACCAAAATGTTCAACTATGTAAGATCGTTTTTAACTAGAAGAACAATTAAGGTAAAAATAAATCAAGAACTCTCAAGAAGTTACCCACTTTCAAGCGGTATACCACAAGGATCTCCTCTATCTGTTGTTCTGTTTCAAATAGCATTCGAGCAAATCAGCAATATTATAAACAAATATAAACATCACACCACTGTCTTTATGCTGACGACTTGTACATAATTTCTAAAAACAATTTTACATCTGAAATCAACAATCTTTTTGGAAGGGTAATAATCGATCTACAAAAATATCACTGGAGAAATCTTCTATTTTACATATCTGTAGAAAACAGAACTGTACACCCGCAACTCTTGTTGTAAATAATATTTCAATTCCCAATGTACCTAAACTGAAAATATTAGGAGTTATAGTTGAAAAGAACTATCGTTGGAAAGAACACATCTTATATGTCAAAAAATCAATAGGATCCAGGGTTAATCTAATAAGATACCTCGCAATAAGAAGCTTCGCTCACACAAACACTCTCACATACTCAGTAAAAACGCTTATTATAAGTAAAATAGAGTACGGCCTTTTCCTTTACGGCAACTCTTCCAAAACCTATTTAAACAACATTAAAACAACATATCATCAAGCAGTAAGATCAAGTATATATGCATATCGTACAACACAAATACAAATTTTGCTAACTGAATCAGATCTCCCAACAATAGAATAAAAAGTATTGGAATCAAAAAACCGACTTCTACCAAAACTCGTGTCGTACAATAATTCAATAATAGATAGAGACGTCAGCAAAATTATGTCGTGCAAAAAAACCCAAGAATACAATCAACGCTGTTCCAATGCATTAAAAACAATGTGATAAATTTCCACCAAAAACTCACTTCATTTAGTATTAAATTACCTCTTTGAGAATATCACAGAAGTTTATGCGACATATCCCTTTCATTTTACAAAAAACAAGACACACCAAATGTTGTTTTCATTCAATATTTTTATCAATTAATATCTGTTTATAGCCAAACCGAATGGCAATATTTTTTCACTGATGCTTCAAAAGACCAATTTTGTTGTGCGTATGCAATAGTCGATAACCAGGGCGACACTCTTTCTACAAAAATCTTATCAGATATTTCATAATTTTTCACTGCTGAAGCAGCTGGCATATTACAGTAAAATCTCGATAATTCGTAGCCCAATAAATCGTAATTCCCGATAATGCGTAATAAACTGTCGGTACCTTGAAAAAATCTCGTTAATTCGTAAAATTTCCATACATTTTGGCCCCTTCGCTAATTCGTAATTTTTTTTTTCAAATAAAATCTTCTTTACCTCTTATAAATCGTAATTGTTTGCTAAGTACCACTTATAATTCGTAATAAAAACATGGAAATAATGATTTTTGTTTACCGCAATTTTTTTTTTGCGTGGGTTTTTGCTTGTGTGTGTGTTTATTTTCTTAAGATCAGTTTGTTACATGAATAATAAAGAAAAGTGTCAAAGCGCACGCATAAAGCTCGGTCGGTGTTACAAAAACAAACAAAAAATTTGGTTTTTATGTTTTTTTTTATCGTTTTAGTAAATAAATTGAAAAATCCCGTTAATTCGTATTTATTTTATTTTAACCCCGTTAAATCGAAACCCCACTAAATCGAAAACCCCTATGACTCGTAAGAAATGGCCGGTTCCTTGCGATTACGAATTATCGGAATTTGACTGTAGCTAAGAAATCAAAGAAAAATACCCTAATTTTTTTCAGATAGCTTATCAGTTATAATGGCACAAAATACTTCAAATTCTAACTGGCGTAGTGTTAATAAGATTCGATACTTACTAATTGTGTCGAATAGAAAAATAAAACTTGTTTGGATTCCAGGGCATGTCAATATAAACGAAAATAATAATGCTAATTCGGCAGCAAATCATCCATGCATAGCGATAGCGATGAACTAATCGAAAAATTTTTCCTTCGTAACGCAGTCATAAATAAAATTCGCCATCAAAGAATAGAACAAATAAAGAACTTCTATCATTACCATTATACACAAATTAATCCAAATATAATTACCCCATTGTACCCAACAGATATCAATAAAAGGCAAATTAAAATTTTCTCTCGACTACGCATGGGTCATACAATAACGACACACCAGCATATAATTAACAGCACTTACACAAATGCTTGTCCACACTGTGGATCTACAATTTCAGTCAAAAATGTCCTGTCCAACTGTCCTAGACTTAGAGTGTAGCTTCGGCTGTGTGGCACGTAGCGCCGTCCTGTTGAAACCAAATGTTGCCAATATCGTCCTCTTCAATTTTTGTGAACAAAAATTCGTTCAACATGGCCCGATAACGATCGCCATTGACTGTAACGGCCACTCCTTGCTCAATTTCGAATTATGCCTCTGGACCAAAATCCGCACCAAACAGTGAATCGTTTTGGGTTCGTCGGCTTTTCAATGTATGCGTGCGGGTTTTCTGTGCCCCAAATGCGACAATTTTGCTTGTTTACATACCCGCCAAGATCAAAATGAGCTTCACCTGAAAAGATGATTTTTTTTGGCAAAATCGGCATCTTCTGTAAGTCGATCGGTTGGGTGCGCACCAGCGTTTTTAAGCGTATACACATCCATATTCGTTCAGCGGAAGAATAAAACTAATTATCTGTCAAATCAGACATGAGCTAAGTGTTACCATTCACGAAATAGGCACTAGTTGAAAAAAAACGTCAGATGGCGGACCCTTTATATATATATATATATTTTTATCCACCATAAAACTTAAATTCAATACTATAAAATATTAGCCGATGGCCTTAGTAGCTAGTGCTTCTACCCCTCTTATTTTGTTATTGTATTTACCTATAATATCAATATTAATAAATAAATAAATAAATTTCATTTACTTTGGATTCTAATAAATTTATTTCAGTACATTTATTACATAATTAAACTCTGAAACAAGTTCGAAATAACTTATGTCTTCATTGGAATTTAAAAATAATGGATCCAAATGCAATAGTACGCTTACTTTTTATTCTTAATATCAGCTCTTGATAGTAGTTCTCCACACAGTTTTTGATAAAAATTTAAAAGTTTACTTTTAATAATAATTATACAATTCTCAGAAAACCCTTTAGCACATGCATATGTATCTCACTTTGGGTTTCATGGACAATATATACATTTGTCAACGATATCTTTAACGTATAAAATGTTAATAAAATCAATATTTTCTACTTTTTTGTTATTTACATATTATTTTTTACAATTTAACAAAAAAAGGGGGGAAAAATGAAAGTGAAAATGTACATCAATACCTATGTGATCAACTTAATCAGTTACGAAACGCTCAAGATTTTAGGTTGGATAATGTAACTACAAGTGCAATGCAGAGATCTCTTTTTTAGATGGGCCTTAATCTATATAATGGACTTCCTTTGGAAATAAAAAACGAAATGAATGATTTTATCACTTTGTTAAGAATATTTCACAGAATGTGTATTAAGTATTAAAATAATAGTGTAATGAATTTTTATATTATATTAATATGATTAAATTTAAAGTATGCCAAATACTAATTATTACTTAAATAATAAAAAACACGTAAAAGTAATAAAATATTTAAATTTTGAGCAAATGTGGGGTTCAAAAGAATTGTTCATCAATTATTATGCCAAGACAACTCATTTGGCGATTCTCAAGTTTAAGTTAATTTGTGATGTATCAATCCTATTTGTTCCAAAAATCATTGCCAAAGTCTTACTAGGGTTAACATGAAGATAGTTTGAAGACATCCAATTATTTAGAACAGCTAAATCACTATTAATATTTTCTGAGCATAGGACAGGTGCGCATGTATCATGGGACCATAGTAATTGTGTCGCCAGCGAATGCAAATGCTTTAGTTACCTAGACTTATGCAGTGAAATAAATCGTTAACAAGATGGGACTAATCACGGAACCCTGTGGGATTCCTTACCTAACATGTTTAAAGTCTGAGGTAGTGCCACTGACAAAAACAAATTTTTTACACCCAGTTAAATGCGTTCTGATCAATCGGCAAGACTTAATCGAAAATCTGAATTTGTTGTTTAATTTGATGACCAAAAGAGAATGATTTACCTTATCAAATGCCTTTGACAGATCTATCGAGACCAGAACACTGTTCAAATCACTATTGGAGTTATTTCTGATCGATTCAATTTAAATTTTTTCATTCATAACACGAAAACCCAGCCTCATGGCCATCACAAGATGAAGGAAATAAAGATGTGAAAGCTGGCGTCAGTCAGTGGTCCAAGGTGTACAGTTAAAAAAACTACAACAACACGCTATTTTGACGTATATGTAGAAAAAGCTTTCTTTTGAAAGTTTCCACAGATAAATTAAATACTTTTAAATCACATGGTAGTTCATTATATGCCCTAGCTACTCTTACATTATATGAACGCTCCAAGATTGTTGTTAAACTTGGTATCCTAATTTGCCTACTTCTACGTGATCTACAGAAGTCAAAAAAGTCAATAAGGAATGTAGGTACCTGCAACTTAAATGTCTTATAGAAGTGTAATAGATTACAAAATTTAACAAAATCTGCAAATGACAATCCTAAAAAATCTAAAACATACGATGAAACATGTTGACGCAATCTAAGTGAATAAAGATACCTGATAACTCTATTAAAAACTAAGCGAATCTTCTTGAATATATAACCCAAACTTCCAGAATAAACTTCCAGAGCATATAAAAATAAAGGCATAATTAACCCATAAACAATACGTTTTTTAATGTGGAAAGGTAAAAGCAAATCTAAGCTATATAGTTTACGTAATACAAAGTTAACCCTCGAGACGACGGAACTAATATTACTCTCTAAATTCAACTTAACATCAATAATAAATCCAAGACATTTAATATTGTCAACAAATTCCTCCTGCCAATGAAATAGAAATATTACGACATCCACTACCCCCAAAAAGCATCGCTTTGGTCTTAGAAGCATTAATATACAGTTGATTATCATCCATCCAATCACTAAGCTTACCGACAGTACAATCAATCATATTTTGCAGCACATCAGGAAAATCACAACTACCCTTAAACAACAGTTGTATATCATCTGCAAAGGAAAATAGGTGGCACATATTGCTGGTTAGAGTCCCGAAAAGATCATTAATGTATAATATAAACAATAGGGGACCTAAGACAGATCCTTGTGGTAAACCACTAATAATAGGAAGCATTCCAGGGCTACAACCATTACTAACTACATACTGTTTCCTGTTGGCAAAATAAGAATAAATCAATTTACAAGCCGATCTAGAAAACCCATACAATCTATACAACTTACACAAGACGAGAATTACTTACTCTATCAAAAGCGTTTGCCAAATCCAACGAAAGTAAAACGCAAACATTCCTTCCAGTTATATTCTTCCTGATATTATCAGTTAAGCCAATTAACAAAGAGGCAGTACTTCTATTGCACCTGAATCCAGATTGACAACCATCTAAAAAGTTATTTCCATCAACATGTTTAATAAGCTGTATTTTAACAAGATGTTCAACAATTTTCGACAAAATAGGTAATATTGAAATGGGTCTCAAATCATCAATACAATTAATACTATTATTCTTCTTAATAGGAACAATTTTAGCAACCTTCCACAACAACCAAATCGGTTAGGAGAAAACTGGTGCTGCGCCCATCACGAACACCATATTGACTTGCATTAAGCATATTGTTGGCTTGTATCCATTTGACTATTTGTTCTTTAACTATATTTTTATAACATACAGACAAGATACTAATAGGCCGCATGTTTCAATGGAAAAATTTCCTCTTTTTTGGGGAATTGGTATAATACGCGAAATCTTCCAGTCATCTGGAAACTTCGAGGTCGTAAGTATACTATTAACAAAGAACAATATGTGTCTACTTAAGTAGGGAAAATCCAACTTAAGTAGCGTGTTGACAAGTTATCGGCCCCAACAGAAGTTGATTTAATTTTAAACAAAACAAAAGTTAGTTCGGTTTCAGTTACATTAGAAAAGGAAAACTTTTTAACATTGTTATCAAAAAGGTTGTAGTTTGGTAACTCATTATCAACATTTAGTTGGTTAGTAATGAAATTGTTTTTTAACATCGTTAGCATCAACATCAGCCTGTAATTTCGAATTAGCTATATCTCCCGAACTACGAACTATTTTGCAAGGCAGAAAATCTTTATTATGCTGCGCCGTATCGGTATGCACCATGGTGGAGAAAATCCTTAAGTCCGGCCGAAGGCCGTCAGTGCAGAAAAACATTATATGGAAGGAAAACTTTGCAAGGCAGAAAATCTTTATTATTCTGCGCCATGTCGGGAAACACCATGGTGGAGAAAATCCTTAAGCCCGGACGAAGGCCGGCAGTGCAGAAAAACGTTATTATTCAGGAAAACTTTGGAAGGTGAAAATCTCTATTATGCTCCATGTGCAGGAAAACGTTATTAGGCAGGAACACTTCGCGATACAGAAAATCTTTATTATGCTGCGCCATGTAAGCAGCGTCGTTTCGTTTTAAATTTTCTATCACACTTCACAATTGAATATGAAAACTTCAGAGACTAATACCTCGAGCAATAAGGGTAGGAGCCAATTTTTCTATTTAATTTTTTTTTCAATTTCGTATCAGAAAAGATATTTAAATTTTTGTTGTTGAGATTTTTCGCAGTTTCCTATGGAAACTTCAAAGGCTAACTCGGAAAATATGCGTCGCCGCCAACTTTTGTATTTAATATTTTTTTTCATTTTCTATCACATAGACTTATTTTAATTTTGTTCGGAGCTTCTTCACTAAACTGCATTTGTTCCATAAGGTATTTTCAAACCTCATTTCGCCAACCCCCTCGACCAATTTCGAATTATAAAATTCCTAAGCGAGCATTTACATACTTACATATGTTTACATACCGACATAGACATGAAAAATTCATCGCACGTACCTTAAGAATAACAAAATTTACATTGGCCATCATTTCAGGAAAACCGAGATCAAGCAATTAATAAAATCTTTATATTTGGAGTATATTTACACCCAATTGTTTGTTTGCAATAAAATTCTTATTTTTGGACAGCAGAAGTAAGAAACAAACAATTTATTGAGTTTCTATGTTTTAGCATTATCACAACCACAATGTACGTTTAACAGCAGGAAAGGAAATGAACGCACAGAAAACACGATTAGCTATCAATTTTAAAATTTAGTTAATGACAATCCACTAACTATTAATATATTTTTTAAGAACTTCCATGGAGATTTTTTAACTTAATACCACAGAGAACCAAGCAAGATGTACTATTCTGAGCCAAGTACAACGCAGAATTTAGCGGCGTTTACAAAAGCGTGTAGGCGGCCTAGAACATTAACGTAATGTCGTATCCAAGGCGTTATTGTATCAGGTGACCATATCATATCACTATAACAATATAACTACACAAAAAACAACATGTAGTTTCCTATGCTACAAAACCAATCCTTCAGATTTCTAAGCAAATTTTGACATTTTGGATCAAATTGCTCAATTCGGCATCAACAACTGATGATCAGCCGGGCGGAAAAGGTCACCTGATAAGGCTGTGATACACTAGCCTACACGATCGTGCGATTTTTCAGCAAATACAGCCCTGGTATGATGGAGTCTATGAACATTTTCAAAAGACAAAAACAAAGTAAATTTATATAAAGTATATGCAAGTACTCAGGTGATTAATTTTTTTCTCGTGTAGTGTGAATGCCTGAATGTCAAAAGTTGTTTACAATTTTTGTACGCCATTTTGTTTTGTTTTGCTTTGTTATACACAATTGTGTATACTGAAAACGTATGTGAAAAAGTTTAAATAAATTTTTACTTAAAAAATGTGTTACAAAACATTTAAAAATAATTAAATTTAATTATTAAAGTACATATGTATGTATTCTTTATTATACTTATTTCACATATTAAAGGTTTATCAATTAATAAATTCACTTTGGTTTTGTCTATCCATACAGTTTCCTTTTGTTGTATGCAGATCTGGGACTATTGCATTAAATAAGCAAATGCATTGACCTTTTTCCCACAATAAACCAAATCAATGCAAATGCAAATTTATTACATTAGCACTAAGTTTAACAATATTAGTGCAATTTTTTTTGCATTTTACTAAAATCCCTTCAAAGTAATTCCTCTACATTGCATTGTTATTTTTAGTGCACTATTTTTTGCACCACTAAACACATTATGAATAGTATTATTGCATTATCAGTGGAACATATAGTGCAAAATATAACGTAAATGTGTACATACATAAAAACATACGTACATGATACAATTATACAAGGTACTTGCACGACTACAACAAAATTGCAACAGGCGCCATTCATGCATGATTATAGTCATTCAGTGTTGCCAATATGTGTGTAATAAATTCACAGTGTGTAATTTTTACTCCCATCTGTAGACCATGTAATGAGATTCATGTATAATATGTGTGTAATTCTACTTTGGGTTCTATTTTTATTTACTTTTGTTTTAATTTTAATCTACACAAAGCATGTGTAGTGTAATTTTCTTCAATGTGCAAATTCATTGGCAACACTGTAATCATTTTATTCACACACATACACTAACATTTTTGCAGCTTGTAAACAAAGTTTGACAACTTTCTGCATTGTGTAAATTAACAGGCTGGGCTTGTGCAAGTACCTTGTATAATTGTATCATGCATACGTACATACATAAATATGTAAATTTTTTCCTATGTACATATCGTCATCCAAGACGAAAAATCATATCACTACGTTTTTTATAATTTTTCGAGAGAAAGACAAAACTTGATGAAATTGTTTCAAGCGGTAGAATTTTTCGTTTATAAAATCACCATTTTTTAAGATATAACTTTACAATAAACGAAAATATAAGTTCTGATCTTTTGTGAATTGCACGGTTTTACTGGAAGTATGAAACTTTTTAATTTTTTTTTAAAATTGGTTCTGTAATCTAGTTTGTATTTATATTGACAGTTTTTTTTCGTTAATTTGCATGTACGTACTTATAAAAGTGCCCTCAATGAACTTTAGTGTATTTTATATTTTTTATTTGTGCTATCTCCTAAAAATATTTTCACGTTTTATTCAATTTTACTGTGTACAATATGTGATAGTGCAATAATATTGCATCACTTCATGATGTGCTTAGTGGCAACACAAAATTAGTGAATTTTTTGTCATGCGATTAGCTGCTAATGCAATATTAATCCATTACTTTTAAGAGATTTTATTTAAGTGCAAAAAATAGCGCACTACAAGCATCAAATTTAAATTTGCACTAAAATTTTTGTTTTTCAATCAGTGCTTACGCAAAAGTAATGCAAGTTGCCCAGGTCTGGTTGTATCCATCTGTTTTTGACATTCATCCATTATTCTCACACAAACAAATCGCCTGTTGTTTTTGTACTTTCTTAGTTGTTGTAGACCTGCATATACTTTATATAAATATGCTTTGGACATAAACAATGCATCAGATCAGGGTTGTATTTTTTCGTAGATCGCGCGATTGTGTAGGATAGTGAATCATGGCCTTAACTTGACTTTTTTCCGATATAAAGAAATGAGCAAATATACATCATTCTTTCATTTTTTAGAAAGGTAAAAATATTGCCAAGTTGGCAGATTATCTAGAAAATAGATGACACCCTTACGATTACAAATTTATATAATGCATATTTAGTTTTCAATTCAGTGCAATATTAGCCACGCCAGTACTGGTTAAAATGTTTTGGTTTTTTAGATTTTTTAGTTGGTTTCTCACCATGACCTACTTGCGTATCAAATTTGGTCTCTAGTGCAAATTTAATTTTTTATGGGCGTATTCCCACCCACTTTTTAAAAGAAATATTTTTTGGCCGGTGTCAAGTTTCGTTGGAAACATATAATAATAAATATTTATAAATAGTATATTTAAATGTACTGAGCCGAAGTACATGTAATAAGAGGTTTAAATTTTATGGACGAGTAACGCCCACTTCTTTAAACGAAAATTTATAACCTTTAGAGCTGTGCCAAATCGTTCATTTAAGTGACCGCCCATTTTCGTTCATTTTGTAAAAAAGAACGAGTTCGTTCATTTCGTTCATCCGCTCTTTTCAAGAAAAAGAACGAAATGAAAAAACAAACAGTTGATTCGGTCAATAAAAAGAGACAAATTCAATGTTCAACGTTCAAACACGACGAATAGCTTCCTGTAAATATACACACAGCGTGCATTGACCGGAACACTACAATAACAAATACACTATATTTATCTCTCTTTTCGACGAGTTTTAAAAACCTGATTCCAGCTTTTTTTACCATTCACTTTTTGCACTTCTGTATATATTGTGCCGTAGCGTCTAAAAATGATACTAATGGGTATTCTGCAAAACTCGTCGAAGAAATGAAAATTTTCTCGCTGAACCTTCATAGTGAACAGACGTCTTAGCGGAGTTTTTTTTTTCATATACATATTAAACAAACAAAAAATCATAAAAAATATTCGTAATACATAATAACCGTAATACATACATATTACCTTTGATAAATAAGCAAAGCAAATATTGCTGATATTATTTTTACATAGCAAGAAACAAAAAACAAAAACAAACAAAAACCGCAAACAAAGTGCCCTTGAGGAATACTCTACATGAGTACCTCAAAAACAAAAAATTGTGAAGTGAGTTCAAACAGCAGAAATGCATATTTTACTGTGAGTTCTGAAGCTCTTAATGTTAACAATAAAAATAAAAAATCTGATGATAGTCTTTTTCTAACGGCAAAGCCACTTTTTCGTCAGCGATCAACTTCGCTCTGTCCAGTGCCAACTAGTGATTCGTTAACATTACAATTGCCTAGTACTTCTTTATATAAGTCAGCGATATCATCCCCTTCGGGCTCGTATACATCACTTAACAAAATTATCACTACAGATAACAGTAGCACTAAGCCCAAAGTCCAAGTCGGAATGGATAGATATATAACTGTGGTAAAGCGTGGGCGGAGCCCAAATTCTTCAAAAATTTCATCTGCTCCAAAAATGTCTAGGGATAACAGCACATCATCTACTAATCGTAAAAATCGGTTTTCACTATTGCAAGACAATAACGACAAGCCCGCTGCATTATCGCAAAAGTCTTTTAAGCCACTATCTGAGAGAGAAAACTCTAACGCGCTTCTAAAAAAACTATTGTCGGCCATTTATGAAAATACTTTTCACATCATTCCAATTAAACGAGGTAATATTGATGAAACCACAGAGGAGACCAGAGGTGACACGAGCACAAAGTAAGACGGAAGATAATTGTGATTTTTAGAGGTCTCGCTCACACAGTCATCAAATCCTCTTTACTTTTTCTTTCGCGTGGTATTATTTTAAAGTAATTACATTTTATTCTTTGTGGTCTCATTCGTAGCCTACACATCAGCAGCCTAGTTTTTGTAAATACATAAATGTTAAAAATTAATATTTGCGAACGAAAATGCTTAAAATGAAGTCTCTAATCATTTGAAAACAAATTTTAATCACTTTATTAATACTAATGATCTTTTTCGCATTGTGTTTTTTAATTCAATACCATAAATTCCTTCATTTAATTTTGTGCAAATGTTCATGTGCTCAAGTGTATTTTCAATTTATGCTTTGTGGTCTCATTCGTTGTTTGCTTTTTGCAAGTTGAATTTAAAAATTAATATTTTTGAAGGAAAATGTTTAAAATTGAGTTTGTAAGCATTTGGAAACTAATTTTAATCACTTTTATAATACTAATAATATTTTACACATTGTTTTATTTAGTTCAACACTGCAAAATCTTTCATTTAATTTTGTAAAAATTTTCAATTGTTCATTTCACTAAGTATACATTTCTGCTGTTTGTTTTGATTATTGTACTAAAAATATTCAATAAAAAACACACTATATTTGTCCCTTTTTAACAGTGACCAAATCAGCGGATTTTAGCTTTTTTCATAAGTCACTTTCTACAACTCTTGTCTCCTCTGTGGATGAAACTTAAATCCAAATTTATGATGAAAAAAATTTTCGAAAAATTGTTAGCGAATTTGAAAAAAACAAAACAAATTTTTACACTTACCAACTTAAGAGTGCTAAAGGCCTACAGATAGTATTAAAGGGCATAGATTCATATGTTGACCCCGAAGAAGTAAAATGTGCACTTCTTGAAAAAGGATTTAAGGTTAAAAATGTTACCAATATAATTAACACAGAAAAGGTCCCACAACCCCTATTTAGGGTTGAATTGGAGCCGAATGACATGCAGTTGAAAAAAAATGAAACGCATCCTATTTATAATGTAAAGTTTCTATTACACCGAAAAATGACAGTTGAAGAGCCACGTAAGCGTTCAGGTCCCGTACAGTGCCATGATTGCCAAGAATATGGCCATACAAAATCCTATTGCAATTTACCTACAGTTTGTGTTATCTGCGGTGAATTGCATGGTACTGCTAGCTGTACTAAGCCAAAAGAACCAGCAGAAAAAAAATGTAGTAATTGTGGAGGCAATCACACCGCTAACTACAGAGGATGCCCTGTGTATTCTTTCGTTAAACAGGCTATGGGTCAAAAATCTAAATTAGTTCCAGCTCAATCAACTAACGCTTACTCTGTCACTTTTCCTCCAATGAGCCAACCTAGTACCTCACATGTATCGTATGCCGATGCTGTTAAAATAAATTCTATTCCCACGCAGAAAGTGTCCCCACCAAGTAATTCAACAAATGCGAACACAAGTTTTAATTTCAGTCGCCTTGAAGCCACTATTGATAATCTGGTGCAAACTATAAACAATTTCACAACAAATATGACTAATATGATGCAAGAAATGCTTCGAATGCAGAATACTCTGCTTCAAGCATTAATTAACAAGCCATTAACACGTTAAAAATATGTTTCTGGAACGCAAACGGCATTCGCCAACGCAAAAATGAGCTCGAGCACTTCCTTACGGAAAAAGATATTGATATAATGTTGGTCTCTGAGACTCATTTGACTTCGAGAAGCCTTTTCAAAATCAATGGCTACAACTTATATGATACAAAAGACCCTAGAGGAAGAGCATGCGGTGGATCGGCAATTCTAATAAAGTCAAGACTCAAGCACTACATTCTTGACAACGTTTGTGAAGAAAAACTACAAGCAACAAATATTTGCGTCGAAAATTTTTGTACAAATTTCGTTATATCATCAATTTACTCCCCTCCCAGATTTTCAATCACTGAGGATCAATACGAGGATTTCTTCAAATCTCTTGGACCTTGTTTTGTAGCAGCTGGCGACTACAATGCAAAGCATACGTTCTGGGGTTCGCGTCTTATTACACCTAGAGGTAGAGCGTTGTTCACCACAATTTCAAAAATGGGTTTATACGTCATATCGAGTGGGCAGCCCACTTACTGGCCTACTGACATACAAAAAATTCCGGATGTTATAGATTTTGGCGTCATGAAAAATATTTCTAGAGATTTAGTTCATGTTGAAGCTTCTCTAGATCTCTCCTCCGATCACTCTCCCACTATCGTTACAATCTGTAATCCACTAAGAAGTGATTTACCTCATCCATATGTGAAGATGGTCAATCGTGTTAATTGGCTGAGATTCAAAAAATATCTTAGTAGTCATTGCACAGAAAACATAACGCTAAGTACATCCGATGATATTGAATCTAACATTGCGAATCTTAACGGAAATATTAAACAGGCTGCTGAACATGCTACTACCTCCCACCCGCAGACTGGGTTTAATAGAATTTATTCTACGGATATTGAACGTCTCGTAAGTGAAAAAAGAAAAGCTAGAAGGGAATGGCAGCAACACAGGTCACCCCAACATAAAATCAGGTTTAAAGAGTGCACTAAACGACTCCAAGAGTTGCTTGCATCTGAAAAAACTGCATCTCTTAAAAATTATCTGGAAGGTCTTGATGTCACACCAGCATCTAATTATTCTTTGTGGCGCGCTGCGAGGAAGCTTAAAACACCCGTTGAGTTTAAACCACCCCTGAGCACTTCTACCGGAGGTTGGGCAAGAAACGATACTGAAAAAGGTAACATTTTTGCTGAGCATTTAAAAACCGTATTTACCCCAAACACATGTATGGGTGTTGCTGATTTGCCATATGTAGTTGCTGTACCCCCTCGTCCCTTAAAGTTTAAGATGCGTGATGTACAAAAACTAATTGCTGAACTCAACCCAAAAAAAGCTCCGGGTATTGATGAAATTAGTAATAAGATGCTGATGAAGTTGCCTCGTATTGCAATTAGAATTCTGCTATTCATTTTTAATGCCATTTTAAGACTGGAGTATTATCCACACAGCTGGAAGCTTGCCAAGGTCAAAATGATTCCAAAGCCGGGCAAAGATTTTACCAAGGCTGAGTCATACAGGCCAATAAGTTTACTGCCAACAATGTGAAAGCTCTTCGAAAAGTTACTCATGATCAAATTGTCCCCAATTCTAACTGATAATGCGTGCATACCGGATCATCAATTTGGTTTTAGAAGTGAGCATAGCACCATTGAACAAACGCATAGATTGGTTCAATTTATAAGAAGAAAACTCGAAGAAAAGAAGTATTGTTCTGCCCTCTTTATTTATGTTTCTCAAGCATTTGATAAAGTGTGGCATAGAGGCCTAATTTTAAAATTGAAGACATATCTACCAATAAACATTGTTAATCTTCTGCAAAGTTATATTCTTGCTCGAAAGTTCACTGTTGTGGAAGGAGACTTCATGAGTGCGTCCGAATCAATCTCATCCGGTGTGCCACAGGGGAGCATACTGGGCCCAGTCTTGTATTTGATTTATACTTGTGATATGCCTTTGAGCAGCAATATCCATACATCTACATTTGCTGATGATACAGCCTGCCTTAGTATGCACGAAAACCCTCACGAGGCTTCCCGATATCTACAAGAACATATTACACAGCTGGAATTATGGTTAAACTTATGGAGAATTAAGGTAAACGAACAAAAGTGTGTTCAGGTAACATTTACTCTGCGAAAAGATACCTGTTCACCCATTCGAATCAATAATCAAGTTGTTCCTCAACATTCACATGTAAAATACCTTGGTATACACCTTGACCGACGGATAACATGGAAACACCATATTGACTCTAAGCTAACGCAAATGAAACTAAAATTAACTCAGTTACATTGGCTGATTGGTAGAAATTCAACCCTGAGTCTAGATTGCAAACTTTTGATATACAAGTCGCTTTTGAAACCTATATGGTGCTACGGAATTCAGCTTTGGGGCACTGCTTCAGCTTCAAATGTAGAGAAAATCCAACGAAGACAAAACAAAATTTTACGGTTAATAACATCGGCTCCATGGTACATAAGAAACTCAAATTTACATCGCGATCTAAATATGCCACAAGTGACTGAAGAAATTGCAAAATAGTCAGGCAAATATTTAACTAAACTCGAGTCACACCCTAATCCGCTTGCTCGAAATATCTTGAACTTTACCGGACACATCCGCTTAAAAAAGAGGGACACAAGGGTTCTAATACTTACCACACTAGATGAAACTGTTTGAAATTATTTTTTTATTTTTATTTTTTGCTTTGCACAACTCTTATGTATTATGAATTACTATCACTAAGTTTATGTCCGACACTGGTCGGGCCTAATAATTATATTTAGATTTAAGATTTGAATACTTATTGTTAGTTCATTTTTGAAGATACAATAAATAAATATATGTATGCATAAAAAAAAAAATTATATTAGTAAAATTCAAGAGATTTATTATTCGACATATTGTCATAATTATATTATAAGTGAAATTTATTTGCTGGTGGTTAAGCGATGTCTATATGCATTTCATTGTTGCTTTAACAAAATTTGTGGTTGAAGTCTACTGACGATTTGTTAAAGCAACAATGAAATGCATATAGACATCGCTTAACCACCAGCAAATAAATTTCACTTATATTAGTAAAATTTTTTACCTTAAATCCTTTGTCGATAAGAGCACATTTTACTTCTTCGGGGTCAACATATGAATCTATGCCCTTTAATACTATTTGGGCCTATAAGGGCCTAGCACTTTTAAGTTGCTAAGCGTAAAAATTTGTTTTGTTTTTTTCAAATTCACTAATAATTTTTCGGAAATCTTTTTCATCATATATTTGGATCTTAGTTTCATCCACAGAGGAGACAAGAGTTGTAGAAAGTGACTTATGAAAAAAGCTAAAATCCGCTGATTTGGTCACTGTTAAAAAGGGACAAATATAGTGTGTTTTTTATTGAATATTTTTAGTACAATAATCAAAACAAACAGCAGAAATGTATACTTAGTGAAATGAACAATTGAAAATTTTTACAAAATTAAATGAAAGATTTTGCAGTGTTGAACTAAATAAAACAATGTGTAAAATATTATTAGTATTATAAAAGTGATTAAAATTAGTTTCCAAATGCTTACAAACTCAATTTTAAACATTTTCCTTCAAAAATATTAATTTTTAAATTCAACTTGCAAAAAGCAAACAACGAATGAGACCACAAAGCATAAATTGAAAATACACTTGAGCACATGAACATTTGCACAAAATTAAATGAAGGAATTTATGGTATTGAATTAAAAAACACAATGCGAAAAAGATCATTAGTATTAATAAAGTGATTAAAATTTGTTTTCAAATGATTAGAGACTTCATTTTAAGCATTTTCGTTCGCAAATATTAATTTTTAACATTTATGTATTTACAAAAACTAGGCTGCTGATGTGTAGGCTACGAATGAGACCACAAAGAATAAAATGTAATTACTTTAAAATAATACCACGCGAAAGAAAAAGTAAAGAGGATTTGATGACTGTGTGAGCGAGACCTCTAAAAATCACAATTATCTTCCGTCTTACTTTGTGCTCGTGTCACCTCTGGTCTCCTCTGTGGTTTCATCAATATTACCTCGTTTAATTGGAATGATGTGAAAAGTATTTTCATAAATGGCCGACAATAGTTTTTTTAGAAGCGCGTTAGAGTTTTCTCTCTCAGATAGTGGCTTAAAAGACTTTTGCGATAATGCAGCGGGCTTGTCGTTATTGTCTTGCAATAGTGAAAACCGATTTTTACGATTAGTAGATGATGTGCTGTTATCCCTAGACATTTTTGGAGCAGATGAAATTTTTGAAGAATTTGGGCTCCGCCCACGCTTTACCACAGTTATATATCTATCCATTCCGACTTGGACTTTGGGCTTAGTGCTACTGTTATCTGTAGTGATAATTTTGTTAAGTGATGTATACGAGCCCGAAGGGGATGATATCGCTGACTTATATAAAGAAGTACTAGGCAATTGTAATGTTAACGAATCACTAGTTGGCACTGGACAGAGCAAAGTTGATCGCTGACGAAAAAGTGGCTTTGCCGTTAGAAAAAGACTATCATCAGATTTTTTATTTTTATTGTTAACATTAAGAGCTTCAGAACTCACTTGAGGTACGCATGTAGAGTATTCCTCAAGGGCACTTTGTTTGCGGTTTTTGTTTGTTTTTGTTTTTTGTTTCTTGCTATGTAAAACGAAATATCAGCAATATTCGCTTTGCGTATTTATCAAAGTTAATATGTATTACGGTTATTATGTATTACGAATATTTTTTGTATGATTTTTTGTTTGTTTAATATGTATATGAAAAAAAAACTCCGCTAAGACGTCTGTTCACTATGAAGGTTCAGCGAGAACTGACTGCACTAAACGACTCCAAGAGTTGCTTGGATATCAAAAAACTGCATCTCTTAAAAATTATCTGGAAAAGCTCGATGTCACATCAGCATCTAATTACTCTATGTGGCGCGCTGCGAAAAAGCTTAAAACACCCGTTGAGTTTAAACCACCTCTGCGCACTTCTACCGGAGGTTGGGCAAGAAGTGATACTGAAAAATGTAACTTGTTTGCAAAGCATTTAAAATCTGTATTTAGCCCCAAACAGATGTACTGCTGCTGTTGATTTACCGAGTGTAGTTGCTCTACCCCCTCGACCCTTATAGTTTAAAATGCGTGACGTACAGAAACTAATTACTGAACTCAACCCGAAGAAAGCTCCAGGTATTGATGGAATTAGTAACAAGATGCTGATGAATTTGCCACGTTTTGCAATTAGAATCCTTCTATTTATTTTTAATGCCATATTAAGACTAGAGTATTATCCACACCTCTCGAAGCTTGCCAAGATCAAAATGATTTCAAAGCCGGGCAAAGACCAAGGCTGAATCGTACAGGCCAATAAGTCTACTATCAACAATGTCTAAACTTTTCGAAAAACTACTTATGATAAAATTGTCCCCAATTCTAATTGGTAGTGGGTGCATACCACACCATCAGTTTGTCATGAAGGCTTTATTTTAAAATTGAAATCATATCTACCAATAAATTTTCTGAAAACATATCTACCAATAAACATTCTTAATCTTTTACAAAGCTATATTCTTGCCCGGAAGTTCACTGTTGTGAAGTCTCCATGAGTGTGCCCGAATCAATCTCATCCGCTGTACCGCAGGGGAGTATACTGGGGCCAGTTTTGTATTTGATTTATACTTGTGATATGCCTGTGAGCAGTAACATCCACACATATACATTTGCCGATGATACAGCCTGCCTTAGTATGCACGAAAACTCTCACGAAGCATGTTGATATCTTCAGGAACATATTACCCAGCTGTAAATATGGCTAAACTTATGGAGAATAAAAGTAAAAGAACATAAGTGTGTTCAGATAACATTTACCCTACGAAAAGATACTTGAAATTGTTCCTCAACGCTCACATGTGAAATATCTTGGTATAGACCTTGACCGACGACTTACATGGAAACACCACATTGAATCTAAGCTAACACAAATGAAACTAAAATTAACTCAGGTAAATTGGCTGATTGGTAGAAATTCCACGCTGAGTCTAGATTGTAAACTTTTAATATACAAATCGCTTTTGAAACCAATATTGTGCTACGGAATACAGCTATGGGGCACTGCTTCAGCTTCCAATATAGAGATAATCCAACGAAGGCAAAACAAGATTTTAAGACTAATAACATCGGCTCCATGGTACATCAAAAATTCAAATTTAACATCGTGATTTAAATATGCCACTAGTAACTGAAGAAATTAAAAAATACGCAGGCAAATACTTAACAAAACTCGAATCTCATCCTCATCCACTTGCTCATAACATCTTGAATTTTACTGGACACATCCGCTTAAAAAAGAGGGGCACTATGGCTCTAATACTCAACACTCCACACGAAACAGCTTGAAAATATTTTTGTACTTAATACGATATTTAGGTATTATTGATTACTATCACTATGTTTATGCCTGACACTGGTTGGGCCTAATTATTATATCTAGATTTAAGATTTGAAAATTTATTGTTAGTTAATTTTTTGAAGATACAATAAATAAATATACGCATGAAAAAAAATTCTTGATTTTTATTTATTCCTCAGAAAATAACAGTTATTTCTTGATTTTTATTTATTCCTCACAAAATAAGAGTTATTTTGTGACTTTTATGTATTCCTCACAAAATAAGTTACTTTTCGATTTTTATTTTTTGACTCAATGAGAATTTTCATAAAATGATATGTTATAAGAAAAGTAAATTTACGTCGTCCTGTTGTATAAGATGGTGAGAGATATCGGCATTTTATTTTTCATGTTCTGCCGATGTTCTCTCAGATATTATGTCAGAGTTAATAACAGTTGTAGACGCTAAATGAATTAGTCATACATGCACAAGCCCAGCCTATTAATGTATACAATGCAGAAAGTTGTCAAACTTTGTTTACAAGCTGCAAACACTGAATGACTATAATGATGCATGAATGCCGCCTCTGCAATTGTACTTTAGTTACCCTGTGATTGTTATTTTTAAAAGCAAAAGACATCTGCTTCTGACAATTATAGGTATGTTTCTACCAACAAAATACGTGTGTTTCTTGGTGTTGCAATTTTCTTGTAGTCGTGCAAGTACCTTGTATAATTAATTGTATCATGGATGGGCCGCTTTAGGTTATAGCATCTCTGTAATAAAAAATGCCGAATATGATAGCTTGTATCCATTTAACCTTTCAACTTTATTGATGGTTTCATTTTAGATTGCAGTGGGTGTGTAATATAAATATATATATGTAACATTTAATATAAAGTGGGGTACACACTATCGAACATGAGTGACAGTTTTGCTAAAATTTTACATTGATCGACACGAATTTCGTCAGTCAACCATAGAATTTTTTGTGGTTGAGTGACAGTCAGCTGCTATATTGGTTTTGACTGATAGTGTGTACCAAAAAGCGTCAGTCGAGAGATATGTTTGTAGCATAAACATTACAAGATGGACGCGGAAAATTATTTTTTTAAGGAATTTACATATTGTTATGAAATGCAAGGCTGTGTGTGATGTTAAACACAAAATATTAAGACAACGTCGTACGAGGAGTTATTAAAGATAAGAAAACATTAAAATAATTGTGTTTTTTCTGTGTTGGTGTGTCCAATTTTTTTCTTGACATCTTGACATCATCTGACAAATTGTCAGTCGAAAAATTGTCAGTTCACACGGTTGTTATATGCAAAAATTGTCAGATCTTTTTTTTGCGCTGCCAGACTCAAAGCATTTATTAGAAATTATTAAATATCAATCGCTGTTGCTTGTGTTAAATGTAGAAAGTGAAAATATAAATTATTGTGAACCATAAATAAGCAATTGCAATGATTTTGTCGGCATATATTTTTTTATTTATATTTTCTTTAAAATAAAGCGCAAAGATGCGTGAACATCAGCGTTGCCACTGGTAGAAAAATAAATTACACAGCTGCAAGTCTAAAATAGTGCAAAACCAAATAAAATAGTGCAAAAAAAACCTAAGAAAAATTTAATTTTTTATTAGTTTTTAAGTTAATTGAAATTTAAAAGAGATATTTTTTTAATTTATAAAAAGGTACAACAAAATTAAAATTATGTAATATAAAATTCACTAATTCACAAATATTTACTTCAACGAAGAATAATTTACCACTTTCCTCTTATAATTTTGTCAAAATTTCATAAAATATTATTTAAGGCAGGCGTTTGAGAAGAAGGTGCTCTCCATTTTTCTTTTCTTAAACTCATTTAACTAGAAGTACTGAGCGATACTTATTCATCATCATATCATCTTTTCATAATTTTAAGCTAAAAACTTGCACCAAAATTTAAAAATCGGTGCTACTGTATCAGCTGATAACTCAGTTTTGGGGTATCAGTTCAGTTCAGTTTACTAAAAATTCTTTCAACAGAAGCGTTTAAAAATAGTAATATCACAACTATTAAATTTAGAAACAGTTTTTTTTTTAAGAATTTTAGACTTATCGCATAGATTAAGTTCTTTATGGTCTAAAAGTCCATTCATGCCACTCATTTTCCTAAAATCTTTATACATTACAATTTGTTGTGTCTCCGGCCAGTATTTTAAGCAGCTAAATAAATATCAGACGTTAGTGTAATTCCAACTGTGATATTAGAAGTTAAGAAAAGGACTGTGATATTTTATTTTATTTATATTTGCAATTATTTGTTACGTTATGTGTTTTATGTTGTACATTTTATGTCCCTGTAAAATACATCTCAAGAACTTGAAAGTAAATTGGAATAAAAGATAAAATATATTTCAATAAAATAATTATCCCTGAAGATGTTGGAAAACCCCAACAAAACGTCGGATACATTAAAAATGAAATAAAAACATCTTTTATTTACATTTGAAGAAATTGAATGACCTTAAAAGCCTGAATAGATACAATATCTATAATACAACATTAATTGATATTAAAAACAAGGTCGAGAAATTACATACAAATAAATATCAACTTCACTTCGCTGTATAACAAGTTCATCAGTTTTATTGGTCAACAAAAAATAACTGATTTTATTTAAAAAAATTCAGCTTTTATGTAATTAGGCAAGAACAAATTTGCAGAACTTTGATTACTTCAGCTTGTAATTTGTACAAAAGCAGGGCTGCGCTTTAAAACATTAAATTAAAATTAGATAAACGTCCAAGAGAATGTGAAAGGAACTCCAAATAATATTTTGTAGCTTTTTCATCTAATGAAGAAAGCATTGATTTTGAATGATCTTTCAAAACTTCGAATCTTCAATATAATCTCAATACTTCATATTTTTCCGTAGCACTTTCAATACAACAACCTGTTAATGATAACAATTGCGTTATAATAGGTGATAAGATTGTACGGCTCTCTACTGGGAAATATCGTAGAAATTCTCGGAGTTTGCATTACGTTTATAATAGGACCTGAGATTTTTTAGCAAATTTTCTAAATATGTTTAGAATAATTTGGGCCTTATTAAAAATTTTGTGGACTTTCATTAAGATTTACAGCAATATTGTTTTGTTCATATCTTTATAATAAACTTTGTTAGAGACATGGGGATTTCCCACAGGCATGAAGTTTCGTCAGTAGAATTTTGTATTAAGTCGGCTGTTATCGCTTTAAAACATATAAAATAGTGCGAAATTACACAAAAAATGTATGGTGCAAAAATAGTGCAAAGAACTTTAAATAGTGCAGATTTTACATATGGTAGCTTTTGATTTCATAATTACTATGCAGAATGTTTTCTTTATACTCAGGGCGTGTGCCAAACGGTAGAAAAGTACTATGATAGAAAAATATATGAGGAAAAAATTTAATTTTTCTGCTTTTTTGACAATGTAGAATTTTGACAAATTCACTTGAGCATAGAAAGAAGCCGATGAAAAAATTGCATACTACATTTAAAGGCCGTAAAAATCGATGTATTTGGTTTGGTGAGAACTCTAATTTACAAAAACGCCGGCGCACTGTGGACCATTTTACGAGATGGCGGCCAAAAGTAGTTATTTTTATGGTCATTGATTGAAAAATGTTAAAGTTCGTTCGAAAGTAGACATTAGTAAACCTCGGGATCCAAAATCTTAAAACTTTATTTCAACTATATCACAGTGAACAGTGTGACTCAAAACGGACATTTTCAGTATTTTGCTAAAATGAGAAATTTCTTAGTAAGCTTTTGATTTTCAAACATATATTTTTTTTGGTTTTATAAGATATTCAATCGAAATAAATTTTGTATAATTACCTTATTTGTTAGCTTTCAGTACGAGAAAAGTAAAGTGTTTGTAATTTTTAGCAATAAATTTTTTTTTAAAAACGTCCAAATATTCCTAAACTCTTCCACTTAACAGAGCATAAGTTCCACAGGTCAAAAGGGAACAAAAAAACATTAGCACTTTTTTGTAGCCGAGACTCTCCTCTAAACTCCTATACCCCATTGGTCACACGGGACGATCCGACCGTGACCACCAGAAAAACTTTTCTGACACAAGGTCAAAATTGTTTGCCAAATTTTAGTAAAAAGTTATAAATTTTTTTTTTGTAATTCTACTTTTTGAAGTATTTTAGTTTTTTTTTATCAAACCGCTATTATGAAAGACGGTTTTTAGATGAATATGCGTATTTCTAAATCATGTACACAAAAATATCTTGCCTACTTAAAATAAAGTAAATTTATATAATTAAGGTCACTGCTTTTTTAATTGATTTATCATGTTTATAAAGGCATGTAACAAGCACTTGTCATATAAAACTACAAAATTAAAAACGATACCACAATTAGGGAAATTTTTTTTTTATTTATTTTTTGATTATTAAATTAAAATTAAAATGGAAATTCCGGAAAAAATGTATGCAAAATATTTTTGTGACTATCTTCATGGGTGCACGCATGATACAATAATACAGGTAACCGCGAAGCGCCAGCTGTTTTGCTTGTTTCGTGATGTGATCTGCCAAATGTTGTTTATGTTTTACCAACACACGCGCGTGTTTGTGCTGTGGCTTTCTAACCCTTCGCGTGTGCGCAAGTGCTTGTGCTCGTTGTTTGGTTGTGATGTTCCCTGTTTACCTGTATATATTTTTTATTTGCGATTAAAAGTAAAGTCTTCATAATTGTTATTCATTACAATTTGAACAATGGCTAAATACACTTATAGAGATCTCGCTGATATTTTCTTTCAGAAAAATGATGTACACGATGTGGAATTGCTTATACTAAACAATCAATTTTTTAACATATGCAATATAGAAGAAACTGAACTACATAAGCAAGAAATTATAAATTTTTGGAAAAACATTGAAAAAACGGTACGTTGAATGCTCTTACAGCAAGCAAAGGATGTACGAATGTACCATGAATGTTGTCAAAGGAACTTGTTATCGAAATTTTACCTTTAAGTGCGAATGAATGTAGAAAACAGGGTCGACCAGCAAAGCATATTGAAGAATGTAGTGAACGAAGTCGAAGACGCAAACTTCAGAATATCAATGAGGAAATTTCTCCAATAATCATCAAAGATTAATTTCTGCACCAAATTCAACCAACAAAAAATAAAAAAACAAAAATTGAGATAATTGAATCAATAATAGAAGCAAGTCCAAGGCGCACAAAAAGGATTTTGAAAAATATTCCTACACCAAATGAAAATAAGAAATTTACTCCAGAAGAAGCATTAGCACTATTTTTTAATTTAAAATTAACTAAAAATCAGTATAAGGAATTGCGGAAGCGAAGCAATGAAAATAATTCTGGGATTTTTCCAGAGTATAGAGATTTAGTTGCTGTCAAAAAAGAATGCTTACCTCCACAAACTGCTATAACTGTCACTTCCTATTCAACAGAAATAAAATTGCAAGATCTTCTTGAACATACTGCCGAACGGTTGTTAAATACAGTAGATACTGATCGTTTGAAAAAACTTGGAACTGGCAGCATTACTTTAATTTTTAAATGGGGATGTGATGGGTCCTCTCGTCAACTATTAGAGCAACAGAAATTGATACATGGAAAAATTAAATACCCTCATCAACAAAGTATTGCAGACCAATAAAATTTACATTCAGAAAAGAAACAAAAGATGTAATAACTGAAGAAGTCAAAAAGATAAAAGATCAAATTAAAGTCCTTCAACCTGTAACATTTACAGTAGATGAACAGGAAATCGAAGTAAGTTTTAAAATGTGTCTCACAATGATTGATGGAAAAGTTGCACAAGCTTTAACTGATACAAAAGCATCATCAAGCTGCATTATATGCCAACGGACATCAAGTCAATTAAGCCATCCCATTCCTGAAGATGATAGTTTTAAGGCAACATACGAATTTGGATTGTCCCCTCTTCATGATAGAATTCGTTTTATGGAGCACATTCTTAAATTAGGTTATGATTTTGATTTTGGTCCTTTAGGCGAAACATTGAGAAAAATATAAAAAATGAAGAAAAAAGAAAGCAAAGAAAAAACAAATTCAAGAAAAATATTTAGAGTTAGGCCTAATAATCGATCATCCAAAGCAAGGAGGAGGAAACAGAAATGATGGAAATACAGCAAGGAGATTTTTTCAGATCCAGAAGCTGCAGCACCTATTACAGGTGTAGACTTGGAACTAATAAGACGATTCAACATTATATTACAAGTTCTAGCATGCAGCAGAAAGATAAATGCAAAAAAATTTGGAGAGTACGCCAAAAAAATAGCTATACTTTACAACAAAAAATACTTTTGGAGATATAGCTTAAATAGTACAGTACATAATAATAATTAATAATACAGTACAGTACACAAAATTTTGTACTATGGGTTACAAATAATTCAACACAATATGCTACCAATAGGAGATCTGTCTGAAGAAGCGCAAGAAAAAAGAAACAAAGACTACAGATTCTTTCGCGAGCACAACACACGAAAAATTTGCAGATGCTGTACTAATGAAGACTTGATTACTATTTTGTTATGCATCAAATCCATATATATCCAATATTCGATAAAAATGGGAGAATAGCTCTATTGAATTAGACCTAGAAGCTAAACTACTTCTAGAAGATGAAAGTCAAAGCTATTTAGAAGAAATATTTATTAAAATTGTTTAAATAATAGTAATTTTAATTTTTAAGTTTACAAATTTATTAAAATTTTTACAATTTATTAACACTTCGAAGTGTTCTGAGAAAAACAACTTGTTTTGCTCGTAGTGGAAACGTACTATACCATACATGTGTATGTATGTATATTAGGCAGTTCAAATCGCTACACTTCTACACACCATTTGTATGCCATACACCATAAGAAAATGGTTTACACATCAATTCTTAACACACCGTGTAGACTGACAATAATATGTTGTAGTTTGACGTTTTATCTTCGCAATAATTCTTTACGAAAAATATTTTTGGTTAACCAAAAGTATGGAAATGTCAAGCACTATATACAAATCTCGGACACAACATTGTTATTCATATTATCATTTACTTGCTGGAAGTGATTGGCTTGTAAAATGCCTTTGCAGTTATATTGGTGGTTGGCTGCCAAGACTGAAAGTGTTATTCTATTACTAAAAAAAGTGAGTGTATTGAATATTTCGAACTTGCACTAGCAGGTGTAAACACCAAGTAACAAAAAATTGCCGACAAAAATTGCTGTTTATTTAATAAGTATCGTAACGTATGTGATGGTAGAATTACTTAAATCGTATCGTGCTGTTGCATGTCTGCTGTCAAAATCCGTAACATTTAATAAGCATGTTGATGCTTATTGAAAATGTGTTGGAAACGTTTGCTACCTAAAAATCTACAGAAAATAGATTTTTATAAATAAAGCAAAGTAACAGCTGACACTTTCGCTGGCAGCCTCACTTTTTTACTAACTAACATCCAGATTTAAATGATACGACAACTTCCAAAGTAACACGTCTCCACCTGACATGAAATGTTGCTGTAACTTGAAGTTACAGCTGAGTTATTAAAACAAATGCACTAACAATAATGCTATAATTTGAAAAAAAACATTAACTTGAGCAGTCTACACATAATATTAACTTGAACATTAATGTTCAAGTTAGTCATTTTATTCCAGGTGGAATAACACAAACGTCATTTTTACACTACACAATTTGTAACAATTTTATATTGAATTCAACAGTGACAGTCAATTGACTGGATATCTTACCGGTGGTGATGATGGATACATTTAGAGTGCAAAATTTTTTATTATTTATTTATTAGTAGTATTTAGAATACTTTATATTAAACTAGTTTACATTCTAGTGTTCATGGTCAAAACTTTTAAAACGTCGCATTTTATGGTAAAATATACAATTCGTTCGGTCTAATCTAAAATTTATGGAATTGTTAAAAAGTTAACTAATAATAATGAATAAACGAAATTTCCAAAGTTTAATTCATATATGTATATACAATGTATTCGCCAAATTTTATATATATATAAATTTTAAATATATATATGTATATAAAAAGCAAGGTGTGCTGTGTTTTTGCTTCAGTTTTTAAAACTTTTACTTTTTTTTGTTATAATGAAAAACAATCAAAATAATATGAAAATTGTGCTTATTAATTTAATGCTATATTTGACCAGTTTCTATGTAAACATAGACCAATTTGTAAATATGTGGCGTTACTACTTGAGCTTAGGCATATAAAATTACCTGTGTGAACGTGGTGAGAACAATTTCTTTTAACCGCTGAAATGTAACTAAGTTATTAATCACTTTTATTAAGAATATCGGCATTACTTAAGTAACTGTAAAAAAGTTTTAATTTTTCAAAGAAATAATTTTTGCACTTGATCATATTTTTAAAAATTTAAGTTAAGATATAAACCTGTGCCATTTATTTATTTATTCATATCATCAGAGTAATACAATACTAGTTCGTTCATATAGTTCAATCGCTTTTAAATGGTGTAATTGAAACAAATCGTGGTGGAATGGAAAAAATGCTATCCGATAGAGAATTAAAAAGTAAAAAAAATTGCAAGCGAGGCTTAGTTTCCGAGCTATGGGCCTTTGAAATTGTACTACAAAATTGTGACTACATGGAGTATTTTCTAACGAATCTTATTCAATATTAGCATCATTTGAAAGCTTTAAGGAAACACTAAATTTAAAAAAATTAATTTTCTTTTACTTTATAACTATACTAAGGTGCACTAAGACAATATTTACATAAGGGTCCATCTATCATCTTTTAGAATTATGTGGAATAGCAACTCAAATGGAATTCGGTTTGTATTTGATAACACCTGTGTATGTGTGTGTAACACTCATACATAAATAGGTTTTTCTGCAATGCCTTACATAGCGTCTACAACTGCGATTAACTCTGACATAATATGTGAGAGAACGTCGGCAGAATAACAAAAAAATAATGTCGATATTTCTCTTCATCTCATACAACAGGACAACGTAATTCTACTTTTCTTATAACATTTCATTTTATGCAAATTCTTATCGAGTTAACATGTATTATTTTTGTATAATTATATATTTTGTTTTCACTTTTTCGCACAAACTTTAATTCACAAATTAAATTTAACACATTTGAACATATAAAATCCCAGAAATATTGTCCAAAACATTGTTTTTCATTTATTTTAAGAAACACTCACACATGCATACGAATTTATTTTCATGTACGTGTGTTTTTTGACAATTCATCTCATAAGATTGTTGTTATGGGATTTCTTATAACAACTCTCTCATAAAAAATCTTATAAGATTGAGATAACACTAATATGAAGTCTACACGTAACATAACTCGCTCTGCGATTGAATTTGACGATCTCATCTTACATATTATGTTAGGTGTAGACCATATGTTAAGGCTTAAGGACTTTCTCCACCATGGTGTTTACCTACACGGCGCAGACTAATAAATATTTTCTGCCTTGCAAAGCTTTCCTGCCTAATAATGTTTTTCTGCACTGGTGTTTCCCAAAACTGCGCTGCTTACTAAAGATTCTGGAATATATTACGTAGTTCGTTAGATATAGCTAGATTGAAAAATCACTCATCACAACTGAAACTGAATTTATCAAGTAACAGGTTTTGGAAATATACATATGTAGTTCTTTCATACAAACTGTGAACGATCTTGTATACTTACTTTACAGTAAATAAAGCTACCACATGAATTTTTGTTTATACCTTCACTGTTGGTCGAGAAAAAATCGTCAAGTCGTGTCAACTCGTCTTTTCTGCCAACTATGTATAGCTCTCACATTTTCATATTTGTAATGTTACTGTCTCTCTGCCTCTTATACGACAATTCTCAATATTTGGATGGGGTTGATTGCTAAAGGTAGAGGTCCATAGCTCGCTTTTTGCGCGTTACGCTTTCTATGCATCTGTCAAAAAAGTAGAATCAATGTAATAGTATGTGACAAGTTACATTGCAAAAAGCGCAGAACGCGTAGGCGCGTTCAAAGCACAAAGTAGGTCTACTTTCTACTTTTGTACGCGTTACTAGCACCATGAAAGAAAGTCAGCTTTTCTTGAATGCTAAATATGCTAAATAATACTTTATTTCTTACGTTATCGATAAATATTATTTTGCCGTGGATAATTTTTTTCTTTTTTTTTCAATAAAAAAAATTTCTTAGTAAAAAAAAACTTGTTTAATAAAATATGTGAATATTTTTATTAATGCGATGTATTTTAATTAACTTTTCACCACACTTTTCTCAGTAACAAATTTTGCATATTAGTTATCGATTACTTTTACGTACTAAGTGTCATCTCCGCTAAACCTGTATTATTTACTTTGTGTTCATTACATATTTTTAAACAATAAAATGGAAGAAAATTTAATTAATGCTGTAAAAAAGCACGAGCTTTTATATAACAAAAGCTTGCTGCTATATAGAAATAAAATAAAGAGAGCAGAGCAGACATCTGCAGACATTCTTGTCGCGGTTCGAAATTGCTCAGTGTCAGACGTTTTAATTTTTTTAAATGTGGTTTCAAAAAACCCAGTCAATTTATATCAAGTATATGCAACTACTCAGGTGATACATTTTTTTCTCGTTTCGTGGCAATGCCTGAATGTCAAAAGTTGCTTACAATGTTCGTACGCCATTTTGTTTTCTTTTGCTTTGTTATACACAATTGTGTATACTGAAAACGTATGTGAAAAAGTTTAAATAAATTTTTACTTAAAAAAATGTGTTACAAAATATTTAAAAATAATTATATTTAATTATTTAATATTTTATTATACTTATTTCACATATTAAAGGTTTATCAATTAATAAATTTACTTTGGTTTTGTTTTGTCTATCCATACATATCCTTTTTGTTGTATGCAGATCTGGGACTATTACATTAAATAAGCAAACGCATTGACCATTTTACCATACTAAACCAAATCAATGCAAATACAAATTTATTACATTAGCACTAACTTTGATATTATTAGTGCATTTTTTTTTCATTAAACTAAAATCCCTTCAAAGTAATTTATGAATATTGCATTGTTACTTTTATTTCACTATTTTTCACCACTTCACACATTATGAAAAGTATTATTGCATTATAGTGCAAAATACAACGTAAATGTGTACATATGTACATAAAAACATACGTACATACATAAATATGTAAATTTTTTCCTATGTACACCCAAGACGAAAAATCATATCACTACGTTTTTTATAATTTTTTCGAGAGTTGTAATTGTTCCAAGCGGTAGTATTTTTCGTTTATAAAATCACCATTTTTTAAGATATAACTACAATAAATGAAAACCTAAGTTCTGATCTTTTGTCAATTGCACGGTTTTCTATATAAGGTCGAGATGCAACGTACTTGAAGTATGAAACTTTTTAATTTTTTCAATTGGTTCCGAAATCTAGTTTGTATTTATATTGACAGTTTTCCTTTTCTTTAATTTGTACGTACATACTTATAAAGGTGCCCTCAATGAACTTTACTGTATTTTTTATTTTATTATTTGTGCTATCTGATAAAATAGGTTAACGTTTTATTCAATATTACTGTGTACAATATTTGATAATGCAATAATATTGCATTACTTCACGATGACTAAGCACATCAATACAAAATCAGTGCATTTTTCGCCATGCTAATGCAATATTAATCCATTACTTTTAAGAGATTTTATTGAAGTGAAAAAAATAGTGCACTACAAGCATTAAATTTAAATTTCCACTAAAATTTTTGTTTTTCAATCAGTGCTTATGCAAAAGTGATTCAAGTTGCCCAGGTCTGGCTGTATTCATCTGTTTTTGACATTCATCCATTATTCTTACACAAACAAATCGCCTGTTGTTTTTGTACTTTCTTAGTTGTTGTAGACCTGCATATACTTTATATAAATATGCTTTGAAAAAACCCACTTAAATAAATTCCGTTCTAAATATAACGGCCGTACCCAAAACCTTTTCTTTTTTTGAAATTGTTCATAGGCAATTTTTGCACATAAAATTAAATATACAAACTCGACTAACTCCACAAATTCTTTTAAAAACTCGATTTCACTCTCCATTTTTTCTTTATAAGTATTTATAAACAAACGAACACAGCTGATCAAAACAAAAATAAAATGGAGCATGAAAAGCAGTGCATGTAACTCAACGCGAACAAAGTATAGAACGAAACAAGAGGATGAAACGCGTCTAAAGCATAACGCGCAAAAAGCGAGCTATGGACCTCTACCTTAATTGTTTGTTCTTGTCGCTCTTCTTATTAGTATTTATCAAAATACCAATACTAATAAATACTTTTAAAGCAGAAAAGCTGAAATGTGTTAAACCGTGATCACAGTCACTGTTTAACTTTACTACTGCTCTTATTAGATTTTGTCAAAATACAGAACTGCTACAAACAAAATGCTGCTAAATTGTGATCACAGTCACAATTTAAAAGAACAGCACAGTATCGCTCAACACTGCATCATACTGCTTTTAGCAGCTTCTGCGAATGATAGCTTATTTTGTTTGACGTTTGCTTCTTTTATTATCATTACACATTTTTACATTTGTCTGTTCTATACTGTTATACATTTCTTTATTTTTTGTGTCGATTTATTTTACATTGCCAGACAACTTCTATAATTCTAAAATATTTTTCTCGCACGACTTTTGAGTATTATCAATCATTTCAAGCCTTTCTTCATAGCGTTTTTCAATTGCCTTTAATAATTGCTTAACTTCATTTTCGTTGTGTTTCAGTGATGTTTCAAATTCTTGTTTATAGTCTTCTGAGTTTTGCTTATTAGCGCGGACTCCATCTTTAATTTCACATAAGACAAGATTAATATCTCTTATGTATTGCATACAATCATTAAACATTAGTACAATTAAAGTCAAAAAAGTAAAATTTTTGATGGTTGTTGGTACAATTTTAAAATTCTCAATCCCATTCCTGATATGCGCCAATATTTCTAGTTGTTATAAGAAATTTTTGGGTAGAAGTTCTCTGATAATCTGCATTAGCAACAGTGAAATACGCATAGGATCCAGCTAACCCCTCAATAAGCAATTTAAATGTTTTTTTTAATAAAAAAATATTGTACTGATTGAGTAAAATAACACAAGACAACAAAATCGAAAGAATTTTAAAGGCTTGAAAAACCACTATACAGTTTTGATGTATTGTGGTTCGAGTAGTATATATATGGTCCAAACTTTAAATTCTATGGAGAGGTTTTGTTTTAAATTTTTAAGTAAAACTATAATTTTTTTAGACGTTTCTCCACATAATTAATGATAACTCAAAAGGGTTAGTCCGATATTGTTAAAATAAACTTAGAAAAATTAAGATTTACATAACCTTTATCAGTTTTTATATTGCTTTTCAATCGGCTCAGTAGTTTCGGAGTTATAATAAAAAATTGATTTTATTGTTATTATTGAAATTATTGTTTAACAGAAATCATGAAAAATCGAAAGCAGAATTTTTTTTCAGATTTAAAGCTTTATTGCAAAGCCACATGCAATAGAAAAAATGAGATATCGATCATAAAAATTAATTGAATTTTGGAATTTATTCCCAATTAAGTGAATTCGCTCATTTTCACAAAATTTTAATTTTTTGTTTGATATAAATAAAATTAAGTAGTTAATTTTCTCCATGCTGAGTACAAATTTTCACATCTAAAATGCATTAAGCACCCCATACACGGTTCAATTCAATTGTCAATCGAGTTTTTCAATTGAATTGATTCTTGGCCACACACTTCATAAACTGAATTGAAAGATTTTCGTTCAACTGTCAAATTTATATATTTTCACAATTACAAATTTAAAAATTCTATTGCATTTATTCATTAATTTTTATATTTTTTATTTATAATTCAATAAAATTTTAAAATAAAGCTACATATAAACATAAATTTTGACAGCTAATCAAGAGACTCGCACACACTCAGCATAATCGAATATAAAGTTTTAATAGTCAATATGAAAAAGCAAAATCTTTTGGTTTTTCTTCAACCAACTCGACAACTGCCAAACTAATAAATTGACAGAGCCACACACGCGTTGATTTGGACAACAACCGACTCAATTGAAAATTGAATTGAATCGTGTATGTGGTGCTTTAGGCGTTGCTATCATATAACCGTCAGATGACATCTATGTACCTAAAAACTTCAAGTCATTTCATACCTCTGATTTGAATTATAATCATATATTTCATAATGATGTAATTTTATTTTACTTACTTTGTGTGTAAATCACGAACCGGGATTTAATCGGATTTATTTTCTCTGCAACTTATTTCCGAAAGCTATCGAAATTCATGTTCATTATACCATTTGCTACAGAAAATTCAAGAGTTTGTAGTTTATAATAAACAAAAGTTATTTAAATAAAATAATTATATATTTATTTTATAGTTTTATTTCTTATAATAAATTTAAATAATAAAATATAAATTTTCTACTTTTTAGTATATTTAAACTCACCCTATTCAAATGTGTTTTCGAAGAATAGAATCAGTATTGTACAGGGTGGGCCAAAAGTTACCATGGGGTTTAAAAGTTTAATAACTTTAGTTTATTAATTTTTTTTATATTTTTTTTTCTCAGATTATATAATATACAATATGGAAATTTTTTTACACTAAGTATGAAAAATAATGTATTTTAAATCACCACCGTTTGCAGCTTCGCACTGATGGGCTCGTTTTAGAGCATTTTCCATAACATCTTTCAAAATTTGTGGCTGTAGCGTTCGAATTTCTGCAACAATGTTTGCCTTGAGTTCAAGGATTGTCTCTGCTGTCAAAACTGGCGATCGTGCTGGGCCAAATTATTTCCGAATTTCTGGAAATTATTCGCTCTCCAAAAATTTGACTTAAAAGTGCCATTCTGTCTCGAGCAGTGCGGGCAGTGTCTCCGTCCTGCTGAAACCACATACTAGGTATGTTTTCCAGAGCAAGACGTAAAAAATGTTCTATCATAAACCGATACCGCTCTCCATTTACGGTTACAGCACTTCCATCTTCATTCTCGAAGAAGTAAGGCCCAATGATATTTTCAGATGTGATCCCACATCATATTGTACACCTAATGGGGTGCAATTGGCGTTTATGAATGGCTCTTGGATTTTCAGAACCCCAGAACCTACAGTTCTGCTTATTAACAAAGCCATTCAAATGAAAATGAGCTTCATCACTCATAATCATAATCGCCCATCAGTGCGAAGCTGAAAACGGTGGTCATTTAAGAGACATTATTTTTCATACTTAGTGTAAAAAAAATTTCCATTTTGTATATTATATAATCTGAGAAAAAAAAATAAAAAAAAAATTAATAAACGAAAAAGTTATTAAACTTTTAAACCCCCTGGTAACTTTTGGCCCACCCTGTATGTATAGTGGTTTTACAAGCCTTTAAAATTTTGTTGCCTTGTGTAAAAAAACACACAAAAAATACGTTATAATACTACAAAATATGAAAAAAATTTTTATGTCCGTTAATTGGTTAATCGGCAGAATCACATAGCCTACACATGAGAGCAGAAATTACGTACTATATGTGTAATTACTAGAAGTGAGCACAAGCCATGAAAAAGTGCACAGTATTGTACATGATACAATTATACAAGGTACTTGCACAAGCCCAGCCTGTTAATGTTTACAATGCATATAGTTGTCAAACTTTGTTTACAAGCTGTAAAAAGTATGTGTGTATGTGTGTGAATAAAATGATTACAGTGTTGCCAATGAATTTGCATATGGCTGTGTCTCCAATTACACATTGAAGAAAATTACACTACACATCTTTTGTGTAGGTTAAAATTAAAACAAAAATAAATAAAAATAGAACCCAAGGTATAATTACACACAGATTATACATGAATCTCATTACATGGACCACACATGAGAGCAGAAATTACACACATATTGGCAACACTAAATCATGCATGAATGCCGCGTCTGCAATTGTACTTTAGTTACCCTGTGATAGCTGTTTTTAAAAACAAAAGACATCTGCTTCTGACAATTATAGGTATGTTTCTACCAACAAAATATGTGTGTTTCTTGGTGTTGCAATTTTGTTGTAGTCGTGCAAGTACCTTGTATAATTGTATCATGGTATTGTAGTTTTTTCAAAAGCGAATATTGTGTGTAGTGAAAATAAGAAAACAAAACCATTGTACAACAGTTGAATAGACAATTGTGTCAAGTGGGCAATATTTTTATTGTACACTTCATAGTGCACCATACTTCATTTCACAAACTGTGAATTTCATAAAATATTAAGTTATCATAAAACTTATATACACTTACATATATCCATTGCGATATTATTTTTATAGATATTTTATTTTTTAGAGTCTTAAATGATTAAATTATAAAACTTAGAACAGTATCGCATGCGAACTAACACGCTCACAGAATCTACGTTGTTTGTTTTTTCTTTTACACATACTCATATTTTTATACTTGTGTGCTCATTTTACAATTGTCAATCGGTATGCAATAGTGAAATATACTTTTACTACAATAACTAATGCCCTCGCTTCGCAGATAAACTAATGCTGTTGCATGCTTTTGATAAAAGGGAATAACAGTTTTAGTGTTCTCATAAAATCAAAAGCTCTAAAACGAGACCAATTCAATAATGTACATCAAGCAAGCAAATGGCTTGTGCTTATTCTGAATTGCGATGCGAAAATCAATGCGATGCGCAAATGAAATGCGATGCGAAAGAAAATTGGTATTCTGTTAGACTTTCGCAATCGCATTCGCAATTTATTTCAAATCGCTGCTCAAATAAACGTCAGTGTCAACAAACGTCAAATTAAAAATAAATAAATAGTTTGTGTTTGGCTGCGAAAATTGTTTATAAAATTTATTTAGGAAATTCTGTAAGAAAAAAAATAATAAAAATGGATTCTGTGGCACTGTGGTTCGACGGCGAAGAAGGGCATGAGCAAAATGAAAGGATACAGAGAAGATTGCTTAGAAGCAAATCCGATATTCTAAGCTTGAATGGAAAAATTTAATTTATTTTGATGCTTGCGAAAAATAAACGTTTACTTATGCAGAATATTTCTTTTTTCAGCTTTATAAAAACTTTTAGATTGAATAAAGAAGCATTTGTATATGTCTTAAATAATATTAGCTCGGAATGCAATACTACGAAATCAAGTGCAATTCCGCCAATTATCAAATTAGCGGCAGCGTTAAAATTTCTTGGTCAATGTGGCTACCAACACCTCCTCTAAGGGAGACAGTGAATTACATATTTATGGGCCACTTCCAGTGCCGCTAATGTCGGTTTTATTTCGTCTAAGCTTCTGTTTGGTGTGTACTTTAAAATCAGCCCAAACCTATTAAAATTAAAGTTGAAGTCAAATATTTTTGAACTGGTTTATATATTTCATACTTTTTTCTCTAATAGGTGGTCTATTGATATTTAGTTCTTCAGTTAAAGTTTGCCACAAAGTATTTGCCGACTGACGTGCATTTGGTGTTTTCAAATGGCCTTTTGCCAATTGGCTGTGCTTATTCATAAATTCTATCATTATTTCAAATTGACGCGGTTTGGTGGTCTTATTGCTTGCTTCCCTGAATTAAATAATAAATATATGATGAATAAATAAATAAAATATTATCTTTCACTTACATGTTTGTACTTTGCGAATGCTATTTTGTTGTCAAATAAATTTTGCGAATTTGACATGTGTTTGACATTTGTTTTCGCAATGTAGAATACCGACTTGCCACCTTTTCGCATTTGAAATGCGATTAAAAAAGAACTTTGCGAATATCGCAATACAGAATAGCAATTGTTCGCATTTATGTATTTTTGCATTGCATTGATTTTCGCATCGCAATTCAGAATAAGCCTCCACTACCCATGTTCTGTAACTCCCGCGTAGAGAAAGTTTTCGCTTGAAATGTGTGAAATGAAACAAAAATGCAATAAATTGAAACAAACAGCTGCTTTTCTCACTAAACTGTGTCTGTAACTTTTTTTTGGCGAGTAACAGCTGTCACTTAAAGAAATTATTCGCCAATTTACAGAAAAAGTGTGTCTGTAAAATTTTTGCGAGAAAAGTTCCCGCTTTGAACTGTCAAATTCACTCACAAATAAAAACTCGGTGAGAAATTAATTCAAAAATAAAAAATATATTAAAAAGCCAAGTGCGATGGATAATAACACGGAAAATGTTAGTATTTTGTTTTTTAAAGTGATTTTTTTCATTATTAAAAATTTTTCTTTTATAATTTTAGAAAACTATGCGAATTTCTAAGCAACAAAAAGAAAAATTGGTAGACTATATAGTATATGTCTTCGCAAGAAGACAATTTGATGGCAATAACTCTTTATGTATATGCACCACTTCAACAATTTTGTTTTAACAATCACTTAATTACACCACAAAGCTATTTTTATTTTTTGTATTATTGGAAAATATTTAGTAAACAATAAACATATTCTAAACAACAAACATTAAAGTCGCACTATACATTATTTCGTACAGCCGTCTGTTATATTTTCGCCGCCGTCGTTGAAAATTTTTCAATTTCAGTAAATTTTGGTCGCCGTCCACTACATTTGTGATAAGCGTTCACAACGTCTGCGATGTCACGTCGGCTTCGACTATTACATTTTGACATTTCTAACGTAACGACGTAATCACTTTTGATGGTTTTCGACATGATTTACAGACACACTTTTTTCTCACTTTTCGAGAAACGATGGAATATTTTGTTTCACATCTTTTCGACGAAAGAAGTTCTCGCCAAAGTTACAGAACATGGGCACAGGTCTGGTAATTACACACAGATTGGAAACACTGAATGATTATAATCAATGCACATCAATCAGGTACCCGCACTACTACAACAAATATTGCAACAGCAATAACCACATGTACTTTGTTGGTATAAATTACCATCTAATTGTTATTTTTAAAAACAAAAGATATCTGTTTTTGACACATTTCTGGGGGCAAATTACGGCACTCGTTATCGAATAAAATTACGAAATATTTCAATAGAGTTTATATGGAAATATTTTTAAGTTTCGAATGGTATCGAATACTTTAATTTGCCCCCTGTTTGTTTCTACCAACAAAATTCTTGTATTTCTTGATGTTGTAATTTTGTTGTAGTTCTGGTATAATTGTGCCATGCATTACACCAACAAAAACCCATTCTCTTCGTATCTCTCACCAACGGAAAAATACCATCGAATCATCTTTTTCATTCGTGGTCCTCCTCTATGATCTCTTGTCGATTGAGATGGGTTTCGCCAAGGCACCTCAATCAGTACCCTTACAGACCAACCTAAATTACGACGCAAAGCTCATACAAAATGTATGAAATCAAACGAAATAACGCGACGTCAACGCTTTGCAATTGGAAAATCCAATTTTGACAGCGCGTAAAGAAGTGAAGTTGACTGCAAAACTACTGTTTTTGTTAACTTTAGCTACTTTCAGGTCAATTAAGCGTTTTTATTTTTATTTCTTATTTCTATTTAGACTTTTTTATTAATCAAAGTGAGTAAACATTACTGTTTCCAGCGCAACGTTAACGCTCTCTAAATTACGTTGCGCTTTGCGTCGTAATTTGGTCTGCTAATTCTACAATAAATATTACAACAGCGATAACCAAATGTACTTTGTTGCTATATTTTGCCATTTTACTTTTCAAAACAGGGTAGCTCTGACATAGTGTAAGTTTCTTATAGGAGATGCCAAACACCATACAAAACTGAACATTTGTAGATTTGAACATTTATTTAATGCCTACAGAATCCAAATTTGTCATTTGGATTGATAAACATTCATGAGCCACCTGGCTTAGTGCGATCACCTTATTAAATGATCAAACAAAATTGCGGCATAAACACATTTTCTATACAAATTGACACAAAAAAGCTACCCCGGAAAGCAGTCGAGAGATATAATCTATTTTATTTTGAAAGTGTTTTTTCTTATGCATACATTCATACATTTTGTAAACAAAACTGCAAAGAAAAATAAGCACAAAAGAAAATAAAAAAAAATTAAAGAACATTTGAAGTTACTGCCGTAGATTTTATTATAGGCTTTGTTAATTTAACATCGATTTTTTCTGAAGTTGCGGACTTATTCTGTTTAATCATTAATGCGCCTTAGGTTTCGCGCTCTGCATAAAAACATTTCTCATAAAGAATAATTTTTATTTGTTTTTGCATTTCTTTAATAATGTTTTCCTTTTCTCTTTTTTCGAACACCTTTTTCATATTGCTTTATTATAATATAAGATTATTAATAACGGTAAATTGACGGTCGCGACATGTGTTCTAATTGCTTGGAAAATGAATACATATGTATGTATATGTATCAAGTGTTTGTTCAATTTAAAATAACATTTATTGTTATTATTTCATTTTATGTATGGTTTTCAAAGATTTAAAAATATTTTCTCTAATTTAAATATATTTACATATTTATGTATATGTATGTATGTATGCATATTTTATAAAACAAACAAAACATCGAGTATACATACTGGGTACATACATATATACGTACATGTATATTTTAAAATAACAAAATAAATATGTAGAAAAAATATAAATATCTAAAAATAGGTTCTAAGTGTCTGCAGCTCTAATAGCCCACTAAAATAATACATCATTTCATATTTTTTTTTATATTTATATGTTTTAACATAAATTTATGATGCATTAAGTGAATGTATATACATGTAAATAATAAAAATAATAAAGTTATTAAATTCAACAACAAATTACAAAATAAACAATTATTCACAAAACATTTAATATTTGAATATGCGTTTTGCGGAGTTAAAATTCAGGTGAATGGTAAGAAAAAAGGAAAACGAGTGAAAGTCAATGAATTCGAGACATACATTTAATATATTTTAATTTTTGCAATAGAAAACAAGTGAAAAAGAAAATACATATGTACATTCATATGCTTACTAGAAATTTTAGTCAGGATTTGTCAGGAGTCCTTGACAAAGTAGCTGATCTAGCTGTACCCCTCAATAGTCAAATTCAAAAAAAAAATATATAGGTATTAATCTAAAAACATTTTCACATTTTACTTCCTTAACTTCTAATTTATTATAAGGTCCACAATCAATAGAAAACATTGCGTTAACGAATTTTAGCCAATCCAAGGAAATGATGTATATACATATATACATATGTATGTACATACAAGTATGTATGTACATATCGACCCCTGTGCGCGAAATTATCGTATGTTACAAAAACTAAACTATACAGGAGAGCTTTTTTATTACTTCTTTTTAATAGGCTAACAGCATTGGCATGAAATTGAAAATGTGTATAAATTTTCGGTTGCTTTAAATAAATAAAAAGTATTTTTTATGGAAATTATTGTATATTTCAAAATAAAAAAATTTTTTACACATACGATATTTTTGGGCACAAAACTTTTAAGGGTGCTGATTATATATATTTAGTACTTACGATAAATTTTGAATCAATTTAAAAAAGTCTGGAAAAATCAGCTTTATTAATTTTCTTCACATTATAATATTCGACGTTAACATAAATACTATTTCAACTAAAATATGTACTTATTAGAGATGTGCAAATGTCGTGATTTTATCGTGTCACGCGCGAATCACGCGTGATCGTGATCAAATTTATAATTAATCACGCGTGACCGTGACTTAAAAAAAATTCTCACGCTCTCACGAGATAACACTCCTGCGTGGGTATATAACTGTATTAAAAATTTTAAATTTTCTTATAATCAATACTACAATTTATGTCTGAGCTGCACAAAGTAGCACCAGAGTGCCGAACATCAATCGGCTTCTTATACAAATGAATACACATACCCGAATACATTACTATCGTGTTTTTCTCGGTGGCCAGCTCTGATTTATGTACATTAATATGTATACACATACATATAGGTAGAATGAGCCTTCAAACATAATGCGTACATACATACGTTTGTGTAAACATACACATGTAAATACATGTAAGACCCTATTTTTCAACCAACAAACATAAAAAATTAATTATATATTTTTCGTGCGTGATGAAGAATGTTTTATACGTGGCGTGCGTGATCGTGAAAATTGTAAAAATCAATCGTGCGTGAAAGTGCGTGAGTAAAATATTTTTCTGCGTGAGCGTGCGTGTCGTGAGTCAAAAACCGCTCACGTGCACATCTTTAGTACTTATATGTATGTATTTGAAAAATAGGGTAGGGAATTAATCTGCGTCGTCAGTTTAATTTAAGAATCTTTTATTTTTGAAGTATGCTTTAAATTTAAATATCCTTTATGTTATTTAGGTGGTATTAGAGATGGACAAAAAATATCGATGTGTCGAAATATCGGTATTTGAGAAAATAATTGCAAAAACCGATACATCTATTCTTATTTACGGGTTTCGATATTTTTAAGGACTCTATAAATTTTAGCCGTTTTTTAACTATACGATATTGGCATCACTGCTAAGCGCCAATGAAATATATAGACAATGCTCAACCACCAGCAAATAAAAGAAAAACATAAAACTATATTGAAACATAACAATGAACGATAAAAAGTCATCAATTTAGTTGAACACTGTGACCGTTCTGATCAGAAACAGCTGGTAATATATGACAGAAAATGTAATTATTAAAATTTAGAAAGAAAGCGTCACAGTACAGAACAGCAACAGAAAGTAAAGACTAATGAAGACTTAAGGAGCTACAGTAGGTTACGTATAACTTAACATATGTAGTTCTTTTCTATTAAATTTCTCTACTTGTGTATTCGAAATTAATGCAGTTTTCAGAAATTATCTTATAATACAAATTAAACATACAGATGTATGGATAAATTTATTTCCTTTTTCGATATCAATATCAATTACGGGTTTCTCCACTCATGGAATTCATTAAGATTTCAGTTAGTTGTTCGCGATTTCTTTAAATAGTAAATCATCACATTGCGGGAAACTGGATTAGACTTGTGCCATTTAGTTCATCTCAGTGAGCGGCCATTTGAGATCATTATTGAACTCAATCGCTCTTTTAAGTTCAATGAACTAGTTAGTTTAGCCAGAAAGAAAATGGCTAAATTGGCATTACTGCCACCAAGTATCAATACTACTCACAATGTTTTAAGTAATAAATAATATAAGGTAAATCTAAGCAATTGATTTTTAAAAACCGTAACAAATAATTTATTACTAATTCCTTAAGATTTCAAAATGTGAAAAACTAGTATTTCTAACAACCTCTCTGTACTTACTTGGTATACCAAATCACATTACGAGCACACTTAAACATATCGCACACTAAATCATAAACAGTCACGACTCAAAATTATCAAAATGGTTTTATACATATTTCCATAAGTCCTAGTTTACACTATGCAAGTCTTATTGCTAAGCTTATTAGTTTTATAGGAGAGAGAGGCGAGGGGAGTAGTAGGGAAATAGCGGTTCGGGGGCAATTAAACTTGTGAAATTGTGGGCTGAAATTGTTAAATTGTGGCTGAAATTGTTAAATTTTGGGCTGAAATTGTTAAATTGTGGCTGAAATTGTTAAATTTTGGCTGAAATTTTAAAATTCTTGGAAATTTGTGAAATTTGATACCTACGTGTGTGTGTCCGTCCGTCCGTCTGTATTTTTTGTTTACATTAGGAGTTTTTTGTTTATATTAACTTTTTTTGTTTATATTAAGTATATGTATGTATGTATGTATGACCGTGGGAACTTGTGCGTGGAATATTTTGTGGGAATACATTAAGGGGGTTTATAGCTTTAAGATTTTTATATTTGTATGATTTTTTCAAATGCTGACGGGAAAACATCTTTATTTTTTCTAATGCCGACGGGAAAGTTATGATTGTTGTTAGACTGTGGAAATTTGTTGATATCTGTGATTTGGGCAGGTGAGGTTTTTGTAACATGTAACCGTGGGAATTTGCGGGTCTATCTTTAAGGCAGCCTGTGTTTGGTGGGGGCGGGTGTTGTTGTAATATGTATCCGTGGGAATTTGTGTGCGGAATATTTTGTAGGAATACATTAAGGGGTTTATAGGTTTGAGGCTTTTATATGTGTATGATTTCCTGATGCCAACGGGAAAACATGTTTATTTTGTTCAAATGCCGACGGGAAAACATGTTTAGTTTTTTCAAATGCCGACGGGAAAATCATGGAAATGATTTTTCCTAATGCCGACGGAAAATTTGAGGGTATGTCTAGCTGTAGGAATTGAAGTCTGGCTGTGATTGGTGGTGGTGGTGGTGGGGTGTGTCTAGATTGTGAGACCTTAAGGCTGACCGTGATTTGGGTAGGTGAGGGTGTTTTGTAATATGTAACCATGAGAATTCGGTGACGTATATGCTTGTTGGAATTTAAATCAAGCTGGGCTTCGTGGGGGGCGGGATGTATTTGAGGTAGATCGACTGCTGGAGGGCGGGGAGTTGTTGTAATATGTATCCGTGGGAATCTGTGTACATGTATGTATGTATATATGTATGTCTGTAAGAGTTTAAGGCTGTCTGTGATTTATCAAAGGTGAGGTGAGAGTGTTCATGTAATACGTATCCGTGGGAATCTGTGTATATGTATGTTCGTAGGAGTTTAAGACTGATTGTGATTTGAGGTGGGGGAGGGTCTTGTTGTGATAGATAGATAGAATGTGCCTATGTGTGTATGTGTATGTATGTATTTATATATAGCAGTTTAAGTCTGTCCTTGATTTGAGGTAGGCGGGGGGTGTTATTGTAATATGTATCTATAGGAATTTGGGAGTTTATATGTTTGTAGAAATTTTTGTGTATGTATGTCTGTAGAAGTTTAAGGCTGATCGTGATTTGGATTGTTCAGGTTAACGATTGTATGTGACTTCGAGAATTATTGTATGTATATCTGTAGGAAACTTAAGGCTTATCGTGATTTATGAGGGGCGAGGTGTTCATGTAATATAACCGCCCAATTTGTGTATATATCTGTAGGAGTTTAAGGCTGATCATGATTAATGAGAGGTGAGGTGAAGGTGTTAATGTATATGTATACGTATCTGTGTGTATGTATGTCTATATGAGTTTAAGGCTGATCGTGATTTAGGTTGTGAGATTGATAGATTGTATGTTACCTTGAGATTTTGTGTATATATATCTGTAAGAACTTTAGGCTGACTGTGATTTGTGAAGGGAGGAGCGTTGTTGAAATAGGTTTAATTTTTCGTAGATGAATTTTAGTATGTGTGTGTGTATGTGATTTTCTCACCCTAGTATTTATATGTACGTTGAAATAAATTATTTCTCATATGAACATTTTTTGCTAGAAAATATTATCATATATCTGAACTCCCTAATCCTAGTATGTTTTTCATATTGGAGGATGAGATTGCTTTATATTTAATCAAGCTTAAATTTGTCCAGTGTTAAAGTCTGTCGGTCAGAAATTTGTTTATATTTGTATAAATATTAATTTCAGATTTTGCAAAATTCTTGCGTACGATCGTGGTGATTTTGTGTGTGTGTATGTGTGTATGCGCGATAGAGTTTGACTGGTCTGTGATAAGTTTGTTTATTTAAGTACATTTGTCTTCTTCGACTTTCGTCTTCAAGCGTCAATAGCTTGGAGAACGGTTTGTATGTTTTCATGATGTAGATATGTAAGTGTGATTGTTAAAATCCAATAAATACTTGAGCATGAGTAAGAAATTTGATAATATGTGTACATATGTACATATGGATCTACAAATTGATTTTATGTATGTATGTATGTACATACAAATAAGTCTGGGGCTCCCTGTTTAAATACATTTTTTTTGTCATGTGCTGTTGTTGCTGTTGTAAATATTCGCCTGGTCTTTTGTGTATAGATGTGAAATATCTAGATAGTTTTTTTATTTGAAATTAAAAAAAATGTTCTTTTAATTTTTAGATGTTTTTACTTAAAAGTTTGTGAGGAGTTTCTGTTTTAAGTAAAATTTAATTCCTCTCTAGTTGTAGTAAATATAGTATAAATATTTAATATATTTTATTTCCATTTGTTTAAAGTTGATGTAGCCTATATAGTCAACGTTAGAAATTTTTCGGTGTAAAATTTTTTCCAACTATCATATTTTTTCTTCACCTTTTTCATATATTTTAGAACATCTTGCATTGGCTTTAAAAAATGATAAACGCTTTGAAATGAAACTGATCCAGCAGTCCAGCTTTTTTTAACCACTTTGCTTCTCTTTCCTTTTTTATTGATAAACATTTAAAATCAAATGGTGGTTTTATAATGAAATTGTTATACTCATTATTGCTAAAAACATCCGCTACTTTTTTTTTGTAATGAAAATCATCGAAACCTTACTTAATTTATAAGACTTTCAGGACTTTCTATTATTCGATCATTAGTAAAAATGCAGTAGCTGAGGTCATTGCTTACTGTTTCATATTAAATTTCTATATCAATTGAGCCACTATTGAATAAAAGGAACTTTTATCTTAAACTTTAGTGCATTTGGAAGTGTTTGAGATTCTTTCATATAATAGCTTTGTTGGAATCTTAGATACGAGTACATATAATATAGAATTGTATAACGTTTATTTTTAATTTTTATGTTAAGATCATCATCATTTAGATATGAGACTAAATTTAAATGTACTTTTAAATTAGTTAAATCATAATGAGGAAACTTGTTTTCTTCTTGAATAGCGATCAACAGGAAACGAAATCGTTTTCTTACAATTTAGGTCTGGCCTCTCAACGGTTCCTCTAGTATACAAGATGACTTTCTATGTCAACATATCTGTCTACTCTTTGTCAGCGTTAAGGGACAATTAAATGTTAAAATTTTAATTCCTCAAATTGTGTTACTTCATACTGATAATATATTTTCATTAATAAGGTATATGTTTATCTTATGAAGGTTACTCGCCTATGGCTTTTATTTGATGTTCTAGATGATTTTTTTTTCTCATTTTATTAAATTTCAGCGTATTGTGTATATATTTCTGATATTTTTAAGCGCGCTTTATTTACCTGTCAGACAAAGTGTACGTATCAGTTGATCACTCAGTCTCTCTTTTTAATAATTTTTTTCTTTTAATATGCCACTACTATTTTTTCAGATTTTACTACTTGAAAAAGAGAATATTTATGTAATTTTTAAATGTATTCATATATACATATAGGTAAATATATGTGTATATGTATAGAGAAATTACTTTATCTACAAAGAAATACATGTTTAATAATCAACTATTCTAGAAAATCGATCTCAAATAACGCAGTTACCTCCACCATCAATTCACCGTCGGTGTTTTTATAGTGTCAGAAACACTAGAATATCTATGTTTGAGAGAATTTTTACATCGAGTTTTTCTACATGAGGTTTGCTGGTTGACGTAGGCTGGGTTGTATCACATTCAGATGTAATCATTTCCTACTTAAAAAAGGTCCTCATTACTATCAACTATATCTGTATACATTTCGTTCATGAGTTGGGTTGATCCAGATACAATTGCTGTCTACAGATTAATGATTAGAAACAAGTTTCTCATCACCTTCTAACAGATTTATATATTTTGCTAGCATGCATGCCTGAGCATGCTTCTATCGATAGTGACGCGAGAGTCCGACATGTAGTGGTGTTTCAATTAAAAATCTATACTATTAGATTTTACGATTTCCCTCTTTTTATTCTTTTACAAAGTAGATACATATTTATGTATTTCATTTAGCACAGAGCCATAAAATTTCTTTGCTTACAAAATTGTGTGACATTCTTTTAAATTTGCATGCTTAGGCATGCTTTCAATATTTTTTCTGTAAATTTATTTGATACTCATACAGATACAGATATAAAGTAAGATCTGCTTACATTGCATTTTACAATTTATGTATGCTTCAGCATGATTCCAGTTGAAGTCCATATTTATTCAGTAAGTTTGTTTGATACTAATTCATACACATATACATTCTTAAAGATTGGAAATCTAAGTCCAATTTATGTAGTTTATCTATATTTTCTAAAGATTTGATAGCTATAGAAATTAATAGAGTAAAGATCTATTATAATAGCCCATGGGCATATTTTAAAATTTCGCTTGCTAGAGCTTTCGAAATGGAAAATGTACAATTTTCACTATAAAAAGTGATAATATTAGGTGTTACTGAATATTACACTGTGTTGTAATTTATTTTGAACACTTAAGTTTTCACAATATTTCATACAGGCCAACAAGTTTAGAGAATTTCCAGTATATTAAGTTAATTATCTTTCTTAAGACCTATCATTCCTTCAAAAATACAAACCAAACTAGATTTTTCCTGTTTAATTTTATTTTTTACTTTCATTAAATTTCAACATTTTGTTCATCTTCAAATTATTATATTTAGCAGCTTTTTCTCATTTGTTGAGTTAACTTTAATCGGAAACATTTAAATAGTGAGATGAACTTTTATATTGTATGCGAGTACATTAAGTAATTCTTTGTATATTTCATTTATATGAACCATCATCACATAATTCCTTTGGATGATCTATTAAATCATTCTACTATTGATGCTTTCATATTAAGTAATGTTTAATATTCTACATATGCATGAATTTTCCAGTGTCTGTTAAAAAATTCTTTACAATCATCCATTTGTAAGTTTTTTGGTACTCGTAACATTTCAAAAATATTTTCCACAGCCTAGGTTTTTTCGAGTGCAACTTTTATTTTCAACGGTATTGACCATAGAAACTTTGAGAATGAATCATTTACAGTCTACAATAATCAATAATTTCTATTTTCTATAGAATAGTTTCCCATTTCACCTAAATCAGCTCCATAAAAGATCAACTATTTCTTTCATTACATATCTACAATGCACAAACAATTTTCGAGATTTATTATAGAGTTCGTTTACTAAATTTCTTTTTAAAGACATTGAGTTGTTTTAAAGATTTTTTGGAGAGTGTTGTGATCTACTTGATGCACTTTCAGCTATTTATACTATCATGTAGTTCATTTTCCAATCTATAAATTTTATTGTTCAGCTCTTCAATTTGTTTTTTCAAAAGATGATTTAATTTTTAGTATGTGTTTTTTCAATTTTATAACTATCTTCTATCTCTAATTGTATTATTTTGTCCCATAGTTTATCGTTTTGAATTTCCAGAAACAATTTACTGATAACATCATTCAACGTCAGTGAATGATGATGATTCTCTATCCATGTATTAGTAGAAATTATATATTTTATATAGTTTTCAAAATAAAATTTCTCATAGTATTTCCATGTTTTATTATCAATCATTAAAGAAAATAAAGCTACTATTAGAGCCTATATTTGACCATCAACTTGTATTTTATCTTCATTTAGTTTTAGGTTACTATCACCAAACTTCCATTCATTATTCAAATCTTAATGTGGGCCATAGTTTGTATCTAATTCAATTCTTCCTTCCAAGACTGATAAATGAGTATAAGTGTCTTCAGAATTGGAAGTCTATGAGTAAAAATCATTTTTATCATCCTCATCATCATTCTCAGTATTAGCATCATTAAATAAGATGATATCATCAAATATTGTTCCTTCTGAAAGTTTCTTCGGTGTACTTGTCTCTATATTGACTGATGGCTTTAAACTTATATTATTTTCAGCTTCTATCTTGATTTTACTTTCTTCTTTCTTGTGAATTCTTTCAATATTTCTAGAACTATTTATGAATTCTTTGACAGGTTCTGTTATAGGTTTAAATGTATCTTTTCTAGCTCACATATATCTATTTGACCAGTTTTTATACTACGAAGCTTTTTCTTCAAGACATTTCTTGTCATCACCAACTGTTTTAAAATTTTCTCATCCATGTTTAGCAAATAAGAGGTATCAGCTATTAGATCAGGTATCAGTTATCAGATCAGCTTATCAGGACCTGGTCTGGTTTTCAGATCAGCTTATCATGACCTGGTCTGGTTTTCAGATCAGCTTATCAGGACCTGATCTGGTTTTTAGATCAGCTTATCAGGACCTGGTCTGGTTTTCAGATCAGCTTATCAGAACCTGGTCTGGTTTTCAGATCAGCTTATCAGGACCTGGTCTGGTTTTCAGATCAGCTTATCAGAACCTGGTCTGGTTTTCAGATCAGCTTATCAGGACCTGGTCTGATTTTCAGATCAACTTATCTGATTCAGATTGGGTTATCAGTTTACAAGTAGCTGCCCATTTATAACATTTAGATGAATGCAGTTTAAGGTCAGATGAAAAACGAAAAAGTAAACTTTTATGTGGTCAAACGATTTCAGAAAATATTTTCTGATATCGTATAGCTGTATTATTTTATTTTTTTAATAAGAGATAATATTTATAAAATGCATTTAGTTACACAAATGTGGTTAGTGAAACAACCTAAAAATAGGATGGTACAAAATTTTGATGATTCATCAAACGTTAGTTCAAAAACAAGTCATAGTTCCCCCTCTATCAAATTTTATTTGCGCAAAAATAGTTGGTCTGTCAAATTGTAAAAAAAAATAAAATAAAAAATAATATGTTATGATTGGCTTGCTAAAAAGTCTTAATGAACTAAAATTTTAAAACATCTACATATTAAAACTCAAAATCTCTCTATCAACCCAAATATGGATACTTAAAGATATTACATAATTTCATTAATTAAAGGAATGGGATAATACACATTTACAGATACTGAATCTGTTATTTCTCCTAACAAAGCTAAAAGTAATTCCGATATGATATTTAACGATTTTAGATGTGAGAAACATATTTTTGTATGGAGTGAGATAAGAATGTTGATGCATTCTGCTGATGTCAAACTTATACCAGAATCACCAAACATTTGATACTAGATAATCATAATGTAATTATAATTTTTAAGTAAGATGAGACAAATATAAAGCATGTTGGAAGGATAAATATGAATTTTGATTATAAGCAACGATATTGAATTAAACGATGATCGTTATAGAAAAAAAGAGAATTTGACTAAATAAAAGTTTACTTTTTCGTTTTTCATCTGACCTTAAACTGCATTCATCTAAATGTTATAAATGGGCAGCTACTTGTAAACTGATAACCCAATCTGAATCAGATAAGCTGATCTGAAAACCATACCAGGTCCTGATAAGCTGATCTGAAAACCAGACCAGGTCCTGAAAAGCTGATCTGAAAACCAGACCAGGTCCTGATAAGCTGATCTGAAAACCAGACAAGGTCCTATTAAGCTGATCTGAAAACCAGACCAGGTCCTGATAAGCTGATCTGAAAACCAGACCAGGTCCTGATAAGCTGATCTGAAAACCAGACCAGGTCCTATTAAGCTGATCTGACAACCAGATCAGGTCCTGATAAGCTGATCTGAAAACCAGACCAGGTCATGATAAGCTGATCTGAAAAACAGACCAGGTCCTGATAAGCTGATCTGAAAACCAGACCAGTTACCTGATAACCTGATCTGATAGCTGATACCTGATCTAATAGCTGATACCTGTTATTTACTATTATTAAACATGGATGAGAAAATTTTAAAACAGTTGGTGCTGACAAGAAATGTCTTGAAGAAAAAGCTTCGTAGTATAAAAACTGGTGAAATAGATACATGTGAGCAATAAAAGATACATTTAAACCTATAACAGAACCTCTCAAAGAATTCATAAATAGTTCTAGAAATATTGAAAGAATTCGCAAGAAAGAAGAAAGTAAAATCAAGATAGAAGCTGAAAATAATACAAGTTTAAAGCCATCAGTCAATATAGAGACAAGTACACCAAAGAAACTTTCAGAAGGAACAATATTTGATGATATCATCTTATTTAATGATGCTAATACTGAGAATGATGATAAGGATGATGAAGATGATTTTTACTCATAGACTTCCAATTCTGAAGACACTTATACTCATTTATCAGTCTTGGAAGGAAGAATTGAATTAGATACAAACTATGGCCCACATCAAGATTTGAATAATGAATGAAAGTTTGGTGATAGTAACCTAAAACTAAATGAAGATAAAATACAAGTTGATGGTCAAATATAGGTCCTAATAGTAGCTTTATTTTCTTTAATGATTGATAATAAAACATGGAAATACTATGAAAAATTTGATGTTGAAAACTATATAAAATATATAATTTCTACTAATCATCATCATCATTCACTGACAGAGAATGATGTTATCAGTAAATTGTTTCTGGAAACTCCAAACGATAAACTATAGGACAAATTAATAATATAGCTTAAGGAATTAATATAATTCAAGAATATATTAAAATGCAAATTGATAGAGTACAACGTGAAATAGAATTAGAGATAGAAGATAGTTATAAAATTGATAAAATACATACTAAAAATCAAATCATCTTTTGAAAAAACAAATTGAACAGCTGAACGATAAAATTTATAGATTGGAAAATGAACTACATGATAGTATAAATAGCTGAAAGTGCATCAAGTAGATCACAACACTCTCCAAAAAATCTTTAAAACAACTCAATGTCTTTAAAAAGAAATTTAGTAAACGAACTCTATAATAAATCTCGAAAATTGTTTGTGCATTGTAGATATGTAATGAAAGGAATAGTTGATCTTTTATGGAGCTGATTTAGGTGAAATGGGAAACTATTATACAGAAAATAGAAATTATTGATTATTGTAGACTGCAAATGATTCATTCACAAAGTTTCTATGGTCAATACCGTTGAAAATAAAAGTTGCATTCGAAAAAACCTAGGCTGTGGAAAATATTTTTGAAATGTTATGAGTACCAAAAAGCTTACAAATGGATGATTGTAAAGAATTTTTTAACAGACACTGGAAAATTCATGCATATGTAGAATATTAAACATTACTTAATATGAAAGCATCAATAGTAGAATGATTTAATAGATCATCCAAAGGAATTATGTGATGATGGTTCATATAAATGAAATATACAAAGAATTACTTAATGTACTCGCATACAATATAAAAGTTCATCTCACTATTTAAATGTTTCCGATTAAAGTTAACTCAACAAATGAGAAAAAGCTGCTAAATATAATAATTTGAAGATGAACAAAATGTTGAAATTTAATGAAAGTAAAAAATAAAATTAAACAGGAAAAATCTAGTTTGGTTTGTATTTTTGAAGGAATGATAGGTCTTAAGAAATATAATTAACTTAATATACTGGAAATTCTCTAAACTTGTTGGCCTGTATGAAATATTGTGAAAACTTAAGTGTTCAAAATAAATTACAACACAGTGTAATATTCAGTAACACCTAATATTATCACTTTTTATAGTGAAAATTGTATATTTTCCATTTCGAAAGCTCTAGCAAGCGAAATTTTAAAATATGCCCATGGGCTATTATAATAGATCTTTACTCTATTAATTTCTATAGCTATCAAATCTTTAGAAAATATAGATAAACTACATAAATTGGACTTAGATTTCCAATCTTTAAGAATGTATATGTGTATGAATTAGTATCAAACAAACTTACTGAATAAATATGGACTTCAACTGGAATCATGCTGAAGCATACATAAATTGTAAAATGCAATGTAAGCAGATCTTACTTTATATCTGTATCTGTATGAGTATCAAATAAATTTACAGAAAAAATATTGAAAGCATGCCTAAGCATGCAAATTTAAAAGAATGTCACACAATTTTGTAAGCAAAGAAATTTTATGACTCTGTGCTAAATGAAATACATAAATATGTATCTACTTTGTAAAAGAATAAAAAGAGCGAAATCGTAAAATCTAATAGTATAGATTTTTAATTGAAACACCACTACATGTCGGACTCTCGCGTCACTATCGATAGAAGCATGCTAAGGCATGCATGCTAGCAAAATATATAAATCTGTTAGAAGGTGATGAGAAACTTGTTTCTAATCATTAATCTGTAGACAGCAATTGTATCTGGATCAACCCAACTCATGAACGAAATGTATACAGATATAGTTGATAGTAATGAGGACCTTTTTTAAGTAGGAAATGATTACATCTGAATGTGATACAACCTAGCCTACGTCAACAATAACGTCAAGGATGTCAACCAGCAAACCTCATGTAGAAAAACTCGATGTAAAAATTCTCTCAAACATAGATATTCTAGTGTTTCTGACACTATAAAAACACCGACGGTGAATTGATGGTGGAGGTAACTGCGTTATTTGAGATCGATTTTCTAGAATAGTTGATTATTAAACATGTATTTCTTTGTAGATAAAGTAATTTCTCTATACATATATACATATATTTACCTATATTTAAAAATTACATAAATATTCTCTTTTTCAAGTAGTAAAATCTGAAAAAATAGTAGTGGCATATTAAAAGAAAAAAATTATTAAAAAGAGAGACTGAGTGATCAACTGATACGTACACTTTGTCTGACAGGTAAATAAAGCGCGCTTAAAAATATCAGAAATATATACACAATACGCTGAAATTTAATAAAATGAGAAAAAAAAATCATCTAGAACATCAAATAAAAGCCATAGGCGAGTAACCTTCATAAGATAAACATATACCTTATTAATGAAAATATATTATCAGTATGAAGTAACACAATTTGAGGAATTAAAATTTTAACATTTAATTGTCCCTTAACGCTGACAAAGAGTAGACAGATATGTTGACATAGAAAGTCATCTTGTATACTAGAGGAACCGTTGAGAGGCCAGACCTAAATTGTAAGAAAACGATTTCGTTTTCTGTTGATCGCTATTCAAGAAGAAAACAAGTTTCCTCATTATGATTTAACTAATTTAAAAGTACATTTAAATTTAGTCTCATATCTAAATGATGATGATCTTAACATAAAAATTAAAAATAAACGTTATACAATTCTATATTATATGTACTCGTATCTAAGATTCCAACAAAGCTATTATATGAAAGAATCTCAAACACTTCCAAATGCACTAAAGTTTAAGATAAAAGTTCCTTTTATTCAATAGTGGCTCAATTGATATAGAAATTTAATATGAAACAGTAAGCAATGACCTCAGCTACTGCATTTTTACTAATGATCGAATAATAGAAAGTCCTGAAAGTCTTATAAATTAAGTAAGGTTTCGATGATTTTCATCACAAAAAAAAGGAGCGGATGTTTTTAGCAATAATGAGTATAACAATTTCATTATAAAACCACCATTTGATTTTAAATGTTTATCAATAAAAAAGGAAAGAGAAGCAAAGTGGTTAAAAAAAGCTGGACTGCTGGATCAGTTTCATTTCAAAGCGTTTATCATTTTTTAAAGCCAATGCAAGATGTTCTAAAATATATGAAAAAGGTGAAGAAAAAATATGATAGTTGGAAAAAATTTTACACCGAAAAATTTCTAACGTTGACTATATAGGCTACATCAACTTTAAACAAATGGAAATAAAATATATTAAATATTTATACTATATTTACTACAACTAGAGAGGAATTAAATTTTACTTAAAACAGAAACTCCTCACAAACTTTTAAGTAAATACATCTAAAAATTAAAAGAACGTTTTTTTTAATTTCAAATAAAAAAACTATCTAGATATTTCACATCTATACACAAAAGACCAGGCGAATATTTACAACAGCAACAACAGCACATGACAAAAAAAATGTATTTAAACAGGGAGCCCCAGACTTATTTCTATGTACATACATACATACATAAAATCAATTTGTAGATCCATATGTACATATGTACACATATTATCAAATTTCTTACTCATGCTCAAGTATTTATTGGATTTTAACAATCACACTTACATATCTACATCACGAAAACATACAAACCGTTCTCCAAGCTATTGACGCTTGAAGACGAAAGTCGAAGAAGACAAATGTACTTAAATAAACAAACTTATCACAGACCAGTCAAACTCTATCGCGCATACACACATACACACACACAAAATCACCACGATCGTACGCAAGAATTTTGCAAAATCTGAAATTAATATTTATACAAATATAAACAAATTTCTGACCGACAGACTTTAACACTGGACAAATTTAAGCTTGATTAAATATAAAGCAATCTCATCCTCCAATATGAAAAACATACTAGGATTAGGGAAGTTCAGATATATGATAATATTTTCTAGCAAAAAATGTTCATATGAGAAATAATTTATTTCAACGTACATATAAATACTAGGGTGAGAAAATCACATACACACACACATACTAAAATTCATCTACGAAAAATTAAACCTATTTCAACAACGCTCCTCCCTTCACAAATCACAGTCAGCCTAAAGTTCTTACAGATATATATACACAAAATCTCAAGGTAACATACAATCTATCAATCTCACAACCTAAATCACGATCAGCCTTAAACTCATATAGACATACATACACACAGATACGTATACATATACATTAACACCTTCACCTCACCTCTCATTAATCATGATCAGCCTTAAACTCCTACAGATATATACACAAATTGCGCGGTTATATTACATGAACACCTCGCCCCTCATAAATCACGATAAGCCTTAAGTTTCCTACAGATATACATACACTAATTCTCGAAGTCACATACAATCGTTAATCTGAACAATCCAAATCACGATCAGCCTTAAACTTCTACAGAAATACATACACAAAAATTTCTACAAACATATAAACTCCCAAATTCCTATAGATACATATTACAATAACACCCCCCGCCTACCTCAAATCAAGGACAGACTTAAACTGCTATATATAAATACCTACATACACATATACACATAGGCACATTCTATCTATCTATCACAACAAGACCCTCCCCCACCTCAAATCACAATCAGTCTTAAACTCCTACGAACATACATATACACAGATTCCCGCGGATACGTATTACATGAACACTCTCACCTCACCTTTGATAAATCACAGACAGCCTTAAACTCTTACAGACATACATATATACATACATACATGTACACAGATTCCCACGGATACATATTACAACAACTCCCCGCCCTCCACCAGTCGATCTACCTCAAATACATCCCGCCCCCCACGAAGCCCAGCTTGATTTAAATTCCAACAAGCATATACGTCACCGAATTCTCATGGTTACATATTACAAAACACCCTCACCTACCCAAATCACGGTCAGCCTTAAGGTCTCACAATCTAGACACACCCCACCACCACCAATCACAGCCAGACTTCAATTCCTACAGCTAGACATACCCTCAAATTTTCCGTCGGCATTAGGAAAAATCATTTCCATGATTTTCCCGTCGGCATTTGAAAAAACTAAACATGTTTTCCCGTCGGCATTTGAAAAAAATAAACATGTTTTCCCGTTGGCATCAGGAAATCATACACATATAAAAGCCTCAAACCTATAAACCCCTTAATGTGTTCCTACAAAATATTCCGCACACAAATTCCCACGGATACATATTACAACAACACCCGCCCCCACCAAACACAGGCTGCCTTAAAGATAGACCCGCAAATTCCCACGGTTACATGTTACAAAAACCTCACCTGCCCAAATCACAGATATCAACAAATTTCCACAGTCTAACAACAATCATAACTTTCCCGTCGGAATTAGAAAAAATAAAGATGTTTTCCCGTCAGCATTTGAAAAAATCATACAAATATAAAAATCTTAAATCTATAAACCCCCTTAATGTATTCCCACAAAATATTCCACGCACAAGTTCCCACGGTCATACATACATACATACATATACTTAATATAAACAAAAAAAGTTAATATAAACAAAAAACTCCTAATGTAAACAAAAAATACAGACGGACGGACGGACACACACACGTAGGTATCAAATTTCACAAATTTCCAAGAATTTTAAAATTTCAGCCAAAATTTAACAATTTCAGCCACAATTTAACAATTTCAGCCCAAAATTTAACAATTTCAGCCACAATTTAACAATTTCAGCACACAATTTCACAAGTTTAATTGCCCCCGAACCGCTATTTCCCTACTACTGAGGGGAAAGAAACGTTTCTGTTCCCCTCGTCTCTCTCTCTCCCTTAAACTAATCAGCTTAGCAATAAGACTTGCATAGTGTAAACTAGGTCTGAGCCAGTTCACAGAACAAATTTCTAATGCCGTAAAAATTTATTTTGCCACACAGTCTTGAAGAATACCGTTACGCCTGTTTTTATGTTGCATAATTGCGTTTTTTATGCAGTATGAACAGTTGTTTGCCACTTCTCAGAAACTGGAATGTTTTGAAGGTGTGACTGTTTAAGGCCGTGCTACACTAGCCTACACGATCGTGCGATTTTTGAGAAAATACAGTCCTGGTATGATGGAGTCTATGAACATTTTCAAAAGACAAAAACAATTCATCAGATCAGGGTTGTATTTTTCGTAGATCGCGCGATTGTGTAGGATAGTGAATCATGGAATTTATGCTTTAGTGCGCGATAAGAGTAACAAAAACCGTAGTTCCTTGCTAATGTTTCTTGTAAGCTTATTTCAGGTTTTATATGAATCAGCCTGTGGAAAACAGGACAACCAATATAATTGTTTAATTTTTCTCGATGCGAAAGCTTCTCGCAAGTTACAGAACACAGGTACTAGTCGGAATAAGGGTTAATTATATTTAGCGTATCGCCTTGAATGATTGGTTGTACCCATAGTTGCCAGATGAAATAGGTTTGAATTCGTAAAATTTCGCGGGAAAAATCGTCAAAATAATTATACGAAAACGTCAAAAATAAAATTAACACTTTTTTCAAACGAAAACAGAGCACCACAAATAAATTCGTAGTTTTGGTATAAAATAAACTTCTACTCTTATTAAAAAAACAAACAAATGTGGTTTTAAAAGCAGTATAATTATATGTCTTACTTTTGTCTTTGTCAGTTAACTTAGCTAAATACTCTTTATACATTTGCTGAAAGTTGTTAGTTAAAAAAAGTATTTAGTGTGTATCAATTAATAACTTTGTGTGAATTCAGATTCAATTTCTTGTCTTTCAAATTCTTTAACAAAGTAGAAAAGAAACTTTTGTTTTCTTTTGTCATATTGTAGGGATCAATTAGGCTTAAGGCTTTGAACTTATCTTCCAAGTCAAATCATATCACACGGTTCTATAAAAAAAATTTAGATTTTTAATGATTTCCTCTTTTTTTTATTCCATTAATTTTAGCATCAGCAAATACATCCCTGGCGTATTTATATTCCTAAGTAAATTCTCATCATAATAATCCGTCAAATAAAAATTATCACACTCATGCAAATCTGCATTTCACCATATAAATGTTGTATTTCTGTTCTTTCAGTTGGTAAATTATGTACAAAAACAGGTTTAAGGAACATATAATTCCAAAATTTTTTATACAAAAATTAATATTGATTGCTTTTTACTCCTTACTTTTATTGCATATTGCAGCAAAAGCTGCCAAGTTCTTGGTCAAAATTAAAATTGTACTTAGCTTCTATCAAATGGTGTTAATTTTCAGTTATTAAAAAATCGTCAAATTGAAGTTCGAAATCGTCCAGTCGTCAAAATGCTATATTTGGAACCCAAAATCGTCCAAATGACGATAAATCCCCACATCTGGCAACCATGGTTGTACCTAAAGCCTGCAGTACACGGCATGTAAGAAGCCACATGTGCATATGCCTCTGATGTAATTTTTTACGTCATCATGAAGTTACTTTGGCTACATGCCGTGTACTAGTAACACATGTAAATATAGAAGGTCAATTCTTTACGCATGTGCTTTGAAAATGTGTTTAATTCGGCTAAATGTGTCTTTTTTGGAATTTGGGACAAAAATACTATAAAATTTTGACTGCATACAGCCACAACTATTAATTTCATAATATGCAACTAACATGTTGAAAATTCTTGTGACGTTAGAAAATTCAACTACAAAACTATCTGATAGATATTTTTAGTTATCGGCATAATGTGTCTTATGTTTATTATTTAAGAAACAAGCGAAGCGATAAGACGTGTTGAGTCACAAATATACATATAATATAAAAAATAAATTCTTTGTTGTCTTTATTTAAATTGTGTTACACGGAAATTAAAAGATCTTAGATGTCCTTAAAGAATTCAGAATTGTTTGAGCTACTTAGAAGCTCCGATACTGGAGATACTTTTAAACTGGCTATTGAGCAAAGATTAAACATTTTAAGGGAGGCGGAAGAAAATGTATGATTTGTTGAAGAAAAAATGGCAGGCATTTTTAATCGTACCAAAGAAAAAAAATTCCGCTTTGTTAGATGAATTCTCAACAATTAAAGGAGTTGAATACTTTCATACTTCTACTGGCCAAACAAGAGGGAGACTGCCAAAATCTCTTTAACACCGTGCACGGAGAATAAATGAGACCCACCCACTTTATAGCCTAAAATATCTCTTATACCGAAAAAACACAGTGGAAGAACCACAGAAGTGTTCTTCAGGGTGCAGAGGGCGTCTTGTGTACTCTTTCGCTAAACAGTATCCCAAAACCAAAAGTAACCCCAGCTTAAAAAAGTAAAACGTATTCCGTACTCACCACCAACTAATTAAACAAATGCAAACACGAGCTTTAATTTCAGAAGCTACTATTGATAATTTGGTGCAAATTATAAACTACTTTAAAACAAAATGACAAGTTTGATGCAAGAAATGCTGCGAATTCAGAATACATACTTCAAGCAATAGTTAATAAGCCATGAGCAAGTTAAAAGTATGCTTCTGGAACGCAAACGGCATTCGCCATCACAAAAATTAATGGAATAAAATATTGATATAATGTTGGTCTCCGAGACTCGTTTGACTTCGAGATATATGATTCAAAAGATCCGAGAGGAAGAGCATGCGGTAGATCAGAAATTCGGATAAAATCAAGACTCAAGCACTGCATATATTCTTGACAATATTTGTGAAGAACATATACAAGCAGCGAATAATTGATTTGAGCATTTTTGTACGTATTTCATGATATAATAAATTTACTCCCCTTCTAGATTCTCATAGAAGATCAATACGAGGATTTTTAGAAATCGCTTGAAACTTCTTTCATGGCAGCTGGTGACTACAATGAAAAACATAGGTTCTGGGGTTCGTGTCTTACTAAAGCTAGAGGTCGAGCGTTTTTCAGCACAATTTAAAAAAAATGGGCTCGGAGGTCATTTCATCGACCTATTGACATACAAAAATTCTGGTTAAAATTCACTCTAGTTCAATTAAATTTAATATGTATCTCTTAAAAATTCGGGATGTTATAGATTTTGGCGTCATGAAAAATATCTCTTGGGACTTAATTCATGTTGAAGACTCTCTAGATCTTTCCTCTTATTGTGAATGGCGTAGTCGACGTCACATCGACACGACAGTAAAAATTCTCACTTGTCTACTCTTTGTCGACAACAATTGACATACTCCATCAATTTACAAAGCCTCAGAGATTAGTAAGAGATCGTCAATAACAGCCAATTGTTGCCGATAAAAAGTAGAAAAGTGAAAATATTTACTGTCGTCTTGATGTAGCGTCGACGACGCCATTCATTGGCCATGTATGTTTAACGTGACCAGATGGTTTTTAGCAAAAAGCGAAACATGATCGATCAAAAAGTGGGATTTTGAATAAAATACCGCCAAAAAGAGGGATTAAAAATAAACACCTTTTATAAACCGGGATGTGCAATATGCACATACACAGTTTCGTATGTATGTATGTATGTAATTAGGCAACACAGTATTCAACTCAAAAGAAACGCTTTTAAATAAACAAAAATATTTATAAACGAAAATGTGTCGCTCGTTGGTAATCGCATCAATTAAGAACGGCTGCACCGATTTCACAATTTTTTTTTAATATTTTAATTTTGGAATATCTTTCCATCTAATACAGCAAGAAACGTGAAATTTTGTGTGAGTAACGATTTTTATATTGTGCGGTATCTTGAAAAAATTATGAATTGGGCATGTGGGTGTGGCACCTCCCATAAAGAGAAAATATTTACTTTGAGATATCTGGAAAACTAATATAGGAATAACTCTGAAATTTTGTAGGGATAACTCTGTTGATAATGTGCATTGTCTTTGGTAACTATTTCAGAATTGAAAAATTAGACGTGGTGCCTCTCATAAAGTGCAAATAATAACATATTATCAAATTGAAAACCTAAATATAAAATAATTTATAAATTTTAACTATAGCCTGTATTCCTAGTTCAAAATCTTTCTTTCAAAATAATCTCTCAAAAATAGACTATTTACCTTATGTAAGCTCCAATGGAATCAGTTGCGCATTAATTGTTTTATTTGTCAAAAAGAGACGCGGAGAAGCAAATCCGGTAAAAAAAGGTGCAAAAAATTCTTTAGATATCCATTCTGTTCCGTTTTTCACTTCACTATATATAAAAAATTTTTCGTGCAACTATTTTCATGAAAACATTTCATAATGTAAATTCGGTACTAGATTTCTAAGACTCTAATGACACTTGTCTACATTAGAAGAAGAAGAAATACAATGAAAATAAAAAATCGTATTGAAATTAAAAAAAGAAAAATAAACATTCTAAAATTTACATAGAAAATTTCCTTGGGCAAAAATTTAACAACCGAATATCGAATACAAATTATTCGATCTTCATGGAAGTTGTGTTTTTTTAGATATCTTACGATAAAAATTTTGATTTTATAAAAGCTTTTTGTTAAAATAAACAGTGAATTGAAAGTTAAATACTGCTACTTTTGAAAATTTACTTAAAGAAAAAATTCTTTCGAAGTCATATTTATTTCTTCATATATTAATTAACACCCGACCTCTTTTTCGAAATAAACAGAGAAACAACACCAAAAATTCTAACCGTATGTATTATAAACTTACATGCATATGCATATCAGCTGAGTACTTAGAACGGTAAAGACAGGAAGTAGCCGATAATGGATTCAATTAAAAACGAATTATCTAAAACGTTAATACCGACTTCAACTCAACAGACTTTGAGGCGTCCGGTGCAGATTGTTAAGAAACATTCAGGACCTTTAGACGACTCTTTAGCAGAGCTTAATAAGACCACAACTGCTTGTATAAACACTGGCGCAAATCCAACACAAAATGAATCAATTAATCAACTTAAAACTGCAAATATAGTAAGACAATCACCCATTCCAACACGACGCCGTTTAACATTAAAAGATAAGGAAAAGAAAAGAGAACGTTGGCTCCTGACAAGGAAAACCTGGAGATACATGACCGATGCCGGCCGTAAGCTTGTACCAGATGGCACCCAAAACCGGCAAGAGGACATACCCAAAATTGAAGCGCATTTCCAAGAGGTTTGTGGCCTAGAGCCCCATTTTGTTTTATGGAGGCGCAAATATTCTTATCCTGGTGCTGGGCGTAATTCGAGAAAGCGTTTAAAGCAGTTATTACAACATACGGGGCAAAAGTCGCTACATGCCTTAGAACGAGAAGATATAAATAATGCTGATATAGTTTTGGAATTATTGCACAATCATTTGAAATTGGATGAATCAATTAAAACCGATACACTTTTAGGCACTAAAACTGAGGGTCCCCATCAAACTAGTTCGCCCAGTGCTCAAAGGCCAAAGCCTTTAACAAGAACAACAAAAAATAGCGATAGAATAAATGTGTCACTTCGAGGGTCTGGTTTTCTACAGCCCTTTTCTGCGGCCCGTCTGCAACAAGAAGAGCAAAGCATCCCGGATCAGTTACTGCACCGACTTTTAGCCTTATCACGTAGTACCACTATGCCAGATGCTATCAAAATGCAACTACCTGACGAAATAAATGCCTCACTGTTGAATGATACAGTGGCTTTGAAAAGAATATATAATGCTTTAAAAAAGCAACAGCTGCACCGTATTCTAGACAAACATTCCATTCCGTCAAAGCTGCGTACAAATTTAACACATTCGACATCTTTGCTATCGCTATTACATATTAACAGCAGCCCTGCTAGTGGGAATACTGAAACACCTAAAGCAATCGCCAGTAAATCACGTATAAACAACTTACCACAGACAGATACCACCACAACCATTGTCAGCGCCGGTGCTGTGACCTCGTCGACATCGTCCTCAACTTGTTCGAGTTACAACACTTCAAGGCTGAAAAACCCGCAACATCAACGTGACAATATAGTTCCTTACACTTACAGTCCACCAACTGTTCCACAGAGACAAAGACAACGAAGACCTCCCTCAAGTTTGAATCTGCCAGGATTTTCCAATACTTCAGGTACTATTAGAAAAGGTCAGCGACAGATTGCACCGGAAAAACATTTGAACTCGTGCAGCACTCAAACAAATTTCATACCTTTAAGTGAAATCAAGAGATTAGCGGAAGAGTATAAAGATTTCAAAAGGGAAGAGCTAGCTAATGAAGTGGGCAAGGAGCTTGGCAATGAAATAACCGATGATGGAAGTGAAAATCAAGCCACTTCCAATAAAAACTGTCGCAAAAGTTCCATTGACAATGAGGACGTCTCTCAGTCGGTAAGCAATACAATTAAAAGATATTTACGCATGGCTCGTAAAAAAAGTGTACATAACGATAAAGCTAACCGCTTCAAAAGCGTTAATTACGATAGAAATTTACGCAATATACACGCTAAAGGCGAAATAAACCCACCAGGTTTGGATGAGGATTGCAATAAGGCCGTTCAGACTTTAGATGCTTGGGCTTTAATAACATTAGAATTCATACGAGGTGACGTGAACTCTGGTGTATTAGAAATTGCACACAAAGATTGGCAAAAATCGTTAGATGATCGCTTACGAAGAAAGTTAGAGTATGATCAGAAAATAAACTTGCAATCATCGCCAACCCAGCAACTGATTGGTATTAATCAATCCATATCGAGCTGCTCAGCATCCGCTCCCACATCACCTGTACACAATCAATCACCAACAATGAGTAATATACCGTCAGATTTAGTGTCTAATTCCACCACTGACACTAAAACAGCTATATATTCCAGCGCTAGAGCACTTTCTCGATGCAGTATTGGAGAAAATACTGGCCACATAAGTGGCATTTTCCACTCAGGCTCACAATTTATAGCAAGCCTTTGGCATGGTAATAACTCGTCTTCCAACTTGTCTTCTCCAACAACTAACGAACCCTCGCAAGAACTAAAACATGAACAACTAAATGATGACATCGAAGTCGCACTCAACCGTAAGTGTTGTTCAGACTATTTAACCCTTAACGCCATTTTATATGCAATTTTTTGATCAGCTTCTTCGCCTCTTATTAATATTTCCTTTAATAACCTGGACCATTTTCATACTTTTTTTTTTACTTTTGCATAAACAAACGATATCAATGTGCTTAAGGTGCACGACAATTTTACAATCTAAGCACTTTAGAGCTTATTAAATGTACAGACAGGGTTAGGCTTTAGCATACTACAAATACTACAAGCCACTCTCTTTTTTTCGTCAATTTGCTTTAAGGTGCAACCAAACCAAAATTCAATTGCTTGCTATGGCGTTATGGCGAATCACATATAATCAAATACAGGGTTGCCCATTAGTTTGGTTCGAACTGATGTTTTCTATGGTTACGGTTATGGTACGTCTGATTGCACCTTTATGTTCTCTTATGAGAAACAACCCCAATAAAAATTGTGTTTGTACCAAATAAGACAAGCAAATTTGAGTGGCTGAGGAATGTAAGCAAAGCAAATAAAGAATGTTTGAATGATTTAGTAAAATACGCAAGTATTTTGTATTTTATTTATTGTATTTGTACGTTTATTAAAATAGCTTGAAATTTACTTTACATTATTATTAACATATTTATAAAAATTAAAAATAAAAATAAAAATCAAGAAAATTTTTGCGGAAAAAAAATACCTTAAATATTTTCGATAACACTTATGGCGATTTCTTTTCTGAAAAAAATATGTTACACTATATGTATTTTTAAATGTTACCTAGAATCACTCAAAGTGCTACATATTATATTACTACAATAGAACAAAATTAGCTGCTTTTATTTACAACGGTTACATTTTATTATTAATGTACTTCAAGTGAAATTTATTTGCTGGTGGTTAAGCGATGTCTATATGCATTTCATTGTTGCTTTAACAAATAAATTTCACTTATAGTATAATTATGACAATATGTCGAATAATAAATCTCTTGAATGATTAATGTACTTCATTAGCGATTTTTAAGGCTATTTAAGAGGTTTTTCGCACACTATTATGATTTTTAAACACACATTGACATCACTAATTACGTCTAAAAATATCAAAACAGTAACAATATTTAAATACATATTTATTTATTTTAATTTTTACAATAATAATTTTTATGTTGTTATATTTGGCCCATTAAAATCTTTTTTTTTGTTAGTTATATTTTTCCTTTAAGCTACCAGGCCTATCATATTCAATGTCAATAAAAATGCAATTTATTACATGTTTTCCCGACGTTTCGTCTATTTAATAAAAATAAGAAAACAACAACAATATTGTGGATATATTATAAATATAACAATATTTTTTTATATACAAGACAATATAAAAACCTTACTGTTTGGTTTTTAAAAACACATGAATAATATAGGTATTTATATTAAACTTTACCAAAACAGTGTATTGTAAAAATAAAAATTATAAATGTTTTTCCCCCTGTAGGTACATAGGAAAAATTCTGAAAAACATAATATCAGACAAATACAACATAAAAAACTCTTTCGAACTAAAAAACCAGCTACAAAGTATAAAGTTAGATGAAAAAGATATTTTAATATCCCTGGACGTAGTTTCCCTTTTCACAAATATACCAATACACACTGCTATAAATAATATAATGAGCAAATGGAACCAAATAAAACAAACACTACGACTCCACGTTGCAAATTTCTGGATATTTTAAAATTTTGTTTGTATGACAATAACTACTTTATGTACAAAGACATAATATATAATCAAATCTTCGGTATGCCGATGGGTAACCCTCTCTCTCCCACAATCGCAGACATTGTGCTAGATAGTTTACTGGACGTACCAATAGCTGAACTCAAAAACAAAAATATTCACATAGCAAAATATGTTGATGACTTTCTAGCTATTATAAAAATTGACGACAAAGATGAAATTCTAAAAACGTTTAATGGATATCATCCAAAATTAAAATTCACCATCGAAGTGGAAAGAAATAAAGAAATTGTATATCTCGATACTAAATTATATGGAAACGCAGAGAAAATAACATTTGATTGGTATGCAAACGATATATCATCGGGCAGAATAATAAATTTCAACGCAACACAGCCAAAAACGCAGATAATTAACACCGCCATAAGTTTTTTTCGTAGAGTACTAGATATCAGTGACAGTCAATTTCACACGCACAACATAGAAAAAATTTTTAGTATTTAAAAAACAACAGTTTTCCCACAAAATTAATACAATCGTTTATTTCATCCTACACGCCTACACAAAACCGCGAACCTAGCAACCCTAGCACAGAAGACAAAAGGTATTGCAGTATAAAATATATACCCGGCCTTACCGACAATAAAAACAACAATAGATAATAACAACATATGCTTGGCATATAAACTAAATAAAACATTAAATACAATATTTACAAAAACAAAAACACATGTAGAAAAATTGCACCAAAACAACGTTGTATATGAAATTCCTTGTAAAGGTGATCTTGTGTATATAGGATCTACAAACAGGAGCTTAGAAACAAGAGTGAACGAATATAAAGCAGACATCAGTAAAAACAAAGAGAATACTGCATTGTCACAACATATAACAAACAGTATGCACAAACCAGATTTTGACTGTATAAAAATACTAGACAAAGTAAACAACGACAGAAAGAGATACATAACAGAAAGTCTAAGAATTCAACAGAAAATAAACAAAACGATGAATATCAAAGAAGACACAGACAATTTGAGCGCGAACTACAAATGTGCAATTGTCAAAAACCTGTGATACACCTAAAGGGGGAAAAACATTTTATAATTTTTATTTTTACAATACACTTTTTTGGCAAAGTTTAATATAAATACCTATGTATGTATATTATTCATGTGTTTTTAAAAACCAAATAGTAAGTTTTTTATATTGTCTTGTATATAAAAAAATATTGTTATATTTATAATACATCCACAATATTTATTTATTTAGATCTATAGAACAGTGTTCCTTACAGACTATAATAACATAATTGATATATTATATTAATTAATTTATGTGTTAATAAAATTAATTTAATCTATTAATAAGGTATAAAATAGAGTTTTTAAAGTTTTGTTTTGATGAATTAAATTCAACCATTTGCATATTATTCAATTTATTAAAATCAGCAAAAGCTTTATTAGAGGGCTATTTATAGTATAATTTCTACGATGAAAGCAATTATAAAACAAGTTACAATGTCGGAGACATCTATTCGGTACATTAAAGGGAACTCTCTCCAGTAGGATAGAACAATCTATATTAGCATTAATAATGTCAAATATAAATAATAAGGATTGCATTTTTCGACGATATTCTAATGTTTCAAGACCCAAATGAAGACAGCGCGATTCATATGAAGGCTGTGGGTGTACAAAATTCAAATGCGGCAAAGCAAACTTAATAAATTTCCGCTGGATTCTTTCGATACGGGCAATAGAATTTTTACAATAAGGACTCCAACTTAAAGCCAGTTAGATCTTATATAGGTTAGGTTAGGTTAGGTTAGCAGGCTGCTGGTAAGGAAAGGTGAAATTTAGAGACCAGCTCACTTGGGTCCAATACAATGATCCCTTTGTGTTACCTGTTAGTTGAAGAGAAGATAGTCAGAGAGGGTGATAGGGAAGGGATAGTGATAGAGAAGACAAGTGGTGAAGGAAGATGGAGGAAAGCTTCATTCTTTTACAACTCTGCTTTTTTGCACGCTTTTTTGATAATGCAGTGTTGCAGCGCCTTCTGGTGTTAAATGAGGCGTATGAAATTTTGAAGCTATGTTTAGTAGCTATTTTATTAGTTATTTTACTTCGCCAATGATTCGCTACACAACGAAGGAGGGCGCTCTGATGTTACATTAGGATTAGTATCTGATGATGCAGGTGTAGTTTTTAGTGACCAGTCCTTATGCCTGCATCACTACAACTTTTCCCACAACAACTGATTCAAAGGACACTAATGCACATCAGAAAAATGCGTGGTGTTATTATTTTTAATGACTGTCGGAGACCGGGCTCGAACCCGGGATCTTAGGTTTTGTAGTCAACGTGCTAACTACAAAATAAATTGAAAATTGTTACCACAGTTGTATTTTTTGTATAAACGAACACAGAAATGTAAAACATGTAACATATATGCAATATATTTGTCAGAAAAGAAATCGCTATTAGAGTATACCAGCAACATCTTGTTTATTTTATTTTCTTTATATTTTACAAGTGCGAGTAAATATAAATTCTTGGGACGTATAAAGAAAGTAAAATTTTGTATTTGTGCTTTTTTTTACTTTGCATTAGCTTGCTTTGTCCATCATTTGCATTTGAATTACGCTGAGAATGTTTAGAAAAGCAAATGCATTTGATTTCAAATACACTTGATGCAATGCCCTAGTCAGGGTTTGGCAGTATTTGAAATACATTTATTTGAAATAAGTATTTAAAATACAAATACGTATTTTGTATTTGTATTTGTATTTGAACTACATGACCTGCAACTATTTTATATTTTGTATTGTAAATACATACATTAAATGGATGTATTTTGTGTTTTAAATACATAATTTACAAAATACATTTCGTCAGGTTATTGTTGGTATTTTGCATTTTGATCAATTTATTGTACATTACTGCATTAAAATCTCAATAAAAAAAAGTGGACTTAGATACTTTGCATGTTAAGCCAGCGATATATTTTTATGAAGCAAATAATTGTTTCTGCTCATAAACGAAAGGGCAATATGTTGTGAGATTGATTTTCATACAAACAAAGAAGTATTTTAAGTCAGCTTCATTTTATTTAACAAGTCAACTGATTATTTTTCTTCCATTTAATTTTGTGCCATAATACATATGTACGAGATGTGTTCAAAACGTATCGCGAATTTTGAATTTTCGCGGGTTACGTATATTCGAATTTTAATTTTTTTGTGGCGTTATGCTGGTACTCATATCTCTCACTTATGAAGACAATTTCTTCCATTTTGGATGTTAAGTTAATTGTTGACATCTGCATTGCTTGCACGTGTTTTGGTTGGTCTTCGATTTTTACTTATTAAAAAAATGGAACAAAGAACCTGTATCAAATTTTGTGTGAAAAACGAAATTAAGTGCGCGGATGCATTCCGAATGTTGACTGTGGCATACGGAGAAGCTACCTTGGAGCGAAGCAACGTTTATCGGTGGTACAAAGTGTTCTCAGAAGGCCGAGAAGATGTGAACCACGAAGAGCGTGCGGGACGCCTGAGCACTTCAACAATAGACGAAAAACTTGATGAAGTGAAGAAAATGGTATTGGCCAATCGTCGAATCACCATTAGAGAAGTTGCTGAGGACCTAGACATATCGATTGGCTCGTGCCAATTGATTTTTATCAATGATTTGGGCATACGACGGGTCGCCGCGAAATTCGTCGCAAAATTGCTAAATTTCGACCAAAAACAGCATCGCATGAACATTGCTAATAAGCTATTGGACTCTGTCCGCGACGACACAAATTTGCTCCAGAGGGTCATAACTCGCCAGATCTGGCACCCTGTGACTTTCTCTTGTTCCTGAAACTGAAGAGGCCCATGGAAGAACGATGTTACGCTACGACTGACGAGATAGAGACGGCATCGAAGGAGGAGCTGAACAAGATTAAAAAAAAATCATTTTTTAAAGTGCTTCGAAGATTGGAAAAACGTTGCCATAAGTGCATTATATCTGAGGGGGATTACTTTGAAGGGGACAAAATAGATATTCATGAATAAATAAATAATTTTTGAAAAACACAAAATTCGCGATACTTTTTGAACACACCTCGTATTATAATAAATTTAAAAAAACCAAAAAATATTTTGTTTTCAACGACAACGATTTGTAAAAATATTTTTTTTATTAAAACTAAAGAAAAAATCCTTTTAAACATAAACATTTTAATCAAATACAATTTCTAAAAGATTATTTTAGAAGATCTCTTTAATCTAAAAATCTCACTTGTGTACCTGGTTTTTCGTTAACACATACATACATCCATACAGACATATATATATGTATGTATATAAATTTTACGTCATCTGATTTAGTTCGAAAATTGTTACTTTTGTCATATTATCGTTTTTTCATTAATAAAAACTCAAAATTATGAATAATTTATGTATTTCTATTCATTGGAATTAGTAAATGGATAAAAATTGTTTTTAATCGATTAACCGATTAATTCAAAGTTGACCGATTTAACCAAAACCTCTATTAATTAATTATGTCTGTGATATCTTCCAACATTATTTTAGATTTTATAATTTTTAAGTTTGCGTTTCGCGCAAAATGACTTCGGTAAAAATTTTCAAATTGTTTAAATAAAATATCGTCTCTACTAAATACAACCACCAAACCTCTCTGTGGGATATTTTCTGGCATAATCCTCAACAAATCTCTATTTTGCGCAATTTTAAAAGTACGTCTGATCATTTTCCTAAAAATTATCTCTGAGGTAATTTCTTCTACGTTTGATCGAGTCAAAATGACTTGTAACTTGAAAAGATTCAACGGTTTTTCCGTTACGCTAATAAAATCGGAACTGTCAGTATCTGCACTATGCACAGTTTCAATATGATTTTTATCAAAAAGCTCGTTCAAATTGATTATGAAATCTTCGTCTCCATTTTCGTCTTTGCACTGATTAACTCGGAGTCTACTCAAAGCATCAGCAATAACGTTTTCCCTGCCTTTTATATGCTCGATATCAAAATCAAACTCACTTAACAAACCCTTCCATCTCTGAATTTTCAAATTGGGTTCCTTGATATTGCTCAACCAAACAAGCAGCTTGTGATCCGTTTTAATCGAGAATCTACGACCATACAAATAGTGTTTGAAATGTTTTACCGCCCAAACAACTGCCATAATTCCAACGTTCCATAATTCTGCTCATGTCGGTTGAGTGTTCTACTTGCGTCAAAGCTGAACCTAGAGCATAGTTACTGGCGTCTGTTACAAGTGTAAATCTTTTTGAAAAATCAGGGCGAATAGGATCGGTTTTTAATATCTTTTTAAATTTATGGAAAGCTTCTATATAGTCGGCGTCTTTAATATTAACTCTAGCATTTTTCTTTAAATACTTCGTTAAATTATACTCTATCTTCGCATAGTCCTGGATAAATCTCCGATAAAATCCTGTGATGCCTAAAAATGTTTTGATCTCTTTACGTGTTTCCGCCAGTGCGATTCTGTCTATAGCTTGTACTTTTAACGGTTTAGTTTTGATGCCTTCTGCTGTTATAACGTGAGCCAAATAAGCTGATTCTTTTTTCAAGAATGAACATTTTAAAATCTGTAATTTTAAGTTTGCCTTTATAAGTTTCTGAAATATTTTATCTAATGACTCTAGATGTTCTTCAATGCTAGTTGAAAAACTAAGATGTCGTCAAGGTATACCACACAAATTCTTCCAATAAACTCTTTAAGTACACTATTAATCATTTGTTGGAAAGTTGCCGGTGAATTCCGTAAGCCAAATGGCATACGTAGGAATTCATAGTGGCCTGTTGCAGTTGATAATGCAGTTTTATGTATGTCTCTTGGGTGCATCTTAATTTAGTGGTATCCTTTAGCAAGATCTAGTGTGGAGAAATATTGGCATCTACCCAATTTGTGAAATAAGTCCTCCATATTAGGTATTGGGAATCGAACTTCAGTTGTGACGTTATTAAGTTTCCTATAATAAATCACTATTCCCTACTTCTGCTCATTTGAATTGTCTAATTTCTTTGGCACTATCCAGATCGGGCTATTGTATGCGCTAGTCGATTCCCTAATTATTCCGTGCTGTAACATCTCTTCTATCTGTTTATCTACTTCTGCTCTGTGAATATTTCAGGGTATCTGTATAACTTGGAATAAATCAGTGTATCTGTTTTGGTGTCTATTTTATGTTTAATTTCATGAGTAAAAGATAGCGGTTCATTTTCGTTGTAGAATACCTCTTTGTTATTTTTTATTAATACAATTACTCTATTCCTTTCCCAATCAGTTAAATGTCGAAGATCAATTAATTTTGTTAAATCATGTGGCACTGATTCATTACTAAATATTTCGATAGTATTTTCCTTATAAGATTTATAATAGTATGTTTCTTCTTCCCAGACAAAAATAATGGCAAAGCTGAGTTTTTAGTAATTAACTGTCTATTTCGAAAATCTATAATCGTGTCCAATTTACCCAAAATGTTATTTCCAATTAGGCCATCGAATTTATCATTAAATTTCATTTCTAGAAATTCACATAGCTCATTCTCTAGATTAAACTCCTTAAACAACGGAAAACGACATAATTTTGTAAGCGTACTTTCATTTTCTAAAGCTCTTACATTTACATTAACATTATGTTTCCATACAGGGTTACAAACATTTGGATTAATTAAACTAAACTCAGCTCCGGTATCTATTATAAAATACAGGGTTACAAACATTTGGATTAATTAAACTAAACTCAGCTCCGGTATCTATTATAAAATAAAGGGTCTTCAGAGGGTTATCTATAGTTATATAGGGTAGTTTTGATGTTCGCGCTCCCAAAAATTTAAGGAATTATTGCCAATTTCCATTTGTGTAACATTTTCATTGTAATTAGTGTGAGGCTGTGTTGATTTAGTTCTATCGGTTTGCATACGGCTTACTGTCGAATTTCGATTGTCATTACGGTTTCTATATTGTACATTATTTCTGTTTTGATTCACGTTATTGCAGTCTGGGTCTATATTGTCCATAATCGGGGCATTGCGATTACTTTGTCTAAAATTTCGATCAGAACTTTGATTGTTATTTTGGTAGTTTGAGGTTTGATTATGATACAGTGGATTACCAAAAGATTCTAGGATTTTGACCTTGATAGTTTAAATTTTCGAAAGAGCGCGCAAAATTTCGATTAAGGCCCTTAATGTTTTGTTTACGATTGTTAAAATTATTAGAACGCAAATTTTGAACATGAGTTAAATGACTTTCGTCTTCGTTCAGCACTAAAGTACTGTACGAATTTCACGAGCACAACATATTTCTATTTTCACGTCTATTGTTGTGAGTATTACTAAACTTATAATTTCTGTTAAAGTTGCTCGTTCTATTATAATTCTGTCCGAAAAAAGTATATGTCTGATGTCAAGCTTCCAGTATAATTTTATAAGCTTCATCTATATTTGAGGGGTAGCGAAAACCATAGTCTTCGCAGGCGCTGGCAAATGTTCCCTAAATACGCTAAGTGAAATTCTGTTAACTTCCTCAGAAGAATATTTATTTATTTATTTATTTAAGAAATGCTTTACAAAGTAAATTTGCAAAGTATTGTTGCACAAATATGGGCGGGGTAGCTAGACCATATGCCCAAGATGTTAATAACAGTTTTTTAAAAAGGCTTTGTGACTGACTGTACACAACCTATGCCTTCACATAGGAAGTAGCAACGTGGTTGTTAAAGAAATTCCACAAAAGAACCGCAAGAATATACGGTTATCCGTGGCAGATCAGTCAACCAGTGCGAGTGAGACGCAAAACTCTCGAAGGTCAATAAACAACAGTGGCCTGGTTGCACTTAAGAGATAATTGCCAACGACGCTTGATGTTGACTCGCCCAGAGCTGCTTTACGACTGCCTCTGAAGAATATATATTCTCGTTGTGTGTTCTTAGACGATTTATAATACGTACAGTCAGTTTAGTCAATTTGTAGAAATAATTTTCTATCGTACCATCTAACCGGCAAGTTTTAAGTTTATCCATTAACTCACTGCCCGATTCCTTTTCAATGTGTTAGCAAACGATCCCTCAAATCTGGCCAATTAGTGACTGGACCGTATCTATTAATTGTATCTCTAGCTTCCACAACGCACTTATTTTTTATGAAATTAAATATAATAGGTGTGCTAGTTGCGTCAAACTGAGTTATCATTTTGGATAAATGTTTTCAATCTGTTGAATAAAATCTGCCAATCTATTTGGATCTGATCCATCAAAGCTTTCAATATCCTGCATTAGGGATATTGAAAGCTTTGATTTGTCATAACAACATTAAACAATGAAACCGAATTTTCAATAGCCATTATGATTGTTATTATTGCGCCTTTTTTTTAAATCCAAGATTTTATTCTTTTAAGCCCGTAATTAAAAAAACGAAAATTATTGCCTGAAAATATTTTTCTTAGAGCTTTAATTTAAGAGTGTGTATAGAGCCGATAATGATTTTAAGAGCATTCGAAAAAATTTAATAATGTAATAAGGAAATCACTCGCAAAAGTAAAATAAAAGAAGAAAAAAAATTCTTTGCTACTATACTTATCGACTTTTGCTGTGTTTCTCTTTCAGAATCAAATATTCCAAAAAGGTAATTAGTTAATGAATTTTAAATACTTATGTATATAGTTTACACATAGGTAGTATTATTCTCATGTGAAAATAATAATAAAATATACATATCCATACATATATCACTGCTTTATTATTAAATAGTGTAAATTTATAATTTATAGTTTCACCAGAGTGTCAATATATTTTTTTTATTTGCTTTTTCCCTTTTTTTCCATTTAAGAATTCTCCCTTTTTGCCATTTAGTTATTACACTTACATTAAAATCAAATATTTATCAATTAGGGAATTCACAATGAGATATTAAAATTTTAATGTGGCAACATTGAGCCATCTTAAGTTTTTATTGTGAGCAGGCAACGATAAAAATACACCTACTGTGTATATCAAAGTCAGGCAAACACACACACATAAATCTTTATAATGTTATTTTTTTTGTAATATGAGAGAGGGAGAATAAAATGCATGTTTGTACGAATGCTTATGAGAGACTGAATTATTTTCTTCCATACGTATTAAAATAACAAAATTTGTTAAAATAGAAATTATTGTTGGATAAATTTTTCAAAATAACTTTTGTTCTGCGAAAAATACAAATATTTTTTCACCAACTACAGCTGCGCTGACAGTTTTAAAATGCTTAGTTTAACATTACCATATTGCCATATAGAAAATGACATGCTTTTTATACTTTTAAATTTGCCACCTGGTAATAAATTTGATTTACACACAAACAAAAACAACAAACTTGCAAGACTATATTCATGATACAATTATACAAGGTACTTGCACAAGCCCAGCCTGTTAATGTATACAATGCAGAAACTTGTCAAACTTTGTTTACAAGCCGCAAAAATGTTAGTGTATGTGTGTGAATAAAATGATTACAGTGTTGCCAATGAATTTGCATGTGGCTGTGTCTCCAATTAAACATTGAAGAAAATTACACTACACATCCTTTGTGTAGGTTAAAATTAAAACAAAATTAAACAAAAATAGAAGTCAAAGCAGAATTACACACAGATTATACATGAATCTAATTATAGGCCTACACATGTGAGTAGAAATTACACACTCTGTATATTACACACATATTGGCAACACTGAATGACTATAATCATTCATGAATGCCGCGTCTGCAATTGTACTTTAGTTACCCTGTAATTGTTATTTTTAACAACAAAAGACATCTGTTTTTGACTAAATTCTGTTTGTTTCTACCAACAAAATGCGTGTGTTTCTTGGTGTTGCAATTTTGTTGTAGTCGTGCAAGTACCTTGTATAATTGTATCATGACCATATTAAAGTATTAAAGTTGAAACGTTGCAATATTAAGACACATTTTAAAATGCTATTGTGAACTCCCTAAATATAATTAATAATAAGGCCATAATAACTCTCTCCAATATCGTACTGCAGTGTGATAATCAATACTTGGTTTGTGCTCTCTTTGATCTCCACTGATTTTTTTTCTTGTTGTCTCTTGATGCAGATTTTGTTTCTTTTTATATCACTGCTTTTTTATTGATTTTGTTTTTCTTTTCAATATTACATTTGCATTTACGGTTGGTTTTTTTTGTATTTACGGTTGTTTTTTATCGTTTTCTTCAATATACATAAGTATTTTCTTTTCTTTAATATATCATTCCGATAATTTTTTGATGCGTTGATTTTTCAGCTTGCTGTTTTTATTTTGTATTTTTCTCTCTCTAGTAGTTCTACCGTTATTTCCCAACAATTTCAATTTGAATTGTATTTAAAAGCATAATTTACAAAAAGTACAGTCTGAACATTTTTACTTTTCTTCTTCTTCTTTAATCTGTATGTATGTATATCACTTTTATAATTTTCTTTTTATTATTTTTTTTGTTAACAAGTTCACTTTTATTTTTTATTTTTTATTATTTATTTCCTAACCAATTTCCTCACAATTAGCATTTTACTTCACTTTTATTAATCAACATATTTTAGTTTTCCTTGACATTTATCATTAATATCATTATATACATATATATATTTTTTTATTGTAGTAAGTTTAGTAATATTTAAATAAGTTCATTAGTAGAGATTTAAGCCGCATTTGAAGACATCTTTTTTTTCTTCTTTTGGATAATCAGTTTGCTATAAAAATCTCTTCCTTTCTTTGATCAAAAATTTTCAGTCAGTAGGTAGAAAAGCACTTTTTATTAAACTGAGTTCAGCTAATGCATAATTATTTTAGCAGAACGTGCCGAGTGTAACCCAATAAAACTACAACTTAGTAGCTTGAACATAACTCCAACACTAAAGGTGGCTTCACCTTAACTTTATTTTAAATAATCAAATCAATATTATTCCTTACATTTTACGGAGAGAATATTAGTGAGAGAAAGTAATGAAGAACAGAGATCATAAATATCATATTATGCTATGTTAGGTTAGGTTAGGTTAGGTTATAACAAGCTGCCGATTTATAGTAAACCAGCCCACTTGGGTCCTTAGAGGTCCCGTTGTGCTGCCTGGGCGGATTGAGGTGGGCTGCCCACCCTCATTTATCCTATACACTATCCGTATTCAGCTGAAACCAACCCGAAAGGCGTATGAATGAATTCACACTACCGATTTCACATTCCGACAGACTCTCCAAACCTTGCAGTATCGGAGCCCCCATGTGGAGTGAACGCACCTCCGCAAGTGCTGGGCAATGACAGAGAAAATGCTCAACAGTTTCCTCCTCTTCCTCGTCCTGACAGCTTCTGCAGAAATCATTATAAGGTAGATTTAATCTACCAGCATGTATGCCTATGTAGCAATGTCCTGTTAGGACTGCGACCAAATTACGGAGTTGTCCTCTTGGAATCCTCACCAATATTGCGGACCTCCTCATATCATAACAGGGCCATGTCATTCTAGAGGTTGAGCATGTGACCTCATGTAACCATCTAGCCTGTGCAACCCTGAAAAGGTTCTGCTGAATTTGCATTTTACAGCAATTCATCGGAACACCTACCAACCTATCAATGTCCTCATCCTGCATTTGAGCTCCAGCCTTAGCCAGCTCATCCGCAATATTGTTACCAACACTATTCGCATGTCCTGGAATCCATTGTAGTTCCAGGTCAGCATACATTCCCAGTTTGTTAAGAGAGATTCGGCAGTCATATACCAGATTCGATGTCGTAAAGACGCCCGCAATGTTTTTAATGGCAGCTTTGCTGTCCGTGAATATACGGATATCCCAGTTATATATCCTATAATACCTCAACCATTTAGCCGCTCTACTTATCGCTGAGATTTCAGCCTGTAGTATACTACACCTACTGTCCAGCTTGAAGCTTATCCTCTTTTGAAAGCGAGGAATAAAGATTCCCCCACCCACGCCCCTGTGTGACTTCGATCCGTCCGTATACACCTCGAGCACATCCCCCTCTGCCCCTATAGACGAGTTGGATGCGCCCGATGTGTTAGATTTGAATCTATTGTCAGGCAGAGGTATGGGTGATCGGTAATCTATATTGGCCGGTAGATCATTCATCTGATCTCCTATTATAGAATGACCGCAAGTCAGCTTTTTCCACGCATTTGCCGACTGTAATCTAGTTACAGAGTTCATAGCAATTTGCTTTACCATGAGATCCCCTGGCAGCCAGTGCATCATCACGAAGAGCGCCTTGGAGGGAGTGGTCCGTGGTGCACCCGTAATAGCAAGGGCTGCAGATCTTAGAATCCTTTCAATGGTTCCACGATGGATGGCCTTCTGCAAGGCGGGCCACCATACTAACGCGCCATATGTTAATATTGGCTTAATCACTGTATTGAAGAGCTATTTGGAATTGCAAGGGCTTAAGCCCCATGTTGTCCCTATTGCCTTCTTACATACATACAAAGCAATGTCAGCCTTGTTTGCCCTTTCCTGGACATTTCGTTGCCATGAGAGTTTGGAGTCCAGATATATACCAAGATATTTGGCACAATCAGACAGCTTAAGTTCCATTCCATTTAACCTTGGAAGTTGGAATTGCGGAATCTTGTATCTTCTCGAGAAAAGTACAAGATCCGTTTTCAACGGATTTACATTCAGGCCACTATTGACACTCCATCTACTAATGGTACCTAGTGCCTCCTGTAATCTCTGAGATAAGGTATGTAGATGTTTACCCGATACCAATACTGCGATGTCATCTGCGTATGCTACGCACTTGAACATCTTATCTTCAAGTTCCCTTAGAAGGGAGTTTAAAGCGAGGTTCCACAGTAGTGGAGATAGAACTCCTCCTTGTGGGGTACCTCTATTAGCTATTCTTTTAATCGAAGCTTGCCCTAGGTTGGATGAGATAGTTCTGTAAATAAGAATTCTCCGAACCAGTTTAATTATTGACTGATGTATGTTCAGTCTCGCCATAGCCATTATAATGGTTTCTGGTTTCACATTGTTAAATGCGCCTTCTATGTCAAGAAAGGCTACCAGTGTGTACTCCTTTTGATCCAGAGATTTCTCTATAGAACCAACAAGAGTGTGTAACGCAGTCTCAACTGATTTACCCTTAGTATATGCATGCTGAGATGCTGATATACGATCAGGTTCGATTGTCATTCTGAGATGAAGATCAACCAACCTTTCCAATATTTTTAAGAGGAAAGATGAAAGACTAATGGGTCTAAAATCTTTCGCTGTGGTGTGCGATGCTCTGCCTCCTTTTGGAATAAAAACGACAGTACACATCCTCCATGGCTTTGGAATATATGCCCACTTTATGCATGCCATATATATCCTGATTAGCCAAGGTATCAGTAGGTCCACATTCCGCTGCAAATCAGCCGGAATGATGCCATCCGGGCCAGGTGACTTAAAAGGACTAAAACTGTTTATAGCCTGTCCCTACTAATGGGCACCTGCACCAATTCAGAGCTGGTTTCCAAGTCGGATTCTGCCCTATCTTCATAGACTGAGCAACCAGGAAAATGTGCTTCCATGAGAACCTCAAGGGTTTCACGTGCGCTTATAGTCCACTGGCCACAAGGTTTCTTAATTAAACCCGGCACCGTGGGCGTTTTCGAAAGCACTTTATGAAGTCTACTGGCGTCCGAGGCGCTTTCAACGCTGCTACAAAAGGACTTCCAAGACTTACGCTTTGCGTTCCTTATCAAATTTTTAAAACGGTTCACAGAGGCCTTGTAGGCCGACCATGTTCCTAAGTTCTTCGCCTCATTAAAAATTCTTCTAGATTCTGCACGGGCCCCTGCAATTTCGGGGCTCCACCAAGGTGGTTTTGCCCTACCAGTGTAGACGTTTGGTCTGCATGATTCTGATATCGCAAAACTTATTGCGCTTGTTAGTATACCTACAGCGTTGATTATACCCTGCTTGTCTTGTATGACTGGGGGTTCCGGAAGAAGATCTGTTAGGGTGCTACGATGCACTTCCCAGTTCGTTTTCCTCCTATTTATTCTGGGCACAGCCCTTTCTGACTGAATTCCTATTGTAAACTCAATATACCTATGATCCGAGTAGGAGCAGTCTTCTGAGACTCTCCATCCCCTAATCCAATTAGATTGTCTGGAGCTAACAAGAGTTATATCCAGAACTTCCTTTCTGTTAGCTGTTATAAAGGTGGGTTCTGACCCAATATTAGCTACATTTAGGTTACTGCAAAGAATAAAATCAAGTAAAGACTCACCCCTTGCGTTAGTGTCCGAGCTTCCCCAAACAATGTGATGGGCGTTTGCATCCGCTCCAATAATTATCGGCAGGCCTCTACGCTTTGCCATTATGCTATGTTAATTATGTAGTATAATAAATGTAGTAATACTAACTTAACCTTAGGTGAACAAACAACTTATAACTACCCAGGCAGAAATTGCCAACCGTACAAAAATTGTAGTACTGGGAAAGCACTTTTACTCAAGAAACCAGAACGGTTTGCCAACGTTACAGTTTAAAATCTGAAAAATTATTTGCCAATGTTTTTAAAAAAATTTTATTTGTTATTTTTTTAGTTTTTATTTATTTTTTATATTAATGTACATTAAGTTCTTTATGTAAAAGGGTGATAGCAACTGTTTCATTTGGGCATTTGGTAAGAATACACTTAACATCTACCATGCTTAGCTCTATTTAAATTTTTTTCTGATCTAAATCTTTAACGATATATAATCCTACGTCCCTGGATAACAGTGGATACGTAAAAAAAAAATCAAGAGTTTCTTTAAATATATTGCCTTTTAAGTAAATATTATCACATTTTTATACTGAAAGTTTGCTACTAAAAATTTCTGATATTTCCATGACATTTCCATTACTTAGTAAACAGGTATTATCAGGAGGAACGGTTGTAATTTTATAGCCATAAATGTTTACAAAAGAAAATAGTGTTTTCGATTCAACTGTGTCTATAGTTTTTCCCATATTTTCTATTTTTAACAAAAGGAAATAGTAATGGTATATTATTTGAGAAACTGTTAGTATGGAAAATGTGCAATTTCTTTTGAATTTGCCCTATTGGATTTGTAGTTGATTTAACAATTGACTTTAAATACCCCAAACTATTTTCAAAGTCAAAAGCTGAAAATTGTGATAAAGAAGCTTCTACGTTAATTACATCACCTGGTATATTGATTAGATTATGTATATTCATGGTTTGCGAATTAGGGCCGTAATATCGAGGTATAAGTTCAGCAAATGATTTTAACAATTCTTGAACGTATTTTGATTTTAATGTGGCTAACTTGGTTGACGACAAAATACGACGAAGTAAATAAAATTAAATTTTTTTTTGTAAATTTCAACATCTAATACATTTTTTATAGTAATTGCACCAGCATATAACAAGAAGAAAAGGAATTGTGTAGCTTTCCAGTTTGCTAAATTCGTTAAATCGTGTGATTTTCTTTGAAACTCAAAAGGTATACTTTTAGATACCATTAGTAGGTTTTGTTGAAGTGCTGATACATTTTCTTGTGAAATATAAGAGAATTAATTTTTTTACAGTTAGCTTTTGAAGGAATTGTTTACTAATTCCAAGATAAAGCATGTGCATTTCATCAATAACGACATGTTTTATGGGATCAAAATTAACAATGTCCATAGTGGGCTATCTTCTTTTGTTAAGTGATGTTGAGGGTTTGATTTATTTTTAGATGAATATGGGCGTTCCTCGCAATTTGTTTCCTTAAATTCGCGTTTCTTAATGGCTGTCTCCCCTTAACGGTATACGTTTCGCAGGAAGAAATCCAGTGTGACCTCTGTAGCATTTAATAAAAGTACGGGCTGGCATATTGGAACAAAAATCTAAAATTAAAAATTTTATAAGTTTTCCGTTCAATTGTATACCTATGCAAGAATAAAAAAAATATATACATATCGGATTTAACACATGAAAGTTTTTCTTTATACCTGCGCTAATGAAATTATTGGCTTCTAAAACGAACTCAGTGTTTTGAGTTTGAAGTATTGGGAATGTATTACACTTAACAAAAAAATTATGTTGGGAAAGCACTTAAATTGTGGGTTTCATAGTGTTTAGCCAACGACGTAAAAAATAGTTGGGCAACCCCATCATGAGGTTATCATTTGTGTGTTGGCACAACACTCCAAAAGTAGAACTTGTGATGTTTTGCCAACGTTTGAACCACCCTAGGAAACGCTTTGCCAACGTTCACCCGATTGTATTTTTCTGCGTGGGTAGGCATACGTATATTATTCATATTATATTAATATTATCTATTAAAATGGTTATTCAAAATAAAAAAAAATAATTCATAAATCCCATTTGATTGTAATAATGAATTACTAATAAAATAAGTACACGCATATTTAAGCAGTTTAGGAAGTACACACATGCACATGTCTGTATGTATTTCAATAAATGCATATGTATTTCTATTTGAAGTAAAATTGTGTTTTTTTAAAAAGTGTTTATTTTAAGTAACTTCTTAAAAAATTAAAGCGTTCATCTGTCATTCTGGAACGAATTTTGTTTCTCACATACATACGCTGCTGCCGAAAAATACCTTTCACATTGTACACACGTTGGTAAAACTGTTTGCAAATACTTGTAACTAATCTGCAAGTATTTTCCTCTTGTTCCTCCCGAAATAAAAAGTTCAATTTCTTTTGAAAGTTGCATGTTCACATTATTATTTATGATAGTTTTTGGTTTTCAAACATTTTACATTTGCTAATAACATCTTTTAGCTTTTGTGAAATCGAAATATTTTCGTTTTTTTCTAGGTTCTCATCTGAGAGAGAAAAGATTTTTTTCTGTTTTATGTTTTGTTTTGCTACAGCCTCAACTGCGTTCGGGGTTTTTAAAATTTTTAATTTTTGTAATTTAATTAATTTTACACGCATACATGTACATACATATGTATGTATGTATATGAAAAATGTAGACATTGAATTGAAATGAATTTTTATTTTACTATTTTTGTTGATGTCATCTTTTTTTTTTTCTTTGAAATATGGTCACATTAACATTCTTTATTCTTGTATTTTAGGATTAGACATGAAAAAATCGAAATCGCTCTCTCATATTGGTCATTATGTTTCAACAAAACTTCGAAAATGTCACACAAAAGCCCATCCGAAATCAGTTGAATTATTATCTGTAAATTACGCTATTTCTTTGAATTCCGAAGTGACGAGATGGTCAAGGATAGACAAATGTTCCTGGAAATCAGAAACTGGTGAAAACATTTTGTTACAAGATACATCATTCCACGTTTTGTCCGAATTGGAAACAAAAATGGTTAAGGAAATTTGCATTGAAAGGATAATCGAATTGGATATTGGTATTGATCTAAGTGATCGTAAGTGTTGTAATATTTAAGCAGATGAGAAAAATATATAAAAAAAATTAATTTCATGCATCCAGTTACTGAAGCAAAATCCCACAAGAAACATCCCCTTACGAAAATGAGAGCTATGACTACAAGTTTTTTTGATATAGGAAAAAAGGATTCTAATAGTAAGTATTTCAAGATATCGAAAGAAAACTTAATAGTATGTTCACACGAACAACATTTACTGAGGATTGCTCTCTCATTCACGGTTCGCGGTCGAATCTTGGTGGAATCAACATGGTTCGCCATAAAAATTTTCGAGAGCGAACCATCTTGATTCACTTTGAATCTTGCTGCGAACCATGAAGAAATTGCTATCATCTCTGGTTTTTATAACAAATTATCGTTAATTTATCTGAATTAGCTATCAAAAGAAAATAATTACATGAAAAAATGGATATAATTCTGCAGATTATTATGAAATTTCATTCAGCAAAAAAAATTAAAATTTTTTTTAGCAACCTTGCTCCACTATTTATTATTACATATTATTATAAACAAAAGTAAAAACAAATATAATTTGTTTTTGAGTTTCCGGAAAATCTCAAAAAAATTCATAAAATCCCAAAAATGGGATTTTTTGGAGTATTGCTGTATTTCAGTATTTTTCTTATCTTTCGCCGGGCGCAGATAATATTTTAGGAAATATTTAAAAACAAATAATGTCTTAATTTGGCATGACAAATTTTTGGGTTCCAGCTTTGGAATTTGAGAAAAAAGGCCTTACATTTGATATTTATAACAAAAATATGTCTATTTCGAAACGATCTGGCACCTTTAATAACGAAAATTTTGAACAAAAAATTTCTTTGTAATGTTTCTTATAGTATTACCTTTTCAATAAATAAAAATATGGGGTTGGTATTTTTGCAATTTTTTTTTATAAAAGCGAAATAATGAACCCACTTTTTTCAACAAAAATTTAATTTATTCAAAAATTTAATTTAAATTGCGTATAAATTTCTTTTTATATTTATTAAGCTTGAGATCTTGTTTTTATAAAAAGAATTAACAAATTTTATTTTGATTCCAATATTTCGTTTCCACAATGGGTAACTTCTTCAGGGAATATATGTTTGTATAATAATTGACAATGAAAAAATATTTTTATAAAAAGGCTGTAAATCAAAAAACTCCAAAAATTATAATATGAAGTTTGTTATACATTGAAAAAATTATATTTTAACTCAAATAAACACATAACAAAACTTATTTTAAATGTTGGTGTCTTTTACAGTTTGAAAAATGTTTTACATTCTGTTATCTATTAACTAAATGTCTATAACATTGTGCAACATTTAGTGTATCTGTTTTGTAGTTTATTCGTTGTGTTGATGGAACTTTTATAATATGTAACATTTCTAACATATATCTACGTCTGAAATTATTTTCTTTATCCAAAATCAATGTATAATGATTTTTGTCTCTGCAATGTAATGTTAATGCTGTTTTTGGTGTGGAAGTAATGTGTCTGTATTTTTGATCAGACTTGTGCCCAGAAATCCTAGTTTTTAATTTATTTTTTGTAGTACGTACATATACCTTATTACAATTTTCACTATCATTACCTCCACATGGTATTTTATACACTAAATTTTTATTAATTGTGCTTTTGATACCAAACTTTTTTTAAATGTTAAAAATTTTGTTCTTAATCCATAATATTTTTTTTCTAAATCGAAGAAGATTTGACTTCTCCATTAGCAGAACAGTAAACCAACGTTGTTAAAAATGCCAAAATTAAAATTTTTTCTCGAATATTTCCTAAACTGTAAGCGAAAAGTCATGCATGTAGCAGACTGTTTTTAGTTCTTTGATAGAAAAAAAATCCACTTGCAAAAAATCTTTTTATCAGATCAAAAACATCAGCTTGGCATCGGTTTAAATTTTTAATTAACCCTAGGTTGTCCACTTTGGTTCTTTGTGGCTCCGCCCTCTTTAAAGATATATAGTCCAAATTCCAGATCTAACCTCCTCAAATGCTGTACGAAATTTCATAACAATCGTTTAGAAAATGCAGAATTATTTCCATTTTTTTTATAAAATCCCCACTGTGTATCGGGTACTTTAGACCACACTAGGCACTAGAAAACACTGTCGGATCGAGCTAAAAAATTAAGACCACATATATAGCAGCAAACCTCATATTTTAGACAGCGCAGATATTAAGAATTAAAAAAAAACTTAAGCTGCGACCAGTCTAATGTATATTTCTTATGGGAAGATGTTAACATCTGTTGCGCAGTGTGAAAAGGCTATTACTTTCACTTTTGTAACAATAACAAGGCTACACGTGGATACACTTTTGAACTACTTTCAAAAACGTGTTTTGAAATTTGATACTAGTATAACTTGCGCCATAGTTATACTTAAAATTCATAATCTCGTGAGAATTATCTGTAAAAAACCGTATGCAAATTTAATTTGGTAAATATCTTAAACAACTTTCCGTGTTTAAGTGAAAAATTTGCAATATTTTTGACTATCATTGCCTATTACAGGGATATTATTACAACAAATATATACTTAGGTACTGGATGGTATTATCGATTCCGCACGGAAAGGAAAATTAAACAGAAATAAATATTGATTACTTCCGACACATGTTTGGAAAAAATGTGTAAATTTTGGTGAACTTTCATGAATAAAGTTAGAAGTTAATACTATTTTATTTTAAAATTAAAAATACGTTTTGTGCCGCATACATCGCTTTTCTAAATTTATTTTCCATACGTATACTTTACTGCTGATAATTGAGAATTTTGTTGTTTTGTTTATTTTTCTTGCTGTCTAGTAGTGTTGTCATTCGAACAAAAATTATTCGAATATTCGAACAACTTTTTTTCACGAACAAAAATTTTCAATTTGGAATAAAAAATTATTCGAATAATTTTTGTCGAATATTCGAATATTCGAACAATTTCCTCAATTACTTAGTGGCATCAACCTTGCACAGACAATCCTGCAACGCGTTGTATAATATTTAATTTATGGTAACCCCTTGGTTTTTCTATTTAGAAGCCGAAACAAAAAGTGGCACCACTCACATTGTTATTATTCATTCTAGATCGTTCTTTTCATTGTAATAGACTCGAAGAAATTTATAATTAAAAATTTTTACCAATAAAAAACTGTCAAACAAGGAATCCGTTTTTAATACTGTTTATTGGTTACACTAAAAACAACAACCAAACTGGTGACCCCGAAGTAAATATGGAAAACGCAGGAAAGAAAGTAATGTCTGAGGATGAGTCTCCACGCCCGTTGATGATGCAGCAGCATGTTCAAATTGTGCTCGTGAAGCTTTTCGTGTAGGTCTTAAACCACCTACGTTTTGTAAGAACAGCCAGAATTTTTTTTATTCAAATGCAATCTCAGTTTGTAGTCGGTGTTTTCATCGCTAGAGCCACAATATTTGCTACAAGTGGCAAACATTATACGCAATCCATCTCAAATTGGAAAATATGAGGCTGTAAAAAAAGCCTTAATTGCTGAATATAAGGATTCCGATCACGCAAATTAAGAAAATTAATTAAGGAAATTGAGCTTGGAGACTTAAAACCTTCACAGCGGTTGCCGGAGACAGTTCGCTCGGTTGTGGCCATTGTTGACGGGGATTCTATGCAAATGGCGTTACAACCCGATAAACTAATGGAAATCCAGAACTACCCAAGTATTGCAACAGTCCAGCAGGATGGAACTTTGAGAGCCGAAATAGAAGAGCTTCCCAATCAAATAAAAGAAATGCGCACAAATCCCTTTCACAGATAACGTTCTAAAGACCGCAGTCAACGACAACGCAAACGTAGCAAGTCTAGAACAAAAGTGCGCTTCCCATTTTGTAAATTTCATTACAGTTAATATGAGGAACCATGTCAGTTTAAAAACCTCAAGCCGGAAAACTAATCTCTACTCTGTCATCGGCGGCAAACAGAGTAGAGGCGGCAGAAAGCCGTCGGTTATTCGTAACAGTCCAAAAAACAAAACTCAAATAATTAATCGACACGGGAGCAGATTTTTCAGTTCTGCCGCCTACTAATCGTAGCATTCAACATTCGTACAATTTATACGCTGCAAAAGGCACCCCAATAAAAACGTACGGCACAAAGATAATGACAATCGAGTTTGGACTACGAAGAAAAATGGATTGGGAATTTCTGATTGCCGACGTTACTAAACCTATTATAGGTGTGGATTTTTTGCATGCGTATGACCTTCTAGTCGATGTACGTAAACGAAAACTAATTGACAATAAAACCAAACTTATGGTAAATGTAATTTTTAACAAAAGCTCCTGAACAAATCCACACAATTTCACCTGTAGAAAACGGATGGGTGAAACAGCTTTTAATTGATACCAAGATTTGACACAACCTTTTAAATACTCGTGCCATGCAGAGCGCTCTGATGTTTTTCATCAAAGCGCAGACGGCTAAATCCCGAAAAGCTTACCCTCTCAAAAAGAGAATTTGAATATATGCTGAAACAAGGTATATGCAGTCCGAGTAGCAGTCAATGGAACAGTCCACTACACTTAGCGCCATGTAGCGACTACATGTGCTTAAATGCAATGACAAAACCAGACAGGTACCTGATACCTCACATCCATGACATTTCGCAATTATTACATGGCAAGACAATATTTACTACGCTTGTCCTAGAACGTGCCTAACACCAAATTCCGATTACGCCAGAAGACAGAGAAAAAACAGCTATAACTACATCATTTGGACTATACCAGTTTAACGTTATGACATTTGGTCTCAGAAATGCCAGCCAGATTTTTCAACGTTACATGGACCAAACATTTCGTGACCTGAGTCTGAGAACAAAAGTTTCAAAGTGTGTCTTCGGCAAGATGGAAATAAATTTTTTGGGCCATCGCATAACGGGAGAGGGTATTCTACCTACAGAGGAAAAAGTTGAGGCAGTTTTGATATTCAGCAAGCCAACCTATACCTGTGATTTAAGACGGTTTATAGCACTACTGCATTTTTATAGACGTTTTCTGCCAAATGCAGCATATAAGCAAGGTAAGCTACAGAAGTTAATTAAGTCTAACAAAAAAAGTTAGAACTCCAGTTGAGTGGGATAATGAAGCAACAATTGCGTTCGAAGAATGTAGGCGTAGTCTTGCCGAAGCAGTTCTACTATTTCATCCCTCCCCAAACTCAAAATTAGCTCTCCATGTGGATGCCAGCAACTTCTGCGTTGGAGCAGCAATTCATGATGTCGCAGATGGTGGAGTTCGACCTCTTGGTTTCTTTTCAAAAAGAATGTCTGACACACCAAAAAGATACAGTACGTTCGACAGAGAGCTGCTTGCAGCCTACCAGGCAGTAAAATATTTTAGGCATATGATTGGTGGGCGCGCTTGTACAATTTTTACGGATCATAAGCCACTGACGCTTGTTTTCCATCAGAAGCCAGAAAAGGCTACACCTAGACAAGTACGCCAACTCAGCTTCATCAGCGAGTACACAACAGACTTTCAGCATATCTCGGGCAGTGAGAACATTGTTGGTGACACATTGTCACGAGTTGAAGCAATGTTTAACGATGATCAAGTAAATTTTGAGAAGCTGCCAATAATCCAAAAAACTGATGACGAATTGAAAAAGGTCCAGCAAAATTCATCGTTACAGTTAAAACCTGTAGAGTTGCCACATACTCAAGTGTCATTATGGTGTGATGTTTCAACAGCAAGGGTTCGACCTTATATCACACCAGCGTTCAGGAAACAAATATTTCATTCGGTCCATAAGATATCTCACCCTGGAAAACGTTCAACAATAATTTTGATTTAGTTAATTTTAATTATTATTGTTCGAACTTTCATTTTATTTATATATTTATGATTTAATCAGGCTAAAGTTCGTATCGCTTTGTAAGCCAAATTACATGTGATAATTATTAATGAACAAATAACATCAAAGTTAGTTGTAAATATTCTGACAACACATAGTTGAACGGAACAGCCAGCCGTTTTCGAAGGCCACTAAACCTTCATCATCAGCGTTCTTCTGTGTTTGGTCCACTGTGATTTTGATTACCGATCGGTTCGTATGGAGAAATATGAAAAGTTACATCAGCAAAATGGTTGATTCCTGCCTTGAGTGTCAAAAAACAAAGGTAAATAAACATAATCGAAGTGCTTTACAACAATTCAATATTCCAGATCATCGTTTTCGGCATGTAAATGTTGACATAGTGGGACCATTACCGACATCAAATGACTTTAGATATTGCTTGACTTGTATAGACAGATTCAGTTGTTGGCCCACTGCCATTCCTATTAAAAGTATAACGGCAGAAGAAATCGCATGAGCACTCTTAAATCGATGGATATCTCAGTATGGTATGCCAAGCGTAATAGCAACCGACCAGGGCAGACAATTTGAGTCGAAATTATTTAAAGAACTGACTCAACTAACTGGTTCAAAACATTTTCGCACAACGGCTTACCATCCTCAAGTGCCATAAAATGTCACACGTCTAGCGACTGGACTGACAGTTTGCCGATAGTATTGTTGGGTATGAGAACAACCTTTAAAGCTGATTTAAACGAATCACCAGCGGAAATGGTATATGGTTTCACGATTAGACTACCATTTGAGTTTTTTGAAAAGCCAATAGAGGAGTATGTCGAAAGCGATTTTGTACGAAATATTCGAGAGATCATCAACGACCTAAAACCAGTTCCAAAGTCCAATCACTCAACATCAAATGTTTTTATACAAAAACAACTTACAACCTGCTCTCACTTTTCCTTGTGAGATGACACAGTTCGATCACCATTGAAGGCACCTTATGATGGCCCTTTTGAAGTCATCAGAAGAAATAATAAACATTTTGACATAATGGTAGCCGGTAAGGTCGTAAAGGTAAGCATCAACAGGGTTAAGGCAGCGTTTATACTTAACGAGGACAATAACATATCTTCGGAAAGCAACCAAATGAAGCAGTGATCTCCACCAGATGTTCCTGCTCAAAAAACAGTAACTATAGTTCCTCAACAACAACGGCTTCCCGAAAGCAATTCACCCTAGGTGACATCGAGACCCGGTAGAACGATAAGTATGCCCAGAAGATTTATTCAATTTGTTGCATAGCAACCATATTAGAAGAGGAGTACTGTGGCATCAACCTTGCACAGACAATCCCGCAACACGTTGTATAATATTTAATTTATGGTAACCCTTGGTTTTTCTATTTAGAAGCCGAAACAAAAAGTGGCACCACTCACATTATTATTATTCGTTCTAGATCGTTCTTTTCATTGTAATAGGCTAGAAGAAATTTATAATTAAAAATTTGTACCAATAAAAAACTGAGAAACAAGGAATTCGTTTTTAATACTGTTTATTGGTTACACTAAAAACAACAACCAAAACTTTATAAAGAGTATTTTACATTTCATAACTTTTTAATTTGTTGACAATAGGATGTTCAGTAATCAAATTACCCCAAATTATAAATACTTGTGTAAAGGTATAGTCACACTTGGGCAAACATTTGCCCAAAAAACGTAACCACTAAATATTATTTTATTTTATTATTTGATGTACAGTAATACTAAGCCTTTTAGGCCAAAAAATATGTATTACAAAGCATTTAATATTGACTATGTCAATGCAATAATAATAAAAAAAAATATTTATGTAAATGTAAATGTAAAAAAAATATATATTTTTATAAAATGTAAATTATTATAACCATTTAAGGGCTCCCTAGCCATTTAAGATTAGCTAGATTTAATTATAAAAAAGGTAGATGTCCGGATATGGCGATAATACAACAAAAATGATATCTATTCATTAGCTTCAAATATAACAGAGAGATTATGTTATTATATATAGTATGTACATACATTAATTCCTACCATCATTCATAGAAAAAAAGCTTAGGAGTTTAAGACGAATAACATTATTGCTATGAGAACATATACGTAATTCATATGGAAGGATGTTCCAATATCGGGCCACTCTCACAGCAAAAGACCTTTCAAATAAAGAACATTTAATTCTCCGTATTATTACTTGTTTGTTTCTGATAGACGTACAGAAGGTACGCTAGAAATTTTTTCACAAATTCAGAGATATGTTCGCGACGTCGTAGGTTAAAAACGAATCTAACTATCGAATTGAGAGCGTATCCTAATATTTTTAAATTCTTAGCAATTGAGCCAGAGATAACTTCTATGCAATATAAGATGTGAGACATCATTAGTAAGTGAGCTACTCGTCTCTTGACATCAGCAGGCAAGAAGATTCACATATAATAAATTCTGCGTAGCGTATTAGTTATTTTACGATATATAAGATCAAAGTGTGGTTCAAAACTCAAGCGATTGTCAATCATAACAAGTAGACATTTATGATGACAAACAAATTCAATGCGAGAATTACAGATGAGCACATTAAAATGAGGAAACTGAGTACCAAGAGGGCCAAATATCATTGATTTAGATTTAGAAGGATTTACAGAGAGTGGGTTTTCACCCAATCATTGCGAAATTCTATTTAGACTGTAGTTAATATTGGACTACAATATGTCAGGGTAGTAACGATCTGAGGTGAAGAAGAGAAAAATGACATCAGCAAACAATGGTCCAGTTTTCCAAGAATAAGGGATGTTGTTAGAATAGTGTATATTAGATGCAAAAGAAAATGGGAAATATGGGGATAAATAAGTTTTATAAATTGGATTGTAATATTATCAACACCTACTGCCTTAGATTTAATCTTATTAAGTGAATTAAGCACATCGACTTCACTGAAACAATGAAAGGAAAATGCGCCAAAAGAATTACTAAACGCTTCAAACTCAACTGGTTTGTTATCAGTATCAGTAGTGCCCACACCACTAGCAAGGTAACCATTCATGTTGTCAACATCGCCATCAAAAATATTTTCATGAGACTCGCTACATCCTGAATTATTTAAAACTTTCCACATACCCGAGCAATTTAATCTTCCAAACATTTGAGCAAAGTATTTAATCTTATCCTTCCTGATAGTAGATTCAGCCTTGTTTCGAAATTTACAAAAAAAAAATTTCCATTCCAATCATTCTGATAGGCCCTAAAGGCGAGATCACGATGTGATAGAGCTAGCATAACAGCTATGGTTTTCATCCATACATCGTCTTTAGCTTTAATACTAACACGCTTGATAGCCACGAAAGAGTAAAGGTTTTCAATCAAGGAGGAGAAAATATAGAATTTATTATCTACGTCTATCTCGTCAAAAATTTGTGAGAAATCAAAAGCCGATAAAAATGATAATATTTGATTTCAATCCAATCTATTAAGATCACGATACTCAATAACAGAGTCTGTGTATCGAACGTTTATTCTCAATGAAGCGAAAATAAGGGCATGGTGTGTAACCGAGGGACATTTTACTTGTCCAGAGAGGTAGAAACATGTTGAACATCATAATGAGACGGAACGGAATTATGACAAATTGACATATTCGTATCATATTGGATTTTACGCTATCAAATAGGTTGCAATTAAATTCCCGGCAACAATAATGTTGGAGTAACTTAGGAATATTTCATGGTGAGTTCTTTCAAACTTAATAAAATTAGAGGGAGGAGGCAAATATGCAATTTCAATTAGAATTTTGCAATTATCAAAGTATAATTCAATAAAAATATATATATATTTTAAATGCATAGATTTAAAGACGACTTTATGTTTAAGTTTTTTAGATATATAAATTCCCACACCACCACCTCGTGTGCCAACCCTATCATTTCAAACCAGTTTATAATGCGATATTTCTACTTCCTTAATTGTAACATTTCGTGTTAACCAAGTTTCAGAAATTCCAATAATTTCAAATCCCGAATCATTGAGAATATTCATAATTTCATCAAATTTAGAATATCTAAAAGAAGGCCTAGTACTACAGCAATTTAAATGAGCAATGCTAAGTTGACCCTTATAGGGACGTATTGTGTTTTTAAGATGCGCGTTATTATTTACCACTGGACCAAGATTACTATTAAGAGTAATCTAAAAGAAAGACATAGGGGCGAAGAGCAAATAAATGGAGTAAAATAAGAGTAAAGGTATAATTTGTATAATAAAATTCATAAAATTCTTTATAACAATATTCATCATATAATACGTAACGTAACCATTATCAGCTGATAGAGTGGGTAACAAAAAAGTTAGTATAGTACAAATATAAGAAATTATGAGTGATTATACAATTATGTATATAAAAGATTTAATTGTAGAAAAATTTTTTTGCAATATAAGTACCCAGTAGTGCTCATTATATTGGGTTCAAATAGTAAAAGCAAAAAAAAAATTTAAAGAAAAAAAAAATAAGAGCATGAGATCAATTCTATGAACCCAGCATGATGGTATAGTTAAAAGAAAAATAAATGTAATTTTTCAGTAGAGCTCACCATATCAGGTTCATACAATAAAACAAAAAGGAAATGCATAAAATAAGCAAATATAAGATAAAAAAATCATACGTTAAAGTCACCAAAGGATGCTTAAAATTATGAGGTAACATCGACAGCATTTTCTCTATTCTCTCTATTTAGCAGCTCAGCACATCCTTTATAATCAAGTTCCATCTTCTCACCATTAGGAAAAGTCAATGAAGCAACGGGCTTTATGGCATTTTTTATTCTGCACTTAGTTACGATTTCCTTTCTACGCAATTTCAAGCAGATGGCATTTAGTTTGCTAGCAGCAGGGGAATAGTGTTCATTGATAAACACACGTCGATCCAGTATGTTACTGGGATTTCAGTAGTAGGAACAACATCAGGAGCTTTTAACGGCCTAGTTCTTAGTGATTGAAAGTATTTGAATTTGACCAGAATATACCTTTTATTGTTTATATAAATGGCTTGATGAACATCATGATGAGTAATTTCGATATTATACACATTCAACAATCCGTTGATAGTATCCGAGACGTTTTCAAGGCAATCCGGTAAGCCATTTACCACTACGTCGGATGAATAGAACTTCATGTACAACGCATTATTCTCAGCTTCAAGCACAGATATTCGGGCATCAGAAATCATTACGTCAATTTTATTGTTGACATCACCAAACATATTACACAAATCATAAAATTTTTTATTTAGGTTCATTATGCCCTCACGGGGGCCATCAGCCGAAAGGCTATTTTTGCACACAGAACATATATGTACATGATATAGCGGGTATTTTGTTAAAGGTAGAGGTCCATAGCTCGCTTTTTGCGCGTTATGCTTTACATGCGTTTCATCCTCTTGTTTCATTCTATACTTTGTTCGCGTTGAGTTACATGCACTGCTTTTCATGCGCCATTTTATTTTTGTTTTGATCAGCTGTGTGCGTTTGTTTATACATAAATACTTATAAAGAAAAAATGGAGAGTGAAATCGAGTTTTTAAAAGAATTTGTGGAGTTAGTCGTAAAAGTAATCGATAACTAATATGCAAAATTTGTTACTGAGAAAAGTGTGGTGAAAAGTTAATTAAAATACATCGCATTAATGAAAATATTCACATATTTTATTAAACAAGTTTTTTTTTACTAAGAAATTTTTTTTTATTGAAAAAGAAAAAAATTCACGGCAAAATAATATTTATCGATAACGTAAGAAATAAAGTATTATTTAACATCTTTAGCATTCAAGAACAGCTGACTTTCTTTCATGGTGCTTGTAACGCGTACAAAAGTAGAAAGTAGACCTACTTTTTGCTTTGAACGCGCCTACGCGTTCTGCGCTTTTTGCAATGTAACTTGTCACATACTATTACATTGATTCTACTTTTTTGACAGATGCATAGAAAGCGCAACGCGCAAAAAGCGAGGTATGGACCTCTACCTTAATAGCATCCATATCATTATCAGAAATGCATGCACAAGTGTCATGTAGGTTACATACATCACATTGAATACACGTTGCGCTACCAATAGGAAGTTAACATTTACCACACTTGTGTGTTTTCTTACTAGGAGTCATAATTTAAAGCAGTAGATATTTGATTTCAATCCGGATTTAAGTAAAAGTTCCAAGAATAAGGCCAAGATATATGTATTTAAATTTGCTTACTTAATTTGCGCCAAAAAAAAGAGCAGCCGATAGCAAAGACACAAAATGGCGCTAGGAGACCATTTGCGAACACTAAAACACCGATAAATGCAATTTTTATGCCAAGTTTGTTTCAAAGTATAGGACATATCAGGATCTTCTTTAACTTTGTTGCTTAAAAGAATCTTTATTTAATTTGCTCGAACAAGACAATAGAAGGTACGTATAAAGAAATACATACATACATAAGTATGTACATATGTAACAAAATGCCGTCACAAGACTACTTATTGATACCAGAACCAATTTCAATGCCAAAATTTATACGTTCATCACTGAGGTAGTTTAAACAAGCAAATACCACTCATTTATTACTTAAATTTTTATTTTATTTTGTTAACTAAGAATTTTTACAGCCGAAGTAAAGCGTTGCCAGATCATTCCCATTAGTGAAAACGCATCTTGTTTTTTCTTGCTGGGAAAAGATAAAGCTTCTTTAATGGAAATGGAAAGTGTCTTACAATTCCTGATAAGGAGTTTAGAAAAAAATAAATGCCATTCTAGAAATCTAACCAAAAGCCTTAGTAATCGAATTATTGAGCGAAGTAAAAAATAATTAAATGGTTTAATATTACTCCTGAGCTTTACTATACAATACTAACGTATTAAAATGTGCCACAAAAAGCAAAAAAGAGAATACGCAAATAGTTTGTTTTCACGATTATTTTGTAATCAAAATATCTCAAATAATCTCAAATACGATGAAGTATTAGATGACATTTCTGAAGTAAGTGATACTGTTGTATAAAGGGCCACTCAGACTATTATATAGGGTGTTTTTTTAGAGGTATAGAACTTCGAATTGAAATAAAACACAAGAAAATCGTTTTAATGTCCATCAATTTGGCTTTATTGGAAGGATAATTTTATGCCATTAACGTTTAAATATGATTTCGGGCATGTGGCCGCCGCGGCTGGCTCGAATAAAGCCAATTCTACAGGTCCAATTTTCAACCACTTTTTCGAGCATATGGGGCCGTATGTTGGCAATAACGCCACGAATGTTGGCTTCCAAGTCCCCTAACGTTTCTGGTTTGTTGGCGTAGACGAGCGACTTCACATATCCCCAAAGAAAATAATCCAATGGTGTCAAATCACACGACCTTGGTGGCCATTTGACCGGTTAACCGAATTAATTGCTCTGATGGACGATTATGTCGACCATAAAATGGACGGAGCTTGCGGTAAACTTCGCGAACTGAACCATTATTTTCGAAATAAATTTGCACGATTTGCAAGCGTTGTTCTTTTGTCAACCTGTTCATGATGAAATGGCAAACCAAACTAAATATTAATCACTTGACAGCTGACAAAATGGCCGCCAGTTAAAAAAGTGATGCCAACTTAAAGTTCTATACCTCAATAAAAAACACCCTATACTTTGTATTTATACAAGTCAAAAATTCAAATAATACGTGCAAGTGCAATATTGTGAGTGCAAAATTTCATAACGAATGGTAAATAATATGATAAAAATCTGACATCCCATAATACTTGACCATTTTTTGAAAATTTTCTAAACGATAATACTTTTCATCTGATCATATACTACGTTTATACGCAGGGCTTATTTGCAAATAAAACTGTAAATTGTTGCAATATTATAGTTTTTCTTGCGACTTACTAATTCAGAAAACTATTCACGATTAACGCAATATTTGCAAATAAAATGCTTGAGGTTACGACACTTACAAATGTTTGCTAATAAAAAACAATAAATTGATAAATATTGCACAAAAAAACATTGATAGAAGAAAATAATGGCATTAAAAACAAATGATTATTTGTTATTTTATACATTTACATAATTCTTTTGTAAACATAAGTAACATTTCTATAGAAGTGCTACCAAGTTTTTATACATTCACAATGCCGTATAAACAGTGAGTTAATTTATTTCCAAATATTTTTATTAAGTAAGAGTTGCATTATTACAAAATCCAAAGTAACAAGTCGCGTGTTTCGACGCCGATGCCGTGCCGTCGTTTATGGTATATGTTTTAAACCCTATATAAATATTGAATATGCTTATCGTATTGAATAATTTTTCCTGTAAGGCATGCCTGAAAGTTAACAAAACTGTCGTATTTTCATTTTCTTTATCTTATTTATATCAAGTACTTTAACCGCCGTCTATTTTCAAAGGCCGGCACAGCCACAGCTTGCTTGAAACTGCTCTGCCGCCGATAGTAAACAATTAATCCTCAACAGCTGTTTGCTTTCTACTTGTTTTTTTAATGTAATATGAGGTGTGATGGTGTGAACACAAAATATAACTTTACGTTAGATTTTTTGACAGTCGAAACAAATGTCTTTAGATTTTTTTCTCGTAAAGTGTGATGAAAGTCTTTATACATGTATAATAGTCTGAGTGGCCCTTAACTGATCTAAAAAATTTTTTCAACAAAGTAGAAACTGTACTAATATAAAAACCGCCAACATTATTAAAGAGACGCACTAAATAAATTTGATGTGGATGACTCTTAGAACAAAATACATGTTCCAGCCAAATATTGGCGTTATAGAAAATTGGAGTCGAGTATTCCTAATACAAATTGACTATTAATTAATTATGGTTAATATAGTTTTTATATAACCACTCCATCTCATTGAGCCCCATACCATTATATTACACCCCCATGCTTCGCGGTGTTATTCAGTTTCTTATCATTAAGGCTGGAGTTCGTCTTCGTCACACAAATCTACAACGATAACGTCGTAATTAATTAAATTTGGATTCAGCAGTGTCCCAAAAGTTATCACAGCGATTAATCTTTTTTGTATGGCTAAGAGAAAGTTCAGCTTTAGCGATAAAAATCTGAATAAAACGGTGATGCTTCACCGGTGTGATGTGGTAGTACTAGGTCTGATAAAAAAATAATCGTTATTTAAAATTTTTTCAAAAAGTATTTATTTATTCATCAATAACTATCTTGTCCCCTTCAAAGTAATCCCCTTCAGATATAATACACTTATGCCAACGATTTTTCCAATCCTCGAAACACTTCTGAAACGCGCTTTTTTGTATCGCCAACGATTTGTCTCGATTTGTCTTTTATCTCCTGAATCGTAGCAAAACGCTTTCCTTTCATCGGTGTCTTCAGTTTTGCGAAGAGAAAAAACTCAGCAGGGGCCAAGTCCGGTGAATACGGTGGTTGAGGCATGATAACAGTCTTGTTTTTGGCCAAAAACTCACGCACAAGCATCGATGTGTGAGCTGGTGCGTTATCATGGTGCAAAATCCATGATTGCTTTCTCCACAATTCTGTGCGTTTCTGACGAATTGCTTCGCGCAAACAAGGTTGTATTCCTTATTGACCGTATGACCTTGTGGCAAGAATTCATGATGCACCACGCCATTGCAGTCGAAGAAAACAGTGAGCAAAACCTTCACATTTGACCGAACTTGACGTGCTTTTTTCGGTCTTGGATCTTCTGGACGCTCCCATTGGGATGATTGGGCCTTGGTTTCAATGTCATAGCCATACACCCATGATTCGTCACCAGTTATGACTTTTTTGAGAAAATCTGGATCGTCGTTGACGATGTTCAACAGCGTCTTAGCGATGTCCATTCGACGTTGTTTTTGCTCAAAATTTAGTAAAAAATCGAAGAGCACACCAAAACACGACTAACCTTTTTATCTGTCAAAAACAAACTGACAATCCAAAATGGCTGATATTGCCAACATATATAAGAGACGTGTGTACCAACATACCAGAAAAAAATGCGAAAATCGAAGATACGTAACTCACGAAATTTGAAAATAACGGTTATTTTTTGATCAGACCTCGTATGGGGCTCAATGGGATAGAGTGGTGTAAAAAATCAGGTTTTTATGAAACGTAAATGAATAAAATTGATTATTTGAAAATATTAAAAGATAATTTAGCACAGTTAGCTACCAAATTAAACACGACTGGAGATGATTGATTAGTTGAAGATAAATACCAGAAGCGTTCGTCCTCAATAATAAGAGAATGGCTTCCATCCAATGTAAACAGATTGCAGGCACATCCTCCATAGAGCTTTCGCGTTAGTATTAACGAGATTATGTGGGCGAATGTGGGGAAAAAATTGCTTGAGCTGTAAGGGCAAAAATTAGCTCAAAAGTGTTCTACAGGGCTTATGGGAGCATGTGCCTCCTAATATTACCAACAATCCGGTTAATTCTATCAGAATAATGTATTAGATGCTAGACGTGCCCACATGTAGTACTAATTTTTAATATACATATTACATATTTCATAGCTCCTTCCTGAAGGAAAAGTTAGTGTACAAATTTCTTTTTTGCTCTTGAAAATAGGGTTATTTTATGTTAGGTTATTTTTTAGTATTAAAATACATAAATTTCTTAATAAAATTAAAGATTTTCATAGAAAGCCGATTCTTTGCCTTTAAATTGCTTTTGGTTTGATCTTAAAATCTTACAAAGCAACAGAAATACTTTGATTAGAAGAGCAGAGCGTTTGCTGCACAAGTTTTTTCTTTGCTTACTGTACTCGTATAAGTAGAAAGAAGAGTTTTGCGCTGTAAAACTAAAAACGTGTTACAGATTAAATAAATTTTTTAAATTAAACACATTTTTTTCAGTCTTATACAAAACAAATTAAAATAAATTAAAATTTTCCAAATTTGTATACCTTCCTTACAATTTTGTTCTTTACGCGTACGCTTTCTGTCATAAAATTTGAGCGTAAGCTAAATAGAGAAAAATGCCGCAGCAACGGAATGAATAAGTGCAAATTTTGCTTCCGCATAAAAAGTGCTTTCCGCAGTCGCGGAACAGAATGAATAATTAGATCCACTGTTTTTATAAACTGAAACAACAACAACAACAATGTTCTACAATTATTTAGGCACGGAATTTGTAGCATTTCATATTCTTTCATTTTGTTTTTGGAAATAAATGACTTTTTCTGCCATTAACAATTCTACATGATTGTTTTTCCGTGAAGAAGTAAATGGAAAATTCCAAACGAGCAATTTAAGCACAATTCAGTAGCAGGATTTAAGAGAAATTTAAAAAACATCAAGTCTGGTATATCATTCCAGAGAAACCATTAAGGAAACAATAATTTATAGTATAAATTTATATTTAAAAAATACATACATATGTATGCATATATGTACATATGAATTAAATTAGTGATAGTAATTTTGTCTTAAGGTGCAATTAGACGTGCCATAGCCATAATTCCATAGCCATAATCAAACTACAATTTAAGATGCAATAACCCAACCAAAATTCAATTTGTTTCTATGATAATTGCTATGGCGTTATGGCGAGGCACCAGTAGTAGGGAACTCCCAGTACGGCCCCAATTAAAATTGTTAAATTGTGGCTGAAATTGTTAAATTTTGGGCTGAAATTGTTAAATTGTGGCTGAAATTGTTAAATTTTGGCTGAAATTTTAAAATTCTTGGAAATTTGTGAAATTTGATACTTACGTGTGTGTTTCCGTCCGTCCGTCTGTGTTTTTTGTTTCCATTAGGAGTTTTTTGTTTATATTAAATTTTTTTAATTTATATTAAGTATATGTATGTATGTATGTATGTATGACCGTGGGAACTTGTGCGTGGAATATTTTGTGGGAATACATTAAGGGGGTTTATAGCTTTAAGATTTTTATATTTGTATGATTTTTCCTAATGCCGACGGGAAAACATCTTTATTTTTTCTAATGCCGACGGGAAAGTTATGATTGTTGTTAGACTGTGGAAATTTGTTGATGTCCGTGATTTGGGCAGGTGAGGTTTTTGTAACATGTAACCGTGGGAATTTGCGGGTGTATCTTTAAGGCAGCCTGTGTTTGGTGGGGGCGGGTGTTGTTGTAATATGTATCCGTGGGAATTTGTGTGCGGAATATTTTGTAGGAATACATTAAGGGGTTTATAGGTTTGAGGCTTTTATATGTGTATGATTTCCTGATGCCAACGGGAAAACATGTTTATATTTTTCAAATGCCGACGGGAAAACATGTTTATTTTTTCGAATGCCGACGGGAAAACATGTTTATTTTTTTCAAATGCCGACGGGAAAATCATGGAAATGATTTTTCCTAATGCCGACGGAAAATTTGTGGGTGTGTCTAGCTGTAGGATTTGAAGTCTGGCTATGATTCTTGGAGGACGAGGTGTGTCTAGCTGTAGGAATTGAAGTCTCGCTGTGCTTGGTAGAGGGCGGGGTGTGTCTAGATTGTGAGACCTTAAGGCTGACCGTGATTTGGGTAGGTGAGGGTGTTTTGTAATATGTAACCGTGGGAATTCGGTGACGTATATGCTTGTTGGAATTTAAGCCAAGCTGTGCTTGGTGGGGGGCGCGATGTATTTGAGGTAGATCGACTGGTGGAGGGTGGGGAGTTGTTGTAATATGTATCCGTGGGAATCTGTGTACATGTATGTATGTATATATGTATGTCTGTAAGAGTTTAAGGCTGTCTGTGATTTATGAAAGGCGAGGTGAGAGTGTTCATGTAATACGTATCCGTGGGAATCTGTGTATATGTATGTTCGTAGGAGTTTAAGGCTGATTGGGATTTGAGGTGGGGGAGGGTGTCGTTGCGATAGATAGATAGAATGTGCCTATGTGTGTGTGTGTGTGTATGTATGTATATGTAGGAGTTTAAGGCTGTCCTTGATTTGAGGTAGGCGGCGGCGTTATTGTAATATGTATCTATAAGAATTTGGGTGTTTATATGTCTATAGGAATTTTTGTACATGTATGTCTGTACGAGTTTAAGGCTGATCGTGATTTGGATTGTTGAGATTGATCGATTGTATGTGACCTTGAGAATTTGTGTATGTATATCTGTAGAAAATTTAAGGCTTATCGTGATTTATGAGGGGCGAAGTGTTCATTAAATATATCATGATTAATGAGAGGTAAGGTGAAGGTGTTCATGTATATGTATCCGTATTTGTGTGCCTGCGTGTCTATATGAGTTTAAGGCTGATCGTGATTTAAGTTGTTAAGATTGATAGATTGTATATTACCTTGTGATTTTGTGTATGTATATCTATAAGAACTTTAGGCTGAGTGTGATTTGTGAGGGGAGGGGCGTTGTTGAAATAGGTTTAATTTTTCGTAGATGAATTTTAGTATGTGTGTGTGTATATGATTTTCTCACCCTAGTATTTATATATACGTTGAAATAAATTATTTCTCATATGAAAATTTTTTTGCTAGAAAATATTATCATATATCTGAACTTCCCTAATCCTAATATGTTTTTCATATTGGAGGATGAGATTGCTTTATATTTTATCAAGCTTAAATTTATCCAGTGTTAAAGTCTGTCGGTCAGAAATTTGTTTATATTTGTATAAATATTAATTTCAGATTTTGCAAAATTCTTGCGTACGATCGTGGTGATTTTGTGTGTGTGTATGTGTGTATGCGCGATAGAGTTTGACTGTTCTGTGATAAGTTTGTTTATTTAAGTAGATTTGTCTTCTTCGACTTTCGTCTTCAAGCATTAATAGCTTGGAGAACGGTTTGTATGTTTTCATGATGTAGATATGTAAGTGTGATTGTTAAAATCCAATAAATACTTGAGCATGGGTAAGAAATTTGATAATATGTGTACATATGTACATATGGATCTACAAATTGATTTTATGTATGTATGTATGTACATAGAAATAAGTCTGGGGCTCCCTGTTTAAATACATTTTTTTGTCATGTGCTGTTGTTGCTGTTGTAAATATTCGCCTGGTCTTTTGTGTATAGATGTGAAATATCTCGATAGTTTTTTTATTTGAAATTAAAAAAACTTTCTTTTAATTTTTAGATGTATTTACTTAAAAGTTTGTGAGGAGTTTCTGTTTTAAGTAAAATTGAATTCCTCTCTAGTTGTAGTAACTATAGTATAAATATTTAATATATTTTATTTCCATTTGTTTAAAGTTGATGTAGCCTAGTGCGTTAACTCTTCGTCAACGTTAGAAATTTTTCGGTGTAAAATTTTTTCCAACTATCATCTTTTTTCTTCACCTTTTTCATATATTTTAGAACATCTTGCATTAGCTTTAAAAAATGACAAACGCTTTGAAATGAAACTGATTCAGCAGTCCAGCTTAGGTGATGATAGTTTTTTTGTTAACCACTTTGCTTCTCTTTCCTTTTTTATTGATAAACATTTAAAATCAAATGGTGGTTTTATAATGAAATTGTTATACTCATTATTGTTAAAAACATCCGCTACTTCTTTTTGTAATGAAAATCATTCGAAACCTTACTCGTATATTAAAACCATTTCTTCATTCATATTACTTAATTTATAAGACTTTCAGGACTTTCTATTATTCGATCATCAGTAAAAATGCAGTAGCTGAGGTCATTGCTTACTGTTTCATATTAAATTTCTATATCAATTGGGCCGCTATTGAATAAAAGGAACTTTTATCTTAAACTTTAGTGCATTTGGAAGTGCTTGAGATTCTTTCATATAATAGCTTTGTTGGAATCTTAGATACGAGTACATATAATATAGAATTGCATAACGTTTATTTTTAATTTTTATGTTAAGATCATCATCATTTGGATATGAGACTGAATTTAAATGTACTTTTAAATTAGTTAAATCATAATGAGGAAACTTGTTTTCTTCTTGAATAGCGATCAACAGAAAACGAAATCGTTTTCTTACAATTTAGGTCTGTCCTCTCAACGGTTCCTCTAGTATACAAGATGACTTTCTATGTCAACATATATGTCTACTCTTTGTCAGCGTTAAGGGACAATTAAATGTTAAAATTTTAATTCCTCAAATTGTGTTACTTCATACTGATAATATGTTTTCATTAATAAGGTATATGTTTATCTTATGAAGGTTACTCGCCTAGGGATTTTATTTGATGTTCTAGATGATTTTTTTCTCATTTTATTAAATTCAGCGTATTGTGTATATATTTCTGATATTTTGAAGTGCGCTTTATTTACCTGTCAGACAAAGTGTACGTATCAGTTGATCACTCAGTCTCTCTTTTTAATATTTTTTTCTTCTTTTAATGTATCACTACTATTTTTTCAGATATTACTACTTGAAAAAGAGAATATTTGTATAATTTTTAAATGTATTCATATATACATATAGGTAAATATATGTATGTATGTATAGAGAAATTACTTTATCTACAAAGAAATACATGTTTAATAATCAACTATTCTAGAAAATCTATCTCAAATAATTCAGTTACCTCCACCATCAATTCACCGTCTGTGTTTTCATAGTATCAGAATCATTAGAATATCTATGTTTTCTACATGAGGTTTGCTGGTTGACCCCCTTGAAGTTATTGTTGACGTAGGCTGGGTTGTATCACATTCAGATGTAATCATTTCTTACTTAAAAAAGGTCCTCATCACCATCAACCATATCTGTATACATTTCATTCATGAGTTGGTTTGATCCAGATACAATTGCTGTCTACAGATTAATAATTAGAAACAAGTTTCTCATCACCTTCTAACAGATTTATATATTTTGCTAGCATGCATGCCTTAGCATGCTTCTATCGATAGTGACGTGAGAGTCCGACATGTAGTGGTGTTTCAATTAAAAATCTATACTATTAGAATTTAAGAATTCACTCTTCTGAATTTTTTACAGAGTAGATACATATGTATTTCATTTAGCATGCTTTCAATATTTTTTCTGTAAATTTATTTAATACTCATACAGATACAGATATAAAGTAATATCTGCTTATATTGCATTTTACAATTTATGTATGCTTCAGCATGATTCCAGTTGAAGTCCATATTTATTCAGTAAGTTTGTTTGATACTAATTCATACACATATACATTCTTAAAGATTGGAAATCTAAGTCCAATTTATGTAGTTTGTCTATATTTTCTAAAGATTTGATAGCTATAGAAATGAATAGAGTGAAGATTTATTATAATAGCCCATGAGCATATTTTAAAATTTCGCTTGCTAGAGCTTTCGAAATGGAAAATGTACAATTTTCACTATAAAAAGTGATAATATTATGTGTTACTGAATATTACACTGTGTTATAATTTATTTTGAACGCTTAAGTTTTCACAATATTTCATACAGGCCAACAAGTTTAGAGAATTTCCAGTATATTAAGTTAATTATCTTTCTTAAAACCTATCATTCCTAATCATTCCTTCAAAAAATTTTCCTGTTTAATTTTATTTTTTACTTTCATTAAATTTCGACATTTTGTTCATCTTCAGATTATTATATTTAGCAGCTTTTTCTCATTTGTTGAGTTAACTTTAATCGGAAACATTTAAATAGTGAGATGAACTTTTATATTGTATACGAGTACATTAAGTAATTCTTTGTATATTTCAATACACTTATATGATCCATCATCACATAATTCCTTTGGATGATCATTAAATCATTCTACTATTGATGCTTTCATATTAAGTAATGTTAAATATTCTACTTATGCATGAATTTTCCAGCATCTATTAAAAAATTCTTTACAATCATCCATTTGTAAGTTTTTTGGTACTCGTAACATTTCAAAAATATTTTCCACAGCCTAGGTTTTTTCGAGTGCAACTTTTATTTTCAACGGTATTGACCATAGAAACTTTGAGAATGAATCATTTACAGTCTACAATAATCAATAATTTCTATTTTCTATAGAATAGTTTCTCATTTCACCTAAATCAGCTCCATAAAAGATCAACTATTTCTTTCATTACATATCTACAATGCACAAACAATTTTCGAGATTTATTATAGAGTTCGTTTACTAAATTTCTTTTTAAAGACATTGAGTTGTTTTAAAGATTTTTTGGAGAGTGTTGTGATCTACTTGATGCACTTTCAGCTATTTATACTATCATGTAGTTAATTTTCCAATCTATAAATTTTATTGTTCAGCTCTTCAATTTGTTTTTTCAAAAGATGATTTAATTTTTAGTATGTGTTTTTTCAATTTTATAACTATCTTCTATCCCTAATTGTATTATTTTGTCCCATAGTTTATCGTTTTGAGTTTCCAGAAACAATTTACTGATAACATCATTCAACGTCAGTGAATGATGATGATTCTCTATCCATGTATTAGTAGAAATTATATATTTTATATAGTTTTCAAAATAAAATTTCTCATAGTATTTCCATGTTTTATTATCAATCATTAAATAAAATAAAGCTACTATTAGAGCCTATATTTGACCATCAACTTGTATTTTATCTTCATTTAGTTTTAGGTTACTATCACCAAACTTCCATTCATTATTCAAATCTTAATGTGGGCCATAGTTTGTATCTAATTCAATTCTTCCTTCCAAGACTGATAAATGAGTATAAGTGTCTTCAGAATTGGAAGTCTATGAGTAAAAATCATTTTTATCATCCTCATCATCATTCTCAGTATTAGCATCATTAAATAAGATGATATCATCAAATATTGTTCCTTCTGAAAGTTTCTTCGGTGTACTTGTCTCTATATTGACTGATAGGATAGGATGGTACAAAATTTTTGATGATTCATCAAACGTTAGTTCAAAAACAAGTCATAGTTCCCCCTCTATCAAATTTTATTTGCGCAAAAATAGTTGGTCTGTCAAATTGTAAAAAAAATAAAATAAAAAATAATATGTTATGATTGGCTTGCTAAAAAGTCTTAATGAACTAAAATTTTAAAACATATACAAATTAATACTCAAAATCTCTCTATCAACCTAAATATGGATATTTAAAGAAATTACATAATTTCATTAATTAAAGGAATGGGATAATACACATTTACAGATACTGAATCTGTTATTTCTCCTAACAAAGCTAAAAGTAATTCCGATATGATATTTAACGATGTTAGATGTGAGAAACATATTTTTGTATGGAGTGAGTTAAGAATGTTGATGCATTCTGCTGATGTCAAACTTATACCAGAATCACCAAACATTTTATACCAGATAATCATAATGTAATTATAATGTTTAAGTAAGATGAGACAAATAAAATGCATGTTGGAAGGATAAATATGAATTTTGATTATAAGCAACGATATTGAATTAAACGATGATCGTTATAGAAAAAAAGAGAATTTGACTAAATAAAAGTTTACTTTTTCGTTTTTCATCTGACCTTAAACTGCATTCATCTAAATGTTATAAATAGGCAGCTACTTGTAAACTGATAACCCAATCTGAATCAGATAAGTTGATCTGAAAATCAGACCAGGTCCTGATAAGCTGATCTGAAAATCAGACCAGGTTCTGATAAGCTGATCTGAAAACCAGACCAGGTCATGATAAGCTGATCTGAAAACCAGACCAGGTCCTGATAAGCTGATCTGATAACTGATACCTGATCTAATAGCTGATGCCTCTTATTTGATGGATGAGAAAATTTTAAAACAGTTGGTGATGACAAGAAATGTCTTGAAGAAAAAGCTTCGTAGTATAAAAACTGTTGAAATAGATACATGTGAGCAATAAAAGATACATTTAAACCTATAACAGAACCTCTCAAAGAATTCATAAATAGTTCTAGAAATATTGAAAGAATTCGCAAGAAAGAAGAAAGTAAAATCAAGATAGAAGCTGAAAATAATACAAGTTTAAAGCCATCAGTCAATATAGAGACAAGTACACCAAAGAAACTTTCAGAAGGAACAATATTTGATGATATCATCTTATTTAATGATGCTAATACTGAGAATGATGATAAGGATGATGAAGATGATTTTTACTCATAGACTTCCAATTCTGAAGACACTTATACTCATTTATCAGTCTTGGAAGGAAGAATTGAATTAGATACAAACTATGGCCCACATCAAGATTTGAATAATGAATGGAAGTTTGGTGATAGTAACCTAAAACTAAATGAAGATAAAATACAAGTTGATGGTCAAATATAGGCTCTAATAGTAGCTTTATTTTCTTTAATAATTGATAATAAAACATGGAAATACTATGAGAAATTTTATTTTGAAAACAATATAAAATATATAATTTCTACTAATACATGGATAGAGAATCATCATCATTCACTGACGTTGAATGATGTTATCAGTAAATTGTTTCTGGAAACTCAAAACGATAAACTATGGGACAAAATAATAATACAGCTTAAGGAATTAATATAATTCAAGAATAGATTAAAATGCAAATTGATGGAGTACAACGTGAAATACAATTAGAGATAGAAGATAGTTATAAAATTGAAAAAACACATACTAAAAATTAAATCATCTTTTGAAAAAACAAATTGAAGTGCTGAACAATAAAATTTATAGATTGGAAAATTAACTACATGATAGTATAAATAGCTGAAAGTGCATCAAGTAGATCACAACACTCTCCAAAAAATCTTTAAAACAACTCAATGTCTTTAAAAAGAAATTTAGTAAACGAACTCTATAATAAATCTCGAAAATTGTTTGTGCATTGTAGAAATGTAATGAAAGAAATAGTTGATCTTTTATGGAGCTGATTTAGGTGAAATGGAAACTATTCTATAGAAAATAGAAATTATTGATTATTGTAGACTGTAAATGATTCATTCTCAAAGTTTCTATGGTCAATACCGTTGAAAATAAAAGTTGCACTCGAAAAAACCTAGGCTGTGGAAAATATTTTTGAAATGTTACGAGTACCAAAAAACTTACAAATGGATGATTGTAAAGAATTTTTTAATAGATGCTGGAAAATTCATGCATAAGTAGAATATTTAACATTACTTAATATGAAAGCATCAATAGTAGAATGATTTAATGATCATCCAAAGGAATTATGTGATGATGGTTCATATAAGTGTATTGAAATATACAAAGAATTACTTAATGTACTCGTATACAATATAAAAGTTCATCTCACTATTTAAATGTTTCCGATTAAAGTTAACTCAACAAATGAGAAAAAGCTGCTAAATATAATAATCTGAAGATGAACAAAATGTCGAAATTTAATGAAAGTAAAAAATAAAATTAAACAGGAAAAATCTAGTTTGGTTTGTATTTTTGAAGGAATGATTAGGAATGATAGGTCTTAAGAAAGATAATTAACTTAATATACTGGAAATTCTCTAAACTTGTTGGCCTGTATGAAATATTGTGAAAACTTAAGCGTTCAAAATAAATTATAACACAGTGTAATATTCAGTAACACATAATATTATCACTTTTTATAGTGAAAATTGTACATTTTCCATTTCGAAAGCTCTAGCAAGCGAAATTTTAAAATATGCTCATGGGCTATTATAATAAATCTTCACTCTATTCATTTCTATAGCTATCAAATCTTTAGAAAATATAGACAAACTACATAAATTGGACTTAGATTTGCAATCTTTAAGAATGTATATGTGTATGAATTAGTATCAAACAAACTTACTGAATAAATATGGACTTCAACTGGAATCATGCTGAAGCATACATAAATTGTAAAATGCAATATAAGCAGATATTACTTTATATCTGTATCTGTATGAGTATTAAATAAATTTACAGAAAAAATATTGAAAGCATGCCGAAGCGTGCAAATTTAAAAGAATTCCTCACGTCATATAATTTTGTAACTAAAGAAATATTATGATTCTATGCTAAATGAAATACATATGTATCTACTCTGTAAAAAATTCAGAAGAGTGAATTCTTAAATTCTAATAGTATAGATTTTTAATTGAAACACCACTACATGTCGGACTCTCACGTCACTATCGATAGAAGCATGCTAAGGCATGCATGCTAGCAAAATATATAAATCTGTTAGAAGGTGATGAGAAACTTGTTTCTAATTATTAATCTGTAGACAGCAATTGTATCTGGATCAAACCAACTCATGAATGAAATGTATACAGATATGGTTGATGGTGATGAGGACCTTTTTTAAGTAAGAAATGATTACATCTGAATGTGATACAACCCAGCCTACGTCAACAATAACTTCAAGGGGGTCAACCAGCAAACCTCATGTAGAAAACATAGATATTCTAATGATTCTGATACTATGAAAACACAGACGGTGAATTGATGGTGGAGGTAACTGAATTATTTGAGATAGATTTTCTAGAATAGTTGATTATTAAACATGTATTTCTTTGTAGATAAAGTAATTTCTCTATACATACATACATATATTTACCTATATGTATATATGAATACATTTAAAAATTATACAAATATTCTCTTTTTCAAGTAGTAATATCTGAAAAAATAGTAGTGATACATTAAAAGAAAAAAAAAATATTAAAAAGAGAGACTGAGTGATCAACTGATACGTACACTTTGTCTGACAGGTAAATAAAGCGCACTTCAAAATATCAGAAATATATACACAATACGCTGAATTTAATAAAATGAGAAAAAAATCATGTAGAACATCAAATAAAATCCCTAGGCGAGTAACCTTCATAAGATAAACATATACCTTATTAATGAAAACATATTATCAGTATGAAGTAACACAATTTGAGGAATTAAAATTTTAACATTTAATTGTCCCTTAACGCTGACAAAGAGTAGACATATATATTGACATAGAAAGTCATCTTGTATACTAGAGAAACCGTTGAGAGGACAGACCTAAATTGTAAGAAAACGATTTCGTTTTCTGTTGATCGCTATTCAAGAAGAAAACAAGTTTCCTCATTATGATTTAACTAATTTAAAAGTACATTTAAATTCAGTCTCATATCCAAATGATGATGATCTTAACATAAAAATTAAAAATAAACGTTATGCAATTCTATATTATATGTACTCGTATCTAAGATTCCAACAAAGCTATTATATGAAAGAATCTCAAGCACTTCCAAATGCACTAAAGTTTAAGATAAAAGTTCCTTTTATTCAATAGCGGCCCAATTGATATAGAAATTTAATATGAAACAGTAAGCAAGGACCTCAGCTACTGCATTTTTACTGATGATCGAATAATAGAAAGTCCTGAAAGTCTTATAAATTAAGTAATATGAATGAAGAAATGGTTTTAATATACGAGTAAGGTTTCGAATGATTTTCATTACAAAAAGAAGTAGCGGATGTTTTTAACAATAATGAGTATAACAATTTCATTATAAAACCACCATTTGATTTTAAATGTTTATCAATAAAAAAGGAAAGAGAAGCAAAGTGGTTAACAAAAAAACTATCATCACCTAAGCTGGACTGCTGAATCAGTTTCATTTCAAAGCGTTTGTCATTTTTTAAAGCTAATGCAAGATGTTCTAAAATATATGAAAAAGGTGAAGAAAAAAGATGATAGTTGGAAAAAATTTTACACCGAAAAATTTCTAACGTTGACGAAGAGTTAACGCACTAGGCTACATCAACTTTAAACAAATGGAAATAAAATATATTAAATATTTATACTATAGTTACTACAACTAGAGAGGAATTCAATTTTACTTAAAACAGAAACTCCTCACAAACTTTTAAGTAAATACATCTAAAAATTAAAAGAAAGTTTTTTTAATTTCAAATAAAAAAACTATCGAGATATTTCACATCTATACACAAAAGACCAGGCGAATATTTACAACAGCAACAACAGCACATGACAAAAAAAATGTATTTAAACAGGGAGCCCCAGACTTATTTCTATGTACATACATACATACATAAAATCAATTTGTAGATCCATATGTACATATGTACACATATTATCAAATTTCTTACCCATGCTCAAGTATTTATTGGATTTTAACAATCACACTTACATATCTACATCATGAAAACATACAAACCGTTCTCCAAGCTATTAATGCTTGAAGACGAAAGTCGAAGAAGACAAATCTATTTAAATAAACAAACTTATCACAGAACAGTCAAACTCTATCGCGCATACACACATACACACACACAAAATCACCACGATCGTACGCAAGAATTTTGCAAATCTGAAATTAATATTTATATAAATATAAACAAATTTCTGACCGACAGACTTTAACACTGGATAAATTTAAGCTTGATAAAATATAAAGCAATCTCATCCTCCAATATGAAAAACATACTAGGATTAGGAAAGTTCAGATATATGATAATATTTTCTAGCAAAAAAATTTTCATATGAGAAATAATTTATTTCAACGTATATATAAATATACATATACATGAACACCTTCACCTCACCTCTCATTAATCATGATATATTTAATGAACACTTCGCCCCTCATAAATCACGATAAGCCTTAAATTTTCTACAGATATACATACACAAATTCTCAAGGTCACATACAATCGATCAATCTCAACAATCCAAATCACGATCAGCCTTAAACTCGTACAGACATACATGTACAAAAATTCCTATAGACATATAAACACCCAAATTCTTATAGATACATATTACAATAACGCCGCCCGCCTACCTCAAATCAAGGACAGCCTTAAACTCCTACATATACATACATACACACACACACACACATAGGCACATTCTATCTATCTATCACAACGATACCCTCCTCCACCTCAAATCACAATCAGCCTTAAACTCCTACGAACATACATATACACAGATTCCCACGGATACGTATTACATGAACACTCTCACCTCGCCTTTCATAAATCACATACAGCCTTAAACTCTTACAGACATACATACATACATGTACACAGATTCCCACGGATACATATTACAACAACTCCCCACCCTCCACCAGTCGATCTACCTCAAATACATCCCGCCCCCCACCAAGCACAGCTTGGCTTAAATTCCAACAAGCATATACGTCACTGAATTCCCACGGTTACATATTACAAAACACCCTCACCTACCCAAATCACGGTCAGCCTTAAGGTCTCACAATCTAGACACACTCCGCCCTCCACCAAGCACAGCCAGACTTCAATTCCTACAGCTAGACACACCTCGTCCTCCAAGAATCATAGCCAGACTTCAAATCCTACAGCTAGACACACCCACAAATTTTCCGTCGGCATTAGGAAAAATCATTTCCATGATTTTCCCGTCGGCATTTGAAAAAAATAAACATGTTTTCCCGTCGGCATTCGAAAAAATAAACATGTTTTCCCGTCGGCATTTGAAAAAAATAAACATGTTTTCCCGTTGGCATCAGAAAATCATACACATATAAAAGCCTCAAACCTATGAACCCCTTAATGTATTCCTACAAAATATTCCGCACACAAATTCCCACGGATACATATTACAACAACACCCGCCCCCACCAAACACAGGCTGCCTTAAAGATACACCCGCAAATTCCCACGGTTACATGTTACAAAAACCTCACCTGCCCAAATCACGGACATCAACAAATTTCCACAGTCTAACAACAATCATAACTTTCCCGTCGGCATTAGAAAAAATAAAGATGTTTTCCCGTCGGCATTAGGAAAAATCATACAAATATAAAAATCTTAAAGCTATAAACCCCCTTAATGTATTCCCACAAAATATTCCACGCACAAGTTTCCACGGTCATACATACATACATACATACATATACTTAATATAAATTAAAAAAATTTAATATAAACAAAAAACTCCTAATGGAAACAAAAAACACAGACGGACGGACGGAAACACACACGTAAGTATCAAATTTCACAAATTTCCAAGAATTTTAAAATTTCAGCCAAAATTTAACAATTTCAGCCACAATTTAACAATTTCAGCCCAAAATTTAACAATTTCAGCCACAATTTAACAATTTCAGCCACAATTTAACAATTTTAATTGGTGCCGTACTGGGAGTTCCCTACTACTGGCACCTATAATCAAATACAGTGTTGCCCATTAGTTTGGTTCGAACGGCTGTAATCCAAAATAAAAAGTTAACATCACTAGCCTGAAATTAAATATAAGATAATTGCTTCAAATAAAGAGAAATAGGCAAAAATGCATACATGATATCTCAACAGAAATCTTGTATTTAGTGTATCAATAAGAAAATAAATAAGTAAATGTTTATTAGTTATTTAAAACATAATTTTGGAACTTATTTCTTGAAAATAAGTATTGATTATATGTTAGCCATTGTGCCAATTAATCGAGTAGTAATGTTCTGTGTGAAAGTTCAGCAGGTAGATCCGTGATGAGAGTCGTTTTGTGGTGAATATTTTCTTTCAAAAGTGCAAATGACATCGGGCTGTTGCCGTAAACCTTAGATTTAAGATAACACCAGAGGAAAAAGGTCTTAAAAAGGCTTAAATGAAGAATGAGTGGAGCCAATTTAAGTCCCCTTTTTTTACAAGTTGGTAGTACTGCAGCGATTGTTTATCGGTCATGTTCTGTAAACCGCATCCGAGTAAATTTCTCGTTTTCCAAAATTACATAATGTCCTTATTGATGTGTTTTAAATCATACATACTTAATTAATTTCAGATATGATATTTCAAGCTCCAAAAAATAGAAAACTGCAAAAAAGTCTGAAAAAAATTCGCTATTATTCGATTTAATTTTTCTAAATCGATCGTTTTTAAACAGACTCGATTTACAGAACAAACAGGTATATTTTGCTTAATTTTCTTGGTGTATTTTAGGTTAGGTTAGGTTAAGTTAGCAGGCTGCTCGTAAGGAAGGGTGGAATTTAGAGTCCAGCTCACTTGGGTCCAATACAATGAGTGTTGCAGTTTCTTCTGGTGTCAAATGAGGCGTATTCAATTCTGAAGCTGTGTTTAGTTGAATAGCCATTTTATTGGTTATTTTATTTCGCCGATGATTCTGCTACAAACGAAGGAGGGCAGTCTGATGTTATATTAGGATTAGCATCTGATGAAACAACAATTGATACGAGTACAAAGGACACTAATGCACATCAGAAAAATGCGTGGTGCTGTATTTTTTAATGACTGTCGGATACAGAGCTCGAACCCAAGACCTTAGGTTTTGTAGTCAACGTGCTAACTACATCAGCCAACGACACCCTCTTGGTGTATTTTACATATTTTAATCTTAATAACGGGTGTTTTTTTTAGAGGTATAGAACTTCGAATTGAAATAAAACACAAGAAAATCGTTTTAATGTCCATCAATTTGGCTTTATTGGAAGGATAATTTTATGCCATTAACGTTTAAATATGATTTCGGGCATGTGGCCGCCGCGGCTGGCTCGAATAAAGCCAATTCTACAGGTCCAATTTTCAACCACTTTTTCGAGCATATGGGGCCGTATGTTGGCAATAACGCCACGAATGTTGGCTTCCAAGTCCCCTAACGTTTCTGGTTTGTTGGCGTAGACGAGCGACTTCACATATCCCCAAAGAAAATAATCCAATGGTGTCAAATCACACGATCTTGGTGGCCAATTGACAGGCCCATTCCGCGAAATTATGCGCTCATCGAATGTTTCCTTCAATAAATCGATTGTGACGTGCGCTGTGTGGCATGTAGCGCCGTCTTGTTGGAACCAAAACTCATCCACATTCATGCCATCCAATTCGGGAACAAAATAGTCGGTTATCATGGCTCTATACCGGTCTCCATTATCGGTAACTGACTCTCCAGCATTATTTCGGAAGAAGTATGGCCCAATGACTCCACCAGCCTATAGAGCACACCAAACAGTCAGTTTTTGTGGATGTAATGGCGTCTCAAGGGTCTCATGTGGATTCTCTTCACTCCAAATGCGGCAATTTTGCTTGTTGACGTAGCCATTCAACCAAAAATGAGCCTCATCACTGAACAAAATTTTGCGATGAAAATCAGCATCGAGATCAATCTCATTTTCGGCCCATACACCAAAATCACGACGCATTGCATGGTCTCGCGGCTTTAATTCTTGCACAAGCTGGATCTTGTAAGGTCGCAAGCCAAGATCTTTGCGCAAAATCTTCCATAAAGTTGATGGACAAATCTCCAATTGCTGTGCACGGTGGCGAATCGATTCATTCGGGTCCTCTTCAACACTTTGCTCTACAGCGGCAATTGTTTCTTCGGTGCGCACTGTTCGACGTCTCTGCGGATGCGTATTATCACATAGAGTAAACGTAGTGCGAAAACGATCCATGGTTAACCGAATTAATTGCTCTGATGGACGATTATGTCGACCATAAAATGGACGGAGCTTGCGGTAAACTTCGCGAACTGAACCATTATTTTCGAAATAAATTTGCACGATTTGCAAGCGTTATTCTTTTGTCAACCTGTTCATGATGAAATGGCAAACCAAACTAAATATTAATCACTTGACAACTGACAAAATGGCCGCCAGTTAAAACAGTGATGCCAACTTAAAGTTCTATACCTCAATAAAAACACCCATTATTATCTTATAAGTGAAATTTATTTGCTGGTGTTTAAGCATTGCCTATATGCATTTCAACCACACCTTTTTAACAGTCACAAACCTCTTGTCTTATGCACAGACTTTCAAAAACCATCTGAGTATTCACAGGTAACAACATTTTTTAAAATCACAAAAGAAAACTAAACGTAGTAGGCTTAGAAACTTATATAAAACCCAGCAAATAACTTTTATATAAAACTATTTTATTTTTCTACACCTTTATTAAATTATAAATCCATCGGATAAAAATAAAAGTATTAATAAAGCAAAATGAAAAATAAATAAATGAATAATAAATTAAAAATATCCCGCTGTGTAGAGTTTTGAAATTTGCAATCTCATGCGATTTTTATTACAATGTAATTGATAAAAATTCCATCCAAATACATATGTACCCATAATTATGAAAGTGTTCTAAATCATATAATTCCTATAAATAAGTCGACCATATTTAGTAGATTACATTTGAACAAATCAAAAAATATTTTTATATTGTGCAACATTTCAATTTAGAATTGCAGTAGCCTCGATTAATATAAATTTATTTAATATTTATGAAATATTTATTGAAGTTTTTTTAAGATTAATTCAAAATTTCGAAGCAAAAATGCATATGACTTAGACCACTTTCATAATCAAGGGCACATATTGTTTAATCCTAGCTACCCGTTAAGTGTTTCTGCAAGCAATTAGTCGGCATTTAAAAAGAAACAGGAAAATAAGTTAGCTTAAATTGAAGCAATAATAACCTATCTGAAAATTGTTCAATTACAGATCAAAACTTATCACTATTTGGCAACAGCCTGGAAGACTGTGTCATCAGTGACAAAAAAATTGAAGTGTCAAATCTGAGCGTTTCTTCTGAAAGAGGATCTAGAAATTCCATTGCATCTTTGTTTCGGTCAAGTAGTCGCAATTTTCACAGTGGAAAAGGTGCCAACAATCCGGATAATCTTATTGGAAATGTAAGTTAATTTCTTAAAATACATAAAGTATGTATATGTACATATATATAGTATATAAGGATATGGATACATATCTATGGAAATAAGCAAAAAGTGGTTGTTAATTCGCTTTATCCAATGCCAACCAGTGATTCTCTAACATTACCGCTGCCTAGCACTTCATCATTTAAGACAGCGACATCATCCGCTCCGGGCTCTTGCTCATCTCTTAACCAAGTGATCACTATCGATAACAGTAGTCAGAAGTCTAAGGTGCAAGTCGGTATGGACAGATATATATCACAGTTGTAAAGCGTGGGGGAAGCCCAAATTAATCAAAAATCTCATCAGTTTCCAAGATATACAGGGATAACGACGCCGCCTCAATTATCCGTTAAAACCGTTTTAAAATATTGCAAGATGACAACGACAAACCCGATGTATCCTCGAACAAAACCTCCAAACCACCACCAATCTATCTGAGAGAAAAAAATTCAAACGCTTTTATTAAAAAAGAAATCTCGGTCATTGGTGAGAATAAATTTCACATTGTTCCAATAAAACGTGGTAACATTCATGAAACAAAAATTCAAATTTATGAAGAAAAAGATTTCCGCAAAATGGTTACTGAATTTGAAAGAAATATAACAAATTTCTACACATACCAGCTTAAGAGTGCTAAAGGCCAGCAAATTGTACTGAAGGGCATAGATTCGTACGTTGTTCCCCAAGAAATAAAAGATGCACTTGTCCCCCAGGGATTTAAGGTAAAAAATTTATCTAATATAATAAATAGGGAGAAGATCCACAACCTCTATTTCGCGTTGAACTGGAAACAAATGACATAAAATTGAAGAAAAATTAAACCCATCCAATTTATAAATTGAAATATCTCTCAAGCGTTCAGGACCTGTACAGTGTAATAATTGTCAAGAATATGGCCACACAAAACTTACTGTAATTTATCTACTGTTTGCGTTGTGTGCGGTGAATTGCACGGTACTGCTAGTTGCAATAAGCCAAAAGATCAAAGTGATCAAAAATTCAGTAACTGTGGAGGTTATCACACTGCTAACTACAGAGGATGTCCTGTGTACTCTTTCGTTAATTAGACAATGAGTCAAAAACCTAAAGTACCTCCAGCTCAAACAGAAATAACTTACTCCGCCAATTATCCTCAAATGGCCCAGCCAGAGGAAGAGCATGCGGTGGGTCAGCAGTTCTAATAAAGTCAAGACTTAAGCACTATATTCTTGGTAATATTGTGCAGAACATCTACAAGCAACTAATATTTGTGTCGAACATTTTTGTACAAATTTTGTTATATCATCAATATACTCCGCTCCCAGATTCTCAGTCAATGAGGATCAATACGAGGATTTCTACAAATCGCTTGGACCTTGTTTCGTAGCAGCTGGAGACTACAATGAAAAACATAAGTTCTGGAGTTCGCGTTTCACACAAATTTCACAATTTTAATTGTCCCAGAATTGGTAGTTCCCTACTACTTACAATTTCGAATGGGTTGCAAATATACAATTCCTTTGTTGCCGCAAAACTGTTAAAGTGATTAATTTGTTTCATTATGTTGAATGTCTATTGGGGATTTATTTCATTTTTTAATTGGGATTTTATTTCATATGAAATAAGTTCCTAAAAATTATGGCATTATTTCATTTCTGTTTGGGGAGTTATTTCATTTCGTTTGGGTCTTATTTCATTTTTAAATCGGGGACTTATTTCATATGAAATAAGACGATAAATGTTCAAAATATATTCGAAATCGATATCAATAACGAAAGTCTTGGTCAACTGGGAATTGTCTGAGTGTTACTATTTTAATGCTCCTTCATGGAAGAACACGTTAAATCTGACAGTGAAAATGTTAACATGTCAACACTACAGCACCTGCTTTAACTCCTTTTTTGCACGATTTTTTTTTGGCAGTAGGAAGGTAGAATTCCGATACACATATTTCTAAAATTGTAAAGTGTACGTTTAACTTTCGCAAATCTTAATGTTTGATCGTCAGTTGTGGACTACCATGCTTTCTCTTAATAGTTTTACATTTACTACGTTTATACTCGCACTATTTGCAAATAAAAATCTGTGCAAATAAATTAACTCACTGTTTATACGGCATTGTAAATGTATAAAAGCATTTCTATAGAAATGTTACATAAGTTTACAAAGAGATTGTGTAAATTTATAAAATAACAAATAATAATTTGTTTTTATTCTGTCAACTTTTTTGTGCTATATTTAACAATTTATTGTTTTTATTAAGAAACAGTTGCAATTGTGGCAACCTCAAACATTTTATTTGGAAATAGTGCGTTAATCGTGAATAGTTTTCTAAATTAGTAAGTCGCAATAAAAACAACAATATGGCAACAATTTGCAGTTTTATTTGCAAATAAGCCGCGCGTATAACGTAGTAATAGACTTTGAGACACTTTCGATAAGTTATAAACTTGATTTAATATATTCAGATACGTTCCTGGGAGAATTTGCCTACTGAGACGGAAATGCCGTTTGATAGTGCAAACTCTAATCAATTTGAAGATATGTTGAAATACAAGAATATATCTCGCAGCCAATCTGATTGCAGACGGTACAGTCATGATAATTCCGAGGATGGCAGCCTTATTATGGCCAACGGCGTCGATGTAGAAATATTTAAAGGAATGCAAGTGCCAAAATTTGTTAAGTATTGCATACAATTTTTGGAAGAAAACGGTTTGCATAAAGTTGGCATATTTCGTGTAAGCACGTCCAAGAAGAAAGTGAAAGAGGTACGTATCCTGAGGGTCTACTCTGTAATTCGGAACGAAAGAAAATGCTTTCGTATTTGTATATTAATAACACGCAAAATCGAAAGCATTTTCTTTCGCTTCGAATTTCACAGTATACCCCCTGTATTTTTTCTTTATTAGCAGTTAAAACTTAGCATTCTATTCTTCAGCTACGCGACAGTTTTCATAAAAATATTGATAAGTGTTTTGATGAAAATACGTGCCCGCACAATGTGGCCACGCTTTTAAAGGAGTTTTTGAGGGATCTACCGGAGCCTTTATTAACAAATCGCTTATACAAAGCTTTTTTAAAGACGCAAAGTAAGTTTGAACTGTAAATTGCAATTAAATCAACTTTGTTTTTTTTCTATAAAGTTTTTTTTGCCATACGTATCTATGTACATATAAGTGATACGCAAATATTCGTATTTGAATTTCCGGATTTTTTTGATATTCGCAGTCAAAAATCAAATACGAATATTTATAAAAAAAAAAATACCAAAAATAAATGCATAAATTCTGGACAAAATTTAAATAAATGGCATAAAAGTATTAGTTTATAATAACAAAAGAAAAATCTTTTCAATTTAACTCTTGTGTCCAACGTTAAAACTAACTTCTTGTACAATTAACAATAAAAAGTTCAAGTACTTTCCTTCAGCTCGAATGTTTAACTTCAAAAATAAAAGTTTAGTCCGAGTTTAGACGGGCGAACATTTGGAAGGAAAACATCTGAAATTCTCTTTTGTTGTTTCCTTCGCGCTCACACAGACGAAAATGAGGCCGGCGACATTCCAATATTATTGGATAATACCAACCATACATGCATATGTATGTATTAGTGTTGAGCGAAACTGAGATTTTTTAATAATGTGACTCCTTGTGATTGTGATCACAGTTTAGCAGTATTTTGTTTGTAGCAGTTCTGTTATTTTGACAAAATCTAATAAGAAGAGCGGTTGTGAAATTAAACAGTGACTGTGATCACGGTTTAACACATTTCAGCTCTTCTGCTTTAAAAGTATGTATTAGTATTGGTATTTTGATAAATGCTAATAAGAAGAGTGACAAGAACAAACAATTAGCATCAACCCCAACCAAATATAGATAATTGTCGTTTGAGAGTCAGAGAGACAGTAAAATTACAAATACAAAAATGTGAGAGCTATACATAGTTGCCAGAAAAGACGATTTGAAACAGTGAACGTATACAAAAAATTCATGTGGTAGCTTTATTTACTGTAAAGTAAGCATGCAAGAGCATTCACAGTTTGTATGAAAGAACTACATTTGCAAAACCTGTTACTTGATAAATTCAGTCACAGCTGTGATTAGTGATTTTTCAATCGCTGTGAAAAAGTAACAGGTTTCGAAAAATAGCTCATCACTAGTATGTATGTATAGTATGTATGTATAAAGCGTGTCGCCGAGTATCGAACACAAAAATGATTCTCTCTTCCCCACCCGTAAATTGCTACCAAACTAAGGCTGAGTTTACATATGGCATTTCATGTGTTGTCATTTTGATATGTGTTCCATCAGTTTTTTGATAACACACAACTTTGTTGTGTCATTGTGACAGGAAAGTTTCCCATCCCTGAATAATGGCAATGCGGCATCATTGTCTACATCAAGAACGTAATTTTAATATAATGACATTTAGTGTCGTTTGTTTTTATCATTGTGAGACTTTGTTTTTCGTATTGTTTGTTAATTAATATTTATACAATCGTTAATCGCAAAATATTCAATGTGCTAGTGTCATTGTATGTTTATCGATAGTAAGAAACAAATTAAAGACATCTAAAAAACAGCAAAGAAAGTGGTGGAAAAGACCGGGGCTTAATATACGCGCCACCAAAGAATTCTATTGTACTCTGCATTCTAGTTTACGGAAGCAGGATTCAAGTTGGTTTAAAAATTTAGTGTGCATGAAGCCTAATTCCACTGAAATTTCTGCCCATGCAGTTTCCTTTGTATTTCTATCCTTATAAATACCACATAGATGATTCTATACAGCTTCACGAACCTCCACAAGTTGAATAAGCTATGTCATCATGTCGTGCGTCTGTACCTTTCCACTTTCTTTTTCATTTTCCATACTTTTAAATTTTTATACCCGTATACATTTAAAATTACTTCTGTATACTCGTATACTTAATGCGAGAAAATGTCACCACGCTGACATTTTATTTTTGTGTCTGCAATGCTGCAAACTTATTCTCACAACTGTCTACATCAGAAGTAGAGATGCGCAAATGTCGTGATTTTATCGTGTCACGCGTGAGTGCGTGACCGTGACTTAAAAAAAATTAATCGAATTAATTAAACGAATTCTCACGCTCTCATGAGATAACACTCCTGCGTGGGTATTTAACTGTATTGAAAATTTGAAGATTTGGCTTTTTTTATGGTTAAGCAATTGTCTATGTGCATTTCGTTCCTGCTTTTGGAACTCTTCAGTAGACTTCAATCCAAAAGATTTTTGAATTTAATTAACAAACTTCGTTTGTTTATAGTAAGACTCTTAAAACTATATTGAGAATCACAGCATACAAACATAATAATTTTGAAAGCTTCAAACAAAAATCTTTACAAAACAAGCATCTTTATTCGATTGTCTATCTATTTTATTTTCCACCACCTTTTTACCATTAGCTGTCAGATTGGGCAACAATAAAAGTATTAAAAAGCAAAGCCTTCGATGCCCTTTCTGACTCCATATCGAAGATTCTAGAGAATTGTCCGAACAGTGAAATCGTTATTGCTGGTGATTTCAATGATGACAATTCAACTTGGCTTTGCTATTCGAGCCATACAACTACGGAAGGCCAATATATTGAGTTGTTCGCAGCACATAACCACCTAGTGCAACTTGTGAATGAACCAACACACATTCCGTGTGTTGAAGGGCACCAACAAAATACACTCGACCTCTTTCTTACTTCACACCCTAATAAGTATGAAATAAGTGTTAAAGCACCTCTCGGTAATTCAGATCACTGTACCATTTCGGCCTCCTTTTCGTTCTCAGCACTTCATAGCGTTTCAACTACAGATACGAAACGACTAAAATACGTCTACGAAAAGGCTCGTTGGGCTCAGCTCAACGAATTTTTTCGGTATTTTAATTGGAAACTATGTTTTCTTGACAATGCTGTCAATGCCATGGCCAAAATGGTTGAAAGCATAATTTTGATGGGTATGAAAGCTTTCATACCATCAAAACTAATTCCGATTAAGCCTAAAGCATTCAGTATTTGGCGAAGTAATCCTAATGCCGATACTGATTTGCTACTCAAAAGGGCGAGATCTTCGTGTGCCAAAGTACTGAGGCGTGAAAAAGCTCTTTACGAGAATCGTCTCCGTGCCAAAGTTCTTGCTGCCTCTCGGGGTAGTAAGACCTTCTGGTCATTCGTTAAAAGAGTAAAGAATAATGCTAGTTCTTCAATTTTGACTCTTTTAAAGGATGAACTAATATTCACAGACCCGGCTGATAAAGCTAACCTACTAGCTGAAATGTTTGCAAGTAATTCCTACTTGCCGGAAAGCAATCAACCTCTTCCTATGCTAGAGAGATATTCTTTCGAGCTCGGGCAGTAAAAAGGGTTTTGTCGAAACTCAATATAAACATTTCAGGACTGGTCTTGAAGCAGTGCTCCTCGACGCTAGCACGTCCATTAGCTAATCTTTTCAGCGCGTTGTACCATGTTGGTTAGTTTCCAGTGTGTTGGAAGATTGCTAATGTTACGCCAATCCCTAAAAAAGGAGAAGCTACTAACCCTGCACTTTCCAAAGTGATGGAAAGTATGGTGAATTTCCATCTTGTAAGGTATCTTACTCAACGACCGGCAATATGGATTTCGTAGAGGCCGCTCTACGGGAGACCTACTTGCCCTCCTCTCGGAGAAATGGTGCAATTCAATCCACCATTTTGGCGAAAGTAAGGTGGTGGCTCTAGATATCTCCAAGGCGTTTGATAGAGTGTGGCATGGCACACTCTAGTTTCCTCAGAGATCGCACTATAAGAGTTGTTATAGATAGGATCTCATCAAATGAGTTCAAATTAAATTCAGGGGTACCGCAAGGTTCCGTTCTTTCACCAACTCTATTCCTTATTTTTATAAATGACCTTCTATGCAAAACTTTGAATTTGGCAAATACTGCTGTCGCAGCATTTGCCATTCTTTCTCATTCAACAATAGACCTAGCCTGCCACAGGTTGAGGCTATGCGACAAACAATGAATGAGACTCTAAATTATGATTTAGCAAAAATCTCTGAATGGGGTCATGCGAACAGGGTCGACTTTAACGCCCGTAAGACCCAATGCTGTATGGTTACTCATAGACGCATGACCGAAAATGCTGTTGCCTCTGTAATTAAGGGGAGTATAAATACTAAGGAAACAGATGCTCTTGATGTTCTTGGCATGAAAATACAGTGTGATATCCGATGGACTGAACACATTTTTCAAGTTGCAAAAGAAGCATTCAAGTGCCTCAGGTTTTTAAAACGTTGCAAACGATATTTCACCCCATCCGATATCCTTACTATTTATACCACTTATATCCGACCAAAAATGGAATACAACTCTCATGTATGGGCCGGCGCTTCAAAGTCTATTTTGGGGCTGCTCGACCGCGTACAGGAGAGAGCGAAAAAGCTCATCGGTGACAGTAGGGTATCCAGCTCTATTGATTCATTGGAGCATCGACGCAATGTGGGGTGCATTTCCTTGTTCTATCGTTACTACAACGGAATGTGTTCTAATGAAATTAGGGAACTCGTTCCTGAAACCCGCACTACGCATTACAGAGAGAATTCCTTTTTTAGCCGCACTATTCGTATGTGGAACCAACTACCTACGGAGGTCTTTCCTGTCACTACCAGCGTGAGAAAGTTTAAATCAAATGTTCACAGACACTACTCCCTCTATCCTCCTTCCGTATAACCTATTTTCCTAGTTCTAGCACAATGCATTGCATGTGTAGGGGTTATCCCCTGAGTGCTGGTCATATATATAAAAAAACCACACATTCTCCGACCATATAGGTAGAATGAGCCTGCAAACATAATGCATACAAACATAAACTTTTCAAAATCATTCGTGCGTGAAAGTGCGTGAGTAAAATATTTTTCTGCGTGAGCATGCGTGTCGTGAGTCAAACACCGCTCACGTTCACATCTCTAATCAGAAGCATAAACAGTTTGTGTGGTAATGCCACAAACCAAAAATATCGGAAATGACAAACGTTGCCACTGCTTCCCACTTTTATTTTTGCTTGCGATGTCACAAAATGCAATAGTGTGTACTCGGCATATGTCTTGTTTTAGACTCGACATTTTTTCTTGAAGCAGTTCTCTTCAATTCTCTTTTACAACTCTCGTTTGTTTACACACAGACGGTTTCTTGTTCAAGTTTCTTATTGTTTTAATTCAGCGAATGAAATAACAAAAGAGAATTGAAGTAACTTTTCCGAGCAAGCAAATCAGTACCCGTCTTCTCTTTCCCCTCTCTCGCGTAAATTCAGACTTGCTTCAAGGAAAACTATCGAGTCTAAAACATGAGTAAATGTTTCCCTTCCAAATGTTTTCGTGTCTAAACGTTGACTTAGCAGCTCTTTCGCCATCAAACCTATTATGCTGAGGTGTGTAAATAAAGCATTAGTGGGCGCTGTGAATAATTGGTGAACTGTAAGTGTATTGATGTTACGGGCTACACTTATAGTAGTGCACTGTAACAGAAATTACTTGCATTGTTTTTTTTTTTAATTGGTTGTTTAAATTAATGTTTAGCATTGTAATAATAAAGAAAAGAACAAAAGATAATTGTAAATATGTAAACGTAAGTTAGAAGGGCTAATTAAGATTTGTAAAACTAGTATATAAGTAGGGTAAAATATTCAATAAATCAGACTTTAATTTCTAAATGCAAATCGGCAATAACTTGCCTTGTTTTGAATTAAATTCTGTAATTTTTTGGCATCTCTTTCGAGCGCCTACTAATTGAGCTGGTCTCCCTGACAGCTGTATAAACTAAACAAGGGACTATAGGGCAAATCCACCACTACTACACAGTTAAAATATTAATTGAAAATAAAACTTTTTCTAAGTAAACAGTCAATTGTGCAAAGAAAGGTCCACCAATGAAATAAAACCCACACCAACACACTGAGTAAATATTGCCTATTTATGGGTAAAAACATCCTGTCATTTGATATACGTTTTTACTCCAAATAGTCTGCTGTAGTCTTCCTTATTGATAAGAATTGTTATAAGCTTCACCGTCACTTTCACTAGTGTGCATAAGTGAAGTCATCGTGTCTTTCAGAGATGCATATTTTTTAATAAGCCCTAAGACAAAAAAAGTTATTCGGAAAAAACGCGAAAAAGTGCACAGTGCATCCCCTCTGCCTTATGAAGATGCAATAACTTAAGCGAATGACTAAATTTAACACAAACACTACGAAGTTTGTCGGCTGCTTATACTCAAATTCTTAAAGTTTTTTATAGCGCATCCTCTCTCGCTTACTTGGATACAAATTTGGATGCGGATCAAATTTTGACTTCGAGTTTTTATTTTGCATTTTTTAATTGAATTGTATACGAAAATAAATATTTATGTGCTTCGGTAGTTCAGTATGTAGTATCCTAGCTTAACATAAAGAGATCCTGGGATCGACTGTTGATTCAATTTGATATTGTATTTAATGTATATAATAATAAATATCAAATCAAAAAAATTTTAATCTAAGAGTAGACCTAAAATTCTGAAATTTTTTAATTATTTACATATCAAAAAGTCATGAAATATTGGCTTCTTTCTGCGCATCTTTTATGCATTCATAAGCTCATACATGGAGAGCTACCAAGCGGGACATCACAAGCAAAAATCATGTGATACCAAAGCAGGTTGGTAAGCGAGAGTTGTGCTCTCTCTCTTTTACCAACCTGCTTCCAGGGGCCTAGTTCCTGCACTCGTGATCGAAATTACATTCGAGTAGAAATTAACATGAAAGCATGAAATTTTCCGATGATGTACTCGAACCAAGCGAATCGAGCTTTATTTTCAGTGTTGTTCACAACACTGAAATACATATGTTTGTATATATGTATGTGTGCAAAAACATATGTATGTACGTACATACACACGTCTTTTATTGGTTGACCAGAAGCATTTAATTTGTAATTTAGATTCTCCCAGAGTTGGTTGATTTTTTTATTTTCCCTGACAACTGTTGGCGAAAACATTATTTGCCAAATCAGTGTGTTTTGTTATATTTAAAGTTAACTAGAAGTTCTTCATATTTGTATTTTTTTTTATACGTACATTTGTGCATACATTCATATACATATATGTAAATAAATAAGTAAAATATTGAACATACATTTTCTTTTCCTTCGCATTTTCTATGTTAAACGTTATTTCGAATGCCTTTTTGCTTGCGAATAAAAACACGAACGGTTGCATTCGAATGGCTGCTAGTTGTCGAATGTTGTCATTAGAAATTTCGATATGTGTTATTCGAAATCGAATGAGAAAATCCCAAAAGTTAAAAAACTCTCACGTTCGACTAATAACTCGCGCGCAATCGAATGCGGGAATTAGGCCATTGGTAGACGAATATTTTTGCTGGGCACCTCCAGCATACAGAAAGATCTTATCAAATGTACGTAATTAGCGTAATCGTTGGACGCACGCTTTCCATATCAGACTAGACTGTGCGCTCGAATCAATCCATGCAATGTAGAGTGTTACCTACAACCTACAAAAAAATGTGCTAAATCTAGCAGTGAAAATGCTAAAGTGGCAACAATGTTTGTTCAATATATTTTTTTTTAGAAAATTTCATTTATATAATTGATTACCGATTTTTAATAGATAAATTCTTAAAATTTTTCTAATATTATTGATTACACTGTGTTACAAATTTTAGTGAAATCGAAATACCTGGGACGTGTTACTATTTTTCTAGTAGGTGTTGTCGAGAATAACAACAATCTGTACTTGAAATTTTCCAAACACGTCCAAAATCATGGGTTATGGGTAAAAACCCGGGTTTTCGTACCCGTATATTCTTATCAACCTCTAACTAACCTAAATATGAAGCGATTTTGAATTTATAAACGGATTTAAAAAGAAAAGACTAACCCCTTTCGAACCATATATATTTGTTTCAGTAAATTTCAGATATATGTCTTTATCTTTTTTACCAAATATAATTTTTTGGGTTTTTTTCGACACTTTTTTACTTCGGATTCCTTCTTAGGCAGTATTTTTGTATTAGAACCATACTATTTATATATTTATTTATAAAATGTAATTGATTAAGAGTCATTTTTATTAGAAGACTTTTTGTTTAAAAAGTGCCTGCATGCTCTATTTCGCATTCTATTTACGCGCTTTCTGTGTATTAAAGCATCCTGGATGAAAGTACAATTTAATAGACATATATTTAAATTAGTTAGTTATTAATTAGGTTGATAAGTGCATACGGATACGAAAAACCGGCTTTTTACCCGTAACTCAAGATTTTGGGGGTGTTTGGAAAATTTTAAATACAGATTGTCGTTATACACGGCAATACCTACCAGAAAAATAGGAACACGTCTCGAGTATCTTTTTTGTCGCAAAAAGCAAATACATTTACATACATGTACGTCATATATGTCTTTCTAGGAATACGCAACCGGCGTTTACAACTAGAGGCGTTGTCACATCTGGTTAAACTTTTGCCGCCAGCACATATCGACACTTTATACGTTTTATTAAAATTTTTGGCTAAAGTGGCGGCCTGCTCGGATGAAATTTGCGATAACACTGGCACTTTGCATATGACTGGAAATAAAATGGATAGCAGTAATTTAGCAACAGTTTTTGCTCCAAATATTTTACGTTCAACAGAAAATTACAAATCATCCCAAGGCGATCATTTGCAGACCACTAAGGAACAAAAGTCTATTGAAGACGCTATCAACGTTATCAGGTAATAGTGTTATTTTACATTCATAAGTGGTATGCAATACTTTTGAAATATCACCATATATCATTTACAAAACTGTTTTAACCTCACCAATATTTGGGACTGTCACAAGGTTATGTCTCAAATAAATCTGCTTGATGGAATAGAAGTTACGTAAAGATTAAATCGAAGTTTTGGTTTAATCGCTTAATTACTGTGTCGAAATTGAAAAAAAAAACATTACAACTACTATGGCCATCTATAGATTCAGATAACGAAACATTTGTGTTTTTAGATATTCATATATATATTGTGCTTCTCAAAAGCCCGTCCGGTGCCAATGGCTGATTCGGTTAAAAGAAGTTACATTTTAAGTTTAACATTTGTTAACGCACTAATAATACCAAATTATCATTTAACTTATTGAGTAAAATATTTTTTTTATGAAAAATACATTGAAATTGATTATTGAATGCTTTAGCTGGATCCTATGCGCATTTCACTGTTGCTAATGAAGATCAACAGGGAACCTTTACCCAAAAATTTCTTATAACAACTAGAGTTATTATGTTAAACTTTCATTTAAATAAATAAGAAGTTCAACAAATATCAAAGTTGAAACAAGTACTCAATAATCAACATGTTTTTTAAAGCTATGCTATTTATTTCACGATGCAGGAGCTATGACGTGATTTTCGTAACAAAAGTAATCGACACTATTACATTTATAAATTTATTTTTGTTTTGATTTATTTGTGCTTAAAACCAGAGTGCGCAAATAAAAAAAACAAATTGTTTGATTTTGTTTTGTTTCGTTCTTTGAAGTGAGTGAAACAAAAATAAAACAAAAACAATGAGAAGGATTGCTCAATTTGTTTTTGTATTGTTTTTGCACATGAGCACAAACCAGAGAACACAGCAGATTGGTTGTAAGCCGGCAAACAGCCGCCGCACTGTGGACCATTTTACGAAATGGCGGCCAAAAGTCATTTTTTTATGGTCACTGATTGAAAAATGTTAAAGTTCATTCGGAAGCAGACACTAGTAAACCTCGGGAGCCAAAATCTTAAAACTTTATTTCAACTATATCACAGTGAACAGGGTGACTCAAAACGGACATTTTCAGTATTTCGCTAAAATGAGAAATTTCTTAGTAAGCTTTTGATTTTCAAACATCTATATTTTTTTGGTTTTATAAGATATTCAATCGAAATAAATTTTGTATAATTACCTTATTTGTTAGATTTCAGTACGAAAAAAGTAGTGTTTGTAATTTTTAGAAATAATATTTTTTTTTAAAAAACGTCCAAATATTCCTAAACTCTTCCACTTAACAGAGCATAAGTTCCACAGGTCAAAAGGGAACAAAAAAAGATTAGCACTTTAGTATTTTAGTTTTTTTTATCAAACCGCTATTATGAAAGACGGGTTTTAGATGAATATGCGTATTTCTAAATCATGTACACAAAAATATCTTGCCTACTTAAAATAAAGTAAATTTATATAATTAAGGTCACAAATATACTTTACTTTTTTTATTGATTTAGCATGTAACAAGCACTCGTCATATAAAACTACAAAATTAAAAACTATACCACAATTAGGGAAATTTGTTTTTGTTTTTTATGATTATTAAATTAAAATTAAAATGGAAATTCCGGAAAAAATGTATGCAAAATATTTTTGGGTGAACGCATGATACAATAATACAGGTAACCGCAAAGCGCCAACCTTTTTTGCTTGTTTCATGATGAAAGATCAAATTAAAGTCCTTCAAACTGTAATATCTACAGTAGATGAACAGGAAGTCGAAGTAAGTTTTAAAATGTGTCTCACAATGATTGATGGAAAAGTTGCACAAGCTTTAACTGGTACAAAAGCATCGTCAAGCTGCATTATATGCCAACGGACATCAAGTGAAATAAGCCATCCCATTCCTGAAGATGATAGTTTTAATGCAACATATGAATATGGATTGCCCCCTCTTCATGCTAGAATTCGTTTTATGAAGCACATTCTTAAATTAGGTTATGATTTGGATTTTGGTCCTTTAGGCGAAACAGTGAGAAAAAATAAAGAAAATGAAGAAAAAAACAAATTCAAGAAAAATATTTAGAATTAGGTCTAATGATCGATCAGCCAAAGCAAGGAGAAGAAAACACAACTGATGGAAATACAGCAAGGAGATCCAGAAGCTGCAGTATCTATTACAGGTGTAGATTTGGAACTAATAAGACGATTCAACATTATATTACAAGTTCTAGCATACTGCAGAAAGATAAATGCAAAAAAATTTGGAGAGTACGCCAAAGAAACAGCTATACTTTACAACGAAAAATACTATTGGAGATATATGCCATCCGCAGTTCACAAAATTTTGTACCATGGGAAACAAATAATTCAACACAATATGCTGCCAATAGGAGATCTGTCTGAAGAAGCGCAAGAAAAAAGAAACAAGGACTACAGATTCTTTCGCGAGCACAACACGCGAAAAATTTCCAGATGCTGTACTAATGAAGACTTAATTACTATTTTATTATGCACATCAGATCCATATATGTCCAATATTCGACAAAAATGGAAAACTAGCTCTATTGAATTAGACCTAGAAGCTAAACTACTTCTTGAAGATGAAAGTCAAAGCTATTTAGAAGAAATATTTACTAAAATTGTTTAAATAATAGTAATTTTAATTTTTAAGTTTACAAATTTATTAAAATTTTGCGTACAATATTTATAATGTTTTTTTTTGGATTTAAATAGAAACCTACGTTTTCATTAAAACCTCTTTATCTAAGAAAAATTTATAACAATGCTTGTATTTTGGATGTTCGCTTTTTGATACGCTAATTTTTAACTCAAACTTCAGTAGATAGGTAATGGGGACGATAGTCCAAGTTTGGGAATTCAAAACCGGGGAAAAAAGAAAAATACTGGCAACCCTAGGGAGGGATTTTGGGGATTTTCATGCTGGCTATGTGCGTGTGTGTGAGTTTGATTCTTTGTTTATGTGTATTTATGTATGTATATACATACTTGTGTGTACAGCTTTTGTTGTGTTGTAGAAAAACTTTGTGCTTACATTGGATATATGGATGTATCTGTGAGTGTTTGTATATGTGTATGTATGTGTGTGCATATGTGTGCGTTTTTGTATTTACTTGTATGTTTGCCAGTATCCACTACTTTTGTTGCAGTGACAGAAAAACATTATACCCTGTAGGACATGTCGATGGTGATAATGTACTGACTCGCTTTTGACTTTGTAACCAGTACTAAATAAATAAATATTTCTCATACAATGGTTTGTTCTATATACAAAGACACAGTGACTACTTAGTTCTTATGGGAAAATGGAGACAGACTAGACAGTTAGTTACTGGTACATTTCTATAATTTACGTACATACAAATGTGTGCATATTGACAAGTTGTTGACAATTCCACCACAAATACGTCATACCTGTTTTCTCTCTTTCTTTTGTACAGACGTATAGAAGAAAACTTATTATACTACAATTGTCACTAGAATTTTAGTGTTGACCAAAGGCACTTGGTCCCAGTCTGACTACAGGGTAGTAACAAGGGATCTGTGTCTCTGTGTGTAGTGATCGTTATTTGATTGACTTTGGTTTGCTCCTCTGAGTTTTCGTTGCTTTGCGTATGTATGATTATTATTGTATGTATGTATACATTTATTTTTGGGATCTCTGGGGAAATAATATAAAAGCTGTAGGTAGCGGCCACCCTGATAGATGTTTGGAATGGAGGGGGATAGGGAATGCATTTGGTAATGTATGTATGCATGTTTATGTTGTTGGATTAATGTATGTGATCGTATCTATTTTTGCTTTGAAGAATATCATTGCTTGTGTGAATTACATCAACACTTCTTCATACATATTTACATATATGTGTATATATGTTTTCTAGGCTATAGAAAAGAGAGAAAAATATTGTGTTGGCATAGGTTTTATATGTACAAGTACATTTCAGATATTAAATATTTTGAGTCCCATCAGGTTGACAAGCAGAGTTTTATGAATAGGGGTAATTATATTTTTATTTTAGTATATTTTACTTTAACAAAAACTTATAGAGGGACCTGCACTCACGTCCCCCGATTCTCATATGAATTGTGGGGATGTGTGTATGTATGTGTGTGTGTACGAATTTCATCATATGTGGTAATACCATGCAGAGAAATTAGATTTGATGACTACTCTACGCGATTCTCATGTAACGTATATAAGTAGAAAAAATAATGTAGATTGTCATCAGTATACTTTGATATCTAAACAAGTTACAACCTATTTTCCCAACCAAATTTTTAAAGTGTTTGAAAACAAACAAAAAAACTACAAAAGTGCTAAAACTAATTATTGTTTGTTAAACAAGTTTATAGTGCATAAAAAAATAATTAGATAACTTGCTTATAAATAAAATAATTAAATAAATTGTTTATAAATAAAATAATTAAATAAATTGTTTATAAATAAAATAATTAAATAAATTATAAAGAAATAAATAAATAATAAAAATAATTAAATAAAATGAATACCGCAAGTTGTCCCATCTGCAATAAAATCTTTATGACTCAAACAAAAGTAAATGAGCATATAGAAACACACACCTATGCTAGCCAGTCGAAGGCTATGTTGGGAATTAGTAAGCTAAATATTAACAACAAATATTGTGAGGATTGTGATGAGATGATTCCATCAAATGGTTGTATGGCTCACGTTAGAACCATAAAACACAAAAACAGCTGTCAGCAAGAAACTTCAATGGGAGGATCGAGACATATACTTAATGAACGTAGTAGGATACATACTGCGTTTAAATTTAATATGGAGCTCACATGTGATTATATGAAAATGGTAAATGATGAGATGAATGTTAGCCAACTTGTGCACATATCATAGATGATGTTGGTGATCCTCTCTGATGACATAGATGAGATGGACCGATGAGCTAAGAGCCAAAATGGAAGAGTTTCAAGAGAGGGATAGCGGATGGACCTTGCTTTCAATAAATTCCCTTGAAGTTAATATAAACAAGGCATCCATAATAAGAGGATCTAGCTTTATCCCTCTCCCAAAAAATATTGCAATGAAACGTGCATGCATAAATATCGAGAACTCTGATGTTTATTGCCTTAAATGGTGTCTCATTGCGGCTTTAAATGTAAATAGCGGTCTGAATCTTAAACAACGGAAAAACTTTAAAAATTACAATATTACAAATATTTCTGATGAGAATATTAATACAGGGGAAATTGTATTAAATTTTAAAGACCTAGAGTTTCCACTCCCATTGAAGCAGATAAAACAATTCGAGAATCAAAATGATGTGAGCATAAACGTATTTGGTCATAATAGAACATCACTTATAGGACTATACTATGTAACGAAAGGAGAGAAACACGTTCATAATAATCTGTTATTGCTCCAGTCAAATGAAAACTTCCTCTATGTGCTCATCAAAGATATATCAAAGTAAGTTTCATTTGTGTATTTATTAAATTTTTTTTACATCTTTATAAAAAATGTACTTGTTATTGTTATTATTTATTTATTTGTTTATTAATTTGTTAATTTATCATTATAGCAAACAAATATTATATTAACGTACTTTTTATATTTTTATTTATACATGAAGTTTAATTTGTATTAGTATTAAGATTTTTCAGAAAAAATATAAAATAAAATATTTAAAAAAGAATGAAATATGTAAATGGTTTTTATTTCAACTTAAATTTACTAAATAGAAGTTTTTATTACAAATGTCTACATTTTTATACAGGGTGTTTTTTTAGAGGTATAGAACTTCGAATTGAAATAAAACACAAGAAAATCGTTTTAATGTCCATCAATTTGGCTTTATTGGAAGGATAATTTTATGCCATTAACGTTTAAATATGATTTCGGGCATGTGGCAGCCGCAGCTGGCTCGAATAAAGCCAATTCTACAGGTCCAATTTTCAACCACTTTTTCGAGCATATGGGGCCGTATGTTGGCAATAACGCCACGAATGTTGGCTTCCAAGTCCCCTAACGTTTCTGGTTTGTTGGCGTCGACGAGCGACTTCACATATCCCCAAAGAAAATAATCCAATGGTGTCAAATCACACGATCTTGGTGGCCAATTGACAGGTCCATTCCGCGAAATTATGCGCTCATCGAATGTTTCCTTCAATAAATCGATTGTGACGTGCGCTGTGTGGCATGTAGCGCCATCTTGTTGGAACCACAACTCATCCACATTCATGCCATCCAATTCGGGAACAAAATAGTCGGTAGGTGGCGAATCGATTCATTCGGGTCTTCTTCAACACTTTGCTCTACAGCGGCAATTGTTTCTTCGGTGCGCACTGTTCGACGTCTCTGCGGATGCGTATTATCACATAGAGTAAACGTAGTGCGAAAACGATCCATGGTTAACCGAATTAATTGCTCTGATGGACGATTATGTCGACCATAAAATGGACGGAGCTTGCGGTAAACTTCGCGAACTGAACCATTATTTTCGAAATAAATTTGCCCGATTTGCAAGCGTTATTCTTTTGTCAACCTGTTCATGATGAAATGGCAAACCAAACTAAATATTAATCACTTGACAGCTGACAAAATGGCCGCCAGTTAAAAAAGTGATGCCAACTTAAAGTTCTATACCTCAATAAAAAACACCCAATATGTCTTTTGTTTCTCTACTTGGTGTACTTAGTTGGATGAAAAAATTTTTGTTTTTGCTTATTTGCAAATTTTTGTTTACATTATTATTATTTTTTTGTTTAGTATTAATTTTAGATATATCGCTTAATCCTGCATTGGCTCGTTAAAGTGTTTTTGAAAAGCATATCGAGTTTCTGAGGCTTTAAACTTTTATTATTTTCAACTGCTGTCTTGATTTTACTTTCCTCTTTCTTGGGAATTCTTTCAATATTTTTAAAGCTATTTATGAATTCTTTGAGAGGTTCTGTTATAAGTTTAAATATATCTCTCAGTTGTTCACGTGTATCTACTTCACCAGTTTTTATACTACGAAGTTATTTTTTCAAGACATTTCTTGTCGACACCAACTGCTTTAAGACTTTCACATCTATGTTTGTTGTCAGCAAATATCAGATCAGCTTATCAGGTATCAGATCAGGTTATCATGTAGCTGGTCAGGTTTTCATATCTGCTTATCAGGTATTAGACCAGTTATAGCAAATTGTTTCGGTCTATGTAATGTCCCCAAGCGCGCGTATGTATTTTATCTTTCATTATATTTATTTTATCATCAGAAAAGCTAAGTGCTATTTTATGTAGTTTTTGAGTATAAAACTGATGTGTTTTAGACCTAAGCAAAAACATTTCATCTCAGATAATTTTGGATTCAAATAAGCATCTTTTGTAATCATTAATTGACAACTTTTTAATTACAGCCTTTTTGACCCCTTTTGATTTTTTAACATCTTCCGATTTAAGAGTCGACAGCGAATACATTTTTGCTCTTAAATCAACAAACTCTGTCATTATATCCCCTTTGTTTTCATCTTTTATTATTCCCAAAACCTTCTTATTGAGTAGCGACAAACGAAAGTGATTATCTATAGCATATTCTGACGTATCAAAATTCAACCTAATATCATTACGGATGTCATCATAGAAATCATCAGTTTTAATTGAATAAATAAAGGATAAAATTTAGGCTTCATGAAGCCATAATGGAAGTCATACATTCTCCACTTGGATAACTCCAGTACGGTAAAACCAACATATATGGGTTTATCATATAGTGATTCCCTTTTTTCTAACTCTACGGCATACATATCATCAGAAAATTTTGTCAAATGCTTAAAATTTGGTTTCGCAATTAATGCTCTCAGACCCAAATGATTCTTGTTTATTGTTTCCCAGGATGAAGTAATTCTAATATCCCTACGTTTTTCAATGTTTTCCATTGTCTTCCCATAAACAGCATTGTTTAAAAGTTTGAAGAAATCTTTTTCAAAGTTATTTTTAGCATTTGTATATATATTTATATTTTTTAAGCCAAGGAGATTGCTTAAATCTGAGGACTATATGGATTTGTTTTAAGATGAGGCCATTTGAAATGCCTTGTTTTAAAACTCTATAGTGTATGGTGTAATTAGTTTTTGAGTGTAAGTCTGCAACTAATTTTTTGATTTTGGAACCCCTACGTGCTTATTTGGAGGACAAAATGGCAAATCATTATGTAGACCATACACCGAATCGGGATAATCTATATCCACTTCCAAAATGTACCCATACTCTGCAGTATCAGAAATTTTTGTAACATCAAAATCAGTATCACATATCCACTCAAATTCTCCGCAAGGAAGATATTCGGACATCGCCCAACCGTAAAGGTTATTTCGTCTAAGTATACAAGAAATTCTGAATGCTTTTCTTTATCAAAATCTTCCAAATACTTATTATTCGCTTTTGAATATCTTTGCGAACATTGAACTAGTCCACCTCTAATTCCGTTTTGCATAAACATGTACATTTCAGTTCCAGTGAAACTTGTGTGGTTTTCAACATTGTATCCCAAGATAAGCCTGGTGCTGTATAATAGTGACAGGGGTCCAAATCGTATATACCTTTACAAATTTTCCTAAAATTTTCAAACACGTCGGTTAGAAGAAGAACATCTATCTTTAAGTAGAACTCAGTATAGTCAAGGAGGGTTTTACAGTTAAACTCCCTCCATATTTTTTGAGCGTGTTCATACTCGACTACATCACATTCTTCATTCGTTAGAATATTGAAGAACTCTGCTCTACTAGGGAGTTTAGTTTCCTTACACTTTGTCATGGAATCCAAGTAAGAGTATGGAAATACACCCTTTCTTCTAATCAGGTTGAAATGATCTTCATCAACGAAACATGATCGAACAGTATTAAAATCATTGCTACCAAGATTTTTCGTTAAAGTATCTAAACTCGAAGCCATAAATCTAAATGACTCTATAAATCTTATCTCGAATCCATGTTTTGCATCTAACTTGATGAAAATTGAAAGAGAAATATAACGCTCTGTATTCTGGGGAATCACTTTTAATGTGGCATTTTTTATACTAGAAAGTTCTTTGAAAAATAGGTGCATATCATATCCAGAAAGATAATGAAAGATAACCGGTATGAACTGAAGTGTTTTATAATTCAAATTGCATTCGCTATGAGCTGCCCCACGATAATTACCCGTAAGATGACAATGATCTCTAACTTTATCGTTATATAAAATTTTCTTACATATATGACAATTTTGTGCGTTATTATATAGAGCTATTTCTACTGGAGTCATGAACATTTTCTTAACTTTAAGTAAATAATTAAGGTAAATATCTGTACAATCTTCAACTATTTTTTTGATAAATATATTCGCCGAATCTTCACCAAAATAATTTCTATATAAATTATTTTCTCTATTAAAGCTACAATTAATAAAATAGCCGAATGCACAAGCACGATGTTTCTGTACATTTGTGGTACTTCTACCTACAGCATCATCAACTTTTTCCAAAATAGACTCAAAGTCCACGTAGATTACAAATGGTGCATCCAAGTGTTTGTTGTAGTTCTTGAACTTGATAATAGTTTCACCTTCGGGCATTCTGATGACTTTTTTGCCGCAAAAATTTTTATGATGAATATACACATAATCATCATGTGTATGGTATAGGCAGGTGTTGCAAATCAGGATCGTACTTCTGTGGGATGTCATGTTGGACCGAAGAAGTCTGAAGAAGATAGAGAAATAAAATAATATGTAAATACTATAAATATAAGAATAACAAGTAAATTTTTTATAAAGATGTAAAAAAAATTTAATAAATACACAAATGAAACTTACTTTGATATATCTTTGATGAGCACATAGTGGAAGTTTTCATTTGACTGGAGCAATAACAGATTATTATGAACATGTTTCTCTCCTTTCGTTACATAGTATAGTCCTATAAGTGATGTTCTATTATGACCAAATACGTTTATGCTCACATCATTTTGATTCTCGAATTGTTTTATCTGCTTCAATGGGAGTGGAAACTCTAGGTCTTTAAAATTTAATACAATTTCCCCTGTATTAATATTCTCATCAGAAATATTTGTAATATTGTAATTTTTAAAGTTTTTCCGTTGTTTAAGATTCAGACCGCTATTTACATTTAAAGCCGCAATGAGACACCATTTAAGGCAATAAACATCAGAGTTCTCGATATTTATGCATGCACGTTTCATTGCAATATTTTTTGGGAGAGGGATAAAGCTAGATCCTCTTATTATGGATGCCTTGTTTATATTAACTTCAAGGGAATTTATTGAAAGCAAGGTCCATCCGCTATCCCTCTCTTGAAACTCTTCCATTTTGGCTCTTAGCTCATCGGTCCATCTCATCTATGTCATCAGAGAGGATCACCAACATCATCTATGATATGTGCACAAGTTGGCTAACATTCATCTCATCATTTACCATTTTCATATAATCACATGTGAGCTCCATATTAAATTTAAACGCAGTATGTATCCTACTACGTTCATTAAGTATATGTCTCGATCCTCCCATTGAAGTTTCTTGCTGACAGCTGTTTTTGTGTTTTATGGTTCTAACGTGAGCCATACAACCATTTGATGGAATCATCTCATCACAATCCTCACAATATTTGTTGTTAATATTTAGCTTACTAATTCCCAACATAGCCTTCGACTGGCTAGCATAGGTGTGTGTTTCTATATGCTCATTTACTTTTGTTTGAGTCATAAAGATTTTATTGCAGATGGGACAACTTGCGGTATTCATTTTATTTAATTATTTTTATTATTTATTTATTTCTTTATAATTTATTTAATTATTTTATTTATAAACAATTTATTTAATTATTTTATTTATAAACAATTTATTTAATTATTTTATTTATAAGCAAGTTATCTAATTATTTTTTTATGCACTATAAACTTGTTTAACAAACAATAATTAGTTTTAGCACTTTTGTAGTTTTTTTGTTTGTTTTCAAACACTTTAAAAATTTGGTTGGGAAAATAGGTTGTGACTTGTTTAGATATCAAAGTATACTGATGACAATCTACATTATTTTTTCTACTTATATACGTTACATGAGAATCGCGTAGAGTAGTCATCAAATCTAATTTCTCTGCATGGTATTACGACATATGATGAAATTCGTACACACACACATACATACACACATCCCCACAATTCATATGAGAATCGGGGGACGTGAGTGCAGGTCCCTCTATAAGTTTTTGTTAAAGTAAAATATACTAAAATAAAAATATAATTACCCCTATTCATAAAACTCTGCTTGTCAACCTGATGGGACTCAAAATATTTAATATCTGAAATGTACTTGTACATATAAAACCTATGCCAACACAATATTTTTCTATCTCCATAAGAATAGCAATGCCAATAGCCTAGAAAACATATATACACATATATGTAAATATGTATGAAGAAGTGTTGATGTAATTCACACAAGCAATGATATTCTTCAAAGCAAAAATAGATACGATCACATACATTAATCCAACAACATAAACATGCATACATACATTACCAAATGCATTCCCTATCCCCCTCCATTCCAAACATCTATCAGGGTGGCCGCTACCTACAGCTTTTATATTATTTCCCCAGAGATCCCAAAAATAAATGTATACATACATACAATAATAATCATACATACGCAAAGCAACGAAAACTCAGAGGAGCAAACCAAAGTCAATCAAATAACGATCACTACACACAGAGACACAGATCCCTTGTTACTACCCTGTAGTCAGACTGGGACCAAGTGCCTTTGTGTCAACACTAAAATTCTAGTGAAAATTGTAGTATAATAAGTTTTTTTCTATACGTCTGTACAAAAGAAAGAGAGAAAACAGGTATGACGTATTTGTGGTGGAATTGTCAACAACTTGTCAATATGCACACATTTGTATGTACGTAAATTATAGAAATGTACCAGTAACTAACTGTCTAGTTGATATGTCTCCATTTTCCCATAAGAACTAAGTAGTCACTGTGTCTTTGTATATAGAACAAACCATTGTATGAGAAATATTTATAGATTATCACCATCGACATTTCCTACAGGGTATAATGTTTTTCTGTCACTGCAACAAAAGTAGTGGATACTGGCAAACATACAAGTAAATACAAAAACGCACACATATGCACACACACATACATACACATATACAAACACTCACAGATACATCCATATATCCACTGTAAGCACAAAGTTTTTCTAAAACACAACAAAAGCTGTACACACAAGTATGTATATACATACATACATACACATAAACAAAGAATCAAACTCACACACACGCACATAGCCAGCTTGAAAATCCCCAAAATCCCTCCATATGCAACAGGGTTGCCTGTTTTTTTCTTTTTTCCCCGGTTTTGAATTCCCAAACTTGGACTATCGTCCCCATTACCTATCTACTAACTTCTTCAAAAACCAACCTTTGGCCCTTCGTTCTAAAAATTTCACTGGGGCCAAAGCTTGGCACTTTCTGAAAGAATTTAAGTTTTTAATAAGTATGAGTTGTAAAAGTGACACAAAATATAAGACTTTGTGCAAAACAAATCTTTTAAACAAGTTTTAATACCTCGCTTTTGTACCAAAAATCAGCTAAAACTTAAAATGCATTTTAAATCTATCATAACTACTTCTCTAACCTGTAGATTTTAAAAATTTATATCTTAAACTTAAAGCCTATGGTCTCACCTAGTGAAGAAAAATAAACCGAAATAAAAAATTCCAATCCAGTCAAAAGTTATATATTTTTGACCGCCATCTCGCGAAATGGTCCACTGTGTGCCGGTAGTAAGGCAGAACTGGTTAGTCGTTTAATAGAAGACGCTGGATCCGAAACAATAGAAGTAGTAGAAATGGACTCAAGTGAAAATCTACATTCTCAAATCGATTAATTGCGCGGAATGCTAGAAAACATGACGTTAGTGCAACACCAGACAAACAATAATTCGCAAAATCGGGCGCACGATAATGTAAACGAACAAAGAAATGAACCGTTGTCGTTGGACCGGTTAGAACCGCGACCGCGTACTACATACAGTGTTAAAGAAATCGCCGATACGCTACCCGATTACGACCCAACCAAGGATAAAATTTTTAGTGTTGATCAGTTTATTGAAGGGTCCTGAAGGTTGTGGCTCGACGCCTCCGCCGATTTATACGGTAAGTGGATCGTTTTGGCAGCAGCGCTACGTGAAGAATTTGGAATCGAGCCAGACGAAGCCGATGTCCACTTTAGAATGTCAAACGCGACTCGAAAACCAGGTGAATCCATAAACGAATATTTCTTCCGTGTGAGTGCTTTAGGTAAAAGAAATCATCTGAGCGAATCAGCCATTATTAAATATACACGAGAGGGACTAAACCATCGAGAGGTACAAGTTGCCATTGCTACGGTTCGCTTAAAGCCAATGAAGGAAATGCGTACCACACTCGACGAGTATTTCGCGAACATGGCAGGTTGTTCTCACAATGCAAAAGTAGTAGCAACACCTAGGCGCAATGACTATAGTAATAAAAACTCTAACAAACTCAACGATAATAGTATAAAACCGCAGCCTGAGCGAAAGCCAATTATCTGTTTCAACTGTTCGGAGGCGGGCAATATATCTAGTGCGTGCCCAAAGCCACAGAGAAGACCAAGATATACCAACTGTCAACGGGTTCACCCTAAGGGTACACCAGTAAATGCGATGTTTGCATTAATTGACACGGGTAGCGAATGCATTCTTGTAAAAAAATCGAAAGCTCCTATAATCATCGGTAAGAGAGAAAAATGTAACATACGGATTAGTGAGGTGTGTGGCGGAACAACAGTGCTAAAAGAAAAAATCAATGTTAAGGTAAATATTGATAATGTCGAACTCTTGGTCAATTTGTACATAGCAGATGACAATGTATTTTCGTATTATATTATCGGCAACGAAATATTTTACAATAATGATGTACGTCTTATATGTAATGATAACGGTCAGTACTTTGAATATTTTAACGTTTTCAGAACCGAAATTATCGAACGATCACGTAATAAAATAACGAACATTAAACACGGCAATATTGATGATAGCACCAGATCAAATTTCTTCAGGCTAATTGATATCGTGATGTCTTCGATAAGGAATTAAGTAAAATCGGGCTAACGAACGTAATACCATTATGAGAATAGAATTAAAAACAAACGAGCCTATCGCGACGAACCCCTATAGAATCCCCGAGATGAAAAAAGAGTCGGTACGTAATTTAATCCACGAGCTACTTACGAATAATATAATAAAAAAGACAACGTCGGAATACGCCAGCCCTATCGTACTTGTAAAAAAGAAAAACGGTAGCGACCGTTTGTGTATTGATTATCGCCGTTTAAATCAAAACATGGTGAAGGAAATACTCCAAACATCGAAGAACGCCTACAAGAAGTAATGCATTTTGTTTATTTTACCGTCCTGGATCTGAATAGTGGCTACTATCAGATACCAATAGAGGAAAGTTGCCAGAAGTCTACGGCGTTCCTAACTTAAGAATGCACCAGCGATTTTCCAGCATTTAATGGCATTAATACGCAATAAAACGGAAGATGGCGATGTCATCTACTACATGGATGATATTGTGCTCGGCAGCAACAATATAGCTGAAATATTTCCGAAATTACTGCGAGTCTTCAATGAATTACGCCAATTTAACCTGACAATAAGCGTGAATGAATGCCAGTTTATTGAACAAAACGTTGAGTTCCTGGGTCATCAAATCCATAAAGGAGGTATGAGTGCAGGTACAGCTAAAACCAATGCGATCTCTGAATTCCCAACACCAACAACTGTAAGAGAAGTACGACAATTTCTAGGGTTGAGCAGATATTTTCGCAAGTTCGTACAAAGATACTCTTTGATATCTGAGCTTTTACGAAGTATATTAAAGAAGGATGCGCAATTTCAGTGGACAAATGAGCAGAACGAAGCGTTTCTGTCACTTAAAGCTAGTCTTATCAAGAGCCCCGTGGTGGTTGGTTATAAAACGACAGCACAACATCAGATACACACAGACGCTAGTACCATAGATTTAGCCGGCGTGTTGTTGCAAAGCGAAAACGATGGTTGGAAGCCCATAGCATTTTTCAGTCGATCGACAACCAACGATGAACGCAACTATCATAGCTATGAGCTGGAAGCCCTAGCTGTGGTCGAAACCCTCGAGCGCTTCCGTTACTACATATACGGCAAAAGTGTAACCGTCATTACCGATTGCAACGCAATAAAAATAACGATGCAGAAAAAGGAGCTTATACCCCGAATAGCCAGGTGATGGCTCCGGATTCAAGATTCCGATATAGAAATCGAACATCGATTCGGTCAACGGATGCAACATGTCGACGCACTGAGCCGACCACCATACGAAGTATCACGTGACATGGAGACGGCGTCGTTACGTATCGCTAAAACAACTGTTAATGAAAATGATTTTCTATTCTCAATGCAATTACAAGATGAACAGATACGTGAGATTATGAAGAAAGTGCAGTCTGGCGATAAAGAAACCTGCAGGGACTACCTTCTCAAAAATGAAAGATTGTTTCGTAAGGTCAATAACGACACCCTCTGGGTAGTCCCAAAAGGTATAAGATGGCGCGTAATTCAAGGACAGCACGATAACGCAGGACACCTTGGAATAGAAAAAACTTTACTTGGAATTCAAAAACATTTCTGGTTCCCCCGTATGAGAAACGCCGCGAAATCTCATATCAAATCGTGTGTTGAATGTGCGTATAATAAATCACGAGGTGGAAGACATGAAGGCGAGTATCACTACGAAAATGTTAACCCCATCCCGTTTCAGTCTGTGCACATAGACCATTTTTGCCCATTTCCAAAAACCACGAAACGTAATAACATACTAGTGATCGTTGACGCTTTTACTAAGTTTAACATCATAAAAAAAAGTACAGCAACAAAGCACGTCTTAAGCGTTCTCAATGAAATCAGCGAATACTTCGGAATGCCTACAAGAATTATCACCGATCGCGGATCATCATTTACATCGCACGAATTTGAACGCTACTGCAAGGCCAACGATGTAAAGCATGTACTGAATGTTGTCCGAACACTGCGAGCAAACGGACATCCCGAGCGAACCAACTGAACCATTCTAGGAATCCTCTTGCCAACGACAAAGGAGGGTAAACGGTGGGACGATCAACTCCGAAGAATACAGTGGTCAATCAATAGCATTGCGAATAAGGCAATGGGTAAGACACCACAAGAACTTCTGTTTGGGTTCGAGCCAAGAGACATCCTCCAGAACAAGCTCGATCTTGCCCTTCATAGCAGCGACATGTTGAGCAGCGAAGAATTGCAGACAGTTCGTAAAGAAACAGCCGAAAGGATTGACATCCAGCGCGAAAAATCTAAGCGACTTTATGATAATCAACATGTTCAGCCAAAACGGTACGAAGTGGGTGATTTAGTGCTGGTAGAAAATGAACCAACAGCGACTGGCACGTCACGAAAGTTGGAGCCACGATACAAGGGCCCATTTATAATATCAAGCGTCCTTGACAGAGATAGATACGTACTTGAGGACTTGCCACCTTCTAGTCGCAGCGCCACCATAAGTTGATATACGCTTCAGATAAGATCAAACCTTGGTGAAGTTTACCAGCAGTTGAATTTCCAAGTGATAAAGACGGAACATATGATGACGATATTGATGCCGATAATCCACGGACAATCGAGGTCGATTATATTGAAAGGATGGCCGACTGTGAGAGTATCAACGAGGCAGTCGTCATTTTACCACCGGCCGTGCCACATCAATTTACTCGCTTTATGTATATTAATAAAATTTAATCAAAAATTTATTGAATGTCTTTTTTTAAATTATGACGTTAATACTAGTAAAATACCTAAGTCTAGAAAACTGTCGACCAAATCCAATTGATGATCACCAAGAAAATAGTTTGCAGTAATTTGATTAGATCTTACAAATCTCATTAATTTGCATTTATTCAAATTAAGCTCCATTAAGTTTACGTTGCACCGCTCATAAAGTGAATCCAGGTCTATCTGAAGAAGTTTATGATCCAAGAATTTATTATAACTTAAAAATACAACAAAACTATTAGTCTTATATTTAGAGTACAGGAACGCAAAACGTTACAAAAAATTTATGATTAATAAATAATGCATCCCAATAAAAAACTAACAAAAATATAACAAAGATTGCATAATAAAAAGAGTTATGGAAAGGATTTAAATAAAAATGTTTTGAAAATATTAGCATTGCTGTTAAGTTGTTGACTTAGTGGAAGATTGTGCCAAAGACGAGCGGCATGTACATGAAACTGCCATTCAGAAACTATGCATTTATGTCGAGGTATTACCATGTTTCGATTTCGTTGTGATTGAAAAAAGCGTATGTTATCAAATACATATTTGGGTGTTTGAGCGTTTATGATTATTATCCAAAAAAATAAAAGTAAGAATTTTTAACAAATTTTCAAGAGACTTCGTAGAGATTACTGGAAAATGAGGATACAGTTTTTTAGTAAGTATATCATGGTCTACCGTATCGAAAGCCTTAGAATGTTCCAGTAGCACTAAAAAGTTAATATGTCCATTTTCCAATCCCTGCCGTATTTTTTCACTGACATCCACAAGAGCTGTAACGCAGCTATGATTCTGACGAAAACCAGATTGGTTACCAGAAAAGAAACTATGAGTAATAGTTTGTTTGCATAATAATTTTTCTAAGACTTTCGATAGTAAACACAATATGGCTATGGGTCTATATTCTCCATTCGTCTTTCGCAATGGCAAAATTTTCGCATGTTTCCAATTCGACGGGTACAAACCCTGTCTGTGATCTATTTGTTAAGTGCGAATATATCCATTTTATGCTTAGATCTGTAAATCTCATTATTTGAAGTTTCTTGATAAGAACTTTGCCAAATGCTTTTCTAAAATCCGTGTAGATAACATCTGTTTGCATGCTATTGTGATCGTAAGGTGAAGAAAATTTGTGGTTGTAGAACATCCTTTTTGAAAGCCATGTTGACACGGGCAAATAATACTTTCAATTTGGTAGCATATAAAGGGTGTTTTTTATTGAGGTATAGAACTTTAAGTTGGCATCACTTTTTTAACTGGCGGCCATTTTGTAAGCTGTCAAGTGATTAATATTTAGTTTGGTTTGCCATTTCATCATGAACAGGTTGACAAAAGAACAATGCTTGCAAATCGTGCAAATTTATTTCGAAAATATTGGTTCAGTTCGCGAAGTTTACCGCAAGCTCCGTCCATTTTATGGTCGACATAATAGTCCATCAGAGCAATTAATTCGGTTAACCATGGATCGTTTTCGCACTACGTTTACTCTATGTGATAATACGCATCCGCTGAAGTCGCTCGTCTACGCCAACAAACCAGAAACGTTAGGGGACTTGGAAGCCAACATTCGTGGCGTTATTGCCAACATACGGCCCCATATGCTCGAAAAAGTGGTTGAAAATTGGACCTGTAGAATTGGCTTTATTCGAGCCAGCCGCGGCGGCCACATGCCCGAAATCATATTTAAGCGTTAATGGCATAAAATTATCCTTCCAATAAAGCCAAATTGATGGACATTAAAACGATTTTCTTGTGTTTTATTTCAATTCGAAGTTCTATACCTCTAAAAAAACACCCTATATTCAGTGATAAGCTTTTCAAACAATTTAGGTATAGCACTTTGCTTTGCGATTTCACGGTAGTTTTCAATTTCAGATATGTTGCCAGATTTAAACAACGGAACAACGAAAGAATTTTTCCAAATATCGGAGAAATATCCATATTCAATTGATAAATTAAACATCACAGTCAACGGGATGGCTAAGGCACAGTTGATTAAAATACAGCTGGGAATCTTATCGCGACCAATATCTTATGAAAATTTCAGTTTTTTTAATTCATTTATGACCATGTATATATGGAAGTTAGGTAAGGATATACATTGACTTTCAGCAGCTAATGGAAATGGGTACTCGATTGAATCATCAAACGTTTTAACGGAATAAGTTGTAGAGAAAGCCTCAGCAAACATACTACTAATAAGAGCATCATCATTTGTTTCATTTTGTTGATATTTCATCACAGCAGGATAACCAGAGGTTTTCTTCTTTGAACTGAGGAATTTGTAAAACGACTTAGGATTTCGTTTCAAATTAATTTTATTCATCCTAGGTAAATAATTCCAAGCTATTGAAGGCATGTTAAAGTCACCAAATGATTATAAAAGAATCAGTTTTATTGTAACTATTAGCAACAGATCTTATAGCCTCGGCATGTTGAATATATGTACATATAAGAAATGCGTAGACGATGGAGGAATATACGAGTAGGAGCATGTTATTATAATGTTTTTTTGCTTCATTTTAATGACAACTGCTATAAATTCAATATCAAGCAACGATTGATTAACTAGCTGTTCAGAATGTAATGAGAATACCACCACCATAAGTAAATATTGTATTTATTACAAAGGATTTCGGACAGTTTAGCTCTCAAGCCACGAACATTTTGGTAGAGTACACAGAGAAAACAGTGCCTAATAAATACCTCATAAAATAGAACAACATAGAAATAGAACATCTTTCAATAAGGAAATCTTATTAATTTAATAAGAAAAGCCTTTTTGGAAAAATTAAGAAGCAATCTTGTAATTTTTATTAGGTTATTTTATAGATTTTTTACAAAAACGTTTTCTTCTTGTTTTTATTAGGCGGCCTAATAAAAAATACAATTTTTTTTATGTACACATATGGACAAAAAAATAAGTACACGGCAATGTTTTACTCTTTAATATAAGTTAAGAAACATTTTTTAATTTAGCAACAGAAAAAATGTTAAAATTAATTTTTGTAACCCCAATCAAATATAACAAAGCGATATTTATAAGATAAAAACCCAAGTTGACATCTTTATGGTATCAAAGAGAAAATGTGGATAAAAATGACTGGTCAAAAAAATAATAAGTACATTTTGAATATTATTAAATAATAAGTTTAAATCCTAGTTATATTGCCCTATTTTGAATATTTGCTTAATATACCGTGCATCCTCCCTTATTTTGAAAACAAATTTTGCATTCGGCCTGGCATACTGTTAATAAGTTTGCGACAGTTGTCTAATATAATTTCATACCAAGTTTTTTGAACAAAATTCCAAAGATTTTCTTTATTTTGAAAATTATGATTTTATATCCTTTGCTTTAGCTCTCTCGAAAGGTTTTCAGTAAGTTTTATGTGCGGGGATTGACTTGGCCAGTCCATAAGGTTAACACAATTGGCTTGAGACTAATCCTTCACACAGCGTGACGTGTGCTTCGGGGCGTTATCCTGCTGAAACACCCATCGAAGCGGTATATATTCTTCAGCATGAGCATATGCTACCCGGCCATATAGCTAAAAAGGATCCGTTACACAAGAAAATAAATTTCAAAGCGAGGCTGATTTTCGAAAAAAGACATTTGAGTTGGTCGCAACAATATTTTATAAACAAATGGCATAACATTCTTTTTACTAACGAAACCAAAAGAAATTTGGTTGGGAATGACAACTGACGAAATGTACGCCTGCAAGCAAACAATTTCATATACGGTTCACAAGAAAGACCGTCAAGCACGGAGGAAGCAACATCCTTGTATGGGGCTGCTTTTTGTGGTATGGCGTTGGTCCAAGTTTTCGTATTATCGCTGTTATAACACGATTTGAGTACAAAAAACATATTGCAAAATATAATACTGCTAGCTATATGCTGAAGAAAATATACCGCTTCGAAGTCGCATTAGATACCTGTCGCAAACATATTAACAGTATGTCAAGACGAAAGCAAAAAATTTTTTTTTTAAATACGGTATATTAAGCAAATATTCAAAATAGAGCAATATAACTCGAATTTAAACTTATTATTTAATATTTGAAATACCGAAGTATGTATATTTATTTGACATAAAGTCTTTATTTATTTAATTTGAAGATTTGGCTTGTTTTTATGGTTAAGCAATTGTCTATATTTTGGAACGAAATGCATATAGACAATTGCTTAACCATAAAAACAAGCCAAAAGCAGGAACGAAATGCATATAGACAATTGCTTAACCATAAAAACAAGCCAAATCTTCTTAATATTTAATAATATTCAAAATGTACTTATTATTTTGGCAACTCATTTTTATCCATATTTTCTCTTTGATATCGTAAAAATTTTAATTTTTGTTTATATCTTGTAAATACAGCTTTCTTACATTTGATTTGGGTTACAAAAACGAAGTTTATAATTTTTTCTGTTGCTAAAATAAAAAACTTTTCTTAATTTATATTAAGGACTAAAACATTGTCGTGTACTTATTATTTTGACCATATGTGTATGTATGTAGTATATGTAGATGTTATTTATTTCTACATGCATACATATTATATTATATTCTTAATTAACTCACCATACATACATATTATTACTTGAGAGGAGACAAGTATTGAACCAGCAACCTCCTGACTGATAGACAAACACTCTAACCAATATGCTAACAGGCAGCCTGAATCCGCATTGAAATTATTTTATAAAGATTCTTTTACATAACGAAAACACACAGAACGAAAACATACATAAATGAAAAAATTTCTTTCTATGTTTATTTATAGATATAAAATAAGAAGAAACCTAATAAAATCAAGAAGATTTCCTTATTAAAAAAATTTAAAAGATGCGTTACACATAATCATATAGTAACCTAATGAAAACAATAAGAATACTTTTTTGAAAAAATCAATAAGGCAACCTAATGAAATCAATAAAAAATCCCTATAATATACAATTTATAAGAAAACCTAATATAATCAAAAAGTTTATCTCTATGGATTGTTTTTTGGTGCCAAAAATAACGGAAATTGGGTAAAATAAAATTGTGAATAACAAGATTTCTTCTTAAAATTAATAAGATTTACCACATAAAAATAATAAGAAATCTCTATGGAAAAATCTTCGCTTCTCTCTGCTGCGATACCCCTTAGCCTAAAACCGTTTTATAGAGAAAATCTTCTTGATCTATTAGGCAGTTTTTTCTCTGTGTAGTCCATATCATCTATAGAAGTAACGCTTCTCAAACGAGAAACAAATATATTTTTCTTGGGTGGAATTGGTCGCAATGTATTATAAATAGTTGTGTTCGTAATCGTTGCATGGGTAGAAGTATGGTTATTCAATTGAATTTTCTGTGTTGTAAGAGTTTATCCACTTATTTCTTGAGACCTCATCGACTTCAGCAGCATTTGGAATTATAAGATGAATTATAATTTAAAGGTAAACCAGGAGACTTATCATTCTTTTTTTAATTTTATTTTTTGGAGACGAAAGATTTTGATTATCAAGAAAATTATCCAAGTTTAAAAAATTTGTAAATAAATCACCAAATTTTGACAATCTCGTTTGTAGTACCAAAAAGTTTCTATTAATATCATCAAAATAAAAAATTTATAAAATTCTTTATTTAAAAATCTTTATTTATTTATTAATGAGCAACTCCACTGGAGTGATTTTGTTTGATCTGCAAGTGCATCAGCATCACGTGCTTTAATCATACGCTCACTTGTAGAAATATTGCTGTTAATGTTTAAGCAATCCATAACGCAGTGGATGTTATTAGAATTATTAACTTATTATTGAAGTAATTAATGAAATGTTTGCTGGGATATTATTTAAATTATCAAATAGATGGCGCAATCAAAAAACTCCAGCAGGTGCATAAACCAATACGGTTGTAATTCCGGAGTAATGTTACAATGTTGTATTGTTAAAAGTATCAATATAACGTTTTCACGCTTGTATTTAATAGTGATGATTAAATTGTTGTTGTTTAATAATTAATAATAAACAAGATGTCTCAAATGTTAAAAAATCAAATCACGCTTCCACAATACTATACAGGCAGGCTACACAACAATAACTTTATAACAATTGTAATTAGTCAATGTTGATGGATCAGGCAAATATGTATAAACACTTCAAATCAATAACAATTACACTTGTATATACTTTATCAGAGATGTATACGTAATCTTCATATCGTTCTTCATATTGTGTAAAAATTTCATCCAAATACATATCTTGTTTACTCAACTCTTGAAAGAAAAATGAAATTTTCTAGTTCCATTAAGTTGTGTATAAATTGAAAACTTAAAACTAATTTTCTGACAAACTAGTTTTTTTGAGTTATGAAGTTCTTTGAGTGAATGAATGATATGTACATATTGGGTGTTTTTTATTGAGGTATAGAACTTTAAGTTGGCATCACTTTTTTAACTGGCGGCCATTTTGTCAGCTTTCAAGTGATTAATATTTAGTTTGGTTTGCCATTTCATCATGAACAGGTTGACAAAAGAACAACGCTTGCAAATCGTGCAAATTTATTTCGAAAATAATGGTTCAGTTCGCGAAGTTTACCGCAAGCTCCGTCCATTTTATGGTCGACATAATCGTCCATCAGAGCAATTAATTCGGTTAACCATGGATCGTTTTCGCACTACGTTTACTCTATGTGATAATACGCATCCGCAGAGACGTCGAACAGTGCGCACCGAAGAAACAATTGCCGCTGTAGAGCAAAGTGTTGAAGAGGACCCGAATGAATCGATTCGCCACCGTGCACAGCAATTGGAGATTTGTCCATCAACTTTATGGAAGATTTTGCGCAAAGATCTTGGCTTGCGACCTTACAAGATCCAGCTTGTGCAAGAATTAAAGCCGCGAGACCATGCAATGCGTCGTGATTTTGGTGTATGGGCCGAAAATGAGATTGATCTCGATGCTGATTTTCATCGCAAAATTTTGTTCAGTGATGAGGCTCATTTTTGGTTGAATGGCTACGTCAACAAGCAAAATTGCCGCATTTGGAGTGAAGAGAATCCACATGAGACCCTTGAGACGCCATTACATCCACAAAAACTGCCTGTTTGGTGTGCTCTATGGGCTGGTGGAGTCATTGAGCCATACTTCTTCCGAAATAATGCTGGAGAGTCAGTTACCGTTAATGGAGACCGGTATAGAGCCATGATAACCGACTATTTTGTTCCCGAATTTTATGGCATGAATGTGGATGAGTTGTGGTTCCAACAAGACGGCGCTACATGCCACACAGCGCACGTCACAATCGATTTATTGAAGGAAACATTCGATGAGCGCATAATTTCGCGGAATGGACCTGTCAATTGGCCACCAAGATCGTGTGATTTGACACCATTGGATATTTTCTTTGGGGATATGTGAAGTCGCTCGTCTACGCCAACAAACCAGAAACGTTAGGGGACTTGGAAGCCAACATTCGTGGCGTTATTGCCAACATACGGCCCCATATGCTCGAAAAAGTGGTTGAAAATTGGACCTGTAGAATTGGCTTTATTCGAGCCAGCCGCGGCGGCCACATGCCCGAAATCATATTTAAACGTTAATGGCATAAAATTATCCTTCCATTAAAGCCAAATTGATGGACATTAAAACGATTTTCTTGTGTTTTATTTCAATTCGAAGTTCTATACCTCTAAAAAAACACCCTGTACAACAATGCGGTTATATGTATATTTCTTTTCTTAAAGGTTTTAGTACTCTTTTTATGAGAGGAGAAAAGAAATAACCTAGGGGGAAAAGTGGCAATTAATTACGTAAATAATGGGAGAAATAATGTATTATTTCTCAAAGCAAGACAATAGCTTCCTTTCGAAGCGAGTGGGTAATTGGATTAGATGCAATAATTACTCATTGATAACCGCGTGCATTACTAAATATTTAGAACCTGGAGGGTCCCTTGGGAATCGAATCGAATCGTGTTGTTATTAGTTATAAGTTTGACAACTGTTGAATATTTTAATACCGTACTTAGTCATAAATTGTAACATAAGAATGACCCAATTTAGTTAATATTGTACTCGTCATCTTATTTTATGCAACTTAACATTTAATTTTATTCATATTTTTATGTCTACTAGACAATTAGTTATTCTTTTAATTTTGTTACGATTTAGGCCCAAATTCACAGTCATTAGGTAACTAACAGCAATAGCTTAACCAATAATATTTGATTCACAGCTCTTTGTTTGCCATTAGTTAAACCGCCAAATGTCACTGGTTAACAAACAGTTAGACAACAGCTGATTCGTTGTAAACTTTATTAGTGTTGTTGCTTGTGAAAAATTTAAGACACATTTCACACATACCTTGTCAAACATATTCTTTGTACTTAGCTGTAACACATTATTTTTGTTTTTATTTTCTATGTACGGTAAAGTTGGACGAGCGAGCACTGTTGTGTCCATTTTTAAAAAGAATATAACAAATATAAACAAAAACCATATGCTATACTGAAGCTGCCAATAGTGAAACTTAATAATTTGATAGGGTTACCATTCTTTGCCCATATTAAGAACTTTAGTTTAACAATAAACTGTGAATATGAAGTATTACTTAAACAATAGTTATCATTTTAGTTTACTAATAATTAACTAATGACTGTAAATTTGGCCCTTAGTTGTTAACTACACCTTTAGTTATTTTATTAATACTTTTATGTCGGCTAGACAGTAAGCGACAGCGACTCCCAACAATGCGCAATGGCCGAAATAAAAAAATAAAATTCTTTCATTTTCGTTATACTTAAAAACTTATATTTAAAAAAAAAATTAAAGCATTCCTAAAATAAAGTAAGAACATTAATTACTATTCATATATTAATGAATTATTACTGTTTTGTTTATTTTGTGCAATTAGGATAATGATAGACCATTATGAAGAACTGTTCCTTGTACCAGCTGAGATTTTGGATATTGTTCTTTCACAGCTTGTAGATGTAGCTCCCGAACAATTGAACGCTATTTGCGAATACTTCAAAACAACAATATAAAATTGTATAAAGTTTTATTTAAATATAAAAATGTAAGTCGTACTAAAACAATTTTTGCTATTTATGTATATATTTGTGTATATTTGTTTAATAATTCATCATTTTAATTATAATATTAAGCTTACCATGTACAAATAAATTGTTGTCATTTATATATGTACAGATAAGCACAAAACTATTTGTACATCCATCATTTTCGGGGCTTGAGGCAAATTGAGAAGAAATTAAAAAAATAAATTATGACAATATTTAGAGTGCTAATAAATATGTTTATACGAAAAGTAATTTATAATTAACATAACAATAAAATAAAATAAAATACATGAAAAAAATGTTTGGGGTTGCCAACTTGTTTGAAAATTTGCTGATTTCCGTTACCAAGCCGTCATTAAATGGCATCCGAATATGGTGTTATATGTTCTTAAAATAGTAATAGTTCACATTAACTCCGAAAGAATTCAAAACATTTACCACGAATGGCACCATTTAAACCTTAACATTGCTACCACCATGCTTTACTCTAGGTGAAATTAAGTCATTATTATACATGACGAGGAATCGATTCAATAGTGTAATTTGTGGGGATTGCTTTAGATCATTTCGGAGTTACTGTGAACTATTACTATTTTAGAAACATGTAACACCATATTCGGATGCCGGCTTGGTACCGCAAATCAGAAAATTTTCAAACAAGTTAAATACCCCATGAATTTTGCACGTATCTTTTCAATGTATTTATGTCTGTACAAATACTTCTGTCCAATGACTTTTTAAGGTTTTTGTTATTATTGTTGCTATGTTAATTATAAATTACTTTTTTATTTTTTCTATAAACATATTTATTAGTACTCTATATATTGGCATAATTTATTTTTAAAATTTCTTCTCAATTTGCCTCAGACACCGAAAATTATGGGTGTACAAATACTTTTGTCCTTATCTGTATATTTATTTATTCATTCATTATTTTAATTATAATGTTAAGCTTAGCATGTAGAAATAAATTGAAAATATTGTCATTTATATATCGCACACTAAATCATAAACAGTCACAACTCAAAATAATCAAACTAGTTTTATTGAAAGGAAAAACCAGTTAATTCAACAAATCTCTAGCGCTCGAAACAATTTTTTTGGAATACAGTCTTCTTGGAGAATATAAAATGCCATTATGCTTTTTGTTATGTTACATACTTGTGACTGTTTATGATTTAGTGTGCGATATGTATATTTATTTATTCATCCATTATTTTAATTATAACGTTAAGCTTAGCATGTACAAATAAATTGAAAATGTTGTGGAGAATATAAAGTAAATAAAATTATAGCAAACGGTACAGAGAGTGCATGTAAAGCGCGACTTTTAACTGTTTGGGTTTTGAAAATTGAAAAAAACCACAAATTTGCAAAATTTAATGAAATATTGATTTGCTACCCGCTGCTACACCCTAGATGATCCATGCGTGAGCTCCAATTTAAGCATATGTACTTTATCCAGCATTTCTGCCGGTATTGCAACATTGGCAACTGTAATCTTCCAGGTTGTAATTGTTTTTTTCTCCTTTTATACACGAGAGACTTCACATATCCTCACAAAAGATAGCCTAGTTGGGGTCAAATCGCGTGATATTGGCAAACCATGGACTGCTGAAAAACGTCAGATTAATTAATCACCGAATTCGCTACTTAATAGGTTCATGGTATCGCATCCCAAAAAATTACATACCATCAGAAATACTTGTCATATAATGACTTACTTTTCTGATTGCTAAATTTCATTACTCGCACATTACATAAAATTAAAAAAAATGATGTGCAAGTTAATAAATGAGAACGATTCTAAATAAAAAAAGTAAGTACCTCTCAAGAATCGATTATTTTACTATCACCCATATTTTAAACCCACCATAAATGCTTAATTCCAAACCTGATTACCTTTTTGAAATTTTTTGCTGGGATGCCATGTGAAATGCCTCAACGATTTGTTGAAACCACATGGCAAAGAAGTTCAGTTCTTCCTTCGGTAATAATTGTACGGTATCTTGTTCTATTGATTGCAATGATGCTGCCGGTCCGCAAACTGTAACAAACAATCCCTCATCGAGCTAAAAATTCGATTCGACGCCGAAGACAATTTTTCGTTGGAAATACATTTCTTATACAGCACGAATTTTTATAATAAAAATCAATAATTTGCAAGCTTTGTTTGTTTGTTAGGCTGAGCTTACATCTGGCACACATGTGCCCAAAAAAGCGTAACCACTAATTACTAATGAAAAACTGTTTGATTCAGACATGTATATATTGATTTAAGCAGTTAACAATAATGCTGGATTCTATAAAATTGTCTATTAGTTATGTATGAAACAGTTTGACTCAATAAATACGTGTCTGAATCAAACAGTTTTTCATTAGTAATTAGTGGTTACGCTTTTTTAGGCACATGTGTGCCAGATGTAAACTCAGCATTAGAGCACATCTGAGTTTTTCATACAAACAAAAGTGGGTGTTGTACAGTTTGTCAAATAAGCAGAAAAAATACAGCAACAAATATTTCTACAGGAGATTTTTTTTTTAATTTTGAGCAAATTTATTAGAATTTATTAAACTTGCAGTGTGAACTCAAAATCCACTGATTATCGTTTTAACGTTAAGACCAGGTTTTAACTTTAGGTGTGAAAACACTGTAATATACATATGTAAGTATGTACAGTGCAGATTCGGTTAACACAACCAATAGAAATTTTGGGCTGTTGCGAAAACTGAGTTTGTTGCGAAAACCGAGTAAAAAATTTTTTGCCTGTTTTCCACTAAAAGGGTTTATTAAAGAATTAAATGTTAACTTTTAAAATAGATGCATTTATTTAATTAAAAAAAAAATAAAAACAAATACTTACCCAGCATATATGATATCCCATACGAGAATACGGCTCGGATCCGAAAAAATGGGGGTATGTGGACATATATGATAATATATATTCATACACTTTCATACATGTATGTACATATTAGGTACGTCAATCCCGAAATTCCGGGATTTAAATTTTTTAATCCCGGGATTTTCGGGATTCAGTCAATCCCAAAATCGTTTAAGGCCGTGATACACTATCATACAAAGTCGTGCGATCTACGAAAAAATACACCCCTGGTATGATGGAGTTTATGAAAATTTTCAAAAGACAATAACAATTCATCACACCAGGGTTGTACTTTACTAAGTTTTGTTTGTTACTTAAAAATAAATTCATCCATCATGACCTTCCCCCATGTGAAGATAGTAACCATGGCAACACAATATTGATCTTTTATAATTGAAATTTATTTGGCGGTGGTTAAGCATTGTCTACAATGTATTTCATTGATGCTTTGCTAAATCATTAGTAGACTTCAACCACATATTTTGAACAGTCACATACTTCTTATCTTATGCACAGACTTTCAAAAACTATTTGAGAATTCACAAATAATAATATATTTGAAAATCACAAAAGAAAAATAAGCGTAGCAGGCTTAGAAACTTTAACAAAACACAGCAAATAATTTATATTCGATATGAATCCGTGGTTTGTTAAAGTTTCTAGTTATTATTATTCTTTTGTGATTTTTAAAAATATTATTTGGGAATTTTCAAATAGTTTTTGACTATGTAATATGAAATAATTATAAAACTTTTGTTTGTGAACCTATAAAAAGCATGTGTCTTTTAATGTTCGAAAAACCCAGAGTGCCGAATAATTCCTGAATCTCAAAAAAAAGTCGGGATACCGAAAAATCCCGAAATCCCGGGATTTTATTTTTTGAAATTCCGAATGCCGGCATCGTAAAAACAAGTCCCGATTGGCATCCCTAGTACATATTTGTAAATATTCATACAACCTTGATTCAAAAAAACGCTCTGCTGTGCAATAAATTAAATGACTAAAATTAATTTTTTTAAAGATTTTGTACCGGGAGGTTGTATTTAATGAAACATTTGTTTGGACAAATAATTAAAAACGAGACAAAAGAAAATGTATTCATCATTTTAAGAGAAAATGTGAATCGATCATTTAGAAAACACAAAACTCGTATTCGTTCATAAAATTGTATTTAAGAAACCCAATTAAAAACTAATGTAATTAATTATAAAAGAAAAAATAATCCATTTTTATACTAACACTAGTTTTCAATATAATATTTTGCAGTAATATGAACTTTGTTTTCTAACAAAATCTAGAGTATTTCGTAATTTTCTATAAAATTATTGACTGAATTATCCTTTTGATTATTTGATTTATTTTAGAGGACCACAATGTATAAAATCCTACAAGAGTGTTTTTTTAACGTTGAGATTCTACGCATATAAACTTTGCATACCGTATGTATTTTCTAATAGATTTCCTTATCACCAGTGATAAAAAACCAGAAAGAAAAAGATCGAGTAAATAAAATGCAGGCTTTTTTGATTGCAAATACGATCTTATGTGAGATATCGTGTATGCATAAATTTCTATATGGTTCCTATATTGCATCTTATTTCTTTATATGGATTCACATAGAAGAGCTTCATAATTAAATTTCCATATATGAGCTCATGTATTATGAATTTTAAAAAAAAAATTTAATTTTTAGGCAAAAAAATATTTTTTTGCCTCCACAAATTTATTTTTAACTTCGAAAGTGTTGCACATAGGAAAACGGTATAGAAACAGATTAGAGAAATTGTAATTCTTAATTTTTCTAAATTTGTTTCATCAAAATCGGACAAGTGAAAAAGAAAAAATTTAAAAGGTCATAAAAAAAACTGACACATCCGAACGCCAAACCCTTTGAGGGTTTTACTATACTGACCTAGTACCATCACCCTGACTTGGATGAGTTTTCTCACTTTTCCCTTTTCTCCTATCATGAATTTGTTTTTCCCCTTTTTTTTGCCAAAGCGGGAATAAAAAATCTCCAAAGGAAAAAAGTAGGTATTATGAACGCAGTTGAACTTGCTTTTTTCACTAAAAATCTTTCTCTTGCAAAACAGAAGGGAGTTTACATAAAAAGATGGTTAATATTCCATTAAAACAAAGTTTATATACATACATATGTACATAAGCTTGTATTTTATAGTTCTTTTATTTGGAAAAACACAAATAATGCCCAAATAAATCATTTATAAAATTTTTTTTAAATATGTTTTCAAGTTGATGAATTTTAATAATTTTGTTTACTCTCTCACTCAAAAAAAAGGGAGAAACAAAATGTCAACAAACAAGCAAAATAACGAGCTTCATAATGCGGTGATGCGGCCATGTATTAATCTTTTTTCTTCCCAAGGAATTTATGATTGGAGGAATGTTTTCTCGAGAAAATTATTTTCCGTGAGGAATAAATTCCGAAGGAATATTCATGATTGGGCTGAATATTATATTATAAGTACAAATGAAAATATTAAATTTTTATTTATGTTAAAAAATGTTGCAATAATTCTTTCTTGGAGCCGTTTCGCTCTTGAGGAAGGAATTCCTTGAGGTATGAAATATGAAACTGCCTGAGGCTCCAAGAGTTTGTCTTCAATTACGTTTTTTCCTTCACACAAATTTATTACCGCGCATGCATTGACCGCCTTTCCTGCAAATCCAGGGTCATACAAAAGTGATCTTTGCTTCGATAAGCACTGCCAGGTTGCTTTAGGTATACCAAGAAGCCGTTCTATTGGATTGCATGCTTTGAAAAGTGCCTCATTGTAGCGGAACGTAGTGCTTCCCTCTGGTTGGCTTGTTAGGGGAGTCATCAGCCACGGTTAAAGTGGGTACCCAGCGTCTCCTATGAGTATTTATATTAAATTTTTTTTATTGAAATACATTTTTTAATATAAAGAAAAATTACCAATTAGGAACATGTTGTGATTTCCGTTATGAAAACTATGTTATAACCCTTCGCAGAGGAAATCCAAATATAGGAGTCATGCCCCTGGATATTTAGCAGTTACATTTAAAATTCTGAGGAATGGATCACATATCTAAAGTTAAAACAAAAGTTTTTTCATGTGTTGGTTTTGGAAATAAATTAGTTAATACCATTTGCATGTTGATTGAGTGGGGCCCGTGGTGATTTACATAAGCCTCCTCATGTGTAATCAAAAGCTCCGATAGTCCCTGCTATAAATGGTGAAGATGACGAAGAAAAATAGTTTTCGCGGATTGTCACTCCAATTGGGTCATGAGAAACCTCACGTTCTCGAAAAACATTCTGCTGTTTATTGCATCTGTTACACGATATATACAACGTCTTATAGATGACTGACTCATGGATATTTCCCATTGTGCTCCTACGGGACGCTAGTAACATCCAGTTGCATAGAAACGTAAAGACAAAAGCACATAGCGAAATAAAATAGTACCATTTACATCTATTCTACTTTGAAGCTTACATGACTTACTTGTTTCTCTGTCGATATAGCTTTTATCCTAGATCCTCTTAGTTGATCATCAAGCTGAAAAATTATTTCTGCAGTCGATTTTGGTAAAAAAAACTGAGTTCGGAAGCTATTTGGCGGTTAAGACACGATATGTTGATTCTGATGCAGCACCCATGATGCCAAATCTGAAGTCAATCGATACAGTTTTTTAAATTCAGGTGCTGTCAACTCAAAGACATTGTTTAATTCACGAAAAACACTCCGATCAACTGTTGGATCATTAAAAGCTAGTTCATCCCTTCCTAACGCATATCCCAAATATTTAAAAGCCATTTGTAACTTAAAACACATTTTATCGATAAAATTAACAGCACATTAATTATTGTCGCTTAAATAACGATATAGCTTACTTTAAACTACAGCGAATATGGTTAAAAATGTTACTGAATAGCAAATTCGATAAATTTTTGTTATAATTATTTTAACGATCCAATTATCGTAAAAAAGTTAATGAATCGCACTACTACTTTTGTCAATATTGTGTACACTCTTCGACACTTCTTTTAAAATCGGAAAGTTCAAAATGTAGTTTTTTAACATGTATAAATATGTTTTATTTTATATATGTATTTACTTGTTAAGCAACAAAGACATAACAATTCATGTTCATACATATATTTTATCTAGGCGACAGTGTGCCAGGACAAGTTTCGGCCTATGTACATAGTGTATATACTATTTACACGAAGGTTTTCGTCCTGTTTTAACCTCCATGCAACTTTGTTCCCCTTAGTGGTAAAATTATGAAAAATATTGCCAAGTTTGCATGTACAAGCTTTGGTCTCAGTCCTTTTGATGGCCGAAATTTTTGATATTAACCTGGCGGTTTCTCATATTCATGTTTTTGTTTTGAGGATATCACTTAATATATGTATGTTTGTATATATATAGTATGTAAAGGGGCATACTTGCATGCATATGTACATATGTGTGTACTAGTGTTGAGCGATACTGTGATTTTTTAATAATGTTGCTCCTTGTGAACGTGATTTCTAAATCGCTGTTCTTTTAAACTGTGATTGTGATCACAGTTTAGCAGTATTTTGATTGTAACAGTTCTGTTATTTTGACAAAATCTAATAAGAAGAGCAGCAGTGAAATTAAACAGTGACTGTGATCACTGTTTAACACATTTCAGCTCTTCTGCTTTAAAAGTATTTATTAGTATTTGTACTTTGATAAATACTAATAAGAAGAGCGACAAGAACAAACAATTAGTAATCAACCCTATCCAAATGTTGAGAATTGTCGTATAAGATTCACAGAGACGGTAAAACTGCAAATACAAAAATGTGAGGGCTATACATAATTGACAGAAAAGACGATTTGACACGATTCGACAATTTTTTCCCGATAAACGGTTAAGGTATAAAAAAAATTCATGTGGTAGCTTTATTTGCTGTAAAGTAAGCATAAGAACATTAATTAACACTTTGTATGAAAGAACTATATTTCCAAAACCTTTTAGTTGATAAATTCAGTCACACTTGCGATTAGTGATTTTTCAATCGCTGTGAAAAAGTAACAGGTTTCGAAAAATCGCTCATCTCTAGTGTGTACATATGTATGTTCATTTATCACAACTACAGAGTATTAACTCAAAATTTCAAAATTGAAAGGGTAAATTTAAATAATACATTTTATTAAGAAAGAAAGGCAAAATACACCAAAATTTTTCAGTGGTATGCATACATAAATTCTAACAGTCGATTTTTTATAAAAAATTTGCACACTTGGACTATTAAATATCGTAAATTTTAAGGAAAAAATCATCAAAACGGCACAAAAAATCGCGAAAATTACCATAAATCCTCAAATCTGGCAGCCATGCTTAGAAGAAATATACACACAGCGCATAGTTTTGTTGCGGTGTCTTACATCTGGCACTTCTTGTGTGCCAAAAAAACGTATGCACTAATTACTAATGAAAAACTGTTTGATTCAGACATGTATTTATTGATTTAAACTGTTTCCAATCATGTTGGATTTTATAAAATTGTCTATTAGTTATGTATGCAACTGTTTAACTTAATAAATACGTCTCTGAATCAAACAGTTTTTCATTAGTAAGTAGTGATTACGCTTTTTTTACGCATATGTGGCCCATGGTACACAGATGTAAACCCGGCCTTAGGCACTTGGGTATGTTAAACATCGTTTAGACACGTGGTGTATATATGGTTGCGCTAAACTAGCGCAGTACTCTGAAAATCATGTCATTTTCAGTATGATAATGTTAAACTAAACAAGTTAAAACTGTCCGCGTGGCAATAGTTAATTAAAATATACATATGTACATACTCGTGTATGTACTTTACGCTGTCCTAAGGCATTTTAAAGAACAAAAGTTATTTTGATAAATTTATCCAACAATAAATTCTAATTCAAATTTTTTTATTATTTTGATACTTCAATATATGTACTGTGTTTGATATCAGGCCTTAAATTTGATACTTAAATAAAAATAGGTCTATTTTGAAGCGATCTAGTTCCTTCAATAACGAAAATTTTGAACAAAAAATTTCTTTGTAATATTTCTTATAGTATTACCTTTTAAAGAGATATAAATATGGTGGTGGTATTTTTGCAAAATTTTCTTATGACAGCGAAATAGTAAACCAATTTTTTTTTTGCAAAAAACTACGAAAAATCGACTTTATTAAACATTTTTATTTTAATTGCGTATAACTTTTGACTTAATTGTACTTTTGATACCAATTTTTTATATGCATACTAAAAATTTTATTCTAAATCCATAATAAGTTTCTTTTTTCAAATCGAGTAAAATTTGACTTCTCCATTAGCACAACAGTGGCCCAAAGTTGATAAAAAAACCAAAATTCTAATATTTTTTCTAAAATATTTCCTAAGCTGCAAGCGAAACCCCAGAAATGTAGCAGACTTTTTTTTTAATTCTTGGATAGAAAAATCTACTTGCAAAAAACTTTGTTATCAGATCAAAAATATAAGCTTGGCATCGGTTTGAATTTTTCATTTACCCGAAATGGCCCACTTTGGGGCTCTGTGACACCTCCTGAAATTTTTTAGGAAATTTCATAGCAATCGCTTAGAAACTGCAGAATTATTTAAATTTGTTTAACAAAACCCCCCATTGTGCGTTTTCGATTCGTGGGACAGGCCCTAATAAGTTGTCTATTCCACTCTAAAATTACTATATATACTATATATATAAAGAAAATACTATATGTGTGCATGTATGAATTCGATTTAATTTTTGAAAAAAATTTAACTCTGATATGCTTGATTATTTACATACATACTTGTTTGTATGAAAGTTTTAGCGATGCCTTTATTGAAGGAATCTATATGTGTATGTTTGTATGTGTGTATGTATAATAGTGTAAATTAATACTAAGAAATAAAAAAAATTTAATATTCATATCTATATATCCATACACTATATCGACAAATGCAAACATTGATTTAAAGTTAAGATTAATTTTAAATGACAATCTAGATTTATGTATAAACTAACACCATCATTAGTTGTTATTGTTAAATTGTTGCTTTTTTTCGGAAGTAACGTTTAATGGGGGTTATGTTACACTTATGGCACCACTTTCATTCGTTGCAGTTGTTTCATTTGTTGGTCGGTGACCAACATCAAGGTTAACAGAAATGGCACTAGTCGCAGCAACATTGCTATCGCTATTGCTGGTGTTAGCAATAGTTCGTGAAGATTGCGTGTTGTTAGTGTTTGGTGTGGAGGCAATAGCTGCAGCAGCTGCCGCTGCTGTAGCTAAATGATGGCCGAATTGTTGTTGGAAATGTTGAGTAAAATTATTGCTAAATATGGCATTAGGAGTTGGAGGTATTGGTAATGCTGCTTGTGGTGTGTGATGTGTGCCTTGGATGTGATTGAATATGGCGTTGTTTGAAGATGTATTATGAGTGGAAACGGCACCCAATCCTGCTCCTGTAGCCGAGGTGGAAGTGTTGCTATTACTACTACCAATACTATTGCTAACTGCATTATTTTCGTCTCGTGTCCTTTTGGTCAGTTGATTAATGCTGAGTGGATTGTTGATGTCTCTCGGATTTGCTCCGATTGGGTTTCTTTGTAGAGGTATAGATAAATGACTACTATTGTTGATGTTATTGCTGGCACTTATAGAATCATTAGTAACTGAGGTGGCTGCTGGCGACGAGGCTGCAGACGATGCTACTGATGATACTGAGGGTGATAGAGTTGATGATAAAGCGTTGCTTGGTTGATTTATGGCTTTTTCTGAGTTCTCAGAGCGTAGGTTACTTAGACTAGTTATTGTTGAGGATAGACTGCTAGTAGTAGTAGTAGTAGTTGTTACGGGACCATTACCGTCGTTTGCACTTGTGGCTGCCTGTTGTAGTGAAATATAAGTATTCTCATTTTTAATACTGTTACTGCTGCTGTTTATACTATTATTGGACATTGCTAAGCCAATTGCTATATGACCAATACGATTACCCAGCAACATTGCCGGACTACCGCTAAGCAATGATCGCACCATGCGATCTGACAATGAGGCCGGCGATGAGGTGGAGGACGTGTTTGTTGAACATGAAGTTCCCGAACCATAGCCCGACACCGAACCTGAAGACGACGACGATGAGGTAGAGAGCGTGGGTAAAAGTGTGGACACTACCCCAGTTGCAGTACTAACGATGCTGCTCTCATAGGGCGACATCGTTGTGGAATTTGCGCTGGAACCCGTTATGCATAATGATTGCTGCTGTGGTAAGTGTTGTGGCTGCTGTTGTTGATGATGAAGCTTAGTCTGTTGCAGTAATTGTTGATTTAAATGTTGCTGAGCCTGCAATACCTGCATATGCTGCTGATGCTGTTGCAATTGATCGTTTACGGGTGTGTTGAGCAAACCGGTTCCATGCTGTGGCATAACTGGACTGGTCAAGAGACTAAGGGGACTGGCTAAGCTGGTCGAGGGACTCTGTAGACTTGATAGACCACTAAGCCCACCTGGACTTGATAGGCTATGGTTAAGTGACTCATTGTCCTCATCCCTACCTTTATTAGTTTCATCACCGCTACCGCAACTTCCCAAATTGTCATGCTCATTGTCATCGTCATCATCGTCGTCACTACGCTGACCATCTATATCATCTAAGTCATTACCGTGGTCATCTTTCGTATTGCCACCACCGGTTACGCCAACAGACTCCATATAGCGTATGCACTTCTTTTTGCGTCTAATTATAAAAATAAAATACAAATTAGTAACATCCATTGCAAAGTATTTGAACTATTTGTAAAAAATTAAATTTATTATAAATTATTTCGGCATATTTTTTTGTACTTTTCTTATTTGTACTACAACTGTAACGAAAAATAAAACAAGCTATGAATACTTTAAAAAGTCATGCAATTTACATTCCGGATCATGCAAAGTATTTTATAAGAATATATATACATACAAACATAAATAGAAAGCAATAATATGTATGTATGTAGGCACATTGTTTTTCTGGCTTTCCAAAAGAAAGCATGATTTTTTTTAGATAATTACTCCAGCGATCTCTAATTTACAACCTCACCTATATTTAAAAAAATTTTTTAAGGATGAGTAACATACTTATGTAAGGTTTGTAGTTTGAATGGAATTGCTGCTGTTCTGGCTTTATAGGATACATACAGTGCCTGGCAAAATTAAGTTGTTCAGCTTATAACATATGTACATACAAAAGAAGAACATGCTGGCCTTCATTTAAAGTAAGAACAAATAATAATTCCAATAAAAAAGGAAAAAAGCTACTATTTTTCTTTTATTTTTAAAGGTGTAAATTATTATTTGACTTTTCATAAATGTCAACATTTTCGATAAACATCCAAACAACAATTTGCTTTAATGTAATTATGATTAAAGATGTTAAACATTAAACAAAAAGAAGTTAATAAACGCAAAGCATAAAATATGTTAAAATACCATCTTTACTCGTAAACTCGTATTAAATAAATGAAAGCATCCAAGCATTTAAAATTTAATAAAAATTAAATCTAAAAAATATCTCTTATTAGTATCTAGAAGGTACGGACTTTCATATAAAACTGATCAAAACGTTAAGCCCATTTCGTCGCTTTGCCCGAATTTTGTTTGTACTCATTGAGGCAAGTTAATGAGAAAAAGTGTGAAAAAAACTTGATACTCCACTGCACTTTAATTTCATTAAATCTACATACAACGTTTTTAAAAAATTTAATGCTTTTAACCACTCAGGGACAAATTATTTTTTTTAAACTAATGCTGCCTCAATAATTTCACAAGAACACTTTGGTAGAGAGCTTGGTCGTTTTGATACTTTTGCTGTGAAGTCAATGTCTAATAATTATAAGCACGCAAAAGCTCAAACTTAAGCAGGCACAATGCTTCTATAAGATAAAATCGAGTCCGATTCTAGCGTTTTCAAAAGTAGAGGCTGCCCAGAATTCCACTGCATTTTTTAATTTGGAACCATAATTCATCACCCCCATTCTGCGTTTCGATTCGAATAGAAATTTTCTCCGTTTAATAACTTTGGTATTCTGCGTTCCGTTCTTCGATTGTATATATTCTGCATTTTGCTCGTAACTACGTTTTTGTAAGTTATTATTTTAGTGACGGAGCGTCTTTCGATTTTTGTTTGTTTAGCTTCAAAAAGTGATCAGTTCAAAAAATAATGTAACTATTAAAGAAGGTTTAATTAATGAACTACACAATTTGTTTAATTTTTTTGTTTGGTATTTAATTTATTACAGGTAGAAAGCAATAACACCCGAACAGTATAAAAAGTATGTGGATTAAAAAAATTTAAATAAATAAACTTTTTTAATTTTGTTACTATTATGTATACATATTATGTATACATGATATTTTCAGCTCCGGCGCGACAGCGTTCTTCACACTGGATAAATTTGGCCACAAATACCTCTTGCTTATCAGTTTGTTTTTTTTTGTCTTTCACTACTTAACTTGCAATTTATTTAATAAAAACTTTCACAATATTTAATATTATTATATCTTTTAATAGTTAAATCACTATTTTTTGCACTAAATTTAACTTTTTGCTAAAAGTTTTGTAAAATTGTTTGATTCTTCTGTTCCTATTTCATACCATTCATAGCAAAGCAGCTGGTTTAAATATACTCTTCTCTTTTTTTCCTCTTTCTTTCGATTTAGTTTTTTGGCAGAATGCGGGAACGTAATCGAAACGCAGAATAAGGGTGAATAAAAACTTTGATACACTAGTACGTATGTATCACAATTTATACACTTTTTAAAAATCTGTTTCACGACGTAGAAACAATGTGTTCATTATTATTCTCAGGGAAAGATAATTGATTTGGGTTTCTCTAACTAAACTTTTGTAAATAGATAAGACGAACAAAAACGCTCTTTATTTATTTATTTATTTATTATTATTATTATTTATAAATAAATAAATAAATAAAAACGCTCTTTAGAGGAACTAGTGCGATATCTTTACATACAAATACTGGTCTCTTTATCTATAACAATAAAAATTCAAACGAAATTGTAAAAATCTATTGTTTAAACAAAATTTTCACAAAGCGTAATTTATCGCCTTGTGAATATTTACTCACATTAATTTTCTTTATTATTTGGTATTTTTTAAACTATTTGATTTTCTCCGTATTCTGACACACATACAAATCCATTTGGATTATTGCAGTTGGAAACTGATCCGAAGCGCTGTGTCAATATTGCCACGTTAAGGAGATTTTAAATGTTGAAGATGATTATGAGCTTATGTCAGAAGCTCATGTCTTTTGAACTAGTGGTCCAAATACAAAATGATGAACAAGACATCCTGTTATAATATCATCTGAAATAGAGGATGTCAAAGCTGACCTCCTCAGCTTATGGAAGCACATGTATGTATGTACATGTGTGCATTTGTACAGGAAGTTGGAGTTTCGTTTTCCCTAAAAACACTGATTTTTTCTTGTGCGAGTTGCGGTTGTCTTTATTTTCAAATAATCAACAGAAGAAAATTGCCATCTGGCGTTAAGAAAAAACTTAACGTGCCAGAAACACAATCTGACATAGTTAGTAAAAAAGAACGAAAGCTTTCCACACCAATCAAAGATTCGTTTCATTCAATATCGTGAAAGGGAGTGCAAGTTTAGAAACATACCCGAACAATTAAGACAAGATTCAAATTTTAGATTCACTAACACAGCACAAGAAGAATTTAAGATTTGCGTAAGCTAGTTTGTTATTCTTTGAAAATTGTTGATCAAGTCAAATAACATCGTTTCACAAATGCGATTCCATATTTTTTTTAAAGTTTAAATGATTGAATACCTAAAATCCTTAGAGAATATATTCAAGGAAAACTTTTGTTTTGTTGTTAATTAGATTGTCAAATTTCTAGATTTCGCTTCTGTTGCCTTGAGTTGTTGTCAAACTTCATATAAAAAATATGAAGTTTATGCTGTATAATTCATGTAAACATAATAATAAGGTAAAGCGACCATACGTCCTCTTTTTTGAGAGGACAATCATCTTTGATGCAGATGAAACAAGGTATCCTCACTTTCATTTGCATTCTATAACTATCAACCAAGTTCCATTTATATTTTTTTTTGTTTATTTTGGTTTTATATGGGGGTAGACAGTTGAAATAAACAGCTGCCTTATGGGCTTAGCTGGTTGGAGTGCTCCCTGATAGGCTATTGGATATTGCAAACATTTTGTTGTTGAGATTTTTTATGTGTTGCTACAACGTCAACTGCGTCGGGGTTTTAACATTTTTAAGTGAACTTTGTTTGCGCTGGTGGGTTTTGTATAAGTTTCAAAGCCTACTACGCTTATTTTATTCGTTTGTGACAAAAATATTATTATTTGTGGATTCTCAAATGGTTTTTGTCTGTATAGGATAAGACGTTTGTGACTGTTCAAAATGTGTGGTCGAAATCTACTGATGATTTGGCAAAGCACCAATGAAAGGCATATAGACATGTTTAAAAATAAATAGCAATTAAATTGTCATAAATTTGTCAAATAATAAATTTCTTAAATCTTTAATTTTGTTTATTTAACTAAACGGTGAAAAAAAATTGAAAGTAACTATTCAGAAACTACTTTTTCTCTACTTTCAAAGTGTTTTTTACTTTTCGGGAATCGATTAAAAGCAACATCCAGATAATTAATTAAGAAGCTATTTCACTATTGCAAAAAATGATATTAGGTAAATGTAATCTATGTTATGAAGATTTTTATTTATAAAAAATATATTGATTTAAAAGAAATTTAGAAAAAAAGAACATAATTACGAAAAATCAGATTTACTTAACATCATGAACATGAGTTCGGAATCACTGAATATACAATCAAAAACAAGAACTTCTTGCAATGACAACCCTATGTAAAAATCATTAGAAATGATCCAAATTTGCACTACTTTTGGATCACAAGTTCGGGATCTGATTGACTTCTTTGAAAGCTCCATTTCTTTGGGTAATTCCACATATGAGTACATACATGGACATACTTATGTAAATATATTTATGTAATTTTTTCTGTAAAATGTAGACATAGAATTCAAATACATAAATTTTTTATTTTTTTGATGTCAAATCAAAAAACAAAGTATAATCTAAATTAAGGTATTATTCCCTATAATTTTAAATGATGAAAAATTATAAGCAGCAAATCATTCCGGCATAACTTCCTGAAAAATCGCACAAAATAATTGAGATTTTGCTCAGAGTTACTCTCGAACTTAAGCACTATTTCATTTTCACTACAGACATATCAGAAAAGCTGTAAAGACAGCTTACCAACATGCAGAGTTAGAGCTCAAAGCAAACAACACATATGTTTATTTTCATTTGAATTATGTATGTGCGGTTTTAAAATTAGTACGGTGCCGAGCACAATCATAAATGTGTTTGGTTTTAATATTTGGTTGCGTACATGTACATGAACCACACATGGTCAAGTTCATGCCATAGTTTAAGTTCGTGTACGTGTACGCCAAAAAAAAATACATGCACAATAAACTGGGCTCAAATCGTCACATCCCTGATCGTATCGATAATCGTATGAAAACAAATTAACTGATACGTCAATCGTATAAGCTGAATGGGATTTTAGTACGTTCACTTATGTCATAATCCGAAAGTGGTGTTTTTACGTGCCGAGTTGTACGTTCACGTATGTAACGATTCGACTCCAGGTTCGAGTGTGGCTATACCATAAGTTCATGTATGTACGTTTACGGCAAAAAAAAAGTAATTTAAAGTCTCAGTTAGCCGACTGTAATGGAAAGTAACTGCAACGTAGGAAACAGCTGATCGATATTTTTATGTGAAAAATAGGTTACGTTATATTACATCTCTATAACCATCTTCATTACTTATCGCATAACAATATCGGTCAGCTGTTTTCTACTGTTGCATTTACTTCCATTACAATCGGCTAACTGAGCCTTAACATTCGAATGTATCTAATTATATTCTAAGTTCGTGTTTGAAATTGAAATTTGGTGTGTAGGTTCCTCTTCCGATGTTTAAATCCACTAAGAAGGGATTTTTGGAAAATCGGTATCTTTATATCTCGGAAACTATGTGTGTTCATGTGTTTTCAGTTTATTAAAATTCATATAGGCAAAAGAGAACATTGCTCGAGTATTCAATGCAGTGCTCTAATACATATGCAATCATTTATTATAAAAAATTCCTTGCTTGCGTTGTTTAAAAATAGAAGGGAATATAAAGTATTAATATATCGTTGGCTTAGTGAACAAATATGCTAAGTCCTTTTTTTAATTTTTCAGGAGGGACAAAAACTGTATTAATTTAATCAAACTAAATGTGTGTAAGAACAACGAAACTATTAATTTTGTTATTTTAAATTAAAAAAAAAGTTGTGAGTTAAATAAAAGTTGTGAGTTAAATAAATGCAAGTCCACTACATGCATATTGTTTTCCGCTGAACTTAACAGATGTTTATTTTTATTTTTTCTGGACTTAGCATACTTACTTACCACTGCACAACAGCAAGAAAAAACAACATAACGACAAACGACATTTTGATTTTTGAAAATTATGTGTTTTGAGTTACACCAGCATTCTACATTAAAAATTCACTTTGCATAAAATAAGCAAATTTGCCGACTAAGCCAACGATATATATAAGGAAAAAGTTAAAATATTATTAGCATTTAATATATGTATTTCTTTGGTCGCCAACCAACTCTCAGCTGGACTTCTTTTTATGAAATTTTTCATAAATTTTTCCAAAATCGTACAAGTTGAAAAAAAAATTGTGACAAAAAGCATTTTTAGGCTCATGTCATATTTGGCAGATCACGATATTCTTTAGGACAGTGAATCACGGTTTTTAACCCTCTAACAGGCAAGACCGTCTCAAGATGGTCTTCGATTTTTGAGCTCCATTGGGGCATTACAAATGTTTCCGCTTCATAATAAAAAAAACTATCCTTAAACTGCACTTTTTCACATATTCTGACAAATCGTTTGTAGTTGTGACCAACCAATCAAGTGAAAAAAACCAAAAATTATTGCGAAAATTTAATTTTTCGCAACTATTAAAAAACCCATTTAGAATAAAGCGATCGATTTAAAAATATTACCGTAAGTAGTTAATATATTAAATTTGACTTTTGTTATGTTTTTGAAGTAAACAGAAATTAAAAACTATGTTTTTGAAAAGAAATAGTGAAGACCGTCTCAAGACGGTCTTGCCGGTTTATGTGTACAAAAATATTCTCCTTTTTCAATGTTGTCACCTACGATATTGTTGTCTTATTATTTTATTATTTTTATCCCTCTATTTTACAGTTGTATGTAAGATGGATCTTATTAAACGTGCTTTTAAGAAATATATAAATTTGCATCGAATTCATCGTTCCTGTAGAAACTTCTGTAGAGAGCGCAGATTAAAGTTTTGAAAGTGATGACAGTCTTGAGGATCGCAGTTATGTTTTCGATAGTATCGAAACTAAAATAAAGCTAGATAATGCAAAACAGACCATAGAAGAATGCGTTCAAAGTATGGCTGTAGCTGAAACCACGGATGCATTTATAGAGGCGGCAAATTTCTGAACTTAAACACAATGTTTTGTTGCAGGTATAGCAGTAATTGAAACCAACAAAAGCATCCTTTAAACGCAGAGGAGCTCTATCTCTATTTCCAGCAGCTGAAGGTATCGGACCATCAGTTCAACCTAATACTGGTTGTTTTTGGTGGATGTATGACTCTGTTTGGCTTATTTGCAAAATATGAATTTTCTCTGTTTAGTAAATAGCTGTCAATTCACTATCTAAAACCTTGAAAGCGCTCTCCAAACTAGTATAGCACAAGCTTTCGTTGTGCTTACATGTGAATGAGGCAGCGTTTCGAGGATATTCGTTACTTCCATTGGCTCAAAACAACAATAGAACTCTTTAATTACTTTTTTACGGATGATATTATTGAATTTATTGAGATCAATGCTTCTAACAATATATCCGATGAAGAAACGCGTTTACAGCTTTCACAATTACGTGTGGCAAAAGCTGCTGGACTTGTTGCCTTCAGAAATAAACCGTCCGTAGGGCAATAATCTACTCAAAAATTGGATGAAGCTTAGCCTAGCATATCAAGTATTGGAAAAAGAGCTGTTCGTCCAGTTGCTGATGTTCGGTTCGATGGTGTCGATTTTATATTTTACTGTTTTGGTCGATAGAAAAGCCAATAAATGAAAGAAAAGCAAAAAATCTGACACCCAAATCCTTGATTCCAAATGCAAATTTTTTCCGGGAGTATCAAAATTAAAAATAATATGTATTTTAGTAAGTTAAAATACATATTATTTTTAATTGTGATCTTAATAAAACTTTATATAAATAAAATTTACTTGTGATCTTTCATTACATGCAAACCGGCAATTCTTTAACTAGCGTTCGTTCCTAATGTTTTTAACCTGCATATTAAAACTTACGGTTCTTTTGACTATATCCACTTTAAAAAAGTATTGGCTTTGTCCAATAGCTTTTGCGTTCAGGCCGGTTAGAGGGTTAATGGAGAAATCCATTTTTAAGTTTGGCGCTAGTTTCTGCGACATCTTTTTATTAATTAGAATTTCCTTTTTTTAATGATTGTCAAAATGAATATGAACTTAAAAAGCCCATTTGTTTTCGATTAAGCCCGTTTAAATGTAATCGAATAATAAAATTATTATTAAATACACAAAGTAAAGGCTTAAGGTTATAAAGATTCATATTTAAGAAAATTCGTAACATCTATTATATTAAACTATCAATATTGATATAACCACAACTTAAACTTTTTTATAATTGAAGGGCTGAAAACTAAAGCTGTACAAGTAATTAGCTTTAGAGTCATTACAATAACTTCTCGTTAGTTGAAGGCAGGACTTTATTAGATGGATACACACTTTTTCATTATTACAACTTCACTTTAACCAAAAGTGAGCTATAAGTTAAAGGCAAGTTCACCCTTCTAACTTTCATCGTGAGGGTTAGTTATTTGAAGTTGCCACGTTTTCATACGTTGCCACATTTTCTACTTTACATATTAGAGTCAAATTTTATTTGAACAAAATATGACACAAAACAAAAGCGATATAATACAAACATGTAATAAAAAAATAAATAAACGAGTTGACAAAAATGGTTTCATTATGTTTGCAATTTGGCAAATAAACAAAAGCAAGTTGCCATTAATTATTTTTAACAATCAATATCCACAATATCCACAGAAATGTTGCCACCAAACAAAAATTTTATTATTTATTTTTCAGACAGTTGCAATAATGGAAACATTTTAAAGATCACTTTATAGTTTAGTTTTGCTAATCTCAGGAATAACTATCCGGAACTTTATCGTCAAGTCATAATAATGGCCCTTAAAGTTTTTTTCCTGGTAATTTTATACAAAGTTACCGGAGGGCCGATTGATATTAATAGGAAGTGTTTATTGCTGTATATAACTATAGCTCTTCTAAGTACAGTACTCATATTAGAGGCCCATTTATTCCAATTATAAATAGACTTTAAATCTTTTAACCAGAACTTCTTGTAGGGCAAGTCTGATGGTAGCAGCAGCGTTAGCTCCAGGTATAATAGCGTATATTAAAGTTGTTGCAGCTAAAACGTTCGTAATTAAACATGTGCTGCAAACTTAAAGTTTTGAAAACATTGCAATACTAACCTCCAAAGCCAAATATGTCGAAAACTAGCGCTAACTTCGAAAAATTTATGTCACCATGGAAATGCTAGTGCTCAAATTGACGCGAGAAGTGTCTTGATTTTTCCAACAGGCACAGTGCTATTTAATTAACTTTTGATTTAAGCTTTTTCTTCAATTTCTGCTTTTTGGAATTGTTTGGCTTTTGATCAAATAAACTTTATTTTAAAGATAATCTTAAAAACTGGTTTTTTAAAGGTGAATAATCGATCGACCTAGTCGAAACGTCCAGAAATTAGAACCGGCAATTTCAATGCATTGGACGCTCTGAAATTAGAACCTGTGGATCTAATGTTTTTCTAGTGTTTTTTTTTATTTCCACTAGAAAATATTTTTTTTCTATAATTTTGAACAAAATAGGCAAAAAACCAAATTAAACGTTCTAAAATTAGAACAATTACTAATTTCTGAAAGTTTATTTTTTTATTTTTTTATTTTTACTACAAATAATTTTTTTTGCTCAGTAAAGTAAAAAAAACCGAAAATAACCGAGTTATTCGTGCTGTGTACAATTCGGTCATATGCGTGTGAAATTTGATACGCTTGTACAAATTTGGGTCAGTTGATGACTGAAAGTCAAAGCGAAGTGTACATACGTGTGAAAGTTAAAAAAAATGCCAACCAAACGTAAAAAAAAACATTAAAAAGACTTAATGATAAAGACGAAAACGCATTTACTGCAAGTGATGGATGGTTTTCCAAATTTAAGATCCGTCATAGAATACGGTTTTTAAAAATTGGTGGTGAAATACTTTCGCGTTATGTTGGAGAGGTCACTCCATTTCTACATAGATTTCATGCAAAATTCGCGGAAATGAGGTTATTGGAAACACAAATTTATAATGCTGGTGAAGGTGAATTATTTTTCCGTTGCCTTCCAGATAAAACATTGTGCCCAAGAATTTAAAATTCAAAAAGAACGCGTTTCAATGTTATTATTTATTTATTATTTTTTATTATAATTTTTATAATTTTCTTTTAAAAAAATTGTCCAGAAATTCGAACTTTTCAGAAATTCTAACTGCTCGGCCCACAAAGTGGTTCCAATTTGTGAGATTCTACTGTATATGATTTATGGAACTATACATTAAGTAGAAATATTACAACTGCCAAAATGATAGGCTGTGACTGTCAAATTCCAAATTTCTCTGTCAAATTCCAAATTTCTCTTAAATTTGAAAAAGGTCCTGCAGACGTGTTTAAAACCATACACGATAATTTTCTTTCAGATATGATATTTGAAAATCTATATAATATAAACATTGAAAAAAATTTAAAAAAACATTTCTTTTGTCCGAGTAGTTTTCTAAAATCGTGCGATTTCAAATCGATCGGATTACAGAACAGGGCCGTTTCTTTCGTTGTGATACAAATTAGTTTTAATTAGCGAATATTGACAGTTTGATACTCTATGGAAATAACAAACAGTAATTAGCACTAAGAGGACCGATCCAGTGTTGCTAAATTCTCTTTTTCTGCCTCTTATTATCCTCTAAGCTCTAAAGAGCTCTAAGAATTTGAATATACATAAACACAATACATGTTTTGCAATGCAAATAAAGGTTGACTTCCAAAGCGTCAATTGATTTGTTTTGGAACAAAGTGTAGTATTTCATAACGCTGCAGTACAAAACATTGACAACGCTTATCCTTTCAAAATTCCGACAAGTATTAAGAACGCCGCTCATGCTTACAATACTACATATTAAATAACAGTTGCTCTCCTCAGGATATACTTCCCAGTATCAAGAAGACTTGATAAGATCCAAGTATGCAATAAAACCACATTATACTCGTGTTTTTTTTTAACAATATGCTTTACAAAATAAATGATCTATCAATATCTACTGAGGCTAAGTCCCCGTCTCCGTTGCAATTGCAATTCTTGTTGCAGTAGTTTTTTATACTCTAGTGATAAAGAGCGAAAGAGTAATACAAAATGTGCACCAGGGTTGCCAGAATGATGATTTTTATCATATTTTTGATGATTTTAACAGCATATGATTTTATGATTTTTTTTCTCCAATGATGATTTTTAATTTTCATTATTGTTATAAAATTTTTTATCACAAGCTATATTAAGCCGGCTTGTTATTTGTTGTTTTTATTCACTTTATTATTTGATTCACTTTTCCATCATTTCAGTGAATATATAAAGCAGAACGCATCATCATCATTAACTGACACACGCACAAAAGAACGCTGATGATGAAGGTGCAGTTGCCTTCGAAAACAGCTAGTTGTTCCGTTCTACTAGTGTTTGTCAGAATATTTACAATTATTTGTTCATTAATATTTATCACATATAATTTGGCTTACTGGGCGATACGAACTTTAGCCTAACCAAATCATACATATAGAAACAAATGAATTTCGAATAATAATAATTAAATAAACCTACTCGTCCTATGACTTGAGAAAATGAAGCTGTTACCAAAAGTAGGAAGTAATGTATGGTGAAAAAATACAAATCCTGTAAATGGTTACATATTCACCATTGTCGTAATGTATCATCTCGATCTTTTGTCAATTTAATTGAGAATCGCTCTAGTATTATAATAAACGGCACTGAACAAGTTCGATGTGGTTGGTTCTAGGACCTATCAATATTATATGATGACGCCAAGCCTATCTGGAACCAGTTCCGTAACTATAATTGATATTAACCTAAGCTGAACTGGTGCTTACACTTTTGAAATATAAGTGCCCCTGTGGTCAAGTGGATAGTAAGCAAGCTTGTCATGTCATTATAAATATGAATAAAAAAAAAATATCCGCTTAAAAATAAAATATAACTGCATTTGTAACAATAAAAAAAAATTTAAATTTTTTTTTGTTAAAATTAAGTGTCGGAATGACATTTTTAAATAACTAATATCCAGGGCAATAATTTCTCCCTTTTCCAATTAGAATTTTTTGTTTTCCCTATTACTTGCTTTTAGTTGGAATTGTTCTCAGGAAAAAATTTCACGCGGAATTTTATTCATGGTTGCCCTGATTATTCTGCATCGATTAGGTCCCTATGAGATAGTTTACTGACAAGATGTACACAATGACATTTAAATATGAATTGATATTTAAATAAGCTGGTGAAATAGTCTTTAAGTGTGAGAAACTTTTTGGAGAATTTGTCCGGTTTGCAAACATTTCATAAATAAATATTTTATGCACGATCAGAGTTGCATTTTTGGGGTAGTTGTAAAAAAAGTAAAAATTTCTACTCTTGTTGTTAATTCTGTGGCAACCGCAACCGTTTAAGTCGACTTCAAATAATTTAGCTTTGTTGTACGTATTATGTCCCAGTTGATAGTTGCAATGGTTACAAGGAGAGTATAATCATGCATTAGAGCCATTTAATCGGTTAATGGTAGCGTTGCAAAACAATGATTTTAATAAATTGACTTAAGCGATTATTCCATATTTATACAGAATCAAACAAAAGCTATTTTATATCTGTTCTTGTAAATTAGTTGACGACAAATGTAAAATAACATAAGTTTTCACGCAAGATGTTTTTTGCGTTTTTATTGTGTGATAGTGTGGCACCAACAACACACAGACCACTTTATTCTATTCGCAAGAGAATCTGACAGAGTTCTTTAAGATTTTCCTGTGAATAAATCGTGGCAAATAAATAGTAAATAGTAGTAAATAGTATTATTAAATTTATTAATACAAAAGCGCATTATTCACGGTCAAAATGCATAATAATATTAATGAAATTTTATTATATGAGTCACACCGACGATGCTTGAAGCAAAATCTAAATTTTTTGATTTTTGCACATGCAAGTATGCAACACAAACATAAGGAGATAAGCTACTAAAAGCAGTGGTATTACAAGAACTTTCAAATTATATACATAAAAAATTTTTGTATGTGGTTTGACAATTGGGTTGCAATTAGCTTACTTTTAATTTATAGTGCAAGGCATGCACGTGTATGTTGAGTTCTTCATGCACACGTACACGATGCTTGTGTCATGCATTTTGACCGTTTATTTTTTTTCACCATTTATAATAGATAAATTTAACAGTATCGTTAAAATTTATTGGACCTAACTCTGAAATTTTCACAAGTGTTTATACCAATAAAGTGCGGTATTGTGCTGTGTGGTTGTAGAAGTGGGTATAGCACATTTATCTGCATTTATTTTAAAAATATACAATGTGTGCTATTTCTATTTAATCATATGCGGCCTCTACACGTTGCAATTTGTTTACAATTTGATTAAGTTGTAGAGCCAATTATTACGTTCGAGGTCTGGTTGACCACTAAAGCTTGGGCAACGGTTGAATACAAACAAAAAATTTTTGGTTTTCATTAAACTGACGAACAACTTAGCTATAAAATTGGTGCGTGTGATGGCGATTCCTACTATGGTTTTTCATTTAAATTTTCGTTCTGACGTTTTGTAAGCAACATCGTGATAAGTAAACAGTATGTGTGAAAAAGAAGAAGAAATGCCAACGTGCAATTTTATTTAAAAATATAAAGACATGTTTTTATATTTCTTTTTATGCTATTCTTCTTCCTCCATTAAAACTTTATTTAAGTCCAGTAGAGCTAAATAATCAGAACTCATGGTGACTCTATAAAAATATTTTCTTAATGAAGTTCGATTGAAAAATTTCAGCCTATGCAGTGGTATAATCAACTCAATCGTACGACCAGTTGCAGAGTTTAGGGGCAGCAATAGAAACGAAACAAAAAAAACTGAGAGATGAATTCTGCTACAACAATGATCAGTTGGCAGCACTAAAGCATTTTTTGACTTCGAATGATGTGCTATAAAATATACCCAGTGGGAAAAGGTAATTAATAGTAAAGGAGAATGTAATGCACATCATGTACAATTTTCATTCCAGAATTCATTACTGTTTATACAGAACATGTCCTAAGAAAGTAATGAATTGTTTTAATGCGAACATTCCTTCTTCTGCAGATGTGGTGTTGTACGTGGTAATCAATGTGAATTTATCGTGTTCGATCAAATTACTCTCTCGTTTCCAAGGGAATGCATTGTCTTGCTTTGGAAAATAATACATTATTTCTCTCATTATTATGTAATTAATGCCACTTTTTCCACCGGGTATAAATTTACGGTATTATTTGTTGGATGCATATGGTCATGCGTAAGTGTAAATGCAAAATATCATAATTGATTGTGAGTGCATTTTGTTGTTGGATTTTAAAGAAAAGCTACGTTATTTTCCACTTACACTTAAGCCTGCAGTACACCGCATATAAAAATCCGCATGCACATGTGGCTCTGACGTAATTTTGACGTCAAAATTAATATACATTGGCTACATTTCGTGTACTAGCAACAAATGTAAATGTAGAAAATCACATCATTACACATGTGCTGCCTCTGGAAATGTGTCCGACTCGGCTAAATTTGTCACATTTAGATTTTGAAACAAAAATATTATCAATATTTCACGACATGTAGCAATTAGTACTAATTTAAAAAAATGCAACCAACATGCTGAAAATTCTCGTGACGTCATAGCCACATACGAATGTGGCTTTTTACATGTCGTGTACTATTTGCTTTATGCAAGAACATTTACATCAAACAACCAATACATACTTATGGCGATTTCTTTTCTGAAAAAAATATGTTACACTATATGTATGTAACATTTTTAAATGTTACCTAGAATCACTCAAAGTGCTTCACATTATATTACTACAATCGAACAAAATTAGCTGCTTTTATTTACAACGGTTACATTTAATCATTAATGTACTTCATTAGCGATTTTTAAGGCTATTTAAGAGGTTTTTCGCACACTATTATGATTTTTAAACACACATTGACATCACTAATTATGTCTAAAAATATGAAAACAGTCATAATATTTAAATAAATATTTATTTTTGTTTTCATATTTATAATAATAATTTTTATATTTTGTATTTAAGAAACCTTCTCTCAAAATTATAAACATGACATGCAAAATAAATCCTTCGTTACCAAAGTTAGAAAAAAGGGCAGTATGTACACCTAAAATAAAGTGAGGGTAAAATATGTAACATATTTACATGTTTTTCATGCAACATATTCAGAAAAGAAATTGAAAATTGTTCCCACAGTTGTATTTTTTGTACAAACGAACACAGAAATTTAAAACATGTAATATATATGCAACATATTTGTCAGAAAAGAAATCGCTATTACATTTATACATATTACGTATATGTACATATTGTACATATTGTATATATGTATAACATATTTGTATATAGTATATAAATTTAATATATTTAGCTCAAAAAAATTTCACAACATCAAAAACAACATTTACATAAAATTGTATTAGAGAAACAGTAAATCAAATAAAAATAATAATAAAATTTATTAACGGCAAAAAAAAAATTAATTAATTAAGAAAAAGCAACGAAAGAACATTACGGAACAATATTAATTTGTTTCTTGAGTTTTAATTATTAAAAAAAGAGAATCACCTACGATCAGAATGAAGCTCGGCTCTGCTTCTGCTTCTGAAGTACTAAATTTTGTTTTATAACAAAAACAAATTGTATAAGTACAAACAGTTTCGAAGGATGTTGAGGAGGAGGAGGAGGAGGGGGAGGAGGAGGAATACACAGAAGGTTTGTATTCATTTGGACAAATTTATTTGTTGTTGTTATTGTTGTAAACTGAAATGATACGGTCTAATTATGCTTTTCATTTATGGTATGTTGGGTGAGTGGCATTTAGAAAATGGTAACGGTAGCTATTTGATACATTACAAGTTCACGTATGTGGGAGGAGCTTGGGGAGAGGGTTGTTGGGGTCCGCCAGAGCCGCCAACGACAATTGCGGCACAACTATTTCCACTTAAATTCGTTGCACCATTTGCACTGACACCTCCATTGTTATTTATATGCAAGTGTGTCTGACTTATGTTGGTGGTATTATTATTATTTGTGCCATTTGTACTGCAATGCAAATTTGTTGCTCCAGATCCTGCTGCGACACTAGCTACTACGGCTGAGTTCAGCATGTGCATGTGATTGGACGATGAAGTCGACGAAGATGACGAGGATGAAGAAGATGAATTTGGCAGCATTACATTGCCCCCAATACCTGTCACAACCGTATTGATCATTGAACTTGGGCTCATACCCACATTGACTCCACCACCTACACTGCTTGTACTTCCCGAATTAGTTAATGCGTTTAAACTTGGGCTGCTCACATTGATGATAATTAGCATTTGTATTTTTTGTTTTATATATTATTTCATATTATTATTTGTTTAATCCATTTGAATTTTGGTAAGCATATCAAAGGAAAGGTTGAAAAGATACATCATTATTAGTTATCAAGTTAACAATTAACTAAATTTGTCTAAACGAAAACATGAGACATATTGACTCAAAATACAATCAGTGACTCAAATGTCTCAGTTTTATATACATATATTTGTATTTTATAAATATTTCTAAAAACAAACCAAAGGGTTATTCATCTTGCTTTCTATTTTTTATATTTCACATTTCAAATGGGGTTTTCTGTTTTTTGCCTTTTAGATTATTTTATGATTATTTAGCCCAATGCTAGCCATCGAGAGAAATGTATTCGTGTTTGTGTATTCATATGTATAAGAAGCCGATTAAAGTTTCGCACTCTGGTGCCACTTTAGCTCACTATGCTTAAGACACATCAGTTTTTCTTGCAGCAAGTCGAAGTTGATACGAGGTAGTGGCGAGAAGAACGAGTAGGGGTACAGACTTGATTGTACCGAAAAGTTACTATAATTTCCTTTGCTATTCCATTCGCTGCATTAAAAAAAAATTTTTAACAAAGCCAGACTGTATGCGCGCAAGTAAACGGTCAATTTTAAACGAGAATTGAAGAGACTTGCTTCGAGAAAAACTGATGTGTGTAAAACATGACTAAGAATTTGAAGTCATATAATTTTTTGAACAATGCAGTTAAAATAGTTCCTTAACTCAAAACCTAAAACCCTTTTTGAGAAAAGAAATCGACACAAGAGTTTAAAAGTTTTTTGTTTGGGAAACCAATTTTGCTATATTTTGTCTGGTTTCTCTTTATGGATGCCCGGCAAGCACAGAATGTGTTTGATTTTTTACAAAAAAATAGTATTTGTCATTCTTCTAAGTATATCAGTGCTTACAAATCAGAGATTTTCATTATCATCTACTTTTCTGTTCTATCAGACTGTAGCGAAACTAACTTGAAGTAAAATAAATTTCATATTCTAAAAAGCCATCTCCTGCTACAAAGAAAATTCCCTGTTATTTTACGAAGAACATTCCAACTGTGCATTTATTTATTTAAATTGGTCTTACACACGGCAATTCACGTTGAGCAATTTTTGGAACCTAAGTTCCTTATGGCGCGCCAGCCATGTAAAACAAAATCTATATTTTTGAAAATTCAAATACTAGTAACAACTATGTGAGACAATTTTTAATTTTTAGTTGATCTATAGTGAATTTTAATCAGAAATAATTTCTTAGTCGGGCTTAAGTTCAGTAATGTCAATTATGGTTGAATGAAATATTTTTATTAATTAATGTGAGTTTCTAAAGAAGAGAAGAAAAATTAAATTAGACCTTATTAGCTGGGGGAAATACCGATATTTTTCTGTGCAACCACGCGCTTCATCAGCACACAAGTCTATCTACTGATTAAAATTCACTATAGTTCAACTAAAAATTTCAAATTGTCTCACTTAAATCATCATGTGCACGTGACAAATATATGTTCCCTTGGCAATCACAGTTTTATATACTGGAAAGTAAAATCAACTGTAGAAAGCAAAAACAATGTAAACATAATATCCACTACAATAATACTCACAGGTATGTACCGACGGTACATCGAATAAGTAAAAATAATTAATGTGATGATCGTAAAATATAAGCAAAAATAGTTAAACATACTTAGGTAGAGTGACAACCTGAATATAAAAATAAAAAAAACGGATAAACAGAAAATGAATAGTGATACTTACAAATGTGTTTAACTAAGGTAAATCAATAATTGTATACACAATATTTCTCATATTCCATTTCATTAAAAATTTGCGTTAAATAGCTGATGTTAATAACAATCTCTACCCCAGTAGATAGACTTGAGTGCTGATGAAGTGCATGGCTGCACAGAAAAATATCGGTATTTCCCCCAGCTAATAAAGTCTAATTTAATTTTTCTTCTCTTCTTTAGAAACTCGCATTAATTAATAAAAATATTTCATTCAACCAGAATTGAAATTACTGAACTTAAGCCCGACTAAGAAATTATTTCTGATTAAAAGTAACAACTATGTTTAAGATTTTCAGTGTTGCCTTAATTTTCCGGAGAAGTGCCAGGGAACTCCTGGGGTTTTGGATATTTTTTGGGAATCTCAATATAGTTTTTCTCTTTGTAAAAAGGTTCGTGACAGTCATAGCTGAAGGTGTCTCTGCTAACTAATATTATAAATGCAAAAGTAAACTTATTGTGTGTTTGTTGCGCTTTAACAGCTAAACCACGATATTGATTTTGATGAAATATGGAACATAAATACATCTAAGTCGAGAAGAACATAAAGGTTACATGTTTTTTAAGAACTAGGAGCACGAGGGGAGATAGGGGGAAATTTCTGCCTCTCAGAAACTATTTATTTATTTATATTGATGAAATTCAAAACATTGATAGATCTTAGAAGAAGACTCCTCCTCCTCCTCCTTGGAACTATCTATCCGATTCTTTGAAACTAACTATCGGATTTTGATGAAATTTAAAAAACATAGATAGATCTATTTTTCCAAAAATAGGAAAACGAGGGGAGATTAGGAGAGTAAATGTCTTTCCTCGTTGAAATTATGTATGCAATTTTAATAAAATTCAAAACATAGATAGATCTGATTTTGATGAAATTCAAACCATGAAAAGGTCTAAGTCTAGAAGGGGTAAGGGTCAATTACTAATTTCCTACCCTATGACACCGGGGTCCGTTTTTTTAGTTTATCAGCAAAAGAGGAAAATATGACCGCTCCCCTCTTCATTATCTTCTCCTTTTTCTTAAAAAAACTCAAAAGTTGCTCAACTCATTTTGCCATGTGCAACCCCAGTCTTACAACATTGAGAAGTAAGACCACAAAGTAGACCAGAGTTGTAGAAAGTGACTTATGAAAAAGGCTTAAATCCGCTGATTTGATCACTGTTAAAAATGGACAAATATAGTGTGTTTGTTATTGAATATTTTTAGTACAATAATCAAAACACACAACAGAAAATGTATACTTAGAGAAATGAACAATCGTACATTTTTACTAAATTAAATAAAAGATTTTGCAGTGTTGAACTAAATAAAACAATATGTAAAACATTATTAGTAATATAAAAGTGATTAAAATTAGTTTCTAAATGCTTACAAACTCAATTTTAAACATTTTCCTTCAAAACTTCATTTTCGTTCGCAAATATTAATTGTTACCATTTATTTACAAAAACTAGGCTGCGAATGAGACCACAAAGAATTAAATGTAATTACTTTAAAATAATACCACGCGAAAGAAAAAGTAAAGAGGATTTGATGACTGTGTGAGCGAGACCTCTAAAAACACCACAAAATCACAATTATTTTCCGTCTTACTTTGTGCTCGTGACACCTCTGGTCTACTTTGTGGTAAGACGATACGTAACATAGGTTCAGTTTCATGTTTTATAATTTTTTTTTTGAATTAAGTCTTAATTTACAACAACTCTGAACATCTGCAAAAATACTTTTTCTAGGAGTTTGAAAAACTTTTCTGAACTCACGAATTATGATCTCTTCACGGACTTTCTTCTACTTTTCATACGCTACACCAGACATTACAATTCAATCACGTGTGCTGGTACGCTTGCAACAGTTTACAATAAAATCTGGTAGACGCGTTGAGTCCTTGGCAATATCTCCGGTAGGGGGTACTATCTTTTTTTACTTGATGTTTTTCGTCATAACTTTGAATCACCACGAAAGTGAAAATAAAAACCTGAAACTACCACGTTAAGTTATCGTCAAAGAAACTTTTTAAGATTCATAAGCATCAAATATATAGTATGTCTTCTGTATGTGAGGAGGTATTGGCATCTGAAATACATTCCTTGATTCAGTGATGACCATCAAAAACCTATAGGTTACTTTCTAGGGTATTCTTCGCTTAGCCGTTAATCGGTTCATTACTACCCAATTAACTGATCGATTAATTTAAAATTGTCTCTTTTCGATTAACGGTTAAACTAATTAATTTCAGTCGATTAACTGATGTAAATTTTTTTTCATATTTCGTCGTACTAAAACGTATTTTTTGTGTGTTTAATTATTTGTTTCATCTCATATACAAAAGATATGTGCTTAGAAATTATTTTTCATACAAACAAAGAAACATTTTCAGTGATCCTAACTTAAGTAAAACTTCAAAGCCTTTGGACGTGGCTGTAAAAGATTTTAGTAAGTACTCTACTACTTTAATTGAACTAGAGGGAATTATTAAGTTTTAATTTAATAATTAAAATAAAGCCAATAGTAATATTGCCAACGATTTAATTAAGGATTAGATTTAATGAGAGACCAATTCAATTATTTTATACCTACACTCTGAAATATTTCCTTCTAGCAACATTATTTTGAAATACAGTACAAAAAGGAAAGCTAAGAAATTCAGAAATAAACTTTTTTTTGTAGAATGTTCAGATGGTGACCCGTCAACAAAAGGAACTATCGATAGTAATTCAAGAAATGTTCTAACGGACACAATTAGTATCTTTAATAACTTGAAATAAAAAATAAATAAAACATTACTCTGAGGGTATATTGAAAGATTTTGTATATTTAGAGAAATCCAGGATATGGACTGAGAAACTGAAACTAGATATTCTGTATTATTGCTTAAATCCTAAACATTTACATAGAAATATGCCTCGGTGGGCATCAGAGGTGCTCAGAGGAGGATACTCCAGGCTGCCTTGGACGTCATTCTTCATCTACTTCCTACCCAGCAAAAAATTCTGATTTGGAAGCACTAACAACTGACGGAAGCAATGTATTGCTTATTTGATAACAAAAGCTTCGAAAAATGATTTTGAAAAGCACTAACGTAAGGCGGGCTCTCACAAAAATTATATATTATCACTTCTGTGAAGCATTTAGTAAGGCAAAAAAAAAAAATTAATGGCTTTTTGGAAGCTAAATATATTGCTTCTAGCTGACTCATCTCGAACAAAAAAAATGCCTTATTCATGCGCAACATTGTCTGTCTCCCTTACAAAAACGCTTCTGGTAAGCAGTAATTTTTGCTGGGTATAGAGAACTTTGTGGTGGGAACGGCGACTAGAAGTCTCCTTAGACTCGTAGAAACAGGTTTGGTGAGGACAGGAATAACTGGTCACATATCAATCTTAAATGAGATCAGTTTAAGTGATCAGGAATCCGTTACCCCTGGGCTTATGGACCATAAGGTCGCTGGAACTGTTTTTAGTAGAACAGCCTTAGTGATTATTCCGGATAGAAACTATTGGGTGAAATCTTGTAAGCTATATGAGGGTAGTGCGGTTTTTACAAACGAAGATTCGTAGTTCTCTTAGACTGACACCATATCAAATCGAAACTTGTTAGTGACTGTAGGAGAGCTCTCAACTTGCTTATGGACAAATATAGTCTCAGAATATATTGGGTTCCTGGCCACAGCAGTGTTTAGGGAAATAAAACTGCCGATGACCCAGTGTTGCCAGTAGATTTCTCGAAAAAATACCTACACATGGTAAAAAAATGCCATTTTTCCTTGCACGTTGAAAAAATTTCCCGTACAAAAATCCCTACACAGTTTTGTGATTAAAATGAAAGAAAACCATTAGTTATAAAAAAATATTTATATTTATTAAAGCTTTGTTAAAAAAAATAAGTAAAAAACTAAAAAAAAATAATACATACGTATGTACTTTTAATTAAATTCAATTAAAACAACATAAAGTTTTTTAAAAATTAATATGAATAGTTCTTTTCAAATAAAATTTTAAAGGATAAATTCAATTCAGTTACAAAAGAGGTTATTTTAAAATTAATATATACATATGTATGCACATACCAAGGTGAATTCATGTACCAGCTTTTTATGAACTTTGGTTTGTAAAATTTCAATGCAATAACATTTTTAGGAAGTCTGATTTGTCAATTTTCATTGCAATAAAGTACTAGGCAGATTTTGTTGTTGCAAGCTTGACACCACCTGGTATATGAATTCGCCTTCGCATATACATATGTACATACATGTTAGTGTCGCCAACTTTTTACACTACAAACAACTCTGGAAAAATATTTCTAAGCGATTTTAACAAAAAAAAAATTTTTAGCCTTTTTGAAAAAAAATATTACTAAAAAAACGTTATGTTTGCATTTATTTCATAAATAATGCGACATGACGAAAAATTCCCTACATTTTGGAGAATACAAAAAATCTGTCCGATTTTCCTTACGCTTCTATTTTAGTATCAAAAATACCTACATCTAAAGATTTTCCCCTACTTCTGGCAACATTGCGATGACCTGGCAAGAATAGGGTCGGCGTTAGATGATAGAATGTGTGACAGATCGGTGAAACTACCGATAAGTCATTACTACAGGGAACTCAGTAATTGGGTAGAGAGCAGGACCAACAGTTCATGGCGAAGTAGGAAGTGGATCCAATTGGGTCTCCGAGCGGAGGTGCGGTATAGCCACTCCCTTTCTAAGGGAGGATTGTAGAGTATTGAAGGCTATGTGGCCAAAACTTAACTCAGGAAGATCCAAACTGCTACTGGACATGGATAAGAAGGCGACGCGAATCGTGATAGGCGCGTTGACTGGTCTCTGCTTGGTCAGAACAAGAACCAGTTTTTTTTGAAAATTACACTCCAGATTTCTCTAGGATGTGCAGGGATGAAGAGGAACGAGAAACCATTAAACACATTAGCTGTCACTGCCCGAAGCTGCAAAGTCATAGGCTTAGATGGCTGAGCATAACATAATCTAAACTAAACACTTAGATCCAATTACTTTTCTGAAATATTATGATAAAAAAATTTCTTTAAACTGCTGAAGTAACTAATATAATGAGGTAACAAACTTGTTAATTTTTAATTAATATTTATGAGTAGTTTTTGCTTGATTTAGTTTAAGAGTTGTTATGTGTGATTTTTTTGTTTTGCTATTAAACTCAAATTAATAAATAATTTATGCATTTTTATTTGTTCAACTTACATGATTTGTGAAAAAAACTTTATTAATTGGTTAACCGTTTAACACCGAAATTAACCGATTAAGCCAAAACCTCGGTTAATTAATCAAGCGATTAGCCGATTAAAACAAAATCCCGATTAAATAAATATCCTAGTACTGTCTGAAGGCCTAGAATACTGAAATTTGGCATAAGTGCAACAGAAAAACTAAGAAAGGGGAAACTTTTCCCATAACATCTCTAACAGAGGTGGTGCATGTTTATATAGTCTGCATATAAGGAAAGTGTATTTTAATGTTTTCGAATTATAAGATTTCTTGTAAGTCAAGATAGGGAAAATTTCCTTTGCAAGCACCATCCAAAGAGGTTACACATTTGTGCAGTCGTTATCTAAATTATCTTCCTGAAATCCTAAAACAGTAAAATTTAGTTTATAGCATAGAAATTAGATACAAATGTTAGGTAAATTAGGATAGGGGAAATTTCACCTTTTAAAAGCAGATGCAGTTTTGTACATAAAGGAAGGTCACTTCCTCAAGTTCTTAATAATATTGAAATTTGGTATGACGGCAAAAAATTACACATGAATAATAGAAAAATTGAGAGAGAGGAAACTTTTCCTATCAAACCGCTCTATAATGTGCATATTTCTTTTGTCTTTGCATAAATTTTTTGAAGTCATAAAAAGTTTCAATATTGTCTTTTGATAAATTCTACTAAAACACTGCCAGAATCTATATTTCATAAGCAAAGTCTTCTGTAGAGGCAACTACAAGTTTAAGACTCCGTGGCGGAGCTCCCATAGAGCAAAAATTTCAGGTGACTTTTAAAAGAAATATTATGCCACTAAAAATATTTCATGTAATAAAATAATTTTTTGCAATCGTTGCCAAGGCTCACAAGCTGTAATTGTTTGCACCGTTATATTTCTAGTAGAGCCCTAGGGACTTGGCAGACCTCCAATTTGGACTGTGTACTGTCCGAACGAAGTATTATACCTTAACTGTTCTTGACAGTATCGCATTTATAGCAATAAATAACAAACGACGATATCTATAAAACCTAATTTTACAAATCCTGGCATGTTTTTGCCGTTTATGAGAATTAAGCTGATTTGTTATAAGTAAACTCGTTTATTCCCAAGATATTGAAATAACCAACACTCTTTATTTCAAAAATACAATCGTTTTTTTTATAAAAATACTACCATATTGGGAAAAGTTGTATCAAATAGTCGTTGTTTTTCTTTTGAGAGAATGTCCGCGCTTTAAGCTGCAGTTTTTCTGTTATGACGGTCATTTGACAAATGAGCGATACATTTGTAAAGTTTTCAGAAAAGTGTATTTTCTTATTAAAATGATAAGAACAGGAACTGGAGCAACAATTTTAGCAACAATTGAAAAAAAAACTAAAAAAAACTATTTGCTCAACTTCGTTTGCCAGAGTTGGGAATTTATATTAATACGTATGTTTTTTTATATATAAATGTTTTTATCTGAATTTTTAGTTAACTGAATTGTTGTTTGTATGTTAAAATATAAATATAAAAGTAAATGTGAAGGGGTGATTGGGAGTTAAAAAATGTATCATATTTCAGTAGTGGTAGATATAATATGTTAAGATAGTAACGAAGGAAAAATTAAAAGAAGTGTAAAATTTTAATTACATTGTATGTTTGTAAAATTGTAATTGTGAATGTGTTAGTGAAATAATATTAACATGGTATTTGTGTGATACTAAAAATCATTTAAATTAGTTTTGAATTCTAACAAATAAGGTTGTACGCTGTGAAACGTTGAAATCGAAAGAGAAATATTTTGCTTGGCTGAGAATTAAATCGAATTCGTATCGATTTCTAGGCCTTTATAAAGAAAAATTCTGTTTCACCAATGAAATTATATTAGGAACGTGTTGTGAATTTGCTTCCAAGGAAAGACATGGACCTGTCTCATTAAAACCTGATATTTGATATTTAAAAAATCACTCCACCGTGTCCAGCTGAAATGCTTGAGGATAAAGCCATATCCAGTGAACAGTAGTAGAGACTTACACTGCACAATGTCTGCTAAGTTAAAAATGATGAATATAATAAACTCACTATACTAACTATTGAGTGAATGGACAATAATTTGAATCAAGCGTATAGCTTTGAGGCTATTTGGCTTATTATTTGAAATCAAATGTGTAGACATGTCATATATGTCAGGGATTATGTAATAAGTTGCATTTTTATGTCTTAATCACATAAAGTAATTGTCATATATAAAAAATAATGGATTTTAGTAAAAAAAATTATATAAAAAAGATTAAGTGATTCTAGTAATCCCATCTGTCAGCGTCTGTTCTCCATTAGAAGCAGCTAGCAGATTCTAATGGAGGTCTAGGTCTGTCTCCAATGGAGCTCGAATTCCTTTTTAAGTTTAACAGTAAGCACTAAATGCAGCTGTTTCATTTCCAAAATGTTCGATAAAACACACGGTATATGTTTTTATTGTAATGATTCATAGCCACCGGATGCACAACTACTTCAGCGTCGGTTTCAGGTTGCTGTAAGTTGCATGCTTCTGGGACAATTCGTCAAGTGCATTACAAAAGAGAGCAGCGGACTGGTCAAACCCCAAGCTTAGTCCACAGTGGTTTTTTAAAAAAGGCACAAATTATTTTCGAAAATAGCTTTCATTGGTAAGCGCTCAAAATCGTCCGCAGAGTTGCTACAGAGTCAGTCAAATAGCTCACGAAACACGACAAAAACTCTCTCTCTCTATCAGTTTACCGTTGATCGGTTTACTGATTAGTTGCAGCTCGATTAACTGTTCGATTATTTTAAATTTAGCTTTTTCGACTGTCGGTTAAGCCGGTAAATTTAAACAAAACTTAATCTTTAGTGTTTTTCGGGAATTGTTACACTTGAATTGTTAGACTTGAACATTCCCTCAATCGTACTTTAAATATGTCAATGTTGCCCTTAGATGTTATGATTCATAAACTAGTTCCTTTAAACTTTACAATTTGGGATTAGAAGGACTATAGGAAAATAGCACAGCATTTAATATTACTGACACATAAGAAACAAGTGCAAAAATATGCGATTGATTTCGATAGACACATTGTGTGTTCTACCCATAAAAAAGTATGGCAAAAGTATTTCCTCTGAATCGCAGCTTTGCATTAATCATGCCATCCGCGAAGCGAAGAAGATGAATGCTGTGATATTGCAGAGTGTTGATTATGAAATCGAAAATGATGATGGCTATTATAGAGAGTTTGAAATGAAAAAAGAGTTTGAAATTAAAGCAGACATTTATAAGACCATTGATAGTGTACGTTAATGCCGCCAACTTTTCAATAAATCAAATGAGAAACAGCAAAAGTTACAAGCATATATAAAGAAGCAAGAAGGTTAGGAGATTAGTCTTATACATGATTGAAAGCATCGTTGACCGTGATTGTTCAACATGCTAGACACTTTACTTCGTATATACAAGTGCTTGAATAATAATAATATGGCCGATTTTGTTTATAGTCTTATATAAAGCTTTAAAAGCGTTGGACGTAGCTATAAAAGAGCTTAGTAAGGATTCTACTACTCGAATTAAACTTGAAGGAGTTATAAGATTTTTGATGAGTCATGTGATAAAAGCCAATAATACGATTTCAAATGATTTAATGAGAATCGAATTCAAAATCAAAATAAATACACTTATGTTATTTCTCAACCCGGAAATGTTTCCTTCTAGGAATAGTTTTTTAAAAATACAACATAAAGACTGAGACCATGGAATTTGGAAACAAGCTTGTTGTAGAGTGTTCATCAGTATTGAACCTTGCCAGGAAGAGTTTGATGGGGTCGTGACAATAGATGAAACTATGGATACGTTAATCTCGTGGCATAATGAGGAATTTTTATATGTTTAGAAAAAACCAAAACAGTTCTGAGAAATTGGTTATTCTCTACTTCCCCAACATCTACGAATAGTGAAAGCATTTTTTCTAAGTCAAATTTATTTAAACCTTAAGAAAACAATCGTTTAAGACCTAAACAGTTGTACCAAATACTATTTCTAAAAGATTACATATTAAATATCTTTAACTATTAAACAATCTAAAATAATTATCTCAATTTTGCACCTTTTTTTTATTAATACATACGTATGTATATATGTATATATATTTCTTCCTCTGATTTAGTTCGAAACTTGTTATTTTTGTTATGCTATCGATTATTTATGAATAAAATCTCAAAATAATAAATAATTTATGTAATTATATTTACTGAAATTGAGAAATTTATAAAAATTATTTGTAATCGGTTAGCCGATTAATCTAAAATTAACCGATTACCTACCGATTAAACCAATGCCTCAATGGATTAGTCGAGTGATTATTAAAGCACAAATCCGATTAATTCAATACCCTAATATTCAGGTTTTAAAAAGTGCCCAAACGGGCCTCTTGTGTAGTCTGGAGACTACAATATTTACTTCGCATGCATGCAATATATGACATACGAGTAGAGATAAGACCATTTCAAATGGGCAACACGAGGGATACATACTAAAATTTCCTTTGAAAACAGAAAATCGGTTGCCAACGCTTTAAATGAGGTGCGCTTGAGGGGTTTCCGGTGTAATCATGTGCCAGACTGACTATGTGATCTGGTGCGAGTCACTCGGGTAAATTTGTTTTAGTGCGCAACTCGAAGCGATATCTCTTAACTAAATTGCAAAAGCATAAGTCCTATCGGTAGGATTTCCTCCACACCATTAAATCTTAAGGATATTCTGAATGTCAGTAACCCAGCCGAAACTACCAATACAGGACGGAGGGGGCTTTAGGCTGAATGAGTTACTGCATCGAGTTATATCCCTGTCAAGACCCATTCATATCCACATGCTAATGCCATGAATCGTAAGCAAAGAAAAATATTTATTATTTTGCTAAATAGACTGTTCAAAATGTGTGGTGGAAGTCTAATTACGATTTATTAAAGCAGCGATGAAATACATAGAGACAATTTTAAAATTAATAGATTAAAAAAATGCGCCTGTGTGCAGAAGTTGTAAAATTAATAAAGCTCGATTATATTCTACTTCGCCACCTGTTCTCTCTTCTCTATCTCTTTCCTAAAGAAGGTAACACACATCAGGGTTGTCAGATATGGCGATTTCTCGCCAAACACGGCGATTTTTCAACATGTTTGGCGTCGATATTTTGGATTTGGTGACATGGCGATTTTTCTGGAGGTAAATAAATTTGTTGGCGATTTTTATGGAAATTTTGTAACAAAATTACACTTCATTTTTAAATTTTTTTAACTCGTGGATGTAATTTTGTCGAAGGACTAGTTTCAAAAATAAATCCTGCCAAAACTCCACTTCAAGAAATTAAAAATTTGATTTTGATGATTTTTCTTTAAATTAATTATAATTTTGAATTTGGAAAGAGAAAAATTTACCAGAAATAATTTTTGACATTTTTTTTCTTTCTTTTGGCAATTAACGGCCTGTCCCACGATGTCACTAGAAATCGTTCACTCGACAACTTGTATTGCAAACAACAATAACATTAGAAAATTTGGTGTTGTTTTCAATATAAGTATTCGATCGAACGATTTCTAGTGACATCGTGGGACAGGCCGTAAATATCACTCATACGTAGATCTTTAACGAAAACTGTTGCATACTTCGTTGGATACTGATACACAGAGGGAACTTCAACTGAGTGCGTATGAGTAATAATGATGTAAAACAAATCGCTAGCTTACTCGTAAATGATAACCTATCTAGCGAGAAAAACCACTCACAAAAAAAAAATTCTATCTACGTTGGCTTCAAAAACAGAAGCACCACGCAAAAGTTCTTTGTCATTCCTAGAATAGTGGTATATCAAAATGATTTTTGTATGTAAGAATAAGATTTCATGCAAAAAAGATTTATAGTTTTAAATTTATTTATAAAAAACTAAAGAAAAAAACAAATCGAAAAAGAAAATCTTAACCTTGTTTGCAAAATTGCGTTAATTTAGGTTTTGTTTTTGGAAGAGTTGCATGGGTGACCAAATGTTAAGAATTTGGATGTAGCGAATATCTTGTGTTGTGCTTATCAAAGGTTGTGTCAACCGAGTCTGCACTATATATATTAAGAAAAACTGCATAAATTTAGTTTGGCGACTTTTGGGGATTTTAAAATCAATGTAGCGAAATAGGTCGAAAAAAATTCGACAACCCTGACACACATATAGTGTAAACCTGCTAAATCCACTTTTTATAGCATATGAAATTTTAATGCCATTCAAAAGAGAAAGAGACACCTTATCGATTTGCTTAAATATTTATTTTAATTTGAAGCTTTATATGTCGAAGAAACTTAATGTATTAGGCTAATTTCTTAACCTTTATATACAAACCGTTAACAGTATTTTGTCTCTCCTGTAAGATTTGCTGGAAGTAAGCTAGCAGGTTTACACTTTAAGCTGACGATATACCTAGATATGTATGTAGGATTTATATCAGAGAACTTCAAGACAACGCACATGTGCCAACGCTTTCACAACAATGAAGAGAGCAATAACAGATAATTTGCATTTTTATTTAATGTGTAGTCTCTTGTTGTGTTGTCGCATGTTACAATGGATTCTTTTTAAATTAGTTTAATTTCAAAGTTTTCAAGTTTTTATAGCTTAAAGAATCATATCTGAAATTAATTTATTATATACGATTTAAATTACATCAAATGTCCCATTATTCTCTTTTTGAATGCGAGAAATTTAATCGAATTCGATTCTTACAAATATATCACAAATATGTCTTAGCACCCCTGGTATGATGAGAGAAAAATATATTACGCTCTAAGATGAACCACCAACATAAACACAAATGTAAGTGTAAGTGTGGGGATCAGTGGTTTATATACTAAAAGTTTTCTTTGCAAAATCACCATTTTGCAGGGGAGCATAAGTTAGAGACATGAGTACCAACATAACGCCACAAAAAATCAAAATTCGAATATACGTAACCCGCAAAAATTCAAAATTTGGCGATACTTTTTACACGTCGTACATCATTATTACTCATACGCACTGAGTGGCAGTTCCCTCTGTGTATCAGTATCCAACGAAGTATGCAGTTTTCGTTTAAAGATTTACGCATGTGCCCAAAAAAACGTAACCCCTAATTACTAAGGAAAAACTGTTTAATTCAGACATGCATTTATTGATTTAAACTGTTTCCAATCATGTTGGATTCTATAAAATTGTCTATTAGTTGTGTATGAAACTATTTAACTTAATAAATAAGTGTCTGAATCAAACAGTTTTTCATTAGTAATTAGTGGTTACGCTTTTTTACGCATGGCGCAGAGATGTAAGCCCTGCCTAACACATTACATTCATGGCCCTTTTTACAATGTATGTAATTGTACATACGAAATCTCACAGGGACTTTAACGGCAAGTTTTGTATAAAGAACTTGTAGTTGAAGTTCAAATTAACTCTTAATCATATATTGTGATAAAGGACGTTAGTCATTTAGGGTCCAAAAATGTATTAATAGATGGTGTATATCACGGATAGCTCGAAAAAGACAATCATCATGCTATTGCATAATATATTTTTAATTCAGGGAAATTGTTCATATTAATGCTCATATTTAGTTAATTTATTTATAGTTGTCTAACTCACATTCCACGAAACAAAAGCAACATTTTGAAAATGTTTGGTTTTTCTCCAAATTGCAAGAATTATGAAATGCCAAGCAAGGCCAAAATCAATTGATTTTACGGCCTATTTCATTATGTCGACAACGTTCGACTTGTAGCACACTCACATTCAAAACTAAAACAAATTTTCATGTGTTGTTATTGTTTCAAATGTAAGTGTGCGACAAGTCGAACATTGTCGACATCGTGGAATTGGCAATTGGTCTATAATAAAAAAAAAGTATGGCGTCTATTCTGGAATACGCGTCGACTTGGTGAAAGTTACATAGAAAGCAAACACAAAACTGTGTAAATGTAAAATATTTGTTTTTGTTTCGCATAAAAAATTAACCATTTAAAAGAGAGAGAAACGTGTTGAAATTCTCACGTTTATTTCATTTTAGAAATGAATGGCAAACGCAAACAATTCTTTAAAATTTGTTTTTGTTTTAATATAAAATTTCAATTCTTCGATGTGTTTTCCATATACCAACTATGCCTTCAAAAAAACGCAGTCGAATATTTTACACCTTTTTCATTAAAAACATGAATCTTCAACTTGATAACAATCATCAGTTCAAATTTACATACCTTAGAATGTATATTTTTTATTTATTTTAAATATATATTTGTTTTTTGTTTGTTTTTGGTTTAATTAAATAAATGCATTTCTTTTAAAAGTTAACCTTTGATTTTTTAATAAACCTTTTTAGTGGAAAACAGGCATAGAAATTTTTTACTCGGTTTTCGCAACAAACTCAGTTTTATTGGTTGCTTGAACTGCACTGTACATACTTATGTATGAATGTATTTGTATTTAGTATTTAAGAAAACAAATAAAAACATACATAAAAAAAGTACTAAAAAATCAACTGGGGTTCGTGCATCTCAATTGCAAAACCAAATAAATTTGCAAAAAAAAAAAAAAGCAATACGATTTTATTCGTATGGCACTTGACGAAACTTGACGAAAAGTTTCTTAATTACATTATAGTCAGGGCTGCCAAAAGTGCCGATTTTTTGGCATTTTGCCGATTTATTTATTTATTTATACATATTATACAAAGTATATTTGCATAATATGGTTGCACAAATATGGGCGGAGTAACTAGACCATATGCCCAAGATGTTATTAACAGTATTTTAAAAAAGGTTTTTGTGACTGACTGTACACGACCTATGCCTTCACATAGGAAGTAGCAACGTGGTTGTTAAAGAAATTCCACAGAAGAACCGCAAGAATATACGGTTATCCGTGGCGTATCAGTCAACCAGTGCGAGTGAGACGCAAAACTCTCGAAGGCCAATAAACAACAGTGCCCTGGTTGCACTTAAGAGATAATTGCCAACGACGCTTGATGTTGACTCGGCCAGAGCTGCTTTACGACTGATTTTGTCGATTTTTTCACTAAAAAACCAACAAATGCCGGTTTACCGATTTTGATCAAACTAACTGAAAACACGTCAGCTTCGTGGAATGTTACTCATGTTTTATACATGACAGTCTGAGTTTATGGAAGAAATAGTAAAGAAGAAAGAAGAGGGGTACATTCTTCCTTGAATCGAAAAGTTTCTTCAATTCTCTTTTGTTATTTCATTCGCTGCATTAGAACAATAACGCAAATTTAAAAAATTAAAACGTTCAAAAGAAAATTTAATAGACTTACTTCATGTCTAAAACATGACTAAAAGGCATACTGATTGTTCAGAAAAATTAAAAAAAGAAGACAATTTACATATTTAGGAAAACTTTAAGATATTTTCAAAATAAAGATATTGGAAAGCTTAAAAATGTTTTGCTAAATGTATGCTTAACTTAAATTATTTTTCTAATAGAAAAAGAAAGCGGTCATGAATATGAATGTGTTGAGGAGACTGTTGTTACATCGAGCAATCAGATTTTTTTTAAATAATTTATTTGTTATATGATGTAAAAAGTTAGTAGAAAAATAAAACAGGCAACACATGCTAAATAATATTATTTGTTGTTTTTGAAAAAGTTTCTTGGCCAATTGAGATTGAAGTTGTGTAGTTCTCAATAATGTATTGAGAATTTTTCTATAAACATTGGGGTTTTGTAAGCTTTTGGAAATTGCGGTTGAAGCTAAAATTTTTTTAATTCGTATTCATTTTGACACGCTTTAAATAATATATTAAAATATATAATAATAAATGTAATAATTATTACGTTAAATTACATACGATTGCTATTTTTTTCTAATTAATAAAAATTAAAAAAAACTCGTTGAGATTTTATTGCCGATATGCCGATGATTTAAAAAAAAACTGATTTTTCATCAAAATCTTCTGGCAGCCCTGATTATAGTTGTACAGTGTACAACTACAATGCACAATGTACACATTTATTTATGTATGTATGTATATGTATTCGTAGAGTTACTTAACCCAGCATAAGCACATTATAGTTAGGCCTTTAGTTTTTCATATACAAAAAACATCTGTTGTAAAGTTTGTCAAATAAGTGTAGAAAAAGTAAAACAGCAATAACACTTTTACATAACATTAGTCTTGTTTGGAAAAAAATTATTAGGCAACAAATATAGCTTAATTCCTACTCACCCTGTATTTCACAGGATGATTACAATTGTTTCGACTCTAAAAGTTCTCACATTCGTTACAAAAACGAGGCACATGTTTTAACTTCAGGTGAGAAAACACTGTAAGACTATTTATGTAGTTCTATGTTTTCATATATTTAATATTAATCTTTATCAAACTCAAAATGCCGCCCTTTTTGTTTTTCATTTTATTGTGTCGCTAATTTGGTTTCGATCATAGCAAATTATTATTACAAAATATTTGATGTATTTTCCTTCGTTAAATTTTTCATACTGCAATACAAATATTAAAATTTTGGAGAAAATGTATCTCTGATTGAAGTGTCGTTTGAATAGCTTGAAAAAACAATAAAAAGTTGTTACCACATAAGTATTGCATAAACTAATAAGGTATTCTATTGTAGCATAAAACGGACTTTAACATTAGTGATTTGAGAGATGAATGTCCAACATACAGCCATACCTAAACAAAAGCAGCAAGAGTTTTAAGCTGTTAAAAATTGTCATGTCCATACAATTTGCATGTAGCCAACTGGCACAATGCGGCGTTAAGTAGTGAAGTTGGCTGTGAAAAAACTGTTTGGTTTAGCATTTAGCTATTTTTTGGACAATCTATATATTCTATTTTGTGGGTCTTATTATTTATTATTATAACTGTTTATGGCACAATTTTGATGCCCGCCATAAAATACAAACGCTTGCCGTTCTTGTTAAAGTATGACTGAAAGTAGATTATTTGGAAATATCTACAAAGTACGAAGTGTCAACTACCCATCTTATTGCGCTTCTAATTAGAACGGTAATTCGTTGAAATATAGTGAATTCGAAGCGTTTGATAAATAAATAAAAAAAAAGAGAGGTGCTTAGTTACATAAAACAAATTTCATGTGTGAAATAACAATGCAATAAAATTATATTATATGATGATGTCAAATTCTCTGCAAATATTTAAAAACATTTCCATTTATTTCCAATTATTTTCTTTTCTAGCGGCGTACGATTAAATTAATGCATTGTTTGTGGCCGGGGGGCGTTTGCCGGCTTACAATTGATCGGCTGTGTTTTCTGGTTTGTGCTCATGTGCAAAAACAAAACAAAAACAAATTGAGCAATCGTTCTCATTGTTTTAGTTTCTCTCACTTCAAAGAATGAAACAAAACAAAAGCAAACAATTTGCTTGGTTTATTTTCGTACAAAGAAATCAAAACAAAAATAAATTTATAATTTATATAAACGTCGGTGTTTTAATTTTATTTACTTTTTTTTGCCGAAGTAGTTATTGCATCGACTACAAATCAAATGAAGGTCTTCAAAAGCCCGAGTTCCATCACTGGCCATGCCCAGTCATATCATAGATCTTTCTGATAATGCATTAGTGTCTATGCTAATGCATATCACGGTACTCTCTTTCGCCTAAAATAACTAATAAACAATAAAGGTAGAGGTCCATAGCTCGCTTTTTGCGCGTTACGCTTTCTATGCATCTGTCAAAAAAGTAGAATCAATGTAATAGTATGTGACAAGTTACATTGCAAAAAGCGCAGAACGCTTAGGCGCGTTCAAAGCAAAAAGTAGGTATACTTTCTACTTTTGTACGCGTTACAAGCACCATGAAAGAAAGTCAGCTGTTCTTGAATGCTAAAGATGTTAAATAATACTTTATTTCTTACGTTATCGATAAATATTATTATGCCGTGCATAATTTTTTTTACTTTTTTTTAATAAAAAAATTTCTTAATAAAAAAACTTGTTTAATAAAATATGTGAATATTTTCATTAATGCGATGTATTTTAATTAACTTTTCACCACACTTTTCTCAGTAACAAATTTTGCATATTAGTTATCGATTACTTTTACGTACTGAGTGTCATCTCCGCTAAATCTGTATTAAATAGCTGCTTAGAAAAGTTATTGCTTAAGCCAATAATGTGCATACATTTATATGTAATTTTCAATTTACTTACATTAAAGTCAACAACAGCCGACAATCTGCTGGAATAGCCCTGATCGAGTTCTTCTCAAGACTATCTTTTAAAATGCTGAATAAATAGTCAAAGACATCTGCAGACATTCTTGTCGCGGTTCGAAATTGCTCAGGGTCAGAAGTTTTAATTTTTTAAATGTGGTTTCAAAAAACCCACTTAAAGTCCGTTCTAAATACAACGGCCGTACCCAAAACCTTTTCTTTTTTTGAAATTGTTCATAGGCATTTTTTGCACATAAAATTAAATATACAAACTCGACTAACTCCACAAATTCTTTTAAAAACTCGATTTCACTCTCCATTTTGTCTTTATAAGTATTTATAAACAAACGCACACAGCTAAAATGGCGCATGAAAAGCAGTGCATGTAAGTCAACGCGAACAAAGTATAGAATGAAACAAGAGGATGAAACGCGTGTAATGCATAACGCGCAAAAAGCGAGCTATGGACCTCTACCTTAAAATAGCAGAGTTGAAAAACGAGCTAAGCTTAATAATTTAATACTTCATCATCTGTCCTCTCTTCAATATTCCTCTCCTAACAACACACATACACATGTATGTTTGGAGGCGTATTATTTGCCTGAGTGTTACTTCTCTTAAATAAATAGTTTTCTGATTTTCAAAATAGACAGTTTCATTGTGCAGTGCTGTCAGAACTCTCGGAACCGTAGTAAAATCGAACCGCTTCAGATGGTGCTTAAAGTTTTCAGACAGGGAGAGGGTGAGAGAAAGAGAGAACCCGAGATATAAAGGCAGTTAAATTGAAAATTTTCATAGTCAACCAAGATTTTAATTGCAGCGTAATTAAACTGAGGGAAGCAAAGTTGTACATCTTATACAACATAAAATTAATAATTTTGGACAGGATCTTATGCCGAGTACACAATATGGCATTTTGTGACATCGCAATAGGGTGTGCTAGTGGCAACGTTTGTCATTTCCCATATTATTCATTGTGTGGCTTTGCTTTTCCTATAAAACACATAATGTGAACGGCGTTGCACATATTTTGAAAATGACAACACAAGAAATGCCAAATGTGTACTCGGCATTAAGTTTTCTTTATTTCATATGTTGCAAAGTACATATATTGAACTATTAATGCTACTACATACCTGCAAGGCTTACACCATTGATTTTGCTGATCCAAACCGAACCGGGCCCGACACTTCTTCATATTATTACCTAGATCAGTTGGTTTAAATAAGAACAAGAAAAAAACACAAAAAGTATATAAAAATAATACATTTTTTGTTTTAATTAAAAGAAAAAAGTATTTTTTTAAAGGTCTAAAGAAAGAGGCTATTATAACAGAAAATAATAGAGGGAGCAGTAAATAAAGCACCATACAAATACAGTTATACATCATGATATAATTAATATATGTTATTAACCGCTTCTAATTTTCAGTTAAACTAAATGTTATAAAAAGCATGCGTTTGTTATACTATTGGTGGTAGGTGAATAATCAAAATAATAAATAGATTTATACTTTATAATTTCTTATATATAAATAAATGCCATAATTTTTAACATTAGCTATTATAATTACGTAAAAAAGCAAAAAATATATAAGTTTATGACAAAAACCTCATGAATTTTAATAAAGAAATTTGGCAAACAATGTCATCTTTAAACCTCAGACGTGGCATCACCCAATCTACCTGGATGGCTAAGCCAACCAGTTCGCAATGCAGTAACAAAAGGTAGAAAGAAACAAACAGAAGCTAATTTCTCGTGCGATTTTTTCTTCTTCCGCTGCAGATTCAAGAACTCGTAATTATTTTATCTCAATTGTCATAAAATTTCATATAGCATTTTAGAAGATGCTACAGAGCTTAAATTTGCAGTTTAGATTTTGTATCTTTAAAGGGTGCGGAGCCACAAACCTCAGGGTTTCAAATCTATGCCAAGTTGATGTTTTAATTTTTATCAAAAAGAAAGTCTACTTTCTGCTTGGAGAAAAAAATTATTGTAATTCTTGTACCAACCTTGGTTCACTATTAATTGTAGATCAAATCTGGTTCGAATTGCAAAAAAAAAAAATGTTAAAGTAAGAAAATAAAAAACATGTTGATTATTGAGTTCTGGTTTCAATTTTGATATTAGTTGAATTACTCATTTGTTTAATTGGAAGTTTAACATAATATCTCTTGTTGTTCTAAGAAATTTTTGGGTAACGGTTCCCTGATAATCTGCATTAACAAAAGCGAAATGCGCATAGCATCAAGCTAAAACCCCTCAATAATCAATTTCAATGTATTTTTAATAAAAAAATATTTTACTAAATAAGTAGAATAATAATTTGGGATTATTAGTGCGTTAACGGCCCTATGCTCCCTGCAGGAGTAAAAGGAATATATATTTATATATGTATGTACATATATCGCACTTGTTCCTCAAAAGCGTAACAACTCAAAATTTTAAAATTTTCACTTTTTGCAAAAAACCAAACAACAGAGGTCATATCTACCCACTGTAAAAATCTCCGTTTGATTTGTCTTCTTTTTCGTGAAAAAACCCTTTATGACTCTCTTTGCTGTAATATATCGATAGGATCAACAGAAAAAGTTTTTGGCCTCTACTGAAAATTCATGCATTTTGAGTTGTTACGCTTTTGAGGAACAAGTGCGATATATATAATGCGTTAACAAATTTGTGGCAATAAGGAAAAAGCGCTTAAGTCATATTTTCACTGAGGCCAACTTTTTTGGCTCTAAAAGCACCGCAAAATTTAAAAACAGTGAGAAAAGCACTAAGTTCGGAATTTTTAAGCTTTCAAGTCGATTTTCAGAAGTTTGTTTCTTTTACAGTTAAATTTGGAAAATCGGTATTCATAAATTTTTTTTAGAAAAACATCATTCTGCACATGAAAGATAATACACTAAATTTTAAATATACCAAAGTATAAGCTTAATTAAGCTATTATTTCTTATGATATAATAAGTTTTAAAAAGATAAGCTGCAAGTCATTGCGATATAACTTCCTGAAAAATCACCCAACATAAATGAGATTTTGCCCAGGAGTACTTACAAATATGAAGATTACAGGGCTGCCATTAACTCAAAATGAACCTAGCTCGACTTAAGCCCTTTTACCTTTTTACCACAGAATTATTTCCCTTAAAATTTGAATATAAGTATGAAAAAAAGTTTGTTTAAAAAGCAGAATTCCGCGAAAAGTTATACGCAATTTAAGTTAAATTTTTCTCCGTTTTTTCCAGATAAAATTGTGCTAATTGTTTTGTAATCATATTTTTTTTCATATTTATTTAAAAGGTTATACCACAAAGAATGTTGTTTTGCGTTTCAAAATAGGCCTATTTTTGCTGTGAGTATCGATTTTAAGGCCTGTTTTCTCAAATTCCAAAGCCGTAATCAAGAATCTTAGCACTTATCTACGCCTGGCGGAAATGTTTCTATTTTTGGGATTTATCAGAATATCTTTTAATTTATTTAAAAAAATAAAAAATAAAATATTTTTTTTATTTTTTGCTCTCTTATGTATCATTTATCAGAATATCTTTTAATTTATTTAAAAAAATAAAAAATAAAATATTTTTTTTTATTTTTTGCTCTCTTATGTATCATTAATCATTACTATCACTAAGTTTGTGTCTGACACTAATTATATTTAGATTTAAGATTTGATCACTTATTGTTAGTTCACTTTTGAAGATACAATAAATAAATATACGTATTAAAAAAAAAATTATTTTGATATCAGGATGAAGCTACATGGGCCACATGCCGTGTACTAATAACATGTTAATGCAGGTATTCACATGTTTACACATCATGTACTCGTATTATAGGCCAAAAACATCTAAGGTCTTCTCAGTATTAATTTATGTAAAAAGGAAACCCTTCTGTAAATACACATTCCGAGCATGTACTTATAAATAAGAGGCAATTTATATCTGATATAATTTGAGTTAAGGTAGTGATTGCGATCTCACTGGAATATAAAACGTGGTGCGGTATTTTATTCGAACATAGATATCGCTTATTTACTCAAACAACGTCATAACTCAAAAAACACTAGTTTGCTCGAAAACGAGCTTAAAGATTTAAATTTACACACAACTTAATGGAAAAAGAAAACTTAATTTTGAGTTCAAGAGTTGATATTTCTTTGAAATTTCTACACAATACGAAGAACGATATGAGGATTAATTCATCATCATTAACTAAAATTCGATTTTTTGAGTTATGAGGTTGTTTCAGTAAATGAACGATATGTACATCAACTCAGTTTGAAGATAAGGTTGAACTGAACACTCAGTTTACTGAAAATAAGTAAAAGGACATACTGAAAAAAACTTTATCAAAAATGTTCAGCCTTAATGCAAAGCTGTGCCGAAATTTCTGAGTGAATATTTTAAATGGTTGGATAATAATATGTGACCATAATTATGAAAGTGGCCTAAGTCTAAGTCATATATTTGAAAAAATCAAAAAATATTTTTATATTATGCAATATTTTGATTTGTACTTGTATCAATTAATGTAAATTTATTTAATATTTAGTAATTATTTATTAAAGTTTTTTAAGATTTAATTAAAACTCCGAAGCAAAAATGCATATGACTTAGACCACTTTCATAATTAAGGATACATATGGAATTCAGTATTTGCACTGAAGAGATATCGGACACTTTTAACGTGATTCTTAAAAATAAATAATAATAACCGTCAGTTGCTGGAACAGGCACTAAATCTAAACGGGGTCGTTTTGTATGTGGTGAAAAGAAATCCAAACTTTCGCTTTCCTCTAAAGTGATTCTTTTCACTTTGAAAAAATGAAAAAGTGCTCAAATTTGGAAATTTTCTTTGAATACCCGAATACGCTTTCTGGAATACTAGTACATAATCTGGCATGTGATTTGAAATATAAAAAATATGAATCGATGGAAATGAAACAAGGATATCGGAGCAGAAATGATACAAGTCCAGCTAGAAGATGCTTTCAATACTCTTCAAAATCCGTAGAAATTACTGAAACTAGTTGCAAAATTTCTACATTATTTTAACTGCAATAGAAAGATATGAGAAACGCAAAATCAATACAACAACATTTTTTTTAAAGCTGAATTCATCCATTTCTTCAAACAAATATTTTGTACGAAGAAATTTATTTTTGTTAATTTTTATTAATATTGTTCGAACTTCATTTGCTTCTAAATTTATGATTTGATCAGGCTAAGTAGAACAAAAATAAGCAAATTAACTAACATGTACATAATTAGTAAAGAACAAACGACAATGGCAAGATTGTTTTAAATTTAGAGATGATAAAAATGAGCTTTCATTACAAGAAAAGCTTTCAGCAAATTGTAATACGATGAATCAAAACAAATCTACATCAACTGACACAACACACAGTGGACCAAACACAAAGAACGCTGATGAGGAAGGTGTAGTGGCCTTCGAAAACAGCCAGTTGTTCCGTTCTACTAAGTGTTTGCCAGAATATTTACAACTAACTTTGGTGTTATTTGTTCATTAATAATTATCACATGTAATTTGGCTTACAAAGCGATACGAACTTTAGCATGATCAAATCAGAAATATACAATTTATTTTTGTATGTAGTATGACAATTTCGTTCTACATAAAAGATTTATATCCGTGGAGAGAAATGCCACTACAGCGCACAACATTTTTATACCATGGAAAAATATAACGGAAAATAATATTTTTCCCGTAGGAGCACCAACAGAATCCCAAGAATCTAATAAGCACATTCACACACATTGGCTTGCATGCATGATTTTTTTCTGTAATGGATAAAAAGGTATTCACTAATTACACTGTTCTACAAAAAACTTAGTTTTAATTAGAAAAATGTAATTTATATGGACATTTGTGCCCTAAATTCAAATCCGTTTTCAGGTTTTGTCTATGACGTACAGAATTTTTTAATGGGCATGGCTAATATTAACTAATAAACAAAGCGGTCACGCTAAGTTCTATTTGATAACGGGTTGTTCGATTTTAATAAGTTAAAAACTTCAAGATGCAAAATAAAATTATCTTAAAATCAATTTAATATGTTTTTCTTCGATTTTCAACGGTTACGTAGTTATTTAGAAATTATTTATTTGTTTTCAAAATTTTATAGAAAAATCCAAACCGCAAATATTTTACATTTTTGTTATTTTTCAGTAAGCTAAGAATGCGTGGAATAAAAAAAATCTATAGAATTATTCACATTCTTTGGCAAACATTGTGTAATACATTTATCCGTAACACACTTGTATTTTGTGGTTCAATCGCAAGGCCATTACAAGTGGAGGAATAATTTTTTTTATGGTTCCTGGAATTAAAAAATAAAGTAATTATAGGAAAATATGTATCCAATGGCTCGGAAAGCAGTGTAGCTGCATAATGGAAATCAATATCCGTCCGTACCATTAGCTCATTCAGTAACTATGAAATAGACCTACGAAAACAAGAAATTACTGCTCAAAGGAGTTCAGTAGGATCTCTATTTGTGGAATATATGTATGTGCTTTTAAAAGAAAGAAATATGGTTGCTTTTTGTGAATTGGTCCTTAAGATCCCATGCAATTCCGGGAATCAAAACCACTGCAAATGAGCCTTTAGTTGACAGGCAAAAAATATTCTTGCCGACACTGTGCATCAAATTATGCTTCATAAACGGTTTGGTATAAGCTATAAACAGAGATGGAAAAGCATTCAAACACGTGAAATGTATATTTCCACGTGTAAGAGAGACCAAATTGAAGGAAGGAGTAGTTGTGAGTCCCCTAATATGGGAAACCTTTAAAGAATTGCTCAAATCTAAGTTGATCAATAAAGACAGACGAGCAAAGGTAGGTTTCGAAACTGTATTTCACAATTTTTTTCACATTAGAAGAGCTCCAAATTACGAAGAACTTCTTCTTTCATATCAACAAAGTGCTATAGAAAAAAACTTCCTGCATTCGCATTTACATTTTTTTCTTGATGTCATATCTGGTTAGCATGGTGGAAGTTTCTAAAGAGATATTGCGCACATGGAAAAAAAGTATAACGGCAAGTGGTCTCCGGAAAAATGAACTGATTTCTGCTGTGAAACTAATCGTAAAACGGCAGATAAAAGCTATAATAGAAAGCGATCTACTTATAAGTAGTTAATTTTTTGTGTTATACTAGTGTTTAATTTCATTTAAGATTTTAATTTATATCATAAAAGCCATTTATCAGAACACAAAAGTCAATAAAATCACATAACGAAGTTCTTGCTCCCGGCTCTTTTTTTTTTTTTTTTGTAGAACAGTGTTATCTATTCGAATCATAAAATTTTAAGTTATTTGTCATCGATTTGTAGTTGCAAAATTTTGCATTTTTTGGTGGCATATTGCTTTTTTTTCTGGCAATAAATGCATATTTGTGCGTTTTTAATCATTTTTAATGTAAATTTGTATTAAAAGCAAATATTACAACAGAAGGACTAAATCCTTAGTAAACAAGTAAATTCCTTTTAAGAAAATATTAGAAAAGTTTACAGTATAAAAGGTCAGAATGCAGAAGAAATAAAATATTTAAGCAATGCAACAGAAAACAAATCGGCTATCATATTTTGAAGCGAATTTCCGAGACACTTTGAAATAAGCTCTCTTAATTTCAGTAGATGTTGAACGCATTTTTTCCATTTACCAGAGCTTCCTGCGTCCTTGCGGAGTTGGTTTTATTTTTGCCAATATAAAAAAAAATTATTTGTGTTTGAAATAGTTTTAGTAGTTGAAATTATATTTTTTGACGTTGTGTTCGTTTGAAATACCCAGCAAAGAAAAATCGGAACTAGTCCCAAATGTTTACCATTTTCATTGCAAACTAATCACTACAGGTACTGAATTTAATACTCTAAGGTTGTTGTTTATATGAAAAATTGTTCTAAACAACCTTTTAAGCGCATTCCATGCATTTATTTGGATCACTTCCATCCTATGACAGCTACGAGTATGTGTTAAATTCATTGATGATTGACCAGAAATAGTACTACTTGGAGCTGAGTTCATCAGAGATGTAATTAATGATTTGTAATTTCATAATAATAAGAAATTTAAAAAATGTTTCCATATTATTTTATTTTTGATGCTGGTTTTGTAGGTAAATGCATATTTTTTGCGCGTATTTTTAATTTCAACGTGCATTCGATAAGCGCTTTAAATCAATTTTTAGTTACATAAAATTCAGAGGATCCCTGGTCATGATTATAAAGATTTGTTGTATGTTTTATATCTGGCTGGAGCTAAACTAAGATAATTACATGCTCATAAACGTATACCTATAAATAAATACATAAAAAATATTAAAATGACAAGAAACTAGTTCGATCAATTTTTATTTATATGGATGTAACTAGTAAACTATGTTTTTCGATAGTTTTCAAAAATAGTAGCAAATGGGTATAAGTACATACGTTAATATACGATATACATATGTATATATTCACTTATTTGCAGGTAGATATACAAAACAAATAAATATTAAATATGTTAACTACTCGCGTTTGCTTACAGTAGAAGAAAAGTTTCCTTTTTACATAAATAACACTGAGAAGGATGCTTTAAGAACTTCATTTATCAATTTCTTTGGCTAAAAACTGCCATTTACGAGGATTTTGTAGATAATGTAACGAAAATAAAAAGAAATCAGAGTTTCCTCTGAGCTTCCGCAATTCCCCAAGAAATGCCGAAGAGTTCCAAAAATGGGATTTTTTAGTATTTTTCTCAATTTTCGCCAGGAGCAGATAATTGTTTTGGAAATATCTAAAAATCATACATACATATAAACTTAAGCTGACGAGATAATTTTCTTGGTTGCAACTTTGGAATTTGAGAAAACGGGCCTTCAAATTGGTATTTACAACAAAACGCTCTGGTTCTTGCAATAACAAACATTTTGAGCACCAAATTTCTTTGTGGTGTTCCTTATAGTATCACCTTTTCAATAAGTATACTTATGGGTTGGTATTTAAAAAAAAAATCATAATTACAAAATAATTAACACACTTTTTCTGCAAAAAACGGGGAAAATCCACTTTTTTAAACATTTTAATTTAAATTGCGTATAACTTTGGACTTATTTGTGCTTTTGTTTCCAAAAATTATTTTGTTTTTCTTTGCAAGTCGCACCAGATATTACATCACCATTAGCAAAACAGTGGACGACAAATTAAATTTTCTTGCTCGAGGCGGAAACCCACAGTTGCAGTAGACTTTCTTTTAGCTCTTGCATGGGAAAATCTAATTGCATGAAATATCTTTGATCAAATCAAAAACATCAGCTTTTCATAGAAAAATCCAAATGCCAATTTATGAAATTCTATAAGAATCGGTCGGCTCGTTTATAGACTGCAGGATTATTAAAACTTTTTTCTCTAAAATTCCCCACTGTGTGTCGTCATACATACATTCATATTCGTATGTATGTAAATATGTACGTTCAACTGGATGTAGGATGTTTGTAGTGACATAATTGGAACCGTCAAACATTAACAAAAGACGACTACCGACAGGTCTAAAGTTTCTTTCCTAAATGAAAAAAAAAATCGACTTTAATTTTTTATGAATTTTAAGCCTATTGCAGCGTTTGTTAATTATAAAAGGAGAAAAATAAAGCATGTGAGATCAATGAACAATTGGTGATTTCTTGCATTATTATTTTGTACTGACAACAGAATTTGACAATAATTGCCAAATTTATTGCTCGTGGGGTCGTAGGGTAGCGTAGTGTTCGGCAACGCATTCTATCGCAACTATTGATCTATATAGAGTTAATTTACAAATTGTATTCGGGCAACGTTTGTCATATCCGATATTTTTCGTTGTGTGGCATTACCTCACAAACTGTTTAGGTATCTGGTATAGAACAAGTAGAACGAGTTGGCAGTACTGCAGACACAAAAATAAAATGTATGCGGGTATACAAATTTAAATGCAGGGAAAACGAAAAAGAAAGTGGAAAAGTACAAGACGCATGACATGACGACATAGCTTATTGAACTTGTTTAGGTTCGTGAAGCTGTATGGAATCATCTATGTGACATTTATAAGGATAGAAATGCAAAGGAAACTGCATGGACAGAAATTTTGGTGGAATTAGGCTTCATTCATACGAAATTTTTAAACCAACTTGAATCCTGCTGCCGTAAACTGGAATGCAGAGTACAATAAAATCCTTTGATAGCGCGCATATTAAGCCCCGGTCTTTTCCAGCACTTTCTTTGCTGTTTTTTAGATTTTCTTAATTTTTTTCTTATTATTGATAAGCATACGGTGGCACTAGTCAATTGAATAATTTTGCAATTATCCATTTGTATAAATATTAATTAACAAACAATACGAAAAACAAAGTCTTACAATGATAAAGCAAACGACACTAAATGTCATTATGTCAAAATTGTGAGATACATAAACAGTTTATGTGGTAATGCCACACAACGGAAAATATCGGAAATGAAAAACGTTGCCACCAGTTCCCACAGCTATTTTTGACTTACTCAAGTTCCTAAATTTGCAGACGAGTTCCATGCTCGTATGTGGAAGAAATGGGAACATTTGCAATTCGGAATTAAGAAAATGTTTAGCAAGCCTGGAGAGTAATTGTTCAAATACGAGCAATATTAATAGAAAACATTTGAAATATGTTGCACTTTATAAATAAATACACTGCTTAATGGCTATCGACCTCACTACGGAATTATAAAACAAAGTTCAATGCGACAACGTTATCGAAAGCTTTCGATAATGACACTATCCCAATGACCTTCCCCTTTACGACAGTAAATAGTGTCGCTTATTTTCTCTGTATCGGCAACAATTTTCTCCTACTGACAATCTCTTACTAATCTCTGAGGCTTTGTAAATTAATGGAGCATGTTAAGAGTAGTCAATTGTTGTCGACAAATAGTACACAAGTGAAAATTATTGTCGTCTTGATGTATTATATTGATAAGAGCTGTACGGTTATTATACCATCTCTAACTTTTCATCATGATCCGGCCTACTTCAAAAAAAGTGGGATTATCTCCGTAACGTAAACGTTTATATAACATTGTTGTAAGCAGTGTCTGCATAACAAAATATGATATGTAGATGCATACGTACGTATGTATGTATGTATGTATGTGAATTATCCCAGCAAAAATTTTTCAAGATTTTGTAATGGGTAGTACTCTTTTAACGGCTTACAAAGTAATGAGTGGCACTTGTTTATCTAATTATTTTATGCTTATAATAATGACTATCCTATAATGAATAAAATAACAACTTATTTATATCATTACGTGAAAGTATTTATTGTAGTACTTTTCAGTTAATAATGAATTATCGTGCCATAACCGCCAAAAAAGCTTAAGCAACATAATTTTGGAACTTAATTGTTTGACCAAAATCGATTATTAGCGATCGATTAGTCGATTTTCTTCAAAACAAACGAAGTCCAAAAAATGTGTCGCTTAAGCTATTTTAACGGTTATGGTTCGATATATCTAGAGAAAAATTTATTGATCGTGAAAATGGAGCTTCGAAAACAATAAAATAACTTTGGTTTACTATAATTTTTATTACAAAATGTAATTATTTTTCGCAAATTCTTCAATATACTCGTACATATTCATATATTTTCTTTCTGAAATTATAATTTTTAACAATCCCCAAGCTACAAGTTTTAAAATTTCGTTGCGAAAATTCTATTTATTTTTATTTAAAAAAATTGCACATTAACTTTTGAATAGTTTTAGCAAAAAGCGATCTAAAAAGTTTTGCATATTTGTAAGCAAAAAATAACCCATTAAATTTTTAATACTTTTAGGCAATCAATAATCTATTAAAATTTGTATATTTTTAGGCACCGCATACTTTCTGAACTTCTCAAACAAAAATAATGGGTTATTCAGTCAAATTGTATATACTTACGACTGAAGAGTACATAAACTTTTTTGCATTCTAGTAGGCAAACTTTTTTGCTGTGATAATTCAATACTTTCTAGACGAAAATTAATGCTTCAAAAATGCTCTAAATGATGAGTTACATATACTGCCATAATAATAACGTCTGAAGGTTTTTGTTTTCATAATTTATTAATAAATAACTTAAAAATTCATGAGATTCTCTTCAATGTTAAAAATAGAATAACAAAAATAAAATGGCCCAATTCAATAATTTTCAGTTTGATTTTAATTCAGAAATAAAAGTAAAATAAAATCGTTAATAGAACAATTTAACACAAATTTTAACATCCACCACCATACATATATTTTATTTTTTATTTTTTGCTTCTGTTTTTTGAGTCAAAACTTGAGTTTAAAATATCTTTTGAAGCTTTGTCATAAGTTCTTAGGTATTTATTTCAATAATTTGCCAATTGAGATAATGATGGTGGTGGTGACTTATTTATACAAAACGGAGAAACCCTAAATCGCATGTGATATAAACGATTTTAACAACAAGAGAAGAGTTTAATAGTTTGTTTTGATTTAAAGGCTAGATCAAACGTGGCGAATATTAAACGAAAAAAGCGTTACTACTTCAATAATTAATCTGTATTTTTATAAAACATTTCATCTTATAGTATATACGAGTATAGTATGTCATGTCTTTAATGAGGATAAAACTTTCTAACTTATTGGTTGCACTTGTTAAGTAAAAAATTTGCCAAGTCTGACCTAACCTTGAGAAAACTAAAATTAATTCACACTTAAAAAAAGTTTTGAACTTTTTTTGGGTATATAATAGGTATGTTTATAAACACATACATATGTATGTCTGCATGTAAGTACACATTCTTAGATATAAATATAGTAATGTTATTTTTTGTTAACCCATTAATGGTCAATATCTGGCAAATTGATAGTTAATTCCTGCAATTTCTCGTTAATGTAATTTAATAGGAGTCTTATAACGTCTTTTCTATTACCACCAAGTATAAGTATATATATGTACATACATGTATATGTGCATGTATGTATGTATGTGTGTATCATAACCTAAAGCAATTAGTTCTAGAAGTTGTGATGGCGCGCCAATTAACGTTTCTAATGATTTGCCATTGCTTCAAATGATTTTATTTTATTAGGCTAAAGCTCGTATATTTGAGGAAGTCAAATTACATGTACAGTCGACTCCGCTTTACTGGAAATAACCAAAACCCAATTTTTATTTCAGTTATCCGATTTTTTCTCTAAAACGTAGTTCGGATTTTTGAAATTTGTTGCAGTTAAGCGTACTGCTTAAAATCAGTAAAACAATATTTTTGATATCAAATCTGTATATTTTTTTATGTCAATTTAACGTAAAAATTTTATTAAAAAAAAAATTATTCATATTCATATTTTTTAATTATTTTTAAAATCAAAAATAAAAGCTTAAAATATAAATTAAAATAATTCAGTTTCACAATGCTGTGCATTTAGTATTTACATTTGTATGCATGCAGTTAAAAAACACACCATACACATGCATATGTGCAGATTTTTTTGTTGAAATTTTTCACGAATTCCTCGAAAATGTCTAGCCACTTGCATTGACAATATAATAGAAAATACAATAAAGTACGTAAGAGCGAAAAGGACAAATACATTTTGCCATTTAATTTTTTAACGGACAAAACATGCGCAATTTTTTCAGCCTTAAGTTATGCAATCGATTTCTAATAAATAAATTTGTCATTGTTTATTTTTTCAATAAAGCCAAGTAAGTTTCATACAAAACGTAGTTGTGGGCTTGCTTTTGGTTTTCACTAATACGATATTTTCAGTAAATCGATGTTTCGCTAAAGCGAAGTGAATAAGACTAGCTGCGTTCAAAATCAGTGCGGGGATTTGTATCGCTTTCAGTAATCCGATTTTTTTCAGCAAAGCGTGTTGCCGCTAAAGCGGATTCGACTGTAACAGTTTTTAAGGAACAAAATTCACCAAATAATGGAGCAGCATGTTGTTTCGAAGGCCTCTACAGCTTCTGAAGCAGCGTTCACATGTTTGGCAAACTGTATATAAGGTCAGCTACAGAAAATATTGGTAAATAGTAAATGAATTGTTTTATTCCATCGCATCAGTATTTATTGCAAGCTTTGTTTAACCGACTTAAAAAAAAGGAGGAGGTTATTAATTCGTCTCAATTTTTTTTTTGCAGTGTTACTTCATAACTCGCTTCCTATATGACCGATTGTAAAATTTTTTTATTGTTTGAGAGAGTATAGCTTCCCATTGGTCCCATGGGAAAAAAATTGGGCGGGGACACGCCCACAATTTTTTATTTGGTTTTATGATATTCTACTTTTACTAGCAAACACCTTTGGTTCTTGTGGATCGGGGATACGCCCATTAAAATCAATTATTATATTTCAAGTGGTTCTACTTAACCGATTTTTACGAAACTTACCACACACCTCGAGCTCAAAAATAGCCACAATCTTCAATTTGAAAAAAATGGGCGGTGTCACGCCCATTAGAATTTAATATTTAATTTTAAGTGGTTCCACTGTACTAATTTTTACAAAACTTAACACACACCCTGAGCTCTGAAAAACAGGTTGTGCAAGGGCACAACCATTAAAATTTAATTTTATGTCCCATTAATTTTTTTCGAAAATGTTCCATCAGATCTTTTCATTGAAGTCGGTTTTTTTGGCATAATTATTGTAATGAAAAATCAAATTTGCCATCACTAGTTTACAACATTATTACTTATTTGTTCAATATAAACACAACTTAATGGAAAAAGAAAATTTCATTTTACTTTCAAGAGCAGATTATATAAGATATTTGTATGAAATTTTTACACAATATGAAGAACGATATGAGGCTTAATTCGGCATCATTAACTCAAAAATTCCTTATTTTGAATTATGACATCCTTTGAGTAAATGAGCGATAAGTAAATATGTGTGAATTTAAATTTTTCGAGAGAAATCTTATGGTTTATACTTTTAAAAGGACTGTTTTAATTACATACATATGTATGTGTAATAAATTTCTTGAGAATATCTATAAAACCAGCTTCAAATATGTGGCCTCATTATTTGAAGTGCAGTTTAAAATTTGTGAAAATTGTTGGCAGCTAGATACTTATACTTCACTTTGGATGCATACGAATATACATATTCCCTTATTTCCTTCAATAACGTCATAACTAAAAAATGCTTTTTATGAGTTAATACTGCTGAATTAGTCTTCATATCGTTATAAATACCGTGTAAAAACTATATACCAATAGTTTGTAAAGCGTGTTTTTAGAGTGTCACAACTTTCACTTGGCATCACTGCTTTATTTGAGCACCCATTGAAAAGCTGGTAGTTGCTTTTTGTTTACTTTGCCTTGCAATTTCATAATGAATCGACTTATACCAGAGCAACGCGTGCAAATTGTTGAAATTTTTAATCAAAATAATTGTTCTATTCGTGAAACTCATAGTGCACTTCTTCCATTTAATGGCGCATATAATTCTGGTTGAATTGGTACGTAACTAAGCAGTATTGTCGCATTTGAAATGAAGAGAATCCATAAGCTTTTGTCGAAACACCATTACATCCACAGAAAGTTACTGTTTGGTGCGCTTTATGGGCTGGTGGAGTCACTGGCTCATATGTCTTTAAAAACGATGATGGTCAGAATGTTACTGTCAATGATGAACAGTATAGGAACATGATTCGAAATTTTTTTGTACCTCAACTACGTGGCAGTAATCTTGCTGATATGTGGTTCCAATAGGATGGAGCCACATGCCACACAGCGGACGCTACAATTGATGTACTCAAAGAAACTTTTAATGAAAAAATAATTTCAATTAATTGGCCACCAAGATTGTGTGATTTGACCCCATTGGATTGTTTTCTTTGGGGTTATGTTAAGTCACTCGCCTATGTCAATAAACCACAAGCAATTGAACACCTGGAAATCAACATTCGAAGGGTTATCGGCGAAATACGGCCGCAAATGCTGCGAAAAGTTGTTGAAAATTGATGTTCCATATTTAAACATTATTTTCATAAAATTTTCTTTGCAAGAAAGGCTGTTTCATTGATATAAAAAATATATAATATTCTTATTTTATTATGATTTAAACTTTTGTCAGTCTATAAAAAACACCTTTTATAATATCAATAGCCAGATCTACTGGAATACTGGGAAATAAATATACAACATTTGGTGAAATTAATTTTTCATCATCAACTAAATGTTTTGAAGTGAGTTCACCACATTATATTTAGAATTTAATGTTATTTTTCTTAATAATTTATAATGTATTTACAAAGTTCATATGATGGAGAGTTTATAAAAGAACATAAAGGTCTTAAAGGGAAATTTTCTTTATGGATTTTAGGTAATCTATACAATCTAGGATTTTTGCAGAGTTTTTTGATACTATTATTTTAAAATATACAATCAATGCCATAAAAATTAGTATTTATTTATTTAAAGCAACTGAATATTTATACACATTTTCAACTTCATGCCAATGCTGTTAGCCAATTAAAAAAGGTAATAAAAACACTCTCCTGTAAAATTTAGTTTTTGTAACATACGATAATTTCGCGCACAGGGTTCGATTTGCAATTGTATTTCTTTAATCAATTAAATAAATGAATGAGAAAAACAAAAATATTTTTGTTCGAAATTAATGATTTTTTCTGCTACGTCACATTTTCAAAGACCCTCTCCCCACCACCCACCAAAGGTATCCGTAACAAAACTCGAAACCCCCTCCCCAACCTTGGTCCTTTCATAATACATCAACGACCTTTTATACCACAATTATTAATACAAAAATTAATATTGATAAAACTATCTCTTTTATCACATCAAGCTCGAAATCAATTTAAAGTTCCAAAATATGGTGTCAATTTATAATTACACTGTTCTGCAAAAAAAATTAGTTTTCAATAAAAATATGTATTTTATATGCACATTCGGGCCCTAAATTCCTAAATTCAAATCCGTTTTCAGTTTTTGTCTATGACCTACATATTATTTTAATGGGCGTGGCTAATATTAATCCATAAACAAGGCGGTCATGCTAACTTACCTCAACATACCTCGATAAAGTTTGTTCGATTTTAATAAATTAAAAACTTCAAGATGCAAAACAAAATTATCTTTTTTCGATTTTCAACAGTTTCAAAGTTATTCAGAAATTAGTGGCGAAAAAAATATTTTTAATGCAAAATCTATTTTTTTATTTGTTTTTAAAACCTTATAAAAAATTAAAACCGCAAATATTTTTAAGAAAACTAGGTATGCTGGAAATACAAAAAGCTATAAGTAAAGAAAATCTGTACAAAAATGTTGATTTTATTCACATTTAAAGCAGATATCCCACTTTGACAAACATTGTGTAATACAATTGAAATTTATTTGCTGGCGGTTAAGCATTGTCTATATATTTCATTGGTGCGTAGCGCCAAATCATCAGTAGACTTCAACCACATTTTAAACAGTCACAAACCTCTCATCTTATGCACGGACTTTCAAAACCTATTTGAGAATTCACAAATAATTATATTTCTGAAAATCACAAAAGAAAAATAAGCGTAGTAAGCTTAGAAACTTTAACAAAACTCAGCTTATAATTTATATTCCATATGTTTCATTTGTGATTTTCAAAAATATAATTATTTGTGAATTCTCAAATAGTTTTTGAAAGTCTGTGGTTGAAGTCTACTGATGATTTGGCTAAGCACCAATGAAATAAATAGACAATGCTTAACCACCCAAAAAATAAATTTCAATTAAAATAAAGTTATGACAATATGTCGAATAATAAATTTTCTAAATTGTGTAATAGATTTATCTCTAACGCACTTGCATCTTGTGGTTCAATCACAAGCCCATACCAAGTAAAGGAGTTATTTTTTTATGGTTCTTTGAATTAAAAAATATAGTAATTATAGGAAAATATGTATCCAATGGCTCGGAAAGTAGTGTGTCTAAATAATAGAAATCAATATTATCCGTACCATTAGCTCATGCAGTAACTATGAAAGGGACTTATGACAACAAGAAATTACTGCTCAAAGGAGTTCAGTACGATCTGTACTTGTGGAATATTTAAAAAAAAGTGGCAATGCTAGGAGCATATACAAAATATTGTTGCCTTTTCTGAATTTGTCCTTCGTATCACATGCGATTCCAGGGATTAAAAACACTGCAAATGAGCCTTTAGTTGACAGGCAAAAAATATTTCTGCCAGCACTGTGTATCAAATAAGGCTTAATAAAAGATTCGGGTATAAGCTATGAATAGAGATTGAAAGGCATTCAAACACGTGAAAAGTATATCTCCTCGTGTAAGTCAGAGGAAATCAAAGGAAGGCGTAGTTGTGGGTCCCCAGATATGAGAAATCTTTAAAAAAAATTGCTCAAATCTAAGTTGGCCAATAAAGACAGAGGATGGGAGCATGGGTAGATTTTTTTTATTTCACAATTTTATTGTAAATAGTAGAGCTCCAAATTACGAAGAACTGGTACAAGAACTTCTTCTTTCATATCAACAATTTCGAAGCAAAGTGCCATTGAAAAAAAGCGTAACTTTTGAACGCAGAAGTGTTAAATTTTGTCAAACCATGTAGTTTAATGGTATTCATAATAATCAATAAAAAACTCGATTTTCAATTTTTTGTTAGTTACGCCTTTTGAATTTTAGCTAACGATATATAAGTATTTAATACTGCATGACAGACTTCCCATTTGGTTACATAGAAATTACTGCGAAAACTCCTAGTTTACAGAGTCTGAAACCGATTACTGCAAAGCTAATACAATTGATCTATTAGACCAATCACATTTTAATATAATTCCAATATCACATATTTAATTATTTACATTTAGAATTTTTCAATGAAAACAAGCTTATTTACTTTCCATGACTTACAGTTAAATGATCCGCATATTATCTTTTTATTCCGAATTACCATAAGGCTCGTAAAAATTGCCGGATTTAGTTACTGGATGCTAAAGTATTATGCGTAGGTACATCCTTATGTATGCTTATATGCTTTTTCATTTTGTCTTTTTAAATTGTTTTCTTTCAACTTTTATGCATTAAGCACACTCACGACAGCCCGCTCAGCGTATCACGAAATCAAGTAATTTCAAAATAAAATTACGAACGAAATCAAACGCGTTCATACTAGTACTAAATGGCATTTGAGCTAATTTCGCAAGCATCTGATTCGTTGCGGCATTTATTGGAGCATTGTGTTCAGTTGAATAAACACTTTTTAACCGACTTCAAAAAAGAAGGAAGGCAGGTATATCGCTCATTTACTCAAACTTGGTCGTAACTCAAAAAAAAAAAAACTAGTTCGCCATAAAACGTGTTTGAAGTTTTCAATTTGCACACAACTTAATGGAAAAAGTAAATTTTATTTTGCTTTCAAGAGTTGGGTAAACGAGATTATTTGTATGAAATTTTTAGGATTAATTCTTCATCATTAACTCAAATATTCCATTCTTTGAGTTATGAAGTTCTTTGAGTAAATGAGCGATATTTTCGTCATGTATGTACTTGTATGTATATTTTTTTTCTATGTTCACCGATTTCACCGTCATTTGTGAAGCGATTTTAAAACTTCTTTTTTTATATGAAATGGTGTTCTCCACAAGTGGTCCCATTTTCACCAATATGCGGTAGGTGAAGGGGATGGGTACCACCATACAAAGTGATTATTAATTATCGCTTATAGAAAATACTATGTCTTTGAGAGGATTCACACTTGATGAGAATTGCTTTATAGTTAATGCGCGTAATCCAGCTGAAAAGTGGTGGTGTAAGAGTTGGGGAAGGGCTCTCTCCCATAAAAAGTAATCAGTAATTATTGCATATTGACAATACTATATCAGTGAGCGTCTACAAACATGGTGTGAATTACTTTATAGGTAATGCCAGAAATCAAGCAGAAAACTGGGGGTGTAAGATTCCGGAAAGGCTCCCTTCCATACAAAGTTATTATTTATTATCGCTTGATTTGAAAACTATATTAGTGAGAGTCTGCAAGCTTAAAGCATAGTAGAGCACGTATCTAAATAGGAAATCCCGGAAGTTTTCGGCATTGGGAAATCCCCAACATGATGCTTGCTCTATTTTAGGTAGAGTCACGTTTTGTTACTTTTGTTTTGTTATTTATGTTTACACTGAAACACAGTGCTTGGAAGTAATGTGAAATAGACTACAAGACTTTTAGAACATGTTGCGCATAAAACAATTGCAAAACAATTTATTGGTTGATAAAAACTTTAACTTGATTTTACTTGGTATTGTACAATATGGAAAACTGTGTAAATCGCTTTAAAATCAAATTACAATTGCAGAGCACCTAAGAGTACATTTATTATGCTTTGTCTACGAATGCAATATTGTAGCATGTATTGCTAAATTAAATCTGATTTGGAAGCACTAACAACTGAGGGAAGCAATGTTTTGCTTATTTGATAACAAAAGCTTCGAGAAATGCTTCTGAAAAGCACTAACGTAAGGCGGGCTCTCACAAAAATTATATATTATTACTTCTGTGAAGCACTTTAGTAAGGCGCAACAGCAAGTGATTCTGCAACATTGTCTCCCTTACAAAAACGCTTCTAGTAAGCAGTAATTTTTGCTGGGATGTGGCAATTTATAAGCCACATGCACATGTGTCTCTGACCTAATTTTGACGTCATCATGAAGCTACATTGTATACATGAAGTGTCGTAGTAACATATTTACAAGTAGACATTCACATGATTACACATGTGCCGCCTCTGGAAATGAGTCTGCTCCGGAAACATGCGTCACATTTAAATTATAAAACACAAGCACTATGAAAATTTTACATCATATACCATACCTCACATGCCCCTATCACGCTTTTCAACCTTTAAAATATTTTGGTTGGGATTGATAAATTTGTATTGCCATTCTCCACTAAATTAACAGTTGACTTTGCAGTTGTGTTGTAGTATTGTCATTTACAACTCTGCGTAAGTTTTATTGAGAGAAATTTTTACTATACCCAACTGCTTTTTAGTAGTTGGGTCTGTGATTGGGTTTTTATAGTTACAGGTTGGTGCGATATAAAAAGCAGAAAAAATGGAAAAATCGTAACTAAAAAAATTTATTATGTTTAAAGCCCAGCACGGAGTTTTTACGGAATGTCACGTTTGTAACTTTACATTTATTTCTACACGGAGAAATAATCGTGTAACCTTTTATGTAGAATTATGTTTGCATACACACAAATTCATTTATTTTTAAATTTACAACACACAGAAACACAAAAATTAATTACAATTTTATGAAAATGAGAAATGTCAAAAATTCCGTCACCAAACAATTGTATGAACATTAGGGGTACGACCCACGATATCGACAACGTTCGACTTGTCGCACACTTATTTTTGGAACAACAACAAAATATTAAAATTTGTTTTTTTTTTTAATGTAAATGTGTGACAAGTCGAACGTTGGCGACATCGTGGGTTTGTCGACATCCGTGTTTTTTTCTTTTGAAAGTCCGTACTAGCAAATGGAAGTTTCTTTATGAAATTCCTTACCTTGCATTGGGTAGTGCAAGAGGGTTGGAATCATCACAAATTTTTGTTTTGATACGTAGCACATCTATATTTGCGAATTCGTTCTCGTCATCATAAAATAAATCTACACATATTTGTATCCATTTGGTATGATTTCTTTGAACTAAAACCCTCCACACAATATGATTTCTAAAACTTTTTGTTTTAAATTTTCACACAAATTAATTGCTTTCTGTCAAACTTGATATTTTAAGTTGGTAACGCGATGACAATTTCAACTACAAAACACTTGTGGCTTATAAAACTAAAACACAGTTTGATCGTGTGTAAGTTTGGCCCACTCTTAGACGATCAAACTGAATTTAGTTGAAAATCGTGATAGCTGCTTTAAAATATGCAACCAGTATGCTGAAAATTCTCATGACGTCACAGCCACATACGCATGTGCATTTTACTTATCGTGTACTATAGCCTTTAAGAGTTGAGTTCACAGCCATTTAGAGGTTTGATTTTGTATCCCCTAGAGCATCTTAGTGATCGAGTTTTAGCTCATTTGGTTAGCATCTGACACAAGTTCTAGAACAATTTCCTAAAAATTTTCCTGATTATATACATATATATGTATATGTATGTTTGTCTATTCAGACATATGTATGTGTATTTATATGCAATAATTTACAAGCTAATTTAATTAATAAACAGTTTAAATTTGTTGAACATTAATGGGTTAATTGAAAAATAATAAGTGTTGGAATGTTTTTTTATTTATTACAGTAATTTGTTTCATATAACCAGTATAATTATTTTATATTTTATTTTATTTGTTTTTTTTTAATAAAATGAATGCCTGAAAAATGTGAATCTAACCTCCGTCTGCATTGTTGTCTTGTTTTCGCTTGCGTTTCTTCCCTCGTGAGGCATTTGTCCGTGAGCTCCAATCGGGATACATTTGCATATGCAATTGTCGTTCTCGACGGGCCAATTCATAATACTTGGCTTGTTCTTCCCGACCCAAAGCATGCCACTATTTCGATTTTTTATTTCAAATTGTTTTTTGAGCATATTTTATTGTGAAGTATAAGATTTTGTTATAAAGAAGTATTAAAAAAATAATCAAAAGTTTATTTAAGAATTAATTTGTTTTTGCTTTTCCATTTTTATGTGTTTTTCTTCATAATTAAATACATACATATGTAAAAATGTATGTATGTATGTATGTATATTTTAAGTTTTTTTCAATTAAACGACTTATTAAAACAAAAAATTATTAAGAAAAGTCAGAGGAATTCCCATTTAACTGATTTAAAACTTTTTGGCTTATAAATGAAATTTTTTACGATCGTTTCTACGGCTTCGGAAGTATGCAGTCGTATGTATGTATGTATCTCAAATTTATTTCTATTATTTTATTAAAAATAAATATTTATGTATGAACATGCAAGATAAGTGTCAAAACCTTGTATGTAACATATTTAAAGGGTATTTCCTATGTAACCAGCAGCTCAATTACTTAAGCTTAAATTACCATACAAAACAGCTGTTCAAACCAAACCTATGGGCAACACTGTATTTGATTATAGGTGACTCGCCATAACGCCATAACGCCATAGCCATTACCATAGAAACCAATTGAATTTTGGTTTGGTTATGGCTATGGCATTATGGCTATGACACGCCCACTTCGTCCACTTCGGTTGCATTTATTATTATGCGTTAATATTAATATTTTGCTTATTACTTCACAACTATGTATGTCGTTTATTAAACTATTTGCTACTTTTAAACATAAGAATTCCCTTCAGAATATTTATGCACACACTATTAGAGAGAAATTAAATTATAGTCTAAAACAACCTTTATGAGTGTCGTTTAATCACTACAACAGAACAAAGTGGAGTAATTTGTATAATCGTTGACTAAAGTAAATAGTTCAATGTTAAACGAACTTGGATAGATTTTTCGCCGAGTTAGTGAAAAAATTTTATAGAAAGTGCAGTGGAAATTTTAAGGTTATACGAGCTGTAAAAACTTCGAGTTGACAATATTTAAATTTGTTAGACACCGACACCTTTATTGAAGCCCTGAAGAAAATATTTTAAAATCAAAGACGTTTAGACAGGCTGTAGCTCAGGGTATGTAAAATGTGGCGCAACTAAGTATAGCACTGTAACATGGTTGTAGTTAAAGATAAGAATCCTCCTAGAAATATTTCACAAAAAAAAAAGAAGCAAACAAGGCAAGTTCTTAATAAAATAATTTGGAGGCCTTTTATTAAAAAATGTGTTTCTAATTGCGGTAATAGTCGTCAATTAATCTTTCTATGATCTATTACTGTGCAACACCTTTGAACTCTATTTGTTTAGAATGCTTTATTATTAACTTAAAAAAAACAATAGAAATTTTTCCAATTGTCATCTCTGCGTTCCCAAACCATCTCTGCAGAAAATTTTTTGACAATTGATCCAAACGTACTCGTCCTTTGACTTGAGAAATGTACATACACATTTGAGAATATTTGCATACATAAACGCACGGAAATAGCACTTCAAATATCATTAAAAATGTTGGAAACTTTTTGAAACTTATAGTTGTGTCCCTTATACTTACAGCCTGTTTGTGTAAGACGTTGGCTATGGACGTTGGCCAACGCCTTACAAAAACAGGCTGTTACTTATTATAAGAAAAAGTTTATAGAAAATAAATTCACTAAAAAGTAGTTCTGACAACAAAAATTTATTTTAAGTTCAAACGATTACATATCAAATACCTCTTACAGAGGGCTACTGGCTTTAATAAATAAACTTTAATTGTTTGGTTAAAATGTCTTATTTGTTCATAAAATAAAGTTTTTGAACTCTCGCTTAAAGTGTACTATATTATTTGGGGTCCATCGATATTTTAAAAACATGTTAATAATTCTACGTCTTAAAATAACATACCACAATCCTCATGGATAGTGTTATCTGTAAGAAAAGCTGCACATTCAATACCAATTAATTCTTTTTTAAGCATTTTCCAAGCAATGTAAAGCGAAAAAATTTCCTTAAAAAGTAGGACTTTCCTGAACGCTAATTTTTGCCGAGGACCGACATCCCAAAAAGCGACCAGTATCAAAAGAGGACGAATAACAACCCTAATCCCAGCACTAATGTGTACACTGCTATAAAAAAAATTAATATATCAAAACAAAATAAGTATTCAATAATTTTTCTTCAACAGTATTTTTTTAATATTTTCTGATAAATTTTTTTGATAGTTTAAATTTTTAACTCAGTAAATTTCTGTACTTTATTGAGGGTGGCGTTGGCTGAAGTAGTTAGCTCGTTGACTACGAAAACGAAGGTCATGGCTTCGAGCCCGGTATCAGACAGTCATCAAATAACAACACCACGCATTTTTCTGATGTACATTAGTGTCCCTTTGTATCAGTTGTTGTAGGAAAGTTCAGGTGATGAAGGCATAGTAACTGGTCACTGAATTATACCGACTTCAGCAGATACTAATCCTAATGTAACATCAGATCGCCCTCCTTCGTTATGTAGCAGAATCATCGGCGAAGTAAAATAATCAATAAAAAAATGGCTACTAATCACAGCTTCAAACAAATTTAATACGCCTCATTTAACACCAGAGGCTCTGCAACACTGCATTATTAAAAACGAGCAAATAGCAGAGTTGTAAAATCATGAAGCTTTCTTCTATCTCTTCCTTCACCACCTGTCTTCTCTATGACTATCCCTTTCCTAAAAGAAGGTTAACACCTAGTAATAGTAGTAGGCATTCATTGCCTGAGTGTTACTTCTCTTTTATAAAAAAAACCACCAGTTATGAAGCAAAATATGCCAGCTAGAGATGAGCGATATTTCAAAACGATACGTCAAAACGTGTTACTTTGTCACAACTGCGACTAAATTTGTCAAGTTTCAGGTTTTATGAAATATATGTAGTTTTTCCGTACAAGTTGTGGACATTCACACTTTACTTTACAGTAAATAAAGCTACCATATTAATTTTTTTTATGCCTTCACCTTTGTCTAAAAAAAAAATTGTAAAATCATGTCAAATAGTTTTTTCTGCCAACTATACATAGCTCTCACATTCTTGTCTTTGCAATTTTATTATCTCTCAGCCTCTTTTACGACAATATTAAATATTTGGAAGTAGCGATGTCAACTATTTATAACCCAAACCCGCTATTTCCTTTCGCAAAATGCGCTAGAACACGCTAAGTTACAGCATTGTCAACTATTTATAGCCAAAACGCGCTATTTTCCTACGCGCTAAATTGAGTTTTAATAAAAGTTGATGTATGTACATTAGGGATGCCAATTCCGATCCCGCAATTGTTGATTCAGCGAATGCCGAATCCCGGGATTGAAATTTTTTAATCCCGGGATTTTCGGGAATCAGTCAATCCCGAAATTGTTTACTAAGTTTTGTTTGTTTTTTACAAATAAATTCATTATGACCTTCCCCCATGTGAAGATAGTAACCATGGCAATACAATATTGATCTCTTATAATTGAAATTTATTTGCCGGTGGTTAAGCATTGTCTACATATGTATTTCATTGATGCTTTGCCAAATCATTAGTAGACTTCAACCACATATTTTGATTACCCAGCTAAAAAAAATTTATGGAGGATATATGATATCCCATATATGGTTTGGATCCGAAAAATGAGGGTATATGGACATATATGATAATATATATTCAGAAATTTTCATACATGTATTTGTAAATATTCTCATATACAGTATCCAAAGTTCATATTCATACTCCCGGGATTCAAAAAAGCGCACTGCTGTGCAATAAATTAAATTATTAAAATTACTTTTTTTTAAGATCTTCAGGGAGGTCGTATATAATGAAACGTTTGTTTGGACAAATAATTAAAAACATTTTAAGAGAAAAGCTGAATTGGTTATTTAAAATTGAATTTAAGAAACCAGATTAAAAACTAGCCCAATTAATTATAAAAGAAAAAATAATCAATTTTTATACTAGCACTAGTTTTCAATATAATTTTTTGCGGTAATAGTATAGTGTATTCAGTAATTTTCCATCAAATTAATGACTGACTTATCCGTTTGATTATTTGATTTATTTAATATGGTCACAATGTATAAAATCCTACAGAAATGGTTTTTTTAAAGTTGAGGTTCTAGGCATATAAACTTTGCATACCGTATGTATTTTCTAATAGATTTCCAATTCACCAGTGATAAAAAAGAGTAAACAAAATGCAAGCTTTTTTGATTGCAAATACGATCTTATGTGACATATTCATATTTATATACGTTTTTTTATGGCTCGATATATTACATCTTACAGCTTCATAATTAAATTCCCATATATGAGCTCATATATTATAATACATTTTATTATTAGTCCATATATCAATTCATATATAATACTTTTGCCATGTGTAATCCCATACATTTCCATACATGAATTCATACATATTGGCCCTAAATGTTACTGTTTTTTTCTGTTGTAAATATTGCTACCTTCAGTCAAAAGTACGTTGACAATTTTTTTAAACGAAAAAAGGGACATTTAGAAATTTTATAAAAATTAAATCAAGGCACATTAATAAGGTGACTGCACTAAAGGCTTGCATTTGTGTACTTGTTAGGATAGGCAAAACACATACACCATGGTTTGTACCATGTAATTGTTGTGAGAGCGAAAGAACTTGTGTAGTAGTTTTTGTGTGTGTTTGCTTTTTGAAATGGCAATACAATTAAAAACAGTTACCAATTGCTTATTGTATTGCTGCTTAGGAACTGTTTGTATCTATTTTTGTTAAAAAATACGTGTTATAATAAAAAAATATGAAAAAAGCACTGTACAAACAAATACATGACCACCACTTTTGTCGACTATATTGGTGACATTGTCTAAGGAGCATCTACATATTAACATTGTTTTTGATGCGTAGAAAACATTTTGTCAGATACACACAACTATACTTCTTCTTAATGTTTTATTGGTTTGTTGAAAATACAAGTGGCTTCAAGCAAAATTCAAGTTTTTATGAAAATTAGTTTACGAAATCAATATAAAAGTCAAATAAAAAAATGTATTAAACAATAATTCAAAAAATCAAATAAAAATAAATTGCCAAAGACAATTAAAAAGCAATCCATTTTGTAATTATAAAAATAAAAAAATTTTATAATGAAATAATTGTGAAAATTTTTATGAGCCTGTAGAAGATTTTGTGGGATTTGCTGTAAGTCCAGATTCATACGTAAGTGTTTGATTTTAATAATTCAATGAAACCTTGAATTTTTCATTTATATTTAATACAAACAGCAAACTAAATCCTTACTTGCTGCTTACTTGCTAGAATTACTAAAATGTACTAGTGACTATCTGTTTCCAATGTCTCGATATGGTCCCAAAAGAAATAACAGTACCAACGTCAGTAGTGGCTTTTCAATGACATGCACATGCTAAATGTCTATAGCAAAAAGCATCGTATGGGGTAAAATTTGTCAGTAGTACTGGTGACAAAGTCAATAGTGAATCCCTACTGATTCTCTACTGACATTTCCTACAGGGTTTATTTAAATTTGTTTTCTGTGTGTCGTTCTTTTTTCAACTCAACAATAATTTTGCTTCTGTATAGGTACTTATGTATATACATACATGTATATATGATAAATTTAAAATTTAAATTAAAATTTAATTAAAATTTTTAGTTTCATTGAAAATTTGCGTTAAATAGCTGATGTTAATAACAATCTCTACCCCAGTAGATAGACTTGGGTGCTGATGAAGTGCGTGGCTGCACAGAAAAATATCGGTATTTCCCCCAGCTAATAAAGTCAAATTTAATTTTTCTTCTCTTCTTTAGAAACTCACATTAATTAATAAAAATATTTCATTCAACAAGAATTGAAATTACTGAACTTAAGCCTGACTAAGAAATTATTTCTGATTAAAATTCACTATAGTTCAACTAGAAATTTAAAATTGTCTCACGGAAAAATAAAATTTTATTTTGCTTACAGGAATTGCGTAAGCAAGATATTTGTAGGAAATTTTTACACAATATGATAAATGATATGAGGATTGATTCTGCATCATTAACTCAAAAATTTAATTTATTTGAGTTATGATATTATTGGAGTGAATGAGCGATATGCTAGGTATTTCCAGATTTGGGTGATTATAATTTCTATTATATTGATGTTGAGTTGTTTGGATTTTGAGCAAATAAGACTTCTAATTTTGGAGTTTTAAGGAAAAAAATAGCCATAAAAAAAGACAATTTCATTAAAAAATTACACTTTCGAAAAAAATTGAAAAAAAATTAATTTAGGTAAGGTTATGACAAACTTTAAATTACAATATGGAAATCAGTGCAGCCGTTCTTAATTAATGCGATTATCAACAGATATTTATTTTTAAATCCCTCTTTTTCCAAAAACCATCTGGTCGCGTTAGTCATAAAGGAGCTAGTTCAATTTAATAAATTTAGCAGGAGTTGAAAAGTGCTAACAAATACATGAAAATTAGCATGCCTTTTTTAAAAATTTAAACAAAAATTAAAAAGTTTAAAATTTATTTATTGCAAAGTTGCATCCAACAAGTAAGATTTTGTTCGAAGTTTCATATACTTACATTGCAAATGGCTCTAAGCACTTGCAACTTCACATTGTTTGGCTTAGCACTTTTACATATCATTGAAAAACAGCAACTATAAAGTAAATGTTAGAACTTTTTCTGCAAAAATGTCCTCCTATGCTCTCCTGGTCCAAGTTTTGTGAATCTAAACCATCCAAGGCGCCACCCAAACGCATACAAAAAAATTCATTCAAATCGGTTCAGCCGGTAGGAGGAGTTCAGTGACATACACAAGTACAGTCGAATTATATACTCATTCATATCGCACATTCACTTCAATAGTGTCCTAACTCAAAAACTTAATTTTTTGGGTTAATAATGCAGAATAATTCAGCATTGCGCATTTTATTTTATGTAAATTGAAAACCTTGTAGAAAACATGTTATAATAAAGATTAATATTCTACCAACTTGCTGGCATGTTGTGCGATTTGAGCGTGATTGCGCGTGCATGTTGTTGTAGTGTATGGCCTGCTTTACTTTGTAAAATGATCTGAGAGAAAAGTGATATGAAATATGTAGCGGCAGGATTCAAAATCGCGACAAATGACATTTTTGGTTTACTTTTGTAAAAAGCTAGAACTGTAAAATAAATATAGCCCACTTGAGGATTTATTGTGGCTTGGAAAAAAATTACGTTTTGGGAGGATGTATCCTTAACATCAAAAGAACTATTTAGAATCTCACGTACGATTAAAGATTCACTAGAAACAAAATTAAAGATGTTTCCAAATTATTTATGTTTGTATTTGCAGAGGTTTCGGAAATCATTTGTTTGAGTATGCGTCCGCTTCTGGCTCTGGAGCTGTCAGCGTGCTTTCTAGACTCCTCTTTTCCCTTCTGCCGGTCTACGAATGCTATTCGCAACTTACCTACACATCATTGTGAAAGCAAGTCAAACCGTTGGTCGATTGAACCCTTTCCCACCGACTTAATCTCAAGATATTCAATGCAAATTTCAAATTAATTGCAGAAGAACCGCAAACAATTTTTAAGCACAGTTTCTTCTATGAGTTTCTTTTTATAGCTAACGAATTATAATTAAATTATGTAACACTCTTACCCACAACTAATATATACAACTGAATGAACAGCTAAGCAAATTGACAAATGGGTCAATAAAAATTAAGGGCATTTAGAGACACAGGGGATAAAAAAAACTCGAATATCAGTCGACATTCGTAGAAATTACGAATTTGGATACGTTTTCATAGCCCAATGTGGTCCACCTTGACATTAACATTGAAGGTGACAAGACAGATTCTGCAGGAAGCTTATTCCACATGCGCACCGCTATCGGATCACTGCTTCAGAAGATAAAAATTTACTACCATTTTGTACGCCGATTTAGAGAAACAATGTAAAAATTTGAAGTGGTATAAGCTCAAATATAATCTTTCCAAAACTCGATATACAACATTGAATAGTAGCTTAAGTAGACTTAAGAAAATTTGTTATTATTATGCTGTATTTCTTATCAGTTGCAGTTTGCTATATATGAAAAGAAATAATCACTGGAAAGTAGAATCATGCGCTAGAGCCTTTTAATATTTTAGCAGTAGCGTTAAAACTTCAAAAAAAACACTCCTTTTTTAAGTCGACTTAAGCTTCTATTCTATATTGACGCAGATGTGTATGTACATAATTTTTGGTCTCTTCTGGACGAATCTTTCTTATGTTTTTTTATTGTTCATAATTGGTTGTTCTGGTATGTGATGGAAACCGGCCGATTCCAAATTGCACAATTTCCCAAAACTAATAATAGCGGAATGGAAGATGTTCTGTGGATCGCAAGTTGCAGTGAAATCGAATTTATATTTGAATAAAATATTCTAGGCCTCGCGAAGGATGAAAAAGCATCATCAGCGATTTCAGATCGATCGATTTCCATTACATACCAGATTTTGTTTACAACCGAGAAGGCTACAACTCCCTCGAAGGAAATCAAGCAAACGTGTAACATATTTTATTTTAGTATTCATAAAATGTTACCTGAATTACTAGCAGGCTTATTTTTATTGTATTTTGGCTGTAGCAAGAATTTTCAAGCTGCAGTGATATAATGTTACTGGAGCGACATGCCCACACATCAAACTATCTTATCAAATTTCAACTTCTTTTTTATTAAGTATAAGAAAAAAAAACAAAAAACTTCACCAGCATATTTCGATGTGAGTTCAACGAAAATTTAAATAGTGTTATTGTTGTATGAGCGCCTTAACTCCTTAGCGCCCAATTATCCCATTTGGGGACATTCACGTGTGGGTGGCGTTGGCTAAAGTAGTTAGCAGCGATTGTCCTGGGTTCGGGCACGGTCTCCAGTTATTGTAGAAAAGTTCAAGTGATGAAGGCATAGTCACTGGTCACTGAACTATATCGACTTCAGCAGATAATAATCCTAGTGTAACTAACATCAGTTACCTGCACATAAAGCTTTGGGATTTCTTTGCAACGTGTAAGTTTCCTCCGTTCCCAATTGGGAACTTTGGGCACTTCATGATAAAAAAAATGTCATACTTTATGTAAATTTTGCTACGTAAGTATGCTTTGGACTTCTTGAAATTGAGGGAATGTTAGAAGAACTTCTAGTATATGAAAATATTATCGATGAGTGTGCTATTGATACAGTGCAACTGCCTCCTGAACCAAATAGTTTGACTGGAAGTAGAAATCCACTTTACTAAAAACAAAACAGAGTGTGATTTTCAGAATTTTTATTTGATAATTCACCTTGTACAATACATAGTTGACCAAAGTGTTGATTACAGGCTTACGGAAATTTATTGGAATCACATTTTGAATGTCCTGCCAAAGCATGTGCAATGATAAACAAATAGTAAGAAATTTTTTAACTGAAAGAAAAAAATTATAATTGTCATTTCCACAGGAATGTCAACTTTTTGTAGCGTGCGACACCAAACAAATATGCTTTTTTTCAAATAAAACTAAATTTTTTTTACTTCGTTATATATTTGTATAAGGCGTCAGCAGCTCTACATTAAGTAAAATTTTAAGCAAAATCGAGTAACATTGTTCTGAGATATAAGCTTAATTGTTTGCTATCGCACGCGACAAAAAAGTGAACTTTCTCGTGGAAATGCCCAGATGTATTTTTCAGCCAAAAATTTAAATTATAATTTGAAGTGAAGTTTGATGGTTTGAGTTTGATGTGTGTTCTACCAACACCTAATAAATTTTTGGCGACAGTTTAATGTGAGGACATGCCGCTTTGGAATATAAAATAGGCAATCAATATTTTTATCTGGGTTTAGTAAACGCGTTTTTAGAATTTATCTTTCTTTCTATTATTTTATTATTTGTAAAAATCATTTAAAGTTTTATTTTTTTAATTGGTTGGTTTTCCAATTGTTATTTTTAAAATCAAAACAAAATATGAAACAATTAAAAAAATTGGGCCAATTCTAAAATAATGTTATTTTCGTAACTAATACGTATGAAAAAATTTGGAACCAATTACTAAACAAAATTATTTTTACCAAAAAAACTTATATATATAAACCAAATGCAAGTTACGATACTTATTTTGTCACTATGTGTGTGTGTGTGTCTGTGTGCATGTGTGTTATTGAAAGTATTTTAATTGAATTTTAAAATCATTTTTAACGCAATTCAAATAATTCTAAACTAATAAAATTATTAGGTAAGTTTAGTTCATACAAAAAAAAGTAGGAATTATTTAAAATACAAATCATAATAATTTATCAATTGTAAAACAATAATGATGAAACAGTAGTACGACGAACGTTCAATAATTTTCTCAAGTAAATTGAGAGACAACTACTTGGGTCCAGGAGTGTATTTTTTCAATTTTGAGGACGCTTATACAGACATCCGTGCTCTGTTATTTTCTCAATATGCTTAGATGTCATGTTTTTAGAACAATTGGGTTAAAAAAAAAGTTTGTTCTAAGTATGTTATATAGTAAAAGAAATAATTAAAAAATATTAATTACATAGAAAAAAATATTCTTGTAATAAACAACTTTAATTAAAACTAAAGCCAAAAATCAATTATTAAATATAATTGAGTCAATTAAACCATGTAATTAATTAAATTTTTAAACAAAATTGAGTTGACTCAAATATGTTTTAATTAATTTTTGCTTTTATTTTTAATTAAAGTTCTTTATGGCAGGAATATATATTTTTGTTTTGTGTAGACTGGGTTGACAGAGTGCCATTTGAGTTGAGAAACTTAATAGTTTATGGGCAAGAGAGGAAAATATGATGGTTTCCCTCTTCATTATATTCTCTTCTCTCTTCCATAAGCTCAAAAGTTACCCAAATAAAATTGCCGTGTGTGAAACCACACGAACTTTGTTTTGGCAACAATGATACGTTAAAGTTTAGAGGTGATTTTTTTATATTTTTTGTTTGTTTTATGACTATATTAAAAGTTCAAGTCTACTGTATAATCTTAAAAAAAATTTATATGTATGTATGCATTTATATGAAGTAGTTTTCTATCTAGCTTGATACATATGTATATTCTTATATGGATAACACATATTTTTATATGGATAAAAAATGGTTGATTTTCCTTTTATGGTACGTATATTAGTTGTACAGCTTAGCATTCTTTTTTTATCTTATAAGGTATTGTATTATCAAATAGTTTTTTCCATGCGAAACGTTTGAAGTTGTCAAACCGAAACTGCAAGTCAGCCAAACCGTCTGTATTAAATATGATACAAATAATATCGACAAAATGTGCATCGAACCATCGTTTAAAAACTTCTCATTTGTGTATTTTCTTTTGCTTCTGCTTCTGAAAATTCAAGAGTCGCAGTAGAAGTTTACACAATAAAGGAATAACTATACAAAACGAAGATCTTCGAGAAGTTATCTGTGTGTCTGAATGCTGCTTTAATGATGAAACAGAATAAAGTCTGCAATATCAGGAAAATCGCTCCCAAATTAATAAAGCCCATAATAACATCGTCGGCAGTAACTTCAAATGCTCTCTAATTTTTGTTTTATTTTCTTTTGTCCTTATTTTTATTTGTAGTTTTGTTTACAAAATGTATGAAATTTATTGAAAGTATGGTAACATTTTTGAGAGAATGAGTACTTATATGTGAGAGCGTAAGAAAAAACGCTCTCAAAATAAAATAGATTCTATCTTACGACTGCTTTCTGCGGCTGCTTTTTTGTGCCAATTTGTATGGAAAATGTGTTTATGCCGGTATTCTGTTAAATCATTTAAATAAACTCGGAAGTTAACGTAGTAGAGATCTTGTGTGTTTTTCTTTTCTTTTATTTTTGCAGTTTCAATTGCATGTGCTGGAAGAAATCTTGTTGTTGTTTGTTTTACTATTATATTTGCACATACAGGAAAAAACACTCACACACACGAAACACACATTCAAGCACATACACACACACATTTCTGCTTCGTTAATTTCGTATTTATTTGAAGCAGTCAGTCAAACTGAAAACTGTAAGAACATGTCGTCAGCTGGAGCTCTCCGTTGTGTATATCTATTCGTTTATTTTCTTCACTTCGACTACGACTCTTTGAATTTCAGTAGCAGAAATATGAGCAAGAGGTTGTGATTGGGCAAACAAAAAATAAAAAGTCGAAAAAATAGCAAAATTTTGGGACTTTTGCTATTTCAACTGCATTTTTTTAACGCTGCATCGAACACACATTAGTTTGAATGCCTTTATTTTGGATGTATTTCGGTAGCTTGGGAACTATTATAGATATCTTAATGAAATTCTATCGCCCTAACAGTCGAAAATATTGGGTACGTAGTCTTCAAACAAATTACGGTTAAATACTCTAGGTCAATACTTAGCACAATTAGAGGATTGAAATTGTCACTGCATAAAATTATAATTTTTATATAGGAGCCCCTTTGGGAGTGAGGTAATTATACTTTTGATTTCTATGACGTCTATAATCCCTTTCCGGCGCATATATTATATTTAACTTCATAAAATTGGCATATTGAAATCCAAAAATTTTACGCTATTCCACCACAAACACCTGCTGTGTAGGTAGCAAATAGTTTTGCAAATATATTTTGATATTTATATACAGGCATGTTCTGACACTTACATATCGCATAACATTTGCGATTGTGACTTGAACTCGCAAGAAAGACAAGACTTTTGGCAGGTTCAAATCGCAAGAGTATACTGAAGTGAACTGATGTATTTAGCCTAAAACTAGCTTTAATGAAACACTAAATCGATTAGAAATTAAAATTACATAAATATGTTTTCTATTCATTTTAATCAAAAATATTAATAATTTTTATTATAAAATTGAAATTTATAAAATGTTTTTTTATTTTGTTAATTTTTCCTTTGCATTGTTTACTTATCCATGACGACCTAAATCAATATTGCTACATAACATGTGGAAACAATATATTTTATCGATTTTGCTATTCAGTAACATATTTTAACTATATTCGCTGTCGGTGAGAGAGAAAAAATCACAAGCTCAAATTTATTGAGTTTTTCTTTATTATTCTTTGTGCTGTTCGCTTATTTTCACATTTTCTATACAGACACAAGATAAAGCTGGGAACTATCGCACTTTTTACCATGTTTTTTTATTCCACGTCACTGTGCTACGAGGGCGGATCAATAAGTCCGTGATTTTTTTAATTTTCTGTGTTCTTAACAACAAACAACTGCCAGGTAACTGCCATCTTTGATATTTTAGAATAAAATGGAAAAAAATGAATTTCGTGTGCTCGTTAGCCTTAAACCACCATCTTAGCCTTAAAAAACCATCACTCAAACCAAGGCTAAGTATGATAAATAATATGGTTAATCTTCACCATCTATTTCAATGGAAAAAGGTGGTTTAGTGGCTGAACAACCACGGAAGATTCCGAACATGTAGGACGTCCAGTTGAGGTCTCGGCACACGAAACAGTGGGAAGTTTTGACGACTTGGTTGGTGTTGGTCGATGGGAGATTGAAAGTGAAGGTGGCCGTGAAAGTCAGATTTATTTTAAGCCTCCCCGTCAAATCACATGACAAATATCGTCAAATATCGCCTATGTAATGAAACATTCAAGTTGAGCTACAACATATTTTTATTTTGTAATTGTATTACAAATATTGTTAACTTGAATTTCAGTAAAAATTATATTGCTTAAGAAAAATTAAGAATTACGTATACAAGTATTAACAACAATTCATTTATAACAAGTACATTGGTTTACTATGACATATATATACATAAACACTGGCGTATATAACATAGTCAAACTAACTTATTTAAAAAAATCAATCTAAATAGCATAAAATAAATTTGAACATCGAGATCAAAATTACTATTTCAATCTTGTAATAAAATAGAATTTACGTTTACTTAAACGTGTTTTTAAGTCCACATATGACTTATTGAATCAACACCGGTGAACTAAAAATCAAATCGTACCACCGTACTTTTAAAGTTGTCGTGCAGTGGTTCCAAATAGAAAAAAATGGTAATAAATCTGTATGTGTGAAATTTACGATCCGATAACAAAATGTTGTATGTCGAAATTATAGATGAAGAGGCATGGAATATTTGTATGGCCTAATAACTTTTTTAAATATCATCTGAGTTCAAAGCGTTTGTTGCAAAATCTTTAAACAAGCAAATAAAGTGCAGACTATTAAATAGAGATATCTTAAATAGTTTCAAGGATATTTGGCTTTGAATTTTTAAATTTCGGTTTTCTGCGTTAACTTGGTTCCTAGTTTCGTAAATATTTCGTGTCTTAGCATAGCCAAAACTTTCCTTTCAATATTCCTAAAGAAAGGACTTCAAAAGGGACTACAGTTGAAATTTTAAGTTGATTAAGGCATGCAGGCTACATCCAGCATTGGACGAATATAGTGAATTTTTCTAAGAAATAATTTTGTAATATTGATGAAATTAAGATCCAAATATATGATGAAAAAGATTTCCGAAAACTTATTAGTAAATTTGAAAAAAAGAAAACAAATTTTTACCCTTACCAACTTAAAAGTTCTAAAGGCCTACAAATATATGTTGACCCCGAAGAAGTAAAATGTGCTCTTATCGACAAATGATTTAAGGTAAAAAATGTTACTAATATAATTAACAGAGAAAAAGTTTCCCAACCCCTATTTCGAGTCGAACTGGAGCCAAATGACATTCAATTGAAAAAAAATGAAACCCATCCAATTTATAGCGTAAAGTTTCTCTTACACCGAAAATCACAGTTGAAGAGCCTCGTAAGCTTTCAAGTCCCGTACAGTGCCACAATTGCCAAGAATATGGCCACTTAAAAACTTACAGCAAATTACCTACAGTTTGTATTATCTGCGGTGAATTGCACGGTTCTGCTAGCTGTACGAAGCCAAAAAATCAAGCTGAAAAAAATGTAGTAATTGTGGAGGTAATCACACTGCTAAGTACAGAGGATGTCCTATATATTCTTTCGTTAAACAGACTATGGGACAAAAACCTAAATTAGCTACAGCTCAATCTGCAAACGCTTTCTCCGCCAATTTTCCTCCAATGACCCAACCAAGTATTTCACGTGTATCATATGTTGATGCGTTAAGACAAATTCTTTTCCCACGCAGAAAGTGTCCTCACCAAGTAATTCAACAAATGCTAACACAAACTTTAATTTCAGTCGCCTTGAAGCCACTATTGATAATCTGGTGCAAACTATATACAAATTTACTAAAAATATGACTAGCATGATGCAAAAAATGCTTCGAATGCAGAATACTCTGCTTCAAGCATTAATTAACAAGCCATGAACACGTTAAAAATATGTTTCTGGAACGCAAACGGCATTCACCAACACAAAAATGAGCACGAGCACTTCCTTTCGGAAAAAAATATTGATGTAATGTTGGTTTCTGAGACTCATTTCACTTCGAGAAGCTTATTAAAAATGAATGGCTACACCTTACATGATACTAAGGACCCGAGAGGAAGAGCATGCGGTGGATCAGCAATTCTAATAAAGTCAAGACTCAAGCATTATATTCTTGACAACATCTGTGCAGAACATTTGCAAACAACTAATATTTGTGTTGAACATTTCTGCACAAATTTCGTTATATCATCAATTTACTCCCGTCTAAGATTCTCAATCATTGAGGATGAATACGAGGATTTCTACAAATCTCTTGGGCCTTGTTTCGTAGCCGCTGAAGAATACAATGCAAAACATACGTTCTTGGGTTCACGCCTTATTACACCTAGAGGAAGAGCGTTGTTCAACACAATTTCAAAAATAGGCTTGGACGTCATTTCGAGTGGCCTACAGACATACAAAAAATTCCGGATGTTATACATTTTGGATTCATGAAAAATATTTCAAGAGGTTTAGTTCATTTCGAAGCTTCCCTGGATCTCTCCTCCGATCACTCTCCGACTATCGTTGCAATCTGTAACCCACTAAGAAGTGTTCACCCATATCGTGTTAATTGGCTGGGATTCAAAGAATATCTTAGTAGTCATTACACGGAAAACATTACGCTAAGAACACACGATGATATTGAATCTAACATTGTCAATCTTAACGAAAATATTAAGCAGGCTGCTGAACATGCCACTACCTCCCAACCACAGACTGGCTTTAATAGAAATTATTCTACGGATATTGAATGTCTCGTATGTGAAGAAAGAAAAAAATTCCAACAACACAGATCACTCCAACATAGAATTAGATTTAAAGAGTGCACTAAACGACTCTACGAGTTGCTTGCCTATGAAAAAACTGAATCTTTTAAAAACTGTCTGGAAAATCTCGATGTCACTCCAGCATCTAATTACTCCTTGTGGCGCGCTGCGAGAAAGCTTAAAATACCCGTTAAGTTTAAACCACCTCTGCGCACTTCTACCGCAGGTTGGAAAAGAAGTGATACTGAAAAAGGTAACTTGTTTGCAAAGGATTTAAAATCCGAATTTACCCCAAACACATGTACCGGTGCTGTTGATTTACCGAGTGAAGTTGACCTACCCCCTCGACCCTTAAAGTTTAAGATGCGTGACGTATTGATGGAACTAGTAACAAGATGTTGATAAATTTGATTGTCTTGCAATTAGAATCCTTCTATTTATTTTTAATGCCATATTACGACTAGAGTATTATCCACACCACTGGAAGCTTGCTAAGGTCAAAATGATTCCAAAGGCTGAATCATATAGGCCAATAAGTCTACTATCAACTATTTTCAAACTTTTCGAAAAACTGGTCATGACAAAATTGTCCCCAATAATTGGTATTGGGTGCACCCCGGACCATCAATTTGGTGTTAGAAGTCAGCATATCACTATTGAACAAACACATATATTGGTTTAATTTATAAGAAGAACATTTGAAGAAGAGAAGTATTGTTCTGACCTGTTTATTGACGTTTCTGAGGCATTTGATAAAGTGTGGCATGAAGGCCTTATTTTAAAATTTAATTCATATCTACCAAAACATTTTTGAAGCTATTGGAAAGTTACATTACTACCAGGAAGTTTACGGTTGTTGAAAGAGACTTCATTAGTGTGCCCAAATCTATCTCATCCGGTGTGCCACAGGGGAGAATACTGGGGCCAGTTTTGTATTTGATTTATACTTGTGATATGCCTTTGAGCAGCAATATCCATACGTCTATATTTGACGATGATACAGCCTGCCTTAGTATGCACGAAAATCCTCACGAGGCTTCCCGATATCTACAAGAACATATTACACAGCTAAAACTATGGTTAAACTTATGAAGAATTAAAGTTAACGAACAAAAGTGTGTTCAGCTAACATTTACCTGCGATACTTGTTCCCCAATTCGAATCAACAAACAAGTTGTTCCTCAACATTCACATGTAAAATACCTTAGTATACACCTTGATCGGCGGCTTACATGGAAACAGCATATTGACTCAAAGCTAACACAAATGAAACTTAAATTAACTCAGATACATTGGCTGATTGGTAGAAATTCAACACTCAGTCTAGATTGTAAACTTTTAATATACAAGTCGCTTTTGAAACCCATATGGTGCTACGGAATACAGCTATGGGGTACTGCTTCAGCTTCCAATATAGAAAGAATCCAATGAAGGCAAAACAAGATTTTAAGACTAATAACATCGGCTTCATGGTGCATCAAAAATTCAAATTTATATCATGATTTAAATATGCGAATATTGAGTCTCATCCTGATCCACTTGCTCGTAATATCTTGAATTTTACTGGACATATCCGCTTAAAAAGAGGGACACTATGGCTCTAATACTCAACACTCCAGATGAAACAGCTTGAAAATATTTTTGTGCTTAATACGATATTTATGTATTATTGATTATTATCACTAAGTTTATGCCTGACACTGGTTGGGCCTAATTATTATATCTAGATTTAAGATTTGAATACTTATTGTTAGTTAATTTTTTCAAGATACAATATATAAATATACGCATAAAAAAATATGTCTATAAAGTTTCCGTGATATATAAAACGGTAGTATTTTTTTTAAATACAAATTTCAAATTTTATCATATCAGGAAAAATTGCTGTCAAAATTTTTCAAAAACTCTCTTTTTTCTTAAAATTGAAAATGTTTTGCTATGAATTGTGGTGATTTTCTAAAGCCATAAAATAAATACTTTTTAAGAGAATGTACGTATCGAATCCTTTTATTAAATAATTAGTATCGACAAAGTTTTAATTAAAATTATATACCATATGAATTGTTTCATGCATGTATGTATGTCAATGTACTGAACTGCTTATGTATGAGAAAACTTATTTAAGAAATCTAGCTTACTATTTTTAAACGGTTGGCTGCTTGAGCTTTGAAACAAGAATTATGCATTAAACACATTCACCACAGCAGGCTACCGACTACAAAATGTCAAGGATAGAATGCACATGTTTATATGGGAGTGATTCTTTTGAAAACAGCAAGGCAACATGGCGGCAGGTTGTTGTCTATGCTGATTTTGTCGTTGTAGTCCAATTAAACTAATTTCTTTGGCTACAGTGAGAAAATTCAGTGTTGCAAGTATAATAGGAAATGTTGAATGAATGTTATCGTGCAATTATTTCATATTATTTAACAGAAGCAATATCCAAAAGTTGATGTAAAGCATAAATTGATTCACTTTTATACTTTTACGTCATATAAGTACATTTTCAAAGAGTAATTTAATTTTTATAAATGCGAAATATTTGAAGGTGGCAGTACTGAACTATGCATTTATACTTAAATATGAGGTGCAGATGGTGCTGCTGCTGTCTCCAAAATAATTAAGTAGCTGGCTACGAGGCGAGAAATGCTGCTAGCGGCATTTGAAGTCGTGTGTTCGTGTAGCCTGCTGTGGTGAATGTGTTTAATGCATTACTGTTGATTTCTTTTCTACATTTCCATCTAAAAGCGAAATTCAATGTTCCCTTCTTAAAAATGTTTTGCTCTCTAAAAGTGTAGAAATGTTGAACTGCATTGCACTTAACGTACCGTGTACGGGTGCATATTTGTATCGACAGTGTTGATGGTTCATGGTAAATTGCATTTTAAAGGGTTGGTAAGACGTATTATAAATGTGAAATTTTTGTGTAGAAAAGAACACACCATAACTATTTCTTTTTATCAGGAAAAGGAAAAATAAGGAATGCAAAGCTGTACAAATCTTTTAATACAAAGTTGGCCGCTTTTAAAGTTATTAAATATGTACTTAAAATAATGGAAAAAGTCAAGACATTTGTTTAGAGTAACAACCATTTGAGGCGGTCCAAGTTACTTCATTTGCTAACTAGGAAATTTTTTTTAAAAGTTTAAAATACGGTCTCAGTTTAGGTTAAGAATTAAGTTAGAAAAGAACTTATTGTTACACGTAAATTAATTTCAACTACATTATACTCCCACTGCAACGCTGAAAAAAAACTTAACAGTATTGACTGAATTGTAAGCACACTTCATCATGATTGTGATAATAATGGTTGTGACTCACTATTCTGCAGAAACGTATGACTTTTGCCGAAAACGCGACACCAGGAGTTAAAGAGTTCATTAAAATCTTATTAAAAAAATTCCATAATATCAGTGTTGCATTTTCGTCAAATGCAACACTGATGCCTTGAGTGTTATTGATATTCCATTCAAGTGCAATTGGATTATAATGAGTTAAAATCTTTTTCTGCATTTTTATAACCATCAATGACACTACTCGACAAATTTGAACTTCTTACGTACCCTCTTAAATCACAATGGACCCAATTGGGTCTCCGAGTGGAGGTGCTGTATAGCACCACCCTTCCTAACCTACGTACCCTCTTCTTGTGGCAGTCGTAGTTTTAGATCTTTTAAAGGCGGAATCAAAATACTATAATAACTAACTTTCAACTAATTCCTCAACGTAACAGAAATTTGTAAGGTCAAAGGTTCAAAATTTGAGAAGTACTTTATTAAGCGCTCTTAAGCGGAAATCACTCTTCGTAGCATATCCGCAACTTTTGAATACATCGATAGTTTATTGCAACACGTTCATATTTAAAAAAAATACAATTTTGAAGTTGATAAAGCAGAAAAAATCGTTATATCGTATATAATCTCTAGTACGCGCAACTCTTGAGAAATGAAAATATTTCTATGTACTCGTACATATGTTAATATATTTTCATTGAGTTGTATGTAAATTTGAAACTCAAAACGACTTTTCGGCAAAACTTCTGTTGCAAATCAAACAAGAACATTCTTCTACAATTGTAGCACATTTTAAATCATAAAGCTATAAACAGACGATTGACAGATTTTATAATATTGTCAGATCTGACAATGTACTGCCTATCAAAAATTGCTAGCACAAGGTAGATTGTCAGTTCCCCCGGTTGTATAAAATTTGTCGGAAAATCTTACAATTTAATGCCGGACGATTGTATGCAAATGAATTTATCTTGCAATATCGTCAATCAAAAAATTGCCAGTTTACACGGTTGTCATATGCAAAAATTGTCAGATCAGTTGTTATGCGGTGGCAGACTCAAAGCATTTGTGCTGGCGTTAAATGTATAAAATGAAAATAGTAAAGAAGCAGTTGCAATGATTTTGTCTGCATATATATTATCATATTTTTGAATTTTCCTTCGGCTTTAAAATCAAGTGTGTGCACTTTTGCCCATAGAAAATATTACATTATATTAAATCAGATGCATAAACTTGGCACATTTACCAATATTAAAATGTCTGACAAATATCTGACAATTATTTTACAAATGTTTTCATACGATTGTAAGATGTCTGACGATTTGTTGTCAGCTGCTTGTCTTGCAATGGACCGACAGTGCTTTTTGTGGCAATGATGTCAGACGAAAATTATCTAATTACACGGTTGTAAGAAATTTTACTGACAATATTTTAAGGTCTGACGGTGTGTACATAACTTGAGTATTTTTTAACGTTTAACAAACTTACGGCCGGATTACTCACAATGCAAACAATAACAAATTTTCTTATATTATTGCTGTTTTCAATACAAGTTGTCCATTGAACGTGTTCTGTCGACATCGTAGGTCTGGCCATTATTGTAAAAGTTGTAACCTTTTATAAATTTTAGTAATTTTCATCCAACATTCTCAGATGTAAGGAATTGTAGCATACATACATATTTGGTATGATAGTCTGTTAGCACAACAGTCTCTCTCATCACACCATGTTCACATGCCAAGTATGACCTTCTAATAACTGCTAGGTTTGGATCCAACAACACTTAAATTACATGCGTTTGATCACAGGTTTGTATCTAAAATGACAGGCTGATCGAGTTGGCCCCAGTTCTAATAACCGCTTAATAAGTGAGAACTCATACAAAGCAAAATTCATAAACTTTTACTGCTTTTGTATTTTTATACATACAAGCACAACAAAACAAAAACACATTTGAAGATAAAACAACGTTTGCCGAACGTTCTCGAAAGATACTTTACTATTATAGATACATTAACATGAATTTTAGATAAAGTGTAATGTACAAAATCCCTAACTTTCGTATAAAAAAAGTTACTTATGCAAGCTTAATATTACATTTTAAGCAAAGTGGGGCAAAAGTCCCGGTATCATTTTGGTTGAGCGCCATCTTGGCTATGTGACACTTAGCTTAAACATTATGTTGTGTAGACATTCAAATTTTATTATGGATAAATGCGCCGCAAGAACGAGCAAAAATAAGGAAAATATTTATTGAAAATAATCGTTCTGTTATTGCCACTCAGAGGAAATTGCGTCAAAAATATCCTAATCGTCCAGTGCCTCACAAAACCACAATTTGAGATTAACATGCGAATTTTCGACAGTACTGTACTACAGCAGACAGACCTCGTTCTGGAAGACAATGGACGTCTCGCAATGCTGAAAATGTGGCTCTGGTGCGCGATAGTGTTGTAGAGTCTCCAGAAACATCGATTCGGGGAAGTGGTTCCCAGTTATACATTTCTGCACGCAGTTTTAGGCGAATTTTGAAAACTAATTGGAAAATGTTTCAGTACAAAATTCAATTAGTCCAAAAACTGTAACCGAGAGATCCTGATCAACGAGTTAAGTACAGTAACGCAATCTTAAGACAAAATTGCGATTTAGCATGGCCAGCCAGATCTCTGAATTCAACAGCACCAGACTTTTTCTTATGCTGTTTTTTTAAATCAAAAATTTATGTGAATAAGCCATAAATGATTCAACATATTAAAGACAATATTCGTCACGCAATTGAAGAAATTCAAGCTGAGATGTTGTAGGATATCATGAAAAAAGCCTTAAAAAGAGCCGAAAGTTGCATAGCGAATTGCGGTCACCGTTTAGCCGATATAATTATCCAATTATAATGAAAAAATATGTAAGGACCAAATAAAATGTTATAAAAACCAAACTTACTTATCTTTTCTTTGAACAAATTTGTATGCAATCAAAATGGTAGCGAGACTTTTGCCTCACCCGTTAGTTTTTGTGTGTTTAAGAAAACAAAAAAACACTCTCACGTCAGCGTAATCATTTCTTCAGTACGATCGGGATTGTGTGCATGGTTGTCAGATATGGCGATTTCTCGCCAAACGTGGCGATTTTTCAAATTGTTTGGCAACATGACGGTTTTTCTAGCGACAAATAAATTTGTTGGCAATTTTTATGGATATTTTTAACAAAATTGAACTGCAGAATTTTTTTAACTCATGAAAATAATCTTGTTGAAGGAGTAGTTTCAAAAATAAATCCTTCCAAAACTGGAGTGCAAGAAATTAAAAATATTTGATTTTCATGATTTTTCGTCAAATTAATTATAATTTTGAATTTGGATGAGAAAAATTTACAAGAAATAATTTTTAAATTTTTTTCTACTTTTGGCAATTAAATATCACTCGCACGCAGATCTTTAAACGAAAACTGTTGCATACTTCGTTGGATATTGATACACAGAGTGAACTGCAACTCAGTGCGTATGAGTAATAATGATCTTAAAACAAATTGATAGCTGAAATGATAATCTAGCTAGAACAACCAATCACAAAAATACTATTTAAACTACGTTGGTTTCAAAAACAGAAGCACCACGCAAAAATTCTTTGTCATTCCAAGAATAGTGGTGTATCAAAATGATTTTTGTATGTAAGCATAAGATTTCATGCACAAAGGCTTATAATTTTGAATTTATTTATAAAAAACTAAAGTATAAAATCAAAACGAAAGAGAGAGAATCTTTATTTTGTTTGCAAAGTTATGTTAATTGAAGTCTTGTGCTTTAAAAAGTGCATTGGTGACCCAATGTTAAGAATTTGGATGTTGCGAATATCAAGGTGTTGCGCTTATCGAGGGTTGCGTTAACCGAGTCTGCAGTGTATATATTAAGAAAAACTTAATAAAATTGATTTCGGAGACTTCTGGCGATTTTTAAAATCAATTTGGCAAAATAGGTCGAAACAAAATTTGAAATCCCTGCATGTGTGTGTTGTTTGGGCTTCGATAATTTTGCGTCTCATTCGCACTTGTTAATGGTCACCGAACTAACTGTATCGCTTACAGCAAAAAATTGGTGTACATAAGTGTGCGCAAGGCGAACATTGTCGACATCCATAAACTATGTAGACCTTAATTGTGGTATTTCTTAATATCAAGTGCACACGTTTTTAATAAATTTTATACTTTAAAAAATTCTAAGAGTGGAAAAATTGTACTTCTTGTACAATGGTATACAGGTATTGTGCTTTTGGCACAATTTTTAGTGCTTTTGGAAGACTCAAAACGCCAAATTTGAAGTTAGTACCAAAGTAAGGAAAAGAACTGAGTAGTGATTTTAAGAAATTTGTGTATTTCTTAAAATTACTTTAAAATTACTTGGTGTATTTATTTCTTCAGTGTAAAGCATACCTTTTTCGTCTGATATATTTCATTAAAGATATTGATGCTATTGCTGAAATAGAGAACAGCTAAGAAAATATTAAAAATTATACAACTTCACTCGTTTGGATCTTCATTTCTTTTTCACGTTAGTGCTTTCTACGCTTTTTAGATCTGAAAAGTATGCTTTTTTGAAATTTTGATGTGCTTTGAGAGCCAAAAAAGTTGGCATCTCTAATGGTATACAGAGGTCATTTGTAGTTCCTCAAGGAAGCTCCTACAGGTGGCATACCCTGGCTCTTTGACTACGTGCCTTTGCCATTTTTCTTCCATTTGGAATACAAAGTTAAAAAAATAAACATTTGCACTTTTAGCTTGCAATAGTTCCTTGTGTTGCATATTTACTGGAAGAAATTTCGCTTTCATATGATTTGTTATTGTGGTATTGCAGAATGTAGCAGATATACTAGTAATATCTGCAGTTTGCAACGAAGAGTGGTCTCCAATAATTTTTTGCTTCTTGGCTTCAAAAAAGATATTTGAGGAAAATTTTAATCGATTGATTCTATCCAGATATTTCTTGTTTATTTATGAATGGGTACCTTTATCGGTTAAGTAAAAAAACGTCCTACCAATTTTTTTCTATTTATGTAGACTAATGCTTGCTGCCTTCCAAAGAAGATGATAGATTAATTAAAAGAAAGTATATTTTTTCAAAATTGCAAAAAATTATATTTAGTAAAATATTTTTGCAAAGTTTTTTCCATAACTAACTAAACGAATATATTGGTAATGACTCAAACAACAAAAATTTTTTTAAGTGCTCAAAATATTAAAAATCATTTAAATCGTACGATTAAGAAAAATATAACCCTAATCTAGTAAATTATGATTGTACTTTCAAAAATTTCAAAAACTCCATTATGCCAGGATTTTATTTTTAAAAAAATCGTTTGATTATATAGAATAGCGAATGAAAGCCATAACCATCCATCACACGATGTATTCCATAATAATCTAAATTACCTTAAAAATGGAGATATGTTTAGTCAATTGTATTGGCCATTTAATCGTTGCTAATCATTTTACTATTAAAAGAAGTTCTCTTATAATTTTAGTTGTATTTTATGTCCAAGTAGGACATGGTATACTAATAGAAAAGTGAAGAATTTGTTTCCTTTTTTGTCGAGTAGTGTAATTATATTGTAACTTAATGATTGTTACCTCAATCATGTACTTATTGTTGCAGTTGCAATATGCAAACATAATATTTTCTCTGAGGCACTTAGCTTTATTTTTTTACTTTTGATATTAGCGTTGATATTTATGTATGTTTATCATTTATTAGTAATACATTAAATGGTACGCTTTAATGTTCTAAAGTGTGTTGTTAAATAAATAAGAAATTAAGAAGGGAAATGACATTTGAAACATAAAAGAAGAAAATAGAATACAAAAATTTTAATATTGTGAACAATGTAAGATGATGGTTAATGTTTTAGTGTTATACAAATGTTACAATTAAAAGAAAATAATAATAATAAAAATTAGGAGAATAAAAAAAATTAGTGCAATACCTCCCGAATCCGCGGGCGATCTGTCTTTTTTACGCTTTTTCTTTTTTGAAACATAACCATAGTTGTCCCGTGCACTCCACCCCGGATAAAGTTCCATGTGCAACTGACGTTCTTGCCGAGCTTTTTCATAATATTTACTTTGTTCTTCGCGGGACAGTTCATGCCACTACAAAATAGTTTTAGGAGGGAGGGGGTTGTATTGAAAAATGCATACGTTTCAATGAAATTACATACATAAATTAAAAAAAAATTGTGATCAACAACGAGTTTAATTATTAAGACCCTTAAAAATAAACATAAGGGTGATCATAAATTAAACTAACAATTGTCTAAAGCAGCAACAATTTAAAATACAGCTTCTTGAAAATTCCAACGCTTAATTTTGTAATTTTTTTTTTCGTTTTATTTATTTTATTTTTTTATAATAAAAAAATGGTGTAAAACAAAAACATATTATTTGGGAAGAATTTAAAACGAATAAAAAGTTACTTGAGACAAATAAAGATACGATAGATATATATATGTCAGGGTTATGGAAAGAAGACAGTGAAAACTGATTAAAGGTTTCTAAGATTCTAATTCGTTCAGTTGTCAATTCCCCTGAGCCATTTTTATAGAGCTTATAGAATACTTCTGTCGATAAAAAAAAACAACATCATCTATAAAATTGTAGAGTGAAAAGTTTTTGAATACACATCACTTGATAAGTGAGACCGTAGGAATATGTATTAAAAAAGTGAATTATAAATGGGCAAGATTTTCCAACACAATTGAAACAGGTTTTTGACCAAGCCTGGCTATGGTGTCAGTCTTTGTTGTAAATTATTTAATGAAAAACATTTGAAATCAAAATCAATATTTTAAAGCAAAATAAATTATGTGAAAAAGTCTAAATTTTTTAGAATAATAAATAGAAACAATGGCAATGCAATAAAATCATTTCAATATATAATCGTTCTGAAAGATGATTTGGTTCCATTTAATTTAGTTCCATTTTAAATAGTATTAACACAAATTCGAGACTAACGAAAAATCGACTATATATTATAAGCTCAAGTCTTTGTTTAGTTCTCAAGTAAATTACTAATGCATTAAAATTATTTTATTTAAAGAAGACAAAAGTGTCGCTTTAATCACACAGAGAAATCTCGATACTGCTGATACTTTACACTTCAGTAATTGTAATTTTTTAAATTGCAAAACCAAACACCTTTATACTTATAAATATGTATGTATATGCGGGTTTGATCTGACGCCAATCAACAGCTTCAATTAGTGAAAAATATCACTTTCGTTTGTGTTTATTAACACTTCGGTTTTCCTTTCAAAATGTCATCATTAAGATTTTAAAGAAATAAAATATACATATGCATATTGTGTATGTATAACATATAAAACTTACCCGTCTACCCAAGATTTGATTGATAGCAGCTGATTCCTTAAGTGTGCACTCGGCCACTACTTTGGCACGCATTTCCTTCATGTATAACATAAAGGCATTTAAAGGCTTTTTGATATGTGGTTTCTTTTTTTCCAATGAGTTGTCCTTGCAGTTATCAGTTCCCTGTAAATTCGATGAATTTTTGTTATCAAGATTCCTAGAATATTAAAAGCAAGAAAAAAAATTAAGAATTGCAATTCTGTATGATACTAAATAAATCTGACCAAAAATGTATTACTTTTATGTACTAAATTAAATGTACATATATACTGTAGGCATTGTTCATAAAAAAATATTTCTGATTTATAAAAGGTTTATAAAACAGATTTTCATACAAACTTTTTAATAATAAGCCCTGCATAAAACAAAACTATTTTTTATGAATAAGGCAGTATACGAGTAAGTACAAGTATCAGAGAACTGCAAGAGTTCCAATCTGATCCGAATGTGTGGTTTCTACCACAAGGGACACCAGATTTGAAGAAAGTGACTTATGAAAATATTTTAGCTATTATCAGCTGATTTGCGTAATGTTAAAAAAGGGCAAATGCAGTTTGTTTACTTTTATATTATTAGGACAATAACACAAGTTTACAAATTTCGAAAAAGTTGTTTCTTTAGTTATTTGAAACACTGGACGCGAAGCTGCACTCTCCATATCATACAAATTTACAAAAAAAAAAATTTAAAAAATGTTTGATTATTTTTTGTTTGTTTTTGAGAATACATAAAAAATAAATATACAACAACGAGTTTATTTTTGATTTAGTAGCTTGTAGCTGAATTTATGCCAAAGAAATGGAGCCCTTTTTCATTGAAACTTTTGTACAACTTTTGATAGTATTTACAATTTAGAAAGAGAAGCAACAAAAATTTTAAGCAACGATATCTGTAGAATTTGTGTTTGTGTGTGATACTGTTGTATGGAAATTTTCATTTCTATAAATTTTGTTTTGTCACTAAATAGTGAATAAAATCAAAATTTGTGCACCAATTTCAATGGAAAAGGGCTAAATTCTTTTGGAACATATTTAGCTGCATGCATGCAAAAATCTGGATATATAAAAAATTTTTCTAAAATAGTATTATTTTTTGCTAAAACTTTTACGATATCGCAGCATGGTCTGTTGAAGTTATGGTAATATTTGTCCTGCAAGTGCCTTCATTTTTGACATAACGGTATATCTCGAAAAATAGATATGATTGAAAATTCCAATTGTGTATTTAAAATCTGCATAACATATGTAGTTCGTGACGGCTAAGCTTTTTATGAAACGCGATCTACTGTAAACATGTGTAATCAGAACATACAAAAGAAAATTTATGCTTTGTGAAATGAACAAGTGAACATTGTTACAAAATTAAATGTTAGAATTTGTAGTATTGAATTAAATATAAGATGGTGAGAAAGGTTATTAGTATTAAAAATGTAATTAAATTTTTACTAGTTTCTACACATTTTCATTCAAAAGTATTACTTTTTACCTTTTACTTACAAAAATCACCCATGAAAATACATAAAAATAATACTACGCGAAAGAAACCATAAAGAGCATTTAATGACTGTGAATTGGCTTCTCAGCAGTCGGGTAAGAATATTATTTTACTTCTAATATTTTATATATGTAAGTTATTTAATAAAACGGAAAATTCTTCTATGACGATTATTTTTGAAAATTATAACAATTTTGAGGATTTTATTTTTAAAGTTGGACGATTTTTAAATAAAATTGTCTAACAACACTACATACCAAGTGTGAACGCCTAATTTGCTTTGTTAAAGTATTTACCACAGTGATGTCAAACTTTTCAGAGCAAAAAGCACTGTTCGTTCATAAAAAAGCACTAAATGCAATAAGTACGATTATGTTTGTACTCGTATGTATTGTAGAATAAAGATGTCAATCCAAATTTTATTTGTAATTTTTTATTTAACTGCCTAAATTTAATTATCCGGTATATATAAGGTGACCAGTTGGTCTTCACAAAAAGGGGTTATGAAAATAAATATCTTTTAGAAAGCAGGATGTGTAATGCATTCATGTGTGCATTTCGTATGTACTAAGGAAACACATTTTTCAACTAAATAAACTGTTTTAAATACACAAAATATGAATGTATATAAATATATGTTTATACATATGTACTCATGTATAGAAATGTATAGGATTATACATGGTAAAAGTATAGCGGAAAGAACTTAGGAATGGAATAAAACAAAGATAAATTTTTTTAAACTGACATGAAATTTACTTCATTCGAAAGATAATGTTCTGGCGTTATAATTTAAATATGACTTCTGGATTACGACCGCCACGGCTAGCTCGGACTTAGTCTAATCTGGAGGTCCAATTTTCGATTACTTTTTTCAACATTTGCGGCCGCATCTCGGCAATAACGCGGGAAATGTTGCCCTCCAACAGGCCAATCGTAACGCTCGCTCTACAGCAGCAGTAAACGTGGCGCGAAAACATTACATAATCGAATTAATTGCCCTGATGGAATAGAACCATGATTTTCAAAATAAAGTTGCACAATTTGGAAGCGTTGTTCAGGCGCCAGTCTGTACATATTAAAATTACAAACCACACTAAACATAAATCACTTGACAGCTGATCAAATGGCCGCCAGTTAAAAAAGTTTTGCCAACTTTAAGTTTTATACCTCTTTAAAAACCACGCTTTATATGTAAAAGTCCCTTTCCATGGATAATTTATGATTACTATGTTGAATTTTGCTTTTTAATACCATGTTCACAACATATATACAGAGTATATGCGCAGAGACTCAACGTTTAAAAAATAAAAACTCTTGTAACAAAAAAAACATTCTTGAAGGATTTTATACATTGTAAACCTATTAAATAAATCAAATAATCAAAAGCATAAGTCAGTCGTTAATTTGATAGGAAATTACGGAATACTCTAGATATTTTTAAGAATCAAATTACATGTTACTGCAAAAAATTATGTTGAAAACTAGTGTTAGCATAAAAACGGATTATTTTTTCTTTTATAATTGCACTAGTTTTTAATCTGGTTTCTTAAATTAAATTTTATGTACAAATATGAGTTTTGTGTTTTTAAATAATCGATTCAGCTTTTCTCTTAAAATGATGAATAAAATGTCTTTTAGTTCGTTTCTAATTATCTGTCAGAATTTTAATAATTTAAATTATTGCACATTAGTGCGCTTTTTTGAATCAAGGGATATGAATTTGAACTTTGCATACTGTCTAGGAAATATATATGCATACATGTATGAAAATGTATGAATATATATATTTTTCGGATCCCAACCATATATGGAATATCATATATGATCCATACATATTTCTTTAGCTGGGTGGTCTATATATTTTTAATATATGCATATACATAAAAATATATATAGGAATATATATGAATTTATTTATGGAAATGTACAGGATTATAAATGCGAAAAGTATAATATATGAATTGATATATGGACGAATATATAAAATGTATTATATACATATGGCTTAAGTTGACATAAGTGCTTTTTCATTTTATTACATATTTTTATTCTCTTCTTCAAGATCTATTATTATTAATAACAAAAACTAATATATTAAAAACCCCCGATATATCTAGAAAAGTTGTGATATCTTCTAAACCGTTGGACCGATTTGCTTAAAACATAGCTAAGAACCCTCTCGACCAAGTCACCTTTCAAACAAAAAAACTAAATCAAAATCCGGCCAGCCGTTTGGTCTGTACATGGAAACATTTGAGGTGAAAACTAAACACAAAAAAAGACAAAACCCTTAATATCTCAAAACAAGAAATTTCGACTTAAGCCATTATTATTTATTGCCACAGATATATATGAGCTCATATATGGAAATAATATTATGAAGCTCTTCATATGTAGCTACATATATAGAAATAAGATGTAATATTGGAGCCAAATATCTTTTAGTTCGTTTTTAATAATTTTGTTCGAACATACAAATATTTCATTAAATACACCTCCCTGTGAAAAATCTTACAAAAAATTAATTTTAGTAATATAATTTATTGCACGGCAGTGCTCTTTTTTGAATCAATGAATATGTACTTTGCATACTCTTAAGGAATATTTACACATTCGTGTATGAATATATATTATCATATATGTCCATATACCCTCAGTTTTCGGATCCAAACCATATATGAGACTCCTATTATATTCTCCATACATACTGTTACGTTTTTACCATTAACAAAATGCTTTTTTGTGGACTCGAAGATTTCCAAATGAATAAAAGACCCCAGTGTACTCATAAGGGTTAAAAATTACAATTTATTTACTAATTAAATTTATCTAATAAAATCAAGAACTTAAATACACACACAACTTACATTACTTAAATTATTCCCAATTGGTTGCTAACTGGTTGGTTTTATATACACGTCTCTCAAAACTGACTGCACTGGTATTGAAGCAATACTCCTTCTCTGCTGTTCTTCTCACAAGACTCACTCTGCCGACGGTCATCGTTGATACAACTACAATAGTTCACTGGCTTTACTTTATCACACTTATGCACGACTATCAGCTGCTTGTTCACTTTACTCTTCACTCAAGACAACATGATTTTACGATAGACTCATGCAATAAAACTTCACGACAGACTCATGCAATTATCTTCACAATATATAACTTTATGATCGACTACTAGACAACTCTTTTCAATGAACAACTTAACTTTAGACTGACTTTATGAGAAACTGAATGTGAGAAGATGCGTCGCCCTTTTTATGTTGATTTCACACAGGGATTCCAGAATGTGACAGCAAAGTATATCCTACCCCAGCAGAATTTTTAATGCTGTATGTAGTGCGTAGCACATAAAAAAAGTTTTAATGGGCATGCCTCCGACCAAATATTTTATATTTAGATTGTGTCAATACGAGAGCCCAAGGTGAGTGCTAGATTTTGTAGCAATCGGATAAGTAAAAGTACATAGAATTAAAGAAGAAATTTAATGGGCGTGTTCCCCCCTTTTTTTTAGCAATGGGACCAACTGCAAAAAAGAAAATTTTTTTTAAAGTCGGTTTAAAAATGACAAAGCTATGAAGTATATCAAATAACTATTTTTTTTCTTAGCAGATGCATATAACCAGTGGCGACAGTCGGATAATATTAAAAAATTAAAATAGTCTTTCATTTGAATTTTAATAAACTTAAAGCCAATTCAAAAAGGTAGTTCATCTATATATATAAAACGGAATGTGTGTTTGTTGTTTTGTTTGTTTGTTTGTACCTTATTTGAGACTAAACCTCTAGACCGATCTTCCTGCAATTTTCACAACATTTAAGCGGAACTCTGTAATTAATTAGATACTACTTTTTTTCAACCACGCCCACTATTTTAAAGTATGTTACTCCTTCCCCATAGTTTTTAACAGATTTTATAATATAAACACGAGCATAACCAATTTTTAAACTCTTTTTGCCCGAACCAATGATTGATTATTAAATAAATTCCTCATTTATCGATCAATTAAAGAAAAAATGCTTTTTGTATATGGAATTTTTTTTCGATATTTGAGGAGTGGTGTGGGGGGGGGGCGGTGGGGGAATGAAATGTGCCCGCAAAAAAAATTGGATTATCGAATTACTTTGTCGTTTGTGGACGAATTGTCGAAATTCTCTTTGCATATGGAAACGGCCCATTATTTTTTTTTTCGATATTCTTCTTTAAAAAGAGAATATCAAACAACTTTGTGGACTAATTTCCAAAATTCTTTTTTCATAAGGAAAAATCCCGCTTACATTTTTTTAAGCGTGAGGAGTGGAAAGGCAAAACACCTTCCCTCAAAATTTATTTTCTAATGACTGTCATTTGTGGTCCAATTTTAAAAATTTTTTTTTTATATGGAAAAGGTCTACAAAATTTGTTTGTTGAAAATTGCTGTGAAGGTGCGAAATGCCAACCCAAAAATATTATTTATCAAATATTTTTGTCATTTGTAGACCAATTTTTTAAATTCATTTTACATATTTTTCAAATAACTTTGTCGTTTGTGGACCAATTTCCATAATTCTTCTTTTATATAGAAAAATTCTGCTAACATTTTTTATAGAGGAGGGGGGCGAGGCAGCGCCTTCCCAAAAAAATTATTATCAAATAACTTCGATTTGTGGACCAATTTTCAAAATATTTTTTGGAATTTTTTGTTGGAAATTATTGAGTGCGTTATGCCCGTCCCAAAAATTTACTTATTTAATATTTGTGTCATTTATGGACCACTTTTAAAAGTTCATTTTGCATATGGAAGAGGTCCACAAATTTTTTTAAATTGGGAAGGGGGAGTGTGTCGCAGGTTACATGCCCTAAGAATTGATTTTCAAATAACTTCGTCATTTGTTGACCATTTTTCAAAATGCTTTTTGAAGTCTAATAATATTTTTTTAATTGGCGGAGGGGAGGGGGCGAAATTAGACCAAATTATCAAATTACTTTGTTGTTTGTGGACCAATTTTCTAAAGTCTATTTGCATATGGGAAAGATCAACTAATTTTTTTTTTAATTGTGGATGGGAATTATTTGATAACTAGCTAAAAACTTAATCCAACCTGTGCATCAATTTAGGTTTCACATTTGAATTAATTAAAGCAATTATAAATTTAATTTAATAATTTAACCTTGATTCAAACTACTAATTAATAATTTATAGAAAAGAAAGGAGAATATAATGAGAAGTTTAGCCATATTCCCCTCTCTCGCCCATGAACTATAGAAGTGCTCAACTAAAATGTCCGTGTGTGAACCCATTCCAATAAAAACTTATATCTTTTTGTAGTGTAGTAAAGATTTCTTCAATTCCACATATTCACCGGTTGTAAGATTTTTTTAATTTTTCCTTTTTACGCTTTAGAGATTTATAAATAATAATTGTTTAATATTAAAGGGAGCAGTAAGATTTTTATAATAAATATTGATTGTATTATGGAAGTTTCCGTTTAATTGCTCCCCGCTTAATTGATTTACCCGTTTAATTGCTCCAAGAAACATTGAATGAAAATGTTCCTTATAAAACACATGGAAAAATACCCGTTTAAATGAGTTGCGTTTAATTGCGTTACCCTTTTAATTGGCTCTTAAATAAAATCGCTTTTCCGAAATCCCAAACAAAACTGCCGATTAATTGATATTTGATTGTTGGTAAAACTAAATAAAAAGATCTGCCAACTCTTAAAATTATATATTTTTACTTACTTTTTTCATTGCATATGCACATTTGTACATTAATACATAATCATTGCAGAGTGTTGTAATGTGTTTGGGATTTTTGATCTCAATGCTCAATTAAACGGGGTTTCTGTTAGTTGCGTTAATGTATCAATTAACAGAATATCGGATTTCTATGAAATTGTAAAAGCTTCTTGCCAAATACCGAATTTTTAATGAGGGTATAATTTACGACATTGTTGGATTTTCATATAAACATACAAATGTATGTAATTTGAAACATCTCATTTCCCCCTTTTTCGCAATGTATGGTTAAGAGTTAACATGAACTTTAACTGCAAGTTCTTCATATAAAACTTGCCATTAAAGTACCTGTTAGTTTTTAATTCTACATTGTGAAACGGGCCGTTAATTTGGAATTAACTGAAAACGAACCAATAAGAACTTTTTTCCAATCAACAGCGCCTAAGCAAAAATAATCGTAAATCTATATCTTCTGAACTATTTATCCGATTACAAAATGATGTGGACCATAATGTTAGAAAGCGACCTAAGTTTTCAGAAATAGTCTTTTTGGACACTCTGTTATAATACAAGCTGAGTACAAGGGCCTCAAAATTTACCGTCTTGGGTTATAAAATTATTCCCAATCTTCAAAGTTTGACAAATGCTCATTACCATTAATTACAATTAAAATAATTATTCTTGCTTAGGTGTTACACGCAATTAACAAAAATGGATTTCTGTAAAAGCTTTGTTCTGATCAAATTACCTGAAGACTGATAGAGTTAAATTATAATAAAAAATCTGATTATAATAGATAGAGTTAAATTATACTGCAAAAAAATAATACTGTATGAAAATCTGTGTCAAAAATAATTTGGAAAATTATATATGTCAATTCAAACTGAAGACAAAAAGGATTACGTTACGTTATCAGTGGGTCTAAAACTTGCTGTAAGGAGGTAGAGTTGATGGAAATGAGTAAAAAGGAAAAATTACATATTTTTGAATTGGCTGCCAATGCTAAGATCATATGGTCCTTCAGTATTCATCATAGAATTTGTTATTGGCACAGTGTTGTTTGTGATGGTTGTAGCAACAGTTGCTGCTGCATTTGCTGAAGCGGTGGCAGCGTTAATCACAGCGGCAGCAGTAAAAGCACTAAATCGTGCTTTGAACATATCACTTAAAGCTTTTTCTTGCAGAGCTGCTACAGCAGCAGCTGTTGTTGAAACGTGTGTACCATAGATCTGACTGTTGGCTATGGGCGGACTGGTTGCGTATGAGGACGTTGTGCTTAAGTTGGAATTCAAAGTGGTGGGTGGCGAGGAATTTGCCTCTTGTTTCTTTATTTTACGTCTGCAGCTGGGGCTGGTAGTAGTTATTGGTGGTATATTTACGTTAGTAGTCGAAGTTGCAGATGCCAAATTGATTAGTGCACGATTGCTGAGAGCAGTTAAAAAAGAGGATGTGCCACAATCGGCCATCAACATATTTAAAGTTGCCGCTTCGTCTGCTTGGCTGGGGCTTAGTGAAGTATTTGACGAAGATGATGATGCAGATGTAGGTTGGGGAAATGGTGAATTACAGCAGTTTAGTATCGGTGGTGCTATTGTTGTTGGAGGTTGGGGTGAGAGGTTGGAGGGGTTGTTTCTATTATCAGTGTTACTTTGGCAATTTAATGGGATATTAAGTGCGGCCGCTGTTTGTTGATTAGTTTTGTTGAGAGCAGCACATTCCAAAATAATTTCGACTGCTGTGACGGCCTTTTCATTTTGGTTCAAACCCATGGTTTTGGAATGCCAAAAGCAAATGGGTGATTTAGTTTTTTGTTCTTGTTCTGAAAAATGTTGCTCGTTGTCTATTCTGTCATGTTTTTGGTCGTAATCAACTTCTTCATCTCTTTCGTTTATTATTTGCTGCTGTGTTGCGTTGGCAAAAGGATGCCAGACATTTTTGAAAACTTTGGACTTGGATTCAGTTTTCATATACCCGTCATTATTTTCTTGTTTAATGGGAGAATTTTCTTGTTCAACCTGCTCAGATTTGTTTGTATCAGTCACAGGTTTGATGTCCGGCGTATACCTGTCTTTTAATAAATATTTCAGACTGTAAGCAGGTGATTCAGATTGTTGAGACTTGATTCTTAAATACAATTGCCTGGTGTCTTCGCAATATCTAAGAACGTGGTTCAATTTTCCTATAACTGACTTGGCGAAACCGTTTTCATCTTTTATATTATTAAGGACTTGCGTCACGTGTTGTCTCATGTTTATCCCAAAAGCGCTCTGCATTTCTTGATTTATTTCCAAGAATTGCTCCAGACACATGTGAGCTTGAGATAGTACTCTGAATTTTTCATGCCACAAATGAGTGATTTTGGTGTCATTATAACTGGAAGAGTTGGCTGGAGAGACTGGTCGCACTTTAAGGTATGTACCCGCCAGAGGACTTCCTTCAGTTCTTGTGTCAATGCTCTGGCTTACTGTCGGTGGTGTCGCTACTACAGCCTCGTCATCAACATCGTTTGTTTGTTCGCTACCTGCATATTCTAAGCTTCCGTTGTTGTTGTTTATATTGCTGCTACTGATGTTGCTGCTGCTATTCGATGTGTAGTCCAATATAAGCATAGGAGAACTTTGTTGCTGTAGTTGAGAATAGAGTAACTGAGAGGCCAACATGTGGTAAGCCGTTGAAAGACCAGACGTTTTAGTAGTTTCCTTGCAAGCCAATGGATTATAACCGTGCTGCTGGGGCTGGTCTTTGGTTATACTGCTGAGCTTAAGAATTTCCATTAAGATTGAAGGCTGTTTCACCGCTGAGGCTGTAAGTCGAAACGATCTTTTAGTCAATTTTTCCAATTGGCGATTCAGCAAGGAAGAACTTGTAAGAGTTGTACTATTGTTAGCAGCTGCTGCAAATGACGCCAATCTGTGCAATAAAGTACGACCTCTGGTGCGATTAGTTTGGCACTTGTAGCCATCTTGAGTGCTTATCAAAGTTTGAATACATGATGTGATAGGCGTTGTTTTTTCTTCTTCGTTCACTTTGTCCTCATCCTTTCCAGTCGTAGTTTCGTTGGTCACAAATGTTGGTGTCCCAACAACTTTGTCTTTTTCGTTCTTGATTGAATCCTTTCTATAGTTAGAGATTTCAACACCTAAGGCTGAGTCCTCAGTTATAGCAACTGCCATGTTAGAAAAAGAGTCGCCATTTGAAGTTTCAAAAGGATTTGGATTGTTTTGAGAAGCTGCTTATGACAGGGTTCAGCTGCTTAGCTATCCAGAGGCAAGGAGTTGTAATCGATTTCGAAACCTCAAAAAATTATACGAAAAATCGTTGCAACATTTTTGAGAGCTTAACTAAGATTAAAGATGACTTGTTTTCAGATTGATACCAAAAAAAAAATAAAAATTTTACTGGTTGTGCGGTGGCGGTAGAACTGCTGGATCATGCAGCGAGCCAGCAAATGCTGTTCTGTTTTTTTCTGGTTTCGGGTCAAGCCGGTAAGGGTGTTATGGTATTAACCTATGAATGTCTTTTAAATTCAAGTCGTTTGCATTAGCTTTATTGTCAAATCTTCAAATGTCTGTTCCACATTCACAACATTCATCTGAATAAAAAATAGTTTCCCACTAATTAAAACTGCGGTATCATATTTGCACTATAACACAGCACAGTAACATCTTCCAACAATAATGCAGCTTTTATTTATTTCCTCTATAATTTTTTCTTGCCACTTTAGAGTTTTGTGTAAGAAATTTAGCTACAGGTCTTGAAAGTTTGCTTGTTTTTCTTTTTGATTTTTTTAACTTCACTTTTCTGGAACTGTGCTTAAATTGTTTTTTACAAATTTAAATTCTTAGATTTGAGTTTTTTGTTTGTTTTTGGTGTTTCAAATGCCACGCCTTCAATTATGCTAGACTTTTCACTTATTTTCTATGAGCTTTATATTATATTTAGTAAATATATTTCATTTCTTCTACTGCGGTATGCCACTGGTTTATTTTATAATTTTCCCAATGATTTTTCTATAAATAATAATCGTTTATGTATTGCAATCTCTGTTTGTTAACTCACACACACTCATTCGCATAACACTCACCCATTCACCCATACATGCATATGTATGTTCATACATGCACACATCAACGCACTAACCTTAACACACATTCACTTTATCAACACAATGTACAACAAGTGCAGGTGCAATTAAGACAGGAAAAATGAAATAAACATATACATACATACATACATATGTATATGTACACAGAAATAATTCATCCATGTATAATTTTAATGTTTAGCTAAATGTGTCTTTTTGAAGGGTGAACATTTGCAATACTGAAACATCCAACATTTGCTCTCTTTCAGCGTTGCCGATTCTGTGTAATTATTGAAAAATGAACACCAAATTTTTTCTTGGATTATTCTTGGATAATAAAATTTTTGTATAATTTCGATTCAACATTGTTTCACATACAAGTAAAAGTTTCATTCAAACGTTTTTATTTCATTCTATTCAGAAATAATTTCTTAGTCGGGCTTAAGTTCAATAATTTCAATTATTATTGAATGAAATATTTTTTATTTCATTTAAAAGGTATTTTAATGCGTAAACTTGCAATCAAACATTTGTATACTATTTTTAAGTTATTGATTGGCAATACAGGCAACCCTCAATTTACGCGCTGTGGTCAATTAAATCGAACTCGCGTAAAATAATGTTAAGTATTGGTGCAAAAAAAATTTTGTGAGAGCAGGAATTTAGCATTTTGCGTAAATCAAAACATGAGATACATGCGAAATTTCATTTTGGAAGCTAAGAATCGCATTAAATCAAGAAAACATAATATTATTATTATTTTTTTCTTATTTTATTTGTACTTTTCAAAAATAATGTGTGCAAAATCTACACATTATACAATTGCCCAACATTATATTGTATGTATATTGTTGTTTATTTCTATATAAGCATTTGTTAAGAAACTTTTTAAAGATTTTTGTTATCTTCTACATATAAATTTATCGTTTCACGGAACGGCTTGACCGATTTTTATAAAATTTTTAATGTGTACTTTGTAGGTCTAAGAATAGGTCCAAATATTTTTTCATGCTCCAAAGCAGTATGTGTCACGCCCATAATAAAGATGTGCCCAAAAAGGCATAACCACTAATTACTAATGAAAAACTGTTTGATTCAGACACGTATTTATTAAGTTAAACAGTTTCATAGACAATTTTGTAGAATCCAACATGATTGTAGACTGTTAAAATCAATAAATACATGTCTGAATCAAACAGTTGTTCATAAGTAATTAGTGGTTACTTTTATGCACGTAACAAGTGGCTTTATTATTAAACACAAAATTTGTTTTGTGTAATTTAAAAAAATTTGGATAATTTTGAAGTTTTTCCTGTTTAAAATTGAATTTGGATTCCGGCAACACTGCTCGCTTTTTTTCTTGCTCTAGTAATACTTTTTCCTTGAGAGATTCATCATCTCGGGAATGCAAAATGTGCAATAGTTTCTCATAATTAACATCGTTAGTGTTGTCCAGGGCAAGAGAGAACAACAAAATGGCATAAATAATTTCTTTAATTAATATCAACAAGCAAACGCGTTTGCCAATTGAACAATTTTAGAAGGAAAATTTATTTGTTAATAAATAAACATCGCAAATTATTATGTTTTCTTTAGTTATATTATTTATTTATTTAAATTTATATTATTATTTTATAGAAACAAAAAAAAAATCTTCTACTCAAAATTTTATTGAAATTTAAAAACAAAAAATTGCAACATGCATGTATAACTCAAAAAATTTGTTTGGTAGAAATTAACATTATGTATATCCCAGCAAAAAATTACAACACAAATCATTAGTTACTGCATTGATTAACTCAAGTCCAAGTAGTTCCATTTCTGGTGAAACATCAATGAATTTAACTCATGGTTGTAATAGGGTGGAAGTCATTCAAATAATTGAATGGTATGTGATTAAAAGGTTGCCTAGAGCAATTTTTGACATTGACAACAGCCTTACTGCAAACTTGCCAATAGTTAAAGGCAGGATTTTGTATGCCCGATAAAAAGCTTTGCATTATTACAACTTCAATTTTTGTTTGTTATTATTATTAATAATAATAATAATATTTAATGGTTAAAAATCAATAAATGTAGTTTTTATAATGCTAAGCTATCTATCCGTGCGACAAAATCTTGCCTTTAACTATCGGTAAGTTGTAATAATGGCCCTTAGAATATTAAATTTAGTACATGTACTTGTGATTGGTATTGCAATGAAAGTAGTAAACCTTTGGCACTAGTTGCGATTTTTTTTTTGCTGGGATATATGTATGTAAGTTTAAAATTTTCAATTTACATACAACTCAATGAAGGTTTAAAATTTTTTTCTTTTCTCAAAAATTTACATACATTGGTTGGTTGGTTGGTTTAAATGGCTGCCCACTACACGCAGGCATTCAAGTAGAATCTAGAAGATTCCTTTTTGAAAGGACCACTACACTCATCGGTGTCAACCTATGTAGAACCGTACCTGAGTATTCTGATACGGTGATCGTTACTAGATCCAACCCGTCGCATTGAGATATCTGATAAGGTCATTCAACCCAATCTCAGATAGATCTGATAGATCATCTAGTACATGACTGCCTAAAAATTTGTGTCTCGAGAGATGCAAAGCTGGGCATTCGCAAAGAAAGTGAAAGACTGTTTCTTCTTTGCTTACTTCTTGACAACTTCGGCAGAACTCATTGTAGGATAGACCTAGCATGTCTGCCGACCGTCCAGTGCCCCGTCATGACTGCAACGAGTCTCGAGATGTCTCTACGGTTTCTGTTTGTTAATTGTATTGAGCGCCTATCATTGTAGCAAGGCCATATTTTCTTAGCAACCTTGCACGTGACTATATTACGCCATCTACTTTCAGCCTTATAGAGATAGTGCTTGAAAATATAGATTTTAATAGCACCAAAAGGCATGGCTACCGATGCGGCATTGGAAACATTCATAGCGGAGCCAGCCCTAGCCAGCTCGTCCGCCCGTTCGTTATCTAAGAAATTGCTATGTGCTGGAACCCAGATGAGGGTGAGGTCAGTCTGACCACCCAGTCTTGCATTGCCCGACTAGAATAGACGAGGTGATATGTGATCTTAGGGATAGTAGTATTGACATACATACTCGTATATATAACTTAATGGACATACAAATGTATGTACCTATAAAAAGATTTTCTTTTTTCCAGAAGCAAGTGCACAAACCTTTTGTTTGACATTTTTCCCAATATGATGCATAAATATAAAAAATTTTTCAGCATTATTAACTTCAAAAACACATTTTTTGAGATGTGACTATGTTGTAATAAATGAGCAAATAAATTTCTTTATAGGAAACAAGTTAAGAAAAATATATGTATTAGAGATTCTAAAAAGGGGTTCCAATAAAATTATATATATACTGTGTGAACAAATTTAATGAAATTGAAACACCTGTGACGTATTACTATTTTTCTGGAAGGTATTTTCGAATCTGTATTTGAAATTTTCCAAACACCCCCAAAACCTTGAGTTACGGGTAAAAACCGATATTAAGTCCCGGGTGCACTTATTACCCTCTAAGTAACTTAAATATCAATCGATTTTAAATTTATGAATGGATTTAGAGAGAAGAGACAATGACCTTTCACACTATATATGTATATTTTCTTTTAGTAAATTTCAGAAATATGTGCATTTTTCACCAAATATAATTTTTTCGGTTCTTTCGTCACTTTTCTACTTTGAATTCGTTCTAAGGCAGTATTCTTGAAGTGGACCCATACTGTTTATGACTTAATTTATAAAACATAATTGATTCAAAGTAATTCACAGGTTTGTTTTAAAAAAATTCTTAAAAATTTAATGAGTTATTAAATATTTTATTAAAATTATAAAAACTATAAAATTGGTACAACAGTGGTCTCCAAACTTTTTTCCTTGAGAGCCACATTTTTCACATAAACCAACCTTAAAATTCCTCAAAATTATAACTAGTTGTAGTATTTTTACATGAGTTAAGCTTTGCAAATTACTGATGCCACTCTATCTTGAATTTAGTATAACAGTGATTTGCAACTTGCGGCCTTCAAGCTGTACAAATCGTATTAATTATTATAGGTATAGATTACAAACTAGATTCAATTAAAGAAATTTTTTGAGCTTTAGGTCAATGTTTATTATTATTTTAGTACTTCGATATTTCGTTAACCTTTGGTTAACTTCTTCAGGAAATTTTTTTTATATTTGAAATTAAATTTTTCTTTTTTTCTTTTTTCTCCTTTCAATTTCAAAAATAACAATGTGTGTCATAAAAAATTTTTACAATTTTTTGAAAAGTTTTGGTTATAAAACAAAAGAGGTATAAGTCTACAATATTTGTTCATGTTAATAATATTAAAAACATTAATTGAAAAAAAAAGTTTTTTAACATATACATTTTTTGAATGGTTTTTAGAAATGATAATAAATATTTTTAACATTATATGTCCTAAAATTTTAAAATTTTGAAAAATGTGAATGTTAATTCCAAAATATTTTATCATGTTAATGAATATTTACAAAAATATGAATTAAAAATGAAATAAATACTATATTATCAACATTTAATTCTTTCCACCCAGACATAAAAAAAATGTATATGTTAAAAAAACTTTTTTTTTCAATTAATGTTTTTAATATTATTAACATGAACAAATATTGTAGACTTATACCTATTTTGTTTAATAACCAAAACTTTTAAAAAAAAAAAAAAAAATTTTTAAAATTTTTTATGACACACATTGTTATTTTTGTAATTGAAAGGAGAAAAAAAAAAAGAAAAATTTAATTTCAAATATAAAAAAAATATCCTGATGAATTTAACCAAAGGTTAACGAAATATCGAAGTACTAAAATAATAATAAACATTGACCTAAAGCTCAAAAAATTAGTTTAATTGAATATATTGAAAAAGGTCGAAAAATTAGATAAAAGAATTTGATATTACAAACTAGATATTAACATACAATGCAAATCAAATACCAGTTATTTTCCATTACTGTATTTCAAAAAAAGATACCCAAAAGGAAATAAATTTAAGTTTTGTGTAATTTAGCGGAATGTATTTTGCATGTGAAAGATGTGGTTCTCAAGAAAAAATATTTGGAGACCACTGTTTTACCAATTTTATTCTTTGTGCTGATATACGTTTATAAAATTTTGTACTTTCATCATCTTGAAAGCTTAAATACATAAAAAGTGCATAAGTAGAACGCGAAATACATCATGCTGGTACTTTTTTAACAAAAAGTCTTCCAATAAACTATTTAATAACTCAGTAAATTTTTAAGAATTTAAAATAAATATTTAATAACTCAGTAAATTTCTAAGAATTAAAAGAAATAAAGTCGAAAACAGTATGGTGCCAGTACAAAAATACTGCCTAAGAACGAATCCAAAGTAGAAAACTGACGAAAACTCGAAAAAAATTATATTTGGTGATACATATATCAGAAGTTAACTAAAACAAAATATATATGTTCGAAAGGTCTTAGTCTCTTCTTTCTAAAACCGTTTATAAATTTGAAATTGGTCGATATTTAAGTTAGCTAGAGGTTGATAAGATCATACGGGTACGAAAAACCGTTTTTTTAACCGTAACTCAAGATGTTGGGGGTGTTTGGAAAATTTAAAATAGAGATTATTGATTTTGCAATACAGAGTAAGAGCAGTGTTATCAGACATGGCGATATCTTACCAAACGTGGCGATACATATTTATTTTTGGCGATGATTTAATTGGCAATATTTGAACTCATTGGCGATATTTTTGGCTACATTTTTACGATTTCAATAAAATAGAACAATGTAATGATTTTGTAATACCACTCTTTTATTGCAACATAGTCATAACTCAAAAAATGTAGTTCTGCAGAAAATAAGTTTAAAATTTTAAAATTTACATACACCTCAATGAAAATATAAAAATATTTTTTTATTAACTCCAAAAATGCATGTTTTGAGATATTACTGTGTGGCAATAAAGGAGCGATATGTCTGAGGAAATTAGGAAAAAGTGCCTAAGTCATATTAGACTGTTTGGCAGAGGAGAGCATTTTTAAGTGTTCAAGTCGATTTTCAGAAATTTATGTCCTTTACAATTAAAGTGGGAAATTCTCTATTAACATTTGTTTTTTAGGCAAACATCGTTCTTCACACCGTAAATAATACATTCAAGCTGAAATATGCTAAAGTATAAATTAAATTAAGCTATTATTCCAAATGAGATTTTAACTTCTTGAAAAATCGCACAAATTAGTTGAGATTTTGCACAGGGGTACTTTCAGATTACGCAGGTACCATTAACTCAAAATCAGCTTATCTCGAGTTAAGCACTTTTTCCTTTCTAACACAGATGTAATACAATGATTTTGGCGAAATCCTGATTGCTTATTAGACAATAAATTATTATTTTTGTTATAAAGCGACATTTGATTATGATTATTTTTCAAGAGCCTTAGATAGAAAGCACAGTATGGCAATTGGCTTGAACTCAGATTCTTTTTAGGTATAGACAATATTTTTGCATATTTCCATTTCAACGGGAGAGTGCTAGTAATTATAATAGTGTTGTATAAATGTGTGATATATGGCAAGAGTAGCGGTAACAATATCATAACGAAGTCGGGGTGAATGTTATCGGAGCCCACCGCATTCGACTTAATTAAATTGAAATTTAAATATATTTCAGATTGGCTTATACGAGCGAATTGAAACATGTTACTATTGATTTTGTGAAATTAGACTTGCAAAGTTGTAGAAAGTATTCTATTAAGCTAATCGACACCGACTTGACAACTGCTTTAACTCTCTGTTCTACCAACCCCAATCTCAGCAACGTATTTCCAAGTTTGCCTAAAGCCTAATGCGGAATCAAAACGTCTAGTGTAATATTCAGTTTTTGCAACTCTGACGCTAATGTTATTATTAAGTCTAGCAGTTTTCAATTCACTTTTAACTCTGAAGTTCTAAGTCGCTCCCATCTCTTTTAGCGATTAGATATTTTATATGAGCAGAAAACGAAGGCTTTTCCATAATAGATGTTATTTTAGATTTTAGCGGAACTGTTTAATCAAAAAGACATTGAATATTGTTTTCAAAAGATGATATTTGCTCATCAACTGGGTACATATAATACATTCGTGACCAATCAATTAGAGAGACTTTTTCACAGAGCAAATTGTAATTCAAGCTTTCGGAGTCACGATAGTAGACTGTATGTTCTGACAAAGGAATATTAAAATTTTATGTTAAAAAGATTAAATCATGTTTTGAAAAACACGGTGCTGAAACTTGGTCATCATACAACAATACATTTTCTGGACTCGCATTCTTTAGTAGAAAGTGGCAACGCTGGTGTACACATCTTAAATACGATTATTTAAAAAAGTAATAAACGGTGCTGAGGGAGGGTGGCGCAGTTGGAATGGTCGAGTGAGCATCGCGCATTCGCTTTGGAGACATTTTTTAAGAGTAATGATTCTTACGTAATTGCTCGTCGACAATTTTGTTCAAAGTTAGGTATTCGGCGAATACGTGATGGACCAAGTGTACATTTAATTCGTTCGTGGGTGCAGATATTCCGCGCAACTGCTTCGGCTATGAATGTCCTACGGCCAGGGCCCAGTCGATCTTCAAGGATTCCCGAAAACACTGAACTGGTTGAAAGCAGTCTACGTGAAAATCCGCGACTTTCAATATGGAAAAGAATAGCCTCACTGGGACTTCCAAGTGCGATTATTCATGAAATTTTAAAAAAGAATCTAAAGTTCCAGCATTTTAAAATTAAAATCGTTCAAGAACTGTTTGAAAGTGACTTTGATTTACGCAAAAATTTTTGTTAAACGATGTTAGAGCGTTTTCGCTCTGTTAATCCCATTTTTTTGGAGCGACGAGGCTCATTTTCACTTAAACGGCCACGTCATCAAGCAAAACTGCTGTTACTGGTCTCCAAGAACCCGCAACCCTCGATTGAAACATCAAAAACCATTGCATTGCCCCAGAGGAACATTTGGTGCGTCTTATCCATGCATGAGATAATTGGACGATTTTTTTCGAAAATTTTTGATGCCAGGCGACGAATGTCAACGGTGAAAATTATCGACGCATGATTACGGAATTCTTTTTGCCAAACCTGCGAGCACATCCATCGTACTCTTTACACCCGTGGTTTTAACAGGATGGGGCGAATGCACACGCAGCCAGAGGTTCGATGAATTTGCTTCGGGAAAATTTCCCCCAAAAACTGATCAGTCGCTTTGGGGACATCCCATGGCCACCGAAGTCGCCCAACTTAACTCCCATAGATTTTTTTTATGGGGATACCTCAAAGAGAGGGTTTATAATAACAATTCCCAATTTCTTTTGGTTTTAAAGGAAAATATTAGTCGAGAAATCAGCTCAATTGAGCCAAGTTTACTACAGCGTGTGGCGCAGAATACAGTATGTTCAACTCGACGGAAGATATCTGGATGAAATACTCTTTAAAAAATAAAATCCTCATTTCCATTCTATAGTTCAATCCTCTTAATAAAACTTTCTGTCAATTATTACGCTTTTATTTAAGCTTGAAAATATAAATCTGCTACAGACATCCTGTATGTAGCAGCAACAAAAGCTTATGATTGTATGACAAATACCGAGTGCATATTATGCAACTTTGTGACAAAGCAATAGTGTGTACTATTGGCAACGTTTGCCATTTTAAAAATTTTTCGTTGTGTGGCATTGCTTTCCATATAAAAATATAATGTGAACGGCGTTGCACACATTTGTAAAATGGCAATGCAGAAATGTCAGCATAAGCTAGATTTTTATGCAAAAATTTATCGAATATAAAAAACTCCTGAGTAAAAATCTTTCCAAAATACAAAATATGTTGAACTAATAATAATGAAAAAACTGAAAGCGTCCAGATATTATATAATGCTCTTCTGACTATAAGGCCAACATCCGTAGAAAGTGAACGTATTTTTTCATTAACAGGTATTTTTTTTAATAAAATTACAAATAGACTGTCGAATGATTCTATTAATGCTTATTCTGTACTAAAGTCCTATTTTCAAAGCAACATTTTGTAATATTTTTTAATAATATAATTTGTGTTTTTGACTTTCCATTTACAAATAATATTGGTATTTATGCATTACTATTATATAAAGAACTGAAATTATGTTGGTTTTTCGACTAATGTGTTTATAAAACGGAAACTGAAAAGTCGTTTCCGCTTTCCCGGGGAATGAAAAAGTCCGGGAAAAGAAGAACTCTAGTTCTGACACAGTATTCCAAGACCGAAATCTCCAGCTTTTCTAACGGAAATTCAATTTCACGCAGATACAGACGGACATTACTTATTCGACTTCCCTATTCATAAGAACCCAGAATGTACATATGTATGTATATACTAGGGATGCAACCGATACCGATGGCGATACTGCTGGTTTTCCGATATATCGATATCGGCGATATTTTACTGTCGATACATTTGAACAAAATATTAAATTTTCAACTCTTTTTTTTGCATGACAACTATGAGAAATAACATATTAAAATCAAAACAGAATACATAATGAAATTGTTTCTTCTATTTTTTTTGCACCATAGTAATGAAATGTTCTCTCAATGCTAAATCTTGTATGTGTTTGTATGTTTTAAGATTTTTTTCAAGGCGCATTAATACAAGTGGTGGTAATTCTACAACAATTATAACTTAAAATAACAACTGACATCTCAGCCCCTATGTCAACATGTACAAATTTTGACATACGAACCTCTGATTTGCGCAAAAAAAGAATAAAAACTGTGCTTATAACATCGCCACTTTGAATACGTCTTGATTTTCTTTTATTCATTTATGCATGCGATGATTTAGTTCAGCGATGTAAAAGTTGGTACAATTGCCCTTCTTTTACAATTGTACTTTTGAGTACATTTTGTAATGAAACTAATATTAATTGTTGAGTTTATCTACATATCGTCACAGAAAATGCAAAAAGCCCTGTCTAACGTTTTAAAAGTTTTACAGGGGAGCATAAAGCTTGTTTCAATGAAATATAAATTGACAATTAGTGTAAAATGTTATAATGCAAGTTAAAAGGGCCAACAAATTTATAGATGTATTTATTGTAAAATTTTTTACTTATTGTCAATATATTAACTCATTCAAAGAAGTTTTATGCTTTTCCTGTAAAACTTTTAGAAAGGACTTTTCGAATTTTCTGTGATGATATACCTACATACTCAAGTACATACTCAATAAAAATGTGCCTGTATGTAAATTAATCTTTTTTTTAATATTACCGCTATTTTTGTTCGAATAAGACGAATTTTTATAGTATCTCTGTATGTTTGGGAAATAAATCGGAATATACTAAAAATTGGATTAGACTTTTTTAGATAGAGCTTCTGGCGTTTTGTTTAACGACATACATGTTTACATGAATACAAATGAATTTTTATGTGAGTTTTTACTCAATTTCATTTAAATAAACAATTTTTCAAATTAATAAAAGCAATCGGAGTTAATAAGTACACTTTTCTTGAAAGTTGGTACAATTTGTAAAATATCATTTTGCATCTCTGATTTAGTTTTTTCATTGTTATACAAAAATGAGAAAACTATTTTTTTTCACTGAATTTGTCAATCTAAACTGAATGCCAACGTTTATTTTGTAAAATCATAAATATTGCAGACGTTTTGTTGTTTGAAAATTTGAAGTTGAGAAACTGAAATGTATTGACAATTTTGATGATTTTAGAAAATAAACAGTATGACATTCAGTTTGAATTGACTCATTAATAATATCTTACACTGTTATTTTGTGAAAAACAATAATCAATTTTTTGTTAACATGAATTTTAAATCTTGAGCCAATCTAAACTGAATGCCAACGTTTATTTTGTAAAATCATAAATATTGCAGACGTTTTGTAGTTTGAAAATTTGAATTTTAGAAACTGAAATGTACTGAAAATTTTGATGATTTGAATGGCTCATTAATAAACACTGTTATTTTGTATAATAGAAGAATTACTCTACTTGAGTTTTGTTAATTTTTACTTGAGCTCAATTTAAATATGCGTATCGGTATCGGAATCGGTATCGGCGATATTTATTTTTGGGTATCGGTATCGGTATCGGATCGGCGAAATGGCGTATCGTTACATCCCTAGTATATACTTTATAGGGTCGCATACGAAAATTGTAGAAATTACACAAGGAATAACAAGCCGATATATTTCCTTACCATTTTTAATGAAGGGTATATAAAAGTAATGTGTATTATAAATGCTTAGAGAAATCTTGAATGATTGCAGGTTTTTGTCGAGGCTCTCTATAAATATTTTATTTCTGGGAACAATGATGTAGACCATGTTTGGCCACCGAGAGAAGTGTATTCGCGTATGTGTATTCACTTGTATAAGTGGCACTCTGGTGCTACTTTGGGCAGCTCAGATCTAGACTTTTGCAAAGAGTATTAAACACATAAATCACACAGGCTACCGACCGCAATCTACGAAAAGTAGAATACACAGGTTTATGTAATAACATGATGACACGACTGCCCGTACAAAATTTTTTATATGTAGTTTGACGTCTCTCTTCTTGACAGAGAGCAAATAATTTTATCGAATAACTCTCAGCTTGAATTGGCTTAAATTTATATTTTGTCCGGACAAAATCGAACTGAGCTGCCAACTACTTTAATTTTTAATTTTATATGAATAATAAAAGCATAGTGTATACTTGCATTTATTACAATAGAAATAAAGGTAAATTGAAAAATAACACTCATACATATGTAGTTGAACGAAAGAGTTGCATTAAACAATTAAAAAAATGTGTGTGACACAGCAAATTGTAATCATTTGATGCTGTGCTGCCACTTGTAAAATTAATACACCATGTGTTTTTTCGTGTTGCTCAATATTGCCACATATAAATTGAAAACAATCGATTTGCATATTTTTTGGAATGAACAAAATTGATTGAAGTCTGGAGAAAATGAAAATTCGTAATCAAAACAATTTCGATAGACTTCTGTTAAAGGATTGATAAGTAAATTTTTAATAAGTAATTTATTTTTTAAAATTTGCTTATGACGCTGTTGTCGTTGCGAATATAAGACTGTGAATCCTGTAGCTCGTTCCTGCATTTCTCGCATCGTAAAATTTCTCACATGAAGTGTGAAACACAAAATTCCATCGTTTCTCGATTTGTGAGAAAAAAAGGTTTCTGTATTTTAATGCGAAAACAGACAACACTGATTTGGTTTTTACTGGAATATTTCCAATAATCGAGTGTTAAATGATAACAAACTGTCACAAAAATATTATTTCAATAGCAAAAAAAGTAAAAATTTACAAGAAAAATAAAATAAAATAATGAACAAGAATATAAAATTAATATAAAATGCTTGCTTTTTCTATCAACTGCCTCTACATAAGACAATTACAGAAACAAAAATTCTAAATAAATGTTCACATTTTGACTTGTTAATAATATTTTAGTTCAACAATTAGTTGCATATATTTTCAAACAGTTTATTTTGCATATATTTCACACAAATTAAAAAATTCATATGTTTTTGTACAAATTTGGTTGTTCTCGCACCAATTTAAAATGCGAGTTGATTTGACAATATTGTTACAGAAAAACTTTTTCCCACATCCTTCCAATAATTGCTGGAAATTTATTTCAATGACAGATAGTTTTCGCAAAATAAAGATATATAAACACTTATGTGAGAAAAGCCATTTTGTGTTTCAATTTACACGGTTTTTCTTACAATTCCCTCGTTTCATGTGGGAAATTTAACGATGCGAGAAATACAGAAACGAGCTACTTGTATGGTCTATATAGTCAGCTAATTAATTATTTTGGAGACGATATACATATGTATATTATCTCCCCCTAAATCGGTTCAGTTTTGTGTAAAGAAAATACAAAAAACTTTTATAGAGATAAGTTGTGTTTTAGGGGGTGCGTCCGCCCCCTCAAATTTGGCCTTCAAGCCCATTTAAAAAAAAACATTTTACAAGAATATGATATACGAGTATTACAATATCTTAGCTCTTCTAGTCAACAACATTAGCCTTAAAGAAAGTGTTTTGGTAAAATTAATATTTTAGAAAGCAATGAACAAAATAACAAACAAAATACCAACAATTTTATACACCATAATTTTATTTATATGGAGATTATTTATATTTAGCATGTAAAATACGAGCTTATATGTATTAAATTATTTCATACATTTATTACGTATAGTCAAAAGAAATCTAAAAAAACTTACATTGAATAAATTGGCTTGAGTGAAAATTTTGAGGGGCGGACGCATCGCCTAAAACACAACGTATCGCTATGAAATTTTCTTGTATTTTTTTTACATAAAACTGAACCCATAATGGGGGGGGGGGGGGGGAGAATATAAGAAATAAAAAAAATAAACATTCTCCATCCAAATAACTAACGGCCATTCTAATATATATTTTTCCAAGATGCCACTTTAAAATATTTATTATATATACAAATTAAATTACATAATCTTTTAATATGTAGTTATTTCACTAAATGTATAAACATCAATCAATTTATTTTTTACATTCATTTCGGAATGTTATTTCTGTTAAATAACATAAAAAAAATTGTAAGCTATCATGCATTCCACATATGTATATTATATTGGCAGCACTATATTTTCTCATTGGCGCCAACAAAAATAGAAATTAATTTACTTTAACTACAACAACAAAATCAGCATGGACAACAACCTGCTGCCGTGCTACCATTCTGTCGTCAAAATAATCATTCTGATTTTTGACATATTTATGTCGGCAGCTTGCTGTGGTGAATTTGTTCAATTCTTTGTTGTTACAAATATTTGCTTTTTTTTGGTTTTAATATTTTTTTTAACAACTTAAATGCTTGTCTGCAATTTATTTGCCGTTGAGTGCAGAAAAAATCCAAACAAACACACATATGTAAGCATGCACAAGGCCAAACACACACATACGCACAAATATCGTTCTTTTACTCAAATAACGTCATAACTCAAAAAACCCAGTGTGCCAGAAAACGAGTTTGAAGTTTTCATTTTACACTCAACTTACGATATGAGGAACGATATGAGAATTAATTCTGCATCACATACTCAAAATTCCATTTTTTGAGTTGTGACGTTCTTTTATTAAAAGAGCGATATACATATATACATACATACAGATTATTTAGGTCTTTACCCAGTGAACATTTTTGTCTAGTTCGAAAAGTAAGTCAACATTGGCTGTTGTATCAGAGAGCGTAGATATTTGATTGGAGAAGACTTTTCAATAAAACTGAATAAAGTAAAAGCTGAGTAAAGAATTGTTACTGCTGATAATATACATGTAGGATTATTTAGATATTTAAGATTCCTTACGACAATTCGAGTTAAATTCTAAGATAAACAATGAAATAGTAAGAATTTTCCGCTCAGATGATATGCAGTCTTAAAAGCAAAAAATTTTTGATACAAATGGAAATATTCGCAACCGCATTAAAACTTTCAGTTGTTTCCGACAGAAAAATGCCTTAAACCATAAATTTTTCGCATGGCTGTAAACAATAGGCAAATATATGGCAAATAAATAACGTGTATGTGCAGTTGACTCTCGATAATTTTATATTCAGAGAACCTGACAAAAAGTTTAAATAATAGAAAGTTCAAATTAACAAGTATTTGATTAAAATTGTTTGTTATTTATTTAGAACCTTCTTATGTGATGTACACATGCATAAAGATAAGTATACTGAAAAAATGTCTGTAAAGTCTGATGGGAACTGAAAGGAGGCTAAAACCATTTGGGTGTTTCTAAAACACAAGGCCAAACACATTATCAGCTAAAATTATAGAGTGTAGAAAAGCAATACTACTTCAAATTATAGAATGTCATCAAGCAAGATGATAAATCCTTGTATAAAGCAATGTATACAAATAAAAAAAGGTTTATTTTGTTTCTATTTTATCCTTTTTATAAAACACAGCACAGCGCGTAGATCAAGATGTTATTCCAATAATTGTAAATTACCGTGGGGTGAAATTACATGCATATATTTATTAAATATTCTTTAAGGGACCTGTGAAACTGTTCAAATTATCGAGAGATTCAAATTAACGAGTTTCGAATTCTCAAGAATCGACTGTATATCACTATCATAATTAATTGTTCAGTTCCAAAAATGCACAAACTGTGTTGAATGTGCGATTAAGGAAAGCTTTTGCTATTTTATGAAAAAAAACCCTTTTACAAATCACACTGATCGTCCTATAAGAGCCGAGACTGTTATTAATATGTTAATATATACTAAAATGTGGGGAGACCACAAGTCAAGTAAAAAAGTTACTGCAGAATATTATTGCGCTTAATAGCGAACGGGATTTAAGATTTTGATACGTTGAGAATTCATCCCATTAATACTGCAATTAGATATGTTGACAAGAAATGTTCACTGGGTAATCGGATTATTGATTTTGCAACACATTCATCATTCATCTTTTAAACACATAACATATTGCATATTTTTAGGCACAGTTAAGAAAAGTTATCTTCACAAATTTATGTCTCACAACACAACAGGCGTATACGTTTATTTTTTTAGTTAGTTTAATTTCATATTTTTAACAAAGTGAAAGTTTGTATATTCGGCAGCTTTCGAATTTTCCTATACAATTTAGTTAATCTATTTACTGTCCTTTTAACACTCTTTTAATTTTGTTTGTTTGTTTTTTCTTTCGTCTTTTGATTTCAGAACAGCAATGCACGCATTCTTATGATATATTAACTTCAAATGCGCTTTTCAATGTTATAAGTCAACATGAACACACTTTTCTCAAATCTGTCAAAATCATTCAGTACAATAAATTTCCTTTCATTAAGGTGCCACTAAATATTAATTAAAAAAAGTATAATCACATATACCATTACTTAGCATTTATTGAAGGTAAGACCACCACAAGTAATTTTTAATGCTCGCAGAAACTCAATAAAGATAGGAAAATCCTGGCTAAATATTACTTTTCTTTTAATTTTAATACCCACCCTAATAAAGAACAGGAGAAAAAAGAGATAAAGGAAGAGAGATAGATAGTAGCTGCAGTCAGGGTTGTTAGATATGACGATTTCTCGCCAAACGTGCCGATTTTTTAAATTGTTTGGCGTCGAAATAATTGATTTGAGTTATGGCGATAAATAAGTTTGTTGGCGATTTTTGTGGCTAATTTTTAACAAAACTCAACTTAAAAATTTTTGCAATTCAGGAAAATTACATAGTTTAGTGAAGAAATAGTTTCAAAAATACATCCTACCAAAACTCGTCTGCAAGAAATTATCACAATTTGATTTTGATGATTTTTCTTACATAAATTATAGAAGTTAATGCGTTTTGAATTTAGACGAGAAAAATTTACAAGAAGTAATTTTTTGTAATTTTATTTCTACTATTGGCGTTTTTCGCATAATTTTTATACATACGATTATTTAAAAAAAATTATATTAAAAAAAGTGTTAAATAAAAGCAATTTTATTATCAAATTACTTATTACGAAAAACTTCATAAAACTGATTTTTTGATATCTGACGATTTTTAAATCAATTTGGCGAAATAAATCGGCACAAGGAATTTCGTCTTAATTTTTAACGATCTTAAAATTTATTGGTACGTTGAAAGCAATTTTTAACCTTTAAAAAAAGAGAAACAAGTGTAGCACTTATTTTGAAATCATTGAAACATGGTGCCACCAAATTGATTTGGCATACCTAAAATTGCACCAATAAAATCTTGATATATTTAATTAATTATTTATAAGCGTATATGCAATACATGTGTGATCATAGGAAAAAAGTGCTTGAGTCTGATTTTGTTGTTTTTCAGGAGTGCAATTTTAGATTTAAGGTCTGTTGCTTATACATACATATATGCATAGAGAGAAGCAAGAGTTGTTTTCATACCAAATGAAGGTAACCAAAGTTATTCAAACCCAAAAGCGTACAAACCAATAAGCTTAACCTAATTATTACTGAAAATATTAAAACAAAGTGAGGACAAAATTTTGAAGATATAATAAAATATAAGAAACTCGCCTTTTGAGACAGCCCTACAGGAATTTGTATTTTATTTATATTGAAATATTTTTGATTATATTCATTGATATAGAAGCGGCTTTCAACTATGCTTCTTGTGAGTTCGGGTGTTGAAATTATAAAATACAAATGAATAGTGTTTAGAAGGAAAATAATTTAAAAATAACTGCAGCATCATAACATCTGAAAGTATGGAATGGGAGAGAGTAATAATAATCGGGAATATCCCTGGGTCAAAAGGTAGAAGCCGATCAGGTATTGGATCTTACGACATGAGTCGTAAGAAGTTATTAAATGACTAAAGAAAATTGAGGACAGACCACCAACGCATATCTTTAAATAGTCGACAAGTTATCGAAGCAGTAAACAATTCCAAAGTTCAATATCGAATCGTCCCTCAATGCAAAAATAAGATAATAAAATCAAAGGTATTGCGGAAAGATCCAAATAATGTGGGTGAATGAAAAGGCTGACACTAAAAAACGTCAAACCTCTTGAAAATTTCAAAAAGTAACTATAAGAGCGGACTACCAAAGAACACATCAGAGATTGGTAGAACACTACCGTAGGAAAAGTTATCGAAATTCTCTTTGAAGCCCCAAATGTTTAAAGACAAAAATCGTCTTAGTTTAAAAAGATCAAAACTTCGGAATTTGGTAAACATAATAACAGGACAAACAGAGTTAGAAAAAATCACGTGGCTCGTATGCATGTTGTTGAAATGTAGAGCTTGCCAGGAAGATGATTAAACTCTCAAACACTACTTGTGTTACTGGAATGCTGGACATTCACTCAAACTGAGAAATATACCATTTATAAAATATCTGAATCCCAGACTAAAAAAACTTAAAAAATATATTGAGGAAACTAGTTTCTTAATCTGATTATTTTTGATGGGATTATGGTTATTGTTTGGATGCTTCCACCCAAATATCTTTCTTAACAGCTCATAACACACTACGAAATATTTTACTTTTCTACTGGACTATCTTGTTGTTATTTGTACTTCTTTTAATTATGTATATATTCAGAAGAAATATCCATCAAACAGAAAAAAGTGCTATCACTGACCTGATTGTACTAATATCAAATGCGCCTGGACGGATTTTGATTTAGTTTTTTCTGTTTGAAAGGTGACATGATCGAGAGGTTTCTTATCTATGTTTTAAGAAAATCGGTCCAGCCGCTTAGAAGATATTACATCTTTTCTAGATATATCGGTAGTTGTTATTAATAAATTAGTAAATATTTGCTCAATTTAAATAAAATGCTGTATTTCGTACATTTATGTATACAACAGAAATTCATGTCTTTATAGAAATTTATTTTCATGTGATTTTTGAACGTATTGTAAGTATATATTTGCATTCGCATTCGCTAAACTGGTATTCGTTACATCCCTTATTATTTTGCATTGATAAGAGACGTGTAATTTTGTTCACAATTTCTTCTATAGCGATTTTTAGTCTGAATTTTGACGACTTTTAGCCCTCATTAATCTGGCATCTAAATTTGTTACTTTTCTATTATTTGAAGGTCAGCATAAAAAATTATGAGACAACTTACTCCTAAACACATTTATGCCAAAAGTTAATACTCTCAGTCGTTAAAATCGTATGTACGTACGAACTTGTTGCTCATGTATAAATCACCAACAAATCCAAATAAAAACACTTATTTGCGGATTTGTTTGATTAAAGGCATGCCGATGAAGTGATTTTTATAATTTTTTCTTTGGCTGTTTTCTAGAAGAATGTTTTTCGGTTTTTTGTTATCACTTCGAGCTTTTAAGGGAGTTCTTATTTTTTGCTTATACGAGTATGTATGTACGAGTATGTATGTACATACGAGTATTCATTTAAGAAAAATTATGTAAAGCGCAGTTTTCACAAACAAAATGCATCACACAAGCATCGTATATGTACGTGTGCATTATGGCGAGTACATATCTGGCACACAAGCGTAACCACTGTTTGATTCAGACATGTGTTTATTAATTTAAACAGACATGTATTTATTGATTTAAACAGTTTCCAATCATGTTGGATTCTACAAAATTGTCTATTAGTTATGTATGCAACTGTTTAAGTTAATAAATATGGTCTGAATCAAACAGTTTTTCATCAGTAATTAGGAGTTACGTTTTGTTGGGCATATGTATGTGTACTAGATGTGTACTCGCTATTAAGGCATACACGTACATGCATATCCATGTATGCATGTGAGGAATTGCATGTAAAACGAACAAACAAAAATATTGTTTTTGTTGAAATTCCCGTATATTTGACATAACTGTTATACATACCCTGTAGGAAATGTCACTAGTGAAGCAGTACTGTAGCAGTTTCCCGCCATATAGGCTCTGAAAACATGCTAAAAACCGCTACTTGAGTAAAAATAAACGCTTATAAAACCGCTGAATTTTTTATTAGCAATTTATTTCTTTTAAAGAATGAGATAAATTTTATTAAATATACATATCGTCGGCTTAGAGTGTAAACCTGCTAACTCACTTCAACCAAATTTTACAGGAGAGACAAAATACTGTTAACATTTTCTATACATCGCTTAAGAAATTAGTCTAAAACATTCAGTTTTTTCGAAATGTCGATGCGGCATTTTTTGTCTCTTTCGAATGGTTTTAAGATGTCATATGTTATAAAAGGTGGATTTAGCAGGTTTACACTCTAAGTCGACGATATGCATACATATATATATGTGTGTGCATGTGAGCTAAACCTTTTCTTTGTATCATTTCTGGAACATGAAAAACTATTAGATGTTCGGGGTTAAACGTAAAAATTCTGTCGGAATCTCATATTCCTTTTTCATACTCTACTATATATATATATATATATATACATAATATAAATATATAATTTATTCATCTTGTCGAAAACTGTAATTTAAATATAAAAAACATTTGAACTAAAAATAAAAAAAACAAAAAATAAAAAAATATATATGAAATAAATTCTATTGCTCAATTCACATTTGCTTGAAGCTAATTAGTCATAACATATTATTTTTCAGAGGTAGGATTAGTTCCTCTAAGGGGAACTTTTTCCCCTTTTGTCCTATTTTTTATTTTGAAACTTTAACAGCTTATGATTATAAGACAATAACTTTTCACAACCAATATATTCTAAAAAAGTAATGGCCAGTTTTTTGCCTCAAATACTCCACTGTGCTTTGTTATAACTTTTGGTAAGGGTCTTGATGAAGGGTTTTCTGGACTTGCTGGAATATTTTTTGATTTTGCCAAAGCTTCTACAAAAGTTAAAAAAATATGATATTCAAGGTCGCGAACTTTTATTGTTTGGAAGTCAGTTTACAACAAGAAAACAATGGTTAGTATGAATAAAAAAGAACAGGAGCATTCGATATGACTCGTAATTTAAAAATATTTCCACATAAAATCTATTGAAATATTTTTAGATTACAAGTATCGAATGCCGTAATTTGCCCCCAATATTTGCTTTTTACTTAAAAAGTTGTTTTAAAACCCCAAATATGTATGTGTTTTTTGTTTTTTTTTTTTAAATTTTAAAGCAAAAAAGAAGAGAGGAGAGGATGTTAGGACACCCGGTTATAGCTTTGCCTCTTAGTTTTATAAAACACATTTCATGTGTGAAATAACAATGCAATAAAATTATATTATATGATGACGTCAAATTCTCTGCAAATATTTCAAAACGGTTCCATTTATTTCCATTATGTAATTTAATTTCTAGAGGCATTGTTTTTGTTTCTCTCACTTCAAAGAACGAAACAAAACAAAATCAAACAATTTGTTTTGTTTATTTTCGTACTCTGCTTTTAAGTACAAAGAAATCAAAACAAAAATAAATTTATAACTGTAATAGTGTGAATTATTTTTGTTACAAAAATCATATCCTAACTCCTTTATCGTGCAATAAATAGCACAGCTATAAAAAAATTTATTCATACTACCCAATATCTAAATATAAAAAATGCAAAAAGTTTTATTGGTTCTCTTGAATATGGTGTGCCGCGTGGAAGTGGACTAAGGCCGCCAATATTCTTAATTTATTTAAATGATAATGATGAAAAACCTAAACTTATAAGTGGCCAACTGTATACACAGAAAAAAATAGACAAGAATTATGTTCAACAAAAAATATTGTACATAACAAAGCTTATAATAAGATGGTATGTGATGTGTTGATCTTTCGTATTTATCAGTATTCGCAAAACAATGAGATTTTTTCAGTATTTTGGTTGTATTCATCTTATCTTTTGCCGGGCGTAGAAAATGTTTTTTGAAATATTTTAAAACACATCTTGTCTTATGTTCCGGCTTTGGAATTTGGGAAAAAGGTATTACATTTGATATTTATAACAAAAATAGGTCTATTTCTAAACGATTTAGTTAATTCAATTACCAACATTTTGGACAAAAAGTTTCTTTGTAATATGTCATATAGTATTACCTTTTGAATAAGTTAAAATATGGGGTTGGTATTTTTGCAAAGTTTTTAATAATCGCGAAGTAATTAACAAACTTTTTCTGCAAAAAAGGCGAAAATCGACTTTTTCAAAATATAAATTTAAATTGCGAGTAACTTTTGACGTAATTGTGCTTTTGATACCAATTTTTTATATTTTTCTTCTTAGTTCATAATAAGTTTCCTTTTCTAAATCGAACAAGATTTGACTTCTCCATTAGGAGAACAGTGAACCAAGCTTGGTAAAAAAGCCAAAATTTAAATTTTTTTCTCGAATATTTCCTAAAATGTAAGCGAAACTGCATAAATGTAGCAGATCTTTTTACTTCTTTGATAGAAAAAAATCCACCAGATCAAAAACATCTGCTTGGCATTTGGTTTTAATTTCTTAATAACCCACTTTGGGGCTTTGTGGCTCCGCGCCCTTTAAGATATATAGTCCAAATTTGATACTTAAGCTCTGTGACATCTCCCCAAATGTTTTGTAACGGCTCGTTTAGAAACTGCATAATTACTTCCATTTTTCTTACAAAATCCTCACTGTGTATCGGGTATTTTAGACCACACAAGGCACCAGAAGGCACCGTCGGATCTAGCTAAACAATTAAGATCGTATTTATGACAGCAAACCTCATATTTTAGACAGCGCATATACACACATATATCATTTAAAGAAAAAAATTTTTGCGACAAGTCTAATGTACATATCGCACACCAAACCATTAACAGTCAGAACACAAAAAAATGTTGATGCTGAGTAGTGGCAAACTGTAGACTGTGACTGTAGAAATGACGCAAGTATGTAACATAAAAATAAATATAACGGTATTTTATATTCTCCAAGCAGACTGTCCTGCAAAAGAAATTGTTTATAAAAAAACCTTGAAACCTTGATCATATTGAGTTCTGACTGTTTATGGTTTAGTGTGCGATATGTAATTCGTTGTATTTCTTCAAATGCCACCTATTTCTTTTCTTTTCAGACAAACTATACGAGGTTTGTTCAAAAAGTATCGCGAATTTTGAATTTTCGCGGGTTACGTATATTCGAATTTTGATTTTGTTGTGTCGTTATGTTTGTACTCATGTCTCTCACCTATGCCGACAATTTCGACCATTTTGAATGTTCAGTTAATTGTTGACAGCTGCTTTGCTTGCACGTATTTTGGCTCGTCATTTTTCCATTAAAAAATTAATGATGATTTAAATAAAATTTAATAAAAAATTGTGAGAATTTAAGCAACATTTTTTATTGAATGAAATAAATTTTATATCGAAATTTCCCCAAATTTTAATAAAAAAATTATTTCAATTTGAAATAAAGTTTATTGGAAAAACCTATAAATTATTGATAATATATTTTATTCATTGCACATGGTCTAGTTACCCGGCACATTTTTTGTATGTATATTTTACAAATTTATTTTTAAAATATAATTGAAATAAATAAATAAATAAATATTTTATTCATTCAAATATTTATATTTATATTTACAATATTTGTTATTAATATAGCGGATTTCTTTATCACAAGAAATTTTAAAAAAGAGAATAATTCAATACCGGAATGTTTGTTATCAAAAATTAAACTTATTTTTTTCTGTGTTTATTTTCTGATTATGAGTGTAATGTACTCGTATCCATAAAATTATGAATTGGTACTAAAAACCCAAATTGAAAGGAATGCTGCGAGATATAATCGATTAGTGATAAGTCCTGGTAAAACCGATCTTATTCGATTCACACCATATTCTTTGAATTTTTATATATAATAATTTTAATGTATGCGTTGATGGAAAAATTGTGCATGAAATCCATTCATTAAAGTATTTAGGAATTATTCTTCAAAGCAGTTTATCAGTTTCAGTGATGTGAAAAGAGAGATAACACCAGCGATTGGGTTTTTTTTTATAAATTGCAGAACAATTTTGAAAAAATATCAAAACTGATGATATATCATTCCTTAATTCAATCTCATTTAAATTATTAGGCTATAATATACATATGCATACAATAAATAAATGTATGCAAAACAAAGCTCCAACATTTGTATACAATTTATAATTATCAATGCTTAGGGGCCGTCCATATATTAGGTAACGCTGTTAATGTCCCATTGTAACAGATCGTAACAAAACTAAGAACCCCCCACTCCCTCCTACCCTGGAGCAACGTAACAATAAGTTAAAAAATATTTTAATAATTTAAAAAGCTTTTATTCAAACAAGTTTAATATAATTTATTGTATTAAATTCATTTGTTAGACTAGCACAGTGTGTAGACAAAAACACATTCACTCAAAGTATTGGCAAATTTTTTCTTTAAATTTCTTCTCAAGTGTCCTCAAACTCCAAAAATGATGGTTTTATGAGGAGCTTATTCCTAAACTGTTTGTATATATTAATTGTGCGTATTCGAATTCTCAAATATTGAGCCATTTTTAGATATTCGTATTCGTTTGGAAAAATATATAAAGATTTGTGCATAAATACTAATAATTAAAAAAAAAATAAATTTAGTTCTATTTTTTTGTTATCCCTTTTCCGCCAAACAATGTGCTTTTTTCGTATTTGAAAAACTAAGATGAGAATTGGCATTGAAGTCATCGTGTATTTCAGAGATGCGCATTTTTTTAAATTTCGGAATCTTTATTTTAATCTAATTTTGTAGGTTTCGCATTTTGATTAAGAGAGCTTGAAGATGACATTGTTTGGCCATCTTGAATAAGTCTAAAGTGCACGTGAAACTAAAAAACACTAATTATTAACTTGACAGCACCCGGTCAAAAAAATACTTGTGTGGCAACACTCTATTCTGTTATTTACATTTCGCACATTCAGTTCAATAGTGTCACAACTCAAAAAAACTAGTTTAGCAGAAAACACGTTTAAAGTTTTCAATTTACATACAACTCAATGAAGGCATGAAAAAATATTCTTCTCTCAGGAGGTGATCGTACAAGTTATTTCTATGAAATTTTTACGCAAGATAAAATACGAAATGCATTATTATTCTGCATTATTAACTCAAAAAACGAATTTTTTGAGTTATGACACTATTGAACTGAATGTGCGATTTATTTTCTTTACATACTCTTACAACTACAATTTGAAGCTGAAAAAAGTCAGCCAATGTAGTAATGATAAAGTAAGAAAATAAAAAAATAGGTTGATTATTGAGTTCTTGTTTCAACTTTGTTATTTGTTGAGCTTCTCATTTGCTTAAATGAAAGTTTAACATATTAACTCTATTTGTTCTAAGAAATTTTTGGGTAAAGGTTCCCTGATGATCTGCATTAGCAACAGTGAAATGCGCATAGGATCCAGCTAAACCCCTCAATAATCAATTTCAATGTATTTTTATTAAAAAAATATTTTACTTAATAAGTAAAATAATAATTTTATTGCGTTAACAAATTTTAAACATAAATAATTTTATATCTTGGATCAATAAAGGTTGGCTTGGTAAAAAGATTACATTTTCTAAAAGTGAAAATTTTTAACCAGTGCACTTAGCAGGAGGGCTTTAAACATACCATTGTTGGGGTGTTTTGAGAGATCAAATGACTCAAAGTGACGTCCATTACGAAAGATGAGTAATTTTTCCTTTCTTAACTTTTGTGCCTTCTACAACATTACATTTTTAATAGATACTATTTCATCATTTAAAAATTAAGTATTAAAATATAATTAAATATTCTTTAAAAAAATACCTTAAAATTAGAGGGGCACACGATCTAGTTCCTATGCGCATTTCACTGTTGTTTTCTAAATGTTTTTCTCTTAAGTTTAGTTGTATAAAAAATTAAAATAATATCCTTATGAAAATACGTCTATGTATGAAAGTTTCCATTAATACATCTCTCAAAACTTACACATTATAGCCTCAAGTTGACCAAAAAAATTTTAAAATTTAAGAATTTGTATTGTCCTGTAAATATATGGAAGAATATATTTTGTGAAAGTACACTTTTTTCTATGAGAATCGGAAAAAATATTTTCATAAACTTTTGCATTTCATTTTATGTATTTGGTACATTTAATGCTAATTTGTATATGTGGCAGTTTGATATTGAAATAAGTTTTCAATCATTAAAACATATGAATTGTTCTTAAAACTTAAGTAAAACTTAAATGCACAATGTTAGCTATTTAGTTTTGCGTTCATAAATTCTGTCAACGCTAGTAAAACTTTTATTTTCCAAAGCTCTTATCAGTAAGCACGACCTCTGCTCGCAGAGCTGGAGAGAACATATTCATCATAGATTTAAACCTTAAAAAGATGTACAACGCCATCTGTGGTTGAAATTTAGTTCAGCACAGCGAGACAGGACTTTTTCTCTTTAGAACATCACCAACAACCCAATATATAAATAAAAGGAAAAAATCCTTGCACTATTTGAATAACTTAAGGATATAAGCAAAACACGTAACGTGCATGTGCACACACACACACACGTATATTAAAGTTTTTATTGGTATTTTTGCTTTAACACAGGGTGAAATTTAAAATAAAAAAAACTTATGCAAGAAAGAAACAAAAATAATTGAGTAAGAGAAATCTCCACATTTTTGCAGGAGACCAATAGAAAGTTAATTGCTTACATGAATGCGAGCAAAAGAAATATGGCGGGTTCAGTTTTGCCACCTTTTTGTCAACTAACAGCGCAATGTCGATTCGATAATTTTGTCATAACAAGTAGTAATTAAAAAATAATCTAAAAACCCGACTGTGACCAACTTTTAACCGTTCAATATCCTAAACGGTCATTCAAAATGAAAAATCATAAGAGAAACCTAAAGATGATTTTATTATACCCATTGATGTCGAATGATACCCATTTTGATATAGTACACTCGTATATAGGGATTAAGATAAATCGATTGACGTAAGAATCGGTTTATATTAGGCCGCAAAGGAACACACATACATGCATACATACATACATACATAGACTGATAAGCACAATACCCTTCTTTGCGTCGCGCAGTGAGGTAAAAAGTGACTATTTTTATGAAACTTTCCATATATTGATTCATAAAAAATTTTAACCTTTTCGCAACTCTTTACACAGAAAAAAATAAGTTTCATTTATTTAAAGTCCCTCTTTTAATAACTATGATGTGGTATAGGGTCAGCTGTTATTAAAAACACATTTAAAACGCTACAAATACATACATACGCGCATATGTAAATACATATAGTGCATATATTTACATATGTATGTACTTTTTAATCGTATAAACATTTTATGACATCGCAAGCAAAAATGAAAGTGTGTACTGGTGGTCATTTTCCAAATGTATGCAAAGCCGCTCATATTATGTTTTTATAAGGAAAAAAATGCCACACAACGAAACATATCGAGAATGATAAATGTTGCCTCTAGTACACCACTATTGCGATGTCACAAAATGTCATAGTGTGTACTCGGCATTACGTATGAAAGGTATACAAAGACATCAATTAATGATGAAAAAAAGCCTGGGAGATATAATATTTATTTTTAAGAATATAGTAATTATTCTTGAATCTGTAAAAAGAACAAATATAATTTCCTTTTGAGTTCCTGGCAATTCCCAAGACAAATTCGCAAAATCCCAAAAATGGGATTTTTCAGAATTTTTGCTGTATTCTTCTTATTTAAAAACATATCTTTTCTTAAGGTCGCATAATAAATTTTTTGGTTCCAGCTTTTGAGTTTGCGAAAAAAGACCTTAAATTTGATTTTTATAACAAAATAACGAAAATTTTGAAGACAAAATTTCTTTGTAATATTTCTTATGGTATTACTTTTTGAATAAATATAAATATGGGTAAGTACTTGCGCAAAATTTTTTAATAATAGCGAAATAATTAATTTGATATAAATTGCGCATAACTTTTGACTTAGTTATGATTTTGATACCAAATTTTTTTTCCATGTTACAAATTTTGTTCCTTAGTTCATAATGTTTAAATCTAATAAGATTTGACTTCTACATTAGCAGAACAGTGGAGCAAGGTTGGTAAAAAAAACCAAACTTTTTTTGCTCGAATATTTCCTAAACTGTAAGCGAAAAGTCATGCATGTAGCAGACTGTCTTTAGTTCTTTGATAGAAAAAAAAATCGGTTCTGATTTTTCATTAACCCTAGGTTGTCCACTTTGGGGCTTTGTTGCCTCGCCCTCTTCAAAGATTCAAAGATATGTAATCCAAGTTCCAGACTTAAGCCCTGTGACACCTCCTCTAGTGCTGTAGTTTTTCTTGAAGAAAGTCTGAGTTTGTTAAGTATTAGATATTTTCCACAAGTAGTTTGCAATGATATTTTGTATTTATAACCAATTGTCTGAATTAAATAGTATTACATTAAGTGTTGCATTTTTAAGCAACAAATATCAGTTTTCATATATATGTAAACTCTGACTGTTAGAATTTTACACGCACTTGAGAAGAATATAAAGAAGTTTTGAAGTAAAGTCGGAGTCTTTGTGTAGCAGCAGAAGTAGCAGAAGGAATCCATTATTCAAATAATTAATAAACTGTATTAAATCTGAATAAACTGAAGTTCTTTATTTGGTCCGTAAACTAACGCGACAACCGAGTTTATCGGAGAGAGCGGAAAGAGGAAACAAAAGGGGTACAGACTTGGTTGTACCGAAACGTTATTTGAATTCTCTTTTGTTATTTCATTCGCTGCATTAAAACAATAGGAAAATTGGATAAGAGACGGTGTATAAACAAACGACCAGTTTTAAAACAGAATTGAAGAGAACTGCTTCAAGAAAAACTGATATATCTAAAACATGACATACGAAACTTTTTGACGCGTTTGCCGGGGAAAGTTGGTTTACTTTCAGCTTTTTAACGCGTTGTGTTGTATTGACAACTAATCAGCTGACAATAAAAAAGAAACATTTTAAAAATTTTAATCATGGAGAAAAAACTAATTGAAGTGTTTAAAAACATATACAAATAAGCAAACAAATAATAAAAAGCTGATAGAAAATGCGATAAAGTTTTAAAACGCACGATCCTCGTCAAAGAACTGACCCGTATTATGTACTTCTACCTTTAGATGCGTAAGCAGTTTGTCAACGAAAAGTATCGGAAATGACAAACGTTGCCAATAGTAAACACTATTATTACTGTTTGTTATATCACAAAATACCATACCATAATTTGGACAGATTACTAGGCTTAAGTACAAAATATTTGAGCAGAATAAAATACCATTGCCTTTTCTTTTGCCAAAACCGAAAAATACTTCCAAATAACGCTGGATGTTGTTTTCATTTCCATACTTATGCCAACTTATTTATAGAAGTTTTCCGCTAAAATTTTAAAGCTTGTGTTAGAGTGCTTACTTGTGAGTATGGGTGAGTATATTTTCCATGGTGACTTAAAATCATTCACCCTCAACGGGAATAAAAGTTCCCTTTCCTGAAATTGTGATCGCCAATTTTCGCGTTGTCGTTGTGTCGGTGTACTATTATCTAATTTTGTTCGCCATTTTTTGTTCATGGGAAATATTTCACATGAACAAAATATTCGCCTTTTATTTTCGCATGTTTTTGACGTTTGTTAATCGTAGGTAAACTATTTTCGTAAAAGAGGTATAAATTTTTTGTGTGATTAGTATTCGCTGGAAACATTTGCATACATTTTAGTGATTGCAAAAGAGGCTGCAAATATCAAAAGTGAGCGAATAATTTGAAACTTTGCATGCACATTGCAGTTTGGCATTTTCAAAAGTCAGCATGTTCACGCCTATTAAATATTAAATTTCTGTTTTATGTTTTTCACCTAAGCAGACTTTAATTTATTAATTTGTTCAGTAGGCGGGATCACTTTGAGCACCTATTTAACAGCTCATTGTCGCTTTTTGTTTCGTTTGCTTTGAAATTTCATTATAAATCGACTAACACCAGAGCAACGCGTGCAAATTGTTGACATTTTTAATAAAAATAATTGTTCTATTCGTCAAACTCATCGTGCACTTCTTCCATTTTGTGGCATACATAATAATTACGTAAATAAGCAGAATTGTCGCATTTGAAGTGAGGAAAATCTACAAGCTTTTGTCGAAACACCATTACAGTCACAGGAAATTACTGTCCGGTGCGCTTTATGGGCTGGCGGAGTCATTTGCCCATATGTCTTCAAAAACGATGATGGTCAGAATGTTACTGTCAATGATACTGTCAATAGGAACATGATTAGAAATTTTTTCATACCTCAATTACGTGGCATTAATCTTGCTGATATGTGGTTCAATTGATTTACTCAAAGAAACTTTTGCTGAAAAAATAATTTCGCGTAATGGCCCAATTTATTGCCCACCAAGATCGTGTGATTTAACCCCATTGGATTATTTTCTGTGGGGTTATGTTAATTCATCTGACTACGTCAATAAAGCACAAACAATTGAAAACGTGAACATCAACATTCGAAGAGTTATCGGCGAATACGGCCGCAAATTCTGCGAAAAGTTGTTGAAAATTGGTGTTCCAGATTGCGCTTTCTACGCACCAGCCGTGGCGGCGAAATGGCAGAAATCATATTTAAACATTAATTTCATTAAATTTTCTTTCCAAAAAAGGCCGTTTTAATGATATAAAAAATATATATCCTTGTTTTATTATGATTTAAACTTATGAGGAAATGCCAACTTAAGACGACTATTTTTAAATCGTCTTCAATTTAACAATATGTTACTAATAAAAACAACAACATTGAAATACAACACAAAAGTAAATGTTCCAAATTCCTCCAGAAAAGAAACTGTTGTGTATTTTGGAAACATACTTTGTAGTATATTTGAGAATTCTTGATAGTGCGAAAATTTTTCTCCTCATTCTTTTTGGATTTATACTGATTTTTGAAAACTTACCTTGAATATCGATGATTCGCTGAGGTATCCTGATTGCAATCTTGTTTTGTACCAGATGTCATAACAGCAGGATGCGTATTAAGCACATGATGCGATGATGTATGCACTGAGGGCAGAAGGCTGGGTGAAAACCGGAATGGAAAGTCACTAAATAACAATAAAAAATTTTATAAATTTAGTATCACATAAAGTACGATGACTTTTTCTATAGAATTGAAAGGTTTTAAATAATATGTGCGTATAAGACGAGTTTCTTCGTTATGTTGCTTTGCAAATTTACAGCCTATGTGGAAGGAAAAACTTTATGCCAGTTAGCATAAATGGCCAAATTGAATATGGTCATAACGAGTTTTGCCATACAATTTTAGATTTAAAAGCACGCTAGCATTTAAAAGTGGGTTAAAACTACATTATGCGCCGATTTTTAGTGTGAAATTGTGTGGAAAAACTCTGTAAGAACATGTTGAATTCTGTTAATTATGCTCATAGCCCGTATAGATGAAGGGTGACTTAGCTGCGACAACGCTTACGTTCTCTTTTGGAGTCCCTTCTTAAATCCACGCGCGTTTACATGAAGACTTTTTTCTCGTAATAGTCAGGGGGCTTTTTGATATTAAGTTGGTCAATGCTTTTTATTCGTTGATTCGTAGCAGTGTTGTCATAAAGGAACTAATTGCTAGTTTGGGAAATGTGGAATTAATATATCCATATATTTTTTTTTTATTTACTATGAAAATAGTTAGCACGTTGACTACAAAACCTAAATATTACATATTTATGTGTATGTAATAAAAGTATTTATGTTAAAATATAAAAAAAATATATATGTATGTACATATATTCTTAAATACATGCATATTTCAAAATGTAAAAAGCATTGCAATGTTATCTAGTAAGTATTGTTTTAAGTTGCTCTTGAACGTAGGTAATACGGGAATATATTTTAGATAGCTTGGCAATTGATAAAATTCCATCCGTCCGGCATATGTGACCTTTTGTTTAGTTAATTCCAGACGACATCTTATTACATTTAGGTTCATTGACTGTCTTGTATGTCTATAAGTGTGATTTACGTTACGATGAAATTGAGCTGTGAGAGCTCCATATCCTCTTATAAATTTAAATACATACATAGTAATAATTGCTGTTTGTACAATCCTCGTAAAGGGAGTACATTTTTTGCAAAATTTTTATATAGATCGATTGTATTATGCCTTAAAGGTAAGTTAAAAACAATTTTTAAAGCTTTATTCTGAGCTGACTGAAGAGTTTTTATTGCCCTTTGATTTTTCCAAGCATAAATCATTGGGAGATATGTAAGGTGAGAGTGGATTAAAGATTGATATAGCAACAATTTCGTTTCAGTCTTCAATTTGTATTTAAATTTTTAAAGCATTCCCATAAGCGCTGATACTTTGCTCTTCAGTTTATTTATATGACTCTCCTACGTAAGATTATGATTTAAGCTCATACCCAAATATTGAACGCATTCCGATTCCTCTATTAATTTACCATCGACGTGAATATTCATAGGTCCCTCATTTCTTAAAACATAAGGTTTAAATCTTACAAATTTTGTTTTTTCAGCGTTCATAACTAGCTTATGGACTCTTAGAAATTCTGACAGTATTGCGGCATCATATTCGATTTGTGTTTCTAGGACTTTAGTATGCTTATATAATAATATAGGCAAACATCATCAGCGTCCATAAATAATTTTCCAAAAAAATTTATGTTTTTCATGTCATTGATATAAATTTTGAACAATAGAGGGCCAAGAACACTGCCTTGGGGAACTCCACAGGAAACATCTAGCATGTTACTTCTTGATTCACCACCTGAACAAATTGTCTTCTGTTTCGTAAATAATTCTTAAAAACACCAATTGCATTACGAGAAAAACCGATAAATCTCAGTTTTTTTATTAGAATATCGTGATCCACCAGATCGACAGATCATAAAACACACCTACAGCTTCATTGTTTCCAGCATCAATACCTTTACAAATACACTCCATCACATTAACTACAGCTTCATCGGTTCCTGATCCTTTTTTAAAACCATATTGACGATCAAATAAAATATTACTAATTTCTAAATAACTTGATAACTGTTCATACAGAAATAGGACGACAATTTTTGACAAAATTGGACATATTGTTTTTAGGTATGGGAACAATTTTATGAACCTTTAAGACCTTAGGATACGTGGCTTCCATAATCATTTTATTATTATACTATATCAGACACAAGTGTTTTGCGAACTAACAACATTTTTGACGTAATATTGTCATAACCTGGACTTTTATTGTAATCCAAATTTTCTAATAGATCAATAATTTTTGAACTGTCAATCACTTGTGGGTCAAAGCTTACTGAAACAATACTAATCCTAGTGTAACATCAGAGCGCCCTCCTTCGTTGTGTAGCAGAATCATTGGCGAAGTAAAATAACCAATAAAATAAAATGGCTACTAAACACAGCTTCAAAAAATTTAATACGCCTCATTTAACACCAGAAGGCGCTGCAACACTGCATTATGAACAAGCGTGAAAAAAATAAGAGTTGTAAAAGAATGAAGCTTTCCTCCATCTCTTCCTTCACCACCTGTCTTCTTCATCACTATCCCTCTTTCACTATATTCTCTTCAACTAACAGGTAGCACAAAGGGATCATTGTATTGGACTCAAGTGAGCTGAACTCTAAATTTCACCCTTCCTTACTAGCAGCCTGCTAAGCTAACCTAACCTAACCTACTATCAAAATACAAATCATTCATTTTCTCTCCTTACTTTATTTGCTTATAATTTTTATATTATAACTGTTTATTTTATGCATTTTATAAAAAATTTGTCTAACTGGCAACATTGATTGTACATACCCAGTGGGAAAATGTAATGAAAATGAGGATGAAAGTACTGCACAGCATGTACAATTTTTCATTCCAGAATTCATTACTGTTAACACAGAACATAACATGAATTATTTTAATACATCCGTGGAATAAATTCTATAATTTATAATACTCGTCACAAGCAAAAACTATACATTCTTCTTCTGCAGATGTGGTAGTGTACGTGGTAATCAATGTGTAACAATTGTGTTTGATCAAATTACCCACTCGTTTCTAAGGGAATGCATTGTCTTACCTTGTAAAATAATACATTATTTCTCCCATTATTTATGTAATGAATGCTCACTTTTCCAGCTGGGTAGCATAACAAAAATACAAGAGAAAGAAATATCTGACAAAGGAGATTTTAAATTGTTGTTTCAGTTTCCAGTACGTGCGACTTTTGCTACCCCGCAAGCTCCTCTTCACTTCTCGCCAACAAACAGGATTCGCAGGCAACGTGTCGCTGCTAGGCCACCCTTCATCTAAACGGGCTCTAATTAACTATTGATACATATGTAAGTACATATGTATGTGCATATGTAGTATGTTGTGTGGCTGTTTTTAATGGTTTTTTATGACATTTAGGTAATTTTTCCATGAATCTTACTAACATTATTTACATTTCGAATACGCTCGATTGTTTTGTCCGTTTGGTATATAAATACTAGTACTTAGTAAAATTTGAAAAGCATGTTGAAAACAAAAGGCCAACAACATTTCACAATTATGCAAAAGAGAACTCAAAGTCTACTGTGAATGATATTTCTAAAAAATAATACTTACTTAAGGCCATCACTGACTATCCTACATCGCCCGGCCTACGAAAAACTACAACCCTGATCTGATGAATTGTTATTGCCTTTTGAAAATTTTCATAGGGTCCTCATACCAGAGTTGTATTTTTTCAAAAATTGCACGATTGTGTAGGAGAGTGTATCATGGCCATTACAAACATATTTGATATCGAACCCAAATAATTAATTGAATTTAGAAAAAAATGGTCTAAAAACTAACGAATTTAGCTAAAAGAGTTTAATAACAGAAAAAAAGAAGAGAGGTCTAATTTATAAAAATTATTAAGGCTTTATAAAACTGATTTCCATACAAATTTTTTCTTATTAAGCCTTAATAATTTTTATAATAATAAAAATAATAAGTAATAATTTTGAAGACTATAATGGCCAATTCCACGATGTCGACAACGTTCAACTTGTCGCACACTTCCATTAAATATGTCAAAATATTTTCTTGACAAACTGTATATGTAAATTATTTCTTATAATATGAATTTTTAAATAAAATACTTAATTTAATATGAATAATATTATTATATTTATTTAAAATTAAATTTTGAATTTATAGGTCCATTACGTCCAGGAATATGTTAATAAAATTTAATGAATAGGTTCGTTGGACCAAGGAATAAGCTCATTGCATTCCACATGAAGGTTTAATCAATTTATCTGGAGATTCAATGCATGGATTCTTTACTTTACCGTACGTTCTACGTTGAATTCAACAATCCAATGATTGGTATAAGTCGACATCAATAAACCTGTTCCTCAGGTGAAAAACCAGTAGGAATAAAAAAAATAAAAAAACTCGACTGCGACCAACTTTGAACCATTAAATATCCTAAATGGTCGTTCGAAATGAAAAATTATAATAGAAAGATGATTTTAAAATACCTGTAGAATGATACATATTTTTATATAGTTCACCGAATTTTTATTTTTTTGTATTTAGAAAATGGTGTCTGTTGGCCGCCATATTACATTTTGACTACTGTCATATATTTAGTGACACTCCCAGGATTAAGACAAATCGATTGATGTGAGAATCATCAAAGTCGGTCTACGCGTTCGGTTTATATAGTTCCACAAAGGAACACACATAAACACATGCATAGACTGATAAACACAATACTTTTCTTTGCGTTGCGCAGTCGAGGTAATAACGAATAAATTCGTTGAATCAACAATATTTAACTAAAAATGTCTTACAACAATGTGAACTGGCAATTTTTGTCTGACATCGTTGCCAGAAAAAGCATTGTCAGTCCATTGCAAGACTAGCAGCTGGCAACAAATTGTCAGACATCTTACAATCGTGTGAACACATTGCAAAATTATTGCCATATATTTGTCAGACATTTTAATATTGCCAGATGTGCGAAGTTTATGCATCTGACAATGGCGTCATTGTAAGACAGTTTTTTCTATGGGCAACACTGCACACGCTTGATTTTAAAGAAAAAATATATAATGCAATACATGCCGACAAAATCATTGCAATTGCTTCTTTATTGTGCATAATAATTTATATTTTCACTTTTTACATTTAACACAACCACAAACAATGGATATTTAACAATTTCTAACAAATGCTTTGAGTCTGGCAACGCATAACAACAGATCTGACAATTTTTCATATGACAACCATGTAAAATGACAATTTTTCGACTGATGATTTTGTCAGATGAATTTATGGTCATACAACCGCCTGGCAATAAATTGAAAGATTTTCTGACAAATTTGATACGACCGTGTGAACTGACTGTACTGATTGCCAGTACATTGTCAGCACATTGCAATATCTGATAATATTGTTATATCTGACAACCGTCTGTACATAGGTTAATAAATATTGATTTTATGCTACGGATAAAAGCAAACTCCAAAAACTTCTTTTGTGCTAATGCGTAAAGTTATTGTTAGTAGAAAATTTGTATATTACCAAAAAAAAAATTATACTCATCACTTTAAATAATCACTAAAAAAAGGTTCAGCATAAAAAATTTATTTATAATCGGTAAAAAACTCAGCTTTATTATTAAAAACAAAACAAAAATTTTTGACCAAAAAAAACGAGATTTTGAAAGCCCATCTCCAACCCTGCATCAGAAAAATGGGAATAGTTGAAAATTTTATATTTACTGAAGACAACTACCAGCAGCACACGGCACTCAACATCAATAGGCTTTTGTACAACACCCCAAAATGGATGGAAGCTCACTCCCCCTCAATTGGCAGGCATAAATCCCACTCAGAATATGTGGGATCACTTGGCCAGAAAAGTTAGAGAAAGAAGTGTAACATGAAAAAGTGAATTGTCCGAATCAAATAGTTTTTCATTTTTCATTAGTAGTTAGGGGTTACGCTTTTTTGGCCACATGGGTGCCAGATGTGCTCTCATCATTACATACCCTGTTGCAAATTCCGTTAACTTTAAACTAACTTTAAGCTTACTATTTCGCAACTAGTACTGACTGACACTTGGATTACTTTTCAATGTAATCAACTGACTATTTTAACATTGCGATGTCCTAGGCGGTAGTCAATTGCCTCACTCTGCATTACTTTCCACTAACTTAAAGTTGATTGTTTTAAATCACCTGGTAGTCAGTTAATTAAAAAAAGTTTTCTGGGGTTCGTACATGTATCATCACACGTTGTGTACTCAACGCGCTAACTACCCAGCCAAGGTACCATCTAAAATAATAACAGCAAAATGTTGATATAAAACTGAAGGAACTGATTTGTTTTGCATGACATTGTAGTTAACTTTTAGTCAGTCTAAGAAAAGTTAACTATAAATTAACTATTTTTGTAGTCAACCACACATTCTCCGACAGGGTATCTATACACACCAGAAAAAATACACACTGAGAACTCATGCGAACAGACATACATATGTATGTACATATATGTGCAGGAGTCTGGTTTGTACATTCAACTTGGATTAATGTATGTATATTAAAATATTATGTTTTATATAAAACTATCTGATTGTTTTTTTCCTTTCCCAAATTTCTTTAAAATCTGAGAAAGGATTTAAACGGTGCTCTCTCGTTTTAGGTTCAACTATTTAAAATAAATGAGTTCTTTCAAAATAACTCAAAACGAAAATATTCTATATTATTTTATATATTTACCTGGATAATGTGGTATTAATGGGTAAGGAGGTAGGGTAAGGACTTCTAAAGCTAGATGCTGCTGAATATACAGAAGGCGTATGCCTACAAAAAAAGAAGTAAAGTGATTGAAGCATTCATGACTACGACAGTCTAACTTTTGTAACGATAAATAATTTGGAACACAATATATACGACTTACCATGATGCCACTTGTGACATATCCGGACTTAACATAGGATAAGGATATTGCCCTGAAGGAAAGGGATATAACGCAGGTCTCGTCAAGCCTGAAACAAAAGTATATTAAAAAATTATTGTTATACTCACAACGATTACACTATTATTTAAAAATTAGTGGACTGAAATTTATGTTAAACGCAACGAAATAAAACATTACATTATCATTCAGCCATCTTCTGAAAATCACATGTGATTTTAAAAGTAATAATGGTTCTGCAGACGTTTTCAAAATCATATACGAAAAATATCTTTAAGAAAATAAAAAAATAAAAAGACCGTTAAAAATAATCTGCATGACAACTATTACTTTTAAAATAACATGTGACTTGGAAAATGTGATTTTCAGAACATACCTGATTATTAGAATGTTTTGAGTTTAAATGTAAAAGGAAAATATCAGATTATAATGGACTTTTGTATGCTGAATACAAATCTGTTTACATCTCGAATGGTTTTTGAGATATTTAAAAAAAAACTGACATTGGAATATAAAATATGTATTTATTATGATAAAAGTAAATAATATTACACATAAATGGCTTCTATGATATAAACTAAAATCTTAAATGAAATTAAATACTAGTATAGCACAAAAAGTAAACTACTAATTGGTGGATCGCTTTCTTTTATAAGTTTTGTTTACTGTTGTACGATTGGTTGCACAGCAGAAATCAGTTCACATTTCTGGGGACCACTTGCGGCTATACCGTTTTTCTGTGTGCGCAATATCTCGTTAGAACCTTTCACCATGCTTACCAGATATGACACCACGACAAAAATGTAACTGCGAATGCTGGAAGTTTTTTTTTTTCAAATGGCACTTTGCTTCTAAGTTGTTGATATGAAATTAAGAAGTTCTTGTACCAGTTCCTAGTTCCTCGTAATTTCGAGGTTTCCTATTTCCAATAAAATTGTGAAATACATTTACGAAACCTACTCTTGCTCCTTTCTCTTCATTGACCAACTTAGATTTGAGCAATTCTTTAAAGATTTCTCATATCTGGGGAGCCACAACTACGAATTCCTCCGATTTGGTCTAACTTACAGGTGGAAATATACATTTCACATGTTTGAATGCCTTTCCATCTCTGTTCATAGCTTATACCAAACCGTTTATGAAGCCTAATTTCATGCACAGTGCTGGCAAAAATATGTTTTGCCTGTAAACTAAAGGCTCATTTGCAGTGTTTTTGATTCCCGGAATCGCGTGGGATCTGAAGGACCAAATCACAAAAAAGCAACAATATTCTGTACACGAGTATGCTCCTAAAATAGCTACTTTTTTAAAATGCATATATATTCCACAAATAGAGATAGTACTGAACTCCTTTGAGCAGTAATTTTTTGCTTTCGTAGGTATCTTTCATATTTACTGCATGAGCTAATGGTGCGGACGGATATTGATTTCCATTATGCAGTCATACTGCTTTCCGAGCCATTGGGTAAATATATTCCTATTATTACTATATATTTTTTAAATTCCAGGAACCATAAAAGAATTATTCTTTTACTTGGGATGACCTTGCGATTGAACTACAAGATGCAAGTGTGTTACGGATAAATGTATTACACAATGATTGTCAAAATGGGATATCAGATTTAAATGTGAATAAAATCAACATTTTTGTACAGATTTACTTTACTTATAGCTTTTTTTTTTATATCCATCATACCTAGCTTTTTGAAATTGAACAAAAACGGAAAATAATTGCGGTATTAATTTTTTTGAAAGCAAATAAAAAATGCAATTTTGCATTAAAGATGTTTTTTTTCGCCACAAATTTCTGAATAACTCTGAAACCGTTATCGAGTTATATTGAAATAACTTGGCGTAACCGCCTTGTTTATGGGTCAATAAAAAAAAATCTTTACATCACTGACAAAAACTGAAAACGGATTTCATTTTAGGGCACAAATGTCCATATAAAACACATATTTTTATTGAAAACAAATTTTTTTGCAGAAGAGTGTAATTAGTGATGATGCAAATTCGCACTGTTTGAGTTTTAGTAATTGAAAAAATTTCAGAAAGTTTGCAAAAGTGCTTGAAATGTTTATTTGGGGGAGATAAATGAATCCCTAAAATTAGCTTATTAATGATTACGAAAGTGTGAGTGTTGCCCGCAGCTACGTCATAGAGGGTCCATCTGTGAGGTCCAATTTTGGCATACTTTTTTTTAGCATTTCGGCCGGTATCTCACCAATGACAGCTGTAATGCTGTCTTTCAGGACTGGAGTTGAGGCTGCATTCAAAAATAGTCCGGTGGGGTTAAATGGCATAACATTGCCGGCCAATGGAAAACGTGATATCAATACGAGTTTACGTACGAGTACGAGTTTACGTACGAGTACGAGTTTACTTCGCATCATGGTATCGCGTGCGTATGGCATGTGGCACCATCTTTTTGAATCAATAAATTCAATTCTTCCATTTTGGGCAAAAAAGTTGGTAATCATTGCACGGTATCTCGCTCCATTGACTGTAATAGCCCACAGACCGCACCAAACATCTTTCAGGGTTAAGCCTAGTACTCTGTTCGAAGTTGTGAAAAATTTTCAGCAACATTGATTATTTCGCGTGAAAAAATTTTACAAATACTAAATGTAGCCCAACTCGCAGTTTTTGTTTATAAATTTCTCGCTTTTATTGACGGTAAGTATGCAACATTGTTAAAATTCCGTGCGAAAAAAGTACTGCTTATGTTGTTTCGCAGCTGAAAATAAAAGGATGCCAGAGTCATTTGGAATGGAAAAACATGCTGCCAGATATTTCATACCAAATACTTTTACATGTAGTTTGACAGCATTTAGCACAAAATTGTGAACAGAGTACCAGGCTTTAGGCCAAGTTTATATCTGGCACACATGCGCCCCGTAACCACTAATTACTAATAAAAACTGTTTGATTCAGATACATACGTATATATTAAGTTAAACAGTTTCATACATACATAACTAATAGAACATTTTGTAGAACCCAACAGGATTGAAAACTGTTTAAATCAACAAATTCATGTCTGAATCAAACAGTTTTTCATTAGTAATTAGTGCTTACGTTTCTTTGAGCACATGTGTGCTAGATGTAAACTAGGCCTCAGTTTAATTATTATTGCTCGAACTTCATTTGTTTCTATTTTTTGATTTGATTAGGCTAAAATTCTTATCGCTCTGTAAGCCAAATTACATGTGATAATTTTTAAGGAACAAATAACACCAAAGTTAATTGTGAATATTCTGACAAACACTAGCAGAACGGACCAACTAGCTATTTCTGAAAGTCGTAACATATTGCAACACCTTCATCGTCAGCGTTCTTTGTGTTTGGTCACTGTGTGTGGTATCTGCTTTATATACTCAGATTTTCATTGCAAATGGCATATGTGAAATGTTTTGATTCATCGGATTACAATTTGCAAAACGCTTTTTTTAATGAAAGCTCAATTACACCATCTCTAAATTTACTACAGTCCTGCCATTGTCGTTTGTTCTTTAAGGCCATGTCAGATACAACTTTTGCTTCGCGTTGCATTGAAGATTCGCTTTGACATCTAAGATGAAATATGTACATGCTTATATGGAACATGTCACATAAAGTACTTTTAATGCAAAGCGAATCGAAAAGTTAGGCAACTCCCAACTGTTTGCGTGCTTTGACAACCAATTGGTATAATTATCTTAATTTATTTGGCCAAACTAGCATGTAAATAAGAAATTTTATTAAACTTTTGATAAATTTACATAAAAAACGTGTAAGGGGCATCAGAGTAATCGAATTGTGATGTATTTTATGCATCTAAAAAAGCAGTAAAACAAAAAGTGTTGTCAAAGTTTTTATTGTGAAATACACATTTTGCTTTACGCTTTTCTGCCAACGCTAGAAACGTCACGCAAAGCGTTGAAATTGTATCTGACCCTGCAACTCCTCACGGCAAATTCGGCAGTTCTGTTTGTGTATGGGATGAGCTGAAAATGAGGTTCTTCGCTGAAGGAAATTTTCTAATTGAAACTCATTTCTCACACAGCGCTAATTTTGATAATAAAATTCAATGATTTACAAGCGTTATTCGTTTGTTAGTCTTTTTACAAATTTAAAAAAACATCACTCGATAATAGCTACAAAAGGGTTTTATGTAAATTTAAAAATGTGTTTGAAAATGGTGTTGTTTAAAATGAACCACATATTAGTTGTAAAACTGTTGTGAAGGCTTTAAAGCGTTGAAATGCTATTGAATACTAATATAAGAATCGCAAGCTCTATAAATTAAATCAGTTCTTAAAAATATATTGGAAAAATTTAAATTTTAATGATTTTTTTTAGCAAAAACTGCTGGAACAAACTTTTACTCGGGACTTGGAATATTTATTTCACCGAACAAATATTACTTGGCTTGCACAGTGGCGCCCACACTCAAAGAGTACGTATTAGTTTTATAGGTATATATAAGAACATATCGTCACCTAAAATTCAAAAGGTCGTAACACACAAACAATTCAAAATATACTTCTTGATTGGTAATTATGTAAATAACAAAACAAAAAAAAAACATCTTTCCTCAAAATTTAACATGGATACATTAAAAAATAACGATTTTATTAAAGGAATTCAGAAGGCTATAACTACACCGCCAACAAATACTTAAGCTAAAAAATAGTGGGTCTTATTATTGAATCCGTACCGCTATTTTCGAAAAGCATTTTTTGTGCGGAAGAAAAATTTTAAATTATTCATTCCGTTGCTCTATTTTGCTTACGCTCAAACTTTATAGCGGAAAGCTTACGGAAAGAGCAAAAATGTAAGGTAAATATGCATAAAAGTTTGCAAAAATAAAATTTATTTTCAATGAATTGAACAGGCTAATGTTCGTATCGCCTTTTAAGCCAAATTACATGTGATAATTATTAATGAACAAATAACATCAAAGTTAGTTGTAAATATTCTAACAACACATAGTTGAACGGAACAGCCAGCCGTTTTCGAAGGCCACTAAACCTTCATCATCAGCGTTCTTCTGTGTTTGGTCCACTGTGTGTGGTGTCAGTTGATGTAGATTTCTGCCTTATATACGAAACTTTTCTGCAAATGGAATATGTGAATTGGTTTGATTCATCGTATTTCAATTTGCTGAAATGTGTTTTTGTAATGAAGGCCCCAAATTTACCATCACTATATTTACAACAGTCTTACCATTGTCGTTTTTTCATTACTAATTATGCACATGTTAGTTAATTTGCTTATTTTTGTTCTACTTAAGACAAACTTTAATTTTTTTAATTTTTTGCCACAAGCCCATGACTATTAATTTTAGTTTAATTATTATTATTCGAACTGCATTTGTTTCTATATTTAATGAAAGGAACAGGGGAACAGGCGTTTTCATAATTAGTAATGAAAAAACGACAATGGTAAGACTGTTGTAAATATAGTGATGGTAAATTTGGGGCCTTCATTACAAAAACACATTTCAGCAAATTGAAATACGATGAATCAAACCAATTCACATATTCCATTTGCAGAAAAGTTTCGTATATAAGGCAGAAATCTACATCAACTGACACCACACACAGTGGACCAAACACAGAAGAACGCTGATGATGAAGGTTTAGTGGCCTTCGAAAACGGCTGGCTGTTCCGTTCAACTATGTGTTGTCAGAATATTTACAACTAACTTTGATGTTATTGGTTCATTAATAATTATCACATGTAATTTGGCTTAAAAGGCGATACGAACATTAGCCTGTTCAATTCATTAAATATAGAAACAAATGCAGTTCGAATAATAATAATTAAACTAAAAATTTATTTTCATTTATTTTGTTTGCTATGCTATTGGAAAAGTAATGAAAAATATCAAGACTGCTTGCGACTTTAGCTAACGCGCTTTGTTGACGTTAAGATCTTTTCCTTTGCTTTGCTGCGTTCATGGCAGCAGTTAAGTCACAGCACAGCTGCATTGTACTTCTTTGGTTAAGACGTTGAGCTTAGCTAAAACAAAGCGAAAGCAAAAGCAGCAGTCGAAATTCGTGTTCTTCACAGATCTTCACCTATTGGTCCTGTGTTATTATGAGTATTTGAGACTGACATCGAAAAATATTTTAAATACGAATCAGGTCCCTACCTGTTATCATTATTCGATGACCTTGGAATGCGGAAATCACAAAAATTAGCCCTTTATGACAACATAAATACTACGTATACTATTAATGACATATATTTATTGCACCGCATGGTCGGGGATCGAGAAGATACCTTCAGCAACATTTTAAACAAATATGTTCAATATGCACGGAGAAATTTTGGTCAAAAAGTAACCATAAACCAGGCAAAGCGATTAGCTTGAATGCGGAAAACACCCAGGGTCTATGGCGGTAATCAAACCTACGACTTCTGGACTGACAAGCGAACATCGCTACCACTCAGCCACAGGGGATCGAACTTCAAGAGACAAAATTACTAATTTATTGAAACCTGGCAAGGTTCAATAATCTTCATAATTTTTTTTTTCCAAATGAGAGTTTATCGGCTTTCTCTAAATGTAGACGTCATGATTTATTTTTATATACTTTTACTGGCTTTGATACTACATCATCATTATTCAGGAGGCGAAAAACATTAATTTTGAAATAAGTTGAAAAAAGGATCAAGTGAAATGTGCCCAAGTATTCGAAGAATTTAATAATTATACGCCAGGAACTCTAATCGTTCACAGAATTCTCTTTCTTCTGTCAGTCTATGGATCTCTAGCAAAAACGACTTGAATTGATACTGCATCGTTGCAATAATTTGTATTCCTCCAACCTCATCCTGCTTAGCAACATTTCTATCCAGTGTATTACTAAGTTCAAATGTGGCTTGTCAATGCACTGGATTCAGAAGAATTGAGTTGGAACCTAATTCACAATGTACTGGAGCCAATCCATACTCTACTTCCGCCTACACCAGAGAAGATCCTTAACAAAATTTTTTTGCAAATTGCACGGGTGTAGTTCAAAATCCAGCTGCAAAAGATGGGCTTTTTTCGTGTCCAAAAGTTGAACTTTTAACAGCAGAATATAAGAACACCAACAATTAAACGGTTATAATGATGTATCGATACTACAACAATTTACATTGACTCAGGAGGATGCAGAGGAACAAAAGAAGAAGAGGAAGATAATTATAGAAAACGAAATGAAGAAAAAGAAGAAGAATTAGCTCAATGATACCTGAATCGTGTGCATATTATGGAGAATACAGCTCCAGCTAACTTTCGAATGGCTTCTTCTCAGAAATGGTAAATCTAATAGAAAAAAGTATTGGAAAATTTTAAAAAATAATTACCTGATCTCCATTTTCGTCTCAGATATTTTGATCGTAAAACTAACCGTTTGGTCAAAATATCCAAAAAACCCATTTTTGTGACCTTTGACTTTGTATAAAATTTTTGCACACACGGGATAAATGGGGACTTTTCAGGACTTCATTAGAGTGGTATCCCGTACGTTACTGCAAAATTTCAGCTTGTTGTGAATTAATGTAAAATAGAGGTATTTTGGGGTAAATTGACCGGGTTATTAACATATAAGGAGGCTTTGGTTTATATCTTATAGCGTTTATAAAATGCCAATGTAATACCGAAGCTATGAATATACATACTTTCATCGCTCGACTTATATTTTTAAGATGGTATTGGCAAGAACAAAATACGCTAAACTAGGATGGAGGAATATTTATTGAAATAATTCATCTTTTGTTATTGAACCAACTTCAATTGGTTATATTTTTTTCTGTTAATAAAAGTGTTTTTAAATGAAAACTAACCATCATAGAAAAATTATACTGATGTAAATTTTTAGTTTTCTCTTGACCGAATAATCGCCTTTTGCGGACACATTTCAATAAACCCTTTGGTGTCCGCTCAAGACAGATTCCACTGTAGTCGTTTCTGCTTTTGTTTTTTCCTTTCAAACAAATATATCACAAAATTATGATACTTAATACTACCATTTGAACACCCCAATTCTTTTGTTTGCTCGAGTTTTTATTTTGTGATTTTTGTGGTGTTTTTTATTTAAAAAATATTTTTTTTTTAATATTTTTGTATAGGAAGTTGTAATGAATTTTGTATATTTTATATTAAAAACAGAAGGAATACAAATTAAAAAATATAGTTTGACAAAATATACTTCTTATTTATACTTTTATTTAAAAAACCAATACACTTAAGGATTTTTGGTTTCAGAAAAACCGATTCCAAAAGTAAGTACATTAGGAAAAATAATAATTGCTCCTTCACCACCTGTATTCTCTATCACTATCCCTTTGCTAAAGATGGTAACACCTAGTAATAGTAGTAGGCATTCATTGCCTGAGTGTTACTTCTCTTTTATATATAAAAAAAAGAAATAGTCTTAAGTTTATAAAGTTTTTCGCTTCTCCTAGGGCCTAGGCCAAAATCCAGAACTTGGCTTCCATTTATCGATTATTACAATATTTCAATGTATACCTCAAGGCATTAGTGAGATTACTCATCAGCTGAGTTTTTTGTTTACTGGCTTATAAAGAACAATTTATTTGACAATTAGTACTGTGATTTGCTTGATGTTTAATATTTTTGGACAATTACTTGGTAAAAAGCACAGAGTTGCATCTAATGACAGTACCTGTATTTAATGAGCTTTGAAATGCCGTCATTAAAGAGCAAGAATATGGTAAGGGCTTAGGGCTCTACGAATAAATTATTTTTAACTAGTTGCAGCCGCCGTTTGTTTTTTCTCAACAACTTCATTTAGTGTTATTGTTAAATTCTTAACCGTTTATTCAGATTGTTTCTAATATTTTCAGCAATAAACAAATTGTATGTACTCGTATGTCACCAACAATAACCCATTTTTAAAATGCGTATCTATGTACGGATTATGAAGATGTTAGAAATGAAGCAGCGCTGCTGATAAAGAACAAACAACTACATATAATGGTAATATTTATGCGGAAAAAAATAAAATGGAATAAAAAAGGAACCAAATGCGAGCATTTGTTTATCTATTGACAATGATCTGGAAGCGACAAGTCAAGCATACATAGAAATGAATGAGAAACGCTGGGTTGTTCGTTTAATAATAATGGGTACGTAATTTCAATTTGATTGCCTAACAAAGATATCTTATATTCTTGCATTACATAACATTTTTCTCTATATTTGGTACTTAGTGCTCTAAAAGGGCTTTTTTTGCAACACACTTTCTTTCATACATGGATGAATGTGCACTGCGTACATACTTAAATATGGATGTATGTATGTATGTATGCCTGCTTATATGTGTGTGCAAGAGGACGTTTATGTCACGTCCTCTTGCATCATCATACTCATTATGAACGAATTTATAACAATAAAAAACTGGAAACTGAAAACAACCAATATTGTGAAATAAAAAGGGATCATGAGCAAAATTTAAAGAACATGTGTAAACAGAGGATTAAAGCTGATTATTTGCCGGCTGGGCTTAGATTTTGAGTTTTTTTCATTAATTTTCTTATTTTTAGTTTCATTGTATATGTTGTTAAGTTGTCATTAGTAAGTAATGTAATTTTTAATTAAATTGATTTTTTTTATTGTTGGCTGTATTGTTGTTGTTTGCAAAAAAGTTAAAAGAATTTTAAATATGTACATACAAACATACAATAAACATACATATTACGTACCTACTAGTGATGTGTCGAATGTCAAATTTTGATATTCACGAATACGAGTACGAATATTTAAATTTTACAACTATATTCGCGAATACGAATACGAATATTATATGTGAAATATACATACATACATATAAACATTTAATTGGGGCCTATGTACGTCTGCAAAATGTTGTATGAAAAAGAACAGTGACACAAAATGCGTAAAAATTTTTGAACAAGGGCTAAATTGAAAAAACATTCGTTTATATATCGTACTAGCTTAATGACACAAATACAGTAAAAAAATAAATTCATCTGAAAAAATTTAATTTTAAAATTTTTGCCATCCATTTGCTATTTATATATATATATATATATATATATTGGTTCCTTTAGCTCCTTATAAGAAACATAGGGCCTCATGGGCATAGGGTACTAATGGTGTAGTGATGCGCCTCGACAACCTGTCCTGCACAACTGTCAACCTCCCCTATGCGTCACAAACGGTGGCGGATAAATCTTCACTGTCAACTGTCTTCCTGAAAGGTACTGGCAGCCCCAGATCCAGAATCGGCAACTCATCTTAAATTAAGCAAAGATTAACGAAACCTCAAGTAAAATAAAAATCTACTGCTATCTGTGATGACGACCTTTGGCTTTAAACACCGGACGCAATTTGGAACTTTTAACGTTCAGACACTTCGATCAGACTCCACAAAGATCGAGAATCTATGCAAAGAAGCACTATAACTTAGTTTTTCTCGGTCTTTGCGAAACTAGATGGCCTGGTTCTTTAGTTGCTAGTTGCTGATGGCTTAACGATGATCTACTCCGGTAAGCCCGACGACGAGCCACGACCTAGTGGAGTTGGATTGCTACTAACTAAAGAAGCCAGGAATGCACTGATAAGCTGGCCTCCACATTCCGATAGAATAATAACAGCACGTCTTCGTACTCGTGCACGTAACATAACATGCGTCCAGTGCAACGCACCAACTGAATTAGCAGATTTGACGATTAAGGAAAATTTTTACAGCCATCTGACTAGAGTACTATCAACCATAAACCGTGGAGAATTGTACTGATTATTGGTGACTTCAACGCACAAGTTGGCGACGATAAATCTAACCGCGAGATATCTATGGGGTGTAATGGGTTGGGAAGAATGACCGAAAACGGCGAGATGTTTACTGAAATGTGTCTAAGTTATAATTTAGTAATTGGCGGCACAATTTTTCCCCATAAGAGAATCCACAAAATTACATGGGTATCACCAGATCATCGCACGGAGTATCACATTGATCATATTGCCATTAGCAAAGCATGTCGTGATTCTCTTTTAGATGTGCGAAACGAACGTGCGGCGGACTGTTCAAGTGATTATCATCTTCTTATTCGAACCATACGGCTTAAAGTTGCTGCAGTGATTTATTATTTGCTATTTAACGCGAGTTTATTGACCTTTTCGGATATATTACAGAGTTAAACTTTTCGCTGGGATTTATGTTCACTTCTGATTAATTTTCATTCACAGTTACATGTGGAACTATTTTATTTTCTTGGCTACATTTGCATTTTGCAATGATGATTTTAGAGACCCATCGAGTTTCAAAATGCAACAATGTATTTATTTTATTTGCTTTTTTATTTTCTTCTTTTAAGCTTCACTATAGTTTTAAAATATTAATTTTTTCATAATTTGTTGTTGCTATTAGTTACTAATTTTTGTAAGCTGATTCGGTAAAAAAAGCAAAATATGCAATCTTTTAATTGATTTGTTTTTCAAGCTCCGGTTCGAATTTTATAAGTTTGTTTTTGCAAATTAATAGAACACATTACGAGACATAAATAAAAAGCATAAATAAAAATCAGAAGACCATATTTTTTTAATATATTTAATCAATTTTTAATTTAATAATTTTTTCGCGCTAAGTAAATTATATACGATTTTTAGGGCAATTCGAAATTGTTTGAAAGCAATTTTTAATTTAAAATCTACATATATGCATTTTATAAGAAATATACTAAAATTTTGGATTCTTATTTCAAAAAAGAATTTTTTTTTCTTGCAATAAATATTCTAAAATATTGGAAAAAGCTACTGGGCTTGAGCGCCTTCTTGTAGCGTAAAAAAAGGCGCGAATGCGATTTGTTCTTCTCCAAATTTTTTCCCTTAAATCTCTTTGAAAAGTGGAGAACTTGAAATCAAAATTGATAATTTGTGCTTGTATTTTGGCCTTTTTATTTTGGGACTCTTTTTATTATTACATTAAACTTGAAATTTTTTTAATTTTAAGTTGGGTAATATTATTTTTTTATACAATAATGTATTATTTTGAATATTCTTAGAACTAACATTTTAAAATGCTTTCAAATTGGTTTCTGTTATATTCTTACCTATCGAAGAACTTTGTAACCCCCGAGCAAAAAAAGTTGCGTAATAATTTTTTATTGTGTGTCTTTGTGTCTGCGTGTCTATACTAGTCCACGTACAGACCAAACGGGCAGACAGATTTTAATTTTGTTTGTTTGAAAGGCGATTTGCTCGAGAGTGTTCTTAGCGATGGTTAGAGAAAATCGGTAAAGCCGCTTGAAAGATATCACAACTTTTCTAAATATATTCTGTTGAATCTTTGTATCCTTGACTCCGTAGCTCCCAAACGGCTATACCGATTTTAATATGGTATATAAAATTGAAAAGAATAATATATAATCTGAAATAATATCTTCTAGTCTATACTTGATTCAAGTCGGTCGTTTGCAAGTTATCATAAATTTTCTTGTTGATTATTATTATTTTTTTAAGAGAAGTTACACTCAGGCAATGAATGGTTACTACTATTACTAGATGTTACCTTCTTTAGGAAAGGGATAGTGAATTAAGAGATACAGGAAAGCTTCATTCTTTTACAACTCTGCTTTTTTGAACGTTTCTAATAATGCGATGTTGCAGCGCCCCTGGTGACAATGAAGCGTATTAAATCTATTTTATCCACTGAAGCCGTATAGTTCATTGACCAGTGTGTATGCCATTATCACTTTCCTACAACAACTGATACAAATGGTCACTAATGCACATCAGAAAAATGCGCGGTGGTGTTACTTAATGACTGTCGCAGACCGGGCTCGACCTCAGTACCTTCGGTTTTGTAGTCAACGTGCCAACGCCACCCTTTAAGATTAATGATCTAAGATCTTAAACATAAAAGTTTTATATAAGATTCATATGTTGATGAATCGATAATAATATTATCATTCCTGATGTACAGGGTGGTTTTTTAGAGGTATAGACCTTCGAAATGAAATAAAACACAAGAAAATCGTTTTAATGTCCATCAATTTGGCTTTATTGGAAGGATAATTTTATGCCATTAACGTTTAAATATGATTTCGGGCATGTGGCCACCGCGGCTGGCTCGAATAAAGCCAATTCTACAGGTCCAATTTTCAACCACTTTTTCGAGCATATGGGGCCGTATGTTGGCAATAACGCCACGAATGTTGGCTTCCAAGTCCCCTAACGTTTCTGGTTTGTTGGCGTAGACGAGCGACTTCACATATCCCCAAAGAAAATAATCCAATGGTGTCAAATCACACGATCTTGGTGGCCAATTGACAGGTCCATTCCGCGAAATTATGCGCTCATCGAATGTTTCCTTCAATAAATCGATTGTGACGTGCGCTGTGTGGCATGTAGCACCGTCTTGTTGGAACCACAACTCATCCACATTCATGCCATCCAATTCGGGAACAAAATAGTCAGTTATTGCTGTGCACGGTGGCGAATCGATTCATTCGGGTCCTCTTCAACACTTTGCTCTACAGCGGCAATTGTTTCTTCGGTGCGCACTGTTCGACGTCTCTGCGGATGCGTATTATCACATAGAGTAAACGTAGTGCGAAAACGATCCATGGTTAACCGAATTAATTGCTCTGATGGACGATTATGTCGACCATAAAATGGACGGAGCTTGCGGTAAACTTCGCGAACTGAACCATTATTTTCGAAATAAATTTGCACGATTTGCAAGCGTTGTTCTTTTGTCAACCTGTTCATGATGAAATGGCAAACCAAACTAAATATTAATCACTTGACAGCTGACAAAATGGCCGCCAGTTAAAAAAGTGATGCCAACTTAAAGTTCTATACCTCAATAAAAAACACCCATCGGTTAAACCATTGGAAGTTAAGAGATCTTTTCTGCTTGTATCTGTGGCACCATAGCTCCTAATCGCGAACTACGAAAAATAAAACAACTGCGTCGGGTTTTTTTTTAATTTTTAATTTATGTTATATTACAATATGATACAAAAATTAATTTTTCAATTTTATCTAACGAATAACTAAGAAACCATTGATTTTTTTACTTTACTATATTGAAATGATTTGAAGCAAATTTCGTTAGTTACAAGATGTTGTTTTATTGGTCGACGTCGAACATACTGCCTTCGAGATATGGTGAATTATACTGGCTTAACTCGTGAAAATATTAGGTAGACTCATTAAAAAAATTGTAACGTGATGGAAAAAAACCAGTGATGTAGTTTGTTTTAATATACTTACGAGTAGATGTATGAAAAAAATGGAATGCATTTTTGAAGGGGAAAAAAAGTTGTATTTCGTCAGGTTTTGTAATTAAAGACATTCTGACACTATCACCCAATTATTTTGAAACACATTTTTTAAGATAAATTAATATAAAAAAATATGAAGATAAATACAAATTACTTATAATTGATTGTGTATACGGGCGCTCTTCGGTAATGATCTACGAGTTGATCTAAAGAAAATGAGACTTACGTTTTTCTAAGCAGTACATGCTGTTTATTGCCTCACACGGTCTTCACTAGCACGTATCTAAAAAAATTAAATTAAGTGGTACTTTGACTCCCACAAGAGGGGCTTGCACGCGCTTGTTTCTTTTTGGCGATTTTTTGTAGTTTTTAGCGGTTTTTTCTAGTTTTTGACGATTATTTTCGGTTTTGTTTTCGTACACTATATATTTTTAATTTTAGCGATATTTTTAGTTTGGGTACTTTTTTTGGGTTTGACAATTTTTTAGTTTATTTGGGATTTTTGTCTATGGAACAAAGCACTGTGCGGAGTGGCCATTTGAACACGTCACATTTCTTCTTTTCGTAACAGGTTGAATCTACTGATTCCACTCATGCTAAAAAAAGGATCTCTGCCCAAAAAAATAAGTTTTGCGACAATTCGGGTAAATATATTTAAATATATTTTTAAATTTACACAAAACAATTTAGAAAACTACTAGTAGTTTCTTTTTTGGACATACATACATACATATAAACAGCAACAACAACACAATACAACAATATCAAATTCGAGGGTTGATTTATTCACATCAGTACTAAACATGTGAATACGCAGTAATTGTGCGAATAGTACATGCATTGATGCTCGTTCAATTTAAAGAATATCACTTACACAAAGAAGTATTGAATTAACTCAACCATCTATGCTTTCATTCAATCATTAATTCATTAATTATTTGAGTAATATAATCAATACACTTTACAAGCAACAACCAAAAAAATAGTTTTCTTTCGTCTTGTTTGTGGAGAAGGCAAGACAGAGAGACAGGTAGACTGGTTATTTGCAGGTAGCTATAGGACATAGAATAAAACAAACTAAAATACATGCCTAAGTCATCAGCACTTTTATTAATAGATATTATATGCACAGTTTACTATTGCAGAGTTGCTTATAGCAAAATAAAAACATTTTGTCAAGTATATTAAAACCAAAAAAAAACCGGTTTGGCAGGACCTTTTTGCAGCAATTAGTTGTGACTTAAAATTAACTTTGGTGTACTCAGACTCTTGTAGTATAATTTTATTGCAATTATTTCTGTAGAACGTTTTAATCTTTTTTATGCCCGTGTGACGGGTTAAAATAATCCTTCAAATTGTTCGTAGTATAATTTTGTTTAAAGAAAAAAATTCAAAAACTAAATATCAAAAAAAAAAATATATATAACAAAACATAGAATTGAGTCAATTTGTTGACAAAAGAAAATTCATTGTTTGTAATATAGTTATAACTTCGGCATTTACAGTTGGATTTTAAAGTATGATTTATCCATGTTTTTTTTTTGTACTGAGAGCACCAATCTGCTTTATGGAACACTGACCTCAAGTATTCCATTCGATGTCAGAAAATTAAAGCTCTCAAAAAATCATTAAACTTTTGCGAGGGAAATATTTCCATAATTTTATCAGAGCAGTTCTAAATTTACTTTTGAGTTGTTGTGGTTATATATTCGAGAGTATATTATATCGATGTCTGTGTTTCGAGGAGACAAATTTTTTGCCTCAAAAGTCATTGAGCGCATGTACCCTTTTCTAGTATTTACCCAACCATATGTCAACTTATGCAACAAAGATTATAAAAATTAAGGTAAAATCAAATAATTTAAATTTTATTGAATCATATCACGACTTGAATCAAGTTGACTGTATTTTTGGCGGCTATCGAGTCTAAAAAGAAACTTGGGCAATGTGTTGCTCATAAGCGATCGCCATGGCAAATTCATGTATGTATGTACTATATGAACAAAACTCTCGCGTGTTCTATCAAATTGATTTTATTCTTTGCGGTAACCTGTTAAATCGCTTATTTGAAAATTGTAATGATTCCTGCTGGTCTTGCACATAGAACTGAAATTCGAATTTCATTCAATTTATTATGTTGAAGTATGAGTCATTCTCAAAGATATTAAATATCAATTTGTGGACCGAACATTTGATGAATGCATTCCGTTGCTTCACTGCGAGCTTATAAAATCTTACCATAGCCATCTGAATGTTTTAGCGAGTCTGGGTCGGTTATCATCGGTAACAAAACATTCTCAGGGTAGAAAAAGTTCACGTTATTTTTGATGAAGAGACGGATGGCCTGTTGAACACCTTTCGGCAACCGATGAAAGCAACATATGGGCGATTGAGCAAAAAACAAGAAAGGATTGGAAAGATATAATCTTAAATGTTTTAAAGCAATGAAAGAGTAGTATATTTATGAAAAAATTTTGGGTGATATCCATAATATAGCAAAAAGATAGCAGCCCAACCCAGCGAGAAATGGACGAGGCAAACATAGAAGTTATTTTTGTGCACTTATAGAAATATATATAATTGAACAAAATTTTATGAAGATTTTTTTTGTGAATGTGGAAATGAAGGTGAAAGAAGATCGCTTATATGTAGATTTTGGATATATGAAAATTTTGTTTTAATTTTTTTAAATGTACAATGTACAAATACGGACACGAAAAGCCGGACGAGACAATTGTTTCCCAAGAGAACTAAACTTATTAACTTTGTTAATATTGATTGTACTTTAATTTAAAAGAAATTAAACAACTGATTTGTAGATAGATCTTTGACAATATCGTTAATCAGTGGAGTCAAAGGCAAATTAGGGATTGATTTCAAGTTCAGTTGCAGTATCGAGCATGTTGCCAATCGTTTGACTCCACTTGATGTTAGAAAAAGTTTTTCCATCCAACTATGTGATCAAGTGCCGCAGAGGTAGCTATTACTGTGAAGAGAACAAACCAGCCAGATGAGTTTACGATTCAGTTTTGCCTCCTTGCCAACCAGTGCCTATATTGGTCGAGTCACCACCAATAGCCTGCAAATTTTTATTAATACTGTTCTTCTTTAAGATATGGTTAGCAATAACTTCAGCAGCTTTTCTTTTCGTTAAGCCCTTCTCTGGAGTAAAATGACAAAGATGCCTTCCACCTGGCTCACTACAAACCATATACTGCTCTTCTTTTACAATATTTGAAAACTGATGACTTGAGTTATCTGCTTTTAAAAAGACTTTTCTGACTTTTCTCGGCTGTTCAACTTCGCTAATGCTATCTTATAAATTATCTTCTTGCCTGTTCTGCTTTTTGGTTTGACTTCTGTGGTCACGTTGATCTAGAAATCCAATTTGATGCTGTCCAATAAACCAAACCTTCCCTCTTTGACTATCAATAGACACAAGTTCCTTGAAACCGAATTTTTTTTATATTTCGATAGAATAACATCTAACATCGATTTAAAAAAAAATGAGTTAGGAACTTTCATATATGTTTATATATATTCTTAACATTAGAGAAGAAGAAAAATAGAAATAATAATATGAAATGAAACGTGAAAACTTCTCGAAGTAGCAATTTAGCAAGCAAACCAATATAGTTACCAGTTCTTGTAAATATAATTGTAAATAGCTAGTCAAAACAAAACTTTTTAGCACTACTCATTTTTTGAAATAGAAATTTAAAGAAATCGATACGCCCTAGTGTAATATCCCATCTAGTTAAACAGTTACGGAGTATTGCCCAACGAAAACATATTCTGAATCGTCTAAGCCAGTACAAGTTTCCTTATTTGTTTTGCCATCAGATTCATTGGAAATATAAGATTTTCCGTGTATGTAACAACAAAGTGTGTTTTAAAAAATGTCCTTCATTAAATATTCTGAATACCAAAACTTATATTGTAAATTTTGGGAAATCCCTCTTCATAGTGCAGAGAAGCGGGAATGAAAATAGTTGATTCAGAGAAAAAAAAATAAATTTTATTTGTAACTTTGAGTGATAATTATTCTATTATATTATTTATACAAATATAATTACATATGTACGTACATACAAACATATATTTATAGTTGGTGAAGAGTACACAATAATAAATTTTATGTAAAAGTATAATGTTTTTGCTTTGAAGATGTCAAACCCAAGCAAATTCATTTTTAATTACAAAACAATCATCTCATGGGCACGTACGTGGTGTATCTGCATAAAGGTTATTAAATTTAAGACTATTTTCTGATAATTATATTGGGAACAGTTCTTTAATACAGTCGTTAGCCACATGCTGCTAATACTTTCAGAACCAGCAATCAACCTACGTGTATATAATAAACATCCCCTTGTCCACAGAGCTTCGCTGTTTCTCTTCCCTCAGTTCTTATAGTATGTACATTAAAACCCTCTTCAGCGCCATTAAGGCGTATCATTACTTTAGAATTTAAAAAAAATAGCAAAAGCGAAACGAAAACAAAACAACAAACGTTCAGGAGGCATTACTAATACTCTTGATTACGCCGTATCACTGCCGACAAAAAAAGAAAGATTTAACAGTTGGTTTGTGTTATGCCGAGCACACACTATGGTACTTTGTGGCATCGCAATATTGTGAACTAGTTTGTCATTTCCGATATACTAGTACATATTTTGTTTTCATATCAAAACCATAATTTGAACGGCGTTGCATACATTTTGATAATGACAACACAAGAAAACCCAGATGTAGAATGATTCAAGTGTATGTTTCATTTTCCAATATCCAAATTTATTGAATCCAGAATCCAAGAAGTTGGAAATACAGTCGAAATTCTTTATAACGTAGTGGCTGGTACCCATACCGATCTTGGGCATGTCTTTAAATACGAGGGCTACTATTTATATTTCGGGAACTGGCAACACTAATGTCAGTAACTAAATTCTGGCAACACCATAATAAAGTTCAACATTTTTTTTAGCATAAACGCACTCACAACGTTTTGATGTACAAGTGCTATTTGTTTTGTTAACAGTGAGTCCAGAAAATCAATTTGGCAAAAAAAATTGAAATTTCAAGAGAAGATTTTCGTTGGACTATTTTTCACAACTTTCGACGTGGATGTATGACGATAAATCACCAGCAAAAACCAAAGGTATAGTGAATTCAATCGTGGTCGTAGTTCCGTCGCCGGTGCGTGCGTGATCTGATAATGCGAGGTCATCATTTGACATATTGCGATATAGAGGCATCCTTGCACATTAGTTCTGCTTCAATACATTCGATTTTGCATGAAAACTTAGTTGTAAAGTAAAATTTTTCACGTTTGATACCCCATAATTTATCAATCGCCCAAAAAAGGAAATTATTAAAAAGTTCAGCCGTGGTGCTGCAAAAGACAGGTGACGAATCATGGATATATGCTAATGAGCCGGAAACAAAACAGCAATCGGCCGTGTGGGTATTCCAAGATGAGCTAAATCCAACAAAAGTTGTTCGTGGAAGAAGCACAGCCAGGCAAATGATTGCCTTTTTCTTCGGCCGAAGAAATGTGGCCACTGTTCCGCTTGAGCAACGTAGAACTGTCAATTCTGAGTGAAATTCGTAAAACTAACCCCCGAAGACGAATTATTTTTGCGAGTTCTCACACATCTCGTCAAACAAGTGAATTTTTGAGCAGTCAGAACATCGAATTGATGACTAACCCCCTTATGCAAAAAAGTATTTTACTTTAGCTTTAAAATTCATAGCAGTTACCAAGCACTTTAACATTTCTTTGTTAAGAAATTATATGCAAAAGACAATTTTAATTATTTTGTGATTCAATAATAAATACTGGTAACACCACCGTGTTCAACTAGCACTTCACAGCTTATGATGTACAAAATCGAATACGATTTCATTCGAGTATTCAAATAATTTTTTATTTTATTAAATAAATTTATATTATCTTGAAGTAAAGCAACCTAATTTAAAAAATATGAGCTTCTGACATGGTAGGAAGACAGATTAACATTTCTATGAAGTAAATGTAAAAAAATATGATGAAAAGAGCAAAAGTATCACAATTTATTTTATTAGAATAAAATTAGTATTGAATATCCAGCTTTTTTCGATTTGTTTTGATTGGATGTACATCACGAAAAGATTTTTGTATAATTGCATTTATTTTAATATTTTTTATTTCAAATCAGTTGGATAATTTGGTGATATTTTCTAGGGATGCAACCGATACCGATACCGATATATCGGCGATACTGCTGGTTTTCCGATATATCGATATCGGCGATATTTTACTGTCGATACGCCGATACTTCTTATATTTTTCTTTAGAGTTTTTTTAAGTCTTATTAATATCAATTTTAAATCTTGAGCCAATCTAAACTGAATGCGATCGTTTATTTTGTAAAATCATAAATATTGCAGACGTTTTGCAGTTTAAATCTTAGAAACTAAAATGTATTGAAAATTTTGATGATTTGAATGGCTCATTAATAAACACTTATTTTGTATAATAGAAGAATTACTCGAGTTTTGTTAATTTTTTACTTGAGCTCAATTTCAATATGCGTATCGGTATCGGAATCGGTATCGGCGATATTTATTTTTGAATATCGGTATCGGTATCGGATCGGCGAAATGGCGTATCGTTACATCCCTAATATTTTCCATCACATGACAGAAATAATAAATTTAAGATAAGAGCTAGCACTTCTAGCTTTATTTGCAGATGTAACATGAATCAATATGTGCTATATTAACAAAAATATTTGAGGTACAAAATACACATTTTGTAAATATCAACTTAAAGTTGTCTTAACAAAAGTAGGTGCCTACTTTAGAATTTTGATATAATAATTTTTTAGAATACAACTTTACCTAACATTGCTTGCCAAAGCTTTGTAAAGTTTTTTTGTATACGACCCTAATCCTCCATACAGTCCCGACTTGACACCCAATGAGTTTTTCTTTTTCCCGAATATCAAAGGTAAACTGCGTGGTCAACGATTTACGGGTTTTTTTTTTGGAGAAAAAAACTGCTATGACAGTTTGAACGAAAGCAAAAGTGTATTGATCATCAAGGGGAATATTTCGAAAAACAATAAAGATAAATAGTAGCCCTCGTATGTTGTATTCACTTCATTTACTTTCATTATAGCAACTTAAGACATATTTATGTACTTTCTCCTATAAACATTGTTTTCTTCGAATAGAAACCAAAAAAAAACTTGAATTTCTCTATTTCAATTATTTCGGGCTTCAAATAGTTATCTGATCTGATTACTGTTATATCCTATAAGAAGTATAAATCCTAAATGAAAGACTGAAATGATATCATCGGCCAATAGACCAAAAAGAATTTCTTTGGGCACATAGCATATTTACAAGCCACCATAATTTTCATTCCCAGAATACTTGTGCTTAGAAAAAAACATTGAAACATTTTTTCAAAAGCCTATAGTTATTATTGAATATGGAAAAAGAAGTCATCCGAATTCTATATTTGATTCAAACGCACAAGCATTAAACTGTATATAAAGCGTGTTTGTTTAGAGTGTCACAACTTTGAGTTTCTTTGAGTGAATCAAATGTAGCGCCCGCTGTGTAGCATGTGGCTTCGTGCTGTTGGAATCACATATCAGGAAGGACTAATGGTCATGTACCAGCAAAAGTAAACTTGGTACAAGTAAGCACTAAGACAAAAAGAAGCGCCTTGGAGATGCGGAAAAGCACACAGAGCATCGCCTCTGCCTTACGAGGATACTCTCTCGCTTACTTGGGTGCTGGTTTTATCACATTTATCTTAACCCCAACTGTCAACATACAAATAAAAATAAACTCACATTAATTTTTTATGTATGTTGCTGTAATGATAAAATTTCATAAATAATTAATAGACTAAAAAATGCTAAGCTGAAGTACATGAAAGAGAAAGCTCAGATTTATGGGCTTAGTCACTTAGGCCACTTTTCAAAAAAGGAAATTATTACTTTGGATAAGTGCAATGTGTATGAAAACTTTCAACAAAATTGATAGTAATTTTGAATTTAAAGTATTTGTTCCTACCACTTCATATTTTAGGTTTTCTTAGTAATCTCTGATTTAGATTCATTTGTTTATCAAATTTCAGTTTTTGAGGGAGTTTCACCGCACACCGAAAAAACCTTCTTGGCTTTAAGATTTTTCCATTTGCCTACTCATCTACACTTACTTGTGTATAAAATTTCATCGCTCTAGCGCGAATTCTACCTTTAAATTTTATGGACGTTACGCCGCCCACTATTTTAAACTCAATATTTTCTTGTGAGCACGGCTTATAATTCATGCTAATTTTCTGCTAAAATATACTAAACCGAAGTAGATGAAAGTGAGTATGAGTCAGTGAGTATGTCTTAAAATATGTATTTTTTGCACCCTCATATCTCAGTAGGCTTTGTAGAACCCCTGCAGAAAATTTGGTGACAATTGATCCAAACGTACTCGTCCTATGAGTTGAGAAAATGGGAGTGTTACCAAAAGTAGGGAGTAGTGTATAGTGAAAAATACATGTCGTGTAAATGGTTACATAATCACTATTTTAGTGATGTATCGTCTTGACTTTTTAGTCAATTTAATTGGTCTCGGTCTAGTATTGTAGTAAATGGCACTGAACACTTTCGATGTGGTTGAATACAATAGTGTAAATATAATGTTAATTGTTCCATCCAATGTGACTCTGGAACCAGTCCCGTAACTACAATTAGATATTAACCTTAGATTAACTGGTATTTATACTTCAGAAATATGAAGTTGTCAGTTAAAATCTTCAAAAAATTTATAATTAAAAATAAAATATCATTGCATTTATAATAACAAAAAATAAAAAAATTATAAATTTTCATTGTTACAGTTAAATGTCGGAATGAAATTTATATATAATTTATATTATTCTATACCGAATAGGTTCCTATGAGATAGTTTAGTGGCAAGTCAAAAGGTACATACGAAATAGCAATTAACCCCATCCTAGACCATCCCCATGTAGAAGTGACTTGTCGGCCTCATAGGAAGTATTAGAACTCGGATAAGTCCCTACCACTTGGGGACCTGTCACGTGACAAGTCTTGTGTCACTTTAAACTTCGCATATGAGGGCACATGAATTAATTAGAACTATGGTTTAAAGTTCATAATTTTAGGATTACGGGGAACAAAGTTATGAGGGGGTAAGAACACAATGAATGGCTTCGTGTAAATATACACGCTACGTGCATAGACCTGAACTTGGCTTGTCTTCTACATTATATTCATTCAATAGATCCATTGTTTGATATGCTAAAGTCTCTTTAATTGACTTCGTGTATCAAATGTTTGTTGGAATATTGTTTTCTTTAATGCATCCTATCGACTAAATATTTTGCGAATCCTTTTTGAATACCAATACAATCCAATTTTATTTACGATTTTATCTGAGTGAACACTTTTTTATTGTATTTATTTGTCATTTTAGAGTGAATTTCAAATTTTTGCGTGCATTTGTCATCTTTTTCTATTTAGTCATTGTTCGTTTGGCTACACACCGTTCAAGGAATTTTAATAATTTCCACATTAAGTGAGTTGCCAACGTCACACTTCATGTTTTCATGGAATCTTCCATTGTCATATAACTACAACGCATGTACATATGACATTGTTTTCTTTTTCCAAGACTGCGCATTTTATTTTTATTGAGAATTTATGCAATGTTTAAGGTCATTCATGTAAAAAAGATATGTATGCATGTATGTATGTCATTAAACATTTTGATCAACTTAATAAAGGTGAAAATGTGCATTATGTTTGGATTTTTTGGGAACGTTTTTCCGTAATCCCACGCCAAATTTGGTTAATAGACATACTGGTTTCGGTTATGCGCCATCTTCAGTGTTCACTGAGCCAACACATTGCTCTTTTGTCGAAATTTACAATAAAAAGCTGTACTTCAAATTTGGCAATCAAACAAAAAGCGCTATGGTAGGGAAAAAGTGCTATTAAAATAAAACAAATAAAACGCATTTTGAAAATGTAAATATGGTATGATAGAGCTTCAAAAGGCAACAACAAGTCATTACAGCAGGATTGATTTTTTTGGAAGTTGTACAATTATATTAGATACTGAATACCAGCCTTAAGCATTGATTTGTAATCATAGCTCTCTTTTCAAGTTTGTCCGAACACACCACTCTCCTCATCAATTTAAGGAGTTTATAACATTTAGGTAAATTAACGGTTAACTCTAGATAGTGGAAATTCGAAGAGGCCCATGATTTTATCTTAATATGATTGATGAGGAGTGTGATGTAATGATTTCATCCCATAACCGTCAAAAAAATTTAAGCGACGTAATTTTCGAGCTTCGGATTTTGATATAAGTCAATTATTTACGATACAAGATCTATTATTATATTTCTAGTTGTATTATTTTTTAGTTTTAGTACATTTGTATGATTATTATATTTCTTTAAATATTACAGTGCAGACTCGGTTAACACAACCCGCGATAAGGGCAACACCTCGACATTCGCAACACCCAAATTCTTGGCATTGGTCACTCTGTTAACGCAACTTTTCGAAAAAGCAGAATTCAGTTAATGCAACTTTGCAAACAAAGTTAAGATTCTCTATTTCGTTTTGTTTTTTTACTTTAGCTTTTTATAAATAAATTTAAAACTATAAACCTTTGTGTATGAAATCTTATGCTTACGTACAAAAATCATTTTGATATCCCAATATTCTAGGAATGACAGAGAATTTTTGCGTTGTGCAAAAATTTGTTTTTGATACCAACGTAGTGTAAATCAATTTTTTGTGAGTTGTTCTACCTAGGTAGTTTTTCATTAAGTTCAATTCTCTCTGTGTATCAGTATCCAACGAAGTATGCAACAGTTTTCGTTTAAAGTTCTACATATGAGTGATATTTAATTTCCAAAAGTAGAAAAAAATTGCCAAAAATTATTTCTTGTAAATTTTTCTCATCCAAATTAAAATTTATAATTAATTTGAAGAAAAATCATCAAAATAAAATTTTTTTTAATTTCTTGCAGTCGAGTTTTGGTAGTACCTATTTATTTTTGAAACTACTCCTTCAACAAGATAATTTTCATGAATTAAAAAAATTCTGAAGTTTAATTTTGTTAAAAAATATCCATAAAAATCGCCAACAAATTTATTTATCGCTAGTAAAATCGTCATGTCACCAAATCAAAAATTTAGACGACAAACAATTTGAAAAATCGCCACGTTTGGCAAGAAATCTCCATATCTGACAACCCTGCACACAAGCTTGATCGTACTGAAGAAATTATTAATGATGAAACAGAATAAAGTCTGTAACTTCAGGAAAATCGCTCCCAAATTAATAAAGCCCATAATAACATCGTCGGGAGTAACTTCAAGTGCTCTCAAATTTTTGTTTTATTTTCTTTTGTGCTTATTTTTCTTTGCAGTTTTGTTTACAAAATGTATGAAATTTATTGAAAGTATGGTAACATTTTTGAGAGAATATTTATTTATATATGAGAGCATAAGAACAAACGCTTTCAAAATAAAATAGATTCTATCTCACGACTGCTTTCTGCGGCTGCTGTTTTGTGCCAATTTGTATGGAAAATGTGTTTATGCCATTATTCTGTTTAATCATTTATGATGACGTGAGAGCAGTTTTCTACGCCAGAGCTGCTATACCAGTACTGCAAATATCGTCGCTATTTTAACAATTAATAGATCAAAAACGACTTACATGGAAACACTACATTGACTCTAACCTTACTTAAACGCATCTTAAATTAGCTCAGATACATTGAGTGATTGGTAGAAATTCAACCCGCAGTCTGGATTTTAAACTTTTAATATACAAGTCGCTTTTGAAAACCAAACGGAATTCATCTATGGGGCACTGCTTCAGCTTTCAATGTAGAGAAAATCCAACGAAGGCAAAATAAAATCTTAAGGTTAATATTATCGGGTTATTTAAATTTAAATTACATCGTTATCTAAATATGTCACTAGTGACTGCTGAAATTGTAAAATATGCAGGTAAGTATTTAACAAAACTCGAGTCCCATCCTAAACCGCGTGCTCGTAATATCTTGAACTTTACTGGACACACCCCCTTAAAAAGAGGGATGAAACTTCTTGAAAATATTTTTGTGCTTAATACAACATTTATATATTATTAATTACTATCACTGAGTTTATGACCGACACTGGTTGGGCCTTATAATTTTAAGTAGACTTAAGATTTGAATACTTATTGTTAGTTCAGTTTTTGAAGACGCAATAAATTAATACCTATAACTATAAAAAAAAATTGTTTTATTTGCTAAACTTAGTTACTTCCATAGCTTATGAGCTATGGCAGTCACGGATAAGCAACGTATTTTTATAATTTTTGTTGCTATGAGTGAGTTTATTTTCTATACTGAACCAATGGTCCACAAATGACAAATCTTTTTGTCATTTGTGGACCAATCTCCAAAGTTCTTTTTTTATATGGAAAATTGGGGGTGAAAACTACCCGCTCTAATAATTGAATATCAAATAACTTCGTCATTTGTCGGGTCAACAAGTGGCGAAGTTATGAAACAACAATAAAATCAACATTCAATACCTTAAGGGAAGTACTTTTCGCTCAGTTATTCCTGATATAAGTTGGACCTCTTCATATATTTTTTAAGTTGTTGGCACCAGTGTTCTAAATTAAGTTTTTGTGGCAATTAGTACTGCATATTTCAAAAAGTGTGTCCATACAAGTGGACACGTGTCTTACAAGCGCACACAGTCTTCTGCATTGATAGAATGAACGACGTTGTCATCAAATACTGTAACAATAATTATTTATTAAGCAAGACTCCAACATCGTGTGCTCAAGTTGTGGTATTTTTTTCTCTTTCTGTCAACAAATTTTTTGATTAATAATTATTAATATAAAGTACACATGCTACGTGAGCAATATGTTTTATTATGATTTTTATTACAAATATTGTGTTAACTGAAATATATCTGCCTAGTGGTTTGCACTAATTAAAAGAAATCTTCACACAAATATTGTAAAATACCAACGTATTTTGGAATTCTTAGCAAAAAAAAAAACAGCACTTCAATCCTAAGTCCTGGTTTACACTATGCAAGTCTTATTGCTAAGCTAATTAGTTTCTCTCTCTTTCCTCTCTCTTTCCTAACAAACTAATCAGCTTAGCAATAAGACTTGCATAATATAAACTAGGGCTTAAGAAAAGCAATACTTAATGAGTGTTTTCCAAAAAAATTTATATGCATATATACTAGAGTGGTTGTTAGCGATATAGTAGTAAAAAAATTTTTTGCTTTCTTCATACTTTCGTACCCTAAATCGATGGGTAATTGGAAAAAACTATACTAAAAAATTCAGATCATTAATTTTTTTTTTGTTTTTAATAATTTTTCAATAGATTTTAATAAGCTCTTTGCATTGTTGGTAGAGGGTATTTTTTAAGCCTGAATAAACTTACGAAAAGATTAACTGTCAAATGAATTGTCATAATACGACCACTTTTTGACATATATCAGCATGAACAAGGGCGAAAATAGCAAAAGTTAGCGAATTATTTGTGAATGCAACATTTCCTTACATCCCAAGTATTAAAAATACTTTATGCACCGAATTTTAATGTCAAATTGTATGGAGGGACTCGTAAACACCTAGTTCAATTAAATTTGCATTTCTTAACTACCCCTGCATAAGAACACTTTGAGTTTAAAAAAATGTAAAATAAAAATCTGGCCCGTACATACAAGCATACATAAATATATACATACTTATATTTTGCAAAGCAATTTTTGTTGTTTTTTTTTTTATATTATTATTATGATTATTAATACAAGGTACATGCATAATAATCTTTTTAAAAGCCATATAATGATATAAGCCTCTAGGGTAAATATATTTAGCACATTCGACCACTAACCACCACGAAACAATTATCCTTTAATTCATCCATACGTACATTACTTGCAACCAAATTTGGCATTATTGTTATATTTATTGTTATTTGTTCCTTTGCATTCAAATATATGTATGTAGTCATTTGTGTGTGTGCACGAAATTTTTTTGTTCAAAGCAGGGATGAGAAAGTAAAACACACATACTTTTATTCAGTACAATTTGACTACCGGAAGTACGCTGACATTGACTCGTTTTTCTAATGGGCCCTGGACACGATCAAACACACCATCAAGCGTGTGTTGTATATGCATTAGTGTCGTTTAATTGACGCTTTTTCTGAGAAGTACAAATAACATCATCAATCAGCATTTTAATTTTAAGTTTGCTGCCAAGGGATTGCAGTATTTCTTCATCGGCTGATAATTTTTTGTTATTAGCTGTAAGTGCAAATTTGTTAAAAAAATTGTTTTTTATTTTACTAACTGTTGAAAGTCTTGATGTGTTCGTTTTTTGCAATTCAATAAAAAATTCTACATATATTATTATAATAAAATAAACTTGCATCTCGCAAATTAGTCTCCACCAGCTCTAATTCTGTTGCAATCAGAGCCAACCTTTGCTTGCATCATCAGTTTGCGTGGAATAGAATAAAATAAAACAATTGGTATTAGGTTCAAAAACAAGGAGAAGTATTCTCAATTTCTTTATATTACCTTTTTGATTTGTGTTTAATAGAGTTTTTGTGCGTAGCAACGAACGTACTTTTCAATACTTTCCATTAAGATCTTTTTCTCTTTAAACATTTAATATTATCCCATATTGTTTATTTTTTTTTCTTCGCAACTACCATACGCTTCAAATTTTTCATTCCATAAAACTGCCAAGTCATGGTAGTTAGCACGTTGACTACGAAAATGAAGGTCCTGGGTTCGAGCCCGGTATCATACAGTCATCAAATAACAACACCGCGCATTTTTCTGATGTACATTACTGCCCCTTTGTATCACTTGTTGTAGGAAAGTTCATGTAATAAAGGCATTGTCACTGGTCACTGAATTATACCGACTTCAGCAGATACTAATCCCAATGTAACATCAGAGCGCCCTCCTTCGTTGTGTAGCAGAATCATCGGCGAAGGAAAATAACCAATAAAATGGCTACTAATCACAGCTTCAAAAATTTTATACGCTGCATTATTAAAAAAACGTGCAAAACACAGAGTTGTAAAAGAATGAAGCTTTCCTCTATCTCTTCCTTCACCACCTTTCTTCTCTATCACTATCCCTTTCCTAAAGCAGGTAACACCTAGTAATAGTAGTAGGCATTCATTGCCTGAGTGTTATTTCTCTGTTTTAAAAAAAAGTATATACAGCGGTGACACGGGACGGAAGATAATTGTGTATTCAGACAGTCTCGCTCACACAGTCATCAAATCCTCTTTACTGTTTTTTTTTCACGTGGTATTATTTTAACGTATTTTCATTTTATACTTTGTAGTCTCCTTCGCTGCGTGATTTTTCTAAGTAAATGATAAAACTTAAAATTTGTGAATGCAAATGCTTAAAACGAAGTCTGTAACCATTTAGAAACTAAAAAATCTTTCATTTAATTTCGTGAAAATGTTCACTTGTTCACTTGTTTAATAACCGTACTCAAATCAGCTGATTTTAGCTTTTTTCATAAGTGACTTTTTTCAACTCTGGTATCCACTGTGGTACATATGTATATAAATATATTTATATTGTTACGCACAAATATTCGAACAGATCTAATGCAAATGTTTGGTAAATAAAAAGAACTATGTATAAGTATATGAATTCGTGAAGGGAAAGGTATAGCATTATGCGTGGGAAATATATTAAATGTATATGAATTGATATATGGACATACATACATACGTACATATATTAAAATTTACCATAATATATATTTAAGCTCTCCATAAATAGAAACTTTATGTAATATATGGAGTCATATATGAATGCATATCAAAATGTATGCAGCAAGAAATTATAAAATTATCGTTTAGAATAAAATAAAAGTAAGCTTAAGTGTTTTTCATTTCAAAATCTTTTACCGTGTATTGCATAAAAAATTTCACATATATATGTATATCGTTTAATTTGCAATTATATTGGGTACAATTTTTGAAATTCTATTTATCATCACTGGTTCAAAGTAAAGACCAAACAACAACTAAAAAAAATAATCAAGCATAGAAGATTTCAATACAATACAGTGGAATTCGATTATAGCAAACAGAGCTTTACGAACAACTTTTCCCATCCCAACAAAAAAAAGCACCAAGTCTTTGATTTTGTATATCACTATATATACGCAATAAAAAACAGTATGTCGAATTAATAAGTAATGCTTTTTTTTATAATTGAGTTAAATACTATTTCCTTTAGCTATTAGGCCTAACGTATTTTTATGACAATAAAAAACAATTTTATTTCATATTACCAAACGTTTCGTAATTAGTTTATATATTTCATAAATTAAAACATCAAAAATTCTAAGTAAGTTTAACAATTTATATTAAACAAACGCATAATATTTACTTATAAATAAAATTATTAATTTATGTTGATGAGAAAATTTATATACTTATAACTAAAAAAAAATTACAACTAACATACGAGTACATACATACGTATGTATACTTTAAAAATTGTTCTTTTAAATAAAGTAAAAAAGTATCTAACACAAACGATTAAAAGCTTTTTCCAAAATGATCAGCTGTTCTCTATGATAATCTTGTAGCAAGCGCTTAAAATGCCAGTATCTTCTTTTTTGTTCATTGTTCTGATAATTTTTTGTTGTATTCTTAAGTTTTCAATTTTAAATCTCACTCACATTATTTTCTTTATTAAGTATTTTTTATTAAACAATATATATCGAGTACTTTTTTGCTATTTGTTTTTTCAGTGTGAATTTTTTTAGTGTATAAAAAAAGATTCGTTACTTGTGGGAATTCCAAAAATGCTCTGGAAGCTTTGGCATTTCAGCATTAATACACTAACAAACGAACAACACTTGCAAATCATTGAATTTTATTACCAAAATTCGTGCTGTGTGAGAAATGTATTTCGTAAATTACGTAAATTTTATGGTCATCATAACCGACCCACTGACCAGGCTTTTCAAGCTGTTGTAACCAACTTTCGCAACAGTATTACTTTTTACGCATAAGTTTCTAAGTGTACTACGCTTATTTTTCGTTTATCCGCGGGAACTAGAGAAAAAACTGCCAATGAAAATTCAAAATTGTGCTTAATGGAACAAAAAGTGAAACACGTTTTATGATTTGAATACTATAATTTACCAGAAGCTCTTTTGTAAAAGAATACTTCTTGCGAAGTTTTTAAATATTTTTATTGTGTTTAAAGAAATAATAAATGCATGATTTAGTAAGTTTCTTCTAATGGCTTCATAATGCCATCGTAAATCTTAGTAAAGCCAACTGTAGTTTTTGAACTCATCATATATAAAATATATCATTTAATATCCAGCAAAAAAGGCATGCAAAATTAATTAAATCATTACATAGACATGTAAGTAGGTTAAAATAAGTTTAATATCATAATAAAATAAGTGAGAAATGTTTCAGTTGAAGAGAACAGGACTGCAATTCCGCAGAGAGCGGATTCGTATATCTAAAAAAAAATTTTTTTATTACTACTGCGCACGCATACAAAATTGGGTTATAATCATAGAGCTTTCATCAGTCATAAGCTCTCAATTGAATGATAAGCATTTTATTTAAATGTAAACGCATGATTTCCAATAACACGCTTATCTTAAAATCGTGCGTTTTTTACCAGAATTTCCACACATGTGGTATCAATAGAACCCATGCTTGAACTCATTTTTTCGCAAGTCTTTTTTGCGAGGTATTATTAATGTGGTTATATAAATAAAAATTTTTCTTAGTGTTATTTATTTTATTTGAATTAATTTTACGTCAACCCATTATACCGAATTGTAGGACTGAATTATAAAAATATAAATAAATCAACTAAAAAAACCATTAAAGTTCGTTTTAATCCAACTCGACTGTGTCGGCATTAATATTTGCCCTAATGGGAGGTGTGTTTAAAGTTTTTAGTGTAAGTGATTATTCATCAACTCTTACAACCACAAAAAATTTTAATGTATGTGTGGATATTTAGTACACATCAGGGATGAGAAATAAAATTTACAAATTATAATATTTTTCAAGCAGAGTTTAACTTTTTTCACTACTATTGTACCGAAAATTCTCTATTTTTATTTTTTTCAATACTTTTTTAATTAACTAAAAACGCACGTAAAACTCGTTTGTATGTAATGTATGTTTGTTTTATTTTTTTATTATTATTTTTATTAAATATTATTTATCATTAATTTCAAAAGGTACACCAAAGTCTCATTGTTGAGATCTGAATATAAAGCGTGTTTTTTTACAGTGTGACAACTTTGAGTTGTCATCACTGCTTTACTTTAGCACCCCTTTAACAGCTGATAGATTGTTATATTCGTTAAACTCATCGTGCACTTCTGATTAAGCCCATTTCTGGTTGAATGGGTACGTAAATAAGCAGAATTGTCGCATTCGGATTGAGGAGAATCCACAAGAATTTGTCGAAACAGCATTACATCCACAGAAAATTACTGCTTGTATAGGAACATGATTTGAAATTTTTTCGTAGCTCAATTTCGTGGCATTAATCTTGCTGATATGTGGTTCCAATAGGACGGAGCCATATGCCACATAGCGGGCGCTACAATTGATTTACTCAAAGAAACTTTTGATGAAAAAATTATTTCACGTAATGGTCCAATTAATTGGGGTTCTGTTAAGTTACTTGTCGACGTCGATAAACAACAAACAATTGAAAACCTGGAAATCAACATTCGAAGATTTATCGGCAAAATACGGTCGCAAATGCTGCTAAAAGTTGTTGAAAATTGTTGTTCCAGATTACGCCTTCTACGCTCCAGCCGTGGCGGCCAAATAGCAGAAATCATATTTAAACATTAATTTCATAAAATTTTCTTTCCAAGAAAGCTCGTTTCATTAATATAAAAATTATATATCCTTGTTTTTTATGATATAAACTTGTGTCACTCTATAAAAAAGCACCCCTTAAAAGTAACATTTGGGACATACGTTTCCATCCTTTGTTTTGATTTGATTAATGACACTTGAAGTAAATAACATGTTTCAATCTTTGGTACGAAAATACTCTTTTATCGGAAAACAACGTTTCATTTACTCAATTATTTTATTTCTACCCAGCTTTTTCCAGCGGCTCCGCTCACGTTTATCTGATATTTTGGAAACAATACTAAAAATTTATGAATGTTCTGTTATATGTTACTCACTGATAATGTTAAAAAAAACAACTAAAAATAAAAAAAGAAAAAAATGTGTAAAAATCGGTAAAGTAGAACCACTTAAAATAATATATTATTTTTTTAAATGGAAGGTTGTGTCTATTTTTATTCGTAAGAATCAGTTAAGCAGCAGCACTTAAAATAAAATATTAAATTTTAATGGGCGTAGCCCCACCTATTTTTCAACTTTAATGGTGTGTAATTATAAGAAAGATGTTTGCTAGGTTTCGCAGCAATCGAATAAATAAAATAGCATAAAATCAAATAAAAAAAATTTTCAATCGATGTAAAATGTATGGAGTTATGAAGTAACAATGCCAAAAAAAACTCGTCAAGATCATATTAAATTTTTCCAATTTTTTCTTATACACAAAGCCGTTGTAAGTTAAATATTTTTTGTGCAAGTTTTGGCATATAATACAATAGGAATAAATTTTCAATAGTGCTAAATTGGTCATTGAGGTGCTACGGTACTTTTGACATTCCTATAGTGCTGAAAAAAAATTCAATTGTACCAACTTGTCCATCCCTGCTTCACATACATAGTATAATGTAAAAAAATTAATTTCATATATTTAATAATTTGTTTGCTTTTGCATTAAGGGGTGAGAAAGTCAAGAGTTTGGTTATTGCGTTCTTTCATGTATTCCTGTTTTTTTTTTTGTTATGGATTAATTGTTTGTTTGTTCGGTTGTATATGAGTGTACGATTATGGGAACAAATACTTATATTTATTTTATGGTTTTTGGTTTTTATTGTTCTCAATTAAAATTGCTCAGCAGCATAGAATTACCCGACATTGTGTTGTATATTAAGATGCTTTCCATAAACTTCGTACTATAGGACGTGCATGTATGCATTTGAGCGCCCAAAATGCAAACGTTTTTTTTTTTTTAATACCTATTTATGAAACTTGTTAACGTTAACGTTTCGTAGCAACACTATTCTTGTAATAGCCGGTTAATCAGGCCGTACAGTGAAGGAGAATACAAATATTTTGACGGGTGATACGATTGTAATCCAATAAAGTACAAGAACAATTTAACTATGTTTTTAATCCCGAAATTTTAATTTTACAAACTTTTGCACATAATTGTATGTAAGTATGTAGCTGGAAGTATTTCAAAGCAGCTTTTGTTAGAATAATTGGGATGCATTCAAAATTTTGCTTTGAAGTAAGCCGAGTACAATTTTAAAAAATCGCACATGGGAAACAAAAAATAGCATGTGCTAAGAAACCTTAAGTGTCTCGAGACACAAGACTTTTTTCTTTTATTAAAAAGGTAACATTCAGGCAACTATGCTGATCCTATTACTAGGTGTTACCTTCTTTGGAAAAGGGATAGTGATAAAGAAGACAGGAAAGGTTAATTCTTTTTACCCTTTGATGTCAAAGAGGCATACTAAATTGTCAAAACTGTTATTGGCTACCAACCACAGCTCAGTAACCAGTAACTATGCTTTAATCATTTGAACTTTTCCTACAACAACTGATACAAAAGCACTTTAATGCACATCAGAAAAATGTGTGATGTTGCTTTGTAATGACTTTTTCTGTGACTGGGTTGTTCAGAAACACCAGCTTGTATATAAAGTTCATGAATGCTCCCAGCAAAAAAATCTGAACTACTAGGTACTGAATTTAATATTCTAAGGCTGTTGTTTACATAAAAAATTTTTCTAGATAACCTTTTAAGCAAATAGCATTCAGTTATGTTGATGACTTCCGTCCTATAGAAACTATGTGTTAAATTCATTGATGTTTCACCAGAAATGGAACTACTTGGAGCTGAGTTCATCAATCCAGTAACTAATGATTTGTATTGACATTTTTTGCTGTGTTATTACAGTAAAAAGGCTTTTGTGGAAACTCAATATAAACGAATCAACGGGCTGAGATGACATTCCAGGAATGGTCTTGAGGCCGTGTTCTTCGATGTTAGAACGTCTATTAACTAACCTCTTCAGCACATTATACCACGGTGGGGAGTTTGCAATGTGCTGGAAAGTTGCTAATGCTACGCCAATGCCTAAAAATGAGAGGCTAATAATCCTGAAAATATGATCTACAATTTACAAAGTGATGAAAAAATGGAATCGAGAGTCCAAAGCTTAAACAACAGGAACTATGACCTAATTTCCCTCCTCTCGAAAAAATGATGTAACTCAATCCAGATATATCGAATGCTTTTGATAGATTGTATTGATTTTTATCTTGGTGATAACTTCTCTCGACTCTTATCAAACTTCCTCAGGGATCGTACTATAAGAGTTGTCATGAGATCTCATCATCAAGGTAGATCCAAGGGTACTACAATGTTCCGTTTTTTCTCCAACTCTGTTCCTTACTTTTTTTAAATGACCTTCTATATTATACTTCCAATTCCATCTACTCCATCGCTATGAAGAAAGTATGGATGATACTTTAAACTATGATTCAAAAGAAATCTCCGAATAGGTTAATGTGATTAATGTCGATTTGAACGCTCGTAAGACCGAGTATTGTATGCTAATGACCGAAAATGCTGATCCATCTGTAAGTATGAGAGGTATAAGTATTAAGGAATGAAAATTTAGTGTGATGTTCGGTGAACTGATTTTTTTTCAAGTCTCAAAAGAAGATTCAACTGCCAAAGTTTTTAAAACGGTGTAAGAGATACTCACTATATCTTATCTCCTTATCATTTATAGCATCTGTATACAAGTGAAAATGAAATGCAGCGCTAATATGTGATGCGCCGCTTCAAAGCCTATTTCATGCCTGTCCCATCACGAAAAGGAGAGAGCAAGAAGCTCATCGGTGATATTAGAGTATCCAACTCTATTGAGTCATTAGACTATCGAGGCAATGTAGGGAGCATTTCTTTGTTATATTGCTACTACAATGGGATGTGTTGTACTAAAATTAGGGAACTTGTAATGTAAAGTACAAGTGATATTTAAAAGTTATGTTGTGTGATACAATAATAGTTTGAGCAGTGATAAAATTATATGTATGGGATTTGCATAGAACTGGTCCAAATTATACATCATTCTTCAAAAAACTAAATTGCTAATAAAATATGGATGGATTCCTTTGAAAAATACTACTCTACCAGTTACGTAAAGGACATAAACCCCAAGATCGATTAAAGAGCAATTTAAATTTCAATGATGGGAATTGTAAATAGAAGTATGAATGTGCTCCCGTTTTTTCAATATCCGACACCGACCAGTCCCTCACACTCAGTGCACAGTCCTTCCTAGGCAGGAGGCGAAGTGCTCTTTCCACGTATAAGCGTCAGTTTTGCTGCCGGCGACGACGTGAATTTCTTTCATCAATCAGCGGCTGCTTCATTAAGTAGCCATGCACATACTCAAATGACACAAGCACCTCGATCAGCTCCATCAGTACCAAGCAATTATCATCACAATCAGCATCAAATCCACGCCCATTATCTGCACCATCTACAGGTACTTCAACAACTGGAGCGTATAAAAGTTTACATCGATCGTCCTAACATTTAACCTCAACGAGTGAAGACGAGCGAGAATATCAAAGCGATTATAAGACCTGTTGGAATGAGTCCGATTATACTTCCGATAATTTTTCAGTAGTCCGATGAAGGCTGCAGGAATTGAATGGACGAATTCCGCCATGTAGGAAGAAAACAGATGTGCCAAAGACCAAAGCAGAGAAAAAGCAAACATCTGTGAAACCCTCAAAATTTTACGCACAATACATGCTTCATGGAGAGCACACATATTTGTGGTCGGTGGTTAATAAGTATGAGTAAAAACTTTAAATTCGTATTCGTTTTATGATTAGTTTCGTACACATTTTTGGTTTCGACGAGTATATCGGCTGCTATAGTTGAATTTCGAGCTTTGGCGTATACAGTTACTGTGGGATATTTTAATGCGTTACAAATCCCATTAATAACGTCCCTTTTCACAATGTATGACCTGCCATTGTTGCTATTTTAGCATTTTCAGTGCTAGACTTGGCATATTATTTCGTAAAAAAGCATTTAAGTTTTTCAAAAAACTGCTAAAAACAACTCATGTAAATTTAGCATTTTTTTTTTCTATAGAATATTTTAGCAAAAATTTTTAACAAATTTAGCATTATCCTATCATAATTTTCTTTGAACCTTGAAGTTTGTTAATTGAATTTTAATCTGTACCAACATAGTCGTTGATTATTTATAGTTATGCGTATTCCGTTTAAGCTTGAGGAGTATGTTTGCGTATGAGTACGGTTTTTGCTTTTATTAACACGCACTTACAGTTTTTTAAAGGCCAATACTCAAAGAGAACTTAGAACAATGATTTCCAAAAATGTTTTGCAGCTGTATTGGTGAGAGAATTTGAAGTACAGTATGCTTACGATAAAACAAATTGTTTTGTTTATCAAAAAGAAAATAGAGTGCAGTTCGCACTAAGATGGCTATTTGTTGACTAGGTAAAATGATAAAGTTTTCAATACATTTTGCTGTTTTAAAATTTAACTTTTAAAAACAAAATATACTGAAAATTTTCTGACTTTATCAAATAAAGAAATAGTAGATTCCTTAATAAAAACCCCATCGGTAAGCGGTCTACTTTACGTATCAATATATAAGGGCACTACGCTTAAAATTTAATTTTTTAAACTAAAATCCAATTTTCTTTCATCTTAATTTTTCCTCATGATGAGGAAATATTAAAAGAATAATAATGCCTCTAAATAACATTTTATAATGCCTCTTATATGTTCAATAACATAAAAACATTGGGCGTTATCAAAAACATTATATATCGAAAAGTATTTTCTTAGGTCCATCATATACTTTACGCACTGTATTTGAAAAATCTCAATACAGCCGCTACGCTAAATTAAAGAGCATAAAATAAAATGAGGTGTACCTTCTAAACAATTGTTTTGGTGAAATGGACAGTCATGACTTAGAACGATGCTTTTGTCATTTTCTGGTGCATACATATTGATACATATGGCTCCATATATTCCATAGCATTTCTTTATATGAACCCATAAATAAATTTCCATCTATGAGATGATACAAATATTATAATACATTTCATAAATTAGTCAATATATCAATTCATATATAATACTTTTTCCATCTATAATCCTGTACATTTCAAGAATTCATATATGTATACATACACAAGGTTTAAGTTGCGTGAACTACAAAAAATAATTGCTAAACTCGACCCGAAGAAAGCTCCAGGTATTGATGGCATTAGTAACAAGATGCTGATGAACTTACCTCATATTTTAATAAGAATCTTGCTAGTTATTTTTAATGCTATTTTACGAATGCAGTATTTTCCAAATAACTGGAAACTTGCCAAAATAAAAATGATTCCAAAGCCGGGCAAAGATCTTACCAAGGCTGAGTCATATAGGCCTATAAGCTTACTATCAACAATCTCAAAGCTTTTCGAAAAGCTGCTCATGACTAAATTGTCCAAAATTTTAGCTGGTAATGGGTGCATCCCGGACCATAAATTTGGTTTTAGAAGTCAGCATAGCACCATTGAACAAACGCATAGATTGGTCCAAGTTGTAAGAAGAACATTTCAAGAAAAGAAGTATTGTTCTGCTCTCTTTATTGATGTTTCTCAGGCATTTGATAAAGTATGGCAGGAAGGCCTAGTTTTAAAATTGAAGACGTACCTACCAATAAACATACAAAAGCTTTTGGAAAGTTATATTGTTGATAGGAAGTTCACTGTTGTGGAAGGAGAGTTCACGAGTGTGCCCGAATCTATATCTTCCGGTGTGCCACAGGGCAGTATTCTGGGGCCAGTCTTGTTTCTAATATATACTTGTGATATGCCTGTGAGCAATAACATCTTAACTTCTACATTTGCCGATGATACAGCCTGTATGAGTATACACAAAAATCCTGATAAGGCATCCCGCAATCTCCAAGAACACATTACCCAGCTTGAAATATGGTTGAACTTATGGAGAATTAAAGTAAATGAACAAAAGTATGTCCACATAACGTTTACCCTAAGAAGATATACTTGCTCTCCCATTCGAATCAACAATCAAAGTATTCCTCAACATTCTAAAGTGAAATACCTTGGCATGCACCTTTGACTCTAAGTACACATTGACTCTAAGTTAACTCAAATGAAACTTAAATTAACTCAAATATATTGGTTAATTGGCAGAAATTCAACACTCAGCCTAGACTGCAAACTTTTGATATACAAGTCGCTTTTGAAGCCAATATGGTGCTATGGAATTCAGCTATGGGGCACTGCTTCAGCTTCAAGTGTTGAGAAAATCCAACGAATGCAAAACAAAATTTTACGTTTGATAACATCGGCTCCATGGTACATCAAAAATTCAAATATACATCGCGATTTAAATATGCCACTAGTGACTGAAGAAATTGCAAAATACGTAGGCAAATATTTATTAAAACTCGAGTCACATCCTAATCCGCTCGCTCGTAATATCTTGAACTTTACTGGACATATCCGCTTAAAAAAGAGGGACACAAGGGCTCTTATTCTCAACACTCCAGATGAGACTTCTTGAAAATACGTTTATTTTTTATTTTTTCCTTTTTGATTATCACTACTTATATATTATTTATAACTATCACTAAGTTTATGTTCGACACTGGTCGGGCCTAATAATTATATTTAGATTTAAGATTTGATTACTTATCGTTAGTTCATTTTTGAAGATACAATAAATAAATATATGAAAAAAAAATACACATATATGTATTTATATAAATTCATACATATATTAAAAATAAATGGATCGACCGTACATACTAGAGTTGGACATAGTAGTTCGTTCAGTTGTTCAGTGAACAACAGGAACAGAGATTGCAAAGTCATCAAATCCTCTTTAATGTTTTCTTCGTGTGTTGTTATTCTAAAATAATTTAATTTTTTGTAAGTAAATGGTAAAATTAATATTCTTGAATGAAAATGTTTAAATAAGGAATGTAATCATTTGAAAATAAATTTTAAACAATTTTCGTTTTCACATTCTGTTTTTAATTCAGAAAAACAAATTCATTTCGTTTTGTAAGTGTTCACTTGTGCAATCGTATTTTCTGGTTTATGGTTTCATCCGCTGTGTACTTTTTGTAAATAAAAGGTAGAAGTTAAACTTTTTGAACAAAAATACTTAAAATGAAATTCGTACTCAGTTTGAAACAAATTTTAATCACTTTTTTAATTCTAATAATCTTTTTCACAATCTGGGTTTTAATTCAACACTACAAATTATTTCTTTTAATTTAATAATAATTAATGTATTGGTCAGGAGCAGAGAATAAGATAAACAAAACAAACTAAAGACCAAAAACGAACGAAGGAAAAAAAAGAACGAAAGAACAAGAAAGACCAAAAGACCAAAAGAACAAAAATGGACAACTAGACTGAATTAGTTCACATTGTTCTCTTAGGGGAATAGTTCAATTGAACTAGTTCATTCCTTTACAGCACAACTCTAGTTCATATATTTTTGACTGGTCAGCCATACATGATATATGGTAACAAATATGTGGTTCGGATCCGTAAAATGAAGGTATGTCGACATATATGATAATATATATTCATACATTTTCATACATGTATATGTAAATATTTCTAATACAGTATGCAAAATTCATATTCATACAGCCCTTATTCAAAAAAGCGCACTGCTGTGCAATAAATTTAATTAATTAAATTATATTTTTAAAAGATTTTGTGCAGATAGGATGTATTTAATGAAGCATTAGTTCGAACAAAAAATTTAAAAACGAACTAAAAGATATGTCCTTCGTCATTTTAAGAGAAAAGGTCGATTTAAAAAAAGAATAAATAGACAGTTTCAAGGAGGAAGAAATTTCCCTTTACATACCCTCGTGTTCCTATTTTTGAAAAAATTTAATCAAAATCGCATAGATAGTTTTAAAGAGGATGACGTTTGCCTTTATCACCCCTCAAGGTTGTGTTTTTGAAAAAATCTGCAGCCTATGTATTCTTTTAAACTCAGATCTGTCTATGTTTTGAATTTCATCAAAATCGGACAGATAGTTTGAAAGAATCGGATAGATAGTTTCAAAGAGGAAGAAATTTCCCCTACCTCGCCTCGTGGTCCTAGTTTTGAAAAAATTTATAGCCTATGCCTTCTTATGGACTCAGATTTATCTATGCTTTGAATTTCATCAAAATCAGTGCTCCAAGTTTTTAAAATAACTTATGTATCCATCTAGACTTAGATCTATGTTCTAAATTTAATCAAAATCGTTTGTGTGGTTTAGCCGTTAAAGCGCAACAAACAAACAATAAATTTACTTTACGCATTTAAATATTAGTTAGCAGAGACATCTTCAGCTATCACTGCTACGAACCACTTATCCAAATCACGAACCTTTTAGCAACTACATTTTCCCGGAAAATTACGGCCACACTGAAAATCTTAAACATCCGCAGTGGCAGCACCATTATGCTATTTATTTGTTACCAGTATTTGTAACCAGTATTGGCCAGTATTTTTTCATTTTCAAAAATTTTAGGCCTGTCCTGCACTGTCACTAGAAATCGTTCGATCGAATACTTATATTGAAAACAATAACAAATTTTCTAATGTTATTGTTGTTTGCAATACAAGTTGTCGATCGAACGTTTGCTGGTGACGTCGTGGGACGGGCCTTTCTTCTTTTACATGAATGACGCGCCATGAGGAACTAACATTCCAAAAATACAAAATTCATATTCGCACCCAGCTAAAAAAATATATGCATGGTCCATATATTTTTAGTAGATAAATGAATATAAAGAGATATGGAAATGAATAGGGTTATACATGCGAAAAGTAATATATGTATATCTGTGGCAATGAGAAAATATGACTTAAGCCACCTTTTGCACTTTCAAGCGTTCAAGTTAGGATTTCGGAAACGTGAAATCAGGGGAAATGTCTACCTTACATTGTCAAGAAGTTTTTGAGATTTTCACGAAAACGGGAAATCAAAAGTAGTCGTTATTTTACAAATATATAGACTTTTGGGGGACACAAATGGCGTAAATGACAGATAAAATTGGTTTTCATTCTTATAAGAAATTTGTATTATAATCCTGTTTTACTTTAATATCAAAACTTTCAGTGTTTTTTTATATATTACAAAAGTTCGTTTGAATGATTGTATGACTAAATTTACACAATGAAACTGTTTTAAAATTTTTTTTAATGAAATTTTATATTCTAACAATTTTATTTAAAACAAAAACAAATTCTAAAATTTTGTTTTTGTATGAAAGAAACATGATACCTTCAATTGCTATTGTATGCAGACCCGTAAAAAAATGAATACATTCACTGATGTGTACGTAAAAGAATTAAATCATTGTTTACTACACCATATAATAAACATGGAAAAATTCCTGTTTAAATGAGCTCCGATTAATTGCGTTACCCTTTAATTGACTCCTAAATACAATTTACTGCAAAAAATTACATTAAAAACTAGTATTAGGCCGAGCTTACATCTGGCACACATGTGCTCAAAAAAGCGTAACCACTAATTACTTATGAAAAACTGTTTGACTCAGACACGTATTTATTGAGTTAAACAGTTTCATACATAACAAATAGACAATTTTAGAATCCAAAATGATTGGAATCTGTTTAAATCAATAAATACATGCTGTAATCAAACAGTTTTTCATTAGTAATTAGTGGTTATGCTCTTTACACACTATGCTGAGTACACACTATGGCATGACAACGTTTGTCATTTCCGATATTTTTCGTTGTGTGACATACACCACAAGAAATGCCAGATGTGTTAAAATCATTTTCGGGTTTTTGAAGTTTGTTAATCGTAAACTATTTTCGTGAAAGAGGTACAAAATTTTTTTGAGCGAATGCAAAAAACAAAAGTAAGCAAATAATTTGCGAAAGCGAATGCAAACATTCGTTACACACCTAGTCGAAACGCATTGTATATATTAAGTTTATTTTGCGGACGTCAACAAAAATAAATATTTTAGACGAATTGATGATATTCAAGGAATAATTTATCTTATGTTGCATTCTAGTTTAATGTTCATTTTATTGTATCCACTTAAGATTTTTTTATAACTTAAGTATTGTCTACTTGAAACAATGATGACAATTTTCCAAGCGATTGGCAAGTAATTACTAGGTTGTTCATCTTTTCATGCATAAAAAATATTTGCTTGGAGAGAAAAAATTTAAATAATTTTGATTTGTAAATCACTTGTCTTAAGGAGTTGTTTTTCGCATTTTCTTTTATGGACACAAACGACTATTGTACTCAAGAAATTCATACGTTTAAGAATTTTTTTAAAATTGATATATTTACAGCTACCGTGGGGAAAACCAGCCGGCTGGACTTATAGTAATACTTTTCATTCTTTATAACAATTAATTTTAATTAAAAAGTATATTCATTTAGTGTAATACTTAAAAGCGCGATTTTCTTACCAAACATGTACAAGTGTACTTATGTATGTATGTATTTGATAACATAATATCTATAAAATTCAACATACCCATGGCTTTCGGATCTAGCTGATAAGGGGGTATTCCACAGTGCGCAGGAGGAGGAGTAGTCAAATGATCGCCGTTGTGACAGAAAAATGGTGGTAGACCAATTTTATTAGCCTGCAAAATTAAAATAAAAATTTATTTGTTATTATTTTATGTCTGTGCAATATTTCGTTTACTTATTTAAGGAATAAATAGCACCAAATACAATCGTAATAACAACATGCTGTTTTCAAAAGTGTTTCCTCAAAAACACGAACTTAAGCCTAAAATATTGAATTTCAAAATGGTTATTGTTGACAACAGATTGAAAGTAGTTAAATTTTTTGCAAAAAGATATATGTACATATATATATATTTTTTTTTTTTAGTACATATATTTATTTATTGTATCTTCAAATATGAACTAACAATAATTATTCAAATCTTAAATCTAAATATAATTAATTAGGCCCGACCAGTGTCGGACATAAACTTGTGATAGCTATTAATAATACATAAGTTGTGATAACCAAAAACAAAAGTATTTTCAAGCAGTTTCTTCTGGAGTGTTGAGTATTAGAGCCCTTGTGTTCCTCTTTTTTAGGCGGATGTGCCCAGTAAAATTCAAGATATTACGAGAAAGCGGATTAGGATGAGACTCGAGTTTTGTAAGATATTTGCCTGCGTATTTTGCAATTTCTTCAGTTACTTGTGGCATATTCAAATCACGATATAAATTTGAATTACTTATATACCATGGAGACGATGTTATTATCCGTAAAATTTTGTTTTGTCTTCCTTGAATTTTTTCTATATTTGAAGCTGAAGCAGTACCCCATAGCTGAATTCCGTAGCATCATATAGGTTTTAAAAGCGACTTGTATATCAAAAGTTTACAATCTAGACTGAGTGTTGAATTTCTACCAATCAGCCAATGTATCTGAGTTAGTTTAAGTTTCATTTGCGTTAGCTTAGAGTCAATGTGGTGTTTCCACGTAAGCCTTCGATCAAGGTGTATACCAAGGTATTTCACTTGTAAATTTTGAGGAACAATTTGATTATTGATTGTAATGGGGGAACAAGTGTCTTTTCGTAGGGTAAATGTTACCTGAGCACACTTCTGTTCGTTTACCTTTATTCTCCACCTGTTTAACCATAGTACTAGCTGGGTAATATGTTGCTGAAGATATCGGGAAGGTTTTCGTGCATACTAAGGCAGGCTGTATCATCGGCAAATGTAGATGTGTGAATATTATTGCTCAAAGGCATATCACAAGTATAAATCAAATACAAAACTGGCGCCAGTATACTCCCCTGTGGCACACCGGATGAGATTGTTTCAGGCATACTCATAAAGTCTCCTTCCACAACAGTTAATTTCTGGGCAATAATGTAACTTTTAAAAAGATTTAGAATGTTTATTGGTAAGTAAGTCTTTAATTTTAAAATTAGGCCTTCATGCCACACTTTATCAAATGCCTGAGAAACGTCAATAAAGCGCGCAGAGCAATACTTCTTTTCCTCAAAAGTTTTTCGTATAAATTGAACCAATCTATGCGTTTGTTCAATGGTGCTATGCTGACTTCTAAAACCAAATTGATGGTCCGGGATGCACCCATTATCAGCTAAAATTTTGGACAATTTAGTCATGAGCAGCTTTTCGAAAAGCTTTGAGATTGTTGTGAATAAGCTTATAGGCCTATATGACGCAGCCTTGGTAAGATCTTTGCCTGGCTTTGGAATCATTTTAACCTTGGCAAGCTTCCAGCTGTTTGGATAATACTCCAGACGTAAAATGGCATTAAAAATTAATAACAGGATTCAAATTGCAATACGAGGCAACTTCATCAGCATCTGGTTACTAATTTCATCAATACCCGGAGCTTTTTTCGGGTTGAGTTCAGCAATTAGTTTTTGTACATCACGCGTCTTAAATTTTATGGGTCGAGGGGATATGCGCAACTACACTCGGCAAATCAACAGCACCAGAACATGAGTTTGGGGTAAATACGGATTTTAAATGCTCAGCAAATAATTTACCTTTTTCAGAGTCGCTTCTTGCCCACTCTCCGGTAGATGTGCGCAGAGGTGGTTTAAACTCGACGGGTGTTTTAAGCTTTCTAGCAGCGCGCCGCAAAGAGTAATTAGATGCTGGTGTGACATCAAGACCTTCCAGATAATTTTTAAGAGATACAGTTTTTTCAAATGCAAGCACCTCTTGGAGTCGTTTAGTGCACTCTTTAAACCTAGTTTTATGTTGAGGTGATCTTTGCTGTTGCCATTCCCTTCTAGCTCTTCTTTTTCACACACGAGACGTTCAATATCAGTAGAATAAATTCTATTAAACCCAGTCTGCGGATGGGAGGTAGTGGCATGTTCAGCAGCCTGTTTAATATTTTCAATAAGGTTGGTAATGTTAGATTCAATATCATCGGGTGTTCTTAGTGTAATATTTTCTGTGTAATGACTACTAAGATATTTTTTGAATACCAGCCAATTAACACGATTTATCATCTTCACATAAGGATAAGGTAAGTCACTTCTTAATGGGCTACAAATTGAAACGATCGTGGAAAAGTGGTCGGACGAGAGATCTAGAGAAGCTTCAACTTGAATTAAATCCCTAAAGATATTTTTCATGACGCCAAAATCTATAACATCCGGAATTTTTTGTATGTCAGTAGGCCAGTAAGTGGGCTCCCCACTCGAAATGACGTCCAAGCCCATTTTTGAAATTGTGTTGAATAACGCTCGACCTCTGGGTGTGATAAGACGCGAACCCCGAACATACGTTATGTTTGGCATTATAGTCCCCAGCTGCTACGAAACAAGGGCCAAGAGATTTGTAGAAATCCTCGTATTGATCTTCAGTAATTGTGAATCTGGGAGGGGAGTAAATTGATGATATTACAAAATTAGTGCAAAAATTTTCAATACAAATATTCGTTGCTTGTAGATGTTCTTCAGAAATGTTGTCAATAATATAATGCTTGAGTCTTGACCTTATTAGAATTGCTCAAGTTCATTTTTCATTGTACATATATATAGAAGTGAAAAGTTAGGGCCAATCCCACGATGTCGACAACGTTCGGATTGACACACTTACATTCAAAACAAAAACAAATTTTAATATCTGGTTGTTGTTTCAAATGTAAGTGTGCTACAAGTCAAACGTTGTTGACATCGTGAGACAGCCCCTTAATGTTTTCAGTCGGTAAAACTTAGTATATTCGCTTTTTTTTAATTGTATCTGGGCCACTGAAAAAAAAGATCTGTGTCTCTAGTCCACACAAGCCGTTACTGTGTGATGGTCTAGCACTTACTGGCATACTTGTGCGAACCACATATGGAAAAACTAACCAAAGCACAAAAAACCAAAGTACAAGACTCATTGCACAACAACACACAAAATTAGCCCAAAAACCGGCAATCAATTTTGACAGCCAGTTGGTGTAGAAGGCAAGATACTCCAAGGTGATATTGATTTTTGAAAAGATAGCCAAGAATGCCGTTCGAGACCGGGTTCGAACCCAGGACCTTCAGTTTTATAGTCAACGTGCTAACTACTTCAGCCAAAGCACTTAAATTTCAGTTACACTTACATGTACTCGTAGTTTAATTTTTTCAGTGATTAATTAAAGTTCTTATTAATTTACATTAAAAGTAAGTATTATGGAAGGCCTTTCAAACAACAGCTGTTTATAATAAATAAGAAAGTTAGGTTATCAAAATGCAGAACACTAAAACTGCATAAAAACACATTTTATGAAACAAAAAGAGTGTCAGAACATATTTTTCAATTTATTTTTTCCATGATATGAAACTACATATTGTATATTTTATATATTTATGAAAATTAAACAAAATTCTTCTTAATACGCCCACGTGATGTTCATGTACATGTTTTCAATAAACACATACAAGCACAATAACATATAGTATGCTCGTAAAACTTAAGTATAATTTAAATACAAAAGGATGGGCATTTAAATTTCATTTAATGTCTCTCCACTATGTACTGAAAAATTTAATTTGTTACTTAAATGGCATTTAAAGATTAATGACACTTAATTGAGAAGTCAATTATTGGGCCTAGGTTTGTGTTCGACATTGGTCGGGCCTAATAATTATATCTAGACTTAAGATTTAAATACTTATTAGTAGTTAATTTTTTAAGATACAATAAATAAACATATGTAAATTGATTGAAATAAACAAGTTTTAGGTGCATTTTTTACAACTGAGTAATTTTCAATTGCTTTTTAATGTCATTTTGTAATTTTTTTGCGGACATTTTACCGCATTTTTAAGGTAATTAAAATCCGAGTCGTTCATTTTCTCAAACAACGTCGTAAATTAAAAAAAAAACATTTTTCAATTTACACACAACTTAACGGAAAAAGAAAAATTGATTTTGATTTCAGGAGTTGAGTAAGCAAGATATTTGCATGAAATTTTTGTACAATATAAAAAACTATATGAGGATTCATTCTGCATTATTAACTCAAAAATGTAACTTTTTGAACTATGAAGTTCTTTGAGTAAATGAGCGATATGTATATAAAAGTGCATCATTGCGTAACAAATATGATCTCTACTGATACATTGTACAAAAGTCTATGACTAATATAAAAATTTAATTAAAAAAACCGATATTTTCATAGATATTTTTTAGAAACTTTTTCTTTTAACAAGGGAATTTTGGTGAAATATTTTTTAAAATTTTTGGAGCGCAAAAAAAAACAATCTTACAGCCCTACCTGGTGGTTGCATACCATGTTCTATAAAAAAATTTCTTGAAATAACAAACATACATACATACTATTTTTTCTTTAGAAATAGAAAGCAATAATCTAATTATTTACAAAAAGCTTGTTTATAAACATACATACGAGTACATACATACACACTGTACGTTTCATTGATTTTTATTGTTGCCCAGCAAACAATTTTCCTAAGTCTCGAAACTTAGATACATGTGTTATTACGTTAACTCTTGTAAAAAATATGGTCAGAATATCAATGACTCATTTCTTCCAAAAGAACAATACATTACTAAGACCTTATGTGCCACCAGAATTTGTATAAGAACGCTCGACATTAAGCAACAAGTTTTAAAAAGTTCTTAACAAGTCCAGAATAAGAAACATATATACATACATATATACATATGTATGTACAACTGAAAAGAATTATTTCGTAACATTCGTTCATCCCTTTTTCACGAAAACTATAGATGGACACATCGGTCGAAATATCGCACAAAATTCATACTTTTAATGGAGCATAAAAAAGCATATATAGTTTTTTTTAACGAAAACCCTCAGATCTAACGCAACATCTGAGTTCGAATGTATGTATATTTCCTTTGAATATTTTGTTTTTCCAATATAGTTTGTCTTTCCACAAAATCAAAATGCAGCAGCTAGCGCCATTCCAAATCAACTACATTTGGCACAAAAACACTCAATTGAATAAAAAAGAAATTTTTTGTGATATTTCCTCACATTAATGGGTGCTAAGTCCTCCACACGTTAATCAAAAAAAAAGCGCTGTCGAAAGCAAATCTCTTTTTAAAATTCCATTAAATGCCCAATATAAACTTTTAAACAGATACTCCAGCTCCTAAACATATGTTTAAGATATATTTTAAATTTAATTGAATTAGAGTGAATTTTAACCAGATAAGTCATGATGACTTGAACAAATCATGTTAATTTATGTATGCTTTACCATACATTTTGTATGTGGCTAAATCACCTCAAAGTAGTTGATTTATTTTAAGTCATGTCGAAAATACTATTTTTCTAGCTGGATTTATCTATGCAAACCTACATTGCTTTTAAAATTAAAAGCTCCATCCCTGATTGAATCTTTGACAATCACCCTTATTCTGTTTGGTGTCGACAACATCGTCGTCAATTTTGCATCAATCACTTTAACACAACATCAATGTTAATTATGAATTCCATAACTGTCTTATGACGACGTTGCCTGTTTATCGATAAATACAAAACACATTCATTGCATACCAATCACCAAATGTGCTGAGTATAATATTCTTAGGCTCTTGTTTATATCAAAAATTGTTCTAGACAACCTTTTAAGCGCATACCAGTTGAGTTATTTAGATGTGTTAAATTCATTGATGTTTCACCAGAACTACTTCGAGCTGAGTTCATCAATGCTGTAGCTAATGATTTCAGTGTTGCCAGTTTAGGGGATTTCTCCCCAAATTGGGAATTTTTTCGGGATTGGGGATAAAAATTTTGTGTTGGGGAGCTGGGAATTTGTTGGGGATGATAACCAAATTTAAGGGGATTTTTTTGGGAATTTTTTTTTATAACTCATGGTAACAAGAATGATTTTTAAGTTAAGAAATGTGCGGCTGGCAAGTCTATATATGTGTGTTATTATTCATAGTGAATGGTTTCTAGTAAAGAGGAAGTATCAAGGTAGATTAACCAATAATGAACACTATCAAACAAATATACGTAACAATATGTAATATGACTTGTTGGAAGCACTTCTTAGAATAAACAAACACACTTTAAAAATAATTCAATTTGTTGAGACAAATTTAATCCGTCTGCTGAAATGCTAAAACTTTTTAATAACAGGTGGGCCAAAAGAAGTCATCCGATGTTGTTAGGCTCTCATTTTTTTCTATGTAAATGAAAAACTTCGATTCTGTTTTTTGATTATGTTTATTTGAACCTTTTGAATTTTATTGGTCAAGTCGAGAAGTCGACCAAATGGGCGCCGTTACAATTGATTGTTCGTTTTATGACATTTTTTACCACTTCGGCGAGAACTTCGGGCGACAGACTCTCGTATTCGTGTCGAATGTTGTTATTGAGGGCTTCCAGGGTCTCGGGCTTGTTCACGTAAACACAGGACTTCAAAAAACCCTACTAAAAAAGTCTGGAACGGTTAAATCTGGCGATCTTGCGGGCCAGTGTAAATCGCCAAAACGAGAGATGAGGCGACCGGGGAACGCAACGACACGATTATTCTGCGTTCTTGGGGAGTGTATCGCTCCATGGATTGTGCACTTATATTCTACATCTGTCTAGTTTAAAAATATCAAAACAGATTTCACATTGGCCGCCATTTGCAAAAATAAAAGCATCTTCCGATAGGGTGATTTCTTTTGGCCCACCTGTACATGTTATATGTAGAACAAAATTTCGGAGGCTGATGAATCAGAAGATTTCGATTTTGAAGTTTTTGAAATGGTAAGCTTTGCTTAAAAATTATTTTTTTGTTTCTTGTGTATATTAAACTATGTGTAATTTTTTCTTTAGAAGTTTTATCAGTAAAAATTAAATTAATATGAATGTTAATATAGCCCAGCAAAAAAGTTTGCCTACAACAATGCAAAAAAGTGTATGTACTCTCCAGTCGTAAGTAACTACAATTTGACAGAATAGCCCATTATTTTTGTTTGTGAAGTTTAAAAAGTATTCAAAAGTTAATTTTAATTTGTAACAATTTTGTAACAAAAAAACTCAATTTGGGGATTTTCGGGGATGACATATCAAAAATTGGGGATAAGCTCTACAAAATGGCAACACTGAATGATTTTTATGTTAGTTTTTTGCTGGGTTTGTAAATAAATTTAAAAAAAAAATTTTCCCTATTATTTTTAGAAATTGTTAGAATTTAAGTTTCACATTTGTAACCGCACTTATAATCCCAAATTATTATTTTGCTTATTCAGTAAAATATTTTTGGTTAAAAGTTCCCTGATGATAAGCAATAATCAATTTCAATATATTCTTAATAAAAAATATACATATTACTGAATAAGCAAAATAATAATTTAAGGATGATTATAAATGTGAAAGAAAATTTTGTTTCTTAAATTTGTTGCGCATTAACCACTAAGCCAATAATTTTGATGAAACAAGAACAAAAATAGATGTAAGTCTAGAAGGACAAATAGGTTATATGTTTTTAAAAACTAGGACAACCAGAGGATGTAAGCGGAAATTTGTGTCTTTCAGAGAATATCTAACCGATTTCCATGAAAATCATAACAAAGGTAAATCTGAGTCCAAATAAGGCCACGGGCTGTAATTTTTTTTTAAAATAGTATAACGAGGACGATGTAGGGGGAAATTTCTTCCTCCTTGCAACTAGCTATCCGATTTTGATGAAATTCAAACATAAATAGATTTGAGTATAAAAAAAGACATAGGCTAAACACATTTTAAAAAATAGGAGCACGAGGACGGGTAGGGGGCAATTGCTACCTCCTTGAAACTATCTAACCGATTTTGATAAAATTTAAAACATGGATAGATTTGACTCTGGAAGGACACAAACTCTACATATCTTATAAAAAATAAGTCCACCAGGAAATAAGGGGCAATTTTTTAAGGTAAGTAAAATGTAAGAAACTACGTTCCTACCCAGTGTCATATGACGCCGTTCGTTTGTTTTTACTCTAAAGAAGTGTTTGAGTTCGACTTTTGCCTTTGCATGCTTGGCCATGCTTTCTACATGCATACTTACATGCATATGTAATTGAACTTGGCTCTGAAAAATTCTTTCAACATTGTTGAATTCTAATAAAGCAAAATTTTCAAGTATTTTAAAATTTTAAATTTGATTGCTGGGTAATGCAGATATATGTATGTAAGTAGACACATACATACATATGTATGTTTTATTATGTATTAAAAAGATTCATTTCTTTGGATACATCATATCTATATACACAAATACATACATACATATGTATGCACATATTCAAAAACGAGCCTTTCATCTTGCCGACATTTAGCAAAAATGAAACAAGCCGACAGCCCCATTTGAGACAACACAACTGCCAGCACTACTCGTATCACCCTTAATACAACTATGCTACAATATGGCAACAAAAACAACAACAAGAAATTGCTAGTAGTAATAGCCAGCGTGGTTAACTTTTAAATTTCAAAAAGCACTGAAACCACGAAAAAATCGCGCAATTTAAATTAAAAAGCACTAAATCTAAATTTTTTAATTTTACTAAAAAACTTCTTCCTAAATTTTATGAATTGATCGATCAGTCATGAATTATATATTCATCATTGCGTAGAACAAAGTTTATATCACATTAGTAAGTGCAAAATGTGATGGAATGTTTTGTGTACGTGTGATGTTGCATTTTTCGCTAAGTAGTGAATTCAGTCGCCTATGTAACAGATGTTCGAACTGCTGACTCTACTGCTTTTTACGAATCAATGATAGCATAAAGTATTAGTCAAGTTTGACTGATCATAATGAATAGCTGCACATATCAATTCCAACTAATCAATCTTGACTAATATATCCGCCACCACTTGGACAACAAAAAATTATGATTATGTACTTACAATATAAAAAAATATAAAATTTAAAAGTCGAATAAATCACATATATCGCAAAAATGCTGACAATTTGCAATATTGGAAGCAAGCCCTAAACTAAAACTGATTAAACTCGCTTAAACTGTCAGGTAGGTCATTAACTCAGGAGAAAGCGCAAAACATTATGAAAATTCGCTAAAGCATAAAAAAAAATTTAATTTTAAGACCAAAAACTTTGTAAAATTTACATCTTTCGCAAAAATAACAGAAATGTTTAAAAATTGTAAAATTTTAAAAAAATTTTATTAAATATCTCTCAAACTCTAAGGAATGTTAAAGATTAAAAATGCAGTAAAAACCGCGAGAATGGCGAAAATTTTGCAAAAACTTTCTAAGTGCAGTATAATCGGAAAGTTTTATATTCTTTAAAATTCGTGAAAACTGCTAAGAATCAGAATACTTGCAAAAACTCGCTTTCATCGCTTTCAAAATTTGCGAGTAGTTGCAAAACCAGCTTGAAAGAAATCGGCAAAAGTGCTAAAAATAAATCCTCTTGTTCCGGGTTTAAAACACAAATCAAATCTTTAAAAAAAGAATTTATATAAAAATGTAACATATTTATTTCCTTACATCTTCGCATTTTTCCGATAAATAGTTGCAAATATTTTATTTTTACTAAATATTATTTTCTTTCACATTGTAGTTTGGATTGCAGAACACTTCAATTCCGTTTTAAACAAACTGAACATGAAGTTTTACTTTTACTAAATTGAGAACACAAACCAAGAGAAAATTTTACTTTCATTTCATTTTAATTGTAGTTTTATTATAACAAGTAACCTTAAAATAATGACACAAGTAAAATATTTAAAAACCAGAAAAACAAATTCAAATAAGTGAACACACGAATTAATCCAGCTGGTATCTTGTCTTCTTCCAACGCAGCTTACTTTTTACAAATACAGTGCAGATTCGGTTAACGCCACTAATATAAATTTTAGGCTGTTGCATAAACTGAGTTAGTTGCGAAAACCGAGTCAAAATTTCTATCCCTGTTTTCTACTAAAAAGCATATTTGAAACCAAATAAAAGGTTTATTAAAACAAATGCATTTATTTAATTAAAATTAGGAATAATAACAAAGATTTATTTAAAATAAATAAAAGACCCTTATTCTTAATTAGTATGTAAATTCATACTGATGGCTGTTATCAAGTTGAAGATTCATGTTTTTAATGGAAAAAGTGTGAAATTTTCTACTGTGTTTTTTTTTTGACGACATAGTTTGTTTTAATTAAAGACTTAAATAAATTTAAGCAAATTAATTCTGACCTTGCTTGGCTTTTCATAATTCTTAGAATTGAAGGAAATACAAACATTGTTAATGGTTTCCTGGAATGATCTTTTTGAGCACGTTTCGTTGGTTGTTGTAAAATTAGTCACACAAAGGCAAAAATTCGACTCTGCTACTGCTTCGCAGTTTTAATTTTTTTTTTTAAGTAAAAACTGTGAGTTTATGCTGTAAGTCGAAAGCAAACCAACTGTTCGTGTTCTTTGAACTTTAGTTTTTACTTTTTTTAAGTATTGTTCTTTTTTTTTTGATTTTACTCGTCTATAGTGCGCAGTCACAGCAAAACACAATAAAATACATACTTTTCAACAAATGCTTTTTACTTTCGAAGCAGAAGCGAAAGCAGGAGTTTACTTTTTGAACAAAAAACTGTAGCTTCAAAGCAAAAGCATATTAATTGAAACTTTTGCTTTTCTGCTGTCAGTTTTTTCAACACTGGTAATTTATTAGGCTGTAATTAAATATCACTCATATGTAGATCTTTAAACGAAAACTGTTGCATACTTCATTGGATACTGATATACAGAGGGAAACTCAGTGCGTATGAGTAAGAATGATGTAAATCAAATCGCCAGCTTAAATGAAAAACTATCTAGCTAGAACAATCACTCACAAAGAAAATTATTTAAACTACGTCGGTTTCAAGAACAGAAGCACCACGCCAAAAATTCTTTGTCTTTCCTAGAATAGCGGTATATCAAAATGATTTTTGTACGTAAGCATAAGAATTTATGCACAAAGGTTTATACTTTTGATTTATTTACATATAGAAAACTATAGTAAAAAAACACAACGAAAGAGAGAACCCTAATTTTGTTTGCAAAGTTAAGGTCTTGTTTTTTCAAAAGTTGCTTTAACAGGGTCACCAATGTTAAGAATTTGGGTGTTATGAATATCGAGGTGTTGCGCTTATCGAGGGTTGCGCTTATCGAGGGTTGCGTTAACCGAGTCTTGACTGTATATATAATTTTAAAAACGAAATTCATATGTAATGTACGTATATTAAATAAAACTTTGAAAATATCTTTTGCTTAACTTTTTTATAAATTTTAATTTCACACACAAAACGAATTGTATAATTTACAATAAAACTCGATGTTTTAAAAGTTTTGGCATATGTACATTATATGTTCCACTCTAACATACATGTTTGACAATTTTTTTATGCTAAATTTATTTTCAAGGCTCATATTTCTTAAAAGACAGCCTTTCTCCAAAAAAAAGATAAAGAAAGTTTTTTGACCAAAAATGAAAATAAAAAGCTGTAAGCACTAACTGCAAAATTTTTGCGTCGAAAAGTTCTAAAAGCACTAAAAACGGTGCGAAAATCAGCGAGTTGACAACGCTGGTAATAAATAAAAAAAAAAACAATCAGCACCATCAACCAACAATGACTGCCTTGAAATGGTTTGTATTGGTGATGTGCGAAAACTGGTAGTCTTATTCGAATTTCCCAAACAATCGGCCGTTTTTAAACATTCGTATTGGTATACTCCAAATTCAGACGAATACGAATGTGAACAATTTTATTTTTTTTAAATAAATGACATAAAAATATTACTTTGCCATAATATAAAAATATTTAAATAAATTAAAGAATAAACAACATTCTTGTAGCCAACTTAAAAACAAACCAAACAAACGTCTTGCCCTATTGACATTAAAATATTTTAATCAGATATAATTTCTTAGTCAGGCTTAAGTTCAGTAATTTCAATTCTTGTTGAATGATACTTACGTGTATGTACCGACGGTTCATCGAATAAGTAAAAATAATTAATCTGATGATCGTAAAAGATAAGCAAGAATGATTAAACATACTTAGGTAGAGTGACATAACTTCGTGCTAACCTGAATAGAAAGATGAAAAAATGAATAAACAGAAAACGAATAGTGATACTTACAAATGTGTTTACCAAAGGTAAATCAATAATTGTATACACAACATTTCTCATATTCCATTTCATTGAAAATTTGCGTTATATAGCTGATAACAATCTCTACCCCAGTAGATAAACTTGGATGCTGATGAAGTGCGTGGCTGCACAGAAAAATATCGGTATTTCCCCCAGCTAATAAAGTCTAATTTAATTTTTCTTCTCTTCTTTAGAAACTCACATTAATTAATAAAAATATTTCATTCAACAAGAATTGAAATTACTGAATTTAAGCCTGACTAAGAAATTATTTCTGATTAAAATTCACTATAGTTCAACTAAAAATTTAAAATTGTTTCACAATAAAAAATTTAAAGTACTTCACCTAAAGAAAGGAATGTTTAACTTCAAAACTAAAAGTTTAGAAGATTTTTCTCCACCAAGCCTATTACGATGGGGTGTATAAACAAAACCAACACTGACTAAATACGAAGGTGGATCATTAACTCAGTGACTTTTTGAAGAAACACAGGTTTTCTAGATAAAAAATTATTTTATTTTTCCCTAGTCTTCTTTGAGTTCTAGACACTTAGTCCAACGTTTCTCCAAATTTTGTATCCCTTTCAAAAAATAGGATTTTTCGAGGTCCTTAAAATAGGGATTTGTTTGGTCAATAATTTCATCGTTGCAGCAAAATCTCTTTCCACCGAGCCATTTCTTTAGGTTTGGAAATAGAAAGTAGTCACTAGTTCTAAATTCGGAGAATATGGCGGATGAGGTACCAATTCGTAGTCCAATTCATAGAGTTTTGCCATTGACACTGCACATGTGTGCACCCATGCATTATCTTGATGAAATTTATTGGCCATAGGGGTCGTTTTCTTTTTAAATCATTAAATCGGTCTAACAAGTTGACATAATATTCGCCGTTTATTGGTTTTCTCTTTTGAATGTAATCGATGTGGATTAACCCGCATGCATCCCAAAAACCTGTTGCCATCATCTTATTGGCCGACAAACTTACCTTGGATTTCTTCGGAGTAGCTGCTTGGACTCCGGAGTACAGTAAGGGATCCATGTTTCGTTCACAGTTACAAGACACCGCAACAACTCATTCCGATTGCGGTTAAACAACTCCAAACAATTCTTTGAAGTTTTCACACGTTTACGTTTATCGTCAATTGAGAGCAAACGCGGCACCCATCTTGCAGACAACTTTCTTAAACCCAGCTGATCACTTAAAATCGAAACCATACTGCCATATGAAATGCCTATGGCATCAACAATCTCATTCACTTTTACTTTTTGATCGTGGATGTTTTTGAAATTTTCCGGGGTACTGACCTCAATGGGCCGTCCAGAACGTTCAGCGTCATTTGTACTTGTGCCAGCACAACGAAAGTCAGTAAACCACTTCTTAACCATTGAAATCGCAAGTGCAGAGTCCCCATAGTATTTATCCAGCTTTTCCTTGGTTTGATTGACGTTTTTTTCGCAGCAAATAATGTTTAATGAGCACTCGAAGTTTACTTTTTTCCATTTTTAGAAAAATACTCGACGTTATATGTTTTGAACAGCTGTTAAACGCAAAGTAAATGACGACATTTGCTCAAATTTAACAGTAGTCTATTAACAGGTGGTACTTTATGGCAACAGTGTTGCATTTCATATACTACGAGGGAAGTTCGAAAAGTCACGGACTTATTGATCCGCCCTCGTATTACATAGCTATAGGTATAAATACCCAAATAGCCTACTATAGTTTTCCCTATCAATGACCGAGCAGTATTTGAAAACCTAAGATGAGAATTGTTATTAGCTTTACAGTCGGTTTCACTATGGTCTATAAATGTCGTCATACTGTCTTTCAGAGATGCGCGCATTTAATTTCGGGATCTTTACTTTCATCTAATTTTGTACGTTTCGGATTTTGATTAAGAAAGCCTAAATATGAATCTGTTTTTGTTTCGATTTATATTTTAAAATTTTCATTTATTTTATATATGGATAATTCCATGTTAAATCGATTAAGAGTTAGACACGACCCCTTTCGATTTGGATGGAATTTGGTCAGAGGGTCTCTTTCATCCTCTTTCATCCGAAAGTGTTATAGATTAGATTTTCAATATCTCGAAAACCAGCCCATATAGAAAAATTATTCTTATGTCAGTTGAAAGAAAATATTTGAGGCTGGAAAAATGTGATAGCTCCAAACTTTTGAAATTTTCAAAATAGACTTACTTAAAATCCTATATTTTTTTTTGCTAATTTTTTTTTTTTTTTTGTAGTAATATCCTTAACTGTTGTTTAAAGATCCTGAAATTTTGCAGGACGTGTTTTTTTTCTTTTTTAAGATATGCTTTTTTTTCTTTTACTACCTTTAATAGAGTAATATTTTTTTACATGCTTATATTTATTTATTGTATCTTCAAAAAATTACCTCACAATAAGTATTCAAATCTTAAATCTAGATAGAATAATAAGGCTCAACCATTGTGAGGCATAAACTTAGTGATAGTAATCAATAATACATAAATGACGTATTAAGCACATCCAGTTTCATCTGGAGTGTTGAGTATTAGAGCCGTAGTGTCCCTATTTTTTAAGCGGATGTGTCCAGTAAAATTCAAGATGTTACGAGCAAGGGGATTAGGATGGGACTCGAGTTTTGTTAAGTATTTGCCTGCGAATTTTGCAATTTCTTCAGTCACTAGTGGCATATTTAAATCACGATGTAAATTTAAGTTTCTTATGTACCATGGAGCCGATGTTATTAGTCTTAAAATCTTGTTTTGCCTTCGTTGGATTTTCTGTATATTAAAAGCTGAAGCAGGGCCCTATAGCTGTATTCCGTAGCACCATATTGGTTTCAAAAGCGACTTGTATATTAAAACTTTACAATCTAGACTGAGTGTTGAATTTCTACCAATCAGCCAATGTACTCGTATCTGAGTTAATTTAAGTTTCATTTGTGTTAGCTTTGAGTAAATATGGTGTTTCCATGTAAGTCGTCGATCAAGGTGTATACCAAGGTATTTTACATGTGAATGTTGAGGAACAACTTGATTGTTGATTCTAATGGGGGTTGTATGTTTAAATGCTACCTGAGCACACTATTGTTCGTTTACCTTTATTCTCCATAAGTTTAACCATAGTTCCAGCTGTATAATATGTTTTTGTAGACATCCGGAAGCCTTGTGAGGGTTTTCGTGCATACTAAGGCAGGCTTATCATCGGCAAAGTAGATGTATGGATATTGCTGCTCAAAGGATTATCACAAGTATGAATCAAATACAAAACTGGGCTCAGTATGCTGCCCTGTGGCACACCGGCTGATATAGATTCGGGCAAACTTATGAACTCTCCTTCAACAACCGTGAACTTCCGGGCAGTACTGTAACTTTCCAATAGCTTCAGAAAATTTATTGGTCGATATGATTTCAATTTTTTCAAATGCCTGAGAAACGTCAATAAATAGGGCAGAACAATAATTCTTTTATTCAAATGTTCTTCTTATAAATTTAAACAATCTATGTGTTTGTTCAATGGTGCTATGCTGATTTCTAAAACCAAATTGATGGTCCGGAATGCACCCACTACCAATTATTAGGGACAAATTTGTAATGCGCCGTTTTTCGAAAAGTTTTAACATTGTTGATAGTAGATTTATTGTCCTGTATGACTCAGCCTTGGTAAGATCGTTGCCTGGCTTTTGAATCATTTTGATCTTGGCAAGCTTCCAGAGGTGTGGATAATACTCTACTCGTAATATGGCATTAAAAATAAATAAAAGGATTCTAATTGCAATACGAGGCAAATTCATCAATATCTTGCTACTAATTCATCATCAATATCTACAGCTTTCTTCGGGTTGAGGGGGTAGAGAAACTACGCTCGTTAAATAAATAGCACCACTACATGTGTATGGGGTAAATACGGATTTTAAATGCTTCGCAAACAAGTTACCTTTTTCAATATCACTTCTTGCCCAACCTACGGTACAAGTGCGCAGAGGTGGTTTAAACTCAACGGGTGTTTTAAGCCTTTTCGCAGCGCGCCACAAGGATTAATTAGATGCTGGTGTGACATCGAGATTTTCCAGATAGTTTTTAAGAGATGCAGTTTTTTCATATGCAAGCAACTTTTGGAGTCGTTTAGTGCACTCGTTAAATCTGATTTTATTTTAGGGTGATATGTGCTGCTGCCATTCCCTTCTAGCACTTCTTTCTAAACCCAGTCTGCGGATGGGAGGTAGTGGAATGTACAGCAGCCTGCTTAATATTTTCGTTAAGATTGCCAATGTTATATTCAATGTCATCGTGTGTTCTTAGCGTAATGTTGTCCGTGCAATGACTACTAAGATATTATTTGAATCCCAGCCAATTAACGCGATTGATCATCTTCACATATGGGTGAGGGAAAACACTTCTTATTGGGTTACAGACCGTAACGATAGTGGGAAAGTGATCGGAGGCGTGATCTAAAGAAGCTTCACCATGAACTTAATCCCTAGAAATATTTTTCATGACGCCAAAATCTATAACATCTAGAATTTTTTGTATGTCAGTAGGCCAGTAAGTGGGCTCCCCACTCGAAATTACGTCCAATCTCATTTTTGAAATTGTGTTGAACGACTCTACCTCTAGGTGTAATAAGGCGTGAACTCCAGAGCGTATGTTTTGCATTGTAGTCTCTAGCTGCTATGAAACAAGGTCAAAGCGATTTGTAAAAATCGTAGTGGGAGGGGAGTAAATTGATGATAAAACGAAATTTGTAAAAAAAAAATTTCGACAAAAATATTAGTTGCTTGTAGGTGTTCTGCACAAATGTTATCAAGAATAAAGTGCTTGAGTCTTGACTTTATAAAAACTGCCGATCCACCGCATGCTCTTCTTCTAGGGTTCTTTGAATCATATAGGGTGTAGATATTAATTTTAAAAAGAATTATCGAAGCCAAATGGGTCTCAGAGACCAGCATTATATCAATATTTTTTTAGTGAGGAAGTGCTGAAGTTAATTTTTGTGATGGCGAATGCCGTTTGCGTTCCAGAAACATATTTTTAACGTGTTCATGGCTTCGTAACTATTGCTTGTAGCAGAGTATAGAGTAATATTGAAAAAAAATTTACATTTTGTAATTTTGACCAAAAAGTATTCAACTTAAATTAATTTAATCTTAGCCCTCATGCCATCCACTCCTGTTTTCATTTTCTTGATATAGGATTGAAATGTATAAACAAAAATGTTATAAAAATCTAGACGCACGGTAATGCGCCAGGCCAAGTTCCGGCCAATGCACGTCATTGCTAACTTGGCAATATTTTTACCTTTCTAATAAAAGAAAGAATAATGTATATTTGTTCGTTTCTTTATATCGGAAGAAATGTTGTCATAAAAGCAGATTATCTAGGAATTATACGACAGCCTTACGATTACAAATTTATATAATGCATAGCATATTTAGGTGATAGGCATTGTGCCAAACAAGAACTTGGTAAAAAAATTTATCTCACTACTTTTGATGGAAATGAAATTTTGGAAATGAACTTGGCTTTTTCACATTTATATTTTTGTGAGGATTTTATTTTCGCAAAGGTAACAATTAAAAATAATGTTCCTTCTATTTTACAAGAAAACACTGAATGTAAAGCAAAGTTAAACAAAAAAAAAACTAGACACTATAGATATGAAATTACTGTACTTAAAGCACTTTCAATCAGCATTGCTTTAATTGTCAAACATATTTACCTTCAAAAAGCCAAGTGGTTGTATTAGGAATGCATTGCATAATAGTTAAAACATTAATCATAGAAAGTAATAAGTGTTCCATTTGCATACTAAATGATGAAGAGTGCTTTTAGAGAAATGATATTAAATGTAAAGATATTCCTAAGCAGGAACGCATTTCTCTAAGTGTCAGAAGTGATATTGCGGAAGGAGACTTCATGAGTGTGCCCGAATCTATATCTGCTGTGTAACGAACCAAACTGCTGAAGTCCTAACCTTCAAGGAGAATTGCTACCTTTTAATACCGGCCGTGCTCATGGAAATTGGGGTGGTTCTTGCCCTGTCGGTTAGTTTATTCTTCGCCACAAAATATTTTAAAAGTAGGTACCTATTATGCCAAATCGATCTATTTAATTCAAATCAAACAAACAAATTAAACATCCAAATCGAAACAAAAGAAAAAAAATATAAAGCTTTAGAGAAGAGGTATAGATGGAAGATACCCTTCTCTATGTCTCTACCCACCCAACCATGCTATTTTGCATAAAATCTAAATAGCCCAATTTTAACCTATCTATAAATGAACCTTAACCTTTCATGAATTAAAAAAATTTAAATAAAACTTAACAAATCATATTATTATCAAAAAAAAAATTATTTTGTTAACCCCCATTATGGCAATTAAGTTTAAGTAAAAATTCAAAAAAAAAAGGAATAACATATTAATTTAAGACCGTCAAAATAAGAAAAAAATGCAAAGTATTATAATATGCTAAATATTAACGAATAGTAATGAACAAAAAAAATGGTTTTAATTAAGAAACATTTTAATACAAAATTTTATTTTTATATATTTTAATAAAACATTTAAAAAAAGGTATTTGCAAAATATGAAAATTTAATTTAAAACAAATTGGTAACATCAAGTGTTAATTTTCAAAAAAAAAAAATTTAAAAAAATGTGTTTATAGTGTGATGTACCAAGAATTTTTTTTATCCTTTTTATATGAGTGAATATTCCTTCTTGAACTCCGGGCCCGAATCAATTTGGATCTGGGGTTTTCTATTTCCTTGTATTATTTATAATTTTTCACTCAGTTGATGTGTTTTTTTTAATCAATTAGATCGATTGATGTATATGTTTGTGTGTAAATATTATTTTAGTACATATATACGTTAATCAAGGAAACTTATGGAACACAAAAAAGACTATGGATATGACAAGTAAAAAAAATACAGCAAAACTTTTAGAAGTTAATTATATCCGGGATAAATTATAATAAAGGGTCCGCCATCTAACGTTTTTTTTCAACTAGTGCTTATTTCGTGAATGGTAACACTTAGCTCATGTCTGATTTTACAGATAATTAGTTTTATCCTTCCGCTGAACGAATATAGTTGTGTATACGCTTGAACAACGCTAGAAAATATTGCCTGCGATCGACTTACAGAAGATGCCGATTTTGCCAAAAAATCATCTTTTCAGATGAGGCTCATTTTGATCTTGGCGGGTATATAAACAAGCAAAATTGTCGCATTTGGGGCACAGAAAACCCCCACGCATACATTGAAAAGCCGACGCACCCAAGGCATAATTGGGCCATTTTTTTCGAAAATGAGCAAGGAGTGGCCGTTAGTCAATGGCGATCGTTATCGGGCCATGTTGAACGAATTTTTGTTCACAAACGAATTTTTTTTTCACAAAAATTGAAGAGGAGGATATTGGCAACATTTGGTTTCAACAGGACGGCGGTACGTGCCAAACAGCCGAAGGTACGCTCGATGTTTTGCGCCCTGTTTAAAAAAAAAAGTTATCTGGCGGACCCTATATATATATGTATACTAGATAAGTATGTATGAAAACTAAACAATTAATCATAGGTTAGCAATCCTAAGGTTGCTAAGCCTGGTATAACGAAGGTTAACTTCAGTACCAATTAAATTATTTGCGTAAGTTAATATGATAAAATTATCCCAAGAATCAACAAAAGCTTAGCAAGACAAATGAGCCGTTTCGCCACAAAACTACGTCCTCAACATTCACCAAGAAACCTATAGCTAGGCAAAATATGAAATTTGTAAAAACAAAACTACAAAACTACAGTTGGGAATAACTGCAATAATTATTTGCTAAATTTAGTAATTTGGGCACTAAAAATTCCTTGCCTTAAGATGTCAAACTTTCCGAGGCAGTTTAAATAATTTTTCTTAATTATCTTTTTTTTTTTAAACTCACAAGCTAATAAAAATTTCAAATAAAATGAAAAAGAAATATTTTTTTCTTCTATAATATTTTGAAAGTAAATACATGCCAACCTGATGAAATAAAATACAAAAACATGTTCGAAACTTATAGTACTCCGAAACAAGTAAAACTATGTAGCCTCACAGCTGGTGTGGAACAGGTGAGTATACTGGGGCCAGTTTTGTATTTGATATATACTTGTGATATACTTTTTAATTGTAATATCCACACATCTACATTTGCCGATGATAAAGCCTGCCTTAGTATGCACGAAAGCCATCACGAGGCATCCCGATATCTTCAGGAACATATTACACAGCTGGAACTGTGGTTAAACTTATATATAATTAAAGTAAATGAACAAAAGTGTATCCATATAACGTCCCCCATTAGAATCAACAATCATATTATTTCTCAATATTAACAAGTGAAATGCCTTGTTATGCACCCTGATCAACAACTTACATGGAAACACCACATCGAGTCAAAGCTAACACAATTAAACTTAAACTAACTCAGATACATTGGCTGATTGGTAGAAGCAACCGTCAGTGTACATTGTAAATATTTAATATACAATCGCTTTTAAAACCTATGTGGTGCTGCGGAATTCAGCTATGGTGCACTACTTCAGCTTCCAATGTGCAGAGAATCCAACTAAGGTTAATAACATCGTGATCTAAATATGCCACTTGTGAAAGCTGAAATTTCAAAATACGCAGGCAAATATTTAACAAAACTCGAGTCACATCCTAATCCACTTGCTAGTAATATCTTAAACTTTACTGGACACATCCGCTTAAAAAGGATACAAACTAGCGCTCTAATACGCATCACTACAGAAAAAACTTCTTGAACATATCGTTGGTCACAAGTAGAAAAGCCCTAACTGAAATCTCTGTAACTTTTCAGGAGCACAAGTGCTTGTACAACTGCCTTGTAAACCTACTTGTTAAAGCGTTATTTTTTGCACTATTGCCATGAATTTTTGTGACGAGGTGTATTTGTGTGAAATGTATTGGAATCATTGAAAAACTCAATTTCGTGGAAATACGAGTTATGGCCTTTCTACTAGAGACCATCGATATGTATTTTTGTCCGACACTGGTAGAGTCTAATAATTAAATTTATTATATTGAATATTTTTTTTATTAAATTATTTATATTGAATATTTTTTGATCAAAGTTACAAAACGTAAAATTATTTAATATTACTTTATTAAAAGTTGTGAAAGAAAAAAATCATATCTTAAAAAAGAAAAAAAAACTCCTTAAACATTTCAGGATTTTTAAACATCAGTTAGGGCTATTACTCAAAAAAAGATTGATCAAAAAATAAAATTTTTTTCAAAAAATAAAAATTGTTCTTACATTTCTTGTAGCCCCAACTATTTTCTTTCAAACGGCATAAGAATCATCTTTCTATATGAGATGGTTTTTGAGATATTGAAAAAATAAACTGCAGACTTTCGGCAAATTCTGTGAAATTATAAAACTTTGAATATGACATAATTTTTGAAAAAAAAATTTTCTAACTAACATCCAGATTTACAAGTAGAATCTATATGATTATTTTTGAAAGGTTATTAATCTTATTATAAAACCATTTTTTTTGTATTGCTTTTGTTGCGTGATTGGCTCTTAGATTTCATTTTATTTTATTAAATTTTAAGTTGAAACAATCCCCCTCATTGTGAATGGCGCCGTCGACGTCACATCAAGACGACAGTAAATATTGTCACTTGTCTTCTCTTTATCGGCAAAAATTGGCTCTAATCGACAATCTCTTACTAATCTCTAAGGATTTGTAAATTAATTGATCATGTTAATAGTAGTCAATTGCTGTGACTTCAAGAACGCCATTCACAATAGGGGGGAATATTCCAAAAATTCATTTAATATTTTGAATTTTTAAACCAAAACTGTTGTGATATATTTGATATTTTTATAAACAAGTATCTCTATACAAAGTAACATTATCAAATCTAGTTCCAGTATTGGTCAAAATTGAGAATTTTTGTTACATAAAACCCACAAACAACTGTTTGTATTTTCACATGCTCTTTGTGAAATAATAAAGAGGGACTATAGAGCAAAATAATGTAAGATTTTTGCAGTAGGTTTATGTGACCACTACATATCATTTTTTGCGAAAACTGAAAATTTTAGAATTTATAGTTCAACCCCTTCATGGTGCAATTATAACAGGTACCAGCACAAGCCCAGCTTGTTAATGTACACAATACAAAAAGTTGTCAAACTTTGTTTACAAGCTACAAAAATGTTAGTGTCTGTGTTGTGGATAAAATGATAACAGTGTGGCCAATGAAATTACAAATAGCTGTGTCTCCAATTACACATGGAAGAAAATTACACTACACATCTTTTGTGTAGGTTAAAATTAAGACCAAAATAAATGAATATAGAAACAAAAGTTAAATTACACGCAGATTATACATGAATCGAATTACATGGCCTATACATGAGAGTAGAAATTACACACTCTAAATACATACAGATTGGCAATACTGAATGAGGTTTGTTCAAAACGTATCGCGAATTTTGAATTTTCGCGAGTTACGTATTCGAATTTTGATTTTTTTGTGGCGTTATGTTGGTACTCATGTCTCTCACTTATGCCGACAATTTCAGCTATTTTGAATGTTCAGTTAGTTGTTGTCAGCTGCTTTGCTTGCACGTGTTTTGGCTCGTCTTCGTTTTTTACCTATAACAAAAATGGAACAAGGAACCTGTATAAAATTTTGTGTGAAAAACGAAATTAAGTGCGTGGATGTATTCCGAATGTTGACTGTGGCATACGGAGAAGCTATCTTGGAATGTTTATCGGTGGTACAAAATGTTCCGGACGCCGGAACACTTTAACAACAGACGAAAAAATTTATGAAGTGAAGAAAATGGTATTTTCCAATCATCCAATCACCATTAGAGAAGTTTCTGAGGACCTAGACATATCGATTGGCTCGTGCCATTCGATTTTTATCAATGATTTGGGCATGAGACGGCTCGCCGCGACATTCGTACCAAAATTGCTCAATTTCAACCAAAAAGCATCGCATGAACATTGCTAATGAGCTGTTTGACTCTGTCCACGACTACCCAAATTTGCTCCAGAAACCAAAGCTCAATCATCTCAATGGAAGCTGGCGCACGAACCAAGGTAAAAATCGAAGACGAGCCAAAACACGTGCAAGCAAAGCAGCTGTCAACAATTAACTGAACATTCAAAATGGCTGAAATTGTTGGCATAAGTGAGAGACATTATTAGTACCAATATAACGTCACAAAAAAAATAAAATTCGAAAATACGTAACCCGCGAAAATTCGATACGTTTTGAACAAACCTCGTACTTTATTTACCCTGCAATTTATATTTTTAAAAACAAAAGAAATCTCTTTTTGGCTAATGTTTGTTTCTGTTTGTTTCTTTCCACAAAATGCGTGTATTTTTTGGTGTTGTAATTTTGTTGTAGTTATAAGTGTACCTGATATAATTTTACCATGGAACAAGTGCTGCATATTCCAGTTTATAGCATTCAGTTTAGATAATCTAGCCGAAACCGGCATGATTATGGACTTCATATGACGCGAGTTGGCAAAATGAAAAACTTTGCTACGTCGCAAAATGCCATAATGTGTTTTCAGCATGTATGTATGTATGTGTTGGGAAAGTGAAACTTCAACGTATGTATACACAAAATGCAAACACTACACTAGGTGTCCAATATCATTTTTTGTCTCAAAAATACAAATTTTAAGTTTTCGCTTTTTGAGAAACAATTCACGATTCAATTAATAATACTTCGACGAAATAAATGTCAAAAATGTATGCTAGTTGGCAACTCTGTTTATATATAAATCGCTGTGAATGTTGAAATTTTTTTTAATTGAGTTTTCAATTTGTTGCGTGGTAAAAATTGCAATAAGGAGAAAGTGATATTTTTTTCTTCAAAAAGGTAATTATGTTTAAAATTATACGAAAATGGATTATAATACTGAATATGTAAAATTTCATGTTTTTATTAGTTCATTATTTTTTGAAGTTGCGAATAAATTTCGTGTCTTCTGTGGAATAGAACTGCTTCGGGGAATGAAATATATGTATGTAGTTATTGGTGGGAAGCTCAGCCTTCATGTCACACTAGAATTTTTTGCAGCTAAGCAAATAATTGCTTAGCCAAATTTACTTATGCTGAGTGCACATCATAGTATTTGGTGACATCGCAATAATGTGTACTAGTAGAAAAGTTTGTCATAACCGATAGTTTTCTTTGTGTAGCATTGCGTTCCAAAAAAAAACACAAACAAATGACACCACAAAATGACGACAAAAAAATTACAAATGTGTACTGAGCATTCTAGTGGAGCCCCAAGAAAATGTGAAGACTGACTTATTTAATTTTTAGCAGAAATCCTGTTTGTGAAAAGAGACATGGGAAGTTAAAATTTAATTTTTTGAAAATTTTGGGAAAATGCTTATTTTAACAACAGGAGTCACCACACCAAGTTTTATGATGTTTGCTCATATTTAAATAAGTTTTGCCGCAATTTCTGCTTTGGTACACATAGTGCACTGGTTTCAATTTGAATTTATGCAGAAACACACACACATTTCAATTTAAAGCCTAAGAATTTTAAAGCTTGGTAAAAAGTGCCTTTCTATGCTTTTTTGTGCTTTGCCTATTTAATAAATTTGAACAGTATTTTCATTGTTCAAAAAAAAAATGAAATAAAAACAAGCAGCAAAAGAAAAGCAAACAAATATTTAAAAAGTATGCTGTGGCAAAAACACACCATTCCTTAGATGTGATGTTGCAAGCCTTTAGTAACTAAAGTGTAGTTAAATTTTTCTTTTTAGGGTTGTTTTTCTATACATCTTTTTATATTGCACACATCCGTACACACATATCTTATGCATACATACTATGAGCGTCAAAATAAAATAAACACCAAATATTCATATCGCTCATTTACTCAAACAAAGTCATAACTCAAAAAAACAAGTTGGCCAGAAAACGAGTTGAAAGTTTTCAATTTACACACAACTTAAAGGAAAAAGAAAGTTTTAGTTTGCTTTCAAGACTTGAGTAAACAAGATATTTGTATGAAATTTTTACACAATATGAAGAACCAAATGAGGATTAATTCTGCATCATTTACTCAAAAATTCCATTTTTTGAGTTATGATGTTATTTGAGAAAATAAGCGATATGTATGTATGTATGCATATAAAAAAGCGCCATTGATCGGCATCTGCACATTCCCTGGGCTGGCCACTGCTATACATATCGTCGCCTCAAAATTGGTTTATCCCATACGCCACAAAGTTGGATTGGAGAAAAACGACAAAGGAGGTTTACACGAAGTACCCGATAGATTTCTTTTGTATTTGCACCACTGCTTCCTACACATGTTTTGAAGAAAAATTTAAACTTTTGCGAACTTTCATAAATGAAGTTAGAAGTCAATATTACTTTATTGCAAAAGTAAAAATACGTTTTGTGCCGCATACGCAATTTATTTTCAAAAAGTTACTTTTTGTGCTCCATAAGTACACTTTAATGTAGTGAATTGAAAATTTTGTTGTTTTGTTTACTTTTCTTGCTGTCCAGATAATTAAAGGCAGAATTAATTTGTACGTGCTGTTCTGTTCTGAGTCAGCTGTTTTGTTTCTGTTCAATTGAAAGTCTGTGTGTGTGGCTTGTTTTTCCCCTTTCGTTCTGTTCCGTTGCGGACAAATCTGTAGAAAATAGAATTCAACGTTAAGTGACAGCCAAAAGTGTCTATGTATTAGTTTGTTGTGATATTTTGTGTACAACTGAAATCAGTTCTATAGGTTGCCAGCTGATTCCTTGCACAGAAAAAGTAATTGCAAAATATTTTATACGGAAAAGAACGGCACAGAACGACAACGAAAAGTAAAAACTAATGAGGCCTTAAGTCGATCGTTTAACGGCGATGAAGAAACCACCGCCGTAATATTTTTAACTATCGATCCGCGTACACACTTACACGAGAAAAACAAGTAATTGACGTGTATTTAATATAAAGAATAAAATTAAATGATTTCTGTTGTACTCAAACATCAAAAATGCAAAATTAAGGTTTCTTTCATTTTATTTTAGTGTTTAATAAGTTTATATTAAAGCATGTAATCGGCAGCTGCGTCTGGGTGATGATATATATTGGTTTTTTTTTTTGCTTTATTATCTACCAAACGTCACACGAATCTCAACATTTTTTGAAATCTCATATCATTTTTGTTATACATTTCTTGTAGAAATGAATAAAACAAGAATTAAGTTTACTTCGTACGTTTTTGTATGAAGAATTTGACGCAATCACCAAACAGTGGCGTGTACAGCAAAACAATACTTGTTTAATCTAAAAATATTGGATTTGAAGCAAAATGAATGTTTAATATCTCAGAAACCATAATAAATTTCGTGAAACACGTGTTTTATTCAGAAAAAGGGTATTCAAAATATATTTATTCCATACCTAACTATTTTTTTAAGAATGGTCGGTGGAGCAAAACCATTCTGGGGCAAGGATATATAACTTTGTTTTCTATATACTTCAATTGGGTACAAAAATAGGAAAGTCTGGCAACCCTGAGCAAGGAGTGATGTTGGCTGAAGTATTAAGTGCATCAACCACAAAAAAAGGAACAACGAGAGAGCTGGAGCTCAAATCCTGACCAGACCCAGTCACATCATAGATTTTTCTGATATGTGTTATGAATTAAGGTTCTATTCTCTTTATATATCTGTCATGTAACACTATCTACTTGCACTATCCGTTTCCTACAAAGGGACCTGTTGTTTGGACCAAGTGAACTGAAAATTTACTTTCTCTTCTCAGCAACCAGCCAACCTAACCTAAGCAATTCACAATAGAAACTTTTACTCCCGAAACATTCGCGATACCTATTTGTGAGGAATTCGAAAAAAGGTTTGCTCCCAAAGAACTTATTAACTTAACATTCCCGATAAGGGAATTCAGTATTTGTATAATTTTATTGCATACAAATTACCAGAAATTCATTGCGCAGGTCCGTTAGTTGTATTGTTATCAATCAGCTGTTTGCATGTCGTCAACAAAGAAGTTTGTGTTTTGTTTCAAAAGTAAAATACTAACATTTTACATCAAATGTGAAAGCAAATAGTGAAAAATATCAAATAAAAATAATTTAAAATAAAATAAAGTCTGCAGAGAAATATTGCATTGCAAGCGATAATAAAAGACATTGCAAAATAAGCTTTTCAACTTTCACTCGAATTCTAATTTATTAAAACAATGGAATGGATTTCGCTTAAAGTTTACAATTTAAAGTTATGTTCATTAAGTAAGTAAGTTATGAGTTTTACACATCTATACAAAACAAACTGTTACATTTAAGCGCATCCTACATACGGTTTCACTAAAAGACAATTTCACGTGCAAGAACTTGAAAACATTTTTGAAACAAACATTGGACAAGGCTTGCTTGATCGAAAAGATTTCGTAAAGTCCCACATGCAACAGGTTCATCTCATTGAATGAGACAAAAAAAAGTAAGAACCCTCTTTTTTCTATTAAGAATGTATTTTAAAATAAGGAAACTTAATCAAGAATTTGTAGACAAATAAAATTTTATAAAATAATAAATTGAAATAAAATTCTATGCTTTTGTGTTTTATTTTATAAAAAAATAAGCTCTAACCATTTTTTTTTTAATTAGCCAGAACAAACCGTATTAAATTTTCATAACATACGAGCAGGTTTGTTCTTTAAAGACGTCATGCGCCTTAGAAAATACTTTTGAAAAGCTGAATGTGCCATCTGTGTTTGATACTTCATGGTATTGGATTTTATACTGATGCCGCACGGAACGGAAATCTCAACGGAAATAAATATCGATCAATATTAAAAAATATCTAAGATAGATTTGAGTTTTTTAAAATAAAAGCACATTGAAATATATGTACATACATTTAAAATATCTGCAAGCAGAAATATAGAAATGTAATATGGATACAATTGACTTTTTTGAGGATAGTAGTGGCGATGATTGAATTGATTGGATTGATTCGGGAAGGAAGACGAGTGTAGCACTATAAATCTGAACATTTATTACAGATGATTGATAGAAAGTGAAGGGAAATAAAGGAGTACGAAAACCTGCATTTAAATATATTTTGTCTGGCTTAGAATATGAAGGTTAAGAAAACAAGGTCGTCAAAGTCACTTACAGCATAGTCAACTTAGTGCGTTGACGCAAGACGCAAGACGCAGGAAGATTTGATTTTTTCACTAAATTAACCATCACATTTGTTAGGAATTTTTTATTCTTATAAAATTTTTTTCCAAATATAAAATAAACGAAATAAATTAAATAAATTTTATTTTAGGAAATTTGTATATTTTCCTTGCGTTTTTGTTTTTTCCGTATGTTTCAGCCATAAAATTTCAGAGAAATAGAGAAAAATTTATACATATATATACTGCTGAACCAATTATATGGTAACACCGTCACGGACATGTACTTGCGTTTTCCCTTGTCTTAGCAAAGCTTGTTAGGTTAGATGGCGCTATACCGCACCTCTACTCGGAGACCCTTTTATTTGCAGGTTAAAAGTAATATTGTTCAAGCCAGTTTCACTGCTTAAACTAACAAAGAAAAACAAAACATTTTTTTTTGACAAGTGCGAATTTCCACCTCTGCCTTTATTGTGAATATATCTTTTGTGGTCGAATTCGCCGCGTTTACTGCGCACCATGGTTTTTTAAATTAAATTTTTTAGATTGTCAATTTCCGTCATAGAGAGAAGACTTCCTGCGGCTCCCATTTTATTTGGTCATAAGTATACATAATTTTTATTCTTTGAATTCAATAAATAATGTAAGTACAAACTGAATTTCAAAAGAAGCTTTATTTCCATTTGTGAAAACCCACGATCCCATTATCTCTCCCAGCTCATAAGTCAGGTTTGCCTTTGTTGTTACAAAGGTCACTTAAACCTATAATCTAGACAGGAATCCCCTCCTGCCCTTTTATCATATAAAGCATACACCACCATATATTACTCTAATACTCCTCGTAAGACTAACTCACATCTAGCAAACCCCAAGTATAAACAAATATTAACCCCCCTTTTGTACCCAGAAGTGACCCTATTGTCCATCATTAAGCCACTGAAGTCCCATGATAAAGCCCCTAATATCCTCCAGTTTACACTTCCCGATATCAATACTGCTCTCATGGAAACTATGACGTTGCAGCTTTGGGCAGTGACAGTAATATGTTCAATGGTTTCTGGCTCCTCTTCATCCCCGAACGTCCTACAGAAATCTGGAGTTCCAGTTTTCCAGATGCTGGTTCTTGCTCTGATCGAGCAGTGACCAATCAATGCGCTTATTACGATTCGCATCGCCTTCCTATTCAGATCCAGTAGCAATTTGGATCTTCCTGATTCCAGTTTTGGCTACATAGCCCTCGAGACTCTAAATCCTCTCTACTTTGCCATGAACAGTTGGTCCTGCTCTGTATCCAATTGCTGAGTTCCCTATAGTAGTGACCTATCGGTAACTTCACCGATTTTTCACACATTTTTAAAAATCATATTAGAAATTGATGTAATTAAAAACAAAATTAAAGTACTTTTTAAAATAAATTTTTAGGATTCTTTTAGTTTACGAATGTAAATTTTGTTTCTCAAGGACATGTAGGAGATTCCGCTGTTTCCTAAAAAATTATTGATCAAAATGTCTTTTTGGTTATTTAATTTGCTAAATAGAGCATCTTTTTATAAATTCGTACAAGAAAAATAAAAGTATTTATTTATTTAATTACAAGAGTTTTTCCTTTTTAAAAGTTGAGGGTGTACGAATATGAACTTTGTATACTGTATGTATGTAAATATGTTTATCCATGAAGAAATTTGCCATCACTCCCATACACATTCATGTACATATGTATACATATGTATGCACATACATACTTTTACACTTTTAGTTACAATGAAAAACAAACCCACAATTTTTGCTTAAAACACAACCGGGGCTTTCTGCTGCATGAAACTCTACAAGTGTACACACACAAACGAGAGCGGCACCAAAAATTAATCAATATATTTAACATCCCTTTAGAATATAAAGTTTAGAATCTAAAGTTTAGAACAGTGCACTGAAACAAGCACTTAAAACGAAATGCTCTAAATTAGGACATCGCGAACAAATTGCATGCCATACGTAAGCAGGTTTGTAAGTCAATAGCAGCTTGACATTCCCTTAGAAATCTGCTTACAGCGAATCAGTAATTTTTGCTGGCGTTATAACACTTTTAATTAAAATTTTTCTCAGAGAAAAGCAAAATTGTGAAAATATTAACAATAATATAGAGCATTGGCTGATATGAAAGAACTGAAACCATTAATAACAGAAAATATTGCAGTTTCTGGTCTACAGTGGCTAAAACAAAAAACACATTATATGAATACATGTTTCATAAGAGTAGCTTACGGAATTTTGTCCATATCTCACACCTGATTTTCTCGTACAAAAATCTCATGAAAACAAAACAAAGAGACAGGCTTTATGTTCCAATAATATCAAGTCGTATCCAGGCCAAAGATTTATTGAAGTCTAAAACACTCCTTGTTATTACTTTAACATTGTAGTTCTTTTTTTTTTTTTGATTTCCTTGTAAATGAATTTGATATACATTACTTTTTGTTAATAAAATTTATATAAAAATTAATGTTAATTTTTGTTACTCTCAGGATCAGAAAATTACTAATTTATTTATTTTTTATATACCGAAATGTAAATCTAATTTACCATCACTGGTTTGTACCAATGGTTATGAGTAGGGATAGGATTTTCATGCGTTTTATGTACATAAAATATACATTAAAAATAAAAAAATATGTATTTTGAACTAATAAAATGTGCATTTATTAACATTTAATAATATTAAAAACTTAAAAAATATAAAAAGCTCAGCTTCAATGCTTTCTTAACAAATATTTTGTCAAATCATATGGAATAAAAATAAGCTAGCTCGAACTTTTATTTACGTAAGGTAATTACTAATTACGCTGTGTGCAATTTTTTAAGTCATGGAAATATAACCACATACGGACACTACTACGTGATAAAAGACCAAAAAAAAAGAACCGTGTCTCCCAGTTTTGCCCCAAGTCATGAACTTTTATATTTATGCGCCCCCAAAGATTTGGGGCATCGGTGTAATTTTTGCATTTTCTCAGGCTCATATCTTGAAAACCGTTAGGAATTTAGATTTACTCTCTGCGGCAAAGTTCTAGCTCTTGTCATAAAGAATAAAAATTGTGAATATATAAAATCAAAAAACTTCATTTTCAAGATCAAAGTCGCAAAAAATTTAAAAAAATTCGATATTTTTACCTTTTTCCCCTGTTCAGGTCCACAGGCAGCAAAGCGTTCAAAATTCAAGGAAACAATCAACTACAAAAATGTACCTAAGATCCCAATAAACAACTTCCTGCAACATATGGACTTCCCGAGAATGATTCTTAACACCGCTTAGGTAGCCGCAAAAGTGAAAACTTTCCAAACAAATGAAATTAAAGAACTTTCGGAACAGGTAAATCATTGATGGTTTTTTCTTAAAAAAAAACTTTTATATAACAAAAGTTAATGTTTCATATCAGCAAAAATTATTGGTGCATATTTAAATGCTGCGGTTCGCTTGTGGAATATTCAGTTTCTAAATTTTCGTTGTTAGAACTATAAAATATTGATGCAATTTGTTAAATTCTTTTAAGTAAATAATTTTTTTTTTGGGGCCTTCATTACAAAAACACATTTCAGCAAATTGAAATACGATGAATCAAACCAATTCACATATTCCATTTTGCAGAAAAGTTTCGTATATAAGGCAGAAATCTACATCAACTGACACCACATACAGTGGACCAAACACAGAAGAACGCTGATGATGAAGGTTTAGTGGCCTTCGAAAACGGCTGGCTGTTCCGTTCAACTATGTGCTGTCAGAATATTTACAACTAACTTTGATGTTATTTGTTCATTAATAATTATCACATGTAATTTGGCTTACAAAGTGATACGAACTTTAGCCTGATTAAATCATAAATATATAAATAAAATGAAAGTTCGAACAATAATAATTAAAATTAACTAAATAATTTTTTTTATTTTTTCACTTATTCTGCTTTTTAGAGCACAAATTCTTTCACACAAATACTGCATAACTTAACTTTAAAATTTCTTTAATTTTGTTGATAGAACTGTATTCTCCGATAGCTTTTAACCAAGTTATCCATGTCGTATCCGTGGATATTTTTTCTTTAAAGGCTGCAAGACGCAAAGGAGCTTTCAAAACACTTTCTATCCACATGAAATTAATACGGAACCAATAGAGAGTGCCCAAAAAATTACCCGATATTTTGGGTTTATATAGCCCTTTTTGCTTTTGTTTTTTTTTAATTTTCAACGGTGTTGGTATTCTTGAATTAAGAGAAAGTATTGAATTTTTCAAATGAGATGAAGGATTCCTGCCGTGTTTTTGAATATCGAATAGTTTCACAAAAATTACTATCGTAAATTTTCCATTCCTGTTGAAATTGTTTCGTTTTCCTCTTTTTTGTTTTCACACAGCGTTAGAAACTGCAGTTTTTATATACTTAGCAACTAGAAACAAGAAAACATGTATTTATTTATATGAAAATCCTATTCCTAGTTATGAACAAATGTAAAATTTATTTACTTTAGTTAAATTTGATATTTTTTGATTTGATTTCCTATAAAAATATGTTATAACTAAGGATCGGAAATAACGATTATTTTCCAAATTGAAACTGACAAAATCACACTTATAGAGAATTCTTGTACAGGAAATACACCATGTTACATGGACTACCTATAGATGCACTGATTATTATTTGTATAATTTTTATTAAAAAAACTTAGCTTTACCTATTATTTTTTTCTTTTTTTATCTACTCGTATCAAGTTATTTCTTGATTTTTATTTACTCCTCAGAAAATAAAAGTTATTTCTTGATTTTTATTCTTTTATTTATTATTTTATTATTTTGTGAGCTTTATTTACTCCTCAGTTAAGCCTATAGTACACCGCATGTAAAAAGCCACATGCGTATGTGGCGATGACGTCACGGAAATTTTCAGCATATTGATTGAATTTTTTAAAATTACTTGTAGTGGCTACATGCCTTAAAAATTTTTATAGTATATTTGGGTTGCACGAATAATCGCCCAAGGAACAATCGCCCAAAAACTTTGTTTTTGTATATTTGGGCGTTTGTTCACAGGTCTTGGGTGTTTTCACGCAACTACATTTTGGGTGATTGTTCATTATGAACGATCATCCATTTCACAAAAATGTACAATAAGGCAAATTGTACATTTATGTTTTTATGTTTTGTATAAAATAGTGAATATTAAGATTTTAGAATAGTTGTGGGGAGGAAAATTTCAAATCACCCAAATGAACAATCGCCCAATTTTTTTGAGCTATTGGCTATATTGAAAAAAGACCCAAACAAAGTGCAAATCGTCTAAAGTTTTTTAAATAATCCCCGAAATCACAACGTGAACGATCGCCCATCTCTTTGGATCATTGTTTATGTTGTTTATGTGGTTTGGGCGATTTTTTCATGAGCTATTATTTATTCAGCCATTTTGCGCGATTGTTCATCATAAACTTGGGTGATTTGATATAAGGAATAATGACCCATATTAATGGGCGATCGTTCATTTTTGTATTTGGGTGATTTTTCACAACATTTTGGGTGATTTGCAAATTTTTTTGGGTCTTTATTGTTCATGCCACCGTATTTTTGCTCCAAAGTACAAATGTGACACATGTAGCCGAATCGAACTCATTTTCTGCGGCATCACATCTATAACCATGTGATTCTCTACATGTATATACATATGTATGTTACTAGTACACGACATGTGACAAATGTAGCTTCGTTATGACGTCAAAATTATATCAGAGCCTCATGCGCATGTGCTTTTTACATGCCGTCTACAATAGGCTGTACTTTTTGATTTTTATTTTTTGCTCAAAAAATTTTAATTTTAAAACTAAATAAACTATAAAAAAGTAAATTTAACTTGAAATATAAGATTTTTTACAGACTCTGGTGATAAATTAAATTTTAAAGCAAAAAAATGCGCTCTTTACAGTTTAAACAATTTTTTTTTATAAGCAAAGAAATAAAAATCAATAAATAACTGTTATTTTCTGAGGAATAAATAAAAATCAAGAAATAATGATTAAAAGAAATTTTCTATATAAAACTTATAGACTTTGTATTTTTTGGCTGCGGTTGATAACTACATATTTCCGTGGAAATGCCCATATATGTACGTATGTAATGTAATTTGTTTTGTGTAATAAATTAAGAAATAAACATCTCCAAACTTTAAATTTAATATTCGTATTCGCGATTATTGTCACAGATATTCAAACATTCGTTATATCACCACTGCATATAAATAACATTTAGCGTTGGACTCGTACATACAAATGTATGCATGTAAGTACGTATGGCTGTGTATGTTTTTCTTCAATTCAGGAAAGTTTGTATTCCTTGTGATTGGATGATAATCGGGCAGGGGGTGCTGGGGGTTTGTGGGTAAATATGAATGATGGCGAGCGGCTTGTAAAGATGTTGGTTGGTGGGGTGTTTTAATGCTTGGCTAGATTGTTGCCTGTTTCTTTTTTATTTTTGCTGTTGTTGTTGCTATTTCCCTTTATATACGAACACATGTACATATGTCTGTATACATTTAAATGTGGATGTATGTGTACTAGCTAGCGAGGAGTAGTGGTTGCTTGAATGTGTTTCCGCCAGGATAACAATATGGCGTCAAATTCGAACTCCACTCTGAGAGGGGTGGAGCAAAAAGTAATAGCGATTCACAGGGTTGCAATCATCAGCAACTTCGTGGCTTAAGAGATTTAAGTATGGGAAAATTTAAACTCGTACAAAAGATAATTACGAAGAGCATTTTTCAGATTTTTGTGTATGCGAGTGTGTTTCGATTTTAAATTTTCAAACGACGGCAAATAATTGTTTCTGTGTTTTTGTTTTATTTCAATGTCTATACATATGTATGTATGTATTCACTTATTACACTATTATTGATGACATGAGCCAACTTTAATTAATTTTAATTTTTTATTTGAATTGTTCAATAAGATGCAATTTCGGTAGCCTTAAATGAGCTATTCTCGGAACTTTGTATAACAGCCAACAGTCAAGCGTAGCAACAGAGAACATTCAAAGTATCTATGTATGTATGGATGTATGTATGTATGTATATGTTATATGTTTAAAATTTAAATTTGCCCTGCTGCTTACGCAGCGCTTGATGCTTTAATTTAGGTTTGTCTGCATGTTGTAATAAACTGATATATGAGCATACATATGGGCATTTCCACAGGAATGTCAACTTTTTGTGGTGAAATTTTTTACCTCTACATATGGTAAAATTTTAAGAAAAATCTACTCACATTGTTCTGAAATACAAACTTAATTGTTTGCTGTTGCACGCGACAAAAAAGTGGACTTTCATGACAACACATGTATGGATACGGGAATGTGCATATGTGTGTACCAGAGATGGGCGAATGTCGTGCCTTTTTCGTGACACGAGCACACACGATCTGATTTCGTGCATGGTAGACTCATTTCGTCTTAAGTAAAATTAACGCGAAAAAACAAGAAGAGATCTCAGGTGCAAAATATGATCTGTCAAAAAACCGACTTCAATGCAAAGATCTGAAAGAAAACTTTCGAAAAAAAAATTATGCGATATAAAATTAAATTTTCATGTGAGTGCCTGCCCATTTTTTAAATGCAAGATTTTGTGTGTTTCAGAGCTCAGGGTGTGTGTTAAGTTTTGTAAAAATCGGTAAAGTAGAACCACTTAAAATAAAATATCAAATTTTAATGGGCGTGACTTCGCCCATTTTTTTAAATAGAAGAATGTGTCTATTTTTGAACTCAAGGTGTGTGGTAAGTTTCGTGATAATCAGTTAAGTTGAACCACGTGAAATATTATAATAGATTTTAATGGACGTAGCCCTGCCTATTTTTTCAACTTTGAAATTTTGTTATTACAAATAAATAAATAAAATAAGTTGAATATAAAAAAATCAAAGTTAAGGCGTTCAAACTCGATCGATTTCATTAAAACTTTTCACTCTTTGAAAACAGGTCGCGACTACACTCATAAAAGTTTAACCTTCTCTTTCATGTACTTCGGCTTAGTAGATTTTAATCTATTACTTCTGTATTTCTCATAAGCCTTTACCTACAAACGCTTATATGAATCATAAGCATTAGCCATAGCGTAATCCTGATTTAGAAAAGTAGACGGGTCACACCCATTATTTTTAGAATTAAATTTTGCGCTAGAGATCTGAAATTTGATGCACAAGTGGGTCTAGGTGAGTTACGAACTGAAAAAAATCTGAAGGCACTGATTGACTGATGATGACTGAAGTGATGTGGGCTTAGGTCTCTTTTTATAAAGGGTGTTTTTTATTGAGGTATAGAACTTTAAGTTGGCATCACTTTTTTAACTGGCGGCCATTTTGTCAGCTGTCAAGTGATTAATATTTAGTTTGGTTTGCCATTTCATCATGAACAGGTTGACAAAAGAACAACGCTTGCAAATCGTGCAAATTTATTTCAAAAATAATGGTTCAGTTCGCGAAGTTTACCGCAAGCTCCGTCCATTTTATGGTCGACATAATCGTCCATCAGAGCAATTAATTTGGTTAACCATGGATCGTTTTCGCACTACGTTTACTCTATGTGATAATACGCATCCGCTGAAGTCGCTCGTCTACGCCAACAAACCAGAAACGTTAGGGGACTTGGAAGCCAACATTCGTGGCGTTATTGCCAACATACGGCCCCATATGCTCGAAAAAGTGGTTGAAAATTGGACCTGTAGAATTGGCTTTATTCGAGCCAGCAGCGGCGGCCACATGCCCGAAATCATATTTAAACGTTAATGGCATAAAATTATCCATCCAATAAAGCCAAATTGATGGACATTAAAACGATTTTCTTGTGTTTTATTTCAATTCGAAGTTCTATATAAGTATCTTCAACAAAAAAAAAATTAACTAACAATTTGTAATCAAATCTTAATTCTAGATATAATTAATGGGCCCGAACAATGCCGAATGCAAATTTACTGATAATTATTATTAATACAAGAATGAAGTACTAGCACAAAAATATTATAGATGAAGTTTTAATTAAAAACAGAGTTAGCTATATTAAGCGAGTGGTGTTCAGTGGATGTGCTGTCAGTTAATGTTGCTATTGCTCACTAGGCGGTTTTTAAACTAGAATCCGTTCAATTCAAATTGCTATTCTACTATTATGTAGTATGTACTACTAAAAGTAAATAAATGTAATTCATAATTACAAAAACATGCTTATCCAAGCTTATAACAGTGCAATCAGTAATACAATAATAATTTCTATAACAATAATATATAATAATACAAATATATAGCAATATATCAAAATACATAAAAAAATTGTTGTTGACGACAAAAATGAGCCTATTTTCGAATTTTTAGAGCATAATTTATGCTTTTAAGGCATATTTTGATACTTTATAGATTTTTTTTATTTTAATGTGCGTACAAGCTTATGTGTTGGTAAAAATTTTTATTTTAATTTTTCGCCATATAAATCTTAATTCTAATGTTCCATGTAGTGTATAAATTTTCTTATGTATTACGCAGTTATTACGGACGTTAGTTTCAATAAGAATTCGGTTTTGTTATTTGTGACGGACTTTGCCCCATGAAGACGTTAAAGAAACATTGTTAATGTATAAAAGGTTATTTAGATGTGACAGCAACGATTTTTATTTGAAAATCTAGGTCAATAATATTTTGTTATTTATTGCAATAAAAATTATAAATAAAATTTCTTTCTTATAAATCAAAAAAACAGCTCCAAAGTTTTAATTCTGATACCGTGCTCTCTTTGGAAAGTGAAGCTAAGTTTTACGAGAAAATCAAAAAAAAAATATTTGTATTTTTGCTTTAGTCAAAATTTGTATGTCAATTTTTTTAATGTGAACTTCAAACCAAAATTATTGTTTTTAAATATTTGCATTTAAAAATAAACCAACTTATTTCATTTTTAAGAGCACATTTTTTGAGTTTTTAGTACATATTTTCAAGAATTTTTTAGAGCATATTTTTTGTTTCCCTGCTTATTGGTTTAAAAGAGCGAGTGATGAGGGGAAAAGAAACGAGCACTCAGCTTCATGTACTCTCATTCGTGATGCTAAAAAAAGCACACATGCATACACAAAACTATGCATAAAAAATATTATCTGAAAAATGTGTCTTGCGTTGTGTGAACGCCGATGAAAGTTCAGAGAAGAAAAAGTGATAAGCTTAGCAATAAGACTTGACAAGTGTGAACAATAGTGCATTTTCAAGGTACGCAAGCTTGCAATGAACACGCTCTACCTGTTTATTTTGTGTAACTCTGCCCTTTTAAACTGGCACAGTCAACCCGAATAGGTATACTTGTATTTATAACAGACTAGAAATTTTAAGTTTAAAATGTTTTATCAAATAAAAATTCAAAAAGGAATTAGATCCTAAATAAAACATAAATATGAAAAAAGGTCAAGTTCCTAGCCAAAATTTCGGCCATCAAAAGTACTGAGATAAAAATTTTGAGCTTTTTGGGGTAATGCCTTTCTCTAACTAGAATCTGCTATACATTAAATAAATTTGTCATCATTAGGGTGTTATCTCATTTCTATGCAACTTTTTAATTTGGCAAGATTTTTACCTTTCTAACAGAAGAGAATAATGAATATCTGTTCATTTATTTGAATCGGGAAAAAATGTTCTTAAGTAGCAAGCAACTTTTATTCACAGGTAAAAATTCATGCCAGTTAGCATAAGTGGCAAAATTTAATATGTTCTTAACGAATTTCGCTATACAATTTTACATTTAAAATTGCGGTAGAATTTAGTGGTGTGTTAAAACTACATTATCTGCCGATTTTTCAATTTTGGCACTTGTGCTAACTGACTTTGAAGTTTTAATACATAAAGCTATTATTTTATTTTCAATTTTTTTTTTTTGCAAAATATTCCTCATACTGCAAAGTGCGCATAGACAATTTATGTGCAAAAAAATAAATAATGCTACTCGTATCTACAAAGTTTTTATAGTATAGCTGAAGCATACAAATAAATAAGAAAAATCAACAACTACAAAAATAAATCGACAACCAAAAAGAGAAACAACAGCAGCAAGAATAAATATCCTTACAGTCGTATTCTTTGCTTATTAAGTGTGGTTGGTTTGACACGCTTCGCCACCATTTCAAAATGATCATTTAATTGGACGTGTCGACCGTATATTATTGCTGCCCTAATAATGTTTGTATAGTGTTTTGTACACTACAGTGACCACCCAATCATACGTGTCATATAGAACATAAAAAAATATATTTACCAGAGTCCTGCGCTGGTGCCATAAGTAAACCACATATGTATGTACCTGAGGTTTTTCTTACCCGAATATCTAAAACACCGCAACAAAATTATGCGGTGTTGATCTGACTATTCTTTTATTTGCTCAGAACTTCTTGCGATCATAATAGGTACGTTTGAATACTTTTCCAGTAAAATCCAGTTACTCAGCTAATGAAGAAATTACTCTCAATAAAAACGTTTGAGCATAAAAGTACGCGAATGGAAAAATTGTAAAATCCACCCAAATATATACATCAGCTGATTACTAATAATTTTCGCGCTAAAAAATTATACATACATATGTAAATGCGAAAAAATTGCACAAAACTATACATTTGTATGTGGTTACTGGTTTTCCCGTATACAACAAAATTGTGTTTTTGAGAAAATCGATGAAGAACGTTTAGGTTCATTTGTTTTATAACAATACACGTTATTTAAGAAATTTATTATTCGACATATTGTCATAATTATATTGTAAGTGAAATTTATTTGCTGGTGGTTAAGCAACAATGAAATGCATATAGACATCGCTTAACCACCAGCAAATAAATTTCAGTTACAATACAAGTTATAATTTTTTGTTTAATAGTAAAAGTGTATACCAAGGAAATTTACAAGTGAAATACCTTGGTATACACCTTGATCGAAGGCTTACATGGAAACACCACATTGACTCTAAGCTAACGCAAATGAAACTTAAATTAACTCAGATACATTGGCTGATTGGTAGAAATTCAACCCTCAGTCTAGATTGTAAACTTTTGATATACAAGTCGCTTTTAAAACCTATATGGTGCTACGGAATTCAGCTATGGGGTACTGCTTCAGCTTCAAATATAGAAAAAATTCAACGAAGGCAAAATAAAATTTTACGGATAATAACATCGGCTCCATGGTACATAAGAAATTTGAATATGCCACATTTGCAAATTGCAAAATACGCAGGCAAATATCTTACAAAACTCGCATCTCATCCTAATCCGCTTGCTCGTAATATCTTGAATTTTACTGGACACATCCGTTTAAAAAAGAGGGACACAAGGGCTCTAATACTCAACACTCCAGAAGAATCTGCTTGAAAATACTTTTGTTTTTGCTTATCACTACTTATGTATTATTAATAACTATCACTAAGTTTATGTCCGACACTGTTCGGGCCTAATTAATTAATTATATTTAGATTTAAGATTTGAATAATTATTGTTAGTTCTTATTTGAAGATACAATAAATAAATATATGTCCTAAAAGAAATAGTAAAAGTAATACAGTGCAGATTCGGTTAACGCAACCAATATAAGTCTTGGGAACTTGCAGAAACTGAGTTTGTTGCGTAAACCGAGTAAAATATTTCTATGCCTATTTTATACCAAAAAGGTTTATTAAAGAATCAAAAGTTAACTTTTAAAACAAATGCATTTATTTAAAATAAGTAAAATATACACACTCTAAAATACGTAAATTTGTACAGATAACTGTTATCAAGTTGAAGATTTTTGCTTTTAATGGAAAAGGTGTAAAATTTTCGAATGTGTTTTTTATAACATATTTTTTTTTAATCCAAGGTTAAAATAAATTTTTTTTTTCATATGTTGTTGTAAAATTGGTCACACAAAATCAAAAGCAAAGCAACTGATTGCTTTATATGAACTTAAGTTTTTACTTTTGCTTTTGACGGCTGCGCAGTTACTTGGAAGCAAAACGATTAATATTTTTTACGAACTGTTCCTTTGATTTTACTCTTCTATAGTACGAAGTCACAGCAAAAAAAACTGTACGAACGCAAACACTATAACATATTTTTCAACAGTTGCTATTTACTTTCAAAGTAGAAGCGAAAGCAAGAGTTTAGTTTTTGAACAAAAAACTGTTGCTTCAAAACAATAGCATATTAATTGAAACTTTTGCTTTTATTAGGCTGCAATTAAATATCAGTCATAAGTAGATCTTTAAACGAAAACTGTTGCATACTTCATTGGATACTGATATACAGAGGGAACTGCAACTCAGTGCGTATGAGTAATAATGATGTAAATCAAATCGACAGCTTAAATGAAAAGCTATCTAGCTAGAACAATGACTCACAAACAAAATTATTTAAACTAAGTTTTTTTCAAAGACAGAAGCACCACGCAAAAAACGAAAGAGAGAACCTTAACTTTGTATGCAAGGTTGCGTTAATTGAGGTCTTATTTTTTAAAAAGTTTCGTTAACAGGGTCACCAATGTTAAGAATTTGGGTGTTACAAATATCGAGGTGTTGCGCTTATCTAGGGTTGCCTTAACCGAGTCTGCACTGTAGATACATATGGTTTTTCCTTAAACTCAAGGTGAAAAGTTTTTAGGATTTACAGAAAAAAAGACAAAAATTTGTATTGCCGCATATAACAAACATGACAACAATATTGTCCACTTCCTTTCAAGTAGGTCAAATTAATGCATTTATTAAGAGAAATATAAAAGGAGAAAATAACATCATATATCTTAATATATTCAAGATACCGAAAAACTGAGAATGAATTTAAGAATATCAATAACTCAAACCAGTAACTACCGGACGATATGTATGTATAAACAAAAATTACACTATAAGGGCCTTATGCATAATATAAAACTGGCATGAAGTTAGCATAAGTGGCGGAATTTAATGTGATCGTAAAGAGTTTTGCCATAAAACTTCACGTTAAAAATCACGCTAGGAGGTTAAAACTACGTAATGCACCCATTTTTAATATCAAATTGTTACTCATGCTAACTTCATTCCAATTTTTTCTTATTTATAATGCCGTAATAATGTATTTACTTTATTCTTAGAGTCACAAAAATAGCGACTCTTGCAGTTCACTGATATTTACGATAAAGAAAGTGTGTGTGTGTGCAGTCGTACATCCCCAGAGGGAAAACTCAGAAAACCTTCTTACTTCAGGCCTTATTGACGGCCTGCTCAGTAATCTTTTTGATTCAATTACCATTCTCATCTAACTGCTAAATAATGCCTCATAGAAAGTCTTGGCTCTTTCGTACAAAAGATGGGATCAACAGGAGGAAAATATTATCAGCCCTCGAAATTTATTTCCCACGGAAAATAATTTTTTCGAAACAAATTCCTACAATCATAAATTCATTGGTAACAAAAAAAAGAGTAGTGAGGGGCATCACTGCATTGCGAAGCCAGTTGTTTTGCTTGTTGACTTTCCTCCTCTCAATTTTTGCGTGCAAGCATACGTCTATATTCTGGGTTCCACATCGTTAAAGCGCATGCTACACCTGTCTAAGTTGAAACTTAGAAACTACAAATTAAAAATATGTGTTTGAGCATCCGAATTTAGAAGAAAACAATTTGGAAATGACCACAAGCAAAAAAAAAGAATTTAAATGTCGTTATAAAATCAAAATTAAAAATACTAAATAAAAACAGAACGATTAAATAAAAAACGTGAGTCCTTTTACATGAGTTTTGTACGTTGGAAAACCGAGTTGTTTGCTTAAATAAATGCGTTAAGAAATGAATGTTGCCACATTTTTTAGCTAAAGAAATTATAAAAACAGCCTTTCAGCTCGAAAAAAAATAGTTATTTTGTAAATACTACGTTAACGCACGGAAATTTTAGTTGAGCATTTCTTAAGCTTATTTAAGAGAGGGGAGAAGACAATAAAAAGGGGAGCCATCATATTTCCCTCCCTCACCCATAAACTAAAAAGTTTGCGCAACTAAAACTGCCCGTGTGAGAAGCGCGACAAACAAAGTCCTTTTGACAAACATTCAATGAAAGTCCTTTTTAAGTAAAGTATGCAATAATCGCGGTTAATCACTCGATTAATTTATCGAGGGTTTGGTTTACTGGATTAACTTTGGATTAATTGTTTAACCGATCAAAAACAATTTTCATTAATTTATTAATCTCAATAAACAAATAAATTATTCATTATTTTGAGATTTCATTAATAAGAAAACGATAACATAAAAAATAACAATTTTCGAACTAAATTAGAAAAATTTATATATGTGTATTAATAAAAAAAAGTACCTAACTAAGAGAGATAATTTTTTAGATTGTTTAGTAGATTAAAAAGATAATCTAAAATAAGCTTTTAGAAATAGTGTTTGCTTCAAATGTAAAGGTTTCAAACGGATTAGCGTGTTTTTTTTTAGAGTGTCACAACTTTGAGTTGGCATCACTGCTTTCTTTGCGCACCCATTTAACAGCTGATAGTTGCTTTTTGTTTAGTTTGCTTTGAAATGTCATTATGAATCGACTTACACCAGAGCAACGCATGCAAATTGTTGAAATTTTTAATCAAAATAATTGTTCTATTCGTCAAACTCATGGTGCACTTTTTCCATTTCCGATGAAGAACATTTCTGGTTGAATGGGTACGTAAATAAGCAGAATTGTCGCATGTGGAGTGAGGAGAATTCACAAGCTTTCTTCGAAACACCATTACATTCACAAAAAATTTATGGGCTGGCGGAGACATTGGCTCACACACAATTGCTCAAAATTTAATGATAGAGAAAACTGTTGACAGTAAACGCTTGTTAAATGAAATGAAGCTCACTGAGCAAACTTCATTGTTTGTATGAAAACCAATCTCACAGGACAACATACATTTGTTTATGAGTAAGAACAATTATTTTTTTCATAAAAAATATGCATACTGAAATACAACGAAATATATTAAATTTGTTCAAATGGCTTATAAAGCGATACGAACTTTAGCCTGATAAAATCATAAATATAGTTTAATCGGTTAATCGACCAAAATTAACCGGATTAACTGTTAATCGAAAACAGCAAGTTTTAAAGCAATCCAACAGTTAATCGGGTAGCAATTAATAGGTTAACCGACAAGCGATTAACCGATTGAATACCCTACTTTTTAGAGTCATTAATTTGATGGCATTTCATAATCTCTAGGGAAAGAAGCGAGATCGGCAGGCCAAGTCCGCAACGACAATTTTGCAAAAAAAAAAAAAAAATACGAGGCGTGCAGAGGCCCTATAGAAGGCATCCGTACGCATTATTTGTCCCTCTGGGTCATTTCTACAATAATTGTTATTTCTTTTTATACAATTCAATTTATTATGTATGGGTTGTCCAAGCGTACTTTCTTTTCTATTTTGATAAAGATTATAGTCTATGAAATAAAAAAAAACAAAAAAAATGTCTACGGGAAAGAAAAAAAGACAAAATAAATATTGTACATGGGGATGTATGATTGTGTGTGTATGTGGCTGTAAGATAAAGCATGTGTTTGAGGGAGGTCATTATTGAAGAATTTCCTTTTCATACGATAACAGGAAAACCAATATACAATACAATTACGAAAAAAATAATAACAAATAAAGCATATTATCACTCGTAAAATTTCAGCTACACACTTATCATGTGTAAGTCTTGTTTGCTGTTTGTCTGTCAAACTATTTGGTCACTTTTTCTGCTTTTGTTTATGTCTAACTTTTTATTTGTTTTCTTGTATTTGAAGATCTCTTACATCTTTAAGGATAATTTGATTAAAGAAAAAGCGTGAGTGTCTTTTGTCGGCACAAACTTAGTTTTACTATTTTAATTATGTATTTGTGGTTTTTCTAAAAGATTCTTCTGATAATTCGAGTAATCTAATTTTCAATAATTTTGCTAATAACAATATTTAATAATTTTATTAATCGTGTCTGTCATGAGTTTCGAACGTTTTCAATTAGAATGAAAATTTCCTAATCGCAAAAGAGTAGACATTTTTGAACTTTACGAATTTACAAATTTTCCTTAATTAGTAAAAAAAACGTAGAAAAACGTTTCTTTCTATATATAGTTAATATAAAAAATCAGAAAAAATCTTGTTCATAAAATATCAAATATATCACAAGAATTTGATTTTAAAATTAAAAAGAAGAGAGGGGTCTTAGAACACCCGGTTAAAGCTATGCTGCTTAGCTATATAGAACAAATTTCATGTGTGAAATAACAATGCAATACAAATATATTATATGATGATGTCAAATTCTCTGCAAATATTTCAAAACATTTCCATTTATTTCCCATTATTTTCTTTTCTAGCGGTGTACGATTAAATTAATGTATTATTTGCGGCCAGTGGTGGCTGTTAGCCAGCTTACACCCGATCGACTGTGTTCTCTGGTTTGTGCTTATGTGCAAAAACAAAACAAAAACAAATTGAGCAATCGTTCTCATTGTTTTTGTTTCACTCACTTCAAGGAACTAAACAAAATTACACAATTAGTTTCGTTTATTTTCGTACTGTGTTTTACTACAAAGAAATAAAAACAAAAATAAATTTATAATTGTAATAGTGTCAATTATTTTTGTTACGAAAATCACCTCCTAACTCCTGTATCGCGCAATAAATAGCATATCTATAAAATTATTAAATGCACTCCTTTATTAATATATTGTCGAAACACCACATTTATTAGGGAAAATTAAATCAATAATTAATTGAAATCAAATAAAATCAATACAGGGATAAAGTTTTTATAATCATAGTAATAAAAAATAGCCTATTGTGGAAACGCGTATCATTTAATTCAAACTCAAGCGCAACCATTTCAGTAAATAGTTAAACAAATTTAGATGAAAATTAGTTCATATTTCTTGAGAAACCGAATTTTTAGGAAGAATCAAAATATTTTACATGATTTGTACAAATTTTTGCTCGGTTATCTACTAATTAACTGAAACATACGTTGAATGTGTTCATGGCTTAAACCTAGTACTCTGCTCAAATTTGTGAGAAATGTTGAGCAACATTGATTATTTCATACGATGAATTTGACATGTAAACAATATTAGCTAGCCCTTGAAACTTTGCTAAAATTTCGTATTGTAAATTCCATGCGAAATAAGTGCCGCTCATTTTATTTCGCATGAAAACTTAAAATGTTGAAGGTACATTTCATACGTTTTTCCCAAGATAAACAGAGTACTATTTCTCCAACATTTTTTCATGAACAATTCGAGCCAATTATTTTAAAGTTTTTTGACAGTATTTCATATGAAATGTTGAACAGGTTTTATTTACTATTGCTTGAAGCAGTTTATTCAGCATTTCTTGCATCAAATTAAAGCTTGAGCAAGCCTTTGTTGGTGACGCCTTTTGCCGGGGAATATACTTAATCTTCACAGCGTCAACATTCGATATTTGAGTAGTAATTAGTTGGGTGATTTGAGGACGGAGTGGCGGAGTAAGTATTTCCTGTTGGAGCTGAAGTTAATTTAGATTTTTGGCTCATACACTGTTTAACGAAAGAGTACGCAGAATATTCTCAGTTTACTAAATTTTTTTTTAATTTCACTAGCAGTACCATGCAATTCAATGCACACAACACAAACAGTAGGTGTATTACACTAAGTTGTTTGATCATATTCTTTACAGTTAGTTATGGAATTGTACAGGTCCTGAACACTTATGTGATTCTTCAACTGTGCTTGTTTGGCATAAGAGATATTTTTAACTATAAATTGGATGGGTCTCATTGTTTTTCAACTTAATATTATTCCAGAATTTAAGAAAATAAACGAAAATTTTTTTAAAGTTATAAAAATTGTAATTGCTCTGCACTGCGCATATACTCGTATGTACATAAATTTGCATCACTTTTAAGCTGATTTTAATTCCATTTCAAATTTTATACCGTACAATTTTTTCAACAAAAAAATTAAAGCTAAAAACATGTACAGTTGTTTACATATCTCTTGAACCTTAAAAACGTCTTTAATATTTTTACATAGTATATTTCAGACTAATCTCGAATTTAAAATAAAATAAAATATAAAACTTTGGACAACTTTTTGGAGATCCCTTTTCAAGCTTTTGCGGCATAATGATATCATCCTACCCTAATTTTAGTAAAGACAAAAAATAACGCACGGTGTGATGGGACACCGGGTAGGAACGTAGTTATTTAAGTTTTACTTATCTTAGAAATTGCCCTTTCCCCCTAGTGGGATTATTTAGCTTTTGTGTCCTTTCAGACTCAGATCTATCCGTTTTGAATTTCATAAAAATCGGTTATAGTTTCAAGCAGGCAGTAATTGCCCTATGCTCCTTCTCGTGATCCTATTTTTACACAAGTGTATAGTCATGTGCTTTCTTAGATTCGGATCTATCTATGTTTCGAATTTCATTAAAATCGGATAGATAGTTCCCCTACCTCCCTTTGTGGTATATTTTTGAAAAATATTATAAAATATGTCTGCTTTTGGACTCAGATCTATCTATGTTTTGCTTTTCAACAAAATGGCTTAGATAGTTGCTGAGAGGCAGAAATTTCCGTCTACCTCCCATCGTGCTCCTAGTTTTTAAAAAAAACATAAACAATAAATTTACTTTCGCATTTATAATATTAGTCAGCAGGAGCTATCACTGCCACGAACCACTTATCCAAGTCACGAACCTTTTGGCAAAGACACAAACTATTTTGTAGAACCCCAAAAAATATGCTCACAAAACCCAGGAGTTCCCGGAACTTCCCCGGAAAATTACGGCAACACTGAAAATCTAAAACATCCGCAGTGGCAGCACCATTATGATATGTAGTTGTTACCAGTATTTGTAACCAGTATTCAGCAGTATTTTTTCATTTTCAATTTACATGCATGTTGCGTCATAAGAAACTTACATTCTTAGGCTGAGTTTACATCTGGCATTTCTTGTGTGCCATTTATACACGGCCTTAGAATTAAACAAAAAAAACGGGCTGAAGTTACAACAATTTTAACATGAATTGGTCATTTCCGGTTATACAATACAGTGCGTTGCACATGAAAAGAAATTCGCATAACTTTCAAACTTATGGGAAGCCCATTATCAAACTTTTAGGGTATAATAAGATGGCCATAGAATAATTTGGGTAAAAAATAAGGGAAAAAAATATGTGGAAGTTTGAAAAATTTAGGGAATCACAATGGACCCAATTGGGTCTCCCAGTGGAGGTGCGGTATAGCACCACCCCTCCTAACCTAACCTTGAAAAATTTTATTATCAATTATTCGTTGCCGGTGTTGTACTTGAAAAATTATTTTATTTTCAAATATAATTTTGTTTTAAAATATCAGACGAATTTGTATTACAATCACATATTTAATTCTTTTTATAATATTTTTTAATTCGAAACAATCATTTGAAAAAAGAAAATTTCAAAAACGGCAACATTTTAGAGCCCCATAACTCGACAAATATAAATCACACAAAAAAAATTTTGGTATTCATATCTACTAGAAGTATAGATATACCAAATAGCAAGAAATTTCGGAGAAAAATTTGTTTTGTCTGCTTTGCGAATAATGCCTTATTAAGAGCTGGCCACCGAGAGAAACTCGAGAGAAATTAATTCTCTTATTTGTATAAGAAGCCGATTGATACTCAGCACTCTGGTGCTACTTTGGGCAGCTCAGTGCCTAAACTATATCTATGTATATGTAGATACATACATGTATGTATGTACATATGTATACAGAAAAAGTTATAACCAATTTTCAACCTTTGTACTTTTCGGTGTATAGGTGTAAAAATATACTAAACAATTAATTACATGTATTTCATAAACTTCAATTTTGAATTCTTATACTTCTGTTTCAACTTTTCTTTGGTTGGTTCAAAATGGTTTTCTCCATTTTGTTCTAGTATACATATCTTTCTTTGCAACAGATATTGACGAGATGGCACCAGACGGCAATTTATTCCTCATGTCATAGCATGTTTCCACTATACGAGCTTCGCTCTCTATTCATGCTTCACACCCCAATCATGAGCGAATCAGCTTGCTTCGCCATACAAAATTATGAGAGCGAATCAAGTAGATTCAATATAAATCTACTTGCGAAGCACGTAATATTGGTATGTTCTCTGACTTTTATCCCAGTTTATCGCTAGTTTATCCGAACAAGCTATCAAAACAAAATATGTGTGTGTGAACAAATAAAAACAAACCAAACGCACGTGCGTATGCAATGTATATATGTGTGAATATACATAAAAAAATGCCAATGCCAAACCGAAGGCCAACTGCGTCGTGTAAACCAAAGTATATTAACACCAAGTGGCCTTTTCATTACAACAACATACATACAAATTTATTATAGGATTATTTTTGTTTGAATTTTGACAGTTCGGTTTAAGATTTTATGCATTATATGGAGTTTGAAGGATGGGGTAAAGTCAGCTGACGTTCAGCTGCGCTGATAAAGCCACTTGATATTAATACACTTTGGTGTAAACAGCATGATTCATAAACATGATTGAGAAAGCGAAACATGTGATTCAACTCCTTGTGGAAACATATAATCAGTCTTTGTTTATTTTAATCTGCTGGAAATTCTTCCATTGAACAGTTCGAAAATGGAAGAACAAGACCATCGCTAAGCCAAGTATTGCCAAACAAAAATATAAAATTATTTGGTTGTAAATAAACGGAGTGAAACATTTTTAAATGAAATAAAAATGGCGGATTAATAAATTTACTTGAGCGATATCATTTACTCAAACAAACAACGTCATAACTCGAAAAATTGAATTGAGCTAATGATGCAGAATTAATCCTCATTATTATGTAAAAATTTCATACAAATATCGTGTTTACTAGGGTTGGTATGCATCCTCTTTTTTCCGGATCCTCTTTTATCCTCTTTTTGCGATTTAATTCCTCGGAAAAATCGAAAAAAATTTTTAACAAAAAGTCTTCTAATAAAATATTTAATAACTCAGTAAATTTCTAAGGAACTTTTTAACGCAAACCTGCGTATTACTCTTAATCAATTATGTTTTATAAATAAAGTCATAAACATTATGGTTTCAGTACAAAAATACTGCCGAAGAACGAATCCAAAGTGGAAAAGTGACGAAAAAAACCGAAAAAAATATTTATGGAAAAAATACACAGATATATCAGAAGTTTACTGAAATAGAATATATATGGTTCGAAAGGTCTTAGTCTCTTGTTTCTAAATCCATTTATAAATCGGATCGGTTGATATTCAACTCAGTTAGAGGTGGATAAGTGCCTACAGGTACGAAAAATCGATTTTTTACACGTCACAGGTATTTTTTTTTTGTCACACCGTGCAATGTATTAAAAATTCTAGTATGATTTTTAGTGTAAAACTGTAGGGCAAAACTAGTTCAGAACATGCTCAATTTTGCCATTTATGCTAACTTGATGCAGTTCTTCATTATACTTCACGCCGTTTGTGTTCAGGAAATTATTTGAATTTTTTAAATTTGTTTTCATTCAAAGGAAATAAAAATTAGTCAGAAAATATAAACTCAAATTGTAAAAAAAATAAAAAATTTAAAAGAAACTACTTTATTATTTGTTTAGCATTTTTCTCTAGTCAATTTAGCAGCAAAACTTTTTAGAATCTGGTCACACTGCTTACAACATGCTTTTGTTCTCTTTTCTTTAAACATGGAGAGAAATTCATAATGTTTTGATTCTACAGAGTCGTAATCAGTGCTGCCAGAAAAATGTTGCCTCTCGTCCCCAATTTAAAACGTCATGTCCCCAAAAAATCCACATTTCAAAAAAAAACGTCCTAATTTTTGTCCCAAAAATAGATCGTTCAATAAAAAAAACATTTTTAAGTCGTATGTGTATATTATTACACTTAAATAATAGTTCTATTCTTATTAATAAGTACACGGCCATAGATATGAATTCATGTACTACATACATACAAATGTATGTATTTATATATTAACATATCCATTATATTTCCAAAAATAATGATAGAAAATTATGAGAAAGTTACTTCAGCAAAAGTACTAGGATTTTATTTTGCTTTGAATTAATTATGAATGATTTTATTAAAAAAAAGGAAAGGCAGAGGAAGGAATACTTGCTCCTTCTGGTTTTCTTCCAGCTGAATTAAAGTTTTGCAAAGTAAACTTTCCGTGTGTAAAAGGGGCTTAGATATATACTCATTTATAACTTTTTTTCAATGCTACATACATAAACATACATAAAGAGTGTTTATTTTAGAGTAGCACAAATTTGAGTTGGCATCACTGCTTTATTTGAGCACCCATTTAACAGCTGATAGTTGCTTTTTGTTGAATTTGCTTTGAAATTTAATTATAAATCGACATACACCAAAGCAACGAGTGCAAATTGTTGAAATTTTTAATCAAAATGATTGTTCTATTCGTCAAACTCATCATGCACTTCTACCTTTTCCAATGAAGTCCATTTCTGGTTGAATGGGTACGTAAATAAGAAGAATTGTCGCATTTGGAGTGAAGAGAATCCACAAGCTTTTGTCGTAACACCACAGAAAATTACTTTTTGGTGCGCTTTATGGGCTGGCGGAGTCTTTGGCCCATATGTCTTCAAAAACAATGATGGCCAGAATTTTACTGTCAATGGTGCAGGGTATAGGAACATGATTCGAAATTTTTTCGTACCTCAATTACGTGGCATTATTCTTGCTGTTACGTGGTTCCAACCGGACGGAGTCACATGCCACACAGCGGGCACTACAATTGATTTAATCAAAGAAACTTTTGATGAAAAAATAATTTCACGTAATGGACCAATTAATTGCAAACCAAGATCGTGTAATTTAACACCCTGGGATTATTTTCTTTGGGGTTCTGATAAGTTACTTGTCTACGTCGATAAACCACAAACAATTGAACACCTGGAAATCATCATTCGAAGTATTATCGGCGAAATAAGCCGTAAATGCTGCGAAAAGTGGTTGAAAATTGGTGTTTCAGATTGGGCCTTCTACGCACCGGCCGTGGCGGACACATGACAGCAATCATATTTAAACATTAATTTCATAAAATTTTGTTTCCAATAAAGCCCGTTTCATTGATATTTAAAATAAAGTTCCTTGTTTTATTATGATTTAAACTTGAAAAACCTTCCAGGTGATATAATTTTTTTAATATGTTTTTTTGGGAGAAAATACGAAATTATGCCAAAAAGTACAAAAATATACAGCTCACGAACGGTCATCTATAACCCCTCTAATTGGTTTGGGAATCCTCATTAAAACGATCGAACATTAATTTGAGAGAGGTAACAAAATTGCGTTTTTAACATCATATAAGCTGAGTCGCTCTAATGTGCTCACAAGAAATAATAGCTTAAGAAATCAATTAAGATTAAGTATCTAGCAATTTTATAATATTTTACTTTGTAATTTAATTTCTAGTGAGAATCAGTTAATTTAAGAGACATAAACAAAACAAACAGTTTAATTCTTTTTCCTTTTCGTTGTTTCGAGATCCTTTGTCTACTTAAACATAAAGAATTGCTTAGCAAACAAACCCAATTAAAGAAAATAATAAAATAATTTGGTTTACAAAGCAATACGAACCTAAATCAAATTATAAATAAAAAAATATAAATTTATCAAACGGAATACTGTTTAAACTCGAGTTAGACGACTTTGGCTGTTTAACTTTTTGGGTATAGTATGGTAAGTTTTTGAGCTACATTGTTAAAATTTCAAGTGGAAGTGCATTTGAATGCAAGGAGTACAATGACAGAAATAACTCAATTTTGTACTAGCTTGACTTTAGCTGTTATTCCTTGTGGGCATGGATGACACAATCATCCTTATTGGAAATAAAATTTCACGTGAAATGTGTTCCCCTTCCCTAAAATTGTGATCGCCAATTTTCGCCTTTTACTCCCGATAAGGGTGAATATGGTGGAACCATTGGTAGAACAATGACACAATCAAAAGCTTTCAACAGTCATTGTGTTATTATAAGAAAACAGGGGAAAAATATACGTCTATGCTCAGGCTTCCACATCATTTTCACATGTTTTCTTGTAAGTTAAAACACATGCTACACCTGTTTGAGTTGGAATTTAGAAACAAAAAATTAATAGTATGTGTTCTAGCATCCGAATTTAGAAGAAAACAATTTGGAAATGGACGATTTCAAACTTTTAGATTTTTGCGTTTTCACTTCTGAGCAAAAAACACGTATTCTTTTCACTTGGTAAAAGTTTTGTGAAAGCAAAACGAAACAACAAAATCATTTACAAAAAATAATTTTAAAAACAAAGAGCAGTGCTACAGCTGCGAAAACGGGTTTACAAAAAAAAAAACAAGAAAACGTAAATATTCTATTAAGATATTATATAGGTATAAGAAAAAGTGATGTTAGAGCTCAAAATGGAAAGCACCAAATCTTTCGCCCACGAAATTGTGTACCCAAAAGAGAATTCAAGTCCCATTTTGGGAGTGAGTCCCCTTATATGGCAACCCTGGTCGTAATACTTTGTATTGCCATGTAAGGGCACCTTATAAATAACTTGTTTTTCTGTTCATAATGAGGTTGAGGATGATGATGTTGTTGTTGTTGATATTCCTGGTATTTGCAATAACATGGTTAAACGAACAGTTTTTCTTATTTTTTTATTTCTTTTAAGCTTCGCAGGAAGGCGTTTTTGCTCGTTAGCATTGATGATGTTGACGCTTCATTATCATCATCATGTGATTTTAGCAATCGTTAGTTGCTGCTGCAAGTTGGTGCACATTATGATAAAGCGCGGCTTGTTAGTTTGGTTGAATCAGATTTTTATTTTTTTAATGCCTTTTGTTTGAACACAAAGAAGTACACGCACGCAAACGTAAAGCCATACACACATACCTACATACATACATATGTAAATATTAGTGATGTGTCGAATGTCAATTTTTGATATTCGCGAATACGAATAAGAATACGAATATTTGAGATGAATATGAATATTACATGCGAAGTCTATAGACATTAAATTAGGTTTCTATTTACGCCTGCAAAATGAAAAATGAAAAATTGTTATAAAAAAGATCTTCATACTCCTGTTGGCGTACTTTAAAGTTAATCAAAATTGTCCAAAATTTTAATGATCGTCATTAAATAATATTTGAAAATGATACAAAGCACAAATTTCAATTAAAAATTTAATGGATTCGTACACAGTACGAGAAATTTTAATTTTTAATTTTTTGTAGAAAAGTCCATTTATGCCAAACAATCTAGAGGCAAATTGTAGTTAAACTGTTTAAATTGTTTTCATTGACTCATCTCTTTTCCCTCTACATTTTTAAATAATTTTAATACACAAAAATAAGTTATTTTCATATGAAACTACAACATTTATTATAAGTAAAGGCAAACATTTTATAGAAGGAAATGGTCTTCCTGAGGCTTATGAAAATATTTCTTCCAATTCTCATGGGCAAAAAATATATTCATACATGGGCATGACATCGTATAAGTTTTGACAGATGCGTTAATGTAAACTTTCATACAAAGACGTATTTTGAAATACGTCTTTGTACGTAATTTTTTATTTAACCGAACTAAAGAAAATATTTTTTATTTTTATAAAACATAAAGTACATAGCTTTTTTAATGTTAATCGTACAAGAAGTTTGATTTATATTTTTTAAGTTCGGTACAAGAATTGAATTTAAATATATTTTTTATTATTACAAACTAATCAGGCCAATCATGAATAAAATTCCACGTGAAATTTCTCCCTTTTCCAATTAGAATTTTTTGTTTTCCCTATTACTTGCTATTAGTTGGAATTGTTCCCCGGGAAATATGATTACCCTGAATATTTTTATTATTTATTTATTTATTTAAATTTCGTTTAGGATTTATGCATTTATTTATTTAATATTTTTGAAAAAAATTGGAATTTGCGAATACGAATACGAATATCTAAAAATGGCCGAATATTCTTATACGACTATTCGTGCATCACTAGTTCGTACACATATACATACATATCGCTCATTTGCTCAAAGAACGTTATAACTAAAAAAAATTAAATGCAGAGTTAAACCTGATATCATTATTCATATTGTGTAAAAATTTCATATACATAAATATTTTGTTTATTCAGCTCTTGAGAGAAAAATAAAATTTTCTTTCTCCATTAAGTTTTGTGTAAATTGAAAACTTTAAACTCGTTTTATGGCGAACTCCTTTTTTTGAGTTATGATGTTTTATGTTATGATGGGTTGCCTATTTTTCGGTTTTAAAAGTTAAATAAACAAAACACTCGATTTAGATGAAACTTTTATTTCCTTATAACGCGACCACTTTTCCACATATTTCGGGTGGTACTTCGGGGATTATCCGCACAGACACGGTCTTTGGCAATATTTTGGGCAGAGCGCACATCGCGATGATGCACAGGCCTGACCACATATGTAACTCTTCCAGTCTCTTTAAATTTCTTTATAATTGGCAATTCTTTGACATGTGTGAAGATAAATTTCGAAATTTAAAACCCAAGACATAAACCAATTGCATTAACAGAGCTATGTCAGCCTGATAAGAGAGCCCTGTTACACATGAAAATCTTGGACGTATATACTCCAAATGGAATTCTGGCCATATTTTTCAACAAAATTAGCTAAAAAAAAGCAAAAGAATATCATAAAAAATTTAAAGAAACCATAAGTTTTTAAACTTTCAAATAAATTTAATTTCTTTTATGGAAATTTTTGGATTCCTGGAGAACAATTTATTTAAATGTGTGATATCTAGTTGTTGTTATCCTTGCTGATTTTGAGGTTGTAGTCAAAATAAATTTATTTCAATTTTTATTGGCGACAATGAGCAAAGATTAGTAGAAGAAGAACATCCCGAAATTCATGTAAAGAAATTAATTGTTTTATTTTAATAATTTTAGGTGATATACATACATATGTATATAGTCGTGTACTAGGGCGGGTCGATTTTATTTTTTTTCTTTTTTGCAAAAATCGTATAGCAAAAACGTAATATACACGAAATTCTGAGAAAATTCTGCGAAGAAACCATGGGTCTATACTGCGCCTCCCTACATGAAAATTTCCTCATCTTTAAAAAAAATATTTTTAATTAAAATTTTGCCAAATAGAAAAATGTATGTATTGAAGTAAATGCAAATCAATTCGAATCATTATTCTTCCTCCCACGTACGTTCTCCTTGCTTTTCATTTTTTTTTTTTTTTTTTTAAAGAGAAGTAACACTCAGGCAATGAATGCCTACTACTATTACTAGGTGTTACCTTCTTTAGGAAAGAGATAGTGATAGAGAAGATAGATGGTGCAGGAAGAAATAGAGGAAAGCTTCATTCTTTTTCAACTCTCCTTTTTGCACGTTTTTTTTAATAATGCAGTGTTGCAGCGCCTCTGGTGTTAAATGAGACGTATTTAATTTTTGAAGCTGTGATTAGTAGCCATTTTATTGGTTATTTTACTTCGCCGATAATTCTGCTACACAACGAAGGAGAGCGCTCTGATGTTACATTGGGATTAGTATCTGCTGAAGTCGGTATAATTCAGTGACCAGTGACTATGCCTTTATCACATGAACTTTCCTACAACAACTGATGCAAAGGGACACTAATGTACATCAGAAAAATACGTGGTGTTGTTATTTGATGACTGCCTGATACCGGATTCGAACCCAGGATCTTCGTTTTTGTAGTCAACGTGCTAACTACTTCAGCCAACGCTACCTTAGATTTATCCATAATAATTAGTTCCCCATTTTCATCTTTACAGTCAATGTCTTTAAATGGGGCAGGCAGTAGCCAAACAAGAAGCAGCTCTTCCAGAAATGAAGAATCTATCGCACACTATAGCAAAGTTTATGAAGTTGTACTTCTGAAATATTTTTTTATACTGGGATATCAGCTGCTTATGGTACTGCCATCCCCAAAATTATTAAGTTGCTGGCTACAAGGCGACAAATGCAGTTAGTGGCATTTGAAGTCGTGTGTTCGTGTAGCCTACTGTCTGTTTAATGCATAACAAAATATAAAAAAATTTGTTGACGTGGATCGGCAGCGGCTTATTAAAGACGGCGCCGGCTCGTGAGCCTCCTCTCTTTTCTTTCTTTCTATTGTGAGAGTGTTGTTTGTGCTTTTGGTGGGACGATAGTATGTGTGCTGCTTGTTTTAAGTTAACAGTCGCCTCTATATTTAATGGCGAAACCATTTTTGAATTCAAGTGTTCACACAATGAAAATTTAGTCGTCACAGTGGCTACACTAACTGATAGTGCAGCAAGAATAGAAAGTGATCACGGGGCACAGTGCTTTAATCCATAGACAAAAATACAAACAAATAATCATGTCTTATATTGTTATAAAATTTATCTTGCTCAATAGGTAACAATCTAATTCAAATCAATTTAAAAGAATTTTTAAGTCTTAGTTCTTATTGATGCCAGTGAATTTTGTAAGCAAAAAGCTCAGGTTAGATCGTTTCATTTAAACAATTGTATTAATTTCAGTTTTTCGCATAGAAGATTAAAGTTTGGGGTTTCTGATAGCTACGAATATTCAAATTAATACATTAACCAGTTTTAAAAATTATTTTTTAAACTGATTTTTTACTGCAGAAAAAAACTCATATTGTTCAACTTAAAACTAAAAAATAAAACATTAACGTTTAATGGAATATTAAAACGAAACAAAAAATATGATCTGCTGTTTTTTTGTTACATGCTCTAAAAGCTTCTTTAATTTTTTTTTTAATTTTGCCGGAACTGATAAATATTTATGTACTTTTTTACAAGCCCAAATTATTATTATTACAGTGAAACTTCGATATAAAGAATTCCAAGGGGATCCGAAAATACTTCGTTATAGCCATTGCACGAAATTTGAAGTAATACGAAAAAAATTCGTTATAGCCATAGTTTTCTGTACATAATTTTTGCTATACATAATTTTTGCTACACATAATTTTATTTTTACTTCCTTGTATAGAGGCTTTTGTACGAGTACTTCGTTGTATAGAGGCTTTACAAATGCGCTTTTAGACTTCCATTTAGGATTTATTCTGATTTCGGTATATTGAGGCAATTGAAGGAATATTTCGCTATATAGAAACTTTTTGCTCAGAATTTGTTCGTTATAGCTATAGTGTATTTTTGTATGAAAAAATTTGCAATAAAGAGGTTTTCTTTTTCTTGGTTTTTGTTCGAATTTCCCCACTTTTCAAAGAAATTTAAGGGAAAAAAAACTAAAAAAAAATATTTAAAAATAAGCATGATTTAACTGTTTGCAATAAAAGCCAATAAAATGAAAATTTTAATGAAAAAAAATGTATTTAAGCTAAAAAATTTGCTTTTCAATAACTTTTAATTGCTTCAAAAATTGGAAGTAATTGACTAACTGCGAAAACATCTGCAAATCTTATTGAATATACATATAAAAATAAGAAAAATATAATCTTCTGATTTTTTTTCTGTTTTTGAAGTATACAAAATAAATTTAAGATTCGAACCGGAACTTCAAAAACAAATTAATTAAACAATTTCATTTTATGCCTTTTTAATAAATTTTCAATAGCTTACACAAATTAGTAAAAAAAAACAGCAAATAAAGTCTTAACAAATTATGAAAGAAAAATACATTTTAGTTATGTTTAATAAAAAAAGAAAATAATTGTTAAACAAAAAATAGTAAAAACAAAGTTAGTTTGTTTTATTCTGAAGCTAAAAGCTGGGCCAAAATCATTTATGCAAGATGCAAGTGTACCCGAGAAAATTAAATTGATCCACCTGTAACTTTGAACGAAAATTCAGCAGAAGTGAACTTAAAATTTTAAATGCGTAGTACCGCAGAAAGTATAGTTCAACTCTGGAATATATCCGAAAAGGTGAATAAGTTCGCATTAATTTGAAAATGGAATAAGAACCAGAAAGAAGAATAAGCAGAAATTTTAAAATGAGATTCTTTTAGATGGATTTATATTATTTACTGAATTTGTGCCGTTAAGGTAATTTATCCATCGAAATTAATAAAATTTTGTTTCATATTATAAAGACGGAAGGGAAGATTTGTGGTTGACTAGAACACAAGAATCAAGATATGATAAGAAAGGTAACAAGATTATAAATTTGCAATGTGATATCTTTGATATAAATCGAGTTGTTCTTGAAGTTTCATACGAAATGGATTATGCGATAGAAAATGGTGCGGTTGCCAATGTCTTAAGCAATATAAATTCTGCAAGCCTGTATTTTATATGCAAGGCAGCTATACTCGAAATGTATAACATTCCAAACACTTATAAATACCGTCTCTCAATACTTCATTGCTTAATAATGGTAAGAAATGTGCAACAAGAACACTCCTGTTAAGATCTGGAGAATTGGTAAGGATAATAAGGAAATATTTTTAGAAAAAAAAGCCAAATTTCAGAAAGAGTTAAAAAAGAACGGGCTTAGTAAAAGTCTGGCTATAGTAATATCAATGATTAGGAACAAAAATTCGTATTACACTAAGAGTAATATCATGTAGCTTTAAATTAAATATAAACACTTTCAAGGACTTTTTAACACTGACAAGAAATATGTATTTAATTCATTATGGATGGTATTATAGGCCAATTACTGCAGAAAATATTTTAATTTATATATTTTCATCGTGTGGTATTAGATTTGTACATACACTTATGACAACTTTCGTGAAATTCGGTTAATTTTTTTGAAATTATAATTTATGAAATTCGGTTAATTTTTTTGAAATTTATGGTATATTTTCTTCATAGAACACTTGATAGGACCAAATGTCCCTTTCACAATTACAGCTAAGGCTAACGCACATGCTGCGATTGTGATGGTTATGGGTATTTCCCCCAGCTAATAAAGTCTAATTTAACTTTTCTTCTATTCTTTGGAAACTCACATTAATTAATAAAAATATTTCATTCAATAAGAATTGAAATTACTGAACTTAAGCCTGACTAAGAAATTATTTCTGGTTATAAAAAATATAATTTTATACAATCTTATTTTAAAAAATATAGGAAATTAAAAAATTTTGACTTTTTAGAACATGGACGGCAGCCGAGTCCATTTCTATTCGGAGGAAGAGAAAAAGGTTGACTACGACCTCCAAAAACCAAACTAACACTATTGTTTGTATAAAGTAAATATATGGTAACATTTACAGTGCAGATTCGGTTAACGCAACAAATATAAATTGTTGGCTCTTACGAAAGCTGAGTTTGGTGCGAAAATCAAACCAAAGAAAAGGTTTATTAAATAATCAAAGGTTCTCTTAAAACAAATGCATTTATTTAAATAAAGTAAAAAATAAAAACAAATATATATAAAACAAGTAAAAGATGCACATTCTAATGTATGTAAATTCGTAGTGATGGTTGTTATCAAATTGAAGATTCATATTTGTAATGGAAAAAGTGTGAAATTTTCGACTGTTTTTTATGACATATTTTTTTTTAATTAAAGACTAAAATAAATGTTTAAAAATTAAGTAAATTAATTCTGGCCTTGCTTGGCCTTTCATAATTCTTACAATTTGGAGGAACACAAACATTGTTAATGGTTTCCTGGAATGATCCTTTTGAGCACGTTTCGTTTGTTGTTGTAAAATTGGTCACACAAAGGCAAAAATTCGACTGTGACTTAATTCAAACTTTTTACTTTTTACTTACTTTTACCATTAATATATTTTACGCACGGTTTCTATGATTTTACTCGTCTATAGTACGAAGTTACAGCAAAACAAAACTGTAAGAATGCAAATACAATAAAATACTTTTCAGTAGTTGATATTTACTTTCAAAACAGAAGCGAAAACAAGAGTTTACTTTTTGAACAAAAAACTGTTGCTTCAAAACAATAGCATATTAATTGAAACTTTTGCTTTTCTGCTGTCAGTTTTTTTAACACTGCGGGCAAATTACGGCATTCGATACGATTTGAAATTTTAAAATATTTCCATATAAACTCTATTAAAATATTTCTTGATTTCGTTCGGTAACGATGCCATAATTTGCCCCCTGGTAATTTATTTTTCTGCAATTAAATATCACTCATACGTATATCTTTAAACGAAAACTGTTGCATACTTCATTGGATACTGATATACACAGGGAACTGCAGTGCGTATGAGTAATAATGATGTAAATCGAATCGCCAGCTTAAATGAAAGCTATCTAGCTAGAACAATCACTCACAAACAAAATTATTTAAACTACGACGGTTTCAAAAACAGAAGCACCACGCAAAAATCATTCATTCGTAGAATACCGGTATATCAAAATGATTTTTGTAAGTGAGCATAAGATTTCATGTACAAAGGTTTATAGTTTTAAGTTTATTCATAAAAACTAGAGTAAAAAAGCAAAACGAAAGAAAGAATCTTAACTTTGTTTGCTAGGTTACGTTAATTGAGGTCTTGTTTTTTGAAAAGTTGCGCAGAATTTGGGTTTGCGAAGATCGAGGTGTTGCGCTTATCTAGGGTTGCGTTGAACGAGTCTGCACTGTATGTGCAAATAGTTTCATAAAAAGTTGCACACTAATTTTAATGAAATTAAGATTTTTTGTGAAGAACATATCTTTTTATACTCCTGTGACAGAGATATCGTATTTTGTTTGATTTTTGTATTTTTATTTTTAATTTTCAAATTTTATATTTCCGAAACTATTAAGCAGATTTAAGAACGATGTACCGCCGCTTGAACTAGAGCTGATGGAGAGAAATTGATAACAAAATTTGCCAAAATTGGGTTCAGCGTCCCAAGTCACCAAATAAATATTATTAACCTTTTGGTTTGAAAATCCAAAACTACAAAAAATTCTAACAAATTTCCACCATTATGCGATGAGCTTTATATGACAAATTTTTATTAAAACATAAAATTTAACATATCAAAAATTTGTGAGGTATAACCACCTGCTCAAATCTTGATATAACAAAAGAAACAGGGGGGGGGGAATAATTATGGACAAAAGCACAAAAGGAGGACACTTGTTTAAAAAGAAGACTGCCTCGGATGCCCCAAAAAAACTACTGTACCTGGGGAAAACAGGACGAATGGCAACCCCTACCTTGGCCGAATTTATTTTCAAAACTTTAATTTTTCTTAACTAAGTAAATGTAAATACTGTACCATATTTCAGAAGCCTACGTTAATTCCTATTTTTGTCCCATCGTTATAAGGGAACAAAGCACTGTGCGGGGGTTGGATACGCGATTGTTCACAACATTTGTATTGTTTGCAGCTCTCCTTGTTAGCAGCAGAATTTAATCTGTAGTTCGTTAAAATATACATACATATATGCATACATACATACATATGTTTAAATTGCTCTTTTACTAAAACAACGTCATAACTCAAAAATTTTATATTTTTATTTGATAATGCAGAACTAATCCTCATATTGTTATTTATATTGTGTAAATTGAAAACTTTAAGTTAGTTTTCTGGAAAATTACAGCCTTATGTGCATATGTATATGTAACGAAAAACTTGAATGATGTTAGCATAACACACTGAAAATTTTTTAAACAGCGTTACTATAAAAACTCCGAAAATAGCATTATGTAATATGAAAATAGCCCCTTATGCTAACTTCATGCCAGATTTTTTTATACATAATGGCGCATAACCATAGTCGAAACAAAGTATACTTTAAGAATTTAAAACCAGTATTTTGTATGGTAATACTGGTTTTAAATACTTAAAAAACACTTTGTTTTGACTATGGTTATGCGCCAATGCTGTTAGTTTTTTGAGTTATGAAGTTGTTTTAGTAAATGAGCGATGTGTACAAATATAAAAACTAGTGATGTACCGAATGTCAATTTTTGATATTCGCGAAAACGAATACGAATATGTGGAACGATATTTGCGAATACGAATATTATATGTGAAACTTAAAGACATTAAATTGGGATTTCATTTACGCCTGCAATATGATACATTAAAAAATTTTTATGAATAAGAACTTCATACTCCTCTTGGCATACCTTAATATTTAAAAATGATACAAAGCACAAATTTCTTTTAAAAATTTAATGGATTCGTACATAGTACGAGAAATTTTAATTTTAAATTTTTTGTAGAAAAGTCACTTTATGCCCAATAATCTAGAGACAAGATGTAGTTAAACTGTTTAAATGGTTTTCATTTCCTCATCTCTTTTCTTTCTACATTTTTAAATAATTTTAATACAAAAAATAACTTATTTCCATATGAAATTGCAACATTTATTATAAGTAAAGGCAACAATTTCATAGATGGAAATGGTCTTGCTGAGGCTTATGAAAATATTTCTTCCAATTCTCATGGACAAAAAAGTGTCCTTTATGGATATGACAATATCAAATTAAAAGTTTAAAAATTATTTTCGACCCACTTGAGGCTACATCGTATAAGTTTTGTCAGATGTATTAATGGAAACTTTCATACAAAAAAGTATTTTCAATGGGATATTATATTAATTTTTCATTTAACCGAACTAAAGCAAATAGTCTATATAACAGCAGTTATCTAGGAACAAGACCGTTGGCCCATTCCATATATTTAAAGAATATTTTATTATATTTTAATATGGAGAAATAATTTTTGGAAAAATATTATATAGAAAAGTACTTTAACTTTTTTAATGTTAATCGTGCAAGAAGTTTTTATAGCTATGCTATTTATTGCGCGATTTAGGAGTTAGAGCGTGATTCTCGTAACAAAAATAATCAACACTATTACAGTTATAAATTTAGTTTTGTTTTGATTTCCTTGTACTTAAAAGCAGAGTACTAAAATAAAGGAAACAAAATGTTTAATTTTGTTTTGTTTCGTTCTCTGAAGTGAGTGAAAAAATAACAAAACAAAAACAATGATAACAATTGTTTTTGGCGATGAAAATTTTTAAATGGCGATTGGCGATTTACTTGGCGATATTTGAACTCCTTGGCGATATTTTTGCTATATTTTTAAAATTTAAATAAAATAAAAATAAGTTAAAGTTATGAAATTTTTTATGTAAGTAATTTTCTATACAACATAAAATATTTCGTGCGCAAAATTCTAAATGTTGTAATTCTTTACCTCAAATAAAATTTTCTGAAATTGAAGAAATTAAAACAAAAAGTAATGTACCACAAAATCTCACTTAGTGTTTATGAAACACAGTGGGGAAAACTTCCTTTTTAGCTGGTATTTACCAATTGAAGGATATGATATGCATATACAAGATTTAAATAATAATTTTGATATTGGTATTCAAGTTCCATTTATCCTATTTAGATTGATCTTTTGGAAAAAGTTATTTTTAAGTATTTTTTATTCGCCAGTATTTGGTCTAAAGATCGATGTCGTATTGCCGGTCTTTACACAAGTATTTATATGTTACTGTAAGCACTTTTCTTAGTTTTTCTTAAGTAATATAATTTTTATGCTTTGCGATAGACGCTATATACTGAATTTAAAATTTAACAATATTTGTAATGTTATTACAAAATAAAAATATTTTTTGTAGCTAAAATATAATATTTTGTTAGATTGGCGATATTTGGCGATATTCGACAAGCCATTTGGCAAGGAGGCTGAAAATAAATCTGACAACACTGATCATAATATATAATTTTATTGCAGTGTTCTTTCACACATGAAAATTGTTTTGTATAACTAAGCAGCATAGCTATAATCGGGTGTCCTAAGACACCTCTCTTCTTTTTTGTTATTTGTTTTTAAGTTCGGTACTAGACTTGAATTGAAATATTCTTTTTTTTTTATTATTACCAACTAATATTTTTGGCCATTTATTTAAATTTCGTTTAGGATTAATGCATATATTTATTTATTTTTTTTTTTAATATTCGTATTAGTATTCTCCTGAATTTGGCGAATACGAGTACGAATATCTAAAAATGGCCGAATATTATGCAATTCGAATACGAATATTCGTACATCACTAATATATATATATTAACTACCGTGAGTCATTGTGTCTTCTTACTCTTTGTTTTTAAACAATTATTTGTATGCACGTTTGAACCAACATTATACCAAACATTAATATCTATTCATGAATGTTTATATACATATGTATATGTATGTAGACATATATGCATATCAACATACGTATGCATGTTTATATGCCTTAAATGTAGTTGCGCCAAAGTGTTAATGGTAGGGCTTCACCCTTTTTAGTGCGGCCAGAGTTGCCATTACTATAACGTTACCGAACTGATGGCTGCGTTTTCCAAGAAGACGCACATTGCAGTGCCCCGCAAAGTAGTGCACGCGTGCAGTTACTACAACAGCAATGAAGAGACCAAGAGCAAATAAAATAATTTAATCTAAGCTTTAGAGCATAGCTGGCCAAAGTGGCACTAAAGTGCCGAACTCAAATCGGCTTCTTATGCACCCGATACACGTTTCAATCCAATCAGGAAATGACTCGGGTGTTGTCCAAACCAATGCGTGTGCGGCTGTGTCAGTTTATTAGTTTGGCAGTAGTCGAGTTGGTTGAAGAAAAATCAAAAGATTTTGATTGATTCAAATTGGCTAGTAAGTCTTCCAATTCGATTTTGCTGTGTGTGTTCGAGCTCTTGACAAGTTGTCAAAATTTATTTTTGTAGTTTTTTTTGCAAATAAAAAGTTGAGAATTTTTAAAATTGTCCTTAATTTGAATTGAATTGAATGAAAATCTTTCAATTTAGCTTATAAAATGTATGGCCAAGAATCAATTCAAGTGAAATACTCAATTGATAAAAGGGGTACCTCTAGTCCTCCTAGAAGCATATGTCTCTATGTCAACACTCTTTTATCTTGCGACAATTGCGCTAATAGAGATACGTTAGAATCAACAAATCTAATGTATTTCTGGTGACATTGTCAACCATATTCTTTAAATTTGAAATAAAATTTTTGAATTTAAATAAAATTTTTAAAATTTCATATGCAATTTTTGAATTTAAATTGTATTTTTTAAATTTCAAAGGGAATTTTTGAACTTCAAATAGGACTTTTCAATTTAAATTGATAGTTTTTGAATTTAAATTGATACTTTTTTAAACTGAATAGATGTTTTTTTTAGCTGAATTGACATTTTTTTATTTTCTAATGAAAACTTTTAATTTCAATTAATATGTTGTACGCTACAATCGAAAAAGGTATACTCGTATATATGTGTATTTAGAAATTTTTGCTGTCTAAATAATTTAAAAATAATTTATATAATTTTGAAAATTATATTAAACAAATATATAGGTATGTATGTGTTTCGATGTTCGATGTTCCTTTAAACTGTGACTGCGATCACAGTTTAGCAGTATTTCGTCTGTAGCAGTTCTGTTATTTTGAGAAAAACTAATAAGAAGAGTAGCAGTGAAATTATACAGTGACTGTGATCACGGTTTATCACATTTCAGCTCTTCTGAACAAACAATTAGCAATCAGCCCCAGTGATGCCAAATTGTTTGGCTCTAAAAGCTCATTAAATTTAAAAAAACAGTAAACATCGTAATTTTGATATGTAAAACGCGCAAAAAAGCACGAACGTGAAAAACGAGTGAAGATCCACAAGAGCGAAGTTTAATAATGCTTAATATTTTCTGAATTATTTTCTATTTCGGCAACAGAATCAACATCTTTAATGAAATATATCAGATGAAAAACGTATACTTTACACTGAAAAAATAAATATACAAAGTTTTTATTAAAGTAATTTTAAAAAATTATAAATTTCTTAAAAGCACTACTTAGCTCATTTTCTTAGTTTGAGTCTTCAAAAAGCACTAAAATATTCAAATATTGATAACTGTCGTATAAAAAGCAGAGACAATAAAATTGCAAATATGAAAATGTGGTAGAAAAAAATTAATGTGAATTTGAAAAAATCATGCGTAATTTTTTCACGGTGTTTAATATATATTTTGGGTGTCCCTTAACAAAATCCAATATTTTTTTAAGAACCACCCTAATATATATTTAAAAATATATCGACCATACATATTTTTTTAGTTGGGAACTTATTCTTTATACAAATTTTAGTAAATTTTATTTGCTTTTATAAAAGCTGTTTGTGCACTCCACAATTCTGTATGCACTCAAAAACTTTTTTGGACATTGAGGAAAACAACAATTTTATTAAATTTTCACCTATTTTTATAAAAAAACGCCTGGAAAGAAATCCCCCAATGTTTTCAATGACCATTGACACACGAGAACAATTGTTCTGGCATAATATGCCAGTTTGTGGATGAGAGAGACGAAGAGAGTGGACTTTAGTTGGCATAATTTTTCAACCAGCTACAACCCCGCATTAGGAGCACAAAACCAATACACAAACAATAAAAAAAAAGAGCAAATGTCAAATGAATACAAAAAACAGCAACAATCACAAAGCTGTGTATACGTTTACATTTTTATGCCAGATGAGTTAGTTTCGTGTCTTCTGGGAAGAACAAAAATTGTGCGGCCAACAGGGTTTTGTACTGGAGCAGCCAAATATCTATCTTAAGGTAATTTGGTGAGCTGAATTGGAATCTGTAATTGGTTTTTATCTATTACGTCAGGTTTTCGAGATACAAAAAAATGTTTTTATTCGTTTTTTAGATAAAAAATCATTAGTTTATTTAAAAATCAATGAATTTTCAAAACTGAATGGCGTTATTTAAACTTCGTTTGTATTTTGTTGGTTCGGGTTCACGTACTAGAGTCCAGCAGTAGTTTCCGAGCATGCTTTTGTCCCAAAATCCTTGATAATTTTTTTAAATTTTCATCAAATCTTGGTAAGCACGCTCCCCTTGTTCGTCGCTCTGGAAATGACTGGTAATGGATTATTTTGTGGACGTCGAACTGGTTTCGAAATCGATGGGACATTAGCGTAAGTAATATTTTTTCAATTTTTCATATTGATCCAGCAACTTTTGTTAAACAGAAATAAATAAAAATAATATCGGTTTGCTGGTTACTTGACCCTCTCCAAAGTACTGGAATTGAAAAATCTTGTGTAAAACAGTTCTGCAACTATTACAAAATATTGTCGGTGCCCACGATTTGTTCAAGTTTCTGACAGCAAAACCAAAATAATGTAAATATGCATATTTTAAAGATTCAGATATTGCTTATTCTTTTTTTCCAACCAAATGTTCACCACACACAAAGCAAAAATAGCTTGAATCAGTAACACGCGATCTCCCGGACATGCTTCTAATACTGTTAAGATTCAGAATGAATGTGGGCTTCAGTCAAATTAACAATTGTGAAATTGGAGTGTCAGTATTGATTGTTTTACAGTATTGCCAGCATGCGATAAAAAATTAACCAGACGTGATAGCCCAATTTTTATGCCAGATTCGAATTCACTGCACTCAGATTATTTCACAAACATGCTTCGTTTCTGCAGTAATTTTTTTTTCAAATTTGTAGACCAGTGAAATTAGTCCCGTGTGTGCAAAAAAAAAATTAATTTTAAATTAACAAGTCGAATACTTTAATATTTTGATCTGGTAGTAACTCACGAAACAGCCATCTTTTATAAATAGGCGCGTTGTCTTGCTGGCAGAACATTGGACGCTGGCATTGTCGCTCATACGGTAACAAACTAAAGGTAGAGGTCCATAGCTCGCTTTTTGCGCGTTACGCTTTCTATGCATCTGTCAAAAAAGTAGAATCAATGTAATAGTATGTGACAAGTTACATTGCAAAAAGCGCAGAACGCTTAGGCGCGTTCAAAGCAAAAAGTAGGTCTACTTTCTACTTTTGTACGCGTTACAAGCACCATGAAAGAAAGTCAGCTGTTCTTGAATGCTAAAGATGTTAAATAATACTTTATTTCTTACGTTATCGATAAATATTATTTTGCCGTAGATAATTTTTTTCTTTTTTTTTTCAATAAAAAAAATTTCTTAGTAAAAAAAAACTTGTTTAATAAAATATGTGAATATTTTAATTAACTTTTAACTATACTTTTCTCAGTAACAAATTTTGCATATTAGTTATCGATTACTTTTACGTACTGAGTGTCATCTCCGCTAAATCTGTATTAAATAGCTGAATAGAAAAGTTATTGATTAAGCCAATAATGTGCATACATTTATATGTAATTTTCAATTTACTTACATTAAAGTCAACAACAGCCGACAATCTGTTGGAATAGCCCTGGCCGAGTTCTTCTCAAGACTATCTTTTAAAATGCTGAATAAATAGTCAAAGACATCTGCAGACATTTTTGTCGCGGTTCGAAATTGCTCAGGGTCAGAAGTTTTAATTTTTTAAATGTGGTTTCAAAAAACCCACTTAAATTCCGTTCTAAATACAACGGCCGTACCCAAAACCTTTTCTTTTTTTGAAATTGTTCATAGGCATTTTTTGCACATAAAATTAAATATACAAACTCGACTAACTCCACAAATTCTTTTAAAAACTCGATTTCACTTTATAAGTATTTATAAACAAACGCACACAGCTTATCAAAACAAAAATAAAATGGCGCATGAAAAGCAGTGCATGTAACTCAACGCGAACAAAGTATAGAACGAAACAAGAGGATGAAACTCGTGTAAAGCATAACGCGCAAAAAGCGAGCTATGGACCTCTACATTAACAGAAAACCAAATAAAAAGTATAAGTACATACATAAATGAACCCATACATGAAGGCCTTCACAATTAAATTTCCATATACATATAAGCTGATATACATATCATAATCAGGGACTGTAACTTTTTAATCATTATTTCTTTAGTTTCTGATTTCTGTTTTCACATCAAGAAATAAGTTATTACTTGATTTTTACTTATTACTCAGAAAATAAAAGTTATTTTTTTAATTTTACGAGTATTTATTCCTCAGGAAATAGAAGTTATTTTTTAGTTTTATTTTTTGTTTAGAAAAAAAACAGTTACTTCCTGATTTTTGTTTTTTTGCTTAAAAAATGGTAATTTTTAAACTGAATGATATATAAAAAAGTAAATTTAATTTAACATATAAGAATTTTTGTTACAGGCCCTGGCGATAACTTAAATTTTAAATCGGTTAACATTAATTTTAGCGCAGAAATTGCGCTTTCTACACCTTAAAAATTACATTTTTTTAAGCAAAAAAATCAAAATTAAAAAGCAACTGCTACTTTCTAACCAAAAAATAAAAATCAAAATATAACTTTTCTTTCCTAAGCAATAAATAAAACTCAAGATATAACTTTTATTTTCTAAGTATTAAATAAAAATCAAGAAATAATTTATTTTTTCTGAGGAATAAATAAAAATTAAGAAATAATTTTTATTTTCTGAGGAAAAAATAAAAATCAAAAAATAATCAGTAAAGTTTACTTTTTTTTAATAAGAAGCAATAAAAATTAGTGCATCTTAAAGTAGTCCATGTAATAAGAAGTGTCTTGGTGTATTCTTTGGGCACGTAGCACTTCTTTCTCTATTAGTTTGAGTTTTTTTATTTTAAATTATAATACATTTCATATATAAGTCCATATATCAATTCCTATATAATAATTTTCCCAACCCAGCTAAAAAAATATGTATGGGACATATGTTCGGATCCGACATTCATTGTATATGGACATATATGATAATACTCGTATATATTCAGTAATTTGCAAAAAATTTATATGTGTATGTATGCGTATAAATTCCATATACAGTATACAAAGTTAATATTCATACACCACTGAATCAAAAAAGCGCACGGCCGTGCAATAAATTAAATTACCGAAATGACTTCTATGTAAGATTTTGTACAGGGAGGTTTTATTTAATGCAACATTTGTGGCGGCTTTCGAAATCAGCATGTCCTTAGTGCAATTTGTTACTTAAAAATTATCACATGTAATTTGGCTTACAGACCTATACGAACTTTAGTCAAATCGAATCATGAACAGAGAAACAAATAAGTTTAAACAAAATAATTTAAAACTAACTAATTCATCATTTCAAGAAAATGTAATTTTTAAACTGTAGCAGCGCATTTTCTGAGCTAAAATTATTATTAACCGATTTAAAATCTAATTTATCACCAGAACCTGCAGCAAAAACTCTTATATGTTAAATTAAACTAAATTTTTTATATTTTATTCAGTTTAAAAATCGCCATTTTTTTAAGCAAAAAAATAAAAATGTAATTTCTACTTTCTAAGCAAAAAATAAAACTCAAAAAATAAATTCTATTTCCTGAGGAATAAATAAAACTAAAAAAGCAACTTTTATTTTCTGAGAAAAAAGTAAAATTCAAGAAATAACTTACCGTATCTGCGACAATGCCAGCGTCCAATGTTCTGTCAGCAAGACAACGCGCCCATTCATAAAAGAAGGCAATTTCGTGAGTTCCTAACAGATCAAAATATTAAAGTATTAGATAGGCCGACTTGTTCATTTAAATTTAATTGTAAATCCTATTGAAAATATTGAGGGATTTCTTTCCTTGCGTTCTTATAAAAAAAAATGCAGTTTTTTCATTAGTTTATGATGAGAATTTAATAAAATCGTTGTTCTCTTCAATGTCCGTAAAATGTTATGAGTGCATACAGAATTATGGAGTTTTAGGAACAAAGTACATGCCAAATTTTGTGCATAAATAACTTTTATAAAAGCAAATAAAATTTACTCAAAATTTTCGTATTACTTTAAAGAAATAGAAAGAATAATGACCATTTTTTCAGTTGGTAATCAAATTGTAATTATTTTTAAATTCTAATTAAATACGAAATTGTGTTTTTGAATGCATAATTAAATGCCCAACCTTGTGTAATTAAGTATTATTTAAGTTTTATCAGCGAACCATATGTTTTTATGCGTGTGTGTGTTTATTGAAAACACACGGGTGAGAGGATTTGTTATTTAAGTGTGTTGGTGTTTATCTTGCTTGTTGATTGACCCAAAACACTGTTCTGCTATAGTTGTTTATTTTGAATGATCGTGTTGTATACGAGTAAATGCCGACAAAAAGCCGACAAATGTCGCCTTTTGTTTTCATACATACTATATATGTATGTATGTGTACATACACACATATATGTAAAATTGTACAAGTCCATTACCTAAGTGAATGGAGATATTTGTTTTTAACGATTTTTGTTTGATGCATTCAAATTTATTATATTTTTATATTGCGATTCTTAATGATGTATTAAGAGTCTTGCCATAAACATACAAAGTTTTGTAGTTAATTTTGAAATCTTTTGGGTTAATGCATATAGACATTGATTAACCAAAAACAAATTTTCAAATTATATAAAGACATTGTGTCAAATAAATATAATAATAATTTTTATGATATTTTTTTTATTTCAATACAAATTTTATCAAACTAAATAATGCAGTTGTTGAAAATTTTCTTATTTCCAATAGTATTTTTATTAATTTAAATAAAATTAAATTAATAAATTTTATAACAAAACTGCCTTAAGTTTTAATAAAAAAATTTCTTGAATTGGAAATAAAGTTCATTGAAAAAATTATAAATTATTGATGACATATTTTATTCATTCAAATATTCATATTATTGCAAAAAAATATTATTCTTTTACAGTTTTTGTTATTAATATAGCGGATTTCTTTATCACAAGAAATTCGAAAATAAAAATTATTGAATACCGGACAGTGATGCCAACTATTTATATCCCAAACGCGCTTTTTTCCTACGCGCTAAATTAAATTTTAATAAAAGTCATTGCACATGTGTATTAGTAAATACAATTGATTTTTTTAGTAGCTCTTTTCACATTTTATAATATTTTTTCTTCGAAATTATATCCTAAATAACTAAAATCATTTAATACGGAATCAGAATTGCTTTCCAAATAATCGAAATCCTTAGTTTTTATTTTTATTTTATTTGTCAGACTTTTTGACAACTTATATAAATTGTCGAATATTTTTGCGATTCAAATGCTTTTTGTACTTCAGCCATATATAAGTTGTAACAATTTTTTTGGTCACGAGTACGAGTATATATTTTAAAATATTTGCCATTAACAGTATTGAAATGCGTTTTAAGTCTAACCACAGTCATGGGAATTTTATTTGCGACAGCAGAATCATTAACCAATTTAAGAAATTTTATGAGTTTTGAATACTAGAAAATTGTTACATTTATTCAAATAAACGCGCTAATTGGCATCACTGATACCGAGATTTTTGTTATCAAAAGTGAAATTATTTTTTTCCGTGCACTAGAAGAAATTTCGTTTAATTTTAATAAATATATAACATAAACAACTTTACAAAAAAATTACTAGCATGATGCAAGAAATGCTGCGAATACAAAATACACTGTTTCAAGCATTAGTAAATAAGCCATGAACACGTTAAAAATATGTTTCTGGAACGTAAACGGCATTCGCCAAAATAAAAATGAACTTGAGCAATTCCTCATGGAAAAAGATATTGATATAATGTTGGTCTCTGAGGGCCATTTAACTTCGAAAGTCCTTTTAAAATTATATGATTCAAAGGACCCGAGAGGAAGAGCATGCGGTGGATCAGTAATTCTAATAACGTCGAGACTGAAGCACTATATTCTTGATAGCATTTGTTAAGAATACCTACAAGCAACAAATATCTGCATCGAAAACTTCTAAACGAATTTCGTGATATCATCAATTTACTCCCCTCCCAGATTTTCAGTCACTGAGGATCAATACGACAATTTCTACAAACCTCTGGGGCCTTCTTTAGTAACAGATGAAGACTACAATGCAAAACATACGTTTTGGGGTTCGCGTCTTATTACGTCTAGAGGTCGGGCATTGTTCAACATAATTTCAAAAATGGGCTTGGACGTCATTTTGAGTGGAGAGCCCACTCATTGGCCTACGGATATACAAAAAATTCCGGATACTATAGATTTTGGCGTAATTAAAAATATTTCTAGGGATTTAATTAATGTTGAAGACTCCTTAGATCTCTCCTCCGATAACTCTACCACAATCGTTACAATTTGTAGCCCACTAAGAAGTTACTTACCTCACCCATATGTGAAGATGATCAATCGTGTTAATTGGCTGGGGTTCAAAAAATATCACACAAAATATTAAACAGGCTGTTAAATATGTCTTACCTCCTAACCGCAGACTGGCTTTAACAGAATTTATTCTACGGATATGAACGTCTTGTATGTGAAAAAAGAAGAGGTAGAAGAGAATGGCAACAACACAGATCACCCTTAAATTATATCAATAAAACCAGACTCAAAGAATGTACTAAACGACTCAAAGAGTTACTATCGTTGGAAAAAACTGCATTACTGGAAAATTATTTAGAAGGTCTCAATGTCATGTCAGCATCTAATTACTCGGTATGGCGCGCTACTAGAAATTTTAAAAGACCCGTTGAGCTTAAATGACTACTGCGTACTTCGACCGGAGGATGGGCAAGAGGCGATAGTGGTGAAGGTAACTTATTTGCTGTGCATTTAAAATCTGTATTCACTCTCTATTCATGTACGGGTACTGTTCATTTGCCGAGTGTAGTTTCTCTACCCTCTCGACCCTTAAAGTTTAAGCTGCGTGAAGTACAAAAAATAATTGCTAAACTCAACCCGAAGAAAGCTCCAGGTATTGATGAAATTAGTAACAAGATGTTGATGAATTTGCCTCTAATTGCCATAAGAATTCTGCTATTTATTTTTAATGCCATTTTAAGAATGCAATATTTTCCACATAACTGGAAACTTGCAAAGATCTAAATGATTCCAAAGCCAGGCAAAGATCCTACCAAGGCTGAGTCATATAGTTCTATAAGCCTACTATCAATAATCTCAAAGCTTTTCGAAAACCTGCTTATGACTAAATTTTCCAAAATTTTAGCTAATAATGGGTGCATCCCTGAACATCAATTTGGTTTTAAAAGTCAGTATAGCACAACTGAGCAAACGCATAGATTGGTTCAATATATAAGGAAGACATTTAAAGAAAAGAAGTATTGTTCTGCCCTCTTCATTAATATTTGTCAGGCATTTGACAAAGTATGGTACAAAGACCTAGTTTTAAAATTAAAGACATATCTGCTAATAAGCATACAAACACTTATGGAAAGTTATATTACTGATAGGAAGTTCACTGTTGTGGAATGAGATTTTATGAGTGTGTCCCATAGGGTAGTACTCTGGGACCAGTCTTGTATTTAATATATACTTGTGATACATCTGAGAGCAATAATATCCATACCTCTACATTTGTCGAAGATACAGCCTGAATGAGTATGCATGAAAACCCTTATGAGGCATCCCGCAATCTCCAGGAACATATTACGCAGCTGGAAAAATGGTTGAACTTATGGAGAATTAAAGTAAATGTGCAAAAGTGTGTCCATATAACCTTTACCATTCGAATCAAAAATCAAGATATTCCTCAACATTCTCAAGTGAAATACCTTGGTATACACCTTGATCGAGGGCTTAAACTGAAACATCATATTGACTCTAAGCTTACTCAAATGAAACTTAATTTAACTCAAATACATTGGTCAATTGGCAGAAATACAACACTCAGCCTAGACTACAAACTACGGAATTCAGCTATGGGGCACTGCTTCAGCTTCCAATGTAGAGAGAATCCAACGAAGACAAAACTAAATTTTACGTTTCATAACATCGGCTCCATGGTACATCAAAAATTCAAATTTACATCGTGATTTAAATATGCCGCTAGTGAATGAAGAAATTGCAAAATACGCAGGCAAGTACTTAACAAAACTCGAGTCCCATCTGAATCCCCTTGCTCGTAACATCTTGAATTTAGTGGACACATCCGCTTTAAAAAAAAGAGGGACAGATGTAACTTCTTGAAAATACTTTTATTTTTTGCTTAGCTTAGCTTACTATCACTAAGTTTATGTCCGACACTGGTCGGGCCAAATAATTATATTTAGATTTAAGATTTGAACACTTATTGTTAGTTCATAGTTGAAGATACAATAAATAAATATATGTCCAAAAAATATATATAACTAAGTCATTGCAAGGTGGCCGGCAATGTTCAATCCGAAACTTAAATTTGTATTTTTTTCTAATTTATAAAAATCCCTTCTTATATTTGTATTCTTTTGTTTGCTCCTCTGTTAGCACATAAACTTTACTTTACTAAAGGCCATGACTCACTATCCTACACAATCGCACGATCTACGAAAAAACCAACCCAGAACTGATGAATTGGTATTATCTTTGAAAATTTTCATAAACTCCATCATACTAGGGTTGCATTTTCGCAAAAATCGCACGAACGACTAAACCGCTAATGTTAAGAATAAACTTTATTTTAGTCATCTTAAACTTTTACTTGTTATATGAATTGTTCAGTGAGTTTTGAGAAAAACAATACGTATTTGAACCGATTTTCAAAAAAAGTTGAAATTATTTTTTTTTAATTTATTATCAAAAATTATTGTACATATTTTTATTACATTTGCTTTATATTTTTTGCACATAATTAGATTATATTATTCAGTGCCTTGATTCTAGACATAACTTTGCGGTCAAATTTGTTTGCGATCATTTGTTGAATATAGTAATAATAAATTTTGGCTCTCACTACAAAACCGTAGTTGACGCCGACTGCAGTTCCTTGGTATCCAGTGTTGGTAACTTCGGTTTTTGCCACTGTGTGGAACACCCTGCCGGCCATGGTGACCTGTGAAGAAAATTACAATTATTTGTGTATGTTCAACTGAGGACAGAGGAAGGTGAATAATAGTAATCAAAATACTTGAGTTTATCTATTTAGTTGGCTAGGGATCCTATGAGCATCCAAGCAAGCGTTGAGTCCTGTACGACTAGTGGATCACGTTTGCTTGAATAATGTGTGTATGAAGGTCACCACCCATGTCCAGGCTATATAGATATTCTAATAAAATTCAAGGTCGACAAGACATACGCAACTTGCGCTTAATGTTATCCTATAATCCATAAGACCGGAGTAGGGAGCAGTTTCGTCTAAGTTCATCGGAAAAACATAAATAAAAATTCTGAAGCTGGGTTAACACCTAGAACTGCTGTTTTACATAATTTTGTTACATTATCTACTGCGGGCTTGTGTCGAGAAAGATTGCGCCTTATTTCGTGATATTATTGATTGATCGCCATGAAAATCTGAATTTATGAAGATTATTTTGCCGGCCACCGCCTTTACCTGTTAGCTAATATGTTTGATCCGCCTTGATTGCATGTGCAATGGCTAAACATATCTAGTGTACTTCATCCTATTGCACAAATTCAATCCTTTAATTTATCACCCATGAGGATAATGTAGAACATTCCCGAAGGTAGGGATTGTTTTTACATAATTCGCATACTAAACCTGGCTTACTTTGCCGACTTGTTTAACTCGAGAAGTTGTTCTACGGCTTAGACTTTTGTGTGAGTTTTCTTTTTCTTGTAGAATAAGTTACTTTGCCTCTTCTGTCAATTAATATTTTATTATCTTGGAATTTTATTTTCTTTCGAACTCTCTTCTGGTTCCTATTGGTAGTTTAGTTAAAGGCATACAAAGGATCCCAATGAACCGTAGCTGTCTTTAACAAACTAATTGGTTTATTGCAATTAGGAAACCATCATTTCTTAATGGTGGGTTGTTTCTGCTTTTAAGTGAAAGAGTTTCTAAAGCCTCCAACTAACCGGAGGTATTATTGATATAAATATCCTTGTAGAGATCTCGGAATGAAGCCTACGATTAGAAATTTCTGCTTAATATTGGAACGTTGATAGGGGGTGAGTTGTACGCTAACTAGAAGAGTGGGTAAATGAAGTAGAATTTCATTAATTCAATTTACTGCTTCAAATGGCTCATGTATAGATATAATACCTCTCCTATAAAATCCTTATTTCGCTCCTACTTTTTTTGCTAGTTCCGTTTAGTATATTACTTTAACCTTCACGGGTTCATTCAATATCACAGGATTCCCTAATTTTGTAAACTTCCTGAAGATATAGCATTTTTCGAGTTTTTGTTCGGATAAGGTGTGGGAATAATCCAGAGAGTTGTGGTATGAGTACATCCAAATGAATTTGGATTTAACGATTTAAATCGCCGGCGAAAAGTTTTTTAGGCACATATATTTTAAATTCACTGTTGTGGAAAGAGACTTCATGAGTGTGCCCGAATCAATCTTATCCGGTGTGCCACAGGGTAGTATACTGGGGCCAGTTTTGTATTTGATTTATACTTGTGATATGCCTGTGAGCAGTAACATCCACATATCTACATTTGCCGATGATACAGCCTGCCTTAGTATGCACGAAAACTCTCACGAGGCATCTCGATATCTTCAGGAACATATTACTCAGCTGGAATTATGGCTAAACTTATGGAGAATAAAAGTAAACGAACAGAAGTGTGCTCAGATAACATTTACCCTACGAAAAGATTCTTGTTCCCCCATTAGAATAAATAATCAAATTATGCCTCAACACTTACATGTGAAATACTTTGGTATACACCTTGACCGACGGCTTAGATGGAAGCACCACATTGAATATAAGCTAACACAAATGAAACTAAAATTAACTCAGGTACATTGGATGATTGGTAGAAATTCCACGATGAGTCTAGATTGTAAACTTTTGATATACAAGTCGCTCTTGAAACCTATATGGTGCTACGGAATACAGCTATGGGGCACTGATTCAGCTTCCAGTATAGAGAGACTCCAACGAAGGCAAAACAAGATTTTAAGACTAATAACATCGGCTCCATGGTACATCAAAAATGAAAATTTACATCGTGATTTAAATTTGCCACTAGTGACTGAATAAATTAAAAAATAGGCAAATACTTAACAAAACTCGAATCTCATCCTAATCCACGTGCTCGTAACATCTTAAATTTTACTGGACATATCCGCTTAAAAAAGAGGGACACTATGGCTCTAATACTCAACACTCGAGATGAAACAGCCTGAAAATATCTTTGTGCTTTATACGATATTTATGTATTATTGATTACTATCACTAAGTTTATGCCTGACACTGGTTGGGCCTAATTATTATATCTAGATTTAAGATTTGAATACTTATTGTTAGTTCATTTTTTGGATTTATTTAAAGTTAATTCAGGCTTTGAAGTACTTTTTGTATTTTAAATTAAGGTCTATTCACTATATGTTTATTCACTACAAGAAAGAAAAATTTATATCTGGATACTTTTTAAGTAATTATGTATGTTTATCGAGGAATTTCTTGTCAACTGGTACACAGAAAAAACAAAATTTAATTTTTAGTAACCAAATTCATTGATCGAGTAAATATTTTGTACTCATATGAATGCGGACATACAAATTAATTTTTAGACTCTGATAACAAGTTTATAAAAATTTAAGTGAGTTCGGCTGAAAGAATTTGTTATTTAATCACGGCTTATCATACAAAGTGGTGTGATTTTTGAGAAAATACAACCATGGTATGATGGACTTTATGAAAATTTTCAAAAGGCAATAACAAGTCATCAGATCAAGGTTGTATTTTTTCGTAGATCGTGCGATTATGTGGGATAGTGAGTCATAGCCTTAAAATGTGTTGGTGTTTATTTTGTTGATAAATACAACGCACTGTTGTGCTCTAGTTGTTGCTTATTTTTAATGATCGCGTTGTATGCATGTAAATGACGACATGTTGCCGACAAACGACAGATAAAATTGGATCAAACAATTTACTGGAACAGTAAAAAATATTTGCTGAAACTAAATTTTATTTTAAAAAAATACTTCTTTGAAAAATGTTTGGGGATAATTTTTTCTATGTATGATTCTCTTTTGTATGATGTATGCTATCCACCGAGAGAAATGCGAGAGAAATGTATTCACGTATGTGTATTATTTGCATTAGAAGCCGATTGATGTTCGGCACTCTGGTGCTACTTTGCGCAGTTATGATATATATGTAAATATTACCGTTCTTTAAATTTTGTTTTTCTTAATTTATTGTTTCGAACTAAAAAATAATATTAAAACTATTTAAATACGTGATTCTAATACAAAAATGTCTGACCTTTAAAAAAAACTATAATAAAATTTATCAAACTTCGAAATGTTTTGTCTTTATTTTTTGACAAAATTAGCCAAGGGCTGTACTTTTTTCAAGAATTTATGAGTTGTACAGACCATTGATTATTTTAAAAGTTATAGAAAGGTATGTAAATGCATGTCTCATTGAGTATATATGGCATGGATATGGCATTTCAAAACTTTTGCAGTATTATTACTAGACCATAAGCCAATTTGTTATTTAGATAAATAAATAAACGAAAATTAATGCAAGGCTTGAAAAATTGTAGGGTGGCGTTGGCTGAAGTAGTTAGCACGTTGACTAAATAATCGAGGGCTCTGGGTTCGACAACACTACGCATTTTTCTGATGTGCATTAGTGTCCGTTTGTATCAGTAACATAACCAATGAATGAAACTTTTCTCTATCTCTGCCTTCACCACCTGTCTTCTCTACCACTATGATTGTATTGGACCCAAGTGACCTACACTCTAAAGTTTACCCTTCCTTACAAGCAGCCTGCTAACTTAATATAACCTATAAAAGTTGTAATTCGATATGCTCAATACCCAAAAAAACGTACCAAAGTTAAAAAAATGTTAATGTGAATTGGTCATTATCTGCTATACAGTGCGTTACGCATATAAAATATTTTGGGGAGCCCGATATCAAACTTTAACGGTATAAAAAGAACACCCTAGTTTACTTTCGGTAAAAAAAATAAGAAGAAAAACAGACAGAATAACTACCTTGGCGTGGTGTGGTGGCTTAAATACGGACCTTTCAGTGTGTCTTTTATCCGGAGATCTTTCGAGTTTTGGTAGAACCTCTCGAGGCAATGGATCTTGGGCACCTGACTGAAAGGTCTGTATACTAAAGGTTATCCAAACCCCTAAACAGAGGTGTCAAGCGACCCGTGCCTATCGGATTTTTGCAGCCAGGGGTATTAGGCTGTATTATAATGGAACCTTGCTGATACCTGGGCACCTCAGCAAGTAGACAAACTACCCCTCCAAGTTATCGGGGGCAATGACGTGGTGCACTCCCTTCCCCTACAATCGTGGGACCAAAATGAACTCTCTGAAAAACAAAAACTCCAATCAAACGGACGAACCAGGACAGACAGCTACGATACGCGAAGACAGTAATAATCGAACAATGGACGACTGGTACCAAACCTAAAGCAGGCGGAGGTTTGAGGAAACCTGAACCTTCCAAGTGCAGAAACATTATTGTATCGGAAAAGACGAATAAGAAAGTCAGCGAGGTACCTCTGGACTTCATACCAAGTACCTCTAAATCTGTCAAAGCCCGAGCCTTCATGGCTAAGGTCCCTGCTTCTGGAACTGCAAGCAAGAATAACTTTGCTACATTATTCCAAGTGCCAATTATGGATAAAGGCAGCAAGAGTGTACACCCGGCTATCCGAGCGCCATATCTCCATGCCAGCAAAAGCTCCGCGAGGTTCAGCCCAGGTGCTGGAGCTGGCTCGCTAAAAAGTGGTAATTTCACTGGTAAAGGAACTGCGAACAAGATTTCGTGTGTCCAAGCCACGCACCGAGTGGACTCTGGCACTGCAGTCCTGGGAACTGCGAACGCTACTTCGGGCTTCAAGACTGTAGTACGGGAGACACAAGGTCCCAGTAGGCACGTAACTCCTGCTCGTGGAAGATAGCCCAGGAGACTACCCCTGATGCAAGGAGGCTGGATGGCTACGCGGGAAAGTCAAACTCATGGCCTGTGCAGACGAGCGATCAGTCAAGCTGTTAAAGCTGGCGATAGCTCGTCTGGGCAGTACATGGGAACGGACTAGGCTTGACGTGGTATCTGCTTCGGAGATACGTCGCCGACCTAGGGCTATCGCGCGAGTGCCGGATGAGCCAGCCATAAAGGAGGAAACTCCTGAAGTTATGAAACCCTGAGATGCCAACCCAAAACTGGCAAGCGACCAGTGTTTCCGAACCTTCGGGTGGTTTCAGAAGGATCACAATTCTTCTGAGCCCGGAATCGCTTCCGTTGATCCGGGAGAAGAAGGGGGAGATGTATTACGGTTTTGGCGTAATCTCCGACTGATAACAAAGGTGCTCAGGAGGAAGAGAAAATATCTACCGTAACAGATAGCGAGGAGATGGATTCGGCACACCCGGATCCAGAAAACATGTCTGTAGATGGATCTGCCAGCTTAATATCTATAGAGAGCACTCCTTCCAATTCTGAGTTGGTTGGAGAGTTCTTTGATATTGAAGAAATGGTTGACGAGGATACCCTCTTGGATTCAGACCAGGAGGATATCAACGTCACTGTCGTACAGACAAACTTGGGTGATGATTAGGGTAGCGCAAGCTAACCTTCATCACTCAAAGGCAGCCTCGGCTGCAGCGCTCCTCAAAATGAGTAAATGTAGAGAGGAGCTACTGTTCGTCCAAGAACCTTGTTTACACAAGGGCAAGGTTCGCGGACTGAGCATGAAAGGCTTTAAGCTCTTTCATACATATGGGTCAGGTAATATAAGATCCTCTATAGTTGCTAAAGGTGACTTATTTTCATCCTATCTGATTTCAGTGATGAAGATACAACAGCCGTATCATGGGACACTGGAAACACCACCATCATCATAGTCTCCAGCTACATGGCCCATGACCTCGAATCAACTCCACCTAAGATTCGGGAAGTAACGGACATGGCAAAGCGTAGAGGCCTGCCACTTATTATTGGAGCGGATGCAAACGCGAAATACACTGTTTGGGGAAGCTCAGACACGAACGCAAGGGGTGAGTCTTTACTTGATTTTACTCTTTGCAGTAACCTATTGGGTCAGAACCCACCTTTAAAACAGCTAACAGAAAGAAAGTTTTGGATATAACTTTTGTTAACTCCATGCAATCTAATGGGATCAGTGGATGGAGAGTCTCAGAAGACTGTTGCTAATCGGATCATAGGTATATTGAGTTTACGATAGGAATTCAGTCAGAAAGGGCGGTGCCCAGAATAAATAGACAAACTGGGAAGTGCATCGTAGCACCCTGGCAGATCTTCTTTCAGAACCTCGCGCTGTAGGTATACTAACAAGCGCGATAAGTTTTGCGATATCGGAATCATACAGACCAAATGTCTATACTGGTAGGACAAAACCGCCTTGGTGGAGCCCCGAAATTGCAAGGGGCCCGCTCAGAATCTAAAAGGCTTTTTAATGAGGGGAAGAACATAAGAATATGGTCGGCCTATAAGGCCTCTGTGAACCGTTTTAAGAACTTGATAAGAAATGCAAAGCGTAAGATCTAGAAATCTTCTGTAGTAGCATTGAAAGCGCCTCGGACACCAGTAGACTTCGTAAAGTCTTATTGAAAACGCCCATGGTGCCAAGTTTCATTAAGAAACCTTGTGGCAGGTGGACAACAAGCGGACGTGAAACCCTCGATGTTCTCATGTAAGCACATTTTCCTGGCTGCTCAGTCTATGAAGATAGGGCAGAATCCGACTTTGAAACTAGCGTTGAATTGATGCAGGTGCCCATCAATAGGGACAGGCTTACCTGGGCAATAAGCAGCTTTAGTCTGTTTTAGTCACCTGGCCCCGATGGCATCATTTCGGCTGATTTACAGCGGAATGCGGACTTATTGATACCTTGGCTAACCAGGATATATATGGCATGTACAAAGTGGGCATATATTCCAATGCCAAGGAAGATGTGTGCGGTCATTTTTATTCCAAAAGGAGGCAAAGCATCCCATCAGTCTTTCATCTTTCCTTTTAAAAATACTGGAAAGGCTGATTGATCTTCATCTTAGAATGACAATCGAACCTGACCATATATCAGCATCTCAACATGCATATACTAAGAGTAAATCAGTTGAGACTGCATTACACACCTTTTTGGTTCAATAGAGAAATCTTTGGATCAAAAGGAATACGCATTGGTAGCCTTTCTTGACATAGGAGGTGCCTTTAACAATGTGAAACCAGAAACCATAATAATGGCTCTGGCGAGACCGAATATACATCAGTCAATAATTAACCTAGTATGGAGAATTCTTACTTATAGAATTATCTCATCCAACCTAGGGCAAGCTTCGATTAAACGAATAGCTAATAGAGGCACCCCACAAGGAGGAGTTTTATCTCCACTACTGTTTAACCTCGCTCTAAACTCCCTTCTCAGGGAGTTGGATGTCAAGATATTCAAGTGCGTAGCATACGCAAATGACATCGCAGTGATGGTATCAGGTAAACATCTACATACCTTATCACAGAGATTACAGGCGGCACTGGGTACTATTAGTAGATCGAGTATCAATAGTGGCCTGAATGTAAATCCGCTGAAAATGGATCTTGTACTTTTCTCAAGAAGATATAAGATTCCACACTTCCCACTTCCAAGGTTAAATGGAATTGAACTTAAATTGTCTGATAGTGCGAAATATCTTGGTATATATTTAGACTCCAAACTCTCATGGTAACGAAATGTCCAAGAAAGGGCAAATAAGAAGGCAATAGGGACGACATGGGACATCAGCCCTAGGAATTCCAAATGGTTCTTCAATACAGTGATCAAGCCAATATTAACATATGGAGCGTTAGTATGGTGGCCCGCTTTGCAGAAGGCCATCCACCTTGGAACTATTGAAAGGATTCTACGATCTGCAGCCCTGACTATTACAGGTGCACCACGAACCACTCCTTCCAAGGCGCTCTTCGTGATGATGCAATGGCTGCCAGCGAATCTCATAGTAAAGCAAATTGCTACGAACTCTGCAACTAGATTACAGTCGGTAAATGCGTGGAAAAAGCTGACTTGTGGTCACTCTATAATAAGGGATCAATTGAAAAATCTACCGGCCAAAATTGATTACCGATTACCTCTGCATGACAGAAGATTCAAATCTAACACAGCGGGTGTCTATACGACATCGAATCTGGTACATGATTGCCGGATGTCTCTAAACAAACTGGGGATGCATGCTGATCTGGAGCTATAGGCTTCCAGGACATGCGAATAATCAAAAATATTGAACACTTTATCTGTCACTACCCAGAACTCACGGAGGAGCGGTCACTCTGTATGGGGGCTCCGATACAGCAAGGTTTGGAGAGCCTGTCGGAATGTGACATTTGCGAGGTGAATTCATTCATAAGCCTTTCGGGTTGGTTCTAACAAATCATAAATAGTGAATAGAGGGAATGAGGATGGGTAGTCCACCTCAATCCACCCAGGTAGCACAACGGGACCCAAGTGGGCTGGTTTTACTATAAATCGGCAGCCTGTTATAACCTAACCTAACCTAACCTTGAAAAATTTTATTATCAATTGGTCATTTTCGGCTTTATTTAAATTATTTTTTCAAATATACTCGTAGTTTGTTTTTTGGATTATACGATTTTCTATCAGAATCAAATATGTATTTAAATATTTTTTAACATTATTTTTTAGTTCAAACACTAAATTAATAAAACAAAATTTCTAAAACGCCAACACTTTAGCACCCCTTAAATGATTAAACAGAATACCGGCATAAACACATTTTCTATACAAATTTGTACCAAAAAGCAGCCCCAGAAATGAGTCATGAGATAGAATCTATTTTATTTTGAGAGTGTTTTTTCTTATGCTTTCATATATAGGCACTCATTCTCTCAAAAATGTAAACATACTTTCAATAAATTTCCTACATTTTGTAAACAAAACTACAAAGAAAAATAAGCACAAAAGAAAATAAAAAAAAAATTAGAGAGCATTTGAAGTTACAGACCAACCTAAATTACGACGCAAAGCGCAACGTAATTTAGCGCTTAGCTTTTACTCTGAAATGAGTAACCTAAATTAGAGCGTTAACGGTGCGCCAGAAACAGTAATGTTTACTCACTTTGATTAATAAAAAAACTCTAAATAGAAATAAGAAATAAAAATAAAAACGCCAAATTGACCTGAAAGTAGCTAAAGTTACATTACTTAACAAAAACAACAGTACTTTTGCAGCCAACTTCACTTCTTTACGCGCTGTTCAAATTTGATTTTTCAATTGCAAAGCGTTGACGCCGCGTTATTTCGGTTGGTTTCATACATATTGCATGGGCGTGAGAAATTTTGACAGCCAGACAACGCTTTGCGTCGTAATTTACGTTGGTCTGTTACTGCCAACGATGTTATTATGGGCTTTATTAATTTGGGAGCAATTTTCCTGAAGTTGCAGACTTTATTCTGCTTCATCATTAAATCGACAAATGTATGTACATTAGAGTGCCCGTTAATTTTTTTTAATTTCTTATATTCTCTCCTCCCAAAAAAACTTCATAACGATAAGTTGTTTTTAGGGGGTCTGTCTGCTACTCAAAGTGCGATTTTCGCATTTTTTTTCCGTTATGTTGGTACACATGTTTGTTATATATGTTGGCAATATCAGCCATTTTGGATTGTCAGTTTGTTTTTGACAGATAAAAAGGTTAGTCGTGTTTTGGTGTGCTCTTCGATTTTTTTTACTATTCGAAAAAATGGATCAAAGAAACTGTATTAAGTTTTGTATAAAAAATTAAATTAAATGCGTAAGGACATTTGAAATGTTGAATGTGGCGTTTGGCGAGTCTACTATGAGCAGAACATAAGTTCAATTGTGGTATAACCGGTTTAAGCAAGGCCGAAAAGATGTCAATGACGATGCTCGTCCTGGTCGTCAAGTTCGGTCAAATATGAAGGTTTTGCTCACTGTTTTCTTCGACTGCAATGGCGTGTTGCATCATGAATTCTTGCCACAAGGTCGTACGGTCAATAAGGAATACTACCTTAAGTTATGCGCCGTTTGCGCGAAGCAATTCGTCAGAAACGCACAGAGTTGTGGGAAGAACAATCATGGATTTTGCACCATGATAACGCACCAGCTCACATATCGATACTTGTGCGTGAGTTTTTAGCCAAAAACAAACCGTTATCATGCCTCAACCACCGTATTCACCGGACTTGGCCCCCGCTGACTTTTTTCTCTTCCCAAAACTGAAGACACCGATGAAAGGAAAGCGTTTTGCTACGATTGAGGAGATAAAAGAAAAAATCGAAACAGGAGCTGTTGGCGATACCAAAAATCGCGTTTCAGAAGTGTTTCGAGGATTGGAAAAAACGCTGGCATAAGTGTATGATATCTGAGGTGGATTACTTTGAAGGGGACAAGATAGTTATTGATGAATAAATAAATAACAGACTTCGTATGTATGGATGTATGTATCAATCAATTTCGGCAAAAAAAATTTTCATTGTTCATTTCACGAATAATGGACCTTATCACGAATGTCGTATCACGAGTTCGACTACGACGATGTTGTATTAGACTAAAGAACATTTAAAAAATTTTTCGGTAATCTAGTACAAAATCGTTGTAGACGAAGTCGAAGTACGACACTCGTAATTAGGCCCAATAACTAATATTGGTGGTCACAAGTAAAAAGGATCTAACTCATACTTTCGTGAAATTGAGTTTACAGTGATTCCAATACATAAATATCACTCAAATACACCTCGTCACATAAATTTATTGCAATAGTGTAAAAAATAACGCAGTAAAAACAGCTTTAGAAGCAGTTGTACAAGCACTTGTACTGTTTATTATTATGTTTTTACCTTCTCCTGTAAACTTAAAGTTATTTGAGTTAGGGCCTTTTTACTTGTGACCAACGATATGTGCTATGCATAGGTTAGGTGAGTGTTTTGTTTATTTGATTTAAAAATTTGGTTATCTAACATAAATTGCAAGTTGTAAGAATAACTTACCTTGTTTGCTGGGTGTAGGGTACAAGCCTTCACAAGAGCAAAAAATCTGCTGTGTTTTGATGTATTGTTGTGAGATCTTCCCGCTATAATTTGTGTTCAGTTAACGTGTAGTGTTGTTGTGTGCAATCGATGTCATTTGTAATTCGTTTGTTTGTATGTATTCTTGCCGCATACTACACTTTAAGTATACATACATACATATGTATGTGCATACTATTTATGTATGTATGTATATCACTTTACCTTTTAGATGATATTTCGTTTATTTTTATTCGTTTTTAGTTTATACTGCTACTTCTGTACATACATACATACATATCAATTGTCGAAGTAGAAAGGCCCTAAATCGAAATTGAGTTTTTCAGTGATTCCAATACATTTAACGCGTCACAAAAATTTATTGCCATAGTGTAGCTTTCACAAGCAGTTGTAAAAAAGTTACATTAGCATTATACATATATATGTACATATATACAACAGGGACTCATGCATAATCAAAAATTGGCACGAAGTTAGCATAAGTGGCAAAATTGAACATGGTCTTAACGTGTTTTACCATACAATTTTAAATTAAAAATCATGCCAGGATGTAATTGTTTGTTAAAACTACATTACGCGGCATTTTTTAATGTCAAATTGTACAGAGGAACTCGTCAAAACGTACATAGTTTAATTTTGTCACTTATGCTAACTTCATGCCAATTGTTGATTATACATAAGGCAGACAGTTTCTACTATTTTTTGACTTGTCCTGTAAAGTTACAATTATTTGAGTTAGGGCATTTCTACTCGAGACCAACGATATGTACATACATATGTATGTATGTATGTATGATGTATGTTATTTTTTGTTTACAAAATACTTTCTGTTTTGATTTGTAATTACATACATACATGTATTTTTTACTGATAGTTTTTTTTTCACTGTGTTTTAAACATCTCTTGTAAACGTTGGTATTAAATGTATTATTACGCACATATTGTTTGAAATTAAAATTTTTCGAAGTGATGTGTGATTTTTCTTAATATACACTGCTTGAGAGTGTTTGTATACGTTTGTGCTTCACTGTTCCTTTTCATTTAATGTGTATTAATTGATGCACAAAATTTGCAAAAATAAAGGTGGGTTTTTAAGCAAATTGTGTGTAGCACCTTCACGTTTCATTTTGTTTTAATAAAATTTCATTAGTCTATTGGATATATTTCACTTGCACTCTATCAGTTTATCAGGTAAGTAGGATCAGAAGAGATGGGTTAAGGGGAAAATAATGTTTAACCTTGCGCGGAAATTGTTTGATAAATACAAAACGGAAGCAAATATGTAAAGGGTCCACCAGATAACTTTTTTTTTAACAGGGCGAAAAGCATAGAGTATAGCTTCGGCTGTGTGGCAGGTAGGGCCGTCCTGTTGAAACCAAATCTTGCCAATATCCTCCTCTTCATTTTTGTGAACAAAAATTCGTTCAACATGGCCCGATAACTATCGCTCATTGGCCCAATTATGCCACTGGACCAAAATCCGCACCAAACAGTGACACGTTTTGGGTGCGTCGGCTTTTCAATGTATGCGTGCGGGTTTTTTGTGCCCCAAATGCGACAATTTTGCTTGTTTACATACCCGCCAAGATCAAAATTAGCTTCATCTGAAAAGATGATTTTTTTTGGCAAAATCGGCATCTTCTGTAAGTCGATCGCAGGCAATATTTTCCAGCGTTGTTCAAGCGTATACACAACCATATTCGTTTAGCGGAAGGATAAAACTAATTATCTCTCAAATCAGACACGAGTTAAGTGTTACCATCCACGAAATAAGCACTAGTTGAAAAAAAACGTTAGATGGCGGACCCTTTATAATGATTTTAATTCACGTTATTTCATTATATTATTTAATTTTAGTTACGGCCACTTCTTAAATACACTCGGAATTCTATTACAGTAATAAGAAATATTGTTATTTTCGTGATCTGCTTTTGTTCTGCACTAGGAGTCGACTGCATTGGAAAGTATTTATCTACCGACGTGGACAATGTGCACTTTTTTTAAAAGTATATTCATACATTAAGCCTGGTATCTGGTACTGTGTTCAAAATTTCACGCGAAATGTTGACATAATCCATATAAAAAAAAATTATACGAAATATTCAAGAAAAAATGTTGCAAAATTTGTACTCTGTTCAACTCGTGAAAAATTTATGAAATGTGCCTGGCAACATTTTCTTGCAATCTGCGAAATAATGTGACTGGCATTTATTTCGCGTGAAATATTGACAGCTGATGTTTTTGTTTACGAAAGTCGTTCAATGTTGCATACTTCGCATCAATAAAAACGATAGTTATTTTGGAAAAAGTAATATGGGCATCACTTGTTACGTGTCAAATTTTTCACGCGAAATAATCAATGTTGCTGAAAAAATGTCACAACTTCGAACAGAGTACTGGGCTTCAAGTACATTTCCCAAGCACACGACTTCAAATGCCGCTAGCAGCCCGTTTAGATGAAGGATGGCCTATCTGCGACACGTCATCTGCGAATTTATCTCGTATTTTTTTATGTTATGTACAAGCAATGTTGCCGGTTAGACCAATTTTTTATAACATGCATGAAATAAACATGAATAATTTAAAAATTATGAAGAAATAAAGTAAGATGAGAAAAGGAATTGTTGTATTTTGATAGTAAATTAAAAAAATAATAAAAATATATGGACATATTAATTCTAAATTTCCCAAAACTAACTATTACTTCCTTTACGGCAACACTGTTACGAATGAACGAATGAAAAGCATTGATCAAATTAATATCAAAAAGTCCTCTGACTATTGAGACAAAAAGTCTTCATGTAAACGCTAGTGGATTTAAAAAGCCACTCCAAAAGAGAAAGTAAGCGTTGTCGCAGCTAGGTCACCCTTCATCTAAACGGAATCTAGCTAGTACGTCGTCTCAGAATTGTAAATTTTTGTGAACTTAACCCTTAACTACATTCGTTTTTTTAACTTACATTACTATATTGGTGGGGTAATTTTCTACCCCAATAAAAATTCTTTCTATTTTGCAGGGACTCACATAAAAAAGAAAGTATTAATGTGAAATATTAAAATTGTTTATTGTTTATTAAAATAACATATTTGTCATCTTAAAGAATTTCATAAATTAGAATATCGCAGTTTTTTTCGAGCGCCCCAGAAAATTTACTTAAAAAATTCAGTGTATTCTCCATATAGAAAAAAAAATTATATGTACATATTATAAAACTTTAAATTAGTAATTCATATTAAAAGAACATTAAATATAATAAAATTAATGAAAAAAGGATATAGAACATAACATAAAAATTCTGACAGACGATATTTTTCGTGTAAAACAGTCTGTTTGAAATCACTTTTAGTTCTTCAGAATGCATTTTACAAAAAAAATTTATTGCACTTGGAACATATTTCAGTTGTTTTTACGTCTTTAAAACGCGGACATGTATAACATCGGGCAATTTTTGGTGTTTTTGGCTGACTCCGTCTATATTGGTTCTCAAGTTCTTCCCCAAGAAGTTGAGTAATAAGTTGGTTCTAATCTCTTGAGAAGTTAGCTTTCTTTCTGTATCATGATCGCTAACCTCCAATTCCCCATCACTTACGTCATCATCGTCTTGGAAAATATCATCATCTCCTGCGTCGTCAGATGAGTCGTCTTCCTCACAAATTTTTTCTATTTCAGATTTACATAAATAGCGCTTCATTTTGTCTACATAATAAAAAATCAATAAATACCAAGAATAAAAATTAATTACATAACAACATTCGTGGGGTAATTTTGTACCCCAATATACTATATGTATACCTACCACAGATTTTATTTGACGTAGCGCCATCTCCACACATACACTTCAATATGCCGACATGAACGGAAAATAAACGGAGTTTTAAAGAATATGCTTCAGTACAAAGTAAGTTATGAAATATGGAAAAATTACCCCACGAATGTAGTTAAGGGTTAAGTTAAGAAGTTAATATTACTTTATTGTAAAAGCAAAAATGCGTTTTGTGCCACATACACCACTTTTCTTAATTTATTTTCAAAAACAGATTTTTTTTTTTGCTCCATACGTATACTTTACTGCTGTGAATTGAGACTTTTGTTGTTTTGTTTATTTTTCTTGCTGAGCAAATCAACTTGATTCGCCATACAAAATTATGAGAGCGAATCAAGTAGATTCAATATGAATCATAGTAAGATAATAACAGGTAACCTCGAAGCGCCAGCTGATAGAGTTTTTTATTTGCTTGTTTCGTGACGTGATCTGCCAAATGTTCTTTATGTTTTACCAATACACGCGCATAGTGCCTATTAAAACTGTACTAATACAAATAGAGTTTTTTATTTGCTTGTTTCGTGACGTGATCTGCCAAATGATCTTTATGTTTTACCAATACACGCGCATAGTGCCTATTAAAACTGTACTAATTAATACAAATAGAGTTTTTTATTTGCTTGTTTCGTGACGTGATCTGCCAAATGATCTTTATGTTTTACCAATACACGCGCATAGTGCCTATTAAAACTGTACTAATACAAACAAAGCTTTGAAAAGACAAGAGAAAACGCAAGTACATGTCTCTTGCTTTCTCTTGGTTTTTTGACAGTTGTCATCACAAAACAACAATAAAAATACATGTTGTTTTGTTTGTTGTACATTTGTTGTAGATTCTTGGGAACCTATATTATTGCATCATGATATGAATCTACTTGCGAAGCACGTAAAATTGGTATCTTCTCGCCAGTTTATCCGAACTAGCTATCAAAACAAAATAGTAAGTATATGTGTGTGTGTGTGTGTGTGTGAACAAATAAAAACAAACCAACCCAGTAGACCAAGACTTTTTATTGATATCGATTTCGAATATATTTCGAACATTTATCGTTTAAAATTATCCAGAGTGACACTCAAAAAAGAATCGAAAAAAGTTCAGCTGTCGCTCTGTTTTGTCCCAAAAAAACATTCGATCTGGAAATTTCGCTAGCAATATCAAAAGTGAGGGAATATCGATATAATTAACTTACTTATTTTATTTACTTTTTTTAATACTTTAACCTTAACTTGAATTGCAGGATTTGAACATGGTACCTTCATTCTGCAATTATTTTATTTTTTAAATTACAGTGCTGTCACGCCTCGAGCTTGGTACCTCTAGACTAACAAGCTAGCAAACATCCACTCGGCTGCCGTCACACATTTAAAAAACTATCGTTTTTATAGACTCTCAGGTCAAGTGGGAAACGCAAGTGCGTATGATACGTATGTATATGTGAATATACATTAAAATATACCAAACGAAGCACGAATGCGCAGTGTAAGCTGTACGATTCATTAAAATTATCTAGAAAGCGAAGCATGTTATTCAACTCGTAGTGGAAACATAGCATAATTGAAGTGTATTTAATAAATGCAAGTAAATATTTTTTTAAGTGTCGTTAATGCTTAACTAGCCAAAAACCTGTGTGCCTCGATACAACCCATAAATATACGTTTTGAGATGAAAAGAAATAATTTATAATAGAAGTGCCACGCTTGCGATTCAATCTTCACTATTTTGTAGAATACAATTCTCATTATTAGCATAAATAGTCATGAAGTTTCAAAATTCTCACTGCATTAGTTTCCAACATATTTTTAAGTAAACATTTTCTCTATTTGAGAGGAGCCAAGCTCCCCTGTCCAATCCCGATTATTTTCTATAATCAGCAAAATCGGCAGAATTTGAAGTTTGTGTTTGTAGCAGATACCAAGATATCAATAAATTAATATTTAATTTACTTAGGAGGTGACACACTATTTGCTCCATTGCTGACTCCTTTTTATAATACTTTTCTCATTATTGGCGTTACTGCTTACGAAAAAATTTCAAAATTTCTACTGTTTTGGCTTAAAAGATATCTAGAAATAAATGATGCTTCTATGTGGGAAGCGCCATGCCAACCTTAGTTAAATATTAAAAAAAATTAATAGCATATTGCTCCTTCTAGATCAACAGTAATACAATATGTGACAGCGCATAGAGAAAGGGACCTAAGGGTAAAAAAATCAATTTTCACTTTTTTTTTGATGTGGACAACATCTGCGCATCAAATGAGGCCGATCCCATGCCTCAAAAGTGTTCCCTCCCAGAGATATGCGCGTTTTATTCAGTGATGGTACACCAAAGATACACGTATTTAAATCTTTAAAATGGCTCTCCTGAACAAAACCGGTTTTTACCCTTAGGTCCCTTTCTATTTTGCGCGTCACATATGGACAAATCATCAAGATCAGTACACTGGTATTATTTTTTAATACAAACAAAAATTTTCATTTGTGAGAGGCACCACGCCACTTCGGAAATTGTTCCCAGAGACAATGCATATTACCAACAGATTTTTTCCCTACAAAATTTCAGCGTTCTCCCTATATTAGTTTTCTAGATATGTCTCTTTATGAGAGGTGCCACGCCCTAATGTTCAACGTACATTATACAATCGTTACTTGCACAAAATTTCATGTTTCTTGCTGCATTGGGTGCAAATATATTCCAAAATGAAAAAATATATATTCGAGGTGCCACGTCCAATTGAAATTTAAAAAATTGGACAAATTGGTCCATCCGTTCTCCGATTTTAGATTAATTAAAAAAGTGGGCGTTTCTACTTACGACAAATATTAAAAAAAAAATAGCGAAATCTGTGCAGCCGTTCTTAATTGATGCGATTACCAACAAACGACATTTGATTTTTATTTAAATAGAAAAATATTTTTGTTTATAAATGTTTTTGATTATTTAAAGGCATTTTTGAGTTGAAAACTGTGTTTCCTAAGTACAAGTACGAAACTGTGTATGTGCATGTTACATATACCGCTTTCCAAAAGATACATATTTATTTTGAAATCCCGCTTTTTGGCAGTATTTTCTTCAAAATCCCGCTTTTTGATCGACCATGTCCCACTTTTTGCAAAAACCATCTGGTCACGTTAGTTATACTCAAACATGTATAATTAAGGTTTCTTTTATTTTATTTTAGTATTCAATAAGTTTATATTAAAACATATAATCGGCGGCTGCGTCTGGGTGATGATATTTTTGCTTAACAGTAGCTGTTGAATTTTTTTTACGGCACCTTGTTTTTATTATTAATTTCTTATAGAAATGAAGCAAAACAAAAGTTTACTTTACTTCGTACGTTTTTATATGAAGAATTTGACGCAATCGCCAAACAGTGGCGTGTAAAACAAAGCATCCGTTGGGAAAAGGTAATGAATAGTAAAGGAGAAGGTAATGCACAGCATGTATAAGTTTTCATTCCAGAATTCATTACTGTTAACACAGAACATGTCCTAGGAAGGTAATGAATTATTTTAATACATCCGAGGAATGAATTATATAATTCATAACACTCGTCTACAGATGTGGTAATGCACGTGGTAATCAATGTTTAATTATTGTGTTTGATCAAATTACCCTTTCGTTTCTAAGGAAATGCATTGTCCTACTTTTTTATTAAACCTAAAAGAGTGGATATGGAGCAAAATAAATGCTCAATATCTCAGAAACCATAATAAATTTCGTGAAACAAGTTTTTGATTCAGACTCATTTATTTAGGTATGGTCGGTGTAGCAAAACTATTCTTGGGCGGCGAGTAGTCAGCTAGTTAACCCGATGAGTTGGTGGGAGAGTGGATTTTAGCTACACGGACATGGGGGTCGGGTTATGATTACCCACTAGAGCTGTATCGTTCATGAACGAACAAGTACAATTGAACGAATCAGTCAAAAGAACGAAGTGAGCCGGTTACTTTACTGAGCTGTTTTGGCTCAGCATTACTGATAAAAAGTGCAATTGAACGAAATAAAGCCAACCGATCGCACTTGGTTTTTTTTATTTATATATTTAGTTTTTTTTTATTCAAGGTCGAATACTTAGAAAGGAAAAAAGCACCAAAAAATACCCGAAAAGCACAAAAATGGCAGCGCTGATAGCAGAACAGTTTTTCCACTCACAAAAAAATTTGAGGCTAAAGACATTAACATATCCATGAGCTTGAGAGTCAAAAGGCGAACTCTTGCATTACTTTTGGCAACTGTAGTAGGTAGTCGATTTTTCGTTAGGGAAATACCTAAATCAACGTGAAATAAATTTATTTCAAAAGGAAGTATTTGCTTTGAAAATTGATATAAATCATGTTAGATTAACATGAAACACATATGATGCAAAATCATTGCCGAAAAAGATTAAATTAACCTTGTTTACGTAGATTTTAAGTTGAAATTTTCTCTGTGTGTAGTATACAGGCCTGTCACAGAAATCTGTCAAAATTGTTTTGATTACGAATTTACATTTCCATCGACTTTGTTTTACCTTCCCCAGATTTCGATAGATTTTGTTCAGTCAGAAAAAGCGCAATTCAGTTATTTTCAATTTATTCATATTGTTATTAGAAGAGAAAAACAAAATACAAAAGACGCAATTTTGATTCAAATGAACAAAACTTAAAAATACGCGAAATAACGGAAATTGCAATAACTGCAGCGCCAGATACCCAGTCTGCCGATAAATTGCAGCAGTAGTGATTGAGGGACGCTCAAATCCACTTTCATATCAAAATGTAGCATCATTTTGACTGAATATAATATTTCGGTTTTTATGATGTTGCATCAGTGATGCATTTTGAGTTTTTTGTTTTAGGGCCAGATGAACGATTTAAAAGGTCTAAAATACGTTGAAAGGGCCAAAAAAAATTTTTTATGTATTTGACTACAATATTTTTATTTAAATAAAAACAAAAGTGTGTATTAGTAATATGAAACATGTTATTTATTTTTTTAAAGCCAAAACAAAAATTAGCGACAAAAATTAAAATTTTTTAAAAGTATTTTATTTTAAACTAAAGTAAATACATATTGTTATTTTCAATATAAATTTTCAGTCAAAAGTTTTCTTTAGATATCGTGAAGCAGACCATTAGTCTAAACCATATTTTGGAAAGAAAATATTATTTCCACACATGCTGAAGGATTGTGGAATAGAAAGAGTTCCTTGAAATATTATGTATTAATTAGTATACAAAATTTTACCTATAAGATTTTTAATTGTAGAAATCGTTTTCCGAAATTTACTTCTCCTTTAATCTTTAAGCTTTTTAAATTCTAGAACTTGCGATACTGACTTAAATTTATTATTTATTTGGAAAAGTTTAATAGCAAGTGGTACAATACTATTGGCTTCCCCACTTAAAACATGATCTTGCACAGATTTAGAAAACCAGTTTAAACTAAAATCTGCAAAAATAAAAATTGTTTTTAAAACAGAGAAAACTATGTACATTGAAAAGTCTACTCAATGACTTGAAGGAATTAGTTGCATTTTGAGTTGAAAGTGTCAAAATAGCCTAGAAAGTACCACAAGGCCATCAAATTGAAAAGTGCCACAAATGGCCCAGTTGTTCCACATTTGGCATCACTGTGTTGAATCCTAAAGACTTATATATAAAAAAAATAAATAAACAAAAAGTTTGTGAAAACATATTTCTTTATTGAAATCAACTTCTTTCAAATAGATTTTTGTACTTTCACATACAGAAAATTATAATTCCGAGCATTAAATTTAAAGTGGTTTGTTTCATTTGTTGTGCGTTTTCTGAGGAACCTATTTACGGAATTGAAAGCAAGTTCGACCAAATTTGATTTCTGTGACAAGCCTGATAAACATGTGACGTAAACTGCAAATTTATGTTAACATTTTCCTCTACTGAACTCCCCACAGTGAGTTGATAATATGGATAAACATAGCTTATTTCTAAGGACCATATCAATACATACTCGTACATACATATGTATGTACATACTCGTACATTTTGCAGACTTGGTGCAATTTACGAACGCAGCCAATTAACAATAACGTCAGCGTTATTTGTATCATCCATCCCTTGCACAAACTAACAACTTTTTCTTGCAAATTACTACTGTTGTTTTTTTTTATTCTTTCTTTCATAATTATATTTTTTATCGTTTGTTTCCCGTCAACTAACTGCTAACTATGGGTTAAATGCTTAATTATAGACTTATAAAATAAATTTTTAACACATGAAAACATATTTCACCAGATACTCCTTTTCAATTTATTACAAATTGTAGTTCATTAAAATACAAAGAATAAAAAATAAGCGGGAATCTAAACACACAAACAAGCCTATTCGGCTGTGTGTCTGTCTGCCTGTGTGTTTTGTACGGCTGGCTGAACGGCTGTTCTGTTTTCACGCTTAGGATTTTAAAACGCACACAATTGAGCGAGCGAGTGTCCCAAAGTAGTTCACTATAATTGAATGTTCAGAAGTATAAATTATTAAAAAATAAACGCATTTCTAATACATATTAACCAAATTTTTTTTATAGGTATAACCTTTCGAATAGAGATGTCGTATGTATGTATGTATGTGATATGAAATTATATATGTACCTAACAAGTGGTTAAGGCTGATGGTGCAAGATCCACTCTTTCAAGCGTGTACTTGAGCAAAACAAACTGCTTTTTAATTAGTTTTCCTATTTTCATTATTTAAACAAGTCTTAATGTTTCAGTGCAGCAAAGAAAATTGTTCGTTATTCAAATGCTAAGTGTACAATGTCGCAGCAGAACGGGGAGTATGTTACCAAAGGATCGTTTTTGTTTACCAACATCATAGCTTTGAAGTTTTTTTGTATCAGTTTTGACATGATTAGCATCAAATGCAATACAATGCCGATTTATGCTTAACTAAATGGTAAAAGGGGGTAGAAAGGTTTTGATTTTCATTTACTGTTTTAAAAAAGAAAGGAATGCAATAAGGACATCAACGCTAGGAAAATAAGAAAATGACACTTTAAGAAGCGCATGTAAGTAATGCTGAGTACACATCTGGCACAAATGTTCCAAAAAAGCATAACCACTAAATACTAATGAAAAACTGTTTGATTCAGACATGCGTTTATTGATTTAAGCAGTTTCCAATCATATTGGATCCTATAAAATTGTCTATTGGTTATGAAACTGTTTAACTTAATAAATACGTGTCTGAATCGAACAGTTTTTCCTTAGTAATTAGTGGTTAAGCTTTTTTTGGACACATGTATGCCAGATGTGTACTCGGCATAATTGTATTGAAATGAAAGCCATGCTTCTCGATGCTTAAATAAATAAAACAAGCTTTTAACTATTTTATGCTGGAAAAGCGTCAGTCATATGTCTTAAGGCTTCAATTAAAACAGTTTTCAATACACAAAATTAGGAAATCAAATATTTATTTTAAATTTAATTTAAGTGAACGTGTTCCAACATTCTTTCATGGAACTAAAAAAAAATACAGGGGTATAAAAACTCTGAATATATCGTTATGTGAATATGCCCTAAGATAAAAACATATGATTCAAAGTAAGTAATCCAAATGTGTAAAAATTTTAGGAAATGTTAAACAAATACATATTGTAAAAATATATCACCAATAGAGATGATCGATACTGTGATTTTTTAATAATGTTGCTCCTTGTGAACGAGATTTCCAAATCGTTTCGCAGTATATTGTTTGTAGCAAAAACTAATAAGAAGGGTAGCAGTGAAATTAAACAGTGACCGTGATTTTAACACATTTCAGCACTTCTGAAATACTGATAAGAATAGCGACAAAAACAAACAATTATCAATCAATCCCATGCAAACATTGAGAATTGTTGTATAAGAGGCAGAGAGACAATATAATTGCAAGGACAAAAATTTGAGAGCTATACATAGTTGTCAGAAAAGACTATTTGACACGATTTGACGATTTTTTCTCGAAAAGAGCTGAAGGTATAAAAAGAAATTTATGTGGTTGCTTTATTTACTGTAAAGTAAGCATACAAGAGCAATCACCTGTTACTTGATAAATTCAGTCACAGTTGTGATTACTGATTTTTTCAATCGCTGTGAAAAAGTAACAGGTTTAAAAATATCACTCATCTCTAATAACCAACATTAACAATTTGTGAAAGAAACTTTTCTGCTTATTCTTTTATTAAAAGTAAAAGCTAAAAAGTGGGATTATCTGCGGTTTTTAAATGACTAAAATAGTCATAAGCAATCAATGACATATTAAAAATTTTATGTATATGTGAATAAATACGTACATACAGTCCAAACGACTTTGGTTTAGTTTGAAAGGTGACTTGATCTTATCCATGCTCGAAGAAAATCGGTCTAGCCGTTTAGAAGATATCACATCCTGTTTAAGGTATATTTTGTTGAATCTTTGTCTTTGACGTCACAGCTTAACCAATTTTAATTTGGTTTGAAAGGTGACTTTATCATATATCTTCTAGTTCATACTTGTTGAAAATCGGTCCAGCTGAATGGAAGTTATCATAAATTTTCTATATATTAATTTACTATTTTCTTTTTTGCGATTCTGGTACTTCAATAATATTAGTGGAACATATAGTTCTTAACTTAAATATATTACAGCGTCAACTGCGTCGGAAGTTCCTAAAATTTTTAATTTTTGTTATAAATATTCTTGTTTATTAATATTTCCGAGTTTGTTATTAAAATTATTTGTTTTTCTTGTGTGATGAATTAGTTTTCGTTTGTTAATAAAAAACATTAAACTAATACACATGCGTGTCGTTTTTGCAAACTTTCTTAAATTATTCGAATACATTTTCTTATTATTTGTTCGTTCGAATATTCGAACAAAAGCTCAAAATTATTTGTCTCCTCGAATAAGAAAAAAATCATGGAATTTCATTCCAACAAATATAAAGTGGGGTACACATTATCGAACATGAGTGACAGTTTTTCTCAAATTTTACATAGATCGATAGTGTGAACACGAATTTCGTCAGTCAACCACAGAATTTTTTGTGGTTGAGTGACAGTCAGCGGCCATATTGGTTTTTTGCTGATAGTGTGTACCAAAAAGCGGCAGTCATGAGATATTTTTGTAACATAAACAACACAAGATGGACGCGGAAAATTATTTGTTTAAGGAATTTACATATTTTTATGAAATGAAAGGATGTGTGTGATGTTAAAGACAAAATATTAAGACAAAGTCGTACGAGGAGTTGTTAAAGATAAGAAAACATTAAAATAATTCATTATAAAAGAATGTTGTTAGCAATAATGAGCATTCAATTTGTGTTTTTTCTGTGTTTGTGTGTCTAATTTTCTTCTTGAAAGAAGGTTTGAGTGTCGAACATGATCGATAGTCTGAACAGCCAACACTATCATTCAAAACTGATGAACTTTCGACTTCCACTCATGTTGGATAATGTGTACCCTACTTCAAAGACGAATAATTAACAACACTTAAGGTTGAGTTTACATCTAGCAGTTCTTGTGTGCCATATGCCCAGAAAATCGTAACCACTAATTACTAATGAAAAACTGTTTGATTCAGACATGTATTTATTAATTTAAACTGTTTCCAATCATGTTGTAGAATCCAACATTGTCTATTAGTTATGTATGAAACTGGTTAACTTAACAAATACGTGTCTGAATCAAATAGTTTTTCATTAGTAATTAGTGGTTACGCTTTTCTTACTCATGTGTGGCACATGGCACACAGATGTAAACCCGGCCTTAGGATAGTGAATGCAGGCCTAAAGTTCTATGTTTGGAGTTTTTGTTTAGCTCATGTTCTGATACCAATTTTGCTTCTAATGAAGGGTGTTTTTTATAGAGTGACACAAGTTTAAATCATAATAAAACAAGGAAATATATTTTTAATATCAATGAAACGGGCTTTATTGGAAAGAAAATTTTATGCAACTGATGCTTAAATATGATTTCTGCCATGTGTCCGCCACGGCTGGCGCATAAAAGGCGCAATCTGGAACAAAAATGTTCAACAACTTTTCGAAGCATTTGCGGCAGTATTTCGCCGATAACTCTTTGAATGTTGATTTCCAGGTGTTCAATTGTTTGTGGTTTATTGACGTAGACAAGTGACTTAACATAACCCCAAAGAAAATAATCAAATGGTGTTAAATTACACGATCTTGGTGAACAATAAATTGAGCCATTACGTGAAATTATTTTTTCTTCAAAAGTTTCTTTGAGTAAATCAATTGTCGTGCCCGCTGTGTGGCATGTGGCTCCGTCCTCTTGGAACCACATATCAGCAAGATTAATGCCACGTAATTGAAGTAAGAAAAAATTTCGAATCATGTTCCTATACCGTTCACCATTGACAGTAACATTCTGACCATCATAGTTTTTGAAGACATATGGGCCAATGACTCCGCCAGCCCATAAAGCGCACCAAACCGTAATTTTCTGTGGATGTAATGGTGTTTCGACAGAAGTTTGTGGATTCTCCTCAACCCAAATGCAACAATTCATCGGAAAATAGAATTTTGAATGGAAATTCAAAATCAGTATCAATATGTGCTTCAGCCCATTCGGCGGCACAATCCCAGTAGCTGAGAACTTCGACGAATTGATTGATTAGGATCATCTTCAATTATTTCATTTATTTATTTTATTTATTCATTTATCAGTAAAATGTGGTCCGAAAACTATCTATTGTTCTTCGAATTAGCCGCTCTGAAGGACGATTATGTACGCCATAAAATGAAAGAAGTGCACGATGAGACGAATACAACGATTATTTTGATTAAAAATTTCAACAATTTGCACGCGTTGCTCAGGTGTAAGTCGATTTATTTTGAAATTGCAAGGCAAAGTAAACAAAAAGCAACTATCAGCTGTTAAATGGGTGCTCAAATAGAACGGTGATGACAACTCAAAGTTGTGACACTCTAAAAAAACATGCTTTAGTTATTCTTATGCAATTCTCACAAATCGTAACTTATCATTACAATATTGATGCAAATGAAATTCTTAAAAGTATGAAGAACCTTAAAATATCATATAATTATGGACCTGATAGTATGCCCAGTTATAAAAGGTGAATTTTAAAATTTTGGGCTTCCAAAATTGAAAAAACAACACAGAAACTTTGCAAAAGTGATGCAAATATTTCTCTAAAGCGATAAATATTTTCCATTTGTGAGCTTCAATTTCTGCATAATTTTCCAGCACTTCGGCCGGTATCTTACCAATGCCAGCTGTAATGTTGACTTCTAGCACTGGAACTGTGGCTATATTGTCCCTGTACACGGCACACTTCACGTATCTCTATAAAAAATAGTCAAGTTGGGTCAAATCACATGCTCTTGACGGCGAATGGACTGCTCACCACTAGCCTCTCAGTAGATTCATTGTATCGCGTGAGGTGTGGCATGTGGCACCGTACAGTTGAATCCACATGTCAACCAAGCTCAATTCTTCCACTTTGTGGAAAAAAATCTGTAATCATTGCCACGGCAATTCGCTCCACTGATTGTAACTTTTCGATTTGCATCGTTCTTGAAGAAGTGCGGTACCCATTGAGCCAAAAATAAGCTTCAACGCTGAAAATAATTTTTCGATAGAAACGATTTTCTCACGCACCACGACGTTTGATAATAAATTTCTATGATTTGCAAGCGTTGTTCGTTTCTTTGTATATTCATGGTGAAATGGGAAACCTTAGCGAGAATTTTTGGCATTGCCACTTGTCACGAATTTTTTTTGAACTGAAAAAACGAATGGAAAAAATTCACCCGATATACTTCTACATGTACACACATTGTTAATGAACATGTGTGTATATACATAAGTATACCTTTGGAAATTAGAAAAGGGTTACATACAAATAGATACGCTTAAGCTTTCTTGGGCTTTGGGGTTGCATGATGACAGACGCTAAACAAACAGCTAAAAGACAACAAACAGTAACAATACTCAAAAAAATTGTAAATTAAAAAAATAAACTGCGATTAAACATATCAAATTCTTATAGAGAAGGGGTTCAATATGTATCATTACACAAATACGCGGCATGCAATGTTATTAGATGAACAACATGTATCCTTAAAAAACTATCTACTTATTCATTGCACATTTATTGTCATTCCTTGCATTTACAAATGATGACTAGATGATGACATTTTTTTAACAAGAGGGTGAGTGAAATTATAACATCTCAAACGCACAACACATACCGCACGAAAGCAGGATATCAGTGCTGACAAGGTACATAAAAACAAACATAAGTATGTATGTATGTACATACATATGTACATCCATAAATACATACATACATATATGTATTTTAATTTCTAAACACAATGTGAACATTGTAATTTTGATTGCATGTGGCAATTATTTGCTAAATTTTATTTTATTGTTTGTATTTACCAAAAATTAGGAGGGATGCATTTATCCATATTCTTAGTACAGGGTATTTCATTAAGCGTTTCCTATCTTTAAATTTAAATAAAACAAAGTGAGTGTGAGATTTCAGAGAAACTTTTAATTCGTTTGAAAGACCTTTTAATGCCATTATGTGTGGAATATAATATAACATCGTTCAAATGTCCGCCATGGCTTTTCTAAGTAATGCGCGTCCGATGTTTTAAATTTTCCAAGACTGGCGAATAAATCAGGCTGGAGTTGAACGATGGCATGGGTTATGTTGGCTTTGATAACCGCTGTGGTTTGTGGCTTATTCACATATACCTGCAACTTAAGAAAACTTCACAAGAAAAATTCTAATGGGGTCAAATCGCACGATCTCGGTGGTCATGCCCTCAAATCGCTCGTGCAGAATATCCAATGTGGTATGAGCTGTGTAAAACATAGCGCATTTCTATTCAAATCAGATATGATTAAATTTTTGCCGTTGACGGTGATAGCCAGACTAAAGTCACTCTCAAAGATGTAAGGAACCCAAAGTCCATATCAAAGAGTACCATTTTCGGGATGCTTTGTAATTTCTTGGATCTCATACTGATTGGTACTCTCCCAAATTCTATAATTTTGTTTGTTGACGTATCCATTCATCCAGAAATAGTCCTTATCGTAAAATGCATGAAGCGCACTGAACGCTGGCCGAACATAGAACTTTTATAAAACAATTTTATCATTTGTACTTGTTGTTGAACCATACATCCGCTCATAGTGATTTGGCAAAACAGGCAGAGTAAACGACAACTAATTCAGACGCAGCTTCAACAAGATGGCCGATATCAACTTGTTGCCTCAGAATTGTTTTTTCTCACCGACCATTCTTAAACAAAATGAGTTAGGTGTGGAGTACATGTATATATTTTGAATGCTCTCTTTCTGAATCAAAAACACATTTTACGAATTTTATTATGGTTTCTGAGATATTAAACATTCATTTATTAAGTATTGTTTTGCTCTACACGCCACTGTTTAGCGATTGCGTCAAATTCTTCATACAAAAACGTACAAAGTAAAGTTAAGTCTTGTTTTGCTTCATTTCTATAAGAAATGAATAATAAAAAAAGAAGCTGCGACGGTTAAGCAAAAACATTATAATTCAGACGCAGCCGCCGGCTATATATTTTAATATAAACTCATTAAACACTAAAATAAAATAAGTCTTAATTATGCATGTTGCAGTATAACAGAACCCATTTAATTTCATTATTTATATTAAATACACTTCAATTACTTGTTTTTCTTTTGTAAGCGGATCAATAGTTGAAAAGATTACGGCGGCGGCTTCTTGGTCGGCGTTAAACGATCGAATTATTTCTCTGGTCAGCAAGAAAAATAAATTTGAAGCACTTGTTTTTCGTCTTAACGACAAATTTCTTAATAGGTAGCACACTACGTATCGTACACAGAAAGTTACTTTTTGAAAATAAATTGTGTATGCGGCATCAAGCGTATTTTTCAGTTACAATAAAGTAATATTAAATTCTAACTTCATTCATGAAAGTTCACAAAAATTTAAATTTTTCCTCAAAACATGTGTCGGAAGAAGACAGAAATCCATGGAGTATATTTTGAGAAAACTTCATGTAAGCCTTCTGTGTCGTTTTTCTCCATTGCAACTTTCTGTCAAAGTTAGGAAATCCTTGTTGGAAGACCCTGTAGAACAAGGATCACCTCACGCACACACATAGACCTACTTACTGCTTCAGATTGACCGCATAATATTACAAATTTCAAGTATTAAGGCACAATAGTAAAGAATTAAGTAAATCGATACAATACAATTATACCCGGAAGATAGAGAAAAAATACAATAATTTAAACTCAGTTAGAATTGTTGAATTTTAAAAAATAATACACTACGAGTACAACAGTGGCAGTGATGTTAACTTTTTGTGCTGAATAACTTTACGGCTCTTGAAAATTAGCTTATTTGGGCGGAAATTACTGCATGCACAAATGCTTTTATTTTATTCAAGAAGTTTAAAATCATTTTTAAATTTTTCTTGGAAGTTACGTTTTTTGGAATTGTTCTTAAAGCATGGCATTGACCTTTGCCTGAATATGACGTATTGACCTGCGTTTATTTCTATATAAAAAATGTTTTGTAGAGAAATTAGTTTAATGGCACACAAGTTCATTTCTATTTTTTTAAGCGTAACATTAGACAAAAGAATATGAAATACAAAAAATATAGTGTTTCAATGATTAGTACTAAATTTATGTGTAGCCTATTCATAAATAAAAATTATTTGCAATCAACTAAAGCCTACAGTACACGGCATGTAAAAAGCCACATGCTATGAGGTGATGATGTCACGGGAGTTTTCAGCATGTTGGTTGCATTTTTTAAAATTACTAGTAGTGGCTACAGGCCTTAAAATTTTGATAGTATTTTGTTCCAAAATACAAGTGTGACACATGTAGTTGAATCGAACACATTTTCTGAGGCAGCACATCTGTAAGCATGAGAATATCTATATGTACATATGTTACCAGTACACGGCATGCAGCAAATGTAGCTTCGTGATGACGTCAAAATTACGTCAGAACCACATGCACATGTGGTTTTTTACATGCCGTGTACTGTAGGGTTAACTCATGTTGTACCGCGTATGGCAATTTTTCCCAGAAATTTTACACATCCATTGGGCAGGTATTGCCTGAAATATGTAAATATTTCCAAGGCAAAAGTACGAAAAAGTTATGTTTATTACTTAATATATTATGTTTTCATATGACATCTTTTTATATTTTACTTGAATTTATTGCTTTGCAAAAATAAATAAAAAATATATGTAACTAAAGTGACAGCAGATTGAATGACAATAAATAATTGCTCGAGCAAGCAGCAAAGCAATCATATGGCAATCGCTTTCTACACGTAGCAAATATCATGGACGCAATCAAATTTGACAATTGCCGCAATAGATACTGCTACGTGCAGATCCTATTTTAGAGTCACAAAACTGGGCTTTTTGGAAGTTCTCTGGTAAACATGCAGACCAGTCATTCTCAACCACTGTGCCGTGGCACTTTTGTGCGCCGCGAACTTGTAGAAGTGCGCCAATAAATTTAACCCTTTGATGCGTGGCGTACATTATAATGTACGTTGGTTTTATCAACCCGTCACTGATTTGAATTTTAGCATACATGCAATTAATTTACAGTTATCGGTTCTTTGTTTTGTTTTTGTTTAAATTCTTAAGAGGCTGTAAAATTTCAAAACAACGTTAGCTCAGTTTTGTAGGTTTTGTGTCTTGTCCCTGTAAAAACATATTGCTATCCTATTTTTTTTTTATGTACAGTGGATCAATAAAGTCGTAGGTCAAACGTGAAAGTTACGAAAAAAATCAAAATTTTTTATACAAAAACGTTTATTTCATTGTTTTCATTTCATAATAACAAATAACACGATATATTAGATTTAAAAAACAACAGATTAGGATTTTTAGAACTTATTTATTAACTAAAAAAAAAATAGTTCATTAACATATGAAAATTGGCACCAAAAAAGTAGTCGGACAGTTGGAATACGTTTCGCTTAAGCTATGGAATTTAATATTTAATATTTTGTAGGAAGTCCTTTGCCCTTGATAACTGCTTCTAGTTTTCTTGGCACATTCTTCCTTTATCGCTTTCACGAGATCATTTTTGTTAGAAAATGTATATTTTTTAATTCATTCTCTAAATGTGCCCACAAATGCTCAATTACATTGATGTGCGGTGACTGTGGTGGTGTTTCTAGAACATGTGGATAGTTAAACAAGAGCCACATACGTACTGCATGTGCTTTGGATCATTGTCCTGGTAGAACTGGAATATGTCTTTCATACATAGCTTTTCGACACTGGGTATCAAATTTTGTTTTAGAATGCTTACGTATTTTGCTTGGTCCATGATGCCATCTATTATACACACTTCCCGAACTCCAGAGGATGACATACAACCCCAAACTAGAACTGAGCCGCCCCTTAATAAATACCTTTTAAATCTTTTTCTTTCAGTTCTTCGTTAGACTTTCTCCATACGTAGGACTGCCCGTCGGATCTAAATAAATTAAATTTACTTTCATCTGTAAATAAGACTTTATGCCAGAATGAAATATCCATGGTTTTATACTTTTTGGAAAAATCTAATCGTTTCTTTCTATTGATGTTGTTAATATAAAGCTTTTTACGAGCAACTCTACCATTATAACCATTATTTCTCAGGAGTAATCTTACAGTTTCTGGGTTGAAGTTTTTATTTTTGCGTTGAGCGATTTCATTTGCCAATTTCGCTTATTTTGGGATTTTTTTTACGTGTTGGACAATTCATCGTTCGTCAGCTTAAGTAAACAATTTTGGCCTTCCAGATTTTCGTTTATTTTTCAGGGAATTTGTATTTTTATACCTTTTAATGATATCATGGACTGTTGATTTAGGTCTGTCAATAATTTTCCCAATCTCTCGAACTGTTTTTCCAGCTTCATAATTTTTTACAACAATTTTTCTGACTTCTTCTAACGTGTATGACTGTAGTGACCACGGTTGATAATTATTTTTAATTTTATTATAAAATAATAATTTAATAATTTAATGTGTATTGTTCAAAGTTTTAACAATTAATAATCATAAATTTGAAATACAAAATTTTATTTATATTTAAAAAACAAGGAATACTTAATTTCTAAATTATATGTATATTAAATTTAACTACCTACAATACTCCCCTTCCGGAAAATTGACATCCAGTAAATTGAATGTAACTTTTTTTTTGTTTCTGTATGATGTATTGTCACAAGTTTTTTCTACAAAAGCAGGTTTCAGTCTATCTATTGCAATAGTTCTAATATTGTCTTCAATCTCCAATTTAAAATATTTTTTATCTCTTTCAATAATTTTATACGGTCCTTCATACGGATGCTGTAGCGACCGTTTCTGTTCAACCCTCACAAATGCATATTTGCAACTAGAAAGATCTTTAGGTACATAACAAGTTGTATTTTTTTCTTTATGATGAGATAAATTTGAACAAATAGTTTTAAAATATTCTTTTAATTTAGAGACAAACTCCGTAGAAGTTTCCTTATTGTTCGGAACTACGATCTCTCCTGGTAAACGTAAATTTTGTCCGTAGACCATCTCTGCAGGAGTAGACTTTAGATCCTCCTTGAAAGTACATCTTAATCCAAGTAGTGCTATTGGAAGAATATCATACCAACATTCTGAACGACTATTAGCTATTATTGCTGATTTTAATTGTCTATGAAACCGCTCAACCATTCCATTAGCCTGGGGATGATATGTCGAAGTACTAATTTTGTGAATACCCAAAAATTTTGTGAGTTCGAAAAAAATTGTTGACATAAATTGTGTGCCTTGATCACTTGTAATTTTTAACGGTACTCCGAATCTACTAAAAAAATTACTGACCAGCTTTTGGGCAATAGTTGCTGCTGTGATATCTATTAATGGGTATGCTTCTGGCCATCGTGTAAATCTATCAATTACAGTTAAAATGTACCTATGTCTCCTAGATGTTGGTAGAGGTCCGACTATATCTACATGAACATGTTCAAACCTTCCATTAGGAATCTCTATTTTTGACACCGGAGTCTTAATATGTCTATAAACCTTAGATTTTTGACAACTAATGCATTCCTTTGACCATTTATTAAGATCCGTGTTCATCTTTGGCCAAAAATAACGATAGCAAATCATTCGTCTGGTTGCTCTTATACCGGGATGTGAAATAGAATGTAATTTTTCAAATACGACTTTACGTAAAAGTTCAGGAACAAAAGGTCTTGGATGATGTGCAGAAATTTCACACCAAATTTCAAAATTGAAACAATGAATTTTAATAAGCTTTAAGTTGATATGAGCGTTTTTATTTTCAACCAAGCCTTTAAGTTCTTTATCTTTTTGTTGCTCGACAAATAATAACTTCATGTTCAAATCTGTATTAACTAAAGTATTTACTTCAAAATTCCTCGACAAAGTGTCCATCAGAACTTAATTACACAAAACCTGTTCGGCATTCTACTGTACATAGAATTATAACTAGTGGAGTTTTACCTTTTACTAAGCCCAGACGTTTAGATCCAATTAAATTTAAAGCTGCTAAAACTGAGTTTGAATTTCTTTTAAAATCTGGTGTCTGTAGACCGTCGAATTCATGTGCAGCTTCAGCATTGCATTTAGTTTCTAAGAAAGACCAAAATGATTGGCGCCCTTGTGGTGATTACAGGAGATTAAATTTTATTACTATTCCAGATAGATATCCACTTCCAAATATTCAAGACTTTAATATTAACATGAGGAACAAGTTTGTTTTTTCTAAAATAGATTTAGTCCGTGCTTATCACCAGATTCCAATGGCAGAAGAAGACATATACAAGACGGCAATCACTACTCCATTTGGGATGTTTGAGTTTATTCGTATGCCATTCGGATTAAGAAATGCAGCACAGACTTTTCAAAGATTCATAAATGAAGTGTTTAAAGAACTTGATTTTGTTTTCGTATATATTGATGACGTTCTCATCGCAAGTGAAAGCGAAGAAGAACATATGATACATCTTAAAACAGTTTTTGACCGATTAGACGAATATGGGTTAAACATTAAAATAGGGAAATGTATTTTTGGGGTATCAAATATAGAGTTTCTTAGTCATAATGTTTCTAAAGATGGTATAAGACCATCAGAGGAGAAAATTGTAGCTATACGAAAGTTTGAGTTACCTGTTTCAGTAAAACAAATGCAAAAATTTATAGGAATGGTAAATTACTACCATAGGTACATTCCAAAGTTGGCAGAGTTATCGAGTCCTATTCATACAATGATAACTAATGCTTTAAAAAAGAAAAACAAGATTTTAGATTGGAGTAATGAGTCTCGAAAAGCTTTTGACAATATAAAAGAAAGTTTCGTTTCTCGAGTTTTGCTGAATCATTTTGATGAAAATGCAAAATTAACTTTGACAGTTGATGCGTCACAATATGCTGTTGGAGGAGTTCTGCAGCAAAGATATGATGATAGAGTGGAACCATTATCATTCTTTTCAAAGAAACTATCACTATCTCAGTCAAAGTACAGTACTTTTGATAGAGAATTGTTAGCCATTTTTCTTAATATTAAGCATTTCCGTCATATGTTAGAGGGTAGACATTTCACTATTTACACAGATCATAAACCACTGATTTTTGCTTTAAATTCAAAAACTGAAAGAAGTCCCAGACAAACTAGACATCTTGAATATATATCACAGTTTACAGATGATATTCAATATATTAATGGTGATTCAAATATAGTAGCGGACACTTTGTCGAGGAATTTTGAAGTAAATACTTTAGTTAATACAGATTTGAACATGAAGTTATTATTTGTCGAGCAACAAAAAGATAAAGAACTTAAAGGCTTGGTTGAAAATAAAAACGCTCATATCAACTTAAAGCTTATTAAAATTCATTGTTTCAATTTTGAAATTTGGTGTGAAATTTCTGCACATCATCCAAGACCTTTTGTTCCTGAACTTTTACGTAAAGTCGTATTTGAAAAATTACATTCTATTTCACATCCCGGTATAAGAGCAACCAGACGAATGATTTGCTATCGTTATTTTTGGCCAAAGATGAACACGGATCTTAATAAATGGTCAAAGGAATGCATTAGTTGTCAAAAATCTAAGGTTTATAGACATATTAAGACTCCGGTGTCAAAAATAGAGATTCCTAATGGAAGGTTTGAACATGTTCATGTAGATATAGTCGGACCTCTACCAACATCTAGGAGACATAGGTACATTTTAACTGTAATTGATAGATTTACACGATGGCCAGAAGCATACCCATTAATAGATATCACAGCAGCAACTATTGCCCAAAAGCTGGTCAGTAATTTTTTTAGTAGATTCGGAGTACCGTTAAAAATTACAAGTGATCAAGGCACACAATTTATGTCAAAAATTTTTTTCGAACTCACAAAATTTTTGGGTATTCACAAAATTAGTACTTCGACATATCATCCCCAGGCTAATGGAATGGTTGAGCGGTTTCATAGACAATTAAAATCAGCAATAATAGCTAATAGTCGTTCAGAATGTTGGTATGATATTCTTCCAATAGCACTACTTGGATTAAGATGTACTTTCAAGGAGGATCTAAAGTCTACTCCTGCAGAGATGGTCTACGGACAAAATTTACGTTTACCAGGAGAGATCGTAGTTCCGAACAATAAGGAAACTTCTACGGAGTTTGTCTCTAAATTAAAAGAATATTTTAAAACTATTTGTTCAAATTTATCTCATCATAAAGAAAAAAATACAACTTGTTATGTACCTAAAGATCTTTCTAGTTGCAAATATGCATTTGTGAGGGTTGAACAGAAACGGTCGCTACAGCATCCGTATGAAGGACCGTATAAAATTATTGAAAGAGATAAAAAATATTTTAAATTGGAGATTGAAGACAATATTAGAACTATTGCAATAGATAGACTGAAACCTGCTTTTGTAGAAAAAACTTGTGACAATACATCATACAGAGTATTGTAGGTAGTTAAATTTAATATACATATAATTTAGAAATTAAGTATTCCTTGTTTTTTAAATATAAATAAAATTTTGTATTTCAAATTTATTATGATTAATTGTTAAAACTTTGAACAATACACATTAAATTATTAAATTATTATTTTATAATAAAATTAAAAATAATTATCAACTGTGGTCACTACAACAGACACCAGATTTTAAAAGAAATTCAAACTCAGTTTTAGCAGCTTTAAATTTAATTGGATCTAAACGTCTGGGCTTAGTAAAAGGTAAAACTCCACTAGTTATAATTCTATGTACAGTAGAATGCCGAACAGGTTTTGTGTAATTAAGTTCTGATGTTAATGAAGGATATTGTTTTAGTAATTTGGTGTACTTATTTTCGATTAAAAATAATTTTGGTAGCGATATCTCACAAAAATCTGAAAACGTGTTACTTGACAACTTAGTGAGTGGATCAATTAAGGACTTGTTCTTAATGTCTATTAATAATCCATATTTATGAAGAAAATCTGCACCTATTATAGGCTTATTTATATTAGCAATAATGAACACAAATGGAAAATCGCGACGTAATCCTAAATCTATATTAAGCATTTGTTTTCCATATGTAGAAATAGAAGTGCCGTTTGCTGCAGTTAACATAACATCTGAAATTTTATTACTTTTACCAAATTTTGAAAATGGTAAAACTGATATATCTGCACCACTGTCAATCAAAAATTTTAATTTGTTGGTCCTATCAAATATAAATAAACGACGTGTTGACAATTGTAACTTCCCATTGTCTGTCGTCTCGACAATGGGGTTGCTTAGTTTTTTTCATTTTCATTCTGACAAGAATATGAACAAGGCTGCTCGCAGTTTCTTGCCCGACTTCCATATCTGTAATGGAATCTACATAACCAATTTCGACTATTAGATCTTACTCGTGACCTAGATCTATTTTTCGTGAAATTGCGAAACCGAGGTTGGTAAGGTTCTTCATCCAATTGTCTCTTAATTGCTGAAACTTCTAAAGAAAGTGTTTTAAAATGCTCGACAAGTGCTGTAGTCGCACTAGAAAGACCCTCGATAATTTTTCCAAAATCGGAATTATTTAAACTTTTAGAATCAGAAGATGAAGTCTTTAGATAGTTAATCTCACCGTTGTACAAAACCTCCCACAAATTGTCTGCCAACTTTATTAATTCATTAATATCGGATAAATTGGATCCTGTCAAAGCTACATTTAAATTCCTTGGTAGTTTTCTTAACCAAATCTTTCCTAATATGTCTGCACTGAAATTAGATCCTGCTAATAAAGCTAATGACCGATAAAACTCTGATGGTCTACGGTCTCCCATTTCCGAATCAGATAGAATTTTATCTAACTTCTTATTTTCGCTTAGAGAATGTCTCTCAATTAAAATATTTTTAAGGTGATTATAAGAGTTCTCTGAAGGAGGATTTCTTATTACGTCAAGGACAGTTACAATAACATCTTGAGGCAAAGCTGTTACAATGTGTTCATATTTTGTGCGACTTTGGGTTATACCCCTTGTTCCAAATTGCATTTCAGCATGTATGAACCATGCTTCTGGACAATTTGTCCAAAACTGAGGTAGTTTAACCGTTGCAGCAGAAATTTCAATATTATTTGGTTGCAAATTAGAACGTGAAGTAAGATTAGAACAACTCAAAGATTGATTATCTGTTTGAGAAGTAGTATTATCTATACTATTTTCCGAGTTATTAGCTCGAGTAGGTGAACGTATCATTTTCCAGAAAAAAAGTTTACAATATTTAAAAAGAAATAAGTTATGAATTTATAGTTCAAATTACTAATAATAAAAAAAATTATATATATATGTATGTATATAGATAATTAGCAGATGTGTAAAAACTAATATAAAGGTGCATTTGAACAGCTTAAAAATGTGTATTAGAATTTTTTTTTTTTTTAACTATTTAATTCTTGATTATGATAATTTATTAGAATACAAATTACAGCAAGTTATCTTGGCGTCTTTCTGAGATTCTTCAAAACGAGTGATATAAAATAGCACTTACAGTAAATAAATGTTGTTATCTTTCTTAAGATCCCATATGATAGCTTCCTTCTAGGCTCTTGAAATTTAAAATTTTGCGAACTCCAACATTTGTTCCTTTAATCAATTTCAGATTCAGCAAATATATGTTGTTATCGTATTTAAAATCTTGGATAGTAGCTTCCTTTTAGACGCTTAAAATTTAAAAGTATCCGGACTTAAAAATTTGTCCTTCTAATGAGCTTTAGGATAGCAATTATATTTAACTGAAACACGATCACAAATTCTTGTTCACAGGATCGCCAATTGTAGTGACCACGGTTGATAATTATTTTTAATTTTATTATAAAATAATAATTTAATAATTTAATGTGTATTGTTCAAAGTTTTAACAATTAATAATCATAAATTTGAAATACAAAATTTTATTTATATTTAAAAAACAAGGAATACTTAATTTCTAAATTATATGTATATTAAATTTAACTACCTACAATGACCTTGCTTTTGACATTTTTAAAAAAACTTTAAATAAATTTTATAAAAAGGAACTTCTTTGTGTCATTTATAAATTGCGCATTTGTAAATGCTAGAGAAAAATTATTGTCAGCTAAAAATAACGGATATCACGAAGACACTTTGACAATAAACACAAGTGTTGCCATATGTCCGACTACTTTCTTGAGGTGTTTTTGGGGCTTTAAATAGTTTTTACCATTATTGAAATAGAATAAAGCAAAATCAAAGATTTTATGCATTTAACTAGTATCAACATAGTACAAAAGAAAACATAAATTAAAAATCTTAAGGTCTTTTTAGAATGAGAAATTTTCAGAACAACAAGAATGTAATGTTTGTCCGACGAGATTATTGATCCACTGTATATTTCACCACGCAATAAATTTGTTCGCTTCCTTTTTTAATGAATTTTTTTTTAGAGGTATAGAACTTCGAATTGAAATAAAACACAAGAAAATCGTTTTAATGTCCATCAATTTGGCTTTATTGGAAGGATAATTTTATGCCATTAACGTTTAAATATGATTTCGGGCATGTGGACGCCGCGGCTGGCTCGAATAAAGCCAATTCTACAGGTCCAATTTTCAACCACTTTTTCGAGCATATGGGGCCGTATGTTGGCAATAACGCCACGAATGTTGGCTTCCAAGTCCCCTAACGTTTCTGGTTTGTTGGCGTAGACGAGCGACTTCACATATCCCCAAAGAAAATAATCCAATGGTGTCAAATCACACGATCTTGGTGACCAATTGACCGGTTAACCGAATTAATTGCTCTGATGGACGATTATGTCGACCATAAAATGGACGGAGCTTGCGGTAAACTTCGCGAACTGAACCATTATTTTCGAAATAAATTTGCACGATTTGCAAGCGTTGTTCTTTTGTCAACCTGTTCATGATGAAATGGCAAACCAAACTAAATATTAATCACTTGACAGCTGACAAAATGGCCGCCAGTTAAAAAAGTGATGCCAACTTAAAGTTCTATACCTCAATAAAAAACACCCTAAATTAAATGTAATTATACTAAAACAATTAAAACTAACAAAAAAAATAAAATAAAGTGAAAAAGTGTAAGTATTGAAGCGGATTTTACATTAAATGTACATCCTCAAAACTCACTTTGCAATAAAAATTTGTGCCCTCAGAATTTTTTACACTTGTTTTTTGAAGCCTCTTTAAGCTATAAAAACCATATATAAAAATTTCAATGGCCAGAATTAATTCCCGTGTTAAAGGGTTAATATATATAATTGTGTTCATATTCATATCGTGTGCTGGAATTAAAAGACGAAATGAACATGTTTTTTGAACAAGATACAAATTATGATTTCGTTCATTTGTTATAAGATAAAATATTGTGTACTATACTGGGTTACTTTTCATAAATTTTTGTTATTTTTAATCACATAAATTCAAATATTCAAGGATCTAATGAAAATATCATAAACTCAACCGATAAAACTTTACGGAAGAATAAAGCTCAGAAAAGCAATTTAGAAAAATTTTTGTCAGTCCCAAGAAACTGATTTCGCGTTTCTCAATGAAATTAACTTTAAATTGCAAAGAAAATCAAAGTCTTATATAGAATTCAGCACTGAGAAAAATTATTTTAAACTTGTTCTTCTAGGTGTAATAAAATAATATTGTTATTTGAAATTTTGCTTTAGTTAACTTTGTATATATGTACATTCATTAAGAAATTAGTCTTCTTTCTTTTTTTTTGTTGATATTTTGCTACTTTACTCTATTTATAAGTAATTCAATTTTAGTTACTAAGAAAAATTGTGCCTTTATATCGTAGTCTGAAAGAACTTTCTGTCCATAGACTGAAATAAATAAATTAATTAATTCATAATAACAAAAATTAAAAATTTTAAAAATCCCTGGTATATCTAGAAAAGATGTGATATCTTCTAAGCGGCTGGACCGATTTTCTTAAAACATAGCTAAGAACCCTCTCGATCAAGTTACCTTTCAAGCAGAAAAAACTAAAAATCCGTTCAGCAACGGATTTTTTTTTCTGTACGTGGACACTACAAACTTATAACACCCTTTTTTTTGGTCGGGGGTTAAAAATAAATAAAATAATAATTATTGACATTTGACAACATTAGAAGAGATAATTATGCATTATTTTCCAAAATAAGACATAAAGAAATTTTATTATTTTTAAAGTTTAGTTTGAATGAAAAGAAATATGTAACTCATCGAAATTAATTTTAACACATTCAGAAGAAACAATTAATTAATTTTGAATTAAAAAGCTTTAAATATATTACCACAATTTTCCACACCTTATTTGTGTGTCAGCATTGACTTCGATTTTTACCCGTCGTATTTTTTCCGGACATTATCCTCTTTTATTGTGATCGGTTCTCCTAAAAAAATTTGCGCCAGAATATTCCTGATTTTTTACCAACCTTTTTGTTAATAAAAACGATTCAAAAACCAAAAATTCTGCTTTCATATTCTGAGCATTTATTTTTGCTTTCCATAATCGCTTGAAATAGCCTGTATTATACTGCAAATTTTGCTTCTACGTTTGCTCTTTAGATGTTACGTATTTATCGTTGTTATCAAATTAAACCTTTTTGCAAACTGTAAGAATTTTAAGTTTTTATTTACGGTTCGATCGAATACTTATATTGAAAACAACAACAAATTTTTTAATGTTATTGTTGTTTGCAATACAAGTTGTCGATCGAACGATTTCGAGTGACATCGTAGAACAGGCCGTTAATATTCATTATTATGCTTTTATTTACAATAAACTAAATGTGTTTTTTCTATATTTATGATTTGATTATGCTAAATTTTGTATCGCTCTGTAAGCCAAATTACATGTGATAATTTTTAAGGAACGCTGATGATGAAGGTGTTGCGACCCTTGAAAACAGCTAGTTGTTCCGTTCTGCTAGTGTTTGTCAGAATATTTAGAATTAACTTTGGTGTTATTTGTCCCTTAAAAATTATCACATTTAATTTGGCTTACAGAGCGATACAAAATTTAGCCTAATCAAATCACAAATATAGAAACAAATAATGTTCGAATAATAATAATTAAACTAACTTAAGGTAGGGATGTTATCTTCTAATTTGGAAACATAGGAGAGCCACTGATAACGGCGATAAATACACAACACCTGAAGAGTAACGTTGAAATAAAATTTTTACAGTAAAAACTGTACAACACAGTTTATACCTTTCAAGTAAATAATGAAATAAAAAATAAACTCTTAAAAAACTTATGCACAACGAAAAACTGTCATGAAGTTAGCATAAGTGACGAAATTGAATTGAATTGAGCTCCTCCATAAAATTTGACATTAAAATCGGCGCTTAATATTGCTTGCGTGATTTTTTACGAAAAACTGTATGGCAAAACTCCTTAAGACCATGTTTAATTTGACTCTTATGCTAATTTTATGCCAGGTTTTCGTTATGCATAACACTATAAGGCTGAGTTTACATCTGGCATTTCATGTGTGCCATGTGCCAGAAAAAAGCGTAACCACTAATTACTAATGAAAAACTGTTTGATTCAGACACATATTTAAATATTAAGTTAAACAGTTTCATACATAACCATACATAATTTCACACAGATCTAAACCCGGCCTAAGAATATGGAAGCGAAATTTTTGCGTCATTGGCTCTTTTTCATTAACCAAAAAGACAACTAATGGCTGGTCGAAGAAGTAGGACACGCCACGCCTTCCCTTCATCCGATACCCATACTTTTTTGCACATCGTATTTTTACACAAAATCACACATTTCTAAGGGGAGTTACGGTCAACAACTTAAAAAAATCTTCCAAACATCCTATGACCACACTAATTTACATATGTAGTATATATGTACATTAAATAAAAAAAGTAAATAAAATCATATGATTTTAAGAGTTACCATATCCTTTTACTCAAATTTACCAAGTGCTAATTTACAATCGGTAATGAAATTCATGGGCAGACATTTTTTCAATTCTCTTTTGAACTTGCCTGCAGCATTTACATACATATTGGAAATTAATAGACAGACAGAAATTTTATTGTTCTTGTCGTTTGTGTGCATGTACACATCTAGTACTTATACATCCACTGTAAAAAGAAAAATCATATGAAGCAACAAGAATAAATAGCGAAAAGTTGAAAAAAGAAAGGAAAAGTGCTCGATACAGAGAGTTGTTTACAACACAATATGTAAATTGGGACCAATTACCATTTGTTAAAATGTTCAAGTAACTATTAACCGGCATCTCTGAAATAGGATTTTACCTTAGAGTCAACTAAAAGAGTAACGCAGTTAAACGGAACTCATTTAAACGGGGATTTTTCTATGTGTATAATATGGAGCATTTTCATTCAATGCTTTTTTAGAGCAATTAACCGTGTAAATCAATTATGCGGGGAGCAATTGAGCGGAAACTACTGTAGTTTCATTCTATTTCTGAAGCTCATAAGTACATTGATCCAATGAAAAACTTTCAATATCAAATTTCATTGACACAATAAAGAATTTCACTGTCTGAATGCAGGATTATCTTTCAGGGGAAGATTAGTTATAAAAAATTTAACACATGAAAAAAATAAGTAATGACAGAGTTGATTAATGAACACCAAAACTTGGCTTATAAATTGCTCCCTTAATGCAAACGCCGCGCAAAAAAAAGCTATTGACAAATGGCTATGGGATAAGTCGTCGCAGCGTGTCAATGCATTAGGGCCACCAGTTAAATGTGAAGATGTAAAGATATGGAAGAAGATAAAAACATTGAATGTCGTTAAATATGTTTTTAAAAACCTCTTAGCTCAAATTTTTTGAAACGCATATTTACCCTGTATTCTCATCTTCTTCTGATCTTTTTTGCTGTCACTTGAACTTATATCAAACAACAATCCCGGTTTCGTATTTATGTACGTTTGTAAAGGTCAATATGACGAACTACTGAAAGTGTTGCGGAATATAAAAAGTATTGTGAATTTGAAATAAAACTACGATCCGTTTGTAATCGTATGTCATAATACCACTCCGTTCATACATTTGACGTATCACGTAATTATATTTTGTACGATTGTCGATACTAGAGCTCTGCGTGAGACGACTTTAAAGAACTTTCAAGACATGAGGGATTTTTCAAATGCTTTAATGTAGCGAAGTCTTCAAAAAACTTGGTGCCGTCTGGGTTCATTAGTAAAAATCGATAACATAATGAGAAAAGAAGATTATCTTAGCATTATAAAAGAGAATATACATGATTGTATGGAGCAAAGTGGTTGCACAGCGGAAGGGAAGAAGTTGAGATTATTACACAGCGGAAGATTGAGATCAGAAACATACGTCGCAAATCGTTAAGAATTGGCTTTCAAAGCAACAATTTCACAGAATTCAATAGCCAGCATAAGGACCATAACACAAATTCATTGAAAATGTAAGGGAATTCTCAAAAAATATTGGACATTACGCCACTGCGCCAACAACACTTAATGAATTTTGGTTGAAAGTCCAAAGGGAATGGGCAAATATTCCAAATCTTACCGACGAGAATTTGATCAAAAGTATGCCTAGATGCATTACAAGCGTAATTAAATCAAAGAACTGTTCGAAAAAGTACTAAATAATATGTATTAAATAATTTTTTTAAACGTGCAGAAGTGGATACATAGACTTTTTCACAGAATTGGCTCAATCTTAACTTCAACTTTTGATAGTCATGAATTTATTTTCCGTTGTCTTTATTTATTATTTTATTGTATCTTTTCAATAAAAAACCTGGATGTTTTCTTTTGTTTTATGGATTTTACAACAGTTTCTTGTCGTATTTGATAAGTATGCAGCCACAAGTGCTCGCCACTGTATGTATGTATGTACATTAGGGCGGGTCGATTTTTTTTCAAAAATTGTATAGCAAAAACGTAATCTACACGAAATTCTAAATAAATTCTCTGAAGAAACCGTGGGTCTAAAATGAAAAACCTCTCGACATGAAAATTTATATCCTCTTTAGAAAATAATATATATGTATAATTTGTTTAATTAAAATTTTTTCCAAGAGAAAAATTTTTGTAATCAAATAAGTGCTACACAGTGTTTAAAAAACTGTAGTGATTTTCATTTCATTTGATTTTGCTTTCGCTTTTGAAAAGTACAACAGTTTCACTCAAAGCAAAATCACAAAACGAATTATGACCAAATGCGCAGTACTTTCAGCAGTCGACGATTTGAAAAGTTTGAATTTGATTTGCATTTGGTTAGTATTGCAAGCAAAAGCAGAAGCTGTCTATATGATTTTGGAAGACGCAAGCAGTCACATTCGAAGAAGCAAAAGCTCTTGCTTTTAGAAGTTTTAAGCAATCGCACTAAAGTGGTTTTTGTTTTTTGCCTCTTGTCTGCTGTGCAAAAATAACATTAAAAACCGAACAAACACCACAAAATAGTTGACTGAACTCGCAGAAACCTTCTAGAATCTAGAAGCAAGATCTTTTGCTTCTTCGACTGTGACTGTTTGATACTTACAAAAGCATATAAACTGCTTAGACGTAATTTACACTGTGCCTTTTCTGCTTGGCTGTGCAGGCAGGCTTTTTTAGTGTGTTGGTGAGAGGGGATGAAAAGCTTGTGGGGTAAAACAAAAGGCACGTAATGAAAATTCGAGGGGATTTTTGGCTTTTCTCTATGCCCTTTTCGTACTCTCAGCATTAATTGTGTATATAATTGTCAAAAAGGCATGAAGAAAAAAAGTCTTCATGTAAATGTGTGTGACTTCGTAGGAGGCTCAAAAGAAAATTGTCAAAACAATTCAGGCTATAAAGGTATGGTGCGAATGGGCTCTTATGCTTTTTTATAAACTAACTAAAAGCAACAGCAAATCAAATTCAAACTTTTGAAACCGTCGACTGTTGACAGTACTGCGCAATTGTTCATAAAGCGTTTGCTGCTTCAACTGCGACTGTTGTTGATTTTCACAAGTACAAGCAAAAGCATTAGTTTATTCTAAGCAGTTGAAAAAAGCCAAAGCAACGAAAATTAAAATTTTTACGACTTTCGCTACTTTGACTTAAGTTTTTTAAACACTGGTGCTACATTGTACATACACACATATGTATGTATGTATTTCATTCTCAATTTTTTAATGTATTATGAATATTATGCTGATGTCAGTGTTTTATCATAAACAAAATATGCACATTTACATACATAACTGAAGAATACTAAGAATTTTATAGTGATCATAAGAAAAATATTGATTTAGAACTTACCATTGTAACGGGTAGACCCCCGGCGCCACCATTTGAATATGAGTATGGTGATACTAAATAACCCATATTAAAGCTAGATGCATGTGGTTCAATCTTACCTAAAATAAATAAGAAAACATATACTGGATATTTTAATTCAAATGATATGATAGATACATTTTACAAGCGCGCAACATCAATATGTATACATCATAGCCAGCCAAGTGTCACCGGAGTGCAGAACTTCAATTGGCTTATTATAGAAATAAATACTGGTCTACATACATACATACGAGTACATATGTGTGTATGTGTATGTGCATGAACTAAAAGTTGCAGCTCTTGAGCAATATCGGTTCATCGGTTCATTTCAAATTGGCTTTTTTTCGATTAGCAGTTAAACCGGTTAATTTCAGTCGATTCACCGACGCAAAATTTTATTTCATATTTTATAGTATGATAACGTATTTTTTGTGTGTTTATTATTTGTTTCGTCTCATAGGCCTTTCACACACGAGATTAATTTTTATGCAGAACAATTTTTTTTTCTTTTTAGAACACACGAGACTAATTCATCTGGCGTTTATACGCACGGCTTAAAGCCAGGGCATAATGAATCCGTCATACGTTAAACTTCGCCTTTTCCAACTGACAGCTAAGTTGAAATACATGGTTTCTTAGGAGGTCTGTTATATTCAGTACGTGTCCGTCAACGCAAAGTACAAAAATTGATCAACTTTTAACTTTTTGCGTAAGTTGAGTAGTTTAACAGATTTTGGTTGGTTTTTTGGTATGTTCTGATTTAGTTTTTAGTGTTTTGCGGCAGCAAAAATAAAACAAAACAAAAGAAATTAACGAAATAAATAAAAAAGTTGTATTTAATGAATAAAAAGGAGAGTCAACCAATTTTAGCTGTTCAAATGCTTCCGTCAATAAAGTACTCATTGCGCCAAAATTCTTCGTCGTTACGTTAATGTCAGTTGAAAAAGCCGGCCGTTATTTGCAAATAAAACTGTAAGTTTTTGCCATATTGTTGTTTTTATTGCGACTTATTAATTCAGAAAACTATTCACCATTAACGCTCTATTTGCAAATAAAATGCTTGAGGTTGCCACACTTACAAATGTTTCCTAATAAAAAATAATAAATTGATAAATATTGCACAAAAAAACATTGAAGAAAATAATGACAATAAAAACAAATTATTATTTGTTTTTTTTTATACATTCACACAATTTTTTCTAAGCATAAGTATCATTTCTATAAAAGTGCTACCAAGTTTTTATACATTTACAATGCAGTTGTAATAAAAATGTATACGTGCACACAGCTTTGTGTGTATTGGTGTTTTTGTACCCTGTCGGAAATTCAGTTAGCTTTAAACTAACTTTAAGCTAACTATTTCGCAACTAGTACTGACTGGCACTTGGATTACTTTTCAATGTAATCAACTGACTATTTCAACATTGCGATGTCCTAGGCAGTAGTCAATTGTCTCACTCTCCACTACTTTCAGCTAACTTAAAGTTGGCTTTTTTAAATCACGTGGTAGTCAGTAAATTTAAAAAAAATTTTTGGGGTTCGGACATGTATCATCACACGTTGTGTACTCAACGCGCTAACTACACAGCCAAGGTACCATTTAACATAATAACAGCAAAATGTTAATATAAAACTGGAATGAGTTTAAAAGTAGCTGAGAATAAATTTGTTGGCCCTCACCAAATTCGATTACATACTCAACTTAAGAATTAATTTTGGATTTATTCTGGATGACATTGCACTTAGCTTTTAGTCAGTCTAAGAAAACTTAACTATAAGTTAACTATATTTGTAGTCAACCACACATTCTCCGACAGGGTATTAATTTAAGATTTGCTGTTTTTTAAGTTGCGTGTATTGGTTTTGTGCTGCTGATGCCGGGCAGCTTGACCGTTTCACCGACTAAAATGGCAAATTGCCACTTTTTCGACAGCCTTGCTACTTTTTGTTCCCCTTTTTTATGAGCTGAATCTGATACTTTTTGTGATATTTTGCCCCTTTTTTGTTAAATTTAAAAAAAAATATTTAAATACCAAAAAAATAGAAAATATAGATTTTATTAATATTTTATACCTTAAAGGTATTGTTTACAAATGTATATATTATCTATGAAGCCGAAAGTGCGATACATCCATGTGCATGTATGTGCTGAAGGGTTTTCTGAGAATTGTATAATTGTTATTAAAATCAAACTTTTAACTTTTTATCAAAAACTGTGTGGAGAAATACTATAAAGAATTGATATTAAGAACAAAAAGTTTAGTGTACTAAAGTATTTTATTTCGAGCTTGTTTCAGAGTTTAGAATAGAAAAATTAGAAAAGCGGGAAGATCTGGTCCATAGACCCATACTGCGACACCTGATAGATCTTTTGTGCCATAGATCTGTAAATTAAATTAAATCAATCTCTGTATGACTCTCCTTATGAAAGTCAACACAGATATTGTAGAAGCCCGACTAATATCATCTGAACACAGAAACTCAGAATGAAAAAATACGTCTTCAACTGTTACATAAGGCGATACACTCACAAAGAATCTGTGCCGTCGTCACGTCATCTTCCAAACATAACGACACAAGGGTGAGCGAACTGGGTTACTTTTCCACATAGAATAGTTCAGTCCAAAGTGACCAGAAAGAAAACCAGTAACAAGCCTTAAATTATTCCTGGTGAGGTTCAGGATGCTATTGTATTTAAATGCTTTAAACCAGAAGAAGTCAGCCACATTTCCTTAGCGGTCGAAGTGTCATCTTTTTTGATCAGAGATGTTACAGTCGACCGACTTACGCGACAAAACGGCTCTGGGTCCATTAACGGAGTGGCAAAGGCCCTCTTAGCTAGTTCATCCGCTTTCTCATTCCCCGGATGACCGCTGTGGCCAAGTATCCAATAAATGGAAACCTTGTTCCGTATGGATAGCTTTTGTAATGAGTCAAAGCACTCTAAAACCAGCCTGGAACGAAATTCCCGTGAAAGGAGCGACTTAAGAGCTGCCTGACTATTGGAAAAGAAAGCTATATGCACGCCTCTAATGCCCCTATTTAAATAAATGTTAATATATTCTGTAATTGCCTGTATTTCTGTCTGAAATACTGTAGGCCATTTGCACATGGGCAAATAGATTTTTATGTTGGCCCCTACAACTCCAGCACCAACTCCATCTTCCGTTTTGGATACATCCGTTTACCAACATAAACTTCTGGAATCCCTAGCGGGACCGTTTTCGTCCGACATTGCCCAGTTCACAGTTTATCCTGTCACTAGGCATTTCTAGCAGACCTAAGCTGTGCATTGTACTCAGGATCGATGAGTGACCGTTGCCAACATAACGCGCAGATCCCCCGAGACCCATCCTATAAGCGGCCATTGCCGCAGAAGATCTAATAAAGATTTGTATGGATGGTAGTCCAATCAAGGCCTCAATGCCTAAGGTTGGGCATGACCTCATTGCGCCTGTTGCAAGAAGACACACCAATCTCTGAACTTTACAGAGTTTAGTTGTCGCCACAACCTGCCACCAAACAATAGCGCCATACGTTATGATTGGCCTAACAATCATTGTATAGATCCACATAACCATTTTTGAGCTCATGCCCCAGGTGCACCCAACACAACTCTTCACCGCCCAGATCGCCCTAGTGGCTTTCTGTGTTACGCATTCAACATGTCGGTTCTAAGATAGCTTACTATCAAGGGTAACCCCCAAGTATTTGACATCGGTCCAATAAAGAATATATCATCCGTTAAACGATACTGTCCGTAGACCAAGCTTTCTTCTAAGAGCAAAAGGTACCAGAATAGTCTTATCAGAGTTTACCTCCAGGCCATGTCTCCCACATCATGTCATTACAGTGCACAAAGCATCGGGTGCGTTCGTAAATACATCACTGCTCTGCATCATACTTGCAAACTTGTATTTAAAATGCAATACAATTTCGCTGATAATTTGTTTTAGTAGCACTCATATTTGTATACCATATTTGATATTTATTTGTGCGTTATCTACTTCAGTGAACCAGTTTAGAACATTTAAATTTTCATTTGAAGCGCAGTGATGCATTTACGAACACATCCATAGTTCATGACGGCTGAGAGTGTCTCAGAGTTTACTTACATATGATCCACACGCGTTTGTTAATAAATTTAAGTTATTAGAATCCCAAGTAAATGACCAAAACTTTGGCGTGAAATAGGAAGTTCAAAGAATGGCTTTGGTGAGTATTTATTTTCAAACCTATACACATTTTCCGTTTACATATTTACTTTACCGCACAGCAGTGTATCTGCTGAACATAATTTTTTAAAGTAAGCTAATAAAAAATAAGTTAACAGATAGGTGGAGGGTAAGTACTTGCAAACCCACACAGAAAAAATTATTTCCAAAAAATTTTCAAACATGCGTTTGTTTCAAATAAAATTTAGTTTTAGTAAATATTTTTACTGTTCCAGTAAATTGTCTGTTTATTTTATGCACAAAAACTGTACAAAGTGAAAAATTCTAATTCATACAATTAACATAAAATAACATTTGTAACAAGATTGTTTAGAAAAGAGTTCTGTTCCAATAGAGAAATTGCATACTGTAATGAACAGTTATTTGTGGAATAAGACAATTTGTGTATTGAAAAAATCAGTGTTTTTCAAACAATATATTCCAAAATTGTGCATTTGAATTTACAAATTTCTTTGCAGGACAAATTTTTATTTGATTCAGAGAATTTTGTGTTTGAAGTGGAAAATTAGTTTTTTCTGTGCATGCTTTCATGTTTGAATTAATTAGATGTTGATCTGGAAGATTGTACTCCTAGTGATTATCTTGTTAAAAATATATAGATACACATTTTCAAACAAATTATATAATAAATAGGCTTTTTTATAAATTGCGTGGTATTTGAGTAAAATAATCCCTAAATTTTATTTTAGTTACTGCAAAAATTTGCATTGAACACCTCGATATTTTCCATTTTTTTCATGTTTTTCTCATTTTAAAAATGTTAGTAGGGGTAATTTTAATCATTATTTTTCTAAATTTATTTGTTTCTCTATTTTTAAGGAACAAATAACACCAAAGTTAATTGTAAAAGTTAACAACGCTGGTAACACTGCTACCAAAAATAATTTTGCAGTTTAAGCTCATTAATTATTTACTTCAACACGCGCTTCCGATCCAATTACGAAATTGCATTCTTGCTGAAATGATGGGAAAACAATTTTGCATGATCAGCGTCTGTATGCTTGCGTGTGTTGGTGTAACATGATCCATGGATTCAACGAGCCAACAAGGTTGGATGGAAACAGGCAGTCTTGGTTACGCGATCGTCCGATTCAGTCCGTTTGAAGTAGATAATTAATTTTATTAATACATACTAATTTTTAATAAATAAAATTGTGAAATTATAAAAAGAATTTTTGTGTCAAATTATTCCTGGCGCCGTGGTTGCGCCGTAATACATTTTTTTGAATAAAACTGTTTAAAATCCTTTAACTGGCGCCCGAGCAGGGACCCGCTTAAAAAACTGCGGAGTCCTCGAAATAAAAAATAATTTAAATAATAAAAATTTATTTCTGCGATCTCTACGGAGCCCTCCAGAAATTAAAGAAAAAATTAACAATCCTGCGATCTCTACGGAGCCCTCCAGGACTTATAAAATTTAAAAATAATAAATTTAGCACCTCCTTCGCTAATCCGGTATTCCTGGTGATTCCAAAGAAAAACTAATCGCAGAAGGTTACCGAGGCGAAAGTGTAGTAAACCGTACCCAAGTAGGTGTCCGCGAGTATCAAAACGGATTGCTAAACGGGAACAATACGGAGCTGCCGTGAGGTGCAAAGGATTTTAAACAGTCGCGTCGCGTAGCCTAACCAAGGCTCATTGGAAAAAATAATATACAAGATTACAAGATTTATATAAAAAAAAAATTTTTTTTGAAAATATAAAATTGAATAAAAAGTAAAATTGAAAATTAAAAAAGGAAAAGAAAAAATTAAAATAAGAAAGAAAATATTTAAAATACAAAATTGAGTGAAATTGGAAATTGAAAAAGAAAAAATTTAAATGAGTTGAAAATATTGAAAGAAAATATAAAATTGAATAAAGAATAAAATTGAAAATCGAAAAGAAAAAATTAAATAAGAAAGAAAATATTGAAAGAAAATATAAAATCGAATAAAGAATAAAATTGAACATTGAAAAGAAAAAATTAAATAAGAAAGAAAATATTGAAAGAAATTATAAAATTGAATAAAGAATAAAATTGAACATTAAAAAGAAATTTTTTTTTAAGAAAATATAAAATTGAATAAGATTAAAAATTGAGAAAAAATATAAGAAAGTTTAAGAAAAAGAAGTGAAGTGAAAGTGTGCAACGATCAAGGATCTTCTTCATCGAAATTTTTCCGTTATATCAGGTACGTGAAATTTCTTTCCCCCTTGTCAGCTCAAAATAAAAATAATGGAAGATTTGAAGGCAACAGTAACCACTATGACTGGAGCCATAAATCGCTTTATGGAACAACTTAGGTCGGTAGAAACTAGAATAGGGACTATAGAAGCGAGCCTCAGTAATAACGCAATAGGAAATGTTTTAAATAGGATAGAGCGTCTTGAAAGTAGACAGGGTGCCGCGGTAGCTCCAGTAGACACGGATGAAGGATCCCTTCAACGACCACGAACTGAAACAGAGTTGAAAGATATAAGCCGCCTTCCCGATAGTGTAAAAGAAATAAGAACTTTTGAGGGCAATCCGACTCAGTATGTATCCTGGGTTCATTCTGTGGAAACCATCCTGAAGGATTTTGAAATTGTTAAGGATAAGCCAATTTATCTTGCAATTATACAGAGTGTCCGCCAAAAAATCATTGGTGCTGCCGATACAGCGTTGGTATCATACAATGTATTCGACAGTGATTGGACTGAAATCAAAAGAATACTTTCCCTTCATTACGCAGACAAACGGGACATCCAAACTCTGGAGCATCAGCTCAATCAGCTTTCCCAAGGATCCTCAACAATAGATGAGTTTTATTCTACTATTAATCATCAACTTTCGCTTATCATCAATAAACTTAAGACAGAATCCTACAGTGAGGAAACGATCAAAGCCTTGGTGGAGACGTACAGGAACAGAGCATTGGACATATTCATACGTGGATTGAAACCGGATCTTTCCCGCATGATTATTATACAGCGACCAGGAACGCTCCCTGAAGCGTACTCCGCTTGTTTGGAATTGCAAAACCTAACAATGCGAAATAACATAATTTATACCAAAACTAATCCTCGCGATTCGATGTCCTCGGAAATAACTTATCGTCCTGGACCTCCGAGGCCATCCAAGTCATTTCCTGCGCGGTCGGGGTGGCTGAATCAAAATTCTCGGTCTAGAAATTGGCAACATAATAATTATTCTAACTTCCGGGTAGACGGATATTCGAACTATAATAAGCCAGCGATACCCCCACGGTATCCGGCCATAAAACATGAACCGATGGAAGTCGATAGAACAATACAATCTCGTCGGGTAAATTACATCAACAATCCTAGGACAACAGAAAAAAGAAGTGCATTCGAACCAAATACGGGTAACAAGCAACCCAAACTTTATCACATAGAAGACTTTCCTGATAATAGTCATATAGCTGGGAATGGATTAGAAGAAACCTCTCGTCAGGAAGAAACTGTAGGTGACGTAAATTTTATGGGGGAAGGCCATCCAGCTTACCCTATATAGAATACTCTTCTGTTACCGGTGATACCTTATGTTTCTTGATCGACACAGGCTCTAACAAGAACTTTTGCGGTCCACGCTATTAGTGTAGTTTTAGATAAACCAATTAATATTCAAACAGTTGGAGGAGATGTTATCATAGATAGAAAAGTAATTGGACCATTTTTTAAATTTTTAGGGATAAATGAACCCATTCAATTTTATGTCTTGTCAGCATTAAAAACATTTGATGGAATTATTGGGGATGACACATTAAAAAAATTAGACGCTATAGTTGACAGAAAGGAAAATATTTTGGTTTTAAAGAATTTTTTTAAAATTCCCTTAAAGGAAAAAATAGCGACTGAATCGAACTATATATTAGGCGAAGAATACCTACCAGAAGTTAAAAGAAGAATAGAGAGTCTTATTGGTGAATATAAATCACTTTTTGGACCTCTCGATGGTAGCGAACTTGCCTCAACTACCGTTCAGGCGGAAATCAGGACAAGTACGGAAGAACCAATATATACGAAGAGCTATCCGTACCCAGTCTGTATGAGAGAAGCAGTAGAGAATCAAATAAAAGAATTACTTTCGGAGGGAGTAATAAGACCCTCCAAAAGTCCATACAATTCGCCGATTTGGGTAGTGCCAAAAAAACCAAAACCCAATGGTGAAAAACAATATCGAATGGTAGTAGACTTCAAACGCTTAAATGCTGTGACGATTCCAGATACTTACCCAATTCCGGACATTACATCAACTTTAGCTAGCTTGGGTAAAGCAAAGTATTTCACAACAATAGATCTCACATCAGGCTTCCATCAGATATCCATGAAACCAAGGGATATTCCAAAAACTGCTTTCTCAACGGCAAACGGTAAATTTGAATTCCTCAGGTTACCTTTTGGCCTAAAGAATGCCCCGGCAATATTTCAGAGAATGATAGATGACGTCCTCCGCGAGTACATAGGAAAGATTTGTTTTGCCTATATAGACGACATGTGAAATTCTTCACATGGACATTATGGAAATTCAAGGACAAAAATTTATTACCTGCATGGATAAGTTTACGAAATTTGCTAAGTTCTTTAGTATAAAAGATAGATCGTTGGTACAAGTGAGGAAAAAATTAATCAAAGTCTTGCATTATTTTACAGTGCCGAAAATTCTTGTTACTGATAACGAAAGCAGCTTCTTAAGCCCTTTAATAGAAACTTTCATTAAATCATTAGGTATCAAATTATATCTTACGCCAGTACAGAGAAGTGAGGTGAACGGGCAAGTTGAAAGACTGCACTCAACAATAATCGAAATCTATAGATGTCTGAGAGTTGAATACCAGAATCTATCAGTAAAAGAATTAATTGAAATCTGTCTCGATAGGTACAATAATACCATCCATTCAACAACAAAGAAAAGACCCCGTGACTTATTTTTCAATAGAAATATCGGAGCAAACTATGAAAACCTACTATCACGACAAGAGAAGGTTAATACTGATCTCAGGCACTTGCTTAAAAGAAACATGGCAGCCCGCAATGCAAAAATTAATAAAAAAAAGACAAAGTCCTAAGAAGTATAGAAAGGGTGATAGAATCTATGTAGCTATCAAAACAATTAAAGGAAAAAACAAAGCGCTTTTTAGAAGGGAAATAGTTGAGAAAGATAATAGAGTAACTGTGTTGACAAGGAGTGGAAGAAAAATTCACAAGGAACATATAAAAAATTTAAATGGCCAAAGTCCAAGGAAAAATGTTGTTCTTTAAATAATTATAGGTCCTTATTCGTCTCACTCATTTAAACTATATTTCTTAAAAATATTTTTGTACGATGCAATAGTAAAATTTTTTTTATTAAAACATTTATATTGGCATACAAAAGCACATCAAATACTATTTCCATATAAAGAAATAAGAGAACATCAGCTCAGGCCTGGTCAGTTTCCGGATGATGCACTAATACCATGCAATGGCGAGTTGCGTCAAGGCTTACAGACTCAATGGCGGCAGGGTATAAGGTCATCATTTAGTGTTCCGAGTGAACCGGTGAAGTGTACATATACTGGCTGATGAAGAAGTATAACATATTAATAGAAAATCAAAAAATGGAAAAATTTTGGATAGAAATAAGCAAAAAAAAAACTGTCATCTAAACATCTCACTGTCATAATGCCGCCTCATTTTTATCGATATAATTAACTTATTATTTTTCAGAAACTACATTTTTTATAATCATGAATCTCAAGTTTATTCTGTTCATCGCATTCAACCTGACTGCTTTTGCCTAATAGTTTGCAAATCTATCAATACAAGACATCTCTGATTTCACTAAAGATTGGCAATGGATGGGTAGTCAATGGAAACTTTAAACTAATACACGTCATCAACTTGGAACAGTACATGGACGTGGCTGCAAATATATCATCTCTCATTCAAAAACATATTCCGGCAAGCAAAAACAAAGAATTCATTTTACACCACATGTTGCAGATACAAGAACGCCTTAACGAATTGACAAATGTAAACAGAAGAACGCCTAGATCAATCGATTGGATCGGATCGGCTTGGAAATGGGTTGCTGGAAGTCCTGATTCTACAGACTGGAATAATATATTAAAGAGTCAAGAGAATATCATCGAAAATAACAATGAGCAATACAAAATCAACAAAGAGCTTCAGCAGATGACGCGAAAAAAATCAATGAAATCATCACCAGACTAAACAATATCACGAGTGGTAAAGACTACACCTTAATAGAACAAAGTACCATCAATGAGATCATTATTTTGAGGGATGAAATAAATGAAATTGTCCGAGCTTGCCAACTGGCCAAGAGTGGTATTGTCAACACGAATCTGCAAGATCAATCGGAGATAAATAGAGTAATTGACGAACTGGAAACATTGCCTTATGGTAACGCAATAGAAGCAGTGGAATATGGAGCCCCATCAATTTACACAAATGGCTCATTACTATTGTACATCTTATCAATACCAAAGCTTGAAAGGAACTATTATAACTTGCTTCTCATTAGAGCTGCTATTAACGAAGAAAAACAAATAGATTTACCGTTCGAGAAGGTGCTTGTTAGCGAGGCTGAGACCTATGGTATCAAAGGTAACTGCCTCTTAATAAGTAATTCAACAGTCTGCCAAAGATCATCCGTAACTAAATTGAAGGAAGATGACTGCCTCAACCGCATTCTTAAAGGCGGATCAGCAAAATGTAAATACAGGCGTACGCAAGAAGAAATTGTCGAGTTATTGAGTGATGACGTTATCTACGTGACAAACTACAAGGGTCTGATTAAGTCAAATGGCAAAACCGAGTTCCTGAATGGCACGTATCTTCTGCAACTCTCCAATGAGTCGGTAGTGATAAAGAATCACTTACACGAGCAGTTCCATCACAAAATTTCAAGCTCTACCACCAGTACTAGCGAATATAACACATGACGACCTGCTGTTGGACATCAAATATGTCCATGAGGTAAGCCTTAATAACATAAACCGATTGAACCAGTTAGGAGTGAGATTCAATGGTACCATTGGAATTAACGTCATGATCATTGTATCCATGACCTGTTGTATTGGATGGCTTTGGTACCAACAAACAAAGAAATTAAATCTTCCAGAGCTACGTGTCCAGCTACCAGTAATAGACTCCCAGATCTGCGGGACGCAGACATTTAAGGAGGGAGGAGTTAACAACGCTGGTAACACTGCTACCAAAAATAATTTAGCAGTTTAAGCTCATTAATTATTTACTTCAACACGCGCTTCCGATCCAATTACGAAATTGCATTCTTGCTGAAATGATGGGAAAACAATTTTGCATGATCAGCGTCTGTATGCTTGCGCGTGTTGGTGTAACATGATCCATGGATTCAACGAGCCAACAAGGTTGGATGGAAACAGGCAGTCTTGGTTACGCGATCGTCCGATTCAGTCCGTTTGAAGTAGATAATTAATTTTATTAATAAATACTAATTTTTAATAAATAAAATTGTGAAATTATAAAAAGAATTTTTGTGTCAATTATTCCTGGCGCCGTGGTTGCGCCGTAATAAATTTTTTTGAATAAAACTGTTTAAAATCCTTTAACTTAAATATTAGGACAAACACTAGCAGAACGGGTCAACATGCGTTCAACAACAAAGTGTTTGGTTCACTGTGTATGGTGTCAATTAGTGTAAACTTCAGCTCAAGGCGAATATATGTACATCAGGTGATCTTAATTCACCAGCTGACATAACTTCTCTGCTATCAATTAATGCAACACATTAGGAAATATTTGGTACCAAACTGTCAGAAAATGGCATCCAAGAAACCATTATAATAAAATATAAAATAACACATTATGACACTTAAGACCGTTTGAATCCCCCAAATATCTTCTTATTTATAAATACGACACACATTTTTTGTCGTACACTTTTAAGTCTCTTATCGTCCACCAATATTGGTGAAAAATACATACATGGTTTATAAGCTTTTCTTTTTTTAGATACGCACAATACGAGTACAAATATTTTGTTTCTGTTGTTTATAAAAGCGTTTTAAATTTGCTTGAAAAAAACAACTTCCTTTTCGTTTTTGTTTGGTAGCTGTTCATGTACACATTCGTATCAAGTGGTCGAATTTAGACCGATCCTAGTTTAAAATTATTATGTAATATTTTTTGGTGTTTTTAATAAACTAAAAAACATGCCAGTTATAAATATTAACAAAATTACTTTTAGTCGTGTATGTATCTACTACTAATATTATAAATGTGAAAGTGAGTTTGTGAGTTTGTTTGCTACGCTTTCACGCCCAAACCGCTATACCGAACCGGATTTTTATTTTTGGCACGGATTTTCAAACCTCTCAACCGATTTTGAAAATTCTTTCACCAATAAAAAGCTACATTATCAGTGTCAAAAATAGGCAAAACTTTATCCGGTTCGGAACCGGTTTTCTTATATTTGACACGGATTTTCAAACCGCTAAACCGATTTTTAAAATTCTTTCGCCAATGGAAAGCTACACTACAAGTGTCAAAAATAGGCGAAACATTATTCGGTTCGGAACCGGGTTTATATTTGGTACGGATTTTTTTCGGAAAACACATTTATGGGGTGGATAGGGTAATTTCGTTTCGGGTTTGATTGTTTAACCAGTTTTAAAACCGGTTTTTATTCTGTTTTCTTAATTTTTTGTCTCTTTTTGTCGGTTTTTTAATTTTTTTTTTTAATTATAAATGAGTATGGTATAGCCGCGGCACTCCAAAATGGTGGCCGTACTGCATATTCCGTTTTAAAATTTCCGCTCAATCTAGCACATGCAGATTCACCCGTCTGCAATTTCAGGAAAAATAGCTCCCGAGGCAGAATGCTCCGGCAATGTAACCCTTTAGTGTGGGATGATAGCACGATGTCTCACAAGAAAGCTGTAGCGTTAAATCGAACTCTTCAGGATTTATGAGAAAGCACAGATATGATGGGAGGAATGGTAGTTTTATGGGCCGGTGATTCTTGACAAACTCTCCCAGTAATCAAAGCCTGAATAAAATCATCAAACTTATGGGCAATAGAAGAAAAATTCAGTTTGAAAACGAATATGAGAGTTCATCTTCATAATGACATTGATTCGCGAAATTATACTGAGACGTTATTGAAAATCGATTATGGATGTTCAGATGCAGATGCTGAAGGTAATATTTTACTATCGACAGAATTTTGTAATTTAGTACAAAATGATGCAGAACTTGTTGGAATGTTTATACGAACTTGCAACAAAATTTAAATTGTGATCAGTGGATGTGCGCAAGAGCAATATTGGCACCTAAAAATGACATTGTCAATAGGATAAACAGTGAAGTTTTAAAAGAAGTTCGGGGAGAAATAAAAGGAATATCTATCAACAGATACCATCATGGATGCAGAACAAAGTACTTCATTTCCCACATAGTTCTTAAATTCGATCCAAATATCAGGTGTACCCTAACATAACCTTCAATTGAAACTTAATGTTCCAGTAATGCCTATGTGAAATCTCGATGCTCCTCGACTATGCAATGGAACACGACTTCGGATCACACAGTTAAAAGAGAACACATTTGGCGCCACTGTTTTAACAGACGTACGAAAGGGAGAAAGTGATTTAATACCTCGAATTCCAATTATACAACGTGTTCAATTTCCAGTGAAACGCAGTTTTTCTGTAACAATTAATAAAGCGCAAGGTCAAACATTGCAGGTACATTTGGAAAAATCCATGCTTTTCGCATGGTCAATTGTATGTAGCGTGTGTCCAATGCTAGAAATCTGCATATATTTGCACCAAACGGAAGAACATTTAATGTAGTATACAGAATCTTTTATTTTACTTACTTTCAAATGATGATAATGAATTTTATATGTTTTAAACCGCGGGTAAAAGCTAGTACATATATAAATCTTTAAGGTTTTATGTGTATGCAAATATGTTTGTGTGTATATATGTAGATATTTCGAAGTAAATTGAACATAATGCATTAAAAATAAAAAGTTTAGGGTAGTTCTCTCGTTTTTTTAATACGGCCCTTTTTATAAATCCCCTATTTGGTGCTACTTCCTTTAAATTCCCTTTTTGTGCCACATTTTGAAAAATGTCATCGGTCACCCTGATGTGGGATTGTACCTGGTTGAAAAATTATGCCAACCACAAAATCACCTCTTTGCTTCTCCCAACGACAAACTGGCATGTTATGCCAGCATAATTGTTCTCGTGTGTGAAAGGGCATATATGTACGAGTACAAAAGGTAAGTGCTTAGAAATTATTTTTCATACAAACAAAAAAAGTATGTTCAATGATCCTCACTTAAGTAAAATTTAAAAATCTTTGGACATGGCTATAAAAGAGTTAAGTAAAGACTCTGGTACTCTAATTGAACTAGAGGGAACTATTAAGTTTTCGTTTAATAATTAAATAAAGGTTTTCGTTTAATAATTAACTGTTGCCAACGATTTAATTAAGGATTGCATTTAATGAGAGACGAACTCAATTACTGTATACCTACACTCTCAAATATTTCCTTCTACCAAAAGTGTTTTAAAATACAGTAAACAAACGAAAACTAAGACATTCATAAATATTCTAATATGATCTAACAAATAACCCGCCAACAGAAGAAACTATCGATAATAATACATATAAGAAATGTTCTAATAACATTAACCGAAAAATTAAATAAAACATGATTCTAATGGCATAATGAAAGATTTTATATGTTTTGAGAAATCCAGGAAAAGGACTGAGAATCTAGCTAGATATTCTGTATTATGGATTGCTTTCGATTTCCTCAAAGTCTACGATAATTGAAAGGATTTTTCCAAGTCAAGTCTAATCAAAACTAATTTGCTTAAGGGCCGTTAACAATAAAATATTTAAACTACAGTTAACACTAAACTTTAAATTTAAACTATAGTTTGTACAAACTTGATAACACATACATATGCAGTTCAGCTATTTCTTAACTTTCAATTTATATTTTACAATTTAAGTTAAATTTAACTGAAACACTTTATCAGTTTAAGTTTTAACTGAAGGAAATATGTACAAATAAATAAAAATAAAGTCTACGAAAAAAGAACAAAAATCTTTTATTTGAAAAAAATTTAAATAAATATTGAAAACATGTCTCTTCGCTTAAGCAGATATAAACATTAGTTCAATGTATACGAAGTTAATAGTTTTCAAGTTGTAAAAGCGAAGTATAATCACAAAGTGCGTATGGATCATTTTCATTTATCTGATTCCAATTTCTTCATGATATATCGTTTATCAAAACAAACAGTTAAATTAATTGCAAAACTCATTTCAAAAGATATACAACCGCAAACCAACAGGTGAATACTCCATAGTAAAATAAAACACTAATTCATCTTGATGAGTCATGCCCTTTCGGTTAAGTAGATGCTATTATTAATCCTTCGTTTTTATGCAACTGGAAACTTTCTCATAACCATCTCCGACTACTTGTGGAGTATCCATAATGACTGTTAGCTGAACTGAAAAGAAAGTGTCAATGGCGCTGGCGAAACTTTGTCCAGTTTTTATAAAAATGCATTTATTCGTTCATTCTGCAACTTATTTGCTTATTTGATTATTAAAATTTCCAATATATAATTATTCAAAAATATAATTTTTTATACATCCATATTCTGACTTTTATTTTTCAGTTCATTCAAAATAATTGATAACAGTAAGTTAAGTAACTTTTGTTTATTGTTAACAAATATTCTAAACCTTCAGTTAAAACAAAAGTTTAAGCTCACTGTAAGTTAGTAAACCTTCAAATAAAGTTAGTATAACTGAACTTCGTGTGAACGGGGGTAAATCGTAAGCATTTAAACCAAACTATTTTTCTGAAAGCTTGTGTTAGAAGATCTCTTTAACCCATTGAAGTAAAATTACCTCAAACACTTGTTAGTTTTTAATGAATGAATATTTTTGATTTCGTTTAAAACTGTGTTTTTTTTTGTTTAACTACTAAGCTCAAATTAATAAATAATTTAAGCACTTTCGTTGTTGAAATTACTTGCTTAATGAAAAAACTTTGTTAAGCGGTTAACCGGTTAATATCGAAATTAACCGATTATTAATCGATTAAGCCAAAACCTAGATTAATTAATCGACCGATTAAAGTAAAACCCCGATTAAATGAATATCCTAATAACGAAAATTTACATGGAGAAACCCCTTATGCTATAAATACAACTGGGATGAACGATAAATTTTCGGTTATGAATATTCGTCTTAAGAAATAAAATAGATTTGTATATGAAGAAAATACACACAATCAGTGCGATGGACGAAAGTTTCCGTGCATAGCGAACTTGCGATAGGTTTATTTCTAATTCTTACGCCAACGGACGACGACTAAGGTTTGAATTTTTTTGTTTTTATGAAAATATTTTTATTTTTTTTTTCATGCGTATATTTATTTATGCTATCTTCAAAAAATTAACTAACAATAAGTTTTCAAATCTTAAATCTAGATATAATAATTAGGCCCAACCAGTGTCAGGCATAAACTTAGTGATAGTAATCAATAATACATAATAAGTACATAAATATCGTATTAAGCACAAAAATATTTTCAAGCTGTTTCATCTGGAGTGTTGAGTATTAGAGCCATAGTGGCCCTCTTTTTTAAGCGGATGTGTCCAGTAAAATTCAAGATGTTACGAGCAAGTGGATTAGGATGAGATTCGAGTTTTTTTAAGTATTTGCCTGCGTATTTTTTAATTTCTTCAGACACTAGTGGCATATTTAAATCACGATGTAAATTTGAATTTTTGATGTACCATGGAGCCGATGTTATTAGTCTTAAAATCATGTTTTGCCTTCGTTGGATTCTCTCTATATTGAAAGCTGAAGCAGTGCCCCATAGCTGTATTCCGTAGCACCATATGGGTTTCAAACGCGACTTGTATATTAAAAGTTTACAATCTAGACTGAGTGTTAAATTTCTACCAATCAGCCAATGTATCTGAGTTAATTTAAGTTTCATTTGTGTTAGCTTTGAGTCAATATGGTGTTTCCATGTAAGCCGTCGATCAAGGTGTATACTAAGGTATTTTACATGTGAATGTTGAGGAACAACTTGTTTGTTGATTCGAATTGGGGAACAAGTATCGCAGGTAAATGTTAGCTGAACACACTTTTGTTCGTTAACTTTAATTCTCCATAAGTTTAACCATAGTTCCAGCTGTGTAATATGTTCTTGTAGATATCGGGAAGCCTCGTGAGGGTTTTCGTGCATACTAAAGGTAGGATCACACGATTGCCGTAAATACACCAATCTGACCCAATTTTTAGTGTGGTGAATTGGTGCACAATAATAGAATTGTCCCAATCAAATACGTTGCAGTCACATGATTGCCCCACTTTTTAAAAATTTGATTGCCACAAATTTTCGAAGAATGAATTTGTGGTAATAATTGCCGCATCCTAGTCATACGATTGGTCTAACTTGCGGCAACACAAACAAACAGCTGTCGTGTTAGTTTTTAGTTTGTTTTGTTTTACGTGCAAATAGTTTTCTTTTAAAAAGAAATACTTTTGTGCATTTTTATTGGGGCATGGTTGTCTATCAATCGTTCACACGATTGCCGCACCAGAGTTGCATTTGATTGCGTCAAATCACCACAATATTGTTCTCGAATGTCGTATGGGACAAAAAATTGTGAAATCACACGATTGGCATATAAAATGGAGCAACAACTGGTACATTGCGTCAATCGTGTGATCATACCATAAGGCAGGCTGTGTCATCGGCAAGTGTAGATGTATGGATATTGCTGCTCAAAGGCATATCACAAGTATAAACCAGTGGCACACCGGATGATATTGATTCGGGCACACTCATGAAGTCTCCTTCAACAACCGTAAACTTCCGGGTAGTAATATAACTTTCCAATAGCTTCAGAAAATTTATTGGTAGATATGATTTCAATTTTAAAATAAGGCCTTCATGCCATACTTTATCAAATGCCTGAGAAACATCAATGAAGAGGGCAGAACAATATTTCTTTTCTTCAAATGTTCTTCTTATAAATTGAACCAATCTATGCGTTTGTTCAGTGGTGCTATGCTGACTTCTAAAACCAAACTGATGGTCTGGTATGCACGTATTATCAGTTAGAATTGGGGACAATTTTATCATAAGCAGTTTTTCGAAAAGCTTAGACATTGTTGATAGTAGACTTATTGGTCTGTACGATTCAGCCTTGGTAAGGTCTTTGCCCGGCTTTGGAATCATTTTGACCTTGGCAAGCTTCCAGAGGTGTGGATAATACTCTAGTCTTAATATGCCATTAAAAATAAATAGAAGGATTCTAATTGCAATACGTGGCAAATTCATCAGCATCTTGTTACTAATTCCATCAATACCTGGAGCTTTCTTCGGGTTGAGTTCAGCAATTAGTTTCTGTACGTCACGCATCTTAAACTTTAAGGTTCGAGGGAGTAGAGCAACTACACTCGGTAAATCAACAGCAGCAGTACATCTGTTTGGGGTAAATACGGATTTTAAATGCTTTGCAAACAAGTTACCTTTTTCCGTATCACTTCTTGCCCAACCTCCGGTAGAGGTGCGCAGAGGTGGTTTAAACTCAACGGGTGTTTTAAGCTTTTTCGCTTTTTTTATGAAAATATGAAGAAAAATATTTTTTTTTATTTGTTTTTATCAAAAAATGTTAACATTAAATAAAAACGTTTACTAGAGCTTGTAATTTCTGCGATATTAGCAATTTTTGTTTTGCGCGATTTTGTTATTCTTTACTTTTAGTTTAGAGATTTTTACCGAGCTTGCGATATATTTCGCGAGCTTGCTAAATTTTTTCCCATTCTTTATATTAATTTTAACAGTTTTGGTGATTTGTAATAAATTTTAAGGCTAGTTTCCGATTTTGCAACTTTTCGCAATTTTTGCAATGTTGGCGATGAAAGCGACTTTTTGAAAGTATTCTGCTTTGTAATAGTTTTCGCGAATTTTAAACAATATTAAACTTAGCTGTTATGCTGCTGTTAGCAAGTTTTTGCGAATTTTTGTAATTTTCGCGACTTTTACCTAATTTTTAGCATTCCTTAGAGTTTTAGCGATTTTTAATAAAAATAATGGTTTATTTAAAATTTTGCAATTTCTCGCGAATTTCTGTAATTTTTGCTATTTTTTGCAAAGTTTTTGGCTTTCTTTATTTATTTTTATTTAGGGACTTAATATTTATAAATTTTGCAAGCTTTGGCGAATTTTCAAAATGTTTTGCATTTTCTCCCCATGTAATGACATACTTTACAGTTTTAGCGAGTTAAGTAAATTTTAGGTTAGGACTTGTTTACCATACTACGAATTTTCAGCATTTTCCCGATAGGTTTGAGCTATTCGACTTTTAATAAATTTCAAGACTTGACATCGATTTTTGTTTGCATTAATTTTTATTGGCATCCATGGGCTTCAAAAATATTCATGGCAAAGCAGAGAATTTCAGTCGTCGCTTACGTCATTAAGTTTGTTTTTCAAAAGACAAATTTATGCAAAGAACTCTTAAAGGCAACTTCGTCGAACTATGCGAAGTTCGTCGTTCGTCCCAATCGTGTTTATAGCATTATGCCAGGCTAACAAAAAAGTGTTATATATTGAAATATATATATATATATATATATATATATATATATATATATATATATATATATATTGCACATATGCATATATATGTAAATATATTAAAAAATGAATAAATTAATGGATATTTATTTCTCTCCTTTATTAGAAAATCAAACTATTTTCAAGTAGGTAGGTTGCTTAAAATTTGTATCTCCCTACTTTTGATGGCCAAAATTTTCAATAGGAACATGGTCTTTTTTCACATTTATGTTTTTGTGAGGATCTGACTCCTTTCGAAAAGTTTTCTTTTATAAAATTTTTTTAACTTAAAATTTCTAGCCTGCTATATATTTCTGTTAATGATTACAGCGCAAGTATAAAAGGGTAGAGTTACATTAAATAACGGCTTAGATCATGATGAATATAGGCTTGCATACCTTGAAAATGCACTACTGTGTCATTACAAAAGTCCAAACTATGCACGAATTTTAGTAAGAATCGTTTGGGTTGAAATACTTAAAGTAAAATGTAATTTTTAGTGGGCGTGACCCAGCCTACCTTTTTAAATATTCTAAAGTCTGCTTAACGTACATAGAACAGAAGGTTAAAATTGTATAGACGATATGATATGGCCTTATATGAAAACGCAAAATTAAAGGCCTGTGTAGCTGCAATGTGCATGCAAAATTTCAATAGAGTAGCTTGTATTTTAATTTTTGAGCTTTCCAATTTTTCTAGTGGGTAACTCACCTAGAACTATTTGTCTACGAATTTGCAGCTGTTTATCGTCTAATATAACGTTTAACTTTTATGGGCGTGGACCCTTAACTTTTCCACTTCGTAACTCACCTAAGTCTACTGTGTATCAACTTCAGCTCTCTAGCGCAAAATGTAATTTAAAATTTGTATGGCCCACTTTTCTATCTCATTATGCTAGGGCCAGTGCTGATGGTTCATGTAAAGTCTCGTAGCGGCGGGGCTTGTCATGTCCCCCTTATTGAAGTTTCTGCCTTTTTAGATTTTTCTTGGTGATCAAATTCCAGCGCGATTTATATCTTTAAGGGCGTGGCCCGGCCCCCTGAATTAAATTTTCGAGTTTTGAAATTTTTGCTGTTGTTCATCCATCAAGATGATGTGATTCGAAATTCATCACTCTAGCCCGAACTCAAACCGAAAATTTTATGTGCGTTACCTAGCCCACTTTTTTTACTCAGCGACTCCCTAATAGACTCTATACTAGCGTTGTTTAAGGCTCCCTCAATGTCTAAGAATGCAGCCAGTGTGTAATCCTCATGGTACAGTCCTCTCTCTATAACACCAACCACGTCATGAAGCGCACTCTCAACAGACCTGCCTTTTCGATAGGCATGCTGAGCGCCTCTCTCCAGCCTTTCGGTGTAAGCCTCCTGATCAAGCATATCTTAAAGATACCCACCAGAGACAGTAGTACGCTCTCTGGGACATTCTGCAAGATGGCCGGAAAAATGTATTTTGTTGCCCATGTTGCTTTTTCCAATGTCACTATGTCGTCCTGTGCTTCCCCTACTTCTGCTTCCGACAGGTAGTTAAAATTAACCTCCATCGTTGCCTCTTCTCCTTTGACAATATTTGCCGAAACCTCGATAACTCATTCACGGAATTAATCTCCTCACAGTATTTTCTCCATGAGGCTTACCGTTCGAGAAACTATGGAGAGAAGTTCGCTTTAGCATTCGAGTTGTTTAAGATTATGGAACAAATATCGAAAAATTTTGTTTCGAAATGTCTTCGCTTTCGTGAGCATTCTTTTACATCGAATCCAGGTCAAGTGTCTAAGCTAACCTCACATGACAAGAAAAGATTTCATATAAGCTTGCTTACATATCCATATATTGAAACAGTATAAATTATAATAAAACAGAAAGTGCAAAAAAATATAATCTTAATTAGTATTGTTTTAACACCTAAAGTTAAAGCGTGGTTTTAACGTTAAAACCATGAATACCTGATTTTGCATTCACACTGCAAGTTTGATAAATTCGAAATAAAATAAATCTCCTGTTGAAATACGTGTATTTGTTGCTGTATTTTTTCTGCTTTTATTACACTACACAAACTGTACAACAACTGTTTTGGTTTGTCTCGAAAAATCAAACATTTTACAGTGCACTCTAAAATGAAAATTATTTTATATTTTTAAATGAACATTTTAAAATTATGGAACTACTTCTGTAAGGTGAAGAAGTGCTTCGAAATCATATTATTATATAAAAAATGCACAAACACATTATAAGCTTAACATTTTTTATCCTCAGATGGATATCAGTCATATCGCCTATTTTTACTTCTCAGAGGTGCGTGAAAATATGTTCCTGGTTTTCCGTCCAAAAGATACTTTTTCTCAAAATTTTTTTGATAATTATTACAGCTGCATCCATTTTTCAGTTGAAAATGTGTCAATCGGTATCTATTCTTATTCACTGGCATAAACATTATCAGCTGCTTCCGGTCATTTTAACTTGGCAACACTCAATTTATCACAGCGAAAACAGGGTTTCATTTCATACAACCAACTTAAAACCATTTCAGAAATGGTTTTAAGTTGGTTTTAACAAAATTATTTTGTAGGGTAAAAGCAGGTTTTAACTAACGTGACCAGATTTTTACAACAAGCGGGACACGATCGATCAAAAAGCGGAATTTTGAAGAAAATACCCCCAAAAAGCGGAATTTAAAAATAAATATCTTTAATAAAGCGGGATAAAGCACATTAGACCTATGACATCGGTTTTAATTTTTCATTAACCATAGGTAGCCCATTTTGAGGCTTTGTGGCTCTGCTTCCTTTAAAGATATATAGTCTGAACTCCAAATTTAAACTCTTGGACACTTCTTCAAAAATGCTGTATGAAATTTCATAACAATCAGACGGCTCGTTTAGAAACTCCAAAATTACTGTGTATCGGGTACTTTAGGCCCCACTAAGCAACAGAAGGCACCGTCGGACCGAGCTAAAAAATTAAGAAAGTATTTATGGCAGCAAACTTCGTATTTTAGACAGCGCACATATTACGAATTAAAAAAAATCCCATACTAGCTGCGACCAGTCTAATGCACATGCACAGTGTCATATGTACTTAGGAAACACAGTTTTCAACTCAAAAGGACGATTTCAATTTCATCAATGAAAAACGGCTGCAGCTAGAAACTTGAAACTTTGTGTAAGTAACGATTTTTATAATGTGCGTTGTCTTACAAAAAAATTTCGAATTGGACATGTGGGTGTGACACATACCATACTTTGAGATATCTAGAAAACTAATATAGTTAAAACCTTTAAATTTTGTAGAGATAACTATGTTGATATTGTGCACTATCTCCGGAAACAATTTCGGAATTTAACAAGTAGACGTGCTGCCTTTCATATAATGCAAATTTTTGTTTGAATTCAAAAATGATACCATCGTACCGATCTTGCTGATTTGTTTACCGCATATTACTGATGGTTTAGAAGGAACAGGACGCCATTAATTTTTTAAAGCCTAAAGTTGTAGTTGCACGTCCCTCATAGAAAAAACATTTAATTCAAGATATCTTGGAAGCCAAAACAGTAAAAAATTTTAACGCCAATAACGAGAATATTATTATAAAAAGGAGTTAATAATGGAGCAAAAAGAGTGTCAACTCCTAAGAAAATTAAATATTAATTTTTTATACTCTTGCTGTCTGCTACAAACACAAACTTGGAATTCTGCTGATTCTGCCGATGATAGAAAATAATTGCGATTAGAGAAGTGAGCGTAGCTTCGCTCCTCTTAATTAGAGAAAATGTTGTGAAAGTCTTCATGACTATTTATGTTAATAATGAGAATTATATTTTATAAAATACTGAAGGTTTGAATGGCAAGCATGGCGCTTATAATATATAACATTTTCTTTTCATCTCAAAAGGTATATGGGTGTAGCGAAGCACACAAGGGTTTGGTTAGTTAAGCAATAACTACACTTAGAAAAGTATTTGGAATGAATTTTTATCAGTTACATTTTAATAAAAATCGAATAAGATATTGACAATTTTAAAACTCTAAAAAACGGGATAAAGCGGGATATAAATTCAAGGCGAGATCGACCTATGAAGAGCGGGGTAACCCCGCCTAAAGCGGGATGTCTCGTCAGGTTAGTTTTAACGTTAAAACCAGCTTTTATTCCGGTTGCGCGACGCAAAGAGGGTGTTGTTTTTATCAGCATACACTTGTATGTATGTATGTACATATGAACTAGTGATGGACGAATATTCGTATTCGAATTGCCGAGTATTCGGCCATTTTTAAATATTCGTATTCGCCAAATGCATGCGAATAGTAACACGAATATTTTTCCACAAAAAAATATTAAATAAACAAATGCATAAATCCTAAACGAAATTTAAATAAATCGCTAAAAATATTAGTTTGTAATAATTTAAAAAAAATTATTTCAATTCAATTCTTGTACCGACCTTAAGCACAAATAAAACAAACTTCTTGTAGAATTAACATTGAAAAAGTTAAAGTATTTTAAGATTTGTTATTTCTCCATATTAAAATAGAATAAAGTATTCTTTAAATATATTAAATGGGCCAACGATCCAGCTTCTAGATCACGCTGTTTTGTAAAAATATTTTACTTAGTTCCCTTTGAAAATACGTCTTTGTATGAAAGTATCGATTAATATGAAAGTTTTTATTAATGTATAAAGTTTCTATTAATCTGTCAAAATTTATACGATGTCATATCCATGTATGAATATATTTTTTTTAATTATACTTTATTTTCCATGAGAATTGGAAGAAATATTTTCATCAGTTTCAGCAAGACAAATTTCCTTCTATGTATTTGTTACCTTTATTTATATTATGGAAATAAGTTATTTATGTGTATTTAAACATTTTTTAAAATGTACAGGGAAAAGAGATGAGGAAATGAAAACCATTTAAACATTTTAACTACAATTTGTCGCTAGATTGTTCGGCATAAAGTGACTTTTCTACAAAAAATTTGAATTTGTTGTTTTTTGCACGAATCCGTCAAATTTTTTATAGAAATGTGTGCTTTGTTTTCAAATATTATTTAATGACGATCATTAAAATTTTGAGTAGTTTTTATTAACTTTAAAGTACGCCAACAGGAGTATAAAGTTCTTTTTCATAAAATTTTTTTTAATATTTCATTTTGCTGACGTAAATTTAATGTCTACAAATTTCATATATAATATTCGTATCCGTATTCGGTAATAGCGTTTCAAACAGTCGTATTCGTATTCCCTAAAATCAAAAATTTACATTCAACACATCACTAGCACATTAGAGTGGAATTAGAATGTATGAAAAAAATTAACGTTTGATTTTCGTAAGAGCCCAGGCGAGTTAATGTAACACTTAGTCTAAAACTTAAATGGTGAAAATTTGAGCTACTCTAACCCGTGCCCAACTGCAGTCAAAGCAAAATTCGCCCATTTACCATTCATTTGAAAATCCGCTATTTTTGCACTGATTCTGCTGAAAATCAGCGAGGGAGCTCTTTTGAACATGCTAAGTTCTTTTTTAAGTTGAAAAGGTTAACCCTTTGCTGTCGTATGGGTCAAGAATACACAAATATATTTCGCAAAACCATTGTAAAAATACTTAACGAACGAATATCTTAAACCATCCACGCATTTAGTTAAAAATTACCCCAAAAACTTTCCAGCTTCAATTTTTGCAAAATATTTTTGATTGTGGTATTTTAGTCCCAAAGTGAAAAAGGGTTAATGTTTTCGTTCGTAAATTATTTTTAAAGTCTTACTTGAAAAGGGTTTATCAAATTTCTGGAAAATAACTATATTATAATATTTGTGAAAATAAATAAGTGTAATTTTGACCCACATGACTCAAAAGTTTTAATTTTCTAAAAAAAAAGTTATGTATTTAATTTAGAATATATATAGCAGCACTCTTGTCGATTTTCAGAAGAATCGGATTAAAATTGACAAATTCTCTGATTAACTGCTGTTAAATTGGCGAATTTATGGAATATTTGAACTTTGACCGCAGTGGGGCACCGGTTCGAGTAATCCGATTTAGCTCAAATTTTCGTCAATTACGTTTTAGACTTAGTGTTACAATAGTTCGTCTATGCAGCCACGTTCTTCTTCAGCACCCATATCTATCAACTTGTGTAGACATGTGTTCTAAAATCTTTATATATTATATGTTACGCCTCAGAACAATACAAAATAGTATGTTGTGCAGCTGAGCCATTACAAATTTCATTTTGCTGTATAAAAAGATGCTCGATTTTATCGTCAAATAGCTCATTTTGTTTTAAAAAGTATTTTAGCTTTCGATTTGAGGAATTAAATTAAATTTTAATAACATTTTGTAGATTTCTCATCCAATGCAGAAATTATTGATTTATTTATTTCTGAACGATCTCGAAAAACTTTCAATCTTAAATATGATCTCAATACTTCATATTGTTCCAGATCACGGTCAATACAAGCTTTTAATGATAAACATTGCTATTATAATATATGATAAAATTTTGTGGCTTTTTATGGCCGTTAAAGTCAAATAGTGCAAAATTACAAACAAACAAAATTATGATGCAAAAATAGTGCAAAGAATTTTAAATAGTACAGATTTTTTACTATTACACAGAAAGTGGCAACACTGGTACAAAGTAGTTCTACCTTTAGTTTCCCCTTTTTCGGTACGAAAATTTCCCACTATTTTACTCAAACACATAATCATAACGAGAGCATTTTTTGAAAAGAGAAAAGAGGGTTAACACTGTATAATAATTAGAGCGCTGCACGAGCATCATGAGCATGCTCATGTGTTTTCAGTTTAGTAAAATTCATATAGGCAAAAGAGAAAATTACTGAGAGTATATTACTCATGAACATTGCTCAATTATTCACTGCAGTGCTTTAATATTAATTAATAAAGTTTGCATCAGGCATGCAAAATGTGTGTGTTGTACACAAATACTCGTATGTACATATGTATATAAAAAATATTGGAATCGGTTGACCTTGCATTCCATTCCTAAAAATTTGAAGCATCCGATAAACATTTTAATTTTATAAGAATCAGTAAATTCTCAAAATCAAATTAACGAAGCCTTGTGAAATTATTATAACGTCAACAAACAAACGAACCACCTGAGTTTAGTCAAACTGGCAGTAATCAATAAATCTTTCTGAGGTTAAGAGCTTATGGGATTTTGAACTCGATGGGGTTATTTAATTTTTTTTAAATCAAGACTTACAAAATTTGATTTTTATTAAACTATGCTGTGAAAATGTTCTTTCGGCTGCAGCTGATTGATTTGATTTGCAAGTTTATCAAGTTATATAAAAAAATACTAATATGTATTATTATTTTAGAAAAAAAGTAACCGAAATGCAGAAAATATTCGACATTGGGAAAAAGTTAACAACTTTGGTTATAAATAACCAATAACGGCAGCTCTATTCACAACATAATTTCATTTCGATTCAGACAGTTTTTTATATACTTAAAGCAAAGCGTTAACCAAGTGTAAGGACATTCTGTTGCGTATTTTAGACTAAAATAAAGTCATAGACGTAAAAACGTCATCAACTTCTGCGTTTAAACATGAAAGTGATAGAATTCTTCAAAAGAGCTTATACCACCTGAAATTTTATTTTTTTGTTTTGTTTTTTTTATTTCTGCCCAAAACTCGATAGGGGACTCAAAGTTTCTCCATTCCATTTAATTAATCATTCCCCATCCATTGTACATACATATATATCAGACAAAATTTCGCTATTAGACAATACTTGCATTATGTATCCTTTGTCGTGTGGCAACACACTGTTGACATTAATTATGCTTAAAATATTACTGGTGTACTCACAAAAATTATTTTAAATTTATTAAGGATTTATTTGAAATATTTCTATGGGAAATTTGTTAAACAAACCTGTAATAAACCTAAAATATTTTTATGAATGCAGCAGTTAAAGTTTGAAAATAATATGGCGCGTATTTCTTCAACCAAACCTTCTACAATCTTGTTTACATTTTTTAAATGCTTTAGTTAACTTCAGAGCTTATGATTTTTAAATGATATACATACTTCCTCGAAAAAAAAGTATTGATAAGGAAATTTCTTGTAGAATTTTGGGTTTAGTGCTACCGCCACGAAACAAAAAGCACCAAAAATTAATTGAAAAAAGCACTGAACACTAACTTCAAAATTTTTCGCGTCGAAAATTTCAATAAGCACTGAAAACGGTACGTAAAGCACCGAGTTTTCAACGCTGTATGCCATATTCAATATCTGGCAAAGAGTTACATATATTTTCGGAGTATATTGTACAGCGGTTTAGCGGCCTCTGGCCGAATTCAAAAGTTTTCGAATGTAGACTTCGCTGAGTAAAGAATTTATGACTTAAGGATTTCCCCTGGTTTTTCGAGTACGTAGTGCATTTACTGAGGCATTTCGCGTGTTGAGAAGACATGACTGAGATCGTGCATTAGACGCCAGTTTCAGGCAAGGCATCAACATAATAAGTTTTTCTGATGTGTATTAGTGTGCCTTTGTTTTGAACTGAACTGATTAAGTGACGAAGAAATAGTAGTGGTATCTCAACCTTAACTGCAGTAATCAATACTGTACATCACAGTGCTTTTCTTTGTCACTATTGTAGTACATAGAACCTTCGACGAAATACATACAGCAGTGTTGAATTATCTCTCTCTGGCTTACATATGCATATATATATGTACATACGAACATACATGCATACATACGTATATACATACATACCTATCGCACACTTAGTCACCAACAGTCGTCGTAACTTAAATATTCCCAGAATTGGCAAAAAAAGTGTTGACACTAAACAAATTGCAAAAATATGCCCGATAAAATTATCAAAAAATCGCGGAAATCCGAATAAGATATAAAAAATTGTCATTTCATTCTCGAAAAATCATGGAAAATAATCACATAAAACAAACTGAATTTTTTTAATTGTATAGACATATTTTATTTTATGTACATAATATAGAATAGGGGAAGATCTGGTCCAAGGACACGCACTGCGACGAATGATGGATCTTTCGTGCCATTTATATATTGTACATAGTTACTAGCCAATTTTATCTAGGAGCCACACAGGGGAATATTTGAGCCAAAAGGCTGGCAATTACTTTTTTTTTAGTTTATATTGCTTGTGAAAATTTATTGAGTGCCCCTAGATCAATGAAACTTGGCGGAAATACATACATATGTATTATAGTCATAGGCTGATAAGGATTGAAAATAAGAAAAATCGGCTAAGGGAGAAAAAAGGAACTAACCCTGCCTCTGAAAAATTAAAAATTTTTCCCATACTTTTGTTTAGCAAACGCCAACTTTTTTTTTCCAACTTTTTAAATCGTCGACTGCTGAAAGTGCTGCGCAATCGTTTTGTGATTTTGCTTTGAATGAAAATGTATTTTTCAAAAGCGGAAGCAGAACAAAATTAAATGTAATGAAAATCATTGCAGTTTTTTAAACATGGGGGCACAAATGTATTCTATATTGTTCAAGATGACTGTGTTGCAAAAGAAATTGTTGAGTTCATTAGTGATTAGTTCAAACGATAACCCAATCGTTCAGAAACAATGACAGCAAACTGGCCGACTTTTCTATGCAGTAACATTTTTAAACGACATACGCTGTTGTTAACTAAACGACAATAGCTTTTGTGGTTTTATTGAGTTAGACTTGTGTTCAACAGCTCTTTTTAAACTAGTTCGTTCTGTTGTCTAGTCAAAAACATCAATGTAAATTAAATGGGTTGGAAACAACTTTTTATTCGAACGCTCTCAAACTAGTTAAAAAAGAACTGTTGGAAACAACTCTATATCGAACAGATAAAGCACATCAGCAGTAGTCAGTCAAACCATAAACTGTTCGAACCTATTGACTGCTAAAGTGCTCATTTGTATGTATTTATATAACTTTTCTGTTGGACACAAGTCTATTTTTTACCCGACTGTGCGACACAAAGAAGGTTATTGTATTTATCATCCTATGTATGTATGTATGTATGGATTTTTGTATGCATGTACGTATGAGTGTTCCTTTGCGGCACTATATAAACCGAACGCGTGGACCGATTTTGATCATTCTTATATCAATCGATTTGTCTTAATACCGGGAGTGTCACTAAGGATATGAAAGTAGTAAAAATTCAATATGGCGGCTATTTCAATAGACCTGCCATATAATTAGGCCCCTGTTATGATTTACAACCAAATGGATAGTTTAATTGTAGTTGTAAAATTTTTATTACGGATTACAACTTGTGTCACCATGAGACAACTGCTTTTTATCAGTTGTATTTTGCTTTTTATTTCGAATGTTGTATTTGTTTTGCTTCATTATTCCAGACGCCAACCAATCCCATATGTCAACCAATATTGTTGCCATATTCATAAAACATGAAATCTAAAAATAAAACACAAGGCCAAAACTTAAAATATGTATTTAAAATGTTTTGTGATGGCTACGTTGGTTTCAAAAAACATAGCATAGATAAAAACCATTTTTTTAGCATTGTTTCGAATACAACCCGAATTAGTTGTAATTCAGAATGCCAAAAAACAGTTGAGTTGTTTTGAAGTTAAGTTGTTATAATTTCAACTAAACTTGGTTGAGTTGTATACCGTAATAGGGGCACTAGACTTGTATCGAACTCTTTCAGTAGCTCGTTTTTGACACAAACCTATGATCAAACCCATTTCAATTACATGTGTTTGATCATTGGTTTGTGCCAAAAACGAGCTACTGAAAGAGTTCGATACAAGTCTACATATGATATCAAATTTCACCAAAGTTGTTAACAAGTTAATAACATACATACATATGTACATATATAATTTTTAATGCAAACAATAATAATTGTATAGGTACAAAATTAACTTTCATCTTATCGGTAAAACGTAGTGAATTTCACTAGGTGCAAAACCATTTTGATAATTTTAAGATGTGACTTTTAATGGTTTTGTGTGCGATATGTACATATGGTATGTATGTATGTATGTCGCTCAAAATGTAAGTACGATCACTTCTTGTCAGGATGTATGTACATATGTATAATACAAAATTAATAAGAAACGTAACGTAAAAAACTATAGCATCAGCAACATCACAGAGTTTGCTTATTTCTTTCTTTTGTTTTTATTACTCGTTCTTATTAACGCTTGTACAATCTGTACAAACATTCAACCAAATAAAAAATTTAACAAATATACAAACATTCCTGCATATGCACTACCTACCTACTTAGGCAGATACATATGTATGTATGTATGCATGTATGTTTGCATATAGCATGTGTATACGTACTGGCATGAGTATGAATAAATATAAATGCATACATCCATACATACATAACTATGTACATATGAACATACATATATGTATACATACAATATCCGCCCAACAAACACAAAATCAAACATTTAAAATATGGTTTTATCGTTTTATATCTAGTGTGTTATGGGTAGATTGTTCTCTTATTAATTTAATAGTGTTTTCACACTTAAAGTTAAAATCTGTTTGCAAATTACGGCATTCGATATCCAACAAATTTTCAACGATATCGAATGCCGAAGGCTGGTTTAACGTTAAAATCACAAACAGCTGATTTGGCGTCCACACTGCAAGTTTTATAAATTCAGGTTGGTTTTAAACAACAGGTTGTCTTATAAAGTTGTTCAAAATAAAATAAATCTCCTATAGAAATACGTGTATTTGTTGCGGTATTTTTTTCTGCTTTTAGTAACACTTATTTGACTAACAAGTGCTTTTGTTTGTATGAAAATCTCGGAAATTTTAAAATGCACTCTATAATTAAAATTATCTTATACCTTGTACACATATGTATATTTTAAAATTATGGAACTACTTATACAAAGTGAAGAATGGCTTGGAAATCAAACTATTATATATACAAAATGCGCAAATAAATTAAAAGCTAAACCTTTCTTATCGGCAGATGGATTTCAGTCAAATCGCCTTTTTCACTTCCCAGAGGTCAATGAGAATATTTTCGTTGTTTTCCGTCCAAAAGATTCTTTTTCTGGGCAAGTTTTTATTATTGTTACGACTGCACCCATTTTTAAATTAAAAATCTTTTAAATGGTATCTAAGGGTTTGAACAAAATAGTTTGTAAACCCAAGGCTCGTGTCGACAATCGTACGAAAACAAATTAAGTGATACTTCAATCGTATAACCTGAATGGGATTTCAGTACGTTCACGTATGTCATAATCCGAAGATGATGTTTTTACGTGACGAGTTGTACGTTCACGGATGTGACGATTTGATCCTAGGTCTTAACAGTTTATTTTAGTCAGTGTGAAATATAATGTTTTCACATTCATTTTCATTTCAGAATAAAAGCTCCTCATGCCTTTTCTTTAATACCTCAAGATAAAAATATCATAAAGTGAGAAGCTATAAATAGGAATTTTTAATGTTTACTTTTTAAGTGTATAACTACCCAGCAAAAAAAAACCTAACTAGTTTTAAAGATTTGCCACTTTCTTGGCATACAAATCTCTACAGCTAGATACTGAATTTAATTTTCGAAGACTTTTGTTTATAACAAAAATTGTTCTAGGCAACAACAAACCGAATTTTTAATATATCATAGAAAAATATTGCATTTTTTAAAGCTTCTTAAAGTTCTCTATAATAGTGCAAAGAAGTGTAAAAAACTTTTCATATATATACTTTTATATATATATTTTTACACATTTTAAAGGTGAACAAAATTTATAAAATATCAAGAGGCATGCGCGCAAGCGGAAACCGAAAAATATTTTTTAAATAAATTTCAGCAGACAAAGTAGATATTTAATCACCATCGGCGGTGAGGAATATATGTAAGTTTATCGACGTCTGAAAGCAAACATAGAGTAACCCACAATTTTTTAAGCATTATATAAAATATCATTTTATTAAATTAATCTTTATTTGGCCTTTTATTTATTATTATTTCACTTTATGAAAAAAATATAGTGAAATTTAATTTACACGAAAATCACTTCCTCAAGTTCAAACTGACCAAAACCTTTTATTGAAATTTGCCTGTCCGAAAACACATACATTAAGATCGTGAAGGGTAAATTATGTTTAAAACGCGTTGAGCAAAAATAAATAAAAAACTGCTAAGCTTTGATATCTGCATTTGACTTTTATATTTTATTAATATACATACATACAAAAGTTTCACGGCTACAATGGAATGAAACACTTTTTGATTAAAAGACCGGGAGTCGCTATTTGAGTAATTGTGAAATGATAATATGAAAAGCTCTCATGCAAACGAAAAAAACCCCATGGGGGTCGATTCTGGTTCTGTGGAGTGAAAAGTTTTTTAACGATTTCATAACACTTCTGATTCTTGTTCAGTGAATTTATAAGGTGGTAGAATGTAAAAAATGTACTGTGGTGACTTGAAGTGTGTGGGGTAACATTTAAAAAAGGAGTTATATTCATTTGTCGCGATGGTGGGCATTATTGCCTTTTTTTGTTAAAAAACATCACATTTTACGAGCATATCAAACAATAGTTTAAAGAAATGTTTTACATTCAAAGCTGTCGGGCGGGCTAAAGGGTTTTCTCACCTAAGTATGCCGAATAATGGCTTCGCTGAGTAAATATTTTTGTGTAGCCAGCCGTCTGACAAAGATTTTCTTCATTTAAGGATAAAGGAAGGATACAAAGAAAACCTTTATTCAGCACAGCCACTGTTCGATATTTAATTGGCCTTAGGCCTATTCTTACCAAAGGAGCAAATAATAATTCCTAGGTTTCGCTAATTTTTAATTATTATTGTTCGAACTTCATTTGTTTCTATATTTATGATTTGATCATGCTAAAGTTCGTATCGCTTTGTAAGCCAAATTACATTTGATAATTATTAATGAACAACTAACACCAAAGTTAGTTGTAAATATTCTGACCAACACATAGTTGAATGGAACAACCGGCTGTTTTCGAAGGCCACTAAACCTTCCTCATCAGCGTTCTTTTGTGTTTGGTCCACTGTGTGTGGTGTCAGTTATGTAGATTTCTGCTTTATATACGCAACTTTTTTGCAAATGGAATATGTGAATTGTTTTGATTCATCGTATTACAATTTGCTGAAAGCTTTTTTATAATGAAAGCTCATTTTTACCATCTCTAAATTTACAACAGTCTTTGGATATTGCTCAAATCGCAGGAGCATAATGACGTGAACTAATGAATTTAGTTTAAGCTAAACTTTGAAAGAATAATATTATTAATAAATAATATAATTAATAAATAATAATATTATTTTATATTAATCTTCAATTTTGAATGGCACACAAAAGACTATTAATTCTGATTCTTTGTTTTGTTTCGATTGGAGAAATTTGAAGCAAATAGACTGTTTCTCTCTTTGGTATAAAAATGCCCTTTCACCATTTGCAAATGAATTTGGAATAGAAATATTTCTCTAACAGTTCTTGAAATATCGGAAAACATTGGTTCATTTACTCCATTTTTTGTTTCTCACACCTTCGAATTTTTCCAATACGACACGAACACGAATGCCAAGATGTAAAACACGTACGAAATACGCACGCGAAATTTTTTCAAAACACAAAACTGCACAACACGCACGAAATCAAATTGAATAGCAAAAAAAGCATTTTTTTATATTCCAATAGATACATATTTTTGTTTAATTTTAGACCTTTAAACTTAAGAGACCTTTACACTATCAACAAATTTGATGGTTTTACGTGTTTGACGATACAAAATACTAAATTTTTTCTTTACTGGAAATTCATGCCAAAAATCGTTTCGTGTTTATCGTGTCAATTTTGCTCAACACGATACGACACGAACACGCAATAAAACAAATTTTCTAACTCGAACACTTCGTGTTGAGTCGTGCGTGTTCGTGTAACGAAAAAAAAACAGTTTAATTATACTCCAATATATATATTTTTTTTAATTTTTAATAGTGTTAAATTGGCCATTGGGGTGCTACGGTGCTTTTGACCAACTTTTCCATCCCTGATTGAACCCCATTCCTGAATAATTATTTTTTTTGTGGTAATTGATGTAACGTCATTTTTTTAAAGAGAAGTAACACTCAGGAATGGATTGCCTACTACTATTACCAGGTGTTGCTTTCTTTAGGAAAGAGATAGTAGAGAGAAGACATGGGGTGAAGGAAGAGATAGAGTGAAACTTCGCTCTTTTACAAACTTTGCTTTTTTGCACTTTGTTGCAGCGGCTCTGGTGGTAATGGAGCGTTTTAAATTTTCTAAGCTATATTAAGTTGCCATTTTATTTGTTATTTTACTTTGCTGATGATTTTGCTATACAAAACCAATGAAGGGGTACACTCTGATGTTACATTAGGATTAGTTTCCGCTGAAGCCAGTGTGGTTCAGTGACCAGTGTCTATGTCTTCATCACTTGAAATTTCCTGCGGCAACTAATACACGACAGAAAAATGCGTGGTGTTGTTATTAAATGACTGTATGAGACATGGCTCGAACCCAGGACCTTCGGTTTTGTAGTCAACGTGCTAACTAATTCAGCCAACGCCTTTTCACATAATCTCAGAAATCTTCCATTATATTTGACTCTGGTTCTTGCATTGTAAGCGAACCACTCTTTTATTTATCAGTTAAGAAGAATGCTTGGTAGCATTAACCTGCGTAAAGATTGCAAGCTTTAGCACTCTGGGGATATATGTAACTTTCTTTCTGAATTTCTATTTATTTAGTCTTATCAATTTTTTTTTGTAACATTTATGGCTATCAGTACAAGAACGCACTTTGAATTTGGTTTTCTTTTAGCGATCGAATAATTAACTTCTGCACTCTGTCAGTAAGCTGTGGACTAGCATTTTTGGAATGTCTTAAGAAATGTATACATTTGTAATAATTTTATTATAAAAACAGTATTTCGCAAAAAAAGCTCTAAAAGTTTTTATGCTATTTTAAATAATCACACGTAAACTGCCATTAAAACATTATTATAGCTTTGCTATTAATTGCGCGATACAGGAGTTATGACGTGATTTTCGTAACAAAAATAATCGACACTGTTACAGTTATAAATTTATTTTTGTTTTGATTTCTTTGTACTTAAAAGCAGAGTCCGAAAATAAACGGAAGTGAGTGAAACAATAACAAAACAAAAACAATGAAGTGTATGCGCCCTTAATTATGAACGTGTTGTAAGTCATGTGCATTTTTGCTTCGAAATATTAAATGAATCTTAAAAATACTTAACTAAATATTTAATAGATATTATATAGGGTGTTTTTTAGAGGTATAGAACTTCGAATTGAAATAAAACACAAGAAAATCGTTTTAATGTCCATCAATTTGGCTTTATTGGAAGGATAATTTTATGCCATTAACGTTTAAATATGATTTCGGGCATGTGGCCGCCGCGGCTGGCTCGAATAAAGCCAATTCTACAGGTCCAATTTTCAACCACTTTTTCGAGCATATGGGGCCGTATGTTGGCAATAACGCCACGAATGTTGGCTTCCAAGTCCCCTAACGTTTCTGGTTTGTTGGCGTAGACGAGCGACTTAACATATCCCCAAAGAAAATAATCCAATGGTGTCAAATCACACGATCTTGGTGGCCAATTGACGGGTTAACCGAATTAATTGCTCTGATGGACGATTATGTCGACTTCGCGAACTGAACCATTATTTTCGAAATAAATTTGCACGATTTGCAAGCGTTGTTCTTTTGTCAACCTGTTCATGATGAAATGGCAAACCAAACTAAATATTAATCACTTGACAGCTGACAAAATGGCCGCCAGTTAAAAAAGTGATGCCAACTTTTAAGTTCTATACCTCAATAAAAACACCCTATATATTTTCATGTAAACCGAGACTAGAACAGCTCTAAACTAAAATATTGCATAATATAAAAATATTTTTTGATTTCATCAAATTTAATCTACTAAATATCTCTACCAAAGAAATAAAAAAAAGACTTAGACCACTTTCATAATTAATGGCACATATGAGCACAAGCCAGAGAACACAGCCGATCGGCTGTAAGCCGGCTAACAGCCGCCACCGGCCACAAACAATACATTAATTTTATCGTATGCCGCTAGAAAAAAAAATAATGGGAAATAAATGGAAACGTTTTGAAATATTTGTGGCTAATTCGACATCATTATATAACATAATTTTATTGCATTGTTATTTCTCACATGAAACTTGTTTTATATAACTTAGCAGCAAAGCTATAACCGGGTGTCCTCCTCTCTTTTAATTTTAATTAGGGATTAAAATAAGTAAAAAATATATAAATAATAATTTTTAACAAAAATGTGAATTGGTAAAGGTACGTATTTAATATATGTATGTATGTATTTAATGTAAAGACAAGGCGGCAGTTTTGAATATTGAAACTTCCTCTTAACAAATTGCCATCAAATCCCTTCCGAACGTTCAGCTTTGAAATTTATATTGAAATTAATCTCAATTCGAAGCCGAACCCGAGTGCTTGCTGGGCTGATGTGTACGTATATACATACATCCATGCATATCAATATGTGCACACATACTTACATTCATGCAAACATTCATATCTACACACATACTTAAGTACTAACAAATAGCTACCCTGTAGGAAATATCAGTACTGATTCATTATTGACTTTGTCGCCAGTACTACTGACGAGTTAAACCCCAGACAATGCATTTTGCTATAGACATTTAACATGTGCATGTCATTGATAAGCAACTACTGACGTTGGTACTACTGACTAGATAGTTCTTTAGGGACCATATGCAGACATTGCTCTGCAGGAAAGTCACTTTTACATATCGTAGGATGGGGTTAATTGATACTTTGTATGCACCTTATGACTGGTCACTGAACTATCTCATAGAGACCTAATCGGTGTAGAATAATATAAATGATTTAAAAATGTCATTACGACACTTAACTGTAACAATGAAAACTTATAATTTTTTATTGTTACAAATATAATTGCATTTGTAAGAATAAAAAAAATTTTAAGCAGATATTTTTTCCGATTCTAACTGACTACCTCCGGCATGACACGCTTGCTTACTTTTCACTCGACCAAAGGGGCACTCATATTTCAAAAGTATTAACATTAGTTCAGCCTACGGGACTGGTTGAAGAGTGGCTTATCGGATATCCTTGAAGGGAACAATTAACATGATATTTATACTATTTGACAGGTCCTGGATCCAACCGCATCGAACTTGTTCAGTGACGTTATCTTTAATACTAGACAGATTTTCAATTAAATTGACAAAAGATCAAGACGATATATCACGACAATGGTGAATATGTTACAATTTGCAGGATAAGTTTTTTTCATCCTTCACTACTACCTACTTTTGGTAAAACCCCCATTTTCTCAAGTTATAGGACGTGTACGTTTGTATCCATTGTAACCAAATTTTCTGCAGGGTGGAAGCACTAGTATATTTTATTAATTCTAATGCACACTTTTGACAATGAAATTGCATATTTTTTCACATTTTGGTGTTTATTAAACAAATTACTAAAAAAAAGGAAAAAAATACATACAATAATAGGAATTTATCCATTTATTCGTTCAGCAATACATATTAACCTTTTAAGTTTTGTTTGACGTTACCCAGCCAAATTTTTCAAGATTTTGTAATGGGTGGTACTCTTTTAATGGTACTTATTTATCTAATTTCTTTATGCGTATAAAGAATAAATAAGAACAACTTATTTATATCATTATGTGAAAGTACTTCTTGTAGTATGTAGTGTTGTGAATGAAACATATCTATAGAAAAATTTATTGATCTTGAAATTGAGCTTCAAAAATAATAAAAAAAGCTTTGGTTTACTATAATTTTTATTACAAAATTTAATTATTTTTGCATATTCTTCAATATACATATTCGCATACAAAGAAAAGTAAAATTATAATTTCTAACAACCCAAAAAAAGTTTTATAATTTTGTTACAAAATTCTATTTATTTTTATTAGAAAAAATTGCCAATTAACTTTTGAATAATTTTAGGCAAAATGTAATCTAAAAATTTTTGCATATTTGTAAGCAAAAAATAACCCATTAAATTTTGAGTACTTGTAGGCAATCAGTAATCTATTAACATTTAAATATTTGTAGGCAAAAAGTATGGCTATCGCATACTTTTTGAACTTCTCGATCAAAAATAATAGGTTATTCAGTCATATTATAAGTACTTACGACTGGAGAATACATACACTTTTTGCATTCTAGTAGGCAAACTTTTTTGCTGGGTACTTTTATTTTCAACAAACCAATAAAATATGAAGAAGAAGCATACATATTTATGTGTATCTGCCCTGCAGAAAATTCGAATAGGGATATTGTAGCGATTTACTAGTGACGTTGTAAGTTGTACTACTGACCAGGTCTACTCCAGCCAATGTAATCATATATTGAGATATAATATTAGCTTGTCATTTAAAATCCACCAGTAGACCGTAGCACTAATGATTAAGTACTTCTTTTACGCCCTTATGGGGACATGAACCAAAGATTCACTAGTACATTTTAGTGACCCTCGTCTACAATTTTAGCAGGGTGGGAGCAACAAACTTAAACACATACATACATATCGTCACCTTAAATGCAAAATGACGTAACTACACAAAAATTCGAAATGAGTTTTTGATTGATTATGATTCATTTTAATAACCTACATTTACCCGTAAATATTTAGACCTCTGCGATCAAAAATGACGACTTTATTATAAAAAATTCAAACGTGAGTACTTCCGAATGCATTTATTTTTCATTGTAAATAACATAAAAGCTTAAATGTATGTACATAAAAAGGAAATAAATGGTTAAAAACATAAAAGTATCCATACTACAAGTAAACTTCGAAGAAAATTTGTTAAGAACACTTTATTATTATTGACTTTGAAACTTTTTTTTGTTTCTCCTGTAAAAAATATAAAAGTGTAGTTACATCCGCTTACATTTTATGAAAAATTTAATAAATTATTTTTAAATTGTTAAGACCCAAATATTTTTAATATATACGAGTATGTATACCTTTTTAGATTGGAGCATAAAACATATTAATTGAAACTAAAAGTTTTCATATGAAACTAAAACAATATTAATTCAGGTTAGAAAATATCAATTCAGTTCAAAAAAGTATCAATAAAAATTCAAAAACTATCAATTGAAATTCAAAAATCATATTTGAAATCTAAAAATTCCCTTTGAAATTGAAAAATTACATTTGAAATTCAAAAATTACATTTGAAATTTAAAAATTTTATTGAAATTCAAAAATTCCATTTAAAATTTGAAGAAGATATTCTCTGAACTGAATTTGATATTTAAAAAATAGTATTATATATGAACCTAATTGCGTTTTTTCTAAATGTAGTTATGGAGTTTTAAAAGAATTTTTTGTTTATTTTTAATTTAAACCAGAGGCATTTTTTACTAAAAAAGTTTATTTAAAATTGAAACATTCAATCAGTTAGCCGCCAATCGGGTTGCAATTCTGCTATTAACTACACAGCATATAAAAAAAGAAAACAAACTATTGACGCGTTGGTTTCAATGTCACCAGAAATACGCTATAACTGTTGTCTCTAACGCACATAAAAAGAAAGTTGTCGACATCTTAACCAGTGCAATTTTCGCTAGAGAAAATAGTGTTGACTTAGAAAGATACGAGCATAGTTCTAGGCTGACTAGAGGGTGCTAAAATGTTTACTATGCATCAAAAGCTAATATTATATGTAGACGTTCCGTTGACAATGTCGCCAAAAAGTCACCAAAATAGTCGACATAAGTGGTGACTTGGAGACACTTAGCCCCACGCTTCCTTTAGGGTAATGGAAGGAATGTGTTTCGTAGACGTACAAAACTTATGTACACACATACATGCGACGACGTAACCCACCAGAGTTGTTGTTCAAGTTCCTTGTTATTATTATTGCTGTTTTTGTTGTTGTAGACATCTTGTTATGCGTTGCGTTTATTTATATACCTGTTGAACTGTAAATGCTGTATAGGGTAGTGTTGCTAATCATGTTTTTTTATTTCGTACTATATTTGTTGCTATACTCTTCAACACCTTGAATTACATACTATAACAAGAGTCGGTAACCAGCACAAGCAACAACAACAAAGACAATATCGTGCAACGACGCCACAACGTCGTCGTCACTGAAGCCCTATCATTACTAACAGCGTTGTCAACTCTTAAATTTCAAAAAGCACTGAAACCAGGAAAAAAGCGCGTAATTTAAATAAAAGGGCACTAAATTTAAAATATTTTCATTGTATAAAAAAAATTATTCTGTATTGTAGTAGAATAATATAGAAAAGCCACGCCACAGGCAAATGGGCAGGTTAGGAGAATTAGTCCTATCTCAATTGGGATATGTATTAGCAAAATATTATAATTGCTTATAATATTAATGCCTATTATAATTGCTTATAATTATGAAACACATTAAAATTAAAAAAAAATAACTAAAAATATTTGTTTTTGTTAACAAATCAATTGTGAATAATACAATAATTTTTATTGGAAATAATTGAGTTGATAAAATAAAATATTTTCTTGTGTTAAAAATGCGTGTTTGTATTTACACAAATCGTTGGTAGGTGCCATTTTAGAGTTCCGTACATCAAAGGTGAAAAGGAAGCATATTCTAAGACAATCATTATTCCACATACATATGTATGTATGTTTTGATTATATTATGATAATAATAATTTAAAAACAATTTAATACATTTCCACGAGAAAGTTCACTTTTCGTCGCGTGCGACAGCAAACAATTAAGCTTATAAATATATGTACATATTTTTTAACAAACACATTCCCTGTTGACGCCCTATACAAATATATAAAGAAGTATAAAAAAGTTACGTTTTCTTTGAAAAAACAAACATATTTTTTTGGTGTTGCACGCCAAAAAAAAAAGTTGACATTCCTGTGGAAATGCGAATATGTAATCTTAAGTACGCTAGAGTGTTCGACTAGGATGATAAATTTTATATTAAGCTACATATGTATTTGTTTATTTTTATTTGAATTTGCTATTGAGTATAATAATACATAAATAAACAAACACAAAAAAAGGGTCAGTAACTTAGTGAATTTTTGAAGGTTTTTATATAAAAAGTTATTTTATTTTTTAAAATACAGGGGGTTCTGTAAATTTCCAGGAAAGAGCTCAATTAATAAGGTAACTTAATACTATTTTTAAGTGGTTTTAATGTTTTAAGTGCTTCGTTGTCGTTTTCGGAAATCGCATGATTTCAAAACATTCTATACATTTAGTCCAACGTTTCTCCAATTTTTTGTTTCTTCCGAAAAATATGTTTGGTCGATTTCATCAAAATAGGCATTTCTTTGTGAGATGATTCGTCGTTGGACTCAAATTTCAATCTGGCGAGCCATTTCTTCAAGTTTAAGATTAAGAAATAGTCACTCGGTGCTTGAGAACCGTAAGAGCTACGGACCTGAAATTTTGACAGAATGTGTAGAACTTTGGCCGCTACAACAACAAATATATGACAGTTAACAATTATTGGATGTTGCAAAACGAGCAACGAAAAATATTAAAATCTTATGTAAAGGCCGTGATACACTAGCATACACAGTCGTGCGATTTTTGAGAAAATACAACGCTGGTATGATGGACTTTATGGAAATTTTGAAAAGACAATAACAATTTATCAGATTAGTGTTGTATTTTTTCGTAGATCTTTAGATCGTGTGATTGTGTAGGAGAGCGAGCCATGGCCTTAATATACATACATACATACAATTATATATACTCGTATGTAGATACTTGAAATTTGCAAAGTTGTTGTAATTTTATAAAGACTACAACAATTACATAACAAAAAAATCAAAATTAAAGATCATCCTATCAATTAATGTAATTTTGGAGATATAATTTTAACAACTTGCTGTATCTTGGAAACCGTAAGATGCAAACTATTTAATTTTTCAAAAACGCTAAAACTAAAAAATTCCAAAACTAAAAAATTGCAAAAACGAAAAAAAACAAAAAATCGCCAAACGAAATAAGTGTGCCTTACCAAAAAAATCTTTAAAACTAAAATAAATTGCCAAAAACCGAAAGAATCGACCAAATGGAAAAAACGCCAAAAATAAGAATAACCTCCAAAACTAAAAAAAAAAATCGCCAAAAAATAAAGCAAAAGAATACCAGGTACTTAATTTTTTTTAATATCTACATCAGTGCCTATGTTCTGTAACTTTGATGAGAAATTTTCTAGACGAGAAGTTTGTTATCAGTCTGTGATTAATAAAAAAAGTCAGGGTGATTAATAAAAACCTTACTTCCTTGCTCATGCTTCTTGTAAGCTTATTTCAGGTTTTATATGAATCAACCTGTGGAAAATAGGACAACCAATATAATTGTTTAATTTTTATCGACGCGAAAACTTCTCGCAAGTTACAGAACACAGGTACAGGTACGATGTTCGATTAGTGTCCCTTTGTGTGCGAGTCACAGTCGCACTTTACTGAATTTTCAAATAATATATTAAGCCCGATTAAAAAATTATTTCTAATTAGAATTCACTATAGTTCAATTAAATTTAAAATGTCTCACTTAAATCATCTCTCTTAAACGTCACAAAAATATATTCATTGGCGCATAACTATAGTCAAAACAAAGTATACTTTAAGAATTTAAAACCAGTATTTTGTATGGTAATACTGGTTTTAAATACTTAAAAGTACACTTTGTTTTGACTATGGTTATGCGCCAATGTATTTACAAGTAAATTAATTGTATATACAAATTTCTTTTGCTATTTTCTTTTTATTTCGAAAATAAAATGAAAAACAAACAAAAAACCAACGAGTTTGCACCATTATTCGATGATCTTATGATGGTGAGCCTTTTGGCATCTGGTGTTCAACTGTAGCTATCGCTTGCGGGTATGGGAGGATCTTTCCACTTTAGGCTCCCACCAACTATTCATTCCTGCCTTAAATAAGTTCAAAGTAATAGTCAAGAGATAGAAAGGTTTAATAAAAAACAGGAAGACAAACATCACGGGCGGACGGACACTTAACACAGGAGTTTACGTAGCACTCGACGTAATGTGACTTCAGGATAAGATGAATTTATCCTAGACAGGTTGCCCAACCCATTTGACTGATCCATAACATTATTTTTGTGTCTGATCACTAAATTTTAATAATGTCCCTAATCAAAACTTAACACTGTATCACTTTGTTCTTACTGCATTTCAACCAAATAAAACAGGATCAGCAAATCACAGCTATGTATGTATGTACATATATTTTGTTGTACAGTAGTGTAAATAACAATTTGTTCCTTTTTGTTCTTTTGGTCTTTCTTGTTCTTTCGTTCGTTTTGGGTCTTTAGTTAGTTTTGTTTATCTTATTCTCTGTTCCTAATCCACAAGCAAACCATTTCAATTAAAAGATTATAGTTTCTGATTTGCGTATTGTTAAAAAGAGACAAAATAGTGTGCCTATTAAATTTTTAGCACAATAATCAAAACAAACAGAAAATGTATAATTAGTGAAATGAACAAGTGAGTTTTATTAAATTAGAAGAAAGAATTTGTAGTGTTGAATTAAAAACTAGATTGTAAAAAAGATTATTAGAATTAAAAAAGTGATTAAAATTTGTTTTAAACTGATTACGGATTTCATTTTAAGTATTTTAATTCAAAAAGTTTAATTTCTACCTTTTAACTACAAAAAGTAAACAGCGAATGGGTCCACAAAGTACAAAGTGAAAATACGTTTGCAATAGTGAACACTTACAAAATGAAACGAAAGAATTTGTTGTGCTGAATTAAAAACAGAATGTGAAAACGATTATTAGTATCAAAATTTTTTTTAATATATTTAAAAAAAACCTCTTTTATTTCCATTTTAAAGAAATTAAATGACCTTGAAAGACTGAAAAGATGCAATATCTATAAAACCACACTAATTCTGATTACGGACTTTATGTAAGCATTTTCATTCAAGAATATTAATTTTCACGAAGAAAACATTAAAGAGGATTTGATGAGTATACAATCTCAGTTTTTCCTATTGTTCACTGAACAACTGAACGAAAAGAATGAACTAATTCTTTTTTGTTGTTGGCCCAACTCTAATATACGAGTATTTGTACATTAGAGTGGCCTTTATTTTAATTTTTTTTTGTTTCTTATATTCTCTCTCAAAATCGGTTAAGCTTTATGTAAAAAAATACAAAAAAATTTCATGGCGATAGGTTGTGTTTTAGGGGTTTCGTCCGCCCCTCAAAGTTGCCTTCAAAATCATTTTTCAATGTAATTTGTTTGCATATGACTACCTTTTGAAAAACACATTTTACAAGAATATGATATATGACAATATTTTAGCTCTTTTAGTCAACAATATTAGTCTTAAAGAAGGTTTTTTGCTAAAATTAATGGGGCTAATGCATAAAACCTGAGCATTTGCTTCGACTCAATTATTTTGAGCAAAAGGTACATTTTGTATGCATAAAAATATTTACTGTAGCTCATCATTGTAAATGTAAAAAAACTTGGTAGCACTTCTATAGAAATGTTACTTATGGTTACAAACAAAAATGTGTAAATGTATAAAATAAGAAATAATAATTTGTTTTTACTGTCATCATTTTCTTCTATCAATATTTTTTGTGCAATGTTTATCAATTTATTGCTTTTTATTAGAAAACATTTGAAAGTGTGGCAACCTCAAGCATTTTATTTGCAAATAGTGAGTTATTCGTGAATAGTTTTTTGAATTAGTAAGTGGCAACAATTTACACTTTTATTTGCAAATAAGCCGTGCGTATAAACGTAGTAAACTTGTCTTGTGCTCATTGCTTCAAATCGTACTCAGCAGACTTAACTTGAGTTCAGTTTTAATGTATTATACCCAATATTTTAGAAAATAATGAAGAAAATAACCAACAAAATACCAAAAGTTATATTTACCAAAATTATATTTATATGGAAATTATTTATATTATGCATGTACAATAAGAGCTTATATCTATGAAATTATTTCATAAATATACATATAGTCAAAGGAAAACGAAAAAAAACAAACAAAAAAATTACATTGAATAAATGGGTTTGAGGGCGGACGCACCTCCTAAAACACAACTTATCGCTATGAAATTTTTTTGTATTTTTTTTACATAAAACTGAACCGATTTTGGGGGAGAGAATATAAGAAATAAACAAAATTCTCCATACAACTAACGGCCACTCTAATGTACATACGTATATACAATATTGTTTTGTAAACCGCGTAAAATATTGAACCAACCCGTATTTTATCATCAAACTTCCCAGCAAAAATTACTGTTTACCAGAAGCGTTTTTGTAAGGGAGACAATTTTACAGAATCACTCACTGTTGCGCAAGAATAAGGCATAAGGAATTTTTTATTTTTTTTCCTTACTAAAGTGCTTTACAGAAGTAATAATATATAATTTTTGTGAGAGCCCGCCTTAAGTTAGTGTTTTTCAGAAGCATTTTCCGAAGCTTTATTATCAAACAAGCAATACATTGCTTGCCTCAGTTGTTAGTGCATCCAAATCAGATTTTTTTTCCTGGTTTACTGCATCATTATATTTTCGGTTATATCAAGGAATATATATCAAAGAATAATCTTTTCATCAGAAAATTTTATTTTTTTTTACATAATTTTTATATACTTGTATGTATGTACATACGAGTACATATGAGTTTTATTTTTATTAATCTTATTTTATTTTAATTGAAATTTATTTGTTGGTGGTTAAGCATTGTCTATGTATTTCATTGGTGGTTAGCCAAATCATAATTAGACTTCTACCACAAATAAATTTCAATTAAAATAAACTTATGATAATATGGCAAATAATAAATTTCTTAAATCTTATTTTATGTTCATTATCTTATATTTTATGTTTACATTCCTTAAAATTCCGGCAAAAAATTTACCAAGTAGGTTTCATTGTTTGTTTTGAGTTTGTTATAAGTTATATTGAAATTCCTAGCAGGCTCCAAAATTAAAAAATCCCGGTCTCCGCGATTTGCATAGTCTCTAGTATTTACTACATACACATGTATGTATGTATGTTTGTAAATTTCTTTATTACCTCGTATATTCCAAGCGGCTGCTTGGATTTCGACAATTAAGGTATCGTTATATTTGTCTTAAAAACCATACTGTTCCATACATTATACAATATTATTGCATATGTTGTTATACATATTATTGTCGTTTCGTGCTATACTATGCAATAAATGGCACAATATTTTCAAAGAAAATATTGCCAAATTTTCCTGACAGTGAAAAAGTAAACATTGAACAATGTTGCCACCACATTATACAATTGTCTTGATTGTACAATAAAAATAAAAAGTCTGTTGATATTTCCCAATATATTGTGCCACCTTCGAATATGACATACACATTGGCGTTATTATTGTACAATACGAAAAATTGCACAATTATATTGCAAGTAGGTGGGCCGCTTAGATGGATGCTAAAAAACAAAATGGCGAATCTTTCACGCCAAATAGAAATAATTTAAAAATTAAATGACACATATTAAATTTAATTGAACAAGAATGAATTTTAATCAGGAATAATTGCTTAATCAGGCTTAAGATCAGTACTTTTCCGTTCTTATTGTCTGGACTACGATAGTAGTGGTCATCCCACAGCGTATGGATTCCCCAGGATGCCTACATTTTCGGGAGTACTAATCAATCGTTGGTAGAACGCCATTTCGCAGAGACGCATTTGATGAATCTCGTATAGTATTATTTTTCCTAATGTTATTTTCTTTAATATAATGAATAAATGAATTAAAGCGTTAAATGGTGTTGTTTTTTATTTATGTACCCACCACGGACGCAACTAAGCTTTCCCAGCCAGCTACCAGCGGAAAACATGTCGTTATATTCCATTTTATTAATTTCTCCCAAGGTGCGAATAAGGCTACTTGTACCTTTACATACCTTCACACATAATAATTTTTGTATGTACATTAGATATTCAAGAAATTTATTATTCGACATATTGTCATAATTATATTATAAGTGAAATTTATTTGCTGGTGGTTAAGCGATGTCTGTATACATTTGACGATTTGTTAAAGCAACAATGAAATAAATATAGACATCGCTTAACCACCAGCAAATAAATTTCACTTATAATACATTAGATATATTTTCATTTCTTTTTTAAATTAAATCACAGAAGTAGTTACAAAGTCTATTACTGTCGATATCTTATTGTTGCACTACTGCATTCATAAAATGAATAACGATACTCATCAAGAAATTTATAAGTACAAATTAATTCTGTTCGACGATTGTATCGTCTTCTCTATGGACGAAAAAAAGCCGCAGTTGTCATTCTTTTAAACAATTATTATTTATTGTCCATGCTACAAGGTTCGTGTATTTGCTTTATGATTTTGTTCTGAACATTATATCCATTATTATTATATGGTGTTTTAAAAACATGGGCACATAACCATAGTCAAAACAAAGTATACTTTAATACATACATAGATATGATTTGCTGATCCTGTTTTATTTGGTTGAAATGCAGTAAGAACAAAGTGATACAGTGTTAAGTTTTGATTAGGGACATTATTAAAGTTTAGTGATCAGACACAAAAATAATGTTATGGATCAGTCATATGGGTTGGGCAACCTGTCTAGGATAAATTCATCTTATCCTGAAGTCACATTACGTCAAGTGCTACGTGAACTCCTGTGTTAAGTGTCCGTCCGCCCGTGATGTTTGTCTTCCTGTTTTTTATTAAACCTTTCTATCTCTTGACTATTACCTTGAACTTATTTAAGGCAGGAATGAATAGTTGGTGGGAGCTACAGTTGAACACCAGGTGCCAAAAGGCTCACCATCATAAGATCATCGAATAATGGCGCAAACTCGTTGGTTTTTTGTTTGTTTTTCATTTTATTTTCGAAATAAAAAGAAAATAGACAGCAAAAGAAATTTGAATATACAATTAATTTACTTGTAAATACATTGGCGCATAACCATAGTCAAAACAAAGTGTACTTTTAAGTATTTAAAACCAGTATTACCATACAAAATACTGGTTTTAAATGTGTTTATCAGCCTTTATGTGATTATTCTCATAGGCAAACAAGTGTTCATTCAAAAAATATATTCTTCCATGGAAATGACAATATCAAATTATTAAGTTTTGAAATTTTTGTTGGCCAACTTGATACTACAATGTGGAAGTTTTGAAAGATGTATTAACCAAAAAAGGATATTATTTTAATTTTTTGTCCAACCAAACTTAAAAAAATACTTTTATAAAACAACAAACAAACATCATTGTACTCCTTCAATTGTAAATTATTTTTAAAGAATATTTAAATATATTTCAATATGCAAAAACTATTTTCTGACAAACAGTATTCTTTGAAAAGCCCAAGAAATTTAGAAAAGAAAAATTAATGGGTCTGTATAGGTTTAGAGGAAAAAGTTGTCGCACGCTGGAGGAACCAGTCAAACAGACCTTAATACAATACATTTGAAAAAAAAACTACTATTATTAATACGAAAAAACAATAAATCACATTCCTGTATTTTGTAATGAACATAATTTCGCGTCATTTAAAACAAAAACAAATCAACAACTCAACTCAAGCTGTCTTACTCAATATCCGAAACGTACAAGATAATAAAGATCCCGAAACTAAAAAAATGCGCAACACTGAAACTCACGATTACTTCACTTATTGGCTTATGACAATTCTCCTCTTAGTTTTTATTTTATTTGGTGGAAAAACGTCAATCATCTAACATGGTTCAAACCTTCCTCTTTTTCCCGGACACTATCCTACTTTTTTTGTCATCCGCAAAAAAAATTGGTGTGCGGAAAAGTCCTATTTTTTGGACCAACCTTTAGTTATCTTTTTAACCGACTACAAAAAAAGGAGAAGGTTATCAATTCGTCTCTATTTTTTTTTTTTGGTAGTGTTACTTCATAACTCGGCACATTTTAGACCGATTGTAAAATTTATTTTTGTCTGAAAGGGTATACGTTCCCATTGGTCCCATTGTAAAAAAAAGATACGCTCACAAATCTTTTTTATTTAATTTTATGATATTCTACTTATTTGACTGTTGCGAAACCTATCAAACACCTTTGGTTCTTGTAATTACACAATTTGAAAGTTGCAAAAAAAAGTAACGCCACACACCTTGAGCTCTAAAATAGACACAATTCTCCATTTAAAAAATAGACGGAGTCACGCCCATTAAAATTTAATATTTTATTTTAAATGGTTCTACTTTACAGATTTTTACAAGAATTAACACGAACCCTGAGCTCTAAAAAACACACAATCTTGCATTTAAAAAATGGGCGGAGGCACGCCCATAAAAATTTAATTTTGTATTTCACTTACTTCTTATCTTTTTTTAATCAGATCTTTGCATTGAAGTCGGTTTTTTTGCCAGAATTATTTGTTTATAAAAAAAGTGTAAAGACACAAAAATTCTGCTTCCATATTTTTAGCGTAGATTTTTTCATTGATGAGAGATAAAGGAAGCAGTATCATAATTCACGGTTTCCTGTTGTTGTGTTAAACAGCTGATATTAGCGATGAACGATCCCGTAATTTTTTAATAATGCTGCTCCTATTGAACGTGATTTCTAAATCGCTGTTCTTTTAAACTGCTCAAAGTTTAGCAGTATTTTGTTTGAAATACATTTTCGTCTGTGTGAACGCGAAGGTAACAACATAAAAGAATTCCAGATGTCTTAGTTCCAAATATTCGTTCGGACTTTGTAGCTCGGACTTGTAGCTCGTTTTGAACAAAGTCATCATTATTTCAGTTCAATATCTTTTTTGCATAAGTTTAAAAATTTTCTAAAAAATTCCCTTGAATGTGGTTAGAATTAAAAACGCATTTAAACACTGTAAATGGTAAATATTTTCAAATTTCACACCTAAAAACATGTACTCGTACTCGTGACCAAAAAAATTTATGCCTATAACTTATTAAGCATATTATAAGCTGAAGTACAAAAAGCATCTGAATCGGAACACTATTCGACAATTTATATAAGTTCCCAGGCAGAAATTGTGACTTTGCGCAAAAAATGTGTACCACCACACACCACTGTAAATACAAAATTGCGACTCTTCCAAAATTTATATACCTCCACAGTACTGCAACACAAAAATATGACTTTACTTTTACAAATACCGCGTTCTTAGTAATCCTATACTGCTATAACACCGTAAATACAAAAATTTTACTTAAGTTGGGAAATTTCCATCGTGACGACCTTATAAATTTGTATTTATATATAGTGTTGTGACAACATTGAAAACAAGAGTCGGACATTTAAATTTTGTTAATTGAATATTATACTGATGTTAGTTGTACCCGCAGGCCATCGTAGAAACGTCGTTCTGATTGTCTTTTTATGCCTGGCTTGTTACAAAGTTTGACAAATAAAATAAAAATAAAAACTAAGGATTTCAATTATTTGGAAGGCAATTTTGATTCTGTATTAAATGAAGTTATTTAGGGTATAATTTCGAAGAAACAATATTATAAAATACGAAAAGAGCAACTTTAAAAAATTAATTGTATTTACTAATACACTTGTACATTAGGGATGCCAATCGGGACTGGTTTTTACAATCCCGGGATTCATTATTCCAAAAAATCAAATCCCGGGATTTCGGGATCCCGAACTTTTTTGAGATTCAGGAATTATTCAGGACTCTGGGTTGTTTAAACATTAAAAGACACATGCTTTTTATAGGTATTTACTAAAAACACCTCTTTAAAAGAGGTTCACTAACAAAAGTTTTATAATTATTTGATATTACATAGTAAAAAACTACTCGTATTTGAGAATTCACAAATAACATTTTTGAAAACCACAAAAGAAAGACAAGCGTAGTAGGCTTAGAAACTTTAACAAAACCAAGATTCATAACGAATATAAATTATTTGCTGAGTTTTGTTAAAGTTTCTAAGCTTACTACGCTTGTTTTTCTTTTGTGATTTTCAAAAATATTATTATTTGTGAATTGTCAAATAGTTTTTGAAAATATGTGCATAAGATACGAAGTTTGAGAATGTTCAAAGTATGTGGTTAGACTTCAACTACTTAACACTTAACATTAATGATTTGGCAAAGCATCAGTGAAATACATATGCATATAAACAATACTCAACCACCAGCAAATAAATTTCAATTATAAAAGATCAATATTGTGTTGTCACGGTTACTATCTTCACATGGGGGAGGGTCATGATGAATTTAATTTTAAAAACAAACAAAACTTAGTAAACAATTTCGGGATTAACTACATCCCGAAAATCCGGGGATTAAAAAATTTAAATCCCGGGATTCGGGATGCGCTGAATCCCGAAAATCCCGGGATTTTAGGGATCGGGATTGGCATGCCTAGTTTTCATGCATACTAAAGTAGGCTGTATCATCGGCAAAAGTATAAGTGTGGATATTACTGCTCACAGCATATCACCGGTATGAATCAAATACAAAACTGGCCCCAGTATGCTCCCCTGTGGCACACCGGATGAGATAGTTTCGGACATTCTCATAAAGTCTCCTTCCACAGTGAACTTCCGGGCAAGAATGTAACTTTTCAAAAGATTTAGAATGTTTATTGGTAGGTATGTCTTCAATTTTAAAATTAGGCCTTCATGCCACACTTTATAAAATGCCTGAGAAACGTCAAAAAACAAGGCAGAATATACTTATTTTCTTCAAATGATCTTCTTATAAATTGAGCCAATGTATGCGTTTAATCAATGGCGCTATGCTGAAACTTCTGAAACCAAATTGATGGTCCGGTATGCACCCATTATCAGTTAGAATTGGGGACAATTTTATCATGAGTAGCTTTTCGAAGAGCTTTGACGTTGTTGATAGTAAACTTATTGACCTATATGGCTCAGCTTTGGTAAGATCTTTGCCCGAATTTGAAATCATTTTGATCTTGGCAAGCTTCCAGCTGTGTGGATCATACTCCAATCGTAAAACGTCATTAAAAATTAATAACAGGATTCTAATTGCAATACAAGGCAACTTCATCAGCATCTGATTACTAATTCCATCAATACCCGGAGCTTTCTTCGGGTTGAGTTCAGCAATTAGTTTTTGTACATCACGCGTCTTAAATTTTATGGGACGAGGGGGTAGAGCAACTACACTCGGCAAATCAACAGTACTAGTACATGTGAGGGGTAAACACGGATTTTAAATGCTCAGCAAATATTTTACCTTTTTCAGTATCGCTTCTTGTTTAAACTGCGGTAGATGTGCGCATATGTGGTTTAAACTCAACGGGTGTTTCAAGATTTCTTGCAGCGCGCCACAAAAAGTAATTAGATGCTGGTGTCACATCAAGATTTTCCAGATAATTTTTAAGAGATTCACTTTTTCAGATGCAAGAAAATCTTTGAGTCGTTTAGTACATTCTTTGAGTCTGATTTTATTTAGGGGTGATCTGTGTTGTTGCCATTCCCTTCTAGCTCTTCTTTTTTCACATACGAGGCGTTCAATATCCATAGAATAAATTCTATTAAACCCATTCTGGGAGGTAGTGGCGTTTTCAGCAGCCTGTTTAATATTTTCGTTAAGATTGGTAATGTTAAATTCAATATCTTCGGATGTTCTTAGCTTAATGTTTTCTGTACAATGACTACTGAGATATTTTTTGAACGCCACCCAATTAACACGATTGATCATTTTCACATATGGGTGACGTAAGACACTTTTTAGTGGGCTACAAATTGTAACGATTGTGGCAGAGTGATCGGAGGAGAGATCTAGAGAAGCTTCAATATGAATTAAATCCCTAGAGATATTTTTCATGACGCCAAAATCTATAACATCCGGAATTTTTTGCATGTCCGTAGGCTGGTAAGTGGGCTCCCCACTCGAAATGACGTCCAAGCCCATTTTTTAAATTGTGTTGAACAATGCTCGACCTCTAGGCGTAATAAGACGCGAACCACAGAATGTATCTTTTGCATTGTAGTCTTCAGCTGCTACGAAACAAGGTCCAAGCGATTTTTAGAAATCCTCGTACTGATCCTAAGTGATTGAAAATCTGGGAGGGGAGTAAATTGATGATATCACGAAATTTGTACAAAAATTTTCAACGCAGATATTTCTTGCTTGTAGGTGTTCTTCGAAAACGTTGTCAAGGATATAGTGATTGAGTCTTGACTTTATTAGAATATCTGATACACCGCATGCTCTTCCGCTCGGGTCCTTTGAATCATATAGGGTGTAGCCATTAATTTTAATAAAGCTTCTCGAAGTTAAATGTGTCTCAGATACCAACATTCCATTTTTATGTTGGCGAATGCCGTTTGCGTTCTATCAGTTAATATTATTTTGACTACCAAGATACATCATCTTGTAAACCGTAAGAGGCAAACTCTTGAAATTTTTAAAACCGGTTAAACTAAAAAATCTCAAAATTATAAAATCGCCACACCGTAAGAAAATCGCCAAAAACCGACAAAAAATCGTCAAAACGAAAAAAGCGCCAAATTATAAACTTTTGTAAAACTAAAATAAATCGCGAAATTTAAAAAATCGCATAAATGAAAAAAACGCCAAAAACCGAAAAAAGCGCCAAAACTAAATAAAATCGGCAAAACCGAAAAAACCCCAAGAAAACAAAATAAAAACGTGATATTAAAACGCGCGAAAAATCTCAAAAATGAAAAAAATGCCAAAACTATATATTATATAGACTAAAGTTCGGATATTATTATTAGTTTTATCTAGTGTTAGTACGGAACCCTTCGTGCGGGAGTCAAATTCGCTTTTTACTCAATTTGTTTATATATATCAATTAATAAAACGTTATCTTTTAAGTCAGAAACGTTAGTTGACGTTTTTTTTCGTCATTAGCCGAAACATTTTATCACAAAATAATCCTGAACACAAACTTTTTCGTACTCTTTTCTGTCATCGAACTAGTTTTTTAGTCATATAAATACTTAGAAAGCCGTAAAGTGTAAAATATTTTTTTATATAAAGTAGTTAAGGAAATTATTGAAAAATTCAATAAAAATTATTCGAATAATTCTTTATTCTAACTTGAAATATTTTACCAAGTCCTATGTGCGAGTAGGTGGGATTATATTTAGTTTTTGCTGTTCACTAAAATGTTTCAACCTACACACTAATAAATAGGCGTAGATATGCAAAATATATTCGTTATCTCAACATTGAAAATTTTTGACATCAATATAAGCTCGCGTGTTCATACAACGTATAATTTTAAACCGGTGATCTGGGCGGGCACAAGAACTCATTCTAATTTTATTAAAATTAATTTATACAGAGTTAATACTTACTAAATACCGGACTGTGATCAGACCGCGATGATATTTTACCACTCTTTTCCTGGAATAATAAAGCAAATTAAAAACATTAGCCAAGTATCAAATTTACAGATTGCAAAGAAAATTAATTAATAAATAAACATGCAAAAATATGTATGTATTTTATGTAAAACTTTTTTATATCATTCAACAATTTAGTTGTGGTCCTAACATAAACTTATTGCAGAGTTCGCCGCGTATGGCGAATTTCTGGCAACGCCATGATTGTCTGTATGTATTTTCAAATACACAAAAATGTTTTATTTTTGGAGACAAATATTGGCTTCCACAAATTTTTCATTCGTCCCACTTTTCTTCTCCTAGCATTATTTCTATTTCTTACGCCGTGAAACATCGAACAAATCAGTTTCGTGTAGACTTGTATCGAACTCTTTCTGTAGCTCGTTGTAGACACATACCACGTTTATACGAGCACTATTTGCAAAAAAATATTTACAAATAAATTACATCACTGTTTATACGGCATTGTAAATGTATAGAAACTTGATAGCACTTCTATAGCAGTATAACTTATGTTTATAAAAAAAATTATATAAATGTATAAAATAATAAATAATAATTTCTTTTTATTGTCACTCTTTTCTATCAATGTTTTTTTGTGCAATATTTATCAATTTATTATATTTTATTAGGAAACATCCGTAAGTGTGGCAACCTCAAGCATTTTATTTGCAAATAGTGCGTTAATCGTGTATAGTTTTCTGAATTAGTAAGACGCAATAAAAACAACAATATGGCAACAATTTACAATTTAACAGACATACATATCGTGTCATCACCGCCAAAAAAAAGCTTACATTTGCGTACTTCAAAAGTAAAAAATTGTGAAGTAGTTCTAACATCTGAAATGCCTATTTTACTGTGAGTTTTGAATCTCTTAATGCAAACAATAATAATAATAGATTTATTTTTCTAACGGCAAAGCCACTTTTTCGTCAGCGATCAACTTCGCTTTGTCCAATGCCAACTAGTTGCCTAGTACTTCGTCATTTAAGTCAGCGACATCATCCGCTTCGGGCACGTGTTCATCACTTAACCAAGTTATCACTTTAGATTTCATAAAAAATCTCATCGGTTTCCAAAATATACAGGGATACGGACTCCGCATCAATTAACCGTAATAATCGTTTTTCAGTATTGCAGGCTAATAATGACCAACTCGCTGTATCATCAACAAAAACATCCAAACCACCACCAATATATCTGAGAGTAAAAATTCTAACGCCCTTATTAAAAAATTAGTCTCAGCATAGGTCAGAATGCATTTCACGTTATTCCAATAAATCGTGGTAACATTGACTAAACTAAAATTCAAATATAAAGAAAAAGATTTCCGCAAAATAGTAACAGAATTAAAAAAAATAAGACAAGTTTTTATACCTTAAGAGTGCTAAAAGTCTCCAGATCGTATTGAAGGGCATTTCAGGATTAAGGTAAAAAATACTAATATAATACATAGGGAGAAGATCCACCAGTCTCTGTTTCGCGGTCAACTGGAGCCGAATGATATAGTTGTAAAAAAAATTAAATTCATCCAATTTATAGCGTAAAGTTTCTCTTATACCGAAAAATCACAGTTGCAGAACCACATAAGCGTTCAGGACCCGTACAGTGCCATAATTGTCAAGAATATGGCCACACAAAAACTTACTGCAAATTACCTACTGTTTGCGTTATTTGTGGTGAACTGCACGGTACTGCCAGCTGTACTGAGCCAAAAGATCAAGCAGGAGAGATATTTAGTAATTGCGGAGGTAATCACACCGCTAACTACAGAGGATGCCCTGCATATTCTTTCGTTAAACAGACTATGGGACAAAAACCTAAATTAGCTCCAGCTCAATCAGCAAATGCTTACTCCGCCAATTTTGCCCAATGAGCCAACCAATTACCTCACGTGCATCGTATGCCGATGCTGCTGAGACAAATTATATTCCCACACAAAATGTTTCACCGCCAAATAATTCGACAAATACAAACTCAAGCTTTAATTGTAATCTCCTTGAAGCTACTATTGACAATCTGGTGCAAAAATAAATAATTTTACAACAAATATGACTAGCATGATGCAAGATATGCTGGGAGTGCAGAATACACTGCTTCAAGCATTAGTTAATAAGCTATGAACACGTTAAAAATATGTTTCTGGAACGCAAACGGCATTCGTCAACACAAAAATTAACTCGAACGGAACGGAAAAAGTATTGTTATAATGTTGATCTTTGAAATTCCATTGACTGCGAGAAACCGAGAGGAAGAGCATGTGGTGGATGAGCAATTCTAATAAAGTAAAGACTCAAGCACTATATTCTTGACAACATTTGTGAGGAACATCTACAAGCAACAATTATTTGCATTGCAAATTGTTGTTCAACACAGTTTCAAAAATGTCCTTGGACGTCATTTCGAGTGGGGAGCGCACTTACTAGCCTATGGACACGCAAAAAATTCCGGATGTTATAGATTTTGCCGTCATGAAATATGTATACATCTAGAGATTTAGTTCATGTTACAGCTTCCCTAGATCTATCCTCCGATCACTAAGAAGTGTCTTACCTCACCCATATGTGAAAATGATCAATCAATCATGTTAATTGGGTGGCGTTCAAAAAATATCTCAGTAGTCATTGTGCAAAAAACATTAAGGTAAGAACATCCGAAGATATTGAATTTAACATTACCAATCTTAACTAAAATATTAAATAGCTTGCTGATAATACCACTATCTCCCATCCGCAGACTGGGTTTAATAGAATTTATTCTACGGATATTGAACGTCTCGTATGTGAAAAAAGAAGAAGCTAGAAGGAAATGGCAACATCACTGATGACCCAACATAAAATCAGATTTAAAGAGTGCAATAAACAACTCCAAGAGTTGCAGGCATCTGAATAAACGGGATCTCTTAAAAGCTATCTGGAAGGTCTAGATGTCATGAGGTACAATGTGGTATTGATGGAATTAGTAAAAATTAAATCGCCTGCTATTTATTTTTAATATTACGACTGGAGTATTATCCACACCACTGGAAGCTTGCCAATATCAAAGTGATTCCAAATCCTTGCAAAGATCTTACCAAAGCTAAGTCATATAGGCGAATAAGTTTATTGTCAACAATGTCAAAACTATTCGAAAAGCTGCTCATGGCAAAATTTTCCCCAATTATGACAGATAATGGGTGCATACCGGACCATCAATTTGGTTTTTGGGAGGCAGCAATGCGCTATTTAACAAACGCATATATCGGTTCAAGTCATAAAAAGAACATTTGCAGAAAAGAAATATTGTTCTGCTCTATTTATTGATGTTTCTCAGGCATTTGATAAAGTATACGAGTAGCATAAGGTCCTAATTTTAAAAATTAAAGACATGTCTACCAATAAATTTTCTAAAGCTATTGGAAAGTAACATTGCTTTGACTTCATGGGTGTACCCGAATTTATCTCTGCCGGTGTGCCACAGGGTAGTATGCAGGGGCCAGCTTTGTACCTGTGATATGCATGTGCGCACTAATATCCATGCATCTACAGTTGCCGATAATACAGCATGCCTTAGTATGCAAAACCAACCTCAAGAGGCATCCCGATATCTTTAGGAACATATTACCCAGATGGAACTATGGTTGCACCCTTAGAGAGTAATCGAAAGCAGTCAAAACAAAATTTGACGTTTGATAACATCGGCTCCATGGTACATAAAAATTTAAATTTCCATCTTGATTTAAATATGCCTCTAGTGACTCAAAAAATTACAAAATAAGCAGGCAAATATTTAGTAAAACTCGAGTCACATTCTTAATATCTTGAACTTTACTGGATACATCCGCTTAAAAAAGAAGGATATAAGGGTTTTAAGAAGTTTCACCTTTCAGTTGAACTTCTTTAAGATATTATTGTACTTAGTGCGACATTTATGTATTATTAACTACTATCACTAAGTTTTTTTTTTGAAGATAAATAAATGTATACAAATAAATAAATGTATATAAATGTATACAAAAAATTATTACAGTCAGGTTCAGTTTGAAATATAGTTTACTTTTCCATGTTTCGATTTGCGAAGAGACTAAAAAGAAAAAAACTGATGCTGTTTAACATTTTATTATCAGTGAAATTGATTTAAATTATGTTTCAAACAAGATTTGGCTTCGTTTCAGCAAGAGGTACCAACTTATTTTTAGAAATTTATCGATAAGGTGGCATAAGTCCTACGGAAATATTAACGACTTTTCCAAGCAAGATTTTGTCTACTTGCTTTATACGCCATTTTGTTAACCACTTTTGTATTTTCATCGTGCAACCCTAAAATTTTCCGCTACTACAAAAATCAAAAAACCCAGCTGGGCACGGTCATGGAAAACTCTTAAATTCCAAATTTCAGCCATATCGGTCCAAAATAAATTGTGTATACAATTATTGATTTACCTTTCATTTCATTCAACAAGAATTGAAATTACTGAACTTAAGCCCGGCTAGGAAATTATTTCTGATTAAAATTTAATTTTATAATCAAAATTTGATTTGAAATATGTATTTCGAAAAGTATTGAAAGTATGAGATTTTTTTTTAGTTTGCAAAGCTAAATGTTTACTTTTGAATCCAAGAAAAATGTTTCCTAACATATAATTTTGTAAAATTTTCTTTATTTTGAAAAAATTATCTTAGAAAAATTTGAACATTTAAAAAAAATCTCCTCTCCTGCTTACATTTATGTGTAGGATGTCAAGAGTTGCTTTCAAGTTACTTCCAACAAGTTAAACATTCAAGAAATTTATTATTCGACATATTGTCATAATATATTGTAAGTGAAATTTATTTGCTGGCGGTTAAGCGATGTCTATATGCATTTCATTGTTGCTTTAACAAATCGTCAGTAGACTTCAACCACACATTTTGAACAGTCACAAACCTCTTATCTTATGCACAAACTTCCAAAAACTACTTGAGAATTCACAAATAATAATATTTTTGAAAATCACAAAAGTAAAACAAACGTAGTAGGCTTAGAAACTCATAAAAAACCCAGCAAATAATTTTTATTCGATATGAATCTATTTTATTTTTCTACACCTTTATAAATCCAGAAATCCATTGGATAACAATAAAAGTATTTATAAATAGTTTTTGGAAGTTTGTGATTAAGATAAGAGGTTTGTGACTGTTCAAAATGTGTGGTTGAAGTCTACTGACGATTTGTTAAAGCAACAATGAAATGCATATAGACATCGCTTAACCACCAGCAAATAAATTTCACTTACAATATAATTATGACAATATGTCAAATAATAAATTTCTTGAATGTTTAATTAAGATTTCATTTTTCATTTTGCCTTATAAATACTTTTATTGTTATCCAATGGATTTCTAATTGTGTAAAGGTGTAGAAAAATAAAATAGATTCATATCGAATAAAAATTATTTGCTGGGTTTTGTATGAGTTTCTAAGCTTACTACGCTTATTTTGCTTTTGTGATTTTAAAAAATATTATTATTTGTGAATTCTCAAATAGTTTTTGGAAGTTTGTGCATAAGATAAGAGGTTTGTGATTGTTCAAAATGTGTGGTTGAAGTCTGAACAGGGCGACTCTTAATACAATGCCTCAAAGGTCAACACTTTCTGTTTTCAAAACAGTTGGTTTAATCAAAATTGGTTCACTATTTCGAAAGTTGCAGCCTTCTTACACCTTTCCTGGATTTCATGCCACTGTGCATTGTTGCATGAGTTATGGATATGCATGTAGCTTGTGGCGTATTTAAGCAATATTGTGACTATGACTTTTTCATAGATGTATGATCATAAAAGGATCAGTATTAAGTTGCAACTAGGACCAAATTATCGTAAATGAAAGTTTCATTATTTATTTGAGTTATTCAAGATAATGCTATAATCTCTGTCTATTATTAATCGATAACACAGGCCAACAAAATGAAATTTATAAGGTAAGGTCGAAAGCTTCGTAGTCAATTTGTGTACACTTGATACTGAGTATAAGTCCCTATAAGTTAGTTTTTGTTGAATTGACTCTGTATCTCGAGATTTTCCGTTATAAAGAAAAAAGAGGATGCTGTATCACATAATTTGCATTTACTCGAGAAGCAGTTCTTCGATTACATAAAAAAATACACAGAAGAATAGACAACAAATTTACCTTTAAATTATCGCATTAATTTTTTAACAGTCTTATAGTTTCAGAGATATTCCGAAAGTTTTATAAAAAAATAAATTTAAAAAAAAATAAATAAATTGCGTTTTAAAGGACTAATTAAAATTTTGAACTGAAGAAAATTTTAAATTTTATTATTAATTGCAATACTTTTATATGTTACAAATAAAATGAACCAAATTTTTTAACATTATTCAGTTGATTCTAATTTTATTCACAATGGCACATATTTTACAGATTTTTTTAACTTTTATTTATTTTTAATTGATTTATAAAATTAAAAAAAGTTGTTAAGAAAATCGTTTTGTCAAAAATATTTTTTGTTTTCTTATGGAAAGAGTTGATAATATTTCTAGGCTTTTTAGTTAAATGGACCTTCCTGTATACCAACCATCAGACTGGCGACTTTTTATTGATAATCCCAAAAGAAGTTTAAAATGGAAATAATGGAAAAAAATTAGCTTTGATCTCAATTGGAAACTCAACAAATCTTAAAGAAGAATGTGAAAATATAAACTCCTTTTATACAAAATTTCATTCAGCCAACACCAATGGTCAGTGTGTGTAGTTTTAAAAATGGTGAACTTTTTACTGGCTCAACAACATTTCTTTGTCTATGGGATAGAAAAGAGTCGCCGTTGAGAACAAATATGAGTGGAGGAAAAGGAAACAGCATCGTTCATCAACTTCTTATAAGTCGAGACAAAATTATCCTTCCATCACTACATATCAAACTTGGACTTATTAAACAGTTTGTGCGAGATTGCTTCAAATATATGTGCAAATTTGTCTCTTGTCTCAGTATAGCAAAGTTGAAAGGAGGCATTTTCGATGGACCACAAATTCGTAAACTTATAAACAACGCATAATTCACAAAGCCTATGAATCAAAGCAAAGGAATATTGTAGGGAAAATACTTCAAGATTTCCAACTAGGAGCAAATATGAGTGTCAAATTGCATTATTTGCACAGTCATTTAGATGAATTTCCTTAGGATCTAGGTGATTATAGTGAGGAACAATGTGAACAATTCCACCAAGATTTCCAAACCATGAAGGATATATATCAAGGCCGATGGGATCGCCATATCATGGCAGACTACTGCTGGAGCTTACAAAGAGATTGCCCCAAAAAAAATCAATAAATCAATTTAAAATACATCAAAATTAAAAAACCTGTAAAATATGTGCCACCATTCAATTGTGAATAAAATCAGAATTAATGGAATGATTTTAAAAAATTTGGTTCATTTTGTTTTTAACATATAAAAGTATCACAATTAAGAATAAAATTTTCTTAAATTTAAAATTTTAATGAGTCTTTTAAAACACGATTTTTTTAATTTTTTTGAAAAAATTTATTTTTTTATAAAACTTTCTGAATATCTTATAAGACTATTAAAAAATAAGGGCGTAATTTAAAGGTCAATTCGTTGCCTATACTTCAGTGTATTTTTTATGTAATCGTTCTCGAGTTAATGCAAATTATGTGATGCAGCATTCCCTTTTTTTTATAACGGAAAATCTCGAGATACAGAGTCAATTAACAAAAACTAATTTATAGGCATTGATACTCAATATCAATTATATACAAATTGACTACGAAGCCTTTGACCTTACATAATACATTCATTTTGTTGACCTGTGTAATCAGTTGCTATATGTCACAAGTCATATTGTCCGCCATGAGTCTCTGACTTAGCATAGAAATTTGTGAATGATTCACGATTATATTGAGGCCAATCATGAATAAAATTCCGCGAGAAATTTTTCCCGGGGAACAATTTCAAACAATAGCAAGTAATTGGAAAAACAAAAAATTTTAATTGGAAAAGGGAGAAATTTGTCGCGGAATTTTATTCATGATTGCCCTGACTATCTGCTAGAACTCTCTAGCACTACGACGCTTAAGAGACAAAATCAATTTGGTCATCTATGATATTTTTGGATATTTAGTTAAAAAATTCATATTGACACCAAGCAAAATTCAGCAGCTGTCATGGATGAAAGAACTTGTCAGCTTTTGTCACGATGAATCATTGTGTCATTCTCCACTGGGTATGTACTTATGTATGTTCACTTATGTATGTATGTATGTATGTGCGTGTGTTAGCTGTTTTATTGCATTTTTTTAATTTTTCATTCATTACTTACCTCACTTTCGGTTAAATCTATTAGGCTCGATTTTTCTTCAACTAGTAAATTTTCGGAAGAAATTTTTTCATCCTCACGATCACCTTCATCTTTAAAAATTTTAACTTCATCAGTGCTACCCAAGTCGTCACCAGTTGATCCTGTATGGCGCGTGTGACTCGTGTGGGGCATATTGATGTAGAAATTATTTCACATATATTTAACTTCGTTTTTTTATCTTTTTAACACTTATTACTATATTTATGCATTATAAATTTGTTGAATTGATTGCACTTGTTTAAAGCAAACAAAAAGTATAAAATTTTTATTATTATTTTATTTTGATCGTTGCTTATTAAACTTATAACCGTTATACTGTTATTTTTTTAACTATTATTATTATTTTATCTTACTATGTTTATATATATATATATTTATATGTATATGTATATATACATATGTGTGTGTGAATTGGCATTAAAATTTGGTTCGAAGTTGTTGGTTGTTGATACTTAAGTTCTGTTTTCTCTTCTTTTTTACTTTTTGTTTAAATTACTTTAATTTTGGTTGCTTTATTTTGTTTTATTCTCATTTTTATTTTATTTTTGTTAGACTTATATCTATATCATTATATTTTAAAATCACAATTTTCCGATACCTAATTATAAGTTTTTCTTATGGATAATTTTCTATATAATATAATTATGAGCACTATTTTGAAGCTGTGGGCGAGATAAACTTCTTTTTCAATGTTTAATCATTTTTTGCATTAATAAATGTATGTATATCTGAAAAAAAGAAAAGCAATTAATAATTTACACTTTAAGGTTTTGAGAATATAAGAAGAATATAAAAACCCTAATTTTTTCCTTTTCTTTCTACTGAACAAACTGTAAAATTTAATATACTATGTGAAAAATTCCATTTCTGGTATCGATGTAAACTCTGTAACATCATCTTAAAGCTTGTAGTGGTACAACTTATCTTTGACAATACCAGACCTGATCAAAATGCATTACTTTTGCATTAGTACTAAATTAAAAAAAAAACAATGCAAATGCAAATGCAAATTCATTAGTGTTAGTGCACTGTTAGTGCACTATATTTTGCATTAAACTAAAATGTCTTCAAATTAATGCATTAATATTGCTTTGGCATTAAATTTGATATTTTATATGCACTATTTTTTGGATTGAATTAAAATCTCGTCAATGTAATGCATTAATATTGCATTGGCACTAAATCGCACGTAAAAAATGCAATAATTTTGCATTACCACTAATGAAGTTATGCAACGTGATCGCATTATCATTAAAACATATTGTACACAATAAAATGAAATAAAGTGTGAACAGAACAAATAAGTATTAAAAATACAGTACAGCTCACATTGAGGCCACCTGCATATGAACATACGTATGTATAACAAAGGAAATTTTTTTGATCTGAGCAATGAAAAAAATAAAAACAGAACCAATTAAAAAAATAAGTAGTTTCACGCCCAACTATGTAATTTTAGATTTCATCTCTAGCTTGTATGAAAAACCGCAATTTACAAAATATTGGAACTTAATTTTTTGTTAATTTTATTGTAAAGTTATATTCTTAAAAATAGCGATTTTATAAACGAAAAATACTATTGCTTGGAAAAATTTTATCAATTCATTCTCTTGAAAAAATAAAAAAACGAAACGAAGTTTTGTAAAGTTATATAAATACATAATTTAACTTTTGCGGTATATTGGATAAAAATAATCAGGGCAATCATGAATAAAATCCGCGTAAAATTTTTCCCGGGGAACAATTCCAATTCATAGCAAGCAATAAATGGCTTTAAATTTTAATACAACAACTTACAAAATAGAAATATATTAATTAATGTATGTGATATTTTTGGTTTGAATATATGTATGTATGTATGAATTTTATTTTATGTTTTTTTTTATTATATGTTATGTTTATGATTTCAATAGTTTTTATATTTTTAAATAAAATGAATTCCAAATATATTTTTATATTTTCTTTTAAAATTTTGGTTCTTTTGTAGAAAAAAAAAATTTTTTGGAAAAAGTTTTTTTTTCAGATATAAGAAGTTTTGTAAAAAATTTAATTTTATGATTTTCATTTCGTACAATTTTTTAAATATATTTTTAAGGTAGTGAAACACATTTGCTCAAATAAGCGTAACCACTAAATTCTAATGAAAATCCTTTTGTTCAGATACTTGGCTATTAAGTTAAGCAGCTTCCAATAATATAAGATACCATGATATTGTCTAATAGTGCATTTTTTATTCAAAAAAAACTTTTAACTTATTTTATTTGGAGGTTTATTTATTACAGTATTATTTTTCAATTGATCTTCGATTTGCTATACTATGTAGATTAATGAAGAATGCAAAAATTTTTTTTTAATCTAGTACATATAAACTCTCAAAGTCTAATCAAAAAAATATATAGCCACAATAAGCCTTACCTTATTTAATGCAAATGTCCCACGTCTGGGCACTACTAATGTGTCAAATTGATTGATTGATTGATTTTAGATATGACCCTTTTGGTTATTTAAATAATTATATTTGAATTTTATGGCAGGATAACCCAGTTAAGGGTATTTATTTGTTTGCTTTTACGGGTCAAAACAGGCTCAGAAGAAGGGTTAGATGGTTAAGATGGTCCTCACAAAATTATATTGAACTCATCCGGTGAATAAAATGCCTGCCTCTTATAAATTTGAGACTCAAAATTTCAATATGACAAACTCATATTTTTATTATCGACTCATTTTAAACACCCGTTTTTCGAATTTTGAATAAACCGGTTATTTTAACAAGAAAGTGATTCTCTGAAATTTCACTTTATTAGAATAAAAGGTTCAACTACATGGGCTTTCTTCGTGATATTAAATTACTACACGAAATTTATGCAAAAAGACGATTCCCGGAACTGAAAGACTTAGAAAATTAACGTTTTGACTTAAGCTTAAGCGTATGGATTTTTGTTGTTCCAATTTTAGAGCTTTCAAGCGGTGCACAGTGGACCATTTCGCGAGATGGCGGTCAAAAATATATAACTTTTGACTGGATTGGAATTTTGTATTGCGTTTTTTTTGTTTACTAGGTGAGACCATAAGCTTTAAGTTTAAGATATAAAACTTTAAAATCGACCGGTTAGAGAAGTAGTAATGATAGATTTAAAATGCATTTGAGTTTTAGCTGATTTATTTTACAAAAGCGAGGTATTAAAACTTGTTTAAAAGATTTGTTTTGCACAGTCTTATATTTTGTGTCACATTTTCAACTTATACTTATTAAAAACTTAAATTCTTTCAGAAAGTGCCAAACTTTGGCCCCCGTGAAATTTTTACAACGAAGGGCCAAAGGTTGGGTTTTGAAGAAGTTTGAGTTAAAAATTAGCTTATCAAGAAGCGAACATCCAAAATGCAAACATTGTTATAAATTTTCCTTAGATAAAGCGGTTTTAATAAAGAAGACGTAGGTTTCTATTTAAATAAAAAAAAAAAACAAATATTGTACGCAAAATTTTAATAAATTTGTAAACTTAAAAATTAAAATTACTATTATTTAAACAATTTTGGTAAATATTTCTAGTTTAGCTTCTAGGTCTAATTCAATAGACCTAGTTTTCCATTTTTGTCGAATATTGGACATATGTCTATGGATCTGATGTGCATAATAAAATAGTAATCAATTCTTCATTAGTATAGCATCTGGAAAATTTTCGTGTGCTGTGCTCGCGAAAGAATCTGTAGTCTTTGTTGCTTTTTCCTGGCGCTTCTTCAGACAAATCTCCTATTGGTAGCATATTGTGTTGAATTATTTGTTCCCCATGGTACAAAATTTTGTGAACTCTGGATGGCATATATCTCCAAGAGTATTTTTCGTTGTAAAGTATAGCTGTTTTTTCGGCGTACTCTCCAAATTGTTTTGCATTTATCTTTCTGCTGCATGCTAGAACTTGTAATATAATGTTGAATCGTCTTATTAGTTCCAAGTCTACACCTGTAATAGATGCTGCAGCTTCTGGATCTAAAAAAAATCTCTACAGCAAGTATTTCCATCATTTGTGTTTCCTTCTCCTTGCTTTGGCTGATCGATAATTAGGCCTAATTCTAAATATTTTTCTTGAATTTGTTTTTTCTTTGCTTTCTTTTTTTTAATTTTTTCTCACTGTTTCGTCTAAAGGACCAAAATCCAAATCATAACATAATTTAAGAATATGCTCCCTCCATAAAACGATTTCTAGCATGAAGAGGGGAATATGTCGTATGTTGCCTTCAGGAATGGGATGGCTTAATTGACTTGATGTCCGTTGGCATATAATGCAGCTTGACGATGCTTTTGTATCAGGTAAAGCTTGTGCAACTTTTCCATCAATCATTCTGAGACACATTTTAAAACTTACTTCGGTTTCCTGTTCATCTACTGTAAATATTACAGGTTGAAGGACTTTAATTTGATCTTTTATCTTTTTGACTTCTTCAGTTATGACATATTTTGTTTCTTTTCTGAATGTAAATTTTATTGGTCTGCAATACTTGTTACATGCCTTTATAAACATGATAAATCAATTAAAAAAGCAAAGTATATTTGTGACCTTAATTATATAAATTTATTTTAAGTAGGCAAGATATTTTTGTGACCAACTGTACATGATTTAGAAATACGCATATCCATCTAAAAACCGTCTTTCATAATAGCGGTTTGATAAAAAAAACTAAAATACTTCAAAAAATAGCATTACAGAAAAAAAATTTTATAACTATTTTACTAAAATTATGCAACAAATTTTGACTTTGTGTCAGAAAAATTGTTCTGGTGGTCACGGTCGGATCGTCCCGGGTGTACAATGGGGTATAGACGTTTACAAGAGAATCTCAGCTACAAAAAAGTGCTAATCTTTTTTTGATCCCTTTCGACCTGTGGAAGTTATGCTCTGTTAAGTGGAAGAGTTTAGGAATATTTGGACCTTTTTAAAAGAACAAAAAAATTTAATTTCTAAAAATTATAAGCACTTTACTTTTCTCGTACTGAAAGCTAACAAATGAGGTAATTATACAAAATTTATTTCGATTGAATATCTTATAAAACCAAAAAGTTATAGATGTTTGAAAATCAAAAGCTTACTGTCCAAACCAGGTTTGGACACTAAATCATAGTTCATTTTTTTCTATAATAAATTATAATTTCATATTAATATCATTAATATAAGTCACTTTAATGTGCAAATAGTCTGGCAAGGTAAAAGAAACCCAGTATTTGTGACTGGAATCGTTTGAAATCGTTAACTAAAAAGTTTAGCGGCTTGATAGTTGTACACTTTTTTTAGCTTTTTTTTACTTTTTGAACTCTCGCTTAAGCAAGTTTTAATATACACGCAATTTGTTAAATACCACTTTATCTCATAAAATTTATTATAAATAAATCGAATTGAATTAATTTGTATCACCGAATTATTATCAAAGGAAATTAAAGGTGAGCTTGCTTCGAATTTCACCAGCATAACCTATGGAATTAATTTTTTCCATTCCCAACTATACCGCACTAATTATAATTACTCGATACGTGCGAGTCATTATAATAAATGCTTCTTCAGATTCCACTACGTGTAACCGCATCCTCATCAGCCAGCGCATTAGAAGAAAGAGCATTTCATACAAACCAGCATTTGTGTTAACTTACTAAGAAATTTCTCATTTTAGCAAAATACTGAAAATGTCCGTTTTGAGTCACCCTTTTCACTGTGATATAGTTGAAATAAAGTTTTAAGATTTTGGCTCCCGAGGTTTACTAGTGTCTACTTTCGAATGAACTTTAACATTTTTCAATCAGTGACCATAAAAAAAATTACTTTTGGCCGCCATCTCGTAAAATGGTCCACAGTGCGTTGTTCATCTCTTAGAATAGTCAATTAAAAAACAATCATATTAAGCGTGTTCACATAATGCGGTTTTTTCCTTATTGCAAGTGCACTGTATTTACAAATAACATTTCTTCCTCACCTGGTACTGGATTCTGTAACTTATATTAAGATAATCGTATCGCTATAATAAATATAACGAAAATTTATCGACTTCGCTATTCAGTAACATATTTTAACGATATTCGTTATTGGTTGATGTAAAAAAAATAAAATCAGAAGCTCAAATTCATTTAGTTTTTCTCAATTATTCTTTGTGCTTTTCGCTTATTTTGAGGTTATTTTGACCTTTTTATATATAGTGATACCTCATGATATTGAAATAAATGGTTATTAAAATATACCTGGAAACTATCGTAAAAAGGAAATTACGAAATCAAATTATCGTTACCACAAACGAATAAATATGTCGATAAATATTACGATTTTCGGTTCGCAAGTTACAGAATCCAAGTACTGATTTAGTACGAAAATTCTTATTTTTGTTATGCTATCTTTTTTTATCAATAAAATCTTCAAAAAGTGAATAATTAATTTATTTTTATTTATTGAAATTAATAAATTTATGAACATTTTTTTCATCGGAGAATCGATTAATCCAAAATTAACCGATTAAACCAACACATTGGATGGTATTATTGACTCGGCACTCGGCAAATTGCAAAATTGATTTAACATCCCTGTTTTTATCAATTCTGCTGGCTTAGTGCCAGCTGTTGTTGAAAAACATTTTTAAAAGATATAAGTACATACATACACGCATATGTAAATTCATACATATGTTTACATGTATGTCTGTATGTATTTTTGTAAAGTAAAAACAACAACAACAAATATAGAAAGAAGAGTTTTGATGTAACACTAAAAACGTGTTACAGATTAAAGAAATTTGTTAAATTAAATTAATTTTTTTATTCTTATAAAAATAAAACAAACAAACCAACTTAAAATAAATTTTAATTTTGCAAATTTGTGGATTTTCCTTACAATTTTGTTCTCTCCTTACGCTCTCCGGCATAAAATTTAATGGTAAGCTCAAAATACCACAGCAACGGAAGGAATAATTACAAAATTTTCTTCCGCACAAAAAATCGCGGAATGAATAATATAATTAGACCTATTAATTAATTAATCGAGCGATTAACCGATTAAAACAAAACACCGGCTAATTCACTATCCTAGTTATTATACTTACCTCTAACCCAGAAAAAAAATCAGGGCTCATATCGTCATATCCGACAATCGTACGAAAACAAATTAAGTGATACGTCAATCGTATAAACTGAATGGGATTTCATACGTTCACGTATGTCATAATCCGAAAATGGTGCTTTTCCGTGACGAGTTGTACGTTCACGGATGTGAAGATTCGACCCCTGATTTGAAATAACTAACAACTGAGGGAAGCAATGCATTACTTACTTTATAACAAAACCTTCGAAAAATGCTTCTGAAAAGCACTGACATAAGGCGGGTTCTCTAACAATGTAGAAAATTATCACAGAAAATTTGACAAACCAATAACTTTTGCCTCTGAGTATTACTTCTGTGAAGCACTTCAGTAAAGCAAAACATTCATGGCTTTTTGGAAACTGAATTCACTCGTATTGCTTCCAGCTGGCTCATCTCGAACAAAAAAAAATACCTTATTCATGCGCATTAGCAAATGATTCTATTACATTTTCTTCTTACAAATACGCTGGGAAGCAGTAATTTTTGCTGGGAACTTAGTTGTCCTATTTCTAAAAGTGGCAAATTTAATAAGTTGTTGCAATCATCTGCAAAATGTTATTTCGAAATTTTTCTGAAAAAACGAAAAGGCAATAAAATAAAATAAAATAAAATATTTATCATGAGTTTTGTTTCTTTCACATATTAACGATTGCAGCAACTTTGCAATTTTAATTATTAATTACTTATATATTTCTTTTCTGAACTTTTGTGACCTTTTGATGCTTGCCGCAACTTTGCGGAAGTTGCAAGGTTGCAGTTTTAATTATTTGTTAATTTTAGTCTTTTTATTTGTTAAAAAATTTATTAAAAAAAATTAATTTAATAGTTTTGGTGCCCCATCGTCACATGACATTGTTGAGGCGAGTTTACATTCCGTTTAATAACATTAATTAAGTTTACATATTATATTTTAAAAAAAACATGTAATATATACATATGTATATATATATATATATATATATATATATATATATATAATAATATAATAATATAATATATATATATATATATGTATATATATATATATTCTAATTTAAAAGCATTATTTACGCTCTTATATATAAAATCAAGTTATGAAGTCACGAAGTTAGCATAAGTGGCAAAATTGAACATGGTCTTAACATGTTTTGCCATACAATTTTACATTGAAAATCATGCTAGGATGTAATCGTGTGTTGACACTACATTATGCGGCGATTTTTAATGTCAAATTGTATAGAGGACCTCGTCAACACGTAGTTTGTTACTTATGCTAACTTCATGCCAGTTTTTGATTATACGAGTACATAAGGCCGTTAGTTATTTATTTATTTTGTTAACTTTTACGTTAGCTGTTCCCCTCTTAAGTCGTTTGTCCGCAATCTATTTCATTGTTGACTTAATTGGTTGTTGCAATTTGCAAACATTACCCATTTTTGACACTTGTGGTATACCTGGTAGTTATTTGTGGTTTCGCAGTTGTGTATCATTTTTGCTTATGCTTACAGATTAATAAAATGCTATAATGAAAAAAACAAAACGCCACATCTGTACTTAAACATGCGAAATTTTATTCTTAACAACTAATATTTTAATGTTATCCTCATTATGCAGTTGTTCTAAATACATATGTATTTTCAAGTTTCAAATTAAGTTTTGTATTATTACTTTCTGTTCTCTTTGTAATTAAACTGGGAAAAATATTTGTTTCATCAATCTTTAAATTAACATCATTATATGTTTTGTTCAATACGTTAAACTTGCAATTTTAAAATTGTATAATAAATGTTCCTTTGTGTTTTGTTTTATTTTACTGCGGTCATGAGTTATTATATCTCCAAAATTTTTAAAATATATAATCATTCATTTTACGACAGTTTTTATTTTCTGATTTTTCGAGCTCACACCAGAGAATAACTATGGGTACTCAAAAAAATATACATAAGCAAATAGTCTTAATTTTAGTTATTGCGCATAATCCTAATTGTAGCGCAAACAATTTGTATGCTCACATATATTCTTTCAAGCAACTATGACTGAAGGCGATTCCAACACACAAAGCATCTCTATTTCGTTTGTACAAAAAACTAAGCTGCGTTACAACTACAAATAAAAATGCACATGCGTATTAAACTAATTGACTCTCTCTCATACTTTCAGTCTGAGTATGTTTATATACAGACTATAAATATTTAATCAGTCAAAAAAAAAATACATCCATACTCGGAGTTTTTATTCATCATTCGCCACCGTACACAATCATTTGTGTTTCTAAAATGGAATGGAAAATGTGTGACTGTGTTTGTGTGTGTGGCTGTTTGAAAACATGCTTTATGTGCCTGTGTAAATAAAGAAGCTTTATACGCATGTGTATTCGGTTTAATATTCAGAATCTTTTTGTATTCGTGCGTGTGATTGAGCACACACAGTCTATAAATTTTAGTTGCTGTTTTTTGTGTTGCGTAATTTAAAAAATACGTATAAACATAATTGTTTAATGTTTATAGTTATACGTATTCGGTTTAAAACTAATGCGTGTGTTTGCATTTGGCGTGTTTTTTTATTTTTAGCTACACGCATTCATAGTTTTTTTACGGCCAACACTCAAAGAGTACTTAAAACGAGAATGACAAAAGTCATTCTCTGGCCCACATTGTGCTTCTTTAAAGTTTAAAATATCAGTGTTGCCAGAAAATGATGATAAGAGAATGCTAAATCGGTCAAAAAATTCTGCTAAAATGTTCTACATAATGCCAGATCTAAATGTATAAAAAATTATTGAAATGGCTTTGAATTTAATGTTTATAATTATTATTAGTATTTGCAGGTATTTTTAGAGTTAATAATTGGTATTTTTTTGGAAATGTTACAAAAAAAAAATTTTAAAAAAATTTTTAAAATTTTTTTATGCACTATAATTCCAAAATATTATTTTACTTATTCAGTAAAATATTTTTTAATTATAAATACATTGAAATTGCTGGATCCTATGCGCATTTCACTGTTGCACAGATCATCAGGGAACCTTTAGCCTGCAATACATGTACATTTATGAGAAAATTCCTCTATACAGAAGAATTTTTTTTTAACAAATTACAATTTTTTATTTTCAACAAATTCTGCCAGAAAGCATCTAGTTGAATTTTTTGAAAGTTTAATGCTTTTTAACTAATGAAAATGCCAGATCTGGCAGTGAAAAGGCTAAAATGGCAACAATGCTTATCATATAGAACGATCAAGGTTTTCTCGAAATCATTTTTATTATTGTTATCAACTAATATATTAGTTTGATTTGGGACTATTGATTTATTTGAAAAAAATATTAGAAAAAAATGCGAAATAAGCAGTGTTTAGTATGATACTGTTTTCTTGGAAGAGGACTACAACTTTAGTGTTGCTATAGCAATAGCAAAAGTAATCAAATCGAGTTCTCTCTGTGTTAAAATTTCAGTGGGTATAACGCCTAAAGCACCCCATACACGATTCAATTCAATTTTCAATTGAGTCCGTTGTTGTCCAAATCAAAGCGTGTATGGCTCTGTCAATTCGTGAGCTTGGCAGTTGACGAGTGGTTGAAGAAAAAACAAAAGATTTTGATTTTTCATGTTGACTAGAAAATCTTTCTATTCGATTGTGCTGTGTGTGTTCGAGTCTTTTGATCAGCTGTGAAAATTTATGTTTGTATCTTTATTTTGTATAGAAAAAGTTATGCATTTTTAAAATTGTATTTAATTTTATTGAATTTGAAATAAAAAATATAAAAATTAATGAATAAATGCAATAAAATTTTTAAATTTGTAATTGTGAAAAAATATCAATTTGACAGTTGAATAAAAATCTTTCAATGCAGTTTATGAAGTGTGAGGCCAAGAATCAATTCAACTGACAGACTCAATTGACAATTGAATTGAAACGTGTATGGGGTGCTTAATTTATAAGAGAATATAATTCGTCCAATATCCTCGAACTGGTTATTCAAAAGCAAAATATCATTATTTATTCTATTCGTATGCTGGATGAATTGAACATTGTCTTCAAGTGTTTTTATTATAGCTATCCTATTTATTGCGCGATACAAGAGTCATGACGTGATTTTAATAAAAAAAATAATTGACACCAGTGATGGGAATTGGAAATTTTGATTTCGTGCCGAATCTGTTTCTAAATAGTGCCAAAATCAATTGAATAGTGCCAAATGCTCATATATACTATGGTTCTTGAATGATACTTTATTGTGTTCCATGAATATCACAAAAAATAATAGTAATTTTTATATATTTATTTTAATCCAACAAAAATTATGCCGATATGTCAGAAATTTCAAGGTTTTTTTGTATTACTAGTTTTATAGCAAGACATATTATTAGAAAAAGACTTTACTGCGTATTCAAGATGCTAAAGTTTCTTATTGGAGTCTATTTAACATTTTACTTTTTATCAAATTTCAAACTGACGTCAACACTGACGACACGTCAATCAATACAAACCAAAAAATTTAGGTTTTTCTAACCGGTCTCGAGAACATTTATTTGCTATTGGCAGTCTATTTCTGTTCCCTGAGGTCATGAAAATAGCACAACATTGTCAATAGCAGTCAGTTGTTATCGACGACGCGTCATGACGGGTAGACAACCCCCAAGTTTTCATTATTGTCTTGACGTGACGTTGATATTTACAAATGGAATAAGCGTGATTCCTTATTTTATGAAGAATGAAGAGTGAAGAATAGAAGGAATACCTTTAACGATTTGATAAATATTAATTAAAAATTTTTCATTATAACTATTTTTTGCATCTCCGATATCTTTTCAAAACTCACTCACACTTAAGCTCATGAACTCTTTTAAATCTTCAAAGTCTGATATGGATCTTTATTTACTTTAATTTTTTCAGTGTATGTATTGTGTTTCGTTTGGAAATTTTGGGTTCAAAATAGGAACAATATTATTTGTGTCTCCACTTAAAACATGTCCTGGTGCAAATTTTGCAAACCAATTCAAAAATAATCCTTGAAGTTATACTTAGTTTTCAAATATGACACAAAAGGAATGTAAAAAGATTTTTTTCTACTTATGAATTCTACAACTTTATGCTGCTAAACTGAGTTTTCGGTTATTAATAGTATATTTAAAATTCAAAGATGGTGAAAATTTTGATCTATATTATCAACAAAAAATTTTCAAAAAATTTCCACACAAACGACGAAATACAAAAAGAAAGCCTCCTTAATTAAATGTACTCTCACATCTTCAGATAGCATTTCGGCATTAATTTCATTTATTATTTTAAGGACATAAGATAAGATAAGATAAGATATTTAATATGAATTAAGTTTTATCACTGCATTATGACTGAAAATTTGATAACGTAAAGGCAAGGACTCGTAAATGTCTCTGTGCAAACCGTTACTTTTATTCATCAGAACCGAACAGTTGTCAGTCTTAAATAATACCAGAGTTGTGCAGCTCATGAATGAACTAGTCCAATTGAACGATTCACTTCACTAAGCGCTGTGAGCCGTTCAATCCGTTCAGCTCAGTACTGAGTGGTTTCTAGATTTGTGTCGTAGTCTTTCAGTAGCTCGTTTTAGACACAAACCTGTAATCAAACGCATTTAAATTAGATGTAGACTTCTATCAAACTCTTTCAGCAGCTTATTTTAGACACAAACCTTTAATCAAATGCATGTAATTTCCATTTGTATATAGTTTTATGTCCAAAACGACCTAATGAAAAAGTTCCATACAAGTCTTGTGTCTTTTTTTAGCAAATTTTTTGTGTCGCACAATTACATCATAAAAATAATTTTTATATTTTAATAATATTAAAATATCTGATATACTAAATAATTTTAATTTTTTTATTAACAAATTTCGCTCATGAAACTATTTTAGTTTTATTTATTTTTTATACTTCATCTGCTTTATTTTGTTACGTATGACCACATGCACACACATACACACACTGTATATATCTGTCACTTTTTATGCTTCTGTTTTCGCTCTTTCGCATAAAGAGCTTGACAAAATGTTTCACTACAAATGAACTGAGCTACTGAGCCAACTGAATGAAATACTTCAGTAAAGTGAGCTGACCTGAAAGAGCGGTCACTTAAAAGAGCTGATAAGTACAACTCTAGAACAGTACTTATTATTGCAACAAGAAAAGTTTTCATTCAAAATGACACCATTGTTGCACATTTACCATCACTGATCGACACTTATAAATTTATTTTTGTTTTGATTTCTTTGTACTCAAAAGCAGAGTACGAAAATAAACGAAACAAAATGTTGAGTTTTGTTTTCTTTCGTTCTCTAAAGTCAGTGAAACAATAACAAAACAAAACCAATGATAACGATTGCTCAAATTGTTTTTGTATTGTTTTTGCACATGAGCACAAACCAGAGAACACAGTCGATCGGCTGTAAGCCGGCTAACAGCCGCCACCGGCCGCAAACAATACATTAATTTAGTCGTATGCCGCTAGAAAAGAAAATAATGGGAAATAAATGGAAACGTTTTGAAATATTTGCAGCGAATTTGACATCATCATATAATATAATTTTATTAAATTTTTATTTCCTCACACATGAAATTTATTTTATATAATTAAGCAGCATGGCTATAACCGGGTGTCCTAGATACCTCTACTTTTTTTTATTATTTGTTTCGTCTCTCAAATTTATTAATGTATTTACTGAAGGTAATTTGTTGTTTATTTACATATGTATGTGTTTTGAGATATTTTTAACTTGTTCAATCGTTTACAAAACTTAAATTGTTAATGGCATTGCTGGCAATCTGTTCAGTGCCGTGTATTTTACTTATCGATTCCGTTATCTTTTTTTCGTCATTCATTGATCGCGCTATAATTTTGAGGCCTTCCCCAAATCGTTGAAAAGACCATGTTTATATTTTAAATTGATGTGTATATTATTTATTCGCGTATTGAGTAAAAGGAAATTTTTATATATTATGTCGAGGATTTTATCTTCAAATGTAGTAATGTCCCTATGTTTTCGTCAATTAAAAGTACTGTCTCTTCGTATGCAATCAAATTAATGAAGTGTAAGGTCTTGTCATAGTAGTTAATCGTCTTACGTTATTCTATATTAAAAGGTATGTAGCCGTTTTTGTTAGTTAGGTCCTGCACGTCCAGTTGCTGTACGTTTATCATCAGTATCCATATAAAAGTTGTAAAAAAATAAGTTTCAACCTAAAAAAAAATATTTTTAATTTTTAGGAGTGTTTAATATTATTTTTATAAAAGCTTCTGTCTGACTTGGTTTTAATTATTGTTTATGTACTTTTAAGATGATTTCATATTGCTTTAGTTCGCTTGAAATGTCTCTTATTTGTATTTTAGAAAATCTTATTTTATAATTTTTGAAATTATCTAAATATTTTTTCTGTATTATTCCTAAAATTGGCTCAGGTACTTTTATACAGTTAATCATTGATGGATAAAGGAATTTTTTATTAAACTTGCACAAAATTGTATGCTTTAAAATTGGGTTCGCGTTTAAAAATTGACGGAGCATTCTCGAGCCCGAAAGGCAAAGGTGGAAGGATTTCTAGAACGTTTTTGAGTAATCTCAACCCGAACATTATAGCACCCTTTGACTTTAATAAACCAGGGGATGCTCATTATTCGTCCTCTTTCACTACAGTAACTGAACATGATATTTTTATCGTTTTAAATTCGATTAAATCTAATGCTGCTGGTCATGATAAAATTCCCATTAAATTCATTAAAATAATTTTCCCCCTCATATCCTCTACACTTCTTCATATCATAAATACTATTTTTAACTGCTCCAAATTTTCGGTTGATTGGAAACTTGAACGTGTCGTTTCTATCCCAAAAAATGGACGTTTCGATATTGACAATTTAAGACCACTTAGTATTTTACCCGCAATGTCCAAAATTCTCGAGAATATAGTGAAACTGCAAATACTAACACATTGGGAGCAATTCTCACTGATTCATCAAAATCAATATACTTTCCAGCGTAATCTTAACACTACTTCCTTACTTCTCTTTCGCACTGAATACATCATACAAAAATTGGACAAACGTAGAATTCGTATCATTGTTTCCCTGGATCTTACTAAAGCTTTTGACCGAATAAATCATAATTTGTCTACCTCTCTGATCGATCTCAATATGTTTCTTTAAACGGCCATGACTTAAGTTTTGGTAGTGTCACTTCTCGTGTTCCTCAAGGCTCAGTTTTAGGTCCAATATTTTTTCTTATCTATCTTAATGACTGTGTCTCGTTTTTAAGTAACAATTGTTGCCAATCTTTCGTGTTTCCTGATGATATCGTTTTATTGGTTACTGATGATGGCAGTGTCAGCAATTTTGAGACCTGCTTGAACGACGTCAATATTTACTTGGATGCATACAAACTCCCTTGAGATAAATCCGCAAAAAACAAAGGCTTTAAACTTTTTCCTGTCAAATCGTTATCTCCCTACTCAACCTCGAGTTTTTATAAATGGGCAGTCTATTGATTTCGTCGATAAGCTCAAATGTCGTGGCGTTATATTCGATAGTAAACTTAATTTTAACGACCACATAAATACAATAGCTAACAAAAAATGCCAAATTTTGACGAGACTTTACGCATTGAGAGCATACACACCTAAGCACATAAGATTTCATTTAGCAAATTCTCTTATCATGCCTCGAAATAACTATTGCCTCGAAGTCTTTTCTGGAACTTGGACATATAACATTAACATTATTAAAGGAATTGTCAAAAAGATTATTCGCTATGTGTTTAATATTATAATTCAGGAACACGGTCGTACTCATGAATTCATTCGGACGAAATCCGGACGACCTTTACTACTTCCTAATGAATTTTTCTTTACCAATTCTACACGCAATACCGAAATCTCTGTTCCTCTTGGACATCTTTCAATTTCCGATCGATCGTTTGTAAAAAGAATTCATAATTTATGGAGTCTACTTTAGAGATGGCAAACTATCGATACTCACGCCATTCGACATTTTCGATAGTTTGTTGGAAAACTATCGATACTATCGATAGTATCGAATTATTTTACTATTTGTATAATTTTGTTCACACCGTAACCACTTTATGCGGTCTCTAAATCACGATAGCAAATCATGCCGTTCACACGACGCATTCGTTTTGATTTATATAAATGGATAAAAAATTAGGTTAGGTTAGGTTGTTTTCTTTTATGTTTACAACTGCATATTTATGTATGTAATAATATTGTTTTGATAGCCAGTTCAGATAAATTAGCGGTAATTTGTTATCAAAAGATTCAGCACGATTCAGAATGAAGCAAACTTTTTTAAAAGTTCAATCAATACTCACGCGAATCGTGAATGAGAAAGCAAACCTCGAACATGCTATAGGAATGTTGAATTTAATTTTTCAACACATATCGCTCATTTATTTAAACAACGTCAGAACTCAAAAAACTAGTTTTGAAAAAAATGGGTTTTTCACAATTGATATGTATTTATATGTATTTTCAATAAAAGAAAACTAATATGTTAAATTGTATCGAGTTTATTGCCGATAATAATTTTTTCAACGATAGTTTCGCTATCGAGAAAAAACTATCGATAGTCTAATGGAAACCAAACTATCGATACTATCAATAGTACTATCGATAGTTTACCAGCTCTAGTCTACTTCCTAATGAGCCTAAACTCTTTTCTTATTCTTATCCTAGTTACAGGAAGAAACTTTGACTTATTTTAATGTAAATAGGTCTTAGCTGCTGCTTATACAAGTGCATTCTAGTTATTTTCTTTTTGTCCTTTGGCTATAGGAAATTTCTATTTTTTGTAAATAACTCTTTTTTTCATGCTTTTCTTTCAATACTTATATGGCTGGGGAGCCAAACCAAACCTAATCATACTAGATTTATATTCTAATAATCTATTTATCTTTTAATGGTAAGCTTATATATATATAATATTAATTATTTCTTGTAAATACTTACATAGTTATATTTTTATCCTTACAATACATTTTATATTGGCCATGAAGGCTTACATTGTATTGATATTAATAAAAAAATAAAATTATTTGTACAGATCTGGCGGAACGTGATGTTTAAATTAAAAAATAAATGCAAACAAAGCTGAGTGGAAAGCAACTGGAGGCGGCGTATGTAAATAATTCGTACTGAGCAACTTGGAGGAAGCTCCACTTTCCAATAAAGTTAAATCTGATCCCTTTTTTCCAAAACTTAGGCTCTATTGTATCCAATACATGCCTAATTGATGTTTTATTCAGCCGGAAATAACTTTAAAATATTAAAACGATGAAAATTACTCCTTATTTTCCACATATATTGGGTGTTTTTTATTGAGGTATAGAACTTTAAGTTGGCATCACTTTTTTAACTGGCGGCCATTTTGTCAGCTGTCAAGTGATTAATATTTAGTTTGGTTTGCCATTTCATCATGAACAGGTTGACAAAAGAACAACGCTTGCAAATCGTGCAAATTTATTTCGAAAATAATGGTTCAGTTCGCGAAGTTTACCGCAAGCTCCGTCCATTTTATGGTCGACATAATCGTCCATCAGAGCAATTAATTCGGTTAACCATGGATCGTTTTCGCACTACGTTTACTCTATGTGATAATACGCATCCGCAGAGACGTCGAACAGTGCGCACCGAAGAAACAATTGCCGCTGTAGAGCAAAGTGTTGAAGAGGACCCGAATGAATCGATTCGCCACCTACCGACTATTTTGTTCCCGAATTGGATGGCATGAATGTGGATGAGTTGTGGTTCCAACAAGACGGCGCTACATGCCACACAGCGCACGTCACAATCGATTTATTGAAGGAAACATTCGATGAGCGCATAATTTCGCGGAATGGACCTGTCAATTGGCCACCAAGATCGTGTGATTTGACACCATTGGATTATTTTCTTTGGGGATATGTGAAGTCGCTCGTCTACGCCAACAAACCAGAAACGTTAGGGGACTTGGAAGCCAACATTCGTGGCGTTATTGCCAACATACGGCCCCATATGCTCGAAAAAGTGGTTGAAAATAGGACCTGTAGAATTGGCTTTATTCGAGCCAGCCGCGGCGGCCACATGCCCGAAATCATATTTAAACGTTAATGGCATAAAATTATCCTTCCAATAAAGCCAAATTGATGGACATTAAAACGATTTTCTTGTGTTTTATTTCAATTCGAAGTTCTATACCTCTAAAAAAAAACACTCTGTATATATGACTTTCAATTTATCACTTACTTTTCTTCGGATAACTGAAAAATGCTTGACTTTTGTCTGAGAAATCTTCTTTTCACTACTAAATATTTTTATTTTCTTAGTTCCAGTTGGAAAGAAATAACATTTTATTTAAATTTTCTTACAAAGGTTTTATTTATTCAAAAACACTTACCAAAAATCAATCAATCAATATTAGATATGTATGTGTATTGTATTTATCGATAAACAGGCAACGTCGTCATAACACTGTAAGAGAATACAAGGTTAGCATTGATTCTTTTTCAAAATTGACGAAGATGTTGGAGACGCCAAACTTACATACATGTTTAATTGTTACTGTTACGATCGTTTAATATATTTTAATGGTCTCGCTTATGTTAGTGCTCCTCGGAGTGAGAAAACTTAAATTTGAAGTGCTTGTATTATGTTGCCTATATTTTTACATTTAAAAATTATCGTTAAAAGGTAATAAGTGTTCATGCCTATTTGTTTTTGATCAACAAACACTACATTACTTTCGTGCGTTAGTGGTACGATTTTTGGAAGAATTTGTTCTTAAATATGCAATGCATTGCTTCTAACAGGTTTTAGTGCTTCCAAGTGTCGAATATTTTTTGCTGGAGTGTTTCGATGATTTGGCACATCAGCTGACGGTATATTACAAGTAAATGCAAAGCCAAGTGAATTGATATAACGCACAACAGCACATTATATTATATAAAAGAAAATATTACAAAATATTAGTTGGAAAACAGGATTTTAGTACATAATACGCATTAATAGAATCGTTTGACATCCTGTTTCCAATTTTATTTAAAAAATGTGTTTTTCATTGATTATACTAAAAGTGCATGCACATGCCTGTTAATTTGCTTATTTTTGTTCGACTTAGACACACTTTGGAGTTATTTGTTCCTTAAAAATTATCAAGTATAATTTGGCTTACAGAGCGATACGAATCATTTACATATACATATATAGACCTATTGAATCATTGATATGTTATATTTACATTGAAGAAGTCAGGCCTAATGAGCTTATTTGAAATTTAAAAACAAAGCAATTTATTTCCTTATATGGCTTTTGAGGTGTGCGTTTGTTAATAATAATCTTATAGTGTTTTCACACTGACCAGCTGTTAAAACCTGGTTTTACCATATAAAATGATTTTGTTAAAACCAACTTAAAACCATTTTTAATTGGTTTTAAGTTGGTCTTATGAAATGCAACTCTGTTTTCCTTATGTTTAATTTAGTGCTGCCAAGTTAAAATGACCGGAAGCAGCTGATAATGTTTATGCCAGTGAATAAGAATAGATACCGAAATATTTTCTCTGACCTCTGGGAAGTGAAAGTAGACGATATAATTGGCATCCATCTGCGGAAAAAAGTTTAAGCTTATAATTTAAAGGGTCCGCCATCTAACGTTTTTTTTTCAACTAGTGCTTATTTCGTGAATGGTAACACTTAGCTCATGTCTGATTTGACAAATAATTAGTTATATCGTTCCGCTGAACGAATATGTTGTGTTTTCGCTTCGTTAAGTGGGCCTGGGATCGACTTACAGAAGATGCCGATTTTGCCTAAAAAAAATCATCTTTTCAGATGGAGCTTATTTTGATCTTGGCGGGTATGTAAACAAGCAAAATTGTCGCATTTGGGGCACAGAAAACCCGCACGCATACATTGAAAAGCCGACGCACCCAAAACGAGTCACTGTTTGGTGCGGATTTTGGTCCAGAGCCATTGGGCAATTTTTCGAAAATGAGCAAGGAGTGGTCGTTACAGTCAAAATTGAAGAGGAGGATATTGGCAAAATTTAGTTTCAACAGTATTAAGCTATCATTCATTTAAAATTTGTGTGATATTGGCAGCACCGTATTTGCCATTGTCGCGTTGGCTGAATTTGTTAGCGCGTTGACTACAAAACCGAAGGTCCTGGATTCGCAGCAGATCTCCGACAGTCATTAAATAAAAACATTTCGCATTTTGCTGATGTGCATTAGTATCCCTTTGTATCACTCACTGGTCACTGAACTACAACGGCTTCAACGGATACTAGTCCTAATGTAACATCAGAGCGCCCTCCTAAGTTGTGTAGCGGAATCTACGGCTAAGTAAAATAACCAATAAAAAGGCTAGTAAACACAGCTTCACAAATTTAATACGCCTCATTAACATCAGAGGCACTGCAACAAAGCATTATTAAAAACATGCAAAATGCAGAGTTGTAAAAAGAATGAAACTTTCCTCTATCTCTTCCTTCACCACAATACAAATATCAGGTAAAAACATAATCATAGCAGGGATGTGCGCACAGGTTTCTTTGTCTTTGTGGATATATATGTACATATATTGTGTGAGTATATTAATTTTTATATATTTGAGCGATATAAAAGTGTTTAATTAAAAAAAATATTCAATGACAGCTTCAACAGGTCATACAAATTGTGGATTTGTTAGAATAGCAGATAAAACAGGTAAATTTTTACCTGAGGTGTTATATTTAGGCCGAGTTTACATCACATGCACATGGCACGTGCCAAAAAAAAGCATAACCACTAATTACTAATGAAAAACTGTTTGATTCAGACACGTATTTACTAAGTTAAATAGTTTCATACATAACTAATAGACAATTTTGTAGAATTCAACATGTCTGAATCAAAAATTTTTTTCATTAGTAACACTGTGCTCCAATTCGAAACTTTTTTTTGTAACAAGCCGGGGACCCAGTGGGTAAACCTAATTCAAGTATGCTGAATCCAATGGTGCTTACCATTTTTTAGGTGAGCTCTTGTTTAAAAAATAATTAAGATTGAATGAAAACTTGGTTAAAAGCACCTAAAAATTCCATGTTTAACAAAACAAGATTGACTTGTATGGTACAACATCTCAAAGTCTTAAACACGACTAAGATTTAAAATACGTACGTAAGTGTGAACATAGTATTAAATGCGTTAAAACTGTCTTCTACAAGTTTTTGGGAGGAATATTGTCGCGCAAAAAAAATTATAATATGTACACATAAGTGTTCAATAAAATTTTTGAATAGAATAAAAAAAATTTCTGAATGGGACAGTAAATGTATTTAAAAATTGTATGTATGTACAGGGTGGGCCAAAAGTTACCATGGGACTTAAAAGTTTAATAACTTTAGTTTATTAATTTTTTTTTATTTCTTTTTCTCAGATTATATAATATACAAAAAGGAAATTTTTTTACACTAAGTATGAAAAATAATGTCTCTTAAATGACCATCGTTTTCAGCTGCGCACTGATGGGCTCGTTTTTGAGCATTTTCCATAACATCTTTCAAAATTTGTGGCTGTAGCGTTCGAATTTCTGCAACAATGTTTGCCTTGAGTTCAAGGATTGTCTCTGGCTTGTTCACATACACTCGCTACTTCAAATACCCCCAAAGAAAATAGTCGGGTGCTGTCAAAACTGGCGATCGCGCTGGGCCAAATTATTTCCGAATTTCTGGAAACTATTCGCTCTCCAAAAATTTGACTTAAAAGTGCCATTGTGTCTCGGGCAGTGCGGGCAGTGGCTCTGTCCTGCTGAAACCACATACCAGGTATGTTTTCAAGAGCAAGACGTAAAAAATTTTCTATCATAAACCGATACCGCTCTCCATTTACGGTTACAGCACTTCCATCTTCATTCTCGAAGAAGTAAGGCCCAATGATATTTTCAGATGTGATACCACACCATATTGTACACCTAATGGGGTGCAATTGGCGTTTATGAATGGCTCTTGGATTTTCAGAACCCCCTAAACCTACAGTTCTGCTTATTAACAAAGCCATTCAAATGAAAATGAGCTTCATCACTCATAATCATAATCGCCCATTAGTGCGAAGCTGAAAACGGTGGTCATTTAGAGACATTATTTTTCATACTTAGCGTAAAAAAAATTTCCATTTTGTATATTATATAATCTGAGAAAAAAAATAAAAAAAAAATTAATAAAGGAAAAAGTTATTAAACTTTTAAACCCCCTGGTAACTTTTGGCCCACCCTGTATGTATGTTTTTTTTATAAACCCTTCTGTAGAATCAAAGAGCGTGGCATATGTATCAAAGAGTGCCTAGGTCGGTTGCAATCCTAAATTCAATACTGACAGTTCATTTATCGAATTAAGCCAAATTCATAGCACTTAGCACCATTCTACTTATTTGTCAATTTAAAGTTGTATACCACATTCATTATAAATTTTGTTCTATTCTTCTATGATTTGAATTTACTTTTTAATATAAAAACAAAAATTATACCTAAGAAAGATGATTTTTTGAGAATAAAATTCTGAGTTGGATGAGGTTATAAACAGAAAACTCGTTGATATAATCGTTATAGATACATACATATGTATGTATGTATGTATGTTAAACTTATTAGAATGTGCCCAGAACTCTTGACTTACATGTCGTGTTTAAGAAAAAGTTCTTTTAAATATTTTCTAATGAGATCGTATTACTATTTGACGTAGTGTATTTGTTAATTTTTGTTTTGTTTATTATTATTTTAGACGTACACTGAATCAAATAAGTCTCCGTACAGGTATACTTTTTATATGTTTGGGTAGTACAAAAAAAATATTTTATAATAGCTCTTATAATTTAAAAAATAATACAAATTTATCATAACCGACTTCATTAACCACGTACGAAATAAATCGATTACTTTTAACTTCATAAAAACAATACCAAAGAACTCTCCGTACATTTTCCCAGTTTTAGCTCAAAATTATTAAATTAAATTCACTATTATTAGAAATTACAGCATGGACAAGCTTTCTTGTGGTCATTTGATCTATTTTGTTTAGATCGGGTGACTGCGCAGGGTGGTTTAATTGCTTAGGGACATTACGTATGAGCCATTCTTTCACTAAGATAGAGGTGTGTTTAGGATCATTACCCTGTTGAAAGTAATATAAATGTCCCAAACCTAATTTTTCTGCACTTTGTTTTGAGTTTTCTTTTAATATATTTAAATACGCAAACTTGGCTATCGTTCTTTCAATGAAAACAAGGCTACCCACACCAGAAGAAGCCATACATCTCCACACCATCACGTTTCCTCCTCCATGCTTAACAGTAGGGATCAAATGCGTCGGAACCATTTCAGTATTTGGTTTTTTCCATGCCATTTTTCTCTTCCAATCCAATATTATTTTCAATTCGCTTTGCGAACATGCGGCTTCTTGCGGCTAACCAGGCCATTGTAATCATTAGGTTTAAGTGCGTTTCTTATGCAGAGAACACACTATAGCCTTTTATGACATCGCTATAGAGTGTACTAGTGTCAACGTTTGTCATTACCGATATTTTTCGCTATGTGGCATTACTTTTCACATAACATAATGTGAACGGCATTGCACACATTTTGAAAATGACAACACAAAAAATTTCAGATGTGTACTCAGCATTACAGTTTGGGGTCTACAGTTATTCCATCGCTTGCTTTCAAATTTCCTGTGATTACACACGCACTTATTTTGGGATTAATTAATATTCACCATGCCTGCAATTCTCCTCTCCAAATGATAGTGTATTTCTCTTGGACGGCCAGATCGTGGTTGGTTTACCATTGTTCCAGTTTTTTCATACTGTTGAATAACGTACTGTATGGAATAACGTGATCTTTTAACGATCACACTTATTTCGGACAGACTTTTTCCGTATTTTGTAAGATTTATTAGAACGTTTTTGGTATCGATAAAAATCTGGTTATTTATGCACTCCATGTTTTATGATTTTTTTTTAACAATAGTTTTATTTTAAATAAAACCCTTCTGTACTTGGTAAACAGTATTTTTGAACTGCTGCTGGATGACAGCTATAATACAATAACAAACATTGTACGGAGCATTTTTTGGCGTAAAAAACGGTATTGCCATATAATGATAATAATTGCAATATAACGCATAAAGTTGCCAGATTGTATTTCACTATTGAGCTTAGATTAGGTTAAATAGTTGAAACAACTAAGATTTTTTTAAAGTTAAAACAAAAAACAGCTACATATATGGAAACTAAGTAGATCAAGTGTGCACACATACATACATACATATATATGTGATAAAAGGATTTTGTTTAATAAGATTCAACTGCTAAGCTAAACTGCAAAGTGTATTAATATCAAGTGGCCTAATCAGCGCAGCTGATTGTCAGCTGACTTAACCCCATCCTTCAAACTCCATATAAAGTAGGATAAAATCTTAACCCGAACTGTCAACATTCAAATAAAAATAATTCTAGAACATATTTGTACGTATGTTGTTGTAACGACGGTAATAATTCACTTTGCTAAACTGAAAAATATTGCAAAAATAATTTAAGAAATAAGAGTTTAACATACTTTATGGAAATGTTGAAGTAGTTTTGAAAATATTACTGGATCTTAAGCTAAAAATTTATTGCAGATACATACATACATAGGTATACAAATGTATGTTTTGTAAATTTGCTTGAGATTACAGTATGTAAAAAGAGTAAATATGTTTAATCCAAAACGATGTACATATGTAGATTGTTGTGGTCTTTTGTTTTTATAATTATTTTGTTTGTTTTCATATTTTTTATTATTATTATTTCAAGAACGTACGAATGTCTAAAATACCGTCGGCAAATTTAATCACTTAAAACGTGTGTACATACATACATACATATGTATCTATAATGTACATAAGTATGTATGTATACATAATTCATCTCACAAATTTAATTCATGTTTGCGGCGTTTGATTATTTCCGCTTATTTACTTTGCTTTAATTCTTTTATTTTTATTTGGTATTATTTCTTATTCGTTTGTGATTACATATACACAGATATGTATGTATGAATACATTTTTATTATTTATATATTTATTTCTTTCTTTTTGGCCTTGGAGAGAGATATTTTCACTAGTAAGATTAAATTTGTTACACAAATTTGACAAATATTTTGTCATTCTTCACTTTTATTAAATTATCTTGTAATACATAATGTATTCACATGAATATGTACATATTCATATACATATGTAAGTATGTAGGTATGCAATAGGAATACATACATATATACACATGTATTCACATGGGCATTGATATACATTAGTATGTTTATAACTAAGTTGGCGTGTTAACTTCTATATATACATATGTGTGTGTGTTTGTTTACATATAAATAATATATCCGATTCTTTTTTTAACTTTTCTTTTTGTAAAATTTTTAACTTCACGAATCTTAAGTAAGAGCGTGGCTTAACTGTAACAACGTGTTTTTATAAAACTTCTGCGACGCATCCAGTTAAGAAAATAATGAGTGCTCGCTTAAGCTGGCTAAATGACTGTATGTCGCGCCATAAGATAATATGCAACACAACTTAACAAACACTAAATAAATCTATGTACCAATAACAACAAAAACAAGGCATTGCTCTCCCACTTGCTCTCAAATCTCTGAAAACCACATAGGAAAACAAAACAATTTCTTGCTGGTCATGTTGTTGTTGTTCTTGGCTACAAGTAGAGGGTGTTGAGTATGGTGTACAACGCACCATTTAGCTCACTCACTTCTGCATGTAAGCAAACACATAGATACTTGCACTCACTTGGACACACACACATACAAATTTTTAGAATTGGGACTTTTTGTTTTTGTATGGCTGCATGTTTGTATGTGTGCATATACATCAGTGATGGAAAATTTAGTACTATTGTACTATTTTCAGTACTTTTACGCAACAAAAATACCGTAGTACACCCACGTCATATTTAGTACTCTCTTTTGCTTTGCTTTATTCCCAGTTTAGAAATGTACTGTTACTATTTTTACAATCATTGACAATATTGGCTACAAAACATAAGGAATGCACAAAATTCGTTACTAATCTTGTTGTAAAATTAATAAATTTTTAGAAAGCACACATTGCATAACTACAGAATCAGCAATTTTTGGTAGAACACAACTTGCCATTTGCGATGCTGGACCACCTCAATAATATAATTAAAAGCGGAATTTCTGATTCGCAAATAACTGTAAAAGTTTTAATTAATCGACATAAGTCCCAAAGTATCACAACATCTGTAATAGCACCAGAAAATACAAAAATGATTTCAAAGTTTTGTAAAGATAATTATTTTTCAATTATTATTACTTATTATTTTTTTATTATTGTTATAAGATTGACGGTACGGTCTCAAAGAACTTATCAATCGTTGTGAGAACTTTCGTTGGAAAATGTAAGAATAGATTCTTATCATTGGAACTTATAAGCGATTCTTCGGCAAAAGGAATACGTTTACGGGAAAACAATATTGCTTTGGAAAACATGATTGGGTTTACTGCTGGCAATTGCAATGTAATGATGGGACAATTTAGTGGTGTTCAGGACAGATTAAAAATGATATGTATTTCCAAAATTTTTCGTAAGTGACCACAAATGCCACAATTTAAACTTACCCCCGGTTCGTGTTAGACGTTGGCGTTATACAAGCAGGCTATTAGCTTCGTCTGCAGCATATTTATGTCAACCTTAAGACATTGAGAAATTCATGAAGGAAATAAGCTTTTACTTTTGTAACAGCTCGAGCCGAAAAGAAGAATATTTTGGTACAGATGTACACGTGATTCTGAGGTATGCCAAAACTAGATGACTTTCGAGACAGGTTGCGGTTGAAAGATTTTTGAAGCAGTAAAGTTTTTTTTTAACTTTGAAAGCGGGCATAAAAATGAACGCTTTTTAAATATTTATTTATTTTTAACCAAAAAAGTTTTAATTTTCCTGATTTAATTTTTTTTATATGGATTTTTAATTTTATTTTTTATTAAAAATATATGTTTCGTAAAAAGTACCAAAAGGTTGAAAAAAGTACTCTTTCTGTTGACAGTCAGTACCATATCAATTTTCCATCATTGATATACATACGATTTCATGTGCTCTCGCACTTGCTCTGGTGGGGTTAGCAGGGCTGCCAGATAAAGGGATTTGTCCCCAAAATGGGGATTTGAATTCGCATTTGGGGATAGAATTTCGTGTTGAGTGATTTGGGGACTTTTCAGTTTGAGCTCTAACATCACTTTTTCTTATATCTTATCTTAATAGTACAATATTTACGTTGTATTGTTTTTCCTTAAAACCGTATCCGCAGCTGTGGCACTGTTATTTGCAGTGTTGCCAGTGAAATTTCGAGAAAGATACATTTTAGTTTCCAAAAAGATACATTTGTTCCCGAAAAGATGCATTTTGTAAAAAATTTTAAAGTCCATTTTTAACGTTTAACATTTATTAACATAAAATTTTTATTTCCTATTTAATAAATATTGTAAAGAAAATGATATCATATAAATTCATTTTTATACAATAAATAACTAACTATATTTGGATGTTATAAAACAAATTCATTTTTGTAAAAATTAATATACGAGTTAAGGCGCTTATGCTAAGGCGATTATATCAAAAAGTTCATATAAATTTCCTGAAAATAAAAAAGATGTTCATATTTCCTCAAAAAAAGATGTTCATATTTTCTGTACATTTTTCGTACAGATTCAAAAGATACGAAAAATTTCGGGATTACACACGATACCTGAAGTCATCAAAAGATACGAAAAATGTATCTTTCGTATCCTAATGGCATCACTGGTTATTTGGTTCTAAAATATCAAATGATTATGTACTTATTTTACTTTTTTCTTAATTTGTAGAGGATATCTTATATTAACAAAATGACTGTTGAAAGTTTTTGATTGTGTAATTGTTATAACCACGGTTCCACCTTGGTTATTTATCCTTATCGGGAATAAAAGGCAAAATATATTTTCAAGTGAAATATTTCTCATGAACAAAATATGGTGAAACCAATTAGAAAATAGTATACTGACACAACGATCACAATTTTAGGGAAAGGGAACACATTTCACATGAACTTTTATTCCCGATAGGGGTGACTTTGTCACGCATATAGAACAGATATCTGGGCCCACAAGAAATAACAGCTAAGGTTGAGTTAGGACAAAATTCAGTTATTATTACTCTTGCATGCAAATGTACCTCCACTTATAATTTTATCATTGTAGCTCAAAAAATTAGTATTCTATTTCCAGAGATCTGTAGAACCAAAATCGATATTTTGCTTGCATGGTTTTAGAATAACAGCTCTTACTCTCTTAAGTAGAATTAGGATTTTATTACAAACCGTGCCGTCAGTGTATTCATAAGTGAAAATTAAGCCTAATCGAGTTTAGGTAGTTTTTATGGAATGACATATTGATGATGGTTCGAATGGTAAAGTTTAATTCATCTTGACAAAATTTTTTATTAAAATTTTTTAATATGTTATCTTGAAAGAAAATACAAAATTATGCAAAAAATTACAAAAATATATCTTTTTTAGACACAGTGCATCTCACGAGCGGTCATCTCTAGAGGCCTCATTATTATTTTTGGAAATATAATGGATATATTAACATATAAATAAATATATATGCCCTAATTATGCAAGTGGTCTTATTCATATATTTTTTGGTCGAGATATTTAATGGATAACATATGAACAAATCAAAAAATTTTTTTATATCATGCAGCATTTTAATTAAGTGTTGTACTAATCTCGATTTATGTATATTTTTTAATATTTATGAAATAGTTGTTGAAGCTTTTTTAAGATTTATTTCAGATTTCGAAGCAAAATTGCATAATTAAGGGCGCATCAATGTATGTAGCACATGAATTCATACCTATGGACGTGTACATGTAAATAAGAATAGAACTATTATTTAAGTGAAATAAAATACGCATAAGACTTAAAAAATCGTTTTTTATTAAACGATAAATTTCTTTGTACTAATATTGGGATTTTTCTTTTGAAGTGGGGAATTTTAGGGGACATGATGTTTTCAATTGGGGACAAGAGGCAACATTTTTCTGGCAACACTGGTGGTTAGTTAGTTATTGTTGTGAAGGTCTATAAGGGGTATAAGTTTATGGAATTTCCTAGTTTTTGATAAAAACCAGTATTTGTTAACCCCCAAATGCAAAGCGTAGCATATGTGATACATTACTTATTCTGTATAAAAAATCTAGCAAATGTGACTGAAACTTAAAAAAGGACTCTTTAAAATAAAGAAAATCCGTTTCAGTTTGTTCATAATTTGTTTTTATCATCAGCAAACTACCAAATTGGATGCACGAAATTTTAGAACATAGTTTGTAAAGTAAATAGTGAATAAATAATTAGTATATCTGCTATTTTTGTGTATGTTAGTATCAATGTCACATATTCATGGTAAAAACAAATTATATTTTAAGAGTTTTAATCCAGTATTTTGTATGTTAATAGTTGATTTAAATTTTTAGAGTATACTTTGTTTTGACGATGAATATGAACCAATACGTATATGGGGCACTATATTAACCAATTTTAATAAATTTTGATCAAGTTTAATATATTAAAATATTTTTTTTCTTCTTTTTTATGTGTCATAAGTGATGGACAGAATGCTTAAAGATTTACAGTGGCGAGAAATCAAAAGAAAATGTGGTAAAAATTTCGCAAATTTTTAGCTGGTCAACCGATATCGATGGAACCAACTGTTTGGAAAAGAAGAAGAGTTAAAGTTTTGATGAACTATATGTGTTGTAAGACAAGATAGCTCCAAAGAGCATCAAAGTTGGAAACTGTGGATTTCGAAATTCTTTCGGAGCTTGTAACTTCTGCAAATATCGACTGATATTATTAATTTTAAGCGGGCCAACCAACGTTGCTTAGAGCACCATTTTATCTCTTAAGCCTATAGTACACGACATGTGGCTCTGACATAATTTTTATGTCATCACGAAGCTACATTTTCTACATGCCGTGTACTAGTAACATATGTACATGTAGATATTCACATGTTGCCTCAGAAAATGTGTTCGATTCGGCTACATGTGTCACATTTCTATTTTGGAAAAAAATATGTACTAGCAAAATTTTGCGGCCTGTAGCCACTACTAGTAATTTAACAAAATGCAACCAGCATGCTGAAAATTCCCGTGACTTCATCAGCAAATACGCATGTAGATTTTCCATGCAGTGTACTATAGGCTTAACAATTTCAAAGTTATTTGACTTGACAATTTTTTAGAGCTAAGATCTTTATACCAGACACAGGAGCTAGGACGAGACTTTTGTAACCAAAATAATCGACACTATTTCAGTTGTAAATTTATTTTTCTTTTGATTTCCTTGTACTTAAAGCCAGAGTACGAAAATAAACGAAACAAAATGTTTGATTTTGTTTTGTTTCGTTCTTTGAAGTGAGTGAAACAAAAACATTTGCTCAATTTGTTTTTTTACTGTTTTTGCACATGAGCACGCATCGCATTCAGGTATAAAAGAAAACAATGGGAACTTAATGGAAAATTTTCGACATAGTTGCGGCGAATTTCATATAAAATAATTTTACTGCATTGTTCACAGAGAAAACAGTGCCTAATACATACCTCATAAAATAGAACAAAAGAAGGAAATCTTATTAATTTAATTAGGCGACGCAATAAAAATAAAATTAAATTTTATGTCCTATTTCTTTGTACTTATTTTCATTTAAATTCTGTACCATATATATATATAGTATGTATGTATGTATATACATACATGCATACATATTATATTAGATACTCAATTAACCCACCATACATAAGTACATATTATTGCTTGAGAGGAGACAAGTACTAAACCAGCAATCTTCTGACTGATAGGCAAGCACTCTAACCAATATGCTAACAGCCAGCCTGAGTAACCATCAAAACTATTGTGCAAACATGCTTATACAAAAACGAAAATGATCATGAAAAAAATTGTCTATGTTTATTTATTATATATGAAACAACAAGAAAGCTAATATAATCAAGAAGATTTTCTTATTAAAAAATTAACAAGATGATTTACACGTAATAATATAGGAACCTAATGAAAACAATATGGAATACCTTTTTGAAAAAATTAATAAGGCTGCCTAATGAAATCAATAAGAAATCACTATAGTTTACAGTTTATAAGAAAACCTAATAGAATCAAGAAGTTTTTTTCTATGGATTGTGTTTTTGGTGCCAAAAATAACTGAAATTGAGTAAAAAAATTGTGAATAACAAGATTTCTTCTTGATTTTATGTGGTTTTCTTCTTGATAAAATTAATAAGATTTACCACATAAAACTAATAAGGAATCTCTATGAAAAAATTACAGTTATTACGAGTTATGATATAAAACCGTCAGTGGTGGACACTATTAGCGGCAAATAAGCAAGTGTCTGGCATCTTTACTCCCAACAAACAGCTTGCTAACCGATCGGCTGAGAGCCGGCTAAGCCGAGATGCCGACTAATAAACGCAAAAATTATAAATCGCAGTTTTCCAAACTTTACAAGATCACTTTTAAATACTTTACAATGCTGGGAACATTGGCTCCGTCTCAAAGATTATTTTCGCAAGCGGCGCAGGTGATGAGTTAACAAAGAAACAAATTGAGTGGTGAAAGACTTGGTAGACTTTTATTTCTAAACAGTATTGAAAAAAGTATTCGGAGATGTAAAATAAACTTGAGATTTTTTGAAAATAAGTATTGGGAGATGTAAAATAAACTTGAGATTTTTTGAAAATATAATAAATAACTTAAAAAAATCGATGCATAAAAAACATGTATTTTATAAAACATCGATGCAACATCGATATATGTTTGCGATGCATTGCATCGAAAAAAACAGATGTTTTTTTACAGTGTCCATCCCTAATACGTTTCGATTACGTTCCCGCATTCAGTTACGTACGGATCGAAAAATGGTATTCTGCCAAAAAACTGAATCGAAAGAAAAAGAAGAAGAGAAGAGTATGTTTAAACCAACTGCTTTGCTATGAAACTTGTGAAATAGGAAAAGAAAAAACAAGCAGTTTCGCAAAATTTTTAGCAAAAATTTAAATTTAGTGCAAAAAAAGTGATTTAACACATAAAAGAACTAATAATATTAAACATTGTGAACATTTTTATTAAATAAGTTGCAAGTTAAGTAATGAAAGAGCAAAAAATCAAAGGTATAAGCAAGAGGTATTTGTGGCTAAAATTATCCAGTGTGAAGAATCTTGTCGCTGATATTTTCATTTTGTATACATAATTGTAACAAAAATAAAAAGTTTATTTGTTTTAATTTTATTAATCCACATAGAATATCGTCCTTTGTTGCCATTATATTTTATAACTTTTTATACTGTTCGGGTGTTGTTGCTTTCTACCTCTAATAAATTAAATAAAAATCACATTTCAGTACCAAAAAAACAAAACAAATTATGCAGTTCATTAATAAAACATTATTTTGCATTTAATACTTAGATTATTTTTTGAATTAATCTCCGTCACTAAAATAACAACTTACAAAAACGTAGTTACGATCGAAATGCAGAATACATACAATCGAAAGAGAAATCGTAGAACGGAACGCAGAATACCAAAGTTGCCAAACGGAGAAAATTTCGATTCGAATTGATACGCAGAATAGGAGTGATTGTATGTGAAATCTATAGACATTTAAATGCATAAAGTTTATAAAACATCCAAATTTTTAACGGTCGTCATTAACTAACACTTGAAAATTATGCAAAGCACAAATTTCTATAATGAATGAAATCGATTCCTTCACGGCATGACAAATAAGTATCAAATTGATACTTATGTCAAGTTATGTATGAATAGAAGAGGTATCCGCTAAAATTTGAAAGCTTTGTTCAAATTACTTGTTTCTATGTATGTGTGGGTATCTTTTTATGCTGGCTTAAAATCATTTTCGAATTTTTGACATTTGTCAATTCGTCAGGTGGATATTGGTTTGCCGCTATAATAATGTATTCTTAATATACTGTGCGGCAAACCAGTAACCACCCGACGAATTGTAACCTAAAGGGTCCTCCATCTAACGTTTTTTTTTCAACTAGTGCTTATTTCGTGAATAGTAACACTTAGCTCATGTCTGATTTGACAGATAATTAGTTTTATCCTTCCGCTGAACGAATATGGTTGTGTATACGCTTGTATTCGCTTCGCTAAGTGGGCCTGCGATCGACTTACAGAAGATGCCGATTTTGCTAAAAAAAACATATTTTCAGATGAAGCTCATTTTGATCTTGGCGGGTATGTAAACAAGCAAAATTGTCGCATTTGGGGCGCAGAAAACCCGCACGCATACATTGAAAAGCCGACGCACCCAAAACGAGTCACTGTTTGGTGCGGATTTTGGTCCAGAGGCATAATTGGGCCAATGAGCTAGGGGACATGTTGAACGAATTTTTGTTCACAAAAATTGAAGAGGAGTATATTGGCAAAATTTGGTTTCAACAGGACGGCGCTACGTGCCACACAGCCGAAGCTACACTCGATGTTTTGCGCCCTGTTTTTGAAGATCGCATTATCAGCCGCAGAGCTGATGTCGTTTGGCCACCTCGGAGCTGCGATTTGACACCGTTAGACTATTATTTGTGGGGTGCCGTCAAAGATAAGTGTTACGCCGACAAGCCAGAGACAATTGACGCTTTAAAGGACAATATTCGCGAAGCCATTGGTGAAATACAGCTGCACACAATCGATAATGTGCTTAAAAATTGGACCGATCGTGTAGGGTACTGCATGGCCAGCAGAGGTAGCCATTTAAATGAAATTATTTTTCATTATTAACCGGAAGGATTGTACTTTCAAATAAAAAAAGAAATTTGAGAAAATATTCAGTAGTTTTTTTTATAGCATTTTCAAAAAAAAAAAGTTATTTGGCGGACCCTTTATTTTCGTTTGTCCTTATTCGCATACATTTTAGCGAATGCAAATGACAAGATTAAGTGAATAATTTGCGAATACGAATGCGAACATTCGTTACTTGTATGAAAAAAAAGCTTTTTTAAATTGTCACATCATTTCCGGAATATTTAATTAAAATTAAACAGTGGCAAGCAAAGTTTTACCAACACTAATAACCTATCAGAAGCCTCAACTTGCTTTGAAAAGTTTTGAAAAAACAATCTCTCTACAATATACAAGATTACTTAAAATTAAAATATATATACATACAAAAATACATATAACATGTTACTTAATTTTTATTTGAAATTTCAACTTTTTTGATGGTGCAACTCATATTTGAAATCATGTAACATATCCCAACAGCTTTCTTTAATGGTGTAAATATTTACCTCAATTTAATCGGCGAGCATGTCACACTAAGGATTGGTTTACTGATAAATAACCAATGAAAAAACTATCACCGTATCAAAGTATTATCAGGGATGAATGACATGAAATGGTATAAAATCAACGATAAAGTTGCACAACTAGTAATAATTCCTAAGAGAAACAAATATTTTACAGGAATTCTTACTCTCAGAATATTTAACAATCAAACTAATTTGATGTAAAATAAGTCCATATTTAATTCGAATATTAGTTATTGTTGAAAACAAATTTCCCAGTATATACTTATTTTTAGAATACTACGCCATCTCTTGAATGTTTTTCATCTTAAGTTAATAGTGGTAGTAGAGACAGCAACCGCAAAGCTTTTTTCTTGTACAACACAACAAGTCATTTAAATACATTTAACCACCAACAGGGCTGCCAAAATAAGCGACTCGTTGGATATTTCTGGTTTTTGGGAACAAAAAATTTCGTTCTTACATATCTGTGGCAATAATAATGGCTTATGTCGAAATATCTTGTTTTGGGCTATTAAGGGTTTTGTCATGATACAATTATACAAGGTACTTGCACGACTACAACAAAATTACAGCACCAAAAACACACGCATTTTGTTGGTAGAAACAAACGGATAATTGTCAGAAACACATGTCTTTTGTTTTTAAAAATAGCAATCACAGGGTAACTAAAGTACAATTGCAGACGCGGCATTTATGCATGATTATAGTCATTCAGTGTTGACAATATGTGTGTAATACACAGTGTGTAATTTCTACTCTCATATGTAGGCCATGTAATGAGATTCATGTATAATCTGTGTGTAATAATACTTTGGGTTCTATTTTTATTTATTTTTGTTTTAATTTTAACCTACACAAAAGATGTGTAGTGTAATTTTCTTCAATGTGTAATTGGAAACACAGCCATATGCAAATTCATTGGCAACACTGTAATCATTTTATTCACACACATACACTAACATTTTTGCAGCTTGTAAACATAGTTTGACAACTTTCTGCATTGTATACATAAACAGGCCGGGCTTGTGCAAGTACCTTGTATAATTGTATCATGGGTTTTGTCTAAAATAAATTGTGTTTGGTTTTTATATAAAATTTTTAGCCACCGAAAAAAATGCACATATATTTAGAGCAAAACTGTTAATTTTATTTACAAAAAAAAAGGTTTTATTAGTTAACATTCGTTGTTTTTTTAGTTAAGATGTTATGAAAAAATCCATTTGCAGAAAAATAAAAACTAAAGTGAACTAGTAGTAAGTCGAGATAGGTGTAAAGGATGAGGAAAACCTGAGATACGATAATTTTTAAAAGCTTAGTTAAATATAAGGTTTTATTTTTATGAGGAATTATTTGAATGGGCTGTTATTCATTGAACTTAAGTGTACTCGTATACAAGTTTTAATGCTCAAACATTTTGATTTTGATGTAGCCACCTTAAAAAAATTAAGTTGAGTTAAGATGTTATGGCTTATGTATTATTTTCCAAGAAGACTTAAGTTAAAATATAAATGCGGATAGTTTTATTATAATAACATTTTATAATTGAAAATTAGCTGAGTGATAAATCTTGAAGAAGATAATAGGAATATGTAATAAAATGAAAAAGAACTTATGTCAACTTAAGCCAATATTGTTTATTGTCACAGATATAAAAAAACACGAAGTTAATTATTATCAATCATTAGACTACCCTACGAAATACAACTTTTTCCCCCCTTCACAAATTCATTCCATTTTTTCTTATATCTTTGTATGTATATTAAAAGCAAACTATATCATTGGCTTTTTCTATCACGCCACATTTTTTTATGAGCCTGCGTAATTTTTTCACGAAATATACCAGTATAATTCACCATAAATTGAAGGCAGTACATCCGACGTGGACCAATAAAACCATCGGGTAACTAACCAAATTTTCTTTAAATCATCTTAATGTGGAAGCTACAAATATTAGTGGTTTCTTAGTTATTCGTAAAATAAAATTGAAAAATTATTTTTTTTTGTAAAGATTTAACAATTATTTGTCTAAAAGCTTAAACAAAAGTCAAAACGTCAAAATATTGAACTTTTGAGCCTTGTGTTTAAAGGCAAATGTGTTAAGAATAAAATAAGCTAAACATTATTAAAATCGGTTAAAAATTGGAAACTTTATTAGTAATGGTGTATCAAATTTTATCTCTCTCATGTATCTGGTTCATGTAAAGTTTTGTAGAAAAAGGCTTATGAAAAATACATGCATGAAAACTTTCAATAAAAATAGTTTTAAGGGCGTGGCTCCACTATCGGCTCACTAGCGCAAACTTTAGCTTTAAATTTTATGGGCGTTACCCCGCAAATGTTAATATTCGTGTGAAGTTTAGAAGAAAACGGATTATAAGAAACACATATATCATATATTTAAATCAACAAGCCCGAAATACATTGAATAGATTGTTAACATATTATGGGCGTCATAACACCGTCTTTTTTAAACGAAAATTTGTGTATATCCTAGCATTATTGCAACTTGTATTCAAAGTTTCAATTAAATCGCTTAAGTTAAACGCTTCAAATTAACTTTTTAATTGTTCACCTTAATTTCGTTGCCCCTATCCGGCGCAGCTGGTAAACATTTTCAGCTTTTCAGATTTTTCAAGTTAGGCTCTCACCTAGGATTACTTTTGTATCAAATTTGAGTAAATTTCAGTTTTTAATTATGTGGGTGTAACATCGCCCACTTTTTTAAACTTACGGCCTGACACACGATGTCGAAGAGAATTTGTTTTTGTTTTCAATATAAGTAAGCGAAAGAAACTTTCTTGTCGACATCGTTGGCCAGGCCGTTAGATTTTTTCGTGGCAAGTGTTTATCATTCGCGTCAAGCTTCGTTGGAAACGGATAATAATAAATTCATAAGCAGTATATTTAACTGTGATAGGCCGAAGTATGTACATGAGACAGGCTGCTTAAATTTATGGACGCACCCACTTTTTAAAACTAAAATGTATAGCCTTGCATTAGCGCAACCTGTATGCAAAATGACAATAAAATCGGTTGAGTTAAACGCTGTCGATTTACTTTTTAATTCAAAGTTTTAACCACCCCTCTGGTTAAAATTTCCGGGTATTTGGTTAATTACCTAGATCTTCTTGTATACCAAATTTCAGCTTTCTACCTATAGTGAAAATGCTTCATAATATTAATGGGTGAGTTAGTGAGTATGTTTTAAAATATGCGCTTTTTGCACTTCCATTGTAAAACTTTCAATCTTCAAAGTACATGAATGAATTGTAATTATGTTTTAAATTTCATAATTTTATGCGGGGAACAAAGTTATGTAAAAAATGGCCGAACCGCTTCGTTTAAATATACACACTGCGTTCGGAGGCCGGAATTTGGCCCTAGAAGAAGTTTGCACTCGATGACTTCAAAAATGTGTCACAGTGTTATTTTACAGCCCGTTTGTAGAACACGACTCGTCGAAAATAAGCGCTAGCATGTTAGCATTTTTCTTTTTTTTTTGGTTTTTAGATGGCGACTATTGACGATTTTAATTAAAAAACGTATCAACTATCAATTTATTTTGGTTTGTATATCACGGTTGGGCGATTAAAGAATTATAATCGTGTACAAAAAAAGTGCTCCAAAATAAGTAAAATACTGATAATGCACATTCACTCACATACATTTTGCATATTTTCATAAAAATCATACATTTTGTTCTTCAAATAACAACAGAAATTTTGAAGAGCAATTAATTTTTTTACAACATAATAATAAAAAAATATAAATATAATTTTTCATTCAGTTGTCAGTAGTGTTTTTTTTACCACAAGGATAGGGTTTCCAATTTTTCAAGTTGAATATATAATAATCTATGAAACAGGATAAGCAAAAATTATTTTTGGATATGTTGGCAACATAACGTTTTGCCACAGGTTGGGATATATAGGCGAGACAACTTAAGTCGCACGACAAAGTCAAGTCGCGTTATACAGACGCTTTTTTGGCTCGTCGTGAGTCGGCTTTGTCGTGTTCTACAAACAGGCTGTTAAATTGTTTGCCCTCAACAAGAAGAATTAAGTTTAAAAAATAATTGGGGATTCAAACGAAAAAATATGGCTGCTATGGGCAACCCCTAATAATTACAATTGGAAATATTGTACTTATTTGCAGCGTGACCGTTTGAAAGACTAAAGTGGCAAATTTACACTTTTTCATCTGCCTTGCCACTTGTTGTCCCTCTTTTTTATGAGCTGTATCTGCTACTTTTGGTGATATTTTGCCCTTTTTTGTAAAATTGTAAAAAAAGAATATGTAAATACCAAAAAAGTAGAAAATATAGATTTTATTAACATTTTATACGATAACGATACCGTTGAGAAATGTAGTATATATTAGGTGTGTTTCTTTACTCTACATTGGGATCCCGCGGAATTCCAATTTGCACGAAAAGCGTTCCCGTACTATAAAATTGGGTAAATGAGAGAAGTTTTGTGAGAGTAATGTTCTTCTTCTTCTTGCACGAAACAGCCCGTAATTTTTCTTCGTGCTAGTTTGGGCACACAGAAAATCAATCAGAAATCAAAAATAAAAAAGGAAATTACATTTTTCAAAACACTAGAAAAATTAAAAAAATTATGAAAATATATTTAAAAACTAGTGGCGAACAAAGTTTTATAAGTTTTTATATGAAATTAAGACAAAAAACTTTCTATACATGCTAATCGCTCGATTAATTAATCGAGGTTTTGGCTTAATCGGTTAATAATCGTTTTTCCTGAATTGTAAAAACCGAAACCGGGGTTTTCATAATTTTAAATATTCGAACTATTCGAAAACCGGTTTCTAGAAAAATTCGAATTATCGATCACCCTAACATGGATACATGTATTGACATTTCCTTTCGTGTTAAAATGTTGGTTTTTCGCGTTCCCGTACTTTTGTGTATTTTTGTATATTATTGAGAGTAATTATAGTTTGCTCTCATTTCACCCAAAAAGTAAAGAAACAGACATTTTGTCTATGGCGAAGAATTGCATAATTGGGTACGTTCGTAAATTCAGCAAATTTATGCATCTATGCAGCAATTCTGCCAAGTTTTACTGCCCATGCGTGATTAGCTGTTGCACATGTTCTTGCTCCCGACTTTTTATTATTATTTTTGGAGAAGAGTGCAATATACATACATATGTCGTCACCTTACATGCAAAACTCCCTGTCTAATACTGTCACACCTAAAGCACAAAGTATACAGAGATGTCACGAGACGGAAGATAAGTGTATTATTCTATTTATCTCGTTTTCCTGCAAAAAAAAGTTGCATTTCATAAAAACAATTCAAAAATGGTTTTAAGTTGATTTTAACACAATCATTTTGTATGGTAAAACCAGGTTTTAACAGTTGGTTTTAACGTTAAAACAAACTTTTATTAAAACCATGTCCGTGTGAAAACACTACATCAAAAGATCATAAATTACGAAATACGAAGGCGGATCAACAAGTCCGTGATTTTTTTTAATGAAACACAGTTTATTTTATAAAACAAACATTTATTTTTCAACACAATCTCCTTTTAACTCATTACACTTAGTCCAACGTTTCTCCAGTTTTTGTATCCCTTCCAAAAAATAGGATTTTCGAGGTCCTTAAAATAGGCATTTGTTTGGTCAATAATTTCATCGTTGGAGCTAAATCTCCTTCCACAGAGCCATTTCTTTAGGTTTGGAAATAGGAAGTAGTCACTAGGGGCTAAATCCGGAGAATATGGCTGACGGCAGTCACAATGAGCTTTGCCATTGAGATTTGGATGAAAAAGAACTTTTTTCTTGGCCATATAGGGTCGTTTTCTTTTTAAATCCTCATTAAATCGGTCTAATAAGTTGGCATAATATTCGCCGTTGATTGTTTTCCCTTTTGAACGTAATCGATGTGGATTATCCCGCGTGCATCCCAAAAAACTTTTGCCATCACCTTATTGGCCGAAAAACTTACCTTGAACTTTTTTGGATCAGGTTCACCCAGAGAAACCCATTGTGTAGACTGCTGCTTGGTCTGCGGAGTACAGTAATGGATCCATGTTTCGTTCACAGTTACGAAACGTCGCAAAAACTCATTCGGATTGCGGTTAAACAACTCCAAACAATACTTTGAAGTTTACGTTTATAGTCAATTGAGAGCAAACGCGGCACCTATCTTGCAGACAACTTTCTTAAACCCAGCTGATCACTTAAAATCGAAACTATACTGCCATATGAAATGCCTATGGCATCAACAATCTCACGCTCTTTTACTCATCGATCGGCCAACACCATACCGTGGATTTTTTCGAAATTTTCGGGTGTACTGACCTCAATTGACCGTCCAGAACGTTCAGCGTCATTTGTACTTGTGCGACCACAACGAAAGTCAGTAAACTAATTTTTTACCATTGAATCGATTTCAGAGAGTCCCCATAGTATTTATCGAGCTTTTCCTTGGTTTGATTGACGGCTTTTTTCGTAAAAATAATGTTTAATGAGCAGTCGAAATTCACTTTTTCCAATTTTAGAAAAATACATGATGTTGTATGTTTTGAACCGTTTTCGTTTTGAAAAGTAAATGACGACACTTGCTCATAATTTGATAGCACGTCGGTTGGTTATTGGTTTGCGGCACAGTATATTCAAAATACATTAATTATGTCTGTAGCAAACCAATAACCAACCGACGAGTAGTCTATTAACAGGTGGTACTTGACAGGAACAGTGTTGCATTTCATATAACTACGAGGGAAGTTCGAAAAGTCACGGACTTATTGATCCGCTTTCGTATTTGATTAAAATAATTACTAAATATAATAATACTCAAAGTAAATTTATATCAAGTATATGCAAGTACTCAGGTGATTAATTTTTTTCTCGTGTAGTGTTAATGCATGAATGTCAAAAGTTGTTTACAATTTTCGTACGCCATTTTGTTTTGCTTTGTTATACACAATTGTATGTAATGAAAAGTATGTGAAAAAGTTAAAATCAATTTTTAATTAAAAAAGGTGTTACAAAACATTTAGAAATAATTATATTTAATTATTAAAATACATATGTATCTTTTATTATACTTATTGTAGCTTTGCTATTTATTGGGCGATACAGGAGTTAGGATGTTATTTTCGTAACAAAAATAATCGACACTATTACAGTTATAAATTTATTTTTGTTTTGATTTCTTTGTACTTATAAGAAAAGTACGAAATTTTTTTTTTCATGCGTATATTTATTTATTGTATCTTCAAAAAATGAACTAACAATAAGTTTTCAAATCAGGCATAAACTTAGTGATAGTAATCAATAATACATAAATATCGTATTAAGCACAAAAATATTTTCAAGCTGTTTCATCTGGAGTGTTGAGTATTAGAGCCATAATTCAAGATGTTACGAGCAAGTGGATTAGGATGAGACTCGATTTTTTTTAAGTATTTGCCTGCGTATTTTTTAATTTCTTCAGTCACTAGTGGCATATTTAAATCACGATGTAAATTTGAATTTTTGATGTACCATGGAGCCGATGTTATTAGTCTTAAAATCATGTTTTGCTTTCGTTGGATTCTCTCTATATTGGAAGCTGAAGCAGTGCCCCAAAGCTGTATTCCGTGGCACCATGTGGGTTTCAAAAGCGACTTGTATATTAAAAGTTTACAATCTAGACTAAGTGTTGAATTTCTACCAATCACCCAATGTATCTGAGTTAATTTAAGTTTCATTTGTGTAAGCTTTGAGGCAATATGGTGTTTCCATGTAAGCCGTCGATCAAGGTGTATACTAAGGTATTTTACATGTGAATGTTGAGGAACAACTTGTTTGTTGATTCGAATTGGGGAACAAGTATCTCTTCGCACGGTAAATGTTAGCTGAACACACTTTTGTTCGTTAACTTTAATTCTCCATAAGTTTAACCATAGTTCCAGCTGTGTAATATGTTCTTGTAGATATCGGGAAGCCTCGTGAGGGTTTTCGTGCATACTATGGCAGGCTGTATCATCGGCAAGTGTAGATGTATGGATATTGCTGCTCAAAGGCATATCACAAGTATAAATCAAATACAAAACTGTCCCCAATATGCTCCCCTGTGGCACACCGGATGATATAGATTCGGGCACACTCATGAAGCCTCCTTCAACAACCGTGAACTTCCGGGTAGTAATATAACTTTCCAATAGCTTCAGAAAATTTATTGGTAGATATGATTTCAATTTTAAAATAAGTCCTTCATGCCATACTTTATCAAATGCCTGAGAAACATCAATGAAGAGGGCAGAACAATATTTCTTTTCTTCAAATGTTCTTCTTATAAATTGAACCAATCTATGCGTTTGTTCAATGGTGCTATGCTGACTTCTAAAACCAAACGGATGGTCTGGTATGCACGTATTATCAGTTAGAATTGGGGACAATTTTATCATAAGCAGTTTTTCGAAAAGTTTAGACATTGTTGATAGTAGACTTATTGGCATGTAGGATTCAGCCTTGGTAAGGTTTTTGCCCGGCTTTGGAATCATTTTGACCTTGGCAAGCTTCCAGAGGTGTGGATAATACTCTAGTCTTAATATGGCATTAAAAATAAATAGAAGGATTCTAATTGCAATACGTGGCAAATTCATCAGCATCTTGTTACTAATTCCATCAATACCTGGAGCTTTCTTCTGGTTGAGTTCAGCAATTAGTTTCTGTACGTCACGCATCTTAAACTTTAAGGGTCGAGGGGGTAGAGCAACTACACTCGGTAAATCAACAGCAGCAGTATATCTGTTTGGGGTAAATAAATAAGTACGTAAATAAACGAAACAAATTGTTTGATTTTGTTTTGTTTAGTTCTTTGAAGTGAGAGAAACAAAAAAATGAGAACGATTGCTCAATTTGTTTTTGTTTTGTTTTTGCACATGAGCACAAGCCAGAGAACACAGCCGATTGGATTTAAGCCGCCACCGGCCGTACGCCGCTAGAAAAGAAAATAAGGGGAAATAAATGGAAACGTTTTGAAATAATTGGAGAGAATTCGACATCGTCACGTAATATAGTTTTATTGCATTGTCATTTAAGACATTAAGTTTGTTTTATATGTGTCCTAAGACACCTCTCTTCTTTTTTCACGTTTTAAAGGTTTATCAATTAATAAATTTACTTTGGTTTTGTCTATCTATACATTTCCTTTTTTGTATGCAGATCTGGGACTATTGCATTAAATAAGCAAATGCATTGACCATTTTCCCACACTAAACCAAATCGATGCAAATGTAAATTTATTACATTAGCAAAACTTTGATAATTATGGTGCACGATTTTGCATTAAACTAAAAGTAATGCATGAATATTGCACTGTTACTTTTAGTGCACTATTTTTTGTACTAAAGTAAAATCTCCTCAAAGTGCTGTGAATCAGAATTGAACAACCCTCGTACCCGTACATTGCACTAATTTGTTAACAAAGCAACAACCAGTTCATTCACTTTGTTGTTTGCTAAATTCTTTGCGTTGACAAATTGTGCAATAGCGATATTTCGTAATTGGGTCAAATGCTAAATAATATTAAAGAAATAGGTTAGCAAGTTGGCATAATAATATTAACTGTTAAGCATAATATTAATATTGAAATATATTAAATTATGATTAAGTTTTGTATAAATATTTCAATTTAAGAGTTGCAATAGGCAGTTATAATTAGTTCTTGCAATTCTGTTAGAGTTTTGCCTTTTATAAATTTTTCTATAATAGCCTGGCATAAGGCTTCTACTGTTGCGAACTCTTTATTGAATAAATATGAGTAAGCATTTCCAAATAATCTAGTTTTGATGCTCCCCTAGTTTATCCTTTGCTATCATACATCCTTCAATGAACTTCTTTGCTTCCCTTGCCAGTTCTTGCCCATCAGTTCCGTAGAAAATTGGTACCACATGAGATATGGTTTTCAAGAGTTCAGTAAAAGTTGTCATGTTGTTACTATTTGTTGTGGTGTTAATTGTAATTACTTTCCTCGTCTCTCCTTGTAAGTTTTGTATCTTTGACTTCAGCGTTTCGATTTGCTGTATTTTTTCCTCTATCACTTTTCTATTTTCGATGACTTGCTGCAACTGATCAGGAGTCAAGTTAGGGTTAATGCGCTGCGCAAAGTCTTTAAATGCCTGTGTCTTTTGTTCGCTGTCTTGAATCTGTTGTTAAGCTTCTTCAATCGTTTTTCTTAAGCTTTCGTTCTGCTGCTTCAAGATCCTGTTAACTTGCGAGTATTCTTCTATTTCTTTAGATATAGTTGGACTCTGTTGATGTTTATGTAGCACTTGTAGTTCTTCCAATAAAATATCTATCTTTTCAAATTCGGTTATATTTCCCTGGCTCCTCACTTTATGCTTCACTAACTCTATATACTCTTTGGTATTGTTAAGGTAGTTTATGAGATACCACACTCGCTCAGAAATTTCCCTGGTCTCCTCTTGTGTCTTACGTAATTCTTTTTTCAAATCCTCCATATAGCTCAAGCAAATTTTCCCAAATCCATTTATATATTTCTACTTTCAATGTACACTTTCATAAACAAATGTCCCTTTCATTTATATACTGCTAAAGTTTTTTGATTTCTCAATATATGTTTATCTATTTTAATAATTCAACACTTATATAAATATTTTACCATTTGTGTTGGTCCCATTCATCTAGAGCAAAATGTTTGATCGTCGTTCAGTTTACCACCAAAGTCTATGCAACTTAAGGCAGCTAAAATAGCTCATTAAAACCTTGCGTTTTCTAGTAAATGTTGATATACGGAACAACGTATCCTTTTAACAATTCAGTACACTGAAATTAAATTGAACTAAAATAGCTTTCCAATATCAATATACTTCCTTCTTGTCAAAAAGGTATCAAACTTTACTCTTGCTAATACCGGCTGCGCCAAAATGTTGTGTTGAATTTAAATAAGGATTTTTTTTAATATATTAATTAGTTTATTAAACAGCTTTGTAAAACTAATAACTAGTATCTTATTTTTAAATTTACAATTTTAAACCTGGAGGGTCCCGTGGGAATCGCATGTATGGCTCTAATACTTTAACTGCTAGGTACAACTCATTTCAACTAACTAAATTATAACTGCCTATTGGCGTAGCCGGAATTCTACAAAGAAATAATTTCCCGTTTCTTCATCCCCAAGGTTTTAGTGACTGATAATGGCACAAATTTTACTTCGAAACTATTTAGAGAGGTTTGTAAGCTGTTAGGAACAAAAAATAATAACACCACCCCATTCACCCCCAATCCAACGGCTCGTTGGAAAGAACTCATAGGCCTTTGGCAGAGTATTTGAGAAGTTTTGTTAGATGGATGGCACTAATTGGGATGAGTGGCTACATCATGCTATGCATGTGCACAATAATACGAGGCATACGTCCACCAAAGAAACACCTAATAGAGTCCTATATGGATTCGAGTTTGAAATACATGTTAAATTAAAAGAAAAACCGCCACCCGTATATAATGCAGATAATTTCAGTAAGATCCTAAAATATCAAATACAACGAAGTTTTCAATTAGTAAGATAAAATCAAGATCAAGCCAAAGCATACTCCAAGAAACATTACGACAGGGGGACAAAGACAAGGACATTCAAGGTAGGGCAACAAGTATGGCTGAAAAACCAACCCCGAAAAATTAAATTCTCGCCCATCTGGTTAGGCCCTTACGAAATCTCACAAGTTCCAACGTCTGTAAACGTTAAGCTAAAAATTAGAAATTCAGAGAAAGTTTACCATAACAATTTGGTAAAACCATGTATAGCTTAATTATTTAGGTGTCTTAATGGTGTGACCTGCCACTCCACGGAAGATGAGATGAAAGTGGATAGAAAAGCAAACGAAAAATAAAAAAAATTGTGTCGTAAGAAGCAAAACAAGACATTCAACAAGACACAGTAGAAGATATGAAAGAAGAAATAGAATAGAACACAAAACAACAACAGATATATAAAACAGAATACAGAAATATGCAAACTCTTCCAAACTAAATTTAATGAAAAAGAAAGGCTACAGATGAAGAAGAGCCAGTAGATATATATAACAAGCAAATGAAACTAAGGTTAAAACAACTGAAGATAGTAACTGATCAGGAATAGCCTAGAAGAAGTTCAAAAAAAGATCTATGACTTCATTTCCAACCTTAGTGAACTTTGGCTCGAAACCAAATGTTCAAGGCGAAATGGAAGTATAAGGCGATATAACAATCATAAGGAATAGAAGAAAAAATAGGACATAAAAAATACATATGTAGGTGCATATAAGAGAAAAAGAAGAAGAATAATACAAAAAATACAATAATAATATATGCATATAAAGGAGGAGAATAGTCAAGCTCCAAGGAAGACATGTCACTTCATTTCCAACCTTAGTGAACTTTGGCTCAAAACCAAATGTTCAAGGCGACTTGGAAGTACAAGGCGATATAACAATAATAATGAAGAGAAGAAGGAAACATATAAAACACACATATGCAGGCGCATATAAAAGAAATAAAATATACGTAGATCAACTAAAATCATGACCGCTAACTTAAGGGTATGGTGAGAGATTTGTGCAGACAATACGAAACGATCTCCACTAAACGGTAAATATAGCGAGTATGTGAAGATATGACAATTTAAGTCTACATATCACACATATATATAATAATAAAACTATTAACAGCAAAGGAAGAGAAATTCAAACACTGTAGGAAGATAAAACTATTTTTTTTTCTAAAAATTGCGAATATACATACAACTTGTATGTTAGTGTTCACAGTAATACGTTAATGATTTTCCTGCATTATTATAGAAAAAGAAGTTACAATGATGTTCATAGAGAACATTAAACTTTCATTGCTTCTTATTTGAAATTTAATTTAATGAATGTCTTGCATAATTATAAAAAAAGGATTATAATGATTTCAAAGAGAGCATTAAACCTTCATTGCTTCATTGACATTTAATTTTTCTTTGTTAAAAAAAAATAAATAAATAAAATAAAAGGGAAACAAAATTGTATTTCGTCATACGCAAAAGTAGAAAATTTTATTGCAAACTTACGAGCACTAAAATAAAAACAAAACAAAAGAGTGAATATACCTTAATATACAGAGGCAATGACTATGTATTTGCAAAAAACAAAATATATATAAAAAAAAGATTTGATCCAATTATTATTCTTGGAAAATATCTATAATTAGATATTTTCGTCCGCCAAGGGGAAAAGGATGTTGTGAATCAGAATTGAACAACCCTCGTACCCGTACATTGCACTAATTTGTTAACACAGCAACAACTAGTTCATTCACTTCGTTGTTTGCTAAATTCTTTGCGTTGACAAATTGTGCAATAGCGATATTTCGTAATTGGGTCAAATGCTAAATAATATTAAAGAAATAGGTTAGCAAGTTGGCATAATAATATTAACTGTTAAGCATAATATTAATATTGAAATTTATTAAATTATGATTAAGTTTTGTATAAATATTTCAATTTAAGAGTTGCAATAGGCAGTTATAATTAGTTAGTTGAAATGAGTTGTACCTAGCAGTTAAAGTATTAGAGCCATACCTGCGATTCCCACGGGACCCTCCTGGTTTAAAATTGTAAATTTAAAAATAAGATACTAGTTATTAGTTTTACAAAGCTGTTTAATAAACTAATTAATATATTTAAAAAAATCCTTATTTAAATTCAACACAACAAAAGTAATTCATTAATATTCCACTAGCACCAAATCACACGGCGAAAAATGCACTAATTTTGCATTACCTCTGCACACATTGGCTGAATTCTTTGGATTGTGTGTGTATTTTGTTGTTGGATTTGAAAGAAAAGCTACGATATTTTGCATTTGCACTTAAGCAAGACAATTTGCATCAAACATCTAATACCGCCATTATGAAGAATATTATTACATTATCACAGAAATACATAAATATGTAAATTTGTTTCTATGTACATATCGTCACATTACGTTTTTTTTACAATTTTTCAAGAGAAAGACAAAACGATTGTTCCAAGCGGTAGGATTTTTCGTTTATAAAATCACCATTTTTATAAATTTATCTTTACGATAAAATAAACGAAAACCTAAGTTTTGATCTTTTGTCAATTGCACGGTTATGAAACTTATTAATTTTTTTCAATTGGTTCTGAAATGTAGTTTGTATTTATATTGACAATTTTTCTTTTGTTTCATTTGTATGTACATAGGCGCCCTCAATGTGAACTTTACTGTATTTTTTATTTAATATTGCATTACTTCATGATGTGCTCAGTGGCAATACAAAATTAGTGCATTTTTTGCCATGCGATTAGCTGCTAATGTAATATTAATCCTTTACTTTTAAGATATTTTATTTTAGTGCAAAAAATAGTGCACTACAAGCAACAAATTTAAATTTGCGCTAATTTTTTTGTTTTTCAATCAGTGCTTATACACTAGTGTTGTTTTTGTATTTTCTTAGTTGTTGTAGGCCTGCATATACTTAATATAAATATGCCTTCATTATACTTAACCTGACCAGACCAGACATCCCGCTTTAGACCGGATTATCCCGCTTTTCATAGGTTGATCCCGCACACTGTGACTTTTAGCACTTTTAGCTGACCAAAAGTCAAAAAATAAATGTTCCCCGATCTTGTTGATGTTTTGATATAAGATAGACAGGAGTACAGGTGGTACAAAAACATGCTCATAAGAAGAAAAGAAGTGGTTATGAATATAACGGTTATCAAATATTCAGTATCAAGAGAATCTAAAAAAGGGGCTTTTTAAACTAGCAATTTTATTGATTTTATTATTGTTGTAAAAGTGGTTGTGAGCATATTATCATTTATATTTTTATTTTTCTTGAAATTGCGCTCTTTTTAAGTAGTATTTGTTGATTTTTGAGTAATATAATATATAATTTAGACAAAAGCTCGTTAAACTAAAAGGAAGGAAGCAAAAAATGTATACACAATTTTTAATGGAGTAGAACAAAATTGTTTCACCGAGTTCAGCTTTCATACTACTACGGAATATTAAGGAGAGTCTCTAGTTTCAACATAAGAAAAATTGGGTGCTATAAAGGCAACCTTGTTTTTTTTTTTTTTTTTTGCCTAAATTGTGGAGACATGAGCATGTGTTTAATACGTAGATTTTAAGCAGGTACATGTGTAATATTATTGGAGAAATCCAAGAGTTGGTATTTTTTTCTAAATAACCGACGATTTCTTTCAATTGAGCAACATAAATAAATATGGCGTTCCCCCGGAGCGTACTATTTGAGGTGTGGCTTCAAAACAAAAACGATGTACCGGAATCTCGATTTTTAACGGTTTTTTGCAATTTACTCAAAACTTTGTGTGTTAAAGACCCAAAATAACATTAGATACGGATTAAGCGCGTGGAAATACATATAGATAGGTATGTCTGGTCAAATTTACAGACCACTTTTTTCACCTTGTGTGGGGCCTACTAATAAAAATGGGCGGACCATGCCCATTTTTTTACAAAGCTTCATTTATATATAGACACTATCCACACCAAATTTAAATCCGATATCTGCCCCGGAACGAGAGTTATTAATTTTGGCCAGCTAAAAGTGCTAAAAGTCACACTGTGTCCCGCCTCGAATTTCTAGCCAACTTTTTTCCGCTTTTTACAGCTTTGAAGTTTGCAATCTTTTATTAAATTTTTATTGAAATGTAACTGATAAAACAGTATTGACTCCTTTTAGTTAATTTTATTATTATTGTTCCAGCTTCATTTGTTTCTACATTTTATGATTTGATCAGGCTAAAGTTCGTATTGCTTTGTAAGCCAAATTACATGTAATAATTATTAATGAACAAATAACACCAAAGTTAGTTGTAAATATTCTGACAAATACGTAGTAGAACGGAACAACCGGCTGTTTTCGAAGGCCACTACACCTTCATCATCAGCGTTCTTTTTGTGTTTGGTCCACTGTGTCTGGTGTCAGTTGATGTAGATTTCTGCTTTATATACGCAACTTTTATTGCAAATGGAATATGTAAATTGTTTTGATTCATCGTATTACAATTTGCTGAAAACTTTTCTGTAATGAAAGCTCATTTTTACCATCTCTAAATTTACAACAGCCTTGCTTTTTATAATACTTTTCTCGTTACTGCTTACGAATAATTTTAAAATTTTTATTTTTTGGCTTGCAAGATATCTTGAAATAAATGTTGCTTCTATGTGGGAAGCGTCACGCCAACTTTAAAAAATTAGTATCCTATTGCTCCTTCTAGACCATCAGTCAATCAGCAAGATCTGTATAGTTTGTACTATTTTTAAAAGACAAACAAAATTCTATGAGAGGCACTAACACCTAATTTTCCAATTCTGAAAGTTTTTCCATTATGCACATTACCATTACACCTACAAAATTTAAACGTTTTTCCAGATATCTCAAAGTAAATATTTTCTCTCTATGCGAGGTGCAACAACGTATATTATGAAAATCGTTACATACACATACATACATACACGTTTCTTGCTGCATTAGATGCAATTCAGAGTTTTTCTTTTTTGACAGCTTATAAGGACAATGGAGTAAATCTCAGGTGTTTTACCGTATTGGTTCCCAATATATTTCAAAATAAATGTTTGCTATATATGTATCTGGGAGGTGCCACGACCACTCCTTAATACTATTTGTTTAAATTACTACCATGTTAAATCCCTTATTTGGTGCAATTGTTTTTAAAATCCCCTTTTTGTGCCACTTTTTGAAAAATGTCATAATTTTCGCTGTTTCGTACGAATGTTTGTTATTCCGACGAAGTTAGAAGCTTGCTTCATTTTAACTACTTAAACTGTATTTAGCCGAGTGTACGATCCCTCGTTTTATTCGTGCATTCACAATCGTAATAAACTCATAGTACCCATTTAGGAAAACCCGGCAGACATCAACCTGAAAGAAGGCGGCTCACCTTTGCATCCGATAGCAACAGAAACCGAGTGGGAGTTCGATATAATTATAGTTCAACTACTACTAACTTAACTATTTATTTAAATAGTTAAGTTAGTTTATATTCGTAAATAAGGAATATACGGAGTTCAATTAAATAACAAAACATCAAACATCTTCATCTTTTTATTTACAAAGGAAGCAGACCTTTGGTAAGATCCTGGAATAGTTGACGCCTACTTCAGCTGAAAAACAAAACTGCGTTACAGTGGCAAAAAAGAAAAAGTGCTTAAGTCGACTTCAACTAAAATTGAGATATTACGACTTTTAAGAAAAACACAAAAAATATATATAAGTATACAATTAAAGAATAAAAGTACTCTCGACTTAATCACTGTTTCGTGATTACTACATATTTGTTTAACATTATTTAGCAATGTTTTTTTACTTTATGTAATATAAATAATTTTTCTTTACTTTACTTTTAAATTTGTCTATATAAAAAGTTAGTTTTCACAATTCAATATATGTAATTCTAAAAAATTTAATTTAAATAGTTGTATTGGACGCCACTTATGTGAGGCATACAATCAGCTCCAACACTGCCACATATTCCTGATGCTGATGCCGCTGGTACGTAAGTAGTGCCCGGAATACATTTTGCACAATTTCGTCTAAGAGCTGGTCGTTGTTTCGAGGCATGGCAGTGCATTGCAAATCTCAATTCTTCAGCCATTTCTGAGCACAAAGATTGACTTTTGGTTTGTACATTTTTCTTTGAATTATAGCAGAACTCTAGTATGGCAACAACAACAGCTAAGGCTAAACCGCAAAGTAGTACGACAAAAACGCCACCTGTAAAAAGTAACGATATCATATTAATTTACGGACTTAGTTTTTAGTTAAGGTACCGTCACACTTAGCAAACATTTGCCCAAAAAAGCGTAACACTAATTACTAATGAAAAACCTTTTGTTTCAGACACGTGTTTCTTAATTTAAACAGTTTCATACATAACTAATTGACAATGTCATAGAATTCACATTATTGGAAACTGTTTAACTTAATTAACATGTGTCTAAGTCGAAATCATTTTCATTAGTTTTCAGTGGCTACGGCCCAAGTGTGACCGTACTTTTAGATGCGGCAATCAACACTTAATACTAATATCTAACACTCTGTAAAAATTAGACTTGTATCGAACTCATTCAATAAGCAGCTCGTTTTTGACACAAACCAATCATCAAACATATGTAATTTAAATGGGTTTATTTTAATTAATTTATTGACTCAAAATTTTTCTACTAGCAACAACTTAACAGGAAAAAAATTTGGAACTGTATTACTCAGTTTTTTTTTGCCCTTATACCCCTTTGCTTTCACACCCCTCAATTGTAATTAAAATAATTATAACAGTAAGAGAGGTAACTTTGCTATTGATCAGTTAGGGTCATAAACACGCAACGCTTCAGTCACTTTGGCCAATAAATTTCCGACGTTTGAATCTGCACACACTTAGCTGTCCATACCTTCTTATTTTCTCCAGAAGTAAAAATATAATGATTTATTTTGTCTGCGTACTTCATAATTTTTATTCGTACATGAAATAAAAAATGCAACTAACTTCATAAGTCCCGGTTCATACACGGCAAATTTACTTGAGCAACTTTTTAGATCATGGGCGAGGGAAGAAAATATGACGGATCCACAGCGGGAAAAGTGGTTATTGATTACATTAATAATAGAAGAAATAATATATTATTTTCCAAATTAAGACAATGCATTTCTTTGGAAGCGAGATGATAATTTGATCAGACATAATAATTTCACATTGATTACACTGTGGAACATTTTTGGGATTATTGTCTGGGGGGTGAGAAATTCCAAGTCAGGGTGATGGTACTAGGTCAGTATAGTAAAACCCTCAAAGGGTTTGGCGTTCGTATGTGTCAGTTTTTTTTATGAACTTTTAAATTTTTTCTTTTTCACTTGTCCGATTTTGATGAAACAAATTTAGAAAAATTAAGAATTACAATTTCTCTAATCTGTTTCTATACCGTTTTCCTATATGTGCAACACTTTCGAAGTTAAAAATAAATTTGTGGAGGCAGAAAAATATTTTTTTGCCTAAAAATTAAATTTTTTTTTAAATTCATAAAAAATCCAAAACGGAAAAAAGGATCAAGTGTTATTAATTTCGTGTTTTTTGCTCATGAGTTATGTGACTTTACGCGAAAGTAATTTGTTTTGGCACTTTTTTCCATTTTGGATTTTTTATGAATTTAAAAAAAAAATATTTAAATTTTTAGGCAAAAAAATATTTTTTTGCCTCCACAAATTTATTTTTAACTTCGAAAGTGTGGCACATATAGGATGGTGCTAGGATGGTGTGTGAAATACCCACACCATTAATTGGCGCAGCCGGTATTTGCGAATATATTTTGTAAGTAGGCAACAATAGTTTCCAAGAGCGGAAAACTAAAGTTGCAAATAAAAATTTAAACAAAAACCAGGGAGAGCCGATACAAAGATTCTAAAGGTCTTAAGCAGCCGCATTCCGGTATGCCTTTGAAGTTCAAATAGAGGTCCAAAGTGGTAGACACAATAATAACTTGCAACAGAAGTTGACCGCAGGACATTTTATAAGCCAAATACAAGAAATTGTGTAGCGGCAAGATACCATATTGCTCAGAAGCTCTACGACAGAGAAGAAATCGGAAAATGAAAAACAGGTAAATAAAAATTACAACACTATGATTTACCACAAAAGGAAAAAGAAGCAGAAATTAAAACAGCCAAAGAAGAAGAAAACCAGGAAAAGGATGCCATGAAAGTAGATGGAAAAAATAAAAGGATAGAAAACGATAAAGAAAAAAACTGTTGATAAAGACCAGAAACAAAACAAGACATTAAAAAACACAAAGTAGAAGATACGAAGGATATTAAAAAAAAAATATAAGGCTGAGTTTACATATGGCATTTCATGTGTTGTAATTTTGTGGTGTTATCTTCATATGTGTGCAATGCCGTTCCCATAAATTTTTCGATAACACACAATCTTGTTATATCACTGTGACAGGAAAGTTTTCCATCCCTAAATAATGGCAATGCGGCATCATTGTCTACATCAAGAACCTAATTTTGACATTTAGTGTCATTTGTTTTATTATTGTGAGACTTTGTTTTTCGTATTGTTTGTTAATTAATATTTATACAAATGGTTAATCGCAAAATTATTCAATGCGCTAGTGGCACTGTGTATTTATCAATAATAAGAAACAAATTAAAAAATCTAAAAAAGATAAAGTGGTGGAAAAGACCCGGGCTTAATATGCGCTCCACCAAAGGATTCTATTGTACTCTGCATTCCAATTTACGGAAGCGGGATTCAAGTTGGTTTAAAAATTTCGTGTGCATGGAGCCTAATTCCACCGAAATTTCTGCCCATGCATGCAGTTTCTTTTGCATTTCTATCCTTATAAATGTCACATAGATGATTCCATACAACTATGTCATCATGTCATGAGTCTTGTACTTTTCCACTTTCTTTTTCGTTTTCCATACTTTTAAATTTTTATACTCGCTTACATTTAAAATTCTTTCTGTATAGTCCATATTTACACTATGCAAGTCTTATTGCTAAGCTGATTAGTTTGACGGAGAGAGAGACGAGGGGAACAGTAACGTTTCTTTTCCCCTCGTCCCTCTTCCCTAACAAACTAATCAGCTTAGCAATAAGACTTGCATAGTGTAAATTAGGACATATTCTTAATGCGAGAAAATGTTACCACGCTGATATTTTATTTTTGTGTCTGCAGTGCTGCCAACTTATTCGCAAAACTGTCTACATCAGATGCATAAAGAGTTTGGTGCTAATGCCACACAACGAAAAATATCGGAAATGACAAATGTTGCCACTAGTTCTCACTTTTATTTTCGCTTGCGATGTCACAAAATGCCATAGTGTGTACTCGGCATAAGAAAAAAGAGACGCATAAAGATTTCTCGAAATAAGAAGATGAACATAAAAAGGTTGAAGAAGAAGAAAGAAAAATAAGGGAGACAGACACAAAGCAACAATAAAGAGAAAACTTCAACTTGCAAAATAAATGAACCAACAACAGGTAAAAATATAAAAAATAAAGCACTGCCACATGAATACATTAAGAAGCAAACTCTTCCCAAACTAAATTTTATAAAAATGAAAAGGTACAAATGAGAAATAGCCAGTAGATATAATATAACAAGAAGATAAAAACTCTGGGACTAAAACATCTGAAGATAGTAACTAAGCTGAAATATGTAGCTTAGAAATAGCTCAAAGGAAGACCTGTCACTCCGATAACAACCTTAGTGAACTTTGGCTCGAACTCAAATGTTCAAGGCGAAACGGAAGTACAAGTCGATGTAACAATAATAATGAAAAGGAAAAATAAAGATATTAAACATAAATATGCAGGTGCATATAAGAACAAAATGGAAGAAAATAAAAATAATACAAAGAATGCAAGAATAATATAAATAAATGAGGAGGATATTCAAGCTCCAAGGAAGACCAATTACTCCATTTCCATTTTTAAGAATTTTGGTTCGAAACTAAATGTTCAATATGAAGAGGAAGTAATAATGATCAGAAGGAAAAAGAAGATATAAAAAATACATATGCAGGCGTACACGAAAGAAAAAGGGAATAAAATATAACTAAGATTAATTAAAATCATAACCGCTTGTTTGATAAGGTAAGAGATTTGTGCAGACAATACTGAAACAATCTCCACTAAGACGGTAAATATGGCAGGTATGTGAAGATATGAGAAATTAAGTCCACATAATAACAGTACATATATATATATATAATAGGTCCGTTTGTTTACTTTTCCAAAAAAATCCAGTAGTTGAGTAAATTTTGGGTAATTGGAAAATTTTACTCTCAAGAATGTCTCTAGCACAAAAAAGTACGCGAACGGAAAAATTGCACAAATTTGCAGATTAATCAAAACAGCCGATCATAGTGTTCAATAATATGTGTTGTTTTGACTACCCATCAGAACATCAAACACAAATACGAAAATTATCACTTTATATACACCGACGGATCTACAAACGATATCAATACAGTATTTAGCGTAACAACAGAAAATAACATAATTTACATTGGAAACTTGCCACAATATACTACAATTCTAACGGCAGAAATAATAGCAATAACAAAAGCGATACAAAACATTTCTGAGAAAAAATGTAAATTCGCTATCTGTAGTGACTCTCTTTCCGCTCTTAAATCGATACTAAACATAACTAACAATAACACATATACCACGAAAATTCGCGACAAACTCATCAAAAGATCGCCTGACATCAAACTAATATGCATACCAAGTCACTGTGGCATTCCAGGTAACGAGTTTGCGGATGTAGCAGCCAAATATGCTCTGAAATCTCCACTAATTACAACAGAAAACTGCAACCCCAAAGATATATCAAATCTCATAGTGAATCAATACAAAAATAATAATTCATCCACGCTAAGAACATTCCAGTGGTACAAAAACGTTAAAGCCAATTATCCTGATATATCAGCTAATTTCTACAGAAACTCAAATAGCAATAGACTTGACCAAATTAAAATCACAAGACTACGACTTGGTCATACTAGAATCACCCACGTCTGTATTTTCAAACTTTCCATTATATACGCATGCGATTGTATGCTACCATACCCTATCGATCCAACACACCTTCTCACTGAATGTCAACAGTATCAAACCGAAAGACAACATTGCTTCAACGGAAAAAACCCAATCGATCTACTGGGCAATACCACAGATGACAACATTTCTGTTATCATTAGCTTTTTAAAAGCAGTTAAGTTATATAACTATATTTAGAAAAACTATAAATCTTAATAATTTTAATAAACATATAAGTACACGCAAATTTATATATTAGATATTTCCATTATGCAAACAACTAACCGATAAATACTAAAGCTGAAGGCCTCGTTGCTATTACTGACTACCATAAATTGGCATATAATTTGTAATTATAAGCTAATTTCCAAATAAATAAATAAATAACATATAATTATAAATTTGAAGTGATATATATTTCTAAAATAGAAGTTCTGTGAAAGCTTTTGCTTGTATTTGATTTTTAGATTTTATTCTGGGAAATGGCATACGAAAATACATCAATATTTCTGATAGTCGTTACCCTGAAAATAAGTATCCACATATACATACATAAACCTTACATCTCTAAAAAAAATTAAAGTAAATAACACAATTAAACTTAATTTAAAAAATGATAAATTTAACGATTATTATTCTTTAATTTGTTTCACCTTGAACATAATATTTTTAGTTTTTTTTTTGTTAAACTTTTACTTCAACTTTTCTTCTTTAAATGTTTTTATTAAAAAACTTATACTTTGTATTTGCTTGCTTTTGTTTATTTTATTGAATCATATGTTTTTTCGCATCTACTGGATTTTACTGGCAAAAATTTGTCCAGAAAAATTTGCACTCAGTCAACAACTGTCAATTTGCTCTCTCAACTGGCACCCTCTTTTGCAATTTTATGTGGATTTCAGTAAAATCCAGTACAAATTTGCACAAATTTTGGGGTAAACAAACGGACCTAATAATTAATACCCCCAGAGGAAGAGAAATGTAAATACTGTAGGAAGATAAAGGTAAATTTTTTAAAAAATTATTGGACAAAGAAGTTGTATGTTAGCATTTACAGCAAAGCTTTAATGGTTGTCTTGCATTATTATCAAAAAAAAGTAACTAAACTAGCAATTTTCATTGCTCCTTGAAATCAAATTTTTTTTCGTTTTATAACAAAAAAAATTTTTTTTTTCTTCAAATGCAGAATATTATTTGCAGGCGCGGAGGGAAAATTTTTTTAGTGATATGTTTATTAATTTGTAGCAATTTATTTTGCTACATACTCGTATATTCCATATCACATTAAAATGCTTCACCATTTTTTCGATTAAAAATTCATATCGTCGTTGGCTTAAGCCTGGTACTCTGTTCACAATTTCGTGCGAAATGCTGCCAAACTACATATAAAAGTATTTGGTGTGAAATATTTGCGAAATAAAAAAAGTAGTACTCTGTTCTTGTTGTGAAAAACACGTAAAATCATGTCTTTCCATGCAAAATTAGTTTGGCATCATTTTAGTTTAGTTGCGAAACAACATGAGCAGTGCTTTTTTCGCACGGAATTTTAACAATGTTGCATACTTTCAAGCAATAAAAGCAAGAAATTTATAAAAAAAACCGCGAGTTGGGCTACATTTAGTACATGTCAAATTTTTCACGCGAAATAATCAATGGTGCTGAAAATTTTTCACAACTTTGAACAGAGTACCAGCCTTTAGTCAGCAAACTTTGTAAAGCACGGCATGTAAAAAACCACATGTATATGTGGCGATGACGTCTCGGAAATTTTCAGCATTTTTAAAATTAGTTATAGTGGCTTAATGCCGTAAAATTTTTATAGCATTTGTGTTCCAAAATACAAATGTGACACATGTAGCCGTATCGAACACATTTTCTGAGGCAGCACATCTGTAAGCATGTGAATATCTACATGTACGCATGTACACGGCATGTAGCAAATGTAGCTTCGGGATGACATCAAAATTACGTTAGAACCACATGCGCATGCGATTTTTTACATGCCGTGTACTATAGGCCTACGTCACCTTTATATGAAAATTTAATTTTCAAAGAAAAAGAGGAACATGGCAAATTTTTTGAAACTTTTAATTTTTTTTAAGCAGAAAAATTGCTATTTTTTATTTTTATTTCTTTTTGGGCAGAAATAAAAGTTGTTTCCTGATTTTATTTTTTAAGCAGAAATAATAATCAATTTTTGATTTATAAATTTTCTAACAAAAATGGAAATGTAAAAAATATATACATACATATGTATGTAGATATATACATATGTATGTACATATGTACATCCCTACTAGGATGAGATCAACGTATTGGGATTCCACTCAGCTTTTCCCATTGGAAAATACCAAAAATGCTTTTCATTTAATACCCATATCATAAAAGTGATAAAAAATAGTGCTACCATTATTTTTGCTCGAAAAATAAAAATCAGAAAATAACAGTTATTTCTGCTCAAAAATATAAAAATAAAAAAATATAAGAGTTATTTTTAATTTAATTTTTTGACTTTTATTATAAAATGCACAAAAATTACGGTCCCTGGAAAATTGAGATTTTAAATTTTATATGCTACACACTAAAACTACTTTTCAGTGTCAATAACAAAAATGCGATTATTCAAAAACTTTTTTTAAATTTCCAGTGAAAATAATATTTCCTTGATTGATAAATACAATTAGTAATAATTTATTAGATATTAAGTTAAAAAAATAAGTTATTGAAACAAAGATATTTTTTTTAAAAAGCAAAGAATTTTCAACGCGTTTTCTTGTAGAATTTGATAGCTTTATTATTGTTGTTGTATATGTTGTTGTCAAATCAGTATTTATTTTTTATGAATGTATGAATATATTTGATAATTTATTATTTTTTTTTTTCATATATTTATTTATTGTATCTACAAAAATGAACTAACAATAAGTAATCAAATCTTAAATCTAAATATAATTATTAGGCCCGACCAGTGTCGGACATAAACTTAGTGATAGTTATAAATAATACATAAGTAGTGATAATCAAAAAGGAAAAAATAAAAGTATTTTCAAGAAGTCCCACCTGGAGTGTTGAGAATAAGAGCCCTTGTGTCCGTCTTTTTTAAGCGGATATGTCCAGTAAAGTTCAAGATATTACGAGCGAGCGGATTAGGATGTGACTCGAGTTTTGTTAAATATTTGCCTGCGTATTTTGCAATTTCTTCAGTCACTAGTGGCATATTTAAATCGCGATGTATATTTGAATTTTTGATGTACCATGGAGCCGATGTTATCAAACGTAAAATTTTGTTTTGCCTTCGTTGGATTTTCTCAACATTTGAAGCTGAAGCAGTCAAGTTTGCAATTTCTTCAGTCACTAGTGGCATATTTAAATCGCGATGTATATTTGAATTTTTGATGTACCATGGAGCCGATGTTATCAAACGTAAAATTTTGTTTTGCCTTCGTTGGATTTTCTCAACATTTGAAGCTGAAGCAGTGCCCCATAGCTGAATTCCATAGCACCATATTGGCTTCAAAAGCGACTTGTATATCAAAAGTTTGCAGTCTAGGCTGAGTGTTGAATTTCTGCCAATTAACCAATATAATTGAGTTAATTTAAGTTTCATTTGAGTTAACTTAGAGTCAATGTGATATTTCCATGTAAGCCTTTGATTAAGGTGTATGCCAAGGTATTTCACTTAAGAATGTTGAGGAATACTTTGATTGTTGATTCGAATGGGAGAGCAAGTATATTTTCTTAGGGTAAACGTTATGTGGACACACTTTTGTTCATTTACTTTAATTCTCCATAAGTTCAACCATATTTCAAGATGGGTAATGTGTTCTTGGAGATTGCGGGATGCCTCATCAGGGTTTTTGTGTATACTCATACAGGCTGTATCATCGGCAAATGTAGAAGTTAGGATGTTATTGCTCACAGGCATATCACAAGTATATATTAGATACAAGACTGGCCCCAGAATACTGCCCTGTGGCACACCGGAAGATATAGATTTGGGCACGCTCGTGAACTCTCCTTCCACAACAGTGAACTTCCTATCAATAATATAACTTTCCAAAAGCTTTTGTATGTTTATTGGTAGGTATGTCTTCAATTTTAAAACTAGGTCTTCGTGCCATACTTTATCAAATGCCTGAGAAACATCAATAAAGAGAGCAGAACAATACTTCTTTTCTTCAAATGTTCTTCTTACAACTTGGACCAATCTATGCGTTTGTTCAATGGTGCTATGCTGACTTCTAAAACCAAATTGATGGTCCGGAATGCACCCATTATCAGCTAAAATTTTGGACAATTTAGTCATGAGCAGCTTTTCGAAAAGCTTTGAGATTGTTGATAGTAAGCTTATAGGCCTATATGACGCAGCCTTGGTAAGATCTTTGCCCGGCTTTGGAATCATTTTTATTTTGGCAAGTTTCCAGTTATTTGGAAAATACTGCATTCGTAAAATAGCATTAAAAATAAATAGCAAGATTCTTATTGCAATATGAGGCAAGTTCATCAGCATCTTGTTACTAATGCCATCAATACCTGGAGCTTTCTTCGTGTCGAGTTCAGCAATTATTTTTTGTAGTTCACGCAACTTAAACCTTAAGGGACGAGGGGGTAGAGAAACTACACTCGGTAAATCGGCAGCACCCGTACATGAATTGGGACTAAATACAGATTTTAAATGCTCAGAAAATAAGTTACCTTTATCACTATCGCTTTTCGCCCAGCCTCCGGTCGATGTACGCAGTGGTGATTTAAGGTCAACGGGTCTTTTAAGATTTCTAGTAGCGCGCCATAAAGAGTAATTAGATGCTGACGTTACATCAAGAACTTTTAAATACTTTTCCAGTAATGCAGGTTTTTCCGACGATAGCAGCTCTTTGAGTCGTTTAGTACATTCTTTAAGTCTGATTTTATTTAGGGGTGATCTGTGTTGTTGCCATTCTCTTCTAGCTCTCCTTTTTTCACATACAAGACGTTCAATTTCCGTAGAATAAATTCTATTAAAGCCAGTCTGCGGATAGGAGGTAGTGGCATGTTCAGCAGCCTGTTTAATATTTTCGTTAAGATTGGCAATGTTAAATTTAATATCATCAGATGATCTTAGCTGAATGTTTTCTACGCAGTGACTACTAAGATATTTTTTGAATCCTAGCCAGTTGACCCCATTAATCATTTTCACATATGAGTTAGTTAAATCACTCCTTAGTGGGTTGAAAATTGTAACTATTGCGGGAGAGTGATCGGAGGACAGATCTAGAGAGGCCTCTACGTGAATTAAGTCTCTATGAATATTTTTCGTGACGTCAAAATCTATAACATCTGGAATTTTTCTTACGTCAGTAGGTCAGTAAGTAGGCTCCCCGCTCGAAATGACATCTAAGCCCATTTTTGAAATTGTATTAAACAACGCTCGACCTCTAGGTGTAACAAGACGCGAGACCCAGTACGTATGTTTTGCATTGTAGTCACCAGCTGCCAGGAAACAAGATCCAAGCGATTTGTAGAACTTCTCATACTGATCTTCGGTAACTGAAAATCTGGGAGGTGAGTAAATTGATGATATCACGAAATTCGCACAAAAATTGTCTACGAAAATATTCGTTGCTTGCATATATTCTTCAGTAACATTGTCAAGTTCATAGTGCTTGAGTCTTGACTTAATTAGAATTGCTGATCCACCGCATGCTCTCCCTTTATTTATAAAATATTTTTTTTGAGTGTACTGTAAAAACTCGCTGTATTGATAAATATTAGTGCTTAATTCAGTAAATGAATAAGGTTAAAATAGTTTGTTTAACCAGTTTGGATTATCTCCAAGGCGATTTACCAGGAAGATATCGCACTTGTTCCTCAAAACCGTAACAACTCAAAATTCATGAATTTTCAGTAGAGGCCAAAAACTGTTTCTGTTAGTAGTAGTTATTCTCAAAACACAAAGAGAGTCATAACGGTTTTTTTCACGGAAAAGAAGACAAATCAAAGGGAGATTTTTACAGTGGGTAGATATGACCTCTGTGGTTTGTTTTTTTCCAAAAAGTGAAAATTTGAACATTTTGAGTTTTTACGCTTTTGAGGAACAAGTGCGATATATTGATGCAACTCAAGCACTTGAAACTTGGTTGCGTGGAGATGGTTAAATCACTTTTGGTAGAAACAACTTTGTTTTCTTTTCAAAATGTAAATGAACAACTGTTTTATTTAACTTTCTTTCTTATATACTAACTTATTGATATGTCATTAAAATTTTCTACTATTAATTGTGTTGCTTAATAATATTTAGGTCATACAATTTTGCTTTATTAAGCGTATGCAGTCTCATTGTACAAAAAACAACCTTTTATTCATGATTGCAAGTTTCCAATTTTGATATTATTATGAAGAGTAATTAAAAGCAGTGTCTTATTTCTTTCTGTTTAATTGTGAGGTGCAATGAACTACAGTACAAATGTAGTTTAAAATATAGGTTTTTTTTTGTTGTTGTGAAAGTATGAACATGCATCCATACAATTATGTCATTAATAAAGTGCTTACTACTTGGATTTACAGTTAAAAATAAAAATAAACTATTGTTTTACAATTTGGATGCAATAAAGGCAATAACTTTATAGTTATGCAAAAATAATTAAAATATAAAAAAATATACAATAAAAATATTAAATTTATTATCGTTTTCAAACATGTACGCTGAACTTCTGTCGTGGAGCTGGTGAAGGTGTTGTTGCTGGTTGTGGGTTACACTCAGATGATTGTGGTCTTTCTGTGATTTGAGCGATGTTAGATTTCTTGCGTTTTATAGCTCTGACTGCGATCCATATGATCGCCACCACGCTGACGATTAGTGCTACATATGAGACAGCTCTCTCATGGTTTGATTGATGATGAATTTGGAATTGTGAACTGTTCATAGCCTCTAATTTCTGTTGTAAGGATGTTAATTTGATGAGCTGTACTGCTGTTTCGTCTGGCACAAATGACTGGTTGGTGTTATTGATATGGTTGATCTGCAACAAGGTTTGAAATGCTAGTTCTGAAATGTTGCCCAAGGCAACATACGTCACAGCGTTTGAGTTGTGTTGATGATAAGGGAAAGTAGTGCCGTTGAAATGAGTTTATTGCTATTATCGGACTGCATGTGTCTATTACCAGCATAGTGTTGTTTATGGGGGGTCGGAACGGGAATTAGGTTGTAAAGCTTAAACTTTTCATGGTCTATTAAGGTTAGAGTTATGCTGAACACAACATGTTCCTGAGTGAGCCCTCCTTTTATTTTCATAAGTTTGTAAAATTCGAGCAGATCATCTTCAGGAACCGGTAACTCCAATGACTATGGCATATGTGCCCGAATTTTTTTGTATTTCAATTTCCAGTTAAGTTGGAGTCAACAGCAATGGATTAATTTTCCCGTGATGAGTGTCAGTCAATGCGTCCAGAATGCAAGTTTGCATTCGTTGCAGATAGTTTGCAATGAATGAGAGTTTTGTTACACCCATGCTGAATAAGTGTGCAAGCTTAAGTTGTGTTATTTCCTCTGCCAGTGTCTCTTCAGTTTTCGTGATTTCATTTAGTTTTAACAAAAGATGGTCAAATTTAAACTTAGTTGCTGTTAGACTTTCTTTGACAATGTTCATGCTTGAATTAATAACAGAGGTGTGGTCTTTTATGAGGTGAAGCATATATGAATCGTTTTCTTGCAGTTTAGTTATTGTTGTTGACATTTTTGCTGCATATTCAGAGTCTAGTATTCCAAACAATGAATGAGCGACATTTCCGACGAAGTCGACAGCACCTCGTTTTTGACGCGGTTTGTATAATAATTTATTATCAAGTCTCAAATCTGCTTCAATATGTCGAAGATGTTCTATTGTACTATAACACGATGTATTGTATTCCATCTTCGAACACAGTCTGCTCATGGAGCTCGTTCCGTTTCCTAAAAATGTTGTGTCAGCCCAGTAAGCAGATAAGTCATAGTAAACGACCAGCTTCCACTGACTTGCAGATATATATGTTGAGCCCACTTCTTCGAAATGAATACCCAACTTGGACCCGAAGCGCTCATTATTAATTGGTGGTCCCAAAATAATTGGGAATATGAGCATTAGTGTCAACAGTGAGATGCCTAAATTATTCCCGAGTAATTTTAGACGTTCGCTCTTCGGCTCAGTGGTTGTTGTCGGTATCATCGATTCCATCAATGGGTTTGTTTTCGTCTTCTGTTTTTTCTAGACTGGCCTTAGGGAGTGGTGCCAGGTAATAGACCGCTCGACTCCTGCAGTGGTTTTGACGTCTGCCACTCTGACTATGTTGTCTTCCCCCTTATAGATTTTAATCACACGTCCTAAAGGCCATTTCATCACGGGGCAATTATCTTCCTTAAGAATGACGTTGGTTCCGGGTTTTAGAGATTTTTATTGCTCCTTCCATTTATTGCGATATTGTAATTCGTTCAGATAGTCCCGTGACCACCTTTCCCAGAAGTTGTGTTTGAGAAGGGACACTAGTTTCCAACGAGTCGCCAAATTTGTCTTCGTTGATGTGGCCTGTGCGGGTCGTTTGACATGGGTGAAATAGGTCTGGAGTTGAGAATCCGATTTCGATATTCAGTGTTTCTAATTCTTCGTAAGTTAAGGACGCACTAGCTAGACTCCTGATTAAAAGGTGTTTTGTTGATTTTACTGCCGCCTCCCAAAGGCCTCCAAAATGAGGAGCTCGATGTGGTATGAACCTGAATTGTATATTCTTTTTGGTGCATGCATTTTCAATTGCTTATTTTGCTTCACTTGTATAAATTGCTGGTATTAGTTCAGACAATTTATTTTTTGCCTACAAAGTTTGTTGCATTATCGCAATATAGGTTTTGGCAATGTCCTCGTCGGCCAACGAACCGTTTGATGGCTCCTATAAATGCGTCAGTGGTCACTTACAAGCTCTAAATATACTGCCTTCGTAGAGAAGCAACAAAATATAGCAATATACGCCTTTTGTGGCCGTTTTCCTTTCACCTTTTTGTGAACTGTCATTGGACTACAATAGTCTACTCCAGAATTAATGAACGGCCTAGCTGCTGTTACCCGTGTGGAGGGAAGGTTGCCCATAATTTGGTGAAATAGGGCGGGCTTGGCTTTACTGCATATTGTGCATCGATGAATCGCCGCTCTTGCCATGATCTTCCCTTTTATTGGCCAAAATCGTTGTCTTACTATTCCTAGGAGAGTTTGTGCACCACAATGCTTGTTGTCTTTATGTACCATTTCAAATATCAACTTCACGATTGGATCATTGTAAGGAAGAAGCAGCTGATGTTGGGAATCGTATTCCAATGAGGAGGCTTCCAGTCGACCTCCCACACGTATCAACGCCTCATCGTCCAAAAACTGTGAAAGGTTCGATAAATTGCTTTTTCCTCGCAACACTTTGTATTTGGTAAGATGTTGAATTTCTTCTTTGAAGTCTGATGCCTGTATTTGCTAGATGATTAATATTAGTGCATTTTGTAGTTCCTTTGTCGATAGGGATGTTTTATGTTGTCTAGAGCCATTCCATTTGGTATTGTTTACAAATCGTAAAATGTATCCAACGATGTGTTGAAGACGCCAGAATGAATTCTTATGATTTATTTTATAGTTAAATTCGGGTTCTGTTGAAGTCATAACTAATGCTTGCTTTTCTTTTCTCTCTAAATTGGTTGGGTGGGCAAGGTTTGGCCTGAATTTAGGTGGCCAAGCTGTTTCTTGGCAGTGTAAAAATATGAGACCATAGAACCATAAAGAGCAATCTTTCAGGTGCCTGGGTGCAATTCCTCGAAATAATATATCTTAGGGATTACATTTGGTGTTGACGTGCCGCCATTGTTCTGGTCTAGTATTTTCTAGGATGGTTGAAACTCGATTGACACCAAAGGTGTTGAGAGACGCTGATGAGTTTATCCAAGACAGCACAATTTCTGAATCAGTCCACAACCAAACTTGGCTCGTAAACTGAAGATCAGCTATTATTCTTGTTGCTAGTTGTAATCGTGGAATGGATTGCGTTTTGATTGGGGCTACTCGGGACTTCTCACAAAGGATTTGTGACATGACTGTTCCATGTTTCATAGTAGCTCGAAGATAAGCCACTACACCGTAAGCCTTTTCTGATGCATCTGTAAATATGTGCAATTGTACAGATTCTGTGATTCCACCTTTCAAAATGCGTGTTGATATTTTTAGCGTTTTCAGTTCATTCAGATCTGCACGGAAGGTCATCCATTTGGTATGCATGGATTCGGGTAGAGCTTGGTCCCAATCGAGTTTTAGCTTACACAGCTCTTGTATGAATATTTTTGCAGTGACAGTGCTAGAAGATAGAAGACCCAATCGATCGAAAATTCTCGCAAAATCCGATGTCCGTTTTGTTACTTTTTTATTATCAGTAATATTCACCTTGATGCTTAGTTGATCTTCTTTCGGCATCCACGTGAGTCCTAGTTTACTGATGGAATCTGGTTTGCTGCTCTCGAAGTCCAAATTCAGTTCTAGGTCATCTTTTGGAACATGGTTGAGCAACTGGGGGTGATTGGCACACCATTTTCGCAAATTGAAGCCGCTTTGCTTCATGATCTGCTGAAGTTGTTCTCGCACCTGAATTGCGGTGTATAAGTTATCGCTTCCGCCTAGCCCATCATCTACATAGAAGTTTTCTTTTAGAAATTGTGATGCCAGTGGATACTGTCTGGCACTTTCCTTTGCAGGCATTTGGTTGCTAAATAGGGAGCTGCTCTGATTCCATATGTTACAGTATTCAGTTGATAGTATGAGACTGGTTATGAAGCATCTGTCCGCAAAAATTATCATTTGAAAGCGGCGGTCTTCAAGAGAAACCAGAACTTGCCGATACATCTTTTCTACATCTGTGGAGAATACGAACTTGGGAAGTCGAAATCTTAATAAAATTGAAAACAATTCACTTTGTACGATTGGTCCTATATACATCAAATCATTTAAAGAGTGCCCTGATGTTGTTTTGGCTGAAGCATCGAATACTACACTCAATTTGGTTGTGGAGCTGTCCGGCTTTAGAACGCAATGATGTGGAATGAAATAGTTTAGTGAGTGAATAGAATTTGGTGATATCTTCGTCATATGTTTCATATTTTCGTATTCATCCATGAATTTCCGATATTGACTCCTCAATTCGGGGGTTTTCTGCAGTCGATATTCTAACGACAAAAAATGACTTAGAGCGATTTTGTAAGAGTCACCGAAGATTTTAGAATCTTGGTGGAACGGGATCTTTACAACAAAACGATTTTCAGTGTTCCGCGTTTTATGATGTGCAAAAAACTCTTCACATTTGCTTTCTGCTAGTGACATAGCCCTTTCAGTTGACTTAAGTTCATCGAGTTCCCACAGCCTTGCAATGGAAGCTTCAAGGTTGTCATTAGTTGTTGATACTCCGCATGTAAGCTGTGTAGGATTTTTTACTTCTATTTTTCCAGAAACTATCCATCCAAGCACAGTATTCTGGAGAGTTGGTAATTGTGGAGATAATTCGATTTGCCCAACTGAAAGTAGTTGAAGAAGTTCTGCGCCCAACAAAATGTCGATTTTGTCCGGTCGGTTGAAATGTGGATCAGCTAGTACCAAATTTTTGGGTAATGGCCACTCATTTATGTTGATGAATTGTGCCGGTTGGGGAGAAATAATACGCGGAAGCACAAATGCTTTGAGTTGTGTTGTAAATCCATTAATTCGAGAATGTAATGCTATGTTAACTCGGTGCTGTGTTTTATTGGTGGTGCTTCCGATTCCACTAATGTTTGCCGATGACGGCTGCATTGGAATACCAAGTCATTTGACTAGACGCTCAGTGATACAGTTTACCTGAGATCCTGAGTCAAGTAATGCACGGCATTCAATTTCTGATGAATCAGGTTTGATTTTAACTACTTCAGTGCCAAGGATTACAGCTGATGACGACTGTTGACTTGCTGTGGTTAAAGAAGTAGCTTTTGATTTGCTTGAGCACACTGGTGTTGCAGGGGGCGCCGTAGCCTCTACAATGGTCGTTGCAGAGGTTGATGGTTAATGGTTTTGACGGGTAGTTCTTGTTTTCTAGATGTAATAGTGAGTTATGTTTCTTGTTGCATTTCATGCAACCCCTTGAGGCACATTGTTTTGAAGAGTGACAAAATTTCAGGCAATTTACACATAATTTTTGTTTTTGGATGAAATTTAAGCGCTCGTATGGTTTGAGTTGTTGAAATTGTTGGCAATGATATAGCTGGTGAGGACCTTTTTATAAAGCACGCACGAAGGCTCAATTACTTTAGATGATGCAGCTTTTGCACATACCTTTGAAGATGTCTTTTCCTTTTGGCCCATTGCCTCTATTCATTGAAATCAAGTGTCCAGAAAGGCTAGGAAGTGTTTGATTTGCTGTAGCTGTTTTGGATTTGTGATTGATCTTTCATATTGGTTGTGAGTGTTTCGATCCAGTTTCTTTACGAGGAGGTGCAATAGTATGGGGTCCCAGGATTTAATGTCGATTCCAAGATTTTGCAACGCATGCAGACATTCCTGAGTTGTAACATGCAGTTGCTTGATCGATGCTATTGTTGGTCCGACTGCAGGTTGTTCAATCAGCTGCTGTATTAATGATGCCACGAGAATTCGCTTGTTGTCCTATCGCTCTTTTAGCATTTCCCAGGCTGTCTCATAATTTTCTGCAGTCGCTGAAAGGTGACTTATGAGCCTTTCAGCTTCACCTGCTACATTAGTCTTCAGATACCACATTTTTTGGACTGCAGGAATCCGCTGATTGCCTACAAGTTGCAAAAATAAGTCATAAAAGGTCCTCCATTTGAGGTAGTCGCCGTCAAACCTTGGAATTGTTATTTTTGGCAGCGGTACTCCAATAGGCTGATCATATGGAGTCGGTAGGTCGGCAGCTATTTGGGAAGCCTTCTTAAAATTTTCATATATCTTTGCATCTAAGTCATGTCGAATCCTTCTTGAACCGGATCATGACTGGTTTCCCATATAGTAAAATGTAGATTCTGGATTTGGTCCCACAATTTTTCTTCCAGCTTCATGTTCTCGGCTGTTGGATTCATTGTCAGCAATCGCTGTAGAAACCCCATCATTACACTTTGCCTTCTTATTAAAGCGGTAATTGCAGATGTCGTACATCTTACCTCACCAGCGGGTTTGATTATTGTTGTGGGTTTGTCGACGATTGATTGTATTTGTCGACAAGCTATGAAATGTTTTTGTAGTAATCTTTACTAAAGTAGTCGTGGTCTAACGGAATTTGAGCGAGGCATCAGATTTTGCTGTCCGTGGTCTCAAATTCTGACCAAGCGTTATCTAACTTTTTGAGTCGATCCTCATAGTAAGCAACAGTTTTCCTGATAGCTGAGTCCTTTTTAAAATTGCGGACTATAGTTTCGATCAAGTCACCTGTTGCCAGCTGTGATTCTATCAGCTTGTTAAAAGTATCCATATTTGGTCTCTCAGGAATCACGATTGAATTTCTTGAGTCTTCTAGCTGCCTGCAGGCAAATGCTCCAGTGTAGAAATTCGATGATAAATATTGCCTGAAGAGAATCCTTCAGTGTAGGAAGTCTTATGGTGAATGTTAATCCTAGCTGCCTGAGAGGAGTGCTTTCAGTGTAGGAAACTTCAAAGACGAATATTGATCCTGTGTCAGATCACGTCGGGGTCACCAATGTTTAATTCAGTAAATGAATAAGGTTAAACTAGTTTGTTTAACCTGTTTGGATTATCTTCAAGGCGATTCACTAGGAAGATATATTGATGCAACTCAAACACTTGAAACTTGGTTGCGTGGTTAAATCACTTTTGGTAGAAACAACTTTGTTTTATTTAACTTTCTTTCTTACATACTAACTTATTGATATGTCATTAAAATTTTCTACTATTAATTGTGTTGCTTAATAATATTTATGTCATACAATTTTGCTTTATTAAGCGTATACAAGTTTATTGTACAAAAAACAACCATTAATGCATGATTGCAAGTTTCCAATTTTGATATTCTTATGCAGAGTAATTAAAAGCAGTGTCTTATTTCTTTTTGTTTAATTGTGAGGTGCAATGAACTACAGTAGAAATGTAGTTTAAAATATAGGTTTTTTTGTTGCTGTTGTGAAAGTATGAACAATTAGCATTGAATTAAAGAATAAAGTTGTCAAAATTCATTTCCGTAGCCAACGACACATAGTTATCGAATCTAAATTGTGTCTATATTTTTCTGTAAAGTATAACGCAAAAAACAGACAAAATAAGATATGCTAAGTTCATATTTATAGTAAGTGCGCATAAGAAATATTATAAGCCTTACATTTAAGGTAAACTATGAGTTTTTGACTTTTATGTAAAACAACATGGGAAACATTTTTGGGCAACATGATAATCCTCTAACTCTTCATTGTATGGGTCCTTTTGTACCTTTCTTAAAAAAGGAAACACAACTAATTTTTAGCGGCGATGTACTGGATTGAAATGCTCTGCAAAAACATAGGTATTTACTATTTATTGCGTTTCAATCGGTTCAGTAGTTTCGAAGCCATAATAAAAAATTTTAGCCAAAAATATATTTTTTACGTGAAAGAAGCTAATTATTTTGTTTAAAAAAATCATGAAAAATCGAAAACGGCAAAAATATTTATTGTTTTATCGCAAAGCCACATGTAATAGAAACTAAATGAGATATCGATCATGAAATCTATTGATTCTTTTCGAATTTATTCACAGTCAAGTGATTCTGCTCATTTTCACAAAATTTTAGTTTTTTGTTTGATATACATAAAATTGAGTAGTTGTTGTTCTTCTTTCGATTGATTGAATTTTGAAAACATTCTTTGCACAAATTTCACATCAAAGGGTAGGATCACACGATTTCCGCAATGCACCAATTATTGGTTCATTTTACGAGGTTTGTTCAAAACGTATCGAGAATTTTGGATTTTCGCGGGTTAGGTATGTTCGGATTTTGATTTTTTTGTTGCGTTATGTTGGTACTCATGTCTCCCACTTATGCCGACAATTTTGGTCATTTTTAATGTTCAGTTAATTGTTAACAGTTGGTTTGCTTGCACGTGTTTTGGCTCGTCTTCGATTTTTACCTTGGTTCGTGCGGCAGCTTCCATTGAGATGATTGTGCTTTGGTTTCCACGTCATAACCATGAGGGTGGCGCTGGCTGAAGTAGCTAGCACGTTGACTACTAAAACGAAGGTCATTTGTTCGAGCCCGGTATCAGACAGTCATCAAATAACAACACCACGCATTTTTCTAATGTACATTAGTGTCCCTTTGTATCAGTTGTTGTAGGAAAGTTCATGTGGTGAAGGCATAGTCACTGGTCACTGAACTATACCGACTTCAGCATATCGTCTGTTGGTTACTGGTTTGATGTATGGAACAAAAATGTGTTTTCGAGAAAATCGATGAAGAATGTTTAGTTCATTAGTTTTATAAAAATACACGATATAATTTTTTGTTTAATAATAAAAGTAATAGATACATATGTTTTTTATTCAAACTTAAAGTTGATGAACTGTTTACATCCAATATGAAAAGTTATTAGGATTTAAAGAAAAAATTACAAAAATCTTTGTCAACGCATTACACAATCATAACAACAATATTTTTCACTACTTGTTCAAGTAGGTTAAATTACTGTATATATTTAAGTAGAAAATATCAATTTTATTCATGCAACATGACATTTAAAGAAAAAACAACGGAAGATATAAAAGGAAGTTTGAATATATTTAATAAAAGAAATTTTATTAACAAAAAATAAATATAAATTTCATTTGATTAAAACATAACACAACAATAACATTTTTGTATATTGCTTTGAATCACGTTCGTTGAGTAGAATATGCATTGATATACATCATAACAATTGCTAATAACAATATTAATACTTTTACGTTGGAACGTTGCCACATATGCAAAAAATTGCTGATTGCTGTAAAACAATTTCTAAAATATATAACAATTGTGGAAATGGCGCAATATTGCAACTCTATATCTCCTGATATATTTAAGATATCGGAAAACGAATTTGCAAAGAGGACGCATCATTCATATATAATCAATCAATAACTAAATTTTTTTTCAAATGTTCCATACATCAAACCAGTAACCAACCGACGATATGCTAATCCTAATGTAACATCAGAGCGCCCTCCTTCGTTGTGTATCAGAATCATCGGCAAAGTAAAATAACCAAAATAAAATAGCTACTAATCACAGCTTCAAAAATGTAATACGCCTAATTCAACACCAGAGGGATGCAACAGTGCATTATTAAAAAAAAACGTGCAAAAAGCAGAGTTGTAAAAGAATGAAGCTTTCCTCTATCTCTTCCTTCACCACCTATCTTCTCTATCACTATCCCTTTCCTAAAGAAGGTAACACCTAGTAATAGTAGTAGGCATTCATTGCCTGAGTGTTACTTTTATTTAAAAAAAAAACACGATTCGTATACTCCAATCGTGTGATTCCACAATTATTGCCTCATACGACAATCGAGATTTGATTGATTGAATTTATTTTCAGCAATCAAATGCAACTCTGATGCGGCAATCGTGTGAACGGTTGATAGGCAACCATGCCCCAATAAAAATGTTAAAAATGCACCAATATTTATTGTGTTCTCGAGCGGCAATCAAAGTAGCCAATACGCGACAATTTTTTAAATTAATTTATTTATTTCGTGTGTTCCAAGTGTTGTCATAAGTACCGACTTCAACTTACCTTATACGTAATTATAACTTATTTGAAACGTTAGCATGGAACTGTGAGCCAATCTTAACCCATATGTATATTTATTCGTTTAAAAGAACGAAAATTGCCTCTGCTTTGTACATATATTTAATGAGCACAAAATATACAAGGCAAATGCAATGTCATTTCTTTTAAACGAATAAACCATTTTCACGTACAAAATAAAACAGAAAAAAATCATTTCTTTTTAAAAGAAACCCATTTGCAAGTAATACAAAACAAATCAAAAACTACCAAACCAGCTGTTTGTTTCTGTTGCCGTAGACGATCGTGTGACTGGGCTGCGGCAATTATTACAACAAATTCATTCTTCGCCAATCTGGGACAATAAAATTTTTATAAAATGGGGTAATCATGTGACTGCAACATATTTGATTGGGACAATTTTATTATTGTACACCAATTCATCACAATAAAAATTGGAGCAGATTGGTGTATTTGCGGCAATCGTGTGATTATACCTTAAAATGCATTACATATTCGTGTATTTTTTGGCAAATCCCTACCTACAATACTGATTCTATTCTTCGGAAACCCATTTCAATTTAAAAAAAATTTATATTTTATATAAATATTTTATTTTATTAAAAACTAAAAAACCTTTGCTGTAGAAAATATAATAATGAAAATGCAGAACATTTTTTTGGGTTTTTGAAAACCTCTGGGTGTCTACTCTGTAATTCGAAACGGAAGCAAATGCTTTCGAAATGCAATGTTAATAATTTTTTGCTTTGCACGACTCTTATGTATTATTAGCTACTATCACTAGTTTATGTCCGACACTGGTCGGGCTTAATAGTTAATTTTTTAAGGTACAATAAATAAGCATATGTACGTATTAAAAAAGAGGTTGCAGAGAAAATAAATCCGATTAACACCCGGTTCGTGATTTAGGCGCAAAGCAAGTAAAAAAATTACATAATTAAATTTTTCATGAGAAATATATGATTATAATTCAAATTAAAGGTATGAAAAGACTTGAAGTTCAAGGTAAAAAAGTTGCTGATGAAAAAAAAAATGTTTTTGAGTACATAGATGTCATCTGATGGTTATATGATAGTAGCGCTTATACTTTTAAAGCAATTTTAAGTTACAAAAAATATATATACATATATAGTTTTTAACCATAATTTGTTTAATAAGTTTAATATTTTGTGGAAGCCCACAACATATAACACAATATGACAAATAATTTAAATTTGGAAAATAACATTTTCAAAATAGCGTAGCCACTAATTACTAATGAAAATCTGCTTGATTCAGACATATACATATTTATTGATTTACAGTTTCCAATCATGTTGGGTTCTATAAAATTTTCTATTAGTTATGTATGAAACTATTTAACTTAATAAATACGTATCTGAATCAACCAGTTTTTCATCAGTAATTAGTGGTTACGCTTTTTTGGGCACATGTGTGCAAGATGTGTGCGCAGCTTTATACTTTTAACTACCTTTTCGAGGACTTCATTGTTAAATTACCTATATTTTCCACGCCCAAGGCATTGGCTTTTGACTCTTTGCTCTTATCATCACGGTTGCACACATCTCCAGTATTCTTCCACCATTTATCATACAGAATTTGAATAATGCCTTTTTCTTGTAATTCCAAAATGGCCAAAGACATTCCATCTCGCCAAGGCGAGCCCTTGGGTGTAGCAATTCCATAGCCTTTAGAATCGAGAAGACCTCCAATTTGTGTCAAGTTACAATCACGCTGTACAGCGTAATCCAACATAGTTGATTCCATCAAAAATGCATAATTACCTTCCATTACACGTCGTATACCCTCTTCATATGTTCTAACAAAAACTGACGACTTACGATTTTCCATGTACCTCCACATTTTTTGATAGATACCTATTTTCGAGTCCTAAAATAAAGCAATATTTCACTGTAGAAAAAATGCACACAAGGAGTTTAATAAATATAATGTAAATAATGTAGGTAGAAGTAAAAAAATCTATTGAATTACTAAAACAAAAATGAAAAAAAAATGAAAAACAGAAACTTACAAATTAATGGCCTGCAGTTTTATACTGATAAGTATAGCCAAAACAGATATACATACCAGAACCAATACACACACAGAACTGATCCAATCAGGTATATCTGTGCAGTAGTCCAATGCCGAGTACACATCTAGCATTTCTTATGTTGTCATTTTGTGGTGTCGTTTTCAAAATGTGTGCAACGCCGTTGCCATTATACGGAAAGCAATTCCACACAACGAAAATATCGGCAATGACAAACGTTGCCACCATTATACAATATTGCGATGTCACAAAAAGCCATAGTGTGTACTCGGCATTATATATATACTAGTGATGTAACGAATCTCAAATTGTGATATTCGCGAATACGAATATTTAAAACGATATTCGCGAATACGAATACGAATATTATATCTGAAACTTTTAGACATTAAATTGGAGTCCTATTTACGGCTACAAAATTACATTGAAAAAATTTTTTTTAAAGAATTTCATACTCCTGTTCGCGTACATTTAAGTGAACAAAAACTATCAAAAATTGTAATGATCGACGTTATATAATATTTGTGTTTTAAAATTTGTGTTTTTAAAATTCTGTAAATTCATTAATACGGAAAACTATAGCAGACTATTTAGTGATAAACAGATAGCAAATGACGTCGATCATATAACATTGTTCAAACTAAGTTGGATAAAGAACAGGATTTTTAGTCAGCGTTGGTTTTATTTACACACCTCATCGAAATAGGCTTGGTGGAGAAAAGCTTCTTAACTTTTATTTTTGAAGTAAAAAATTCCTCTCTTTAGGTGAAGAAAAGTACTTCAACTTTTTAATGTTAATTATGCAAGAAGTTTGTTTTGAATTGCTTTGTTTGAATTGAAGTAAATTAATATTAAATTAAATTAAATAATGCCATTTTTTTAATTTCGTTTAGGATTTATGCATTTATTTATTTAAGTTTTGGTTAAAAATATTCGTATTCGTATTCTCCTAAATTTAACGAATATCTAAAAATGATTGCGAATATCTAAAAATTAACGAATATTCGGGAATTCGAATACGAATATTCACTATCACTAACGCATACATATATGAATGTACTCGATAAAGATAGCGCATTGCGCAGGTCCGTTAACTTTGTACACAAACCAGCTAGTATTGCTGACGTCAGTGTAGTCAGAAATATTGCATTGTGAAAAAGTTATTTCTGTTGTGTGCTATTTTAAATAAAAAAAATTTAGTGTTTAAAAGTTAAATTAATTAGAAAATATGTGTAGGGTTATTAAAAATCAAGCGCGCTGTTGTAAATTGCAATAAAATCAACGAATTTTTTTCCCTTCTGCTGCTTCCTGGTTTTTTTAAATCATTGCACTAGACTGCTAAAGAAATGGATTAGATTCTGCCACAAATTCAAAGACACTGAGACGAGGACCACTGAGCTCCTTCATGTACATAGCACATGGGTGGACCATCTTATGGAAGCAGATTATCTAAGCCAGCGCAGACAACAATAACGCATGTTTGTATATCGCAACAATTAATGAAGAAAATTTACTCATAGCAAAAAATTTCTTAATAATTCATCTCCACCAATCAGAAAAAACTATAAACTTGTCCTTTTTCAAAAGAATGTACTTCAAAGTGAGAAGTGTAAATGGATAAATATTTGAAAATCTTATGAACCGAAAAAGAATAAAAACTGAATTAAAATCTATGTACATTAATACGTTAACAAGTGTGTTCCATTTACTTATTTCATTTACTATATTCACTTATAATCAAATTCATGTTTGATTTAAATTTTTAGAACTAAAACAAACACACTTTCATTTCACCACACTCTTTTATACATATAACACAAAATTATGAAGTATAATAGGTATAACATAAATTATAATATAAAATTAACTATAATTTGTGTAAAAGGTTGGAAAATAAATTTAAAAAAAAATAATTAGATGCGCATAAGCGAAAAATTTTACAACTTGAATGCGTTATCTTGTATTCTTTGTTTCATGGTATGTACTCGTATGTACACATAGTTTAAATTTATAAAACATTAACCCCCTTATTTTATTAAATAAATTTTTATTATCTTGAAGTAAAGCAACCTAATTTAAAAAATATTAGCTTCTGACATGGTAGGAAAACAGATAAACATTTCTATGAAGTAAATGTAAAAAAATATGATGAACAAAGAAAAAGTATCAGAATTTATTTTATTCGAATAAAATGAGTATTTGAATATCCAGCTTTTTGCTATTTGTTTTGATTGGATGTAGATCACTAAAACATTTTTGTATAATTGTATTTATTTTAATATTTTTTTTTTATAGATTTTGCTATGTATTTCGAATCAGTTGGATAATTTGGTGATATTTTCCATCACACGACAGAAATAATAAATTTAAAATAAGAGCTAGCACTTCTAGCTTTATTTTCAGATATAACATGAATCAATATGTGATATATTGACAAAAATATTTGAGGTACAAAATACACATTTTGGAAATATCAACTTAAAGTAGTCTTAACAAACGTAAGTGCCTACTTTAGAATTTTGATATAATAATTTTTTTAGAATACAACTTTACTTAACATTGCTTGGCAAAGCTTTGTCACCAGGAAATATTTAAAATTGAACAGCGTTATTTAGGAAAAAATAAAATCAGTATGCTTTCTAACTACTGCTGGTCTTTAAAGCGGAAAACTGACAGCGAAGATTATAAAAAGCAGAGAAATACAAGTTATTTCTAAATAAAAAACCAAAAAGTTAAAGCACAAAAATTTGCATAGGTCTTTTATTTTTATCCGATTTTACCGTTATTACCCATTTTGGAAAGCTAATTTAGTTTCCTTTTTAGCCTGAGGAAAACAAAAGAATACTTTTTTAATGCGTTTTTTGTACACTTCAACGACTGTAACTTAGCCATTTGTTAGTCGATTTACAAAAAATATATCTTGGTTGAAAGATAATATTCAATCCTTTTAACCAACGAAAAGTTAAAAGAAATCTGTTGGGAAACAAAGAAGTTGCAACTGTTTAAAACTGAAAATTTAAGAAAACCCCTTTTTCACTACATTTACCGTTATAAAATCACTTTATGAAGTGACCTAAAAAAACCAACGGTATTTTCGTCATCCATGAACTCCAACAAAATAGAATTGGTATATTAGAATTCCTGAATAAGTTTTTTCTCAACTTTTGTATCACAGTGTAATCTTTTGTGAATACAACTTTAAGGAAGGTTAGCAGCGAATAACGTTGTAAGTTACAAGATAATAATTTTTCAGGAGAGCCAAAAAAACGTATTTTAAAGCAAGGTTGTTTTTTTGTTTAATTGTTTTAGCTTTTCTTTGTGTATCTCTGTTACATTTATCAATTATTTTCGACAATTTCGATTGCATGATTTTGTTAGTTACTTACAAAGTTCCGGTACTGACTGAGTGTTTTTAATTGTATTTTGACGGAAATAAGATGCATTATTTTGAATGGTTTGATGTTTGAGCAACGCACGAGAGTAATGTTAACGGTAATCTGTGAAAAACTGGTTTTGTAAAAATTGTCTTTTAAAACGTTATTCACGGCTACGCATCAATTGTTTATAAGGCTTTGTTAAATTTTTGTATACTCGTATACGGCTGTAAGAAACTTGAAACATTTATTAGGAGATAGAAAACATTATTTGTAAACCAAAATTTCCGAATTAAAATTTTTTTCGAAAAAATTTGTAAAGATGATACGCGTGTTCTTTGTCCGATTTTGAAAAAATTTCAATATTAATCTGTCTAGAAAAGCATGCGTGACTATTTTCATGCATTTTTAATTATTATATTGTTATTTTATAATTTATTTATTATAATTATTAAAAAAAACTTTCATAGACTTTTCTTACCCTAAAAAATGTCATTGTTGATCCACCTTCCAAGGTTCCGTAAGAAATATCAGTTTGTTCTGCTAAATCAGAAGCGCTCTCAATCGGTGTTATCATACGTTCAACAGTTAGAAATGCCGCTAAATTTGCAGTATACGATGATATAATAATTAATGTAAAAAACCACCAAATTCCACCAACAATGCGTGTGGATGTTGCCTAGAAACAAGATACATAATAAACTATTTATAAAAATTTTATTAGAACAACTTTTATTAAGAAAATTATAGATTTTTAACTAAAATTGGTTGGTATTCTGTTTATTTTTGTATTTCCAATTAGCACTGCACAGTGGCCGAAATACATAATTTAGCGCCATTAAATTCGCAAATGTTTAATTAAATTTAAAAAAAAATTTAGTGCTTTAAATAACAGGAGGTCGGCTCTTACGAATACTGAAGAAATAGCAATTTTTGAAACAGCTTTAAAAAGACAAATAAAAGCTTTCGTTTTAAATTTGTTTTTGTGCTAGATATATGAATACACCATTATACTATTTTAAAGAAATTATATTTTCTCTACCAGGGTTGCCATGGTTACGTTACAATCTTAGTACGAGTTGTTTTTTAAAAGACTTCAAAAAAAGGAGGAGGTTATCAATTCGTCTCTATTTTTTTTGGGTGTTACTTCATAACTCCGTTCATATTAGACCGATTGTAAAATTTTTTTTATTGTCTGAGAGGGCATAGCTTCCCATTGGTCCCAATGCAAAAAATGGGCGGGGACACGCTCACAATTTTTTATTTGATTTTATGATATTCTACTTATTTGATTGCTGCGAAACCTAGCAAACACCTTTGGTTCTTGTAATTACACAATTCAAGAGTTGAAAAAATGGGCGGCACTAGCCCATTAAAATTTATTATTAAATTTCATGTGGTTCTACTTATCCGATTTTTATGAAACTTACTACACACCTTGAGCTCAAAAATAGACACAATATTCCATTAGAAAAAAACGGGTCACGCCCATTAAAATTTAATATTTTATTTCAAGTGGTACTGTACCGATTTTTACAAAACTTAACACACACCCTGAGTTCTGAAAAACATAAGATCAGGCACTTAAAAAGTCAGCGAAGGCTTGTCCATTAAAGTTTAATCTTATATCTTATAAATTGTTTCGAAAATGTTCTATCAGTTTTTTGCATTGAAGTCGGGTTTTTTTTTGGAAGAATTATTTTAAGATGAAATCGATTTTCGATTTGTTTCGTATCATATTTTTTGCAATAAAAAATAAAATTTATAAAAGTCTCTACTAGATTTTTTAAATCTATTACAAAATAAAATTAACCGATCACAGGTTAATTTAAAAACATGCTTTTGTGAAAAGGTATCTAAACCAGTGGTAATCAAAAAGAGAAAATTCTTAAAAGCAGAACAGCACTAATACATGTTTACTGCTGCTCCACTGAAAAAAATCGCTCTTATAAATGTTTAATTGGATATATGTATATTTTTATATTATTTATTTTAGAAAAATTTCAATTTAATAAAGTTTCAATTTATTCTCTTGCTTTATATTCCCACTCTATAATCCTCACATTTCCTTTTTTCTATTGCAATATAAAATACTGTATTTATATAAATAATATAAAAAAAAAATTAAATCATTTTGGTGGTGTTTGAATACTCTCGGTGTATTTTTTTCATAACAAATGCGACAGAAATCTGTTCTTTTTGTGTGTTTTATGCTCTTGCTTTAGATTTTTGGTAGTAAAGGGTGTTTTTTATTGAGGTATAGAACTTTAAGTTGGCATCACTTTTTTAACTGGCGGCCATTTTGTCAGCTGTCAAGTGATTAATATTTAGTTTGGTTTGCCATTTCATCATGAACAGGTTGACAAAAGAACAACGCTTGTAAATCGTGCAAATTTATTTCGAAAATAATGGTTCAGTTCGCGAAGTTTACCGCAAGCTCCGTCCATTTTATGGTCGACCGTTTGTTACCGTTAATGGAGACCGGTATAGAGCCATGATAACCGACTATTTTGTTCCCGAATTGGATGGCATGAATGTGGATGAGTTGTGGTTCCAACAAGACGGCGCTACATGCCACACAGCGCACGTCACAATCGATTTATTCAAGGAAACATTCGATGAGCGCATAATTTCGCCCCATATGCTCGAAAAAGTGGTTGAAAATTGGACCTGTAGAATTGGCTTTATTCGAGCCAGCCGCGGCGGCCACATGCCCGAAATCATATTTAAACGTTAATGGCATAAAATTATCCTTCCAATAAAGCCAAATTGATGGACATTAAAACGATTTTCTTGTGTTTTATTTCAATTCGAAGTTCTATACCTCTAAAAAAACACCCTATAGTTGTGCTCAGGGTTGTCAGATTTTTCCGACCTATTTCGACAAATTGAATTTAAAAATCGCCAAAAATCAGTTTATTTAATAATAAATTTGTTTTTATATAACTTTTTTAATATAAATTTTATTAAACAATCGTATAAAAATTTAAGAGAAAATCTCCAAAACTAAAAATAAAAACGCCAAAAATTATTTCTTGTAAATTTTTCTCATCTCAATTCAAAACGCATTATCTACTACATATAATTAATAAAAGAAAAATCATAAAAATTAAATTGTTTTACAATTAGTGTTGTTTGTGGGAATTGTTACAATTTAAGTTTAAAATTTTTTAACGCACTAGTAATCCCAACTTATTATTTTACTTATTAAGTAAAATATTTTTCAATAAAAATACATTGAAATTGATTATTGAGGTTTTTAGCTGGATCCTATGCGCATTTCACTGTTGCTAATGCAGATCATCAGGGAACCTTTACCTAAATATTTCTTAGAACAACTAGAGTTAATATGTTAAACTTTCATTTAAGCAAATGAGAAGCTCAACAAATAACAAAGTTGAAACAAGAACTCAATAATCAACGTGCTTTTTATTTTCTTACTTTATCATTACTACATTGGCTGACTTGTTTTCAGATTCAAATTGTAGTTGTAAGAGTATGTATAGAAAATAAATGTAAAAATATATAAAAGTATATATTTTCTAGTTAATTTTAATTATTATTGTTCGAACTTTCATTTTATTTATATATTTATGATTTAATCAGGCTAAAGTTCGTATCGCTTTGTAAGCCAAATTACATGTGATAATTATTAATGAACAAATAACATCAAAGTTAGTTGTAAATATTCTGACAGCACATAGTTGAACGGAACAGCCAGCCGTTTTCGAAGGCCACTAAACCTTCATCATTAGCGTTCTTCTGTGTTTGGTCCACTGTGTGTGGTGTCAGTTGATGTAGATTTCTGCCTTATATACGAAACTTTTCTGCAAATAGAATATGTGAATTGGTTTGATTCATTGTATTTCAATTTGCTGAAATGTGTTTTTGTAATGAAGGCCCCAAATTTACCATCACTATATTTACAACAGTCTTACCATTGTCGTTTTTTCATTACTACATAATTATGCACATGTTAGTTAATTTGCTTATTTTTGTTCTACTTAAGACAAACTTTTTTGGTTTGATACTATAAGTATATTTTTTAATTAGTTTTTGCCACTGGCCCATGACTATCTATTTAGTTAATTTTAATTATTATTGTTCGAACTTTCATTTTATTTATATATTTATGATTTAATCAGGCTAAAGTTCGTATCGCTTTGTAAGCCAAATTACATATATATTTTCATTAAAAAATATTTTACTTAATAAGTATAATAATAATTAGTGTAATAATAATTTTAAACATAAAGTATAATAATAATTTGAGGTTACTAGTGCGTTAAAAATTTTAAACTTAAATTGTTTTAATTTTTGCAGAAGAGTTTTGGTAGGATTTATTTATTTTAAACTACTTGTTCAACAAATTAATTTCCTGAATTACAAAAAATTTTAAGTTCAATTTCGTTAAAAAAATGGACATAAAAATCGCCAATAAATTTATTTATCGCCAAAAAAATCGACATGTGGCCAAACGCAAATTTTTGACGCCAAACAAGTTAAGAATTCGACGCGTTTTGCGAGAAATCGCCATATCTGGCAGCCCTGGTTGTGCTGTGCACATATGCAAAGCAGTGATGCAAAATTTGGCACAATTAGGCCATTTGTGGTACTTTTGAATGTTTGATGGCCCTGTGGTACTAGCTAGGCTATTTTGGCCATTTCAGCTCAAAATTCAACGAATTTCTTCAATCCTTTGAGTACACTTTTTAATGAACTTTCCTCCATTTTAACATCTATTTTTATTTTTGCAGATTTTTATTTAAACTGGTTTCCTAAATCTGCGTCAGATCATGTTTTAAGTGGAGAAGCTATTAAACTTTTCCAAATAAATAATGAATTAAGGGCAGTATCGCAAGTTCCAGAATTTAAAAAGCTTGAAGATTCAAATAGAAGTAAATTTCAGTAAACGATTTCTACAACTAAAAATCTTTTAGGTAAAATTTTTGCACACAGATCTTTTTAAGAAACCCTTTCTATTCCACACCCCTCACCATGTGTGGAAATAATATTTTCTTTCCAAAATATGGTTAAGACTAATGGTCTGTTTCACGATATCGAAAGAAAACTTTGGACTGAAAAATTATATTGAAACAATAAAATAAGAAAACTTGTTTTTGTTTATTTTCAATATAAATTTACAGTTGAAAGTTTTCTTTCGATATCTTAAAGCAGGTCATAATACAAGAAATCGTCTTCATGTTAAAAATACTGTGTCTTCTTTAAAACAATTGAAAGATTTAATGAAATCTAATGCTAATAATTGTTATGATAAAGATACATATTTTAAAATTTAACACAAAAAAATTTTGTAAACAAGAGTAAATTGAGGAATTATTGGACTAAGAATTTACGGATTATGTGTAATAAAATTAGAAATTAAACTAAATTTTGTAAGCAATAAAATAATTTAACAGCAAATACTTTTAAAAAATTTGAATTTTTGACGCTAATTTTTGTTTTTACCCTAAACAAAGGAAATAATATGTTTCGTATTACTAATTAACACTTTTGTTTTTATTTAAATAAAAAGATTGTAATCAAATACGTTAAAAATTTTTTGGCCCTGCCAAACGTATTTTGGCCCTTTTAAATCGAAAATTTGGCCCTAAAGGACAAAACTCCAAATGCATCACTGATGCAAGCCAGTGATGGTAAATGTGGCACAATTGTGCCATTTTTGGCACTATTGGATGTTAGCGTGCACTGTGGCACTCTCGCTCCGTTTCTGGCACTTTTTGTCCATTCGAGCCATGATCGCCAAAAAAGCTTAAGCGGCATATTTTTTAACTTCGTTTTTTGACGAAAATCGATTATCTGCGATAGTAACTAATCAATTTTCGCCAAAAAGCTCGAAAATTATATTGCTTAAGCTTTTTGGCGGTTGTGGCTCGCATTAATATTCCAAATTGTTAAGTATTAAAAACTTAGTAGGATTTGGGGCTGACAGCTGTTCAGTTATGATGGGGAAAACTAACGGTATCCAATGAATGTTTGCGACGATTTATTAAAGGAAATAAATAATTTTCTTTGTAACAGCTGATGTCGTAAAGATTTTATAAATTTCCCCAAAATGTTGGTTATCTCGTCAAACTAGAGAGATATTTAGAGTCCTTGAACAATGGAAGTCCTTTTAATATTTAATATTGCTTCACATTATCAAATGTTTAGTCAAAACGCAATTATCAACTTATGTTCTTAAAATAATAAATGATATTAATGTCGAAAGCAATCTGAAGATGTTAGAGTAGATATAATATACATAAGTCGTTCTAAATTTTCACAATGTTTCAACCAAAATATGCCAGAATAAAGTTGGAGAATTCAGAAACAAAATAGTTTTTTTTCATTTCTTTTTTGTCATATTCGGAAAACTAAATATAACTTCAAGAACTATCATTTGACTTGGTTTCTAAAGTTTGCATCAGAACATGTTCTAAGTGGAAACACAAATAATATACCCCTTTTAGACACGCAAGGTTTACTTTGCAAAGTCTTAGTTCAGCTGTGTGAAAGACAGAGGGAGGAATACTATCTCTTTCTGTCTTTCTCCCAGCTGAATTAAGACTTTGCAAAGTAAACTTTTTGTGTCTCAAAGGAGTATTACACAAATGTTTCCAATTTTTTTCACTGGTAATATGAGGATTCCTTCTGCATAATTAACTCATCAATCCAATTTTTTGAGTCGTGACGTTGTATTAGTGAATGAGCGATGTATGCACTCGTATGCTTTAGAATCATGTATTGTTTAATCATGTAAAATACTATCTGAGCCCGCTCTCAATTATTTTATTTTCGTCATATGTTTGTTTTATACATACTCGTATGTACATAAAAATCCTATATTTCCATTTTCATAAAAACCAGTTCAGCAGTCACTTTTGCATTCGGTCAGGTGAATACGGACAGATAGACTGGAGGCGGAATATATTGTGAAAAGCGTATTCACGATAAAATTGCTGTATTTTTCTTTTGACTACGTAAACTATTGCCTTAATAGATCTCTTCTAAAGTGATAATAAATATATGGAATGGACAGATATATAACTGTGGTAAAGCGCGGGCGAAGCCCAAAATCTTCTAAAATTTCATCTGCTCCAAAGATCTCTAGGGATAACAGCGCATCATCTTCTAATCGCCGAAACCGTTTTAAAATATTGCAAGATGACAACGACAAACCCGCTGAATCTGCGAACAAAACCTCCAAGCCACCACCAATCTATTTAAGAGAAAAAAACTCAAACGCTCTTATTAAAAAATTAATTTCGGTAATTGGTGAGAATAAATTTCACATTGTTGGTAGCATTGATGAAACGAAAATTCAAATTTATGAAGAAAAAGATTTTCGCACAATGGTTCCTGAATTTGAAAAAAGTAAAACAAATTTCTACATATACCAGCTCAAGAGTGCTAAAGGTCTACAGATCGTATTGAAGGGCATAGATTCCTATGTCGCTCCCGAAGAAATAAAAGATGCACTCGTCCTCCAGGGATTTAAGGTAAAAAATGTATCGAACATAATAAACCTCTATTTCGCGTTGAACTGGAGCCAAATGATATAAAATTGAGAAAAAATGAGACGCACCCAATTTATAATCTAAAATATCTTTTATACCGAAAAATAACAGTTGAAGAACCGCATAAACGTTCTGGACCCGTACAGTGCCATAATTGTCAAGAATATGGCCATACTAAAACTTACTCCAATTTACCTACTGTTTGTGTCGTGTGCGGCGAATTACACGGCACTGCTAGTTGCAATAAGCCAAAAAATCAAAGTGATAAAAAATGCAGCAATTGTCGAGGTAATCACACCGCTAATTACAGAGGTTGTCCTGTGTACTCTTTCGTCAAACAGACTATGGGGCAAAAACATAAATTAGCTCCAGCCCAATCAGCAAATGCTTTATCCGCCACTATTGCGCAAGTGAGCCAACCAGTTACTTCCCGTGTATCGTATGCCGATGCTGCTAAGACAAATTTTATTCCTACTCAAAATGTTTCACCACCAAATAATTCAACAAATACAAATTCAAGCTTTAATTTCAATCGCCTTGAAGCTACTATTGATAATCTGGTGCAAACTATAAATAATTTTACAACAAATATGACTAGCATGATGCAAGAAATGCTGCGAATGCAGAATACTCTGCTTCAAGCATTAATTAACAAGCCATGAACACGTTAAAAATATGTTTCTGGAACGCAAACGGTATTCGCCAACATAAAAATGAACTTGAGCACTTCCTCACGGAAAAAAATATAATATAAAAATTGACAACATTTCTGAAGAACATCTACAAGCAACGAATATTTGTATTGAAAATTTTTGCACTAATTTTGTAATATCATCAATTTACTTCCCTCCCAGATTCGCAATTAATGAAGATCAATACGAGGATTTCTTTAAATCTCTTGGCCCATGTTTCGTAGCAGCTGGGGACTATAATGCCAAACATACGTTCTGGGGTTCGCGTCTTATCACACCCAGAGGTCGAGCGTTGTTCAACACAATTTCAAAAATGGGCTTGGACGTCATTTCGAGTGGGGAGCCCACTTACTGGCCTACTGACATACAAAAAATTCCGGATGTTATAGATTTTGGCGTCATGAAAAATATCTCTAGGGATTTAATTCAAGTTGAAGCTTCTCTAGATCTCTCGTCCGACCACTCTCCCACGATCGTTTCAATTGTAGGCCATTAAGAAGTGACTTACCTCATCCTTATGTGAAGATGATAAATCGTGTTAATTGGCTGGGATTCAAAAAATATCTTAGTACTCATTGCACAGAAAATATTACGCTAAGAACACCCGATGATATTGAATCTAATATTACCAACCTTATTGAAAATATTAAACAGGCTGCTGAACATGCCACTACCTCCCATCCGCAGACTGGGTTTAATAGAATTTATTCTACTGATATTGAACGTCTCGTGTGTGAAAAAAGAAGAGCTAGAAGGGAATGGCAACAGCACAGATCACCTCAACATAAAACTAGGTTTAAAGAGTGCACTAAACGACTCCAAGAGCTGCTTGCATTTGAAAAAACTGCATCTCTTAAAAATTATCTGCAAGGTCTTGATGTCACACCAGCATCTAATTACTCTTTGTGGCGCACTGCTAGAAAGCTTAAAACACCCGTCGAGTTTAAACCACCTCTGCGCACATCTACCGGAGATTGGGCAAGAAGCGACTGTGAAAAAGGTAAATTATTTGCTGAGCATTTAAAATCCGTATTTACCCCAAACTCATGTACTGGTGCTGTCGATTTGCCGAGTGTAGTTGCGCTACCCCCTCGATCCATAAAATTTAAGACGCGTGATGTACAAAAACTAATTGCTGAACTCAACCCGAAAAAAGCTCCGGGTATTGATGAAATTAGTAACCAGATGCTGATGAAGTTGCCTCGTATTGCAATTTGAATCCTGTTATTAATTTTTAATGCCATTTTACGTCTGGAATATTATCCAAACAGCTGGAAGCTTGCCAAGGTTAAAATGTTTCCAAAGCCGGGCAAAGATCTTACCAAGGCCGAGTCATATAGGCCAATAAGTTTACTGTCAACAATGTCAAAGCTCTTTGAAAAGTTACTCATGATAAAATTGTCCCCAATTCTAACTGATAATGAGTGCATACCGGACCATCAATTTGGTTTTAGAAGTCAGCATAGCACCATTGAACAAACTCATAGATTGGTTAAATTTATACAAAAAACATTTGAAGAAAAGAAGTATTGCTCTGCGCTGTTTATTGACGTTTCTCAGGCATTTGATAAAGTGTGGCATGAAGGCCTAATTTTAAAATTAAAGACTTACTTACCGATAAACATTCTAAATCTTTTGGAAAGTTACATTATTGCCCGGAAATTCACTGTTGTAGAAGGAGACTTTATGAGTATGCCTGAAACAATCTCATCCGGTGTGCCACAGGGGAGTATACTGGGGCCAGTTTTGTATTTGATTTATACTTGTGATATGCCTTTGAGCAATAATATTCACACATCTACATTTGCCGATGATACAGCCTGCCTTAGTATGCACGAAAACCGCGAGGTTTCACGAGGCTTCCCGATATCTTCAGCAACATATTACCCAGCTAGAACTATGGTTAAACAGGTGGAGAATAAAGGTAAACGAACAGAAGTGTGCTCAGGTAACATTTACCCTACGAAAAGACACTTGTTCCCCCATTACAATCAATAATCAAATTGTTCCTGAAAATTTACAAGTACAAATACCTTGGTATACACCTTGATCGAAGGCTTACGTGGAAACACCACATTGACTCTAAGCTAACGCAAATGAAACTTAAACTAACTCAGATACATTGGCTGATTGGTAGAAATTCAACCCTCAGTCTAGATTGTAAACTTTTGATATACAAGTCGCTTTTAAAACCTATATGGTGCTACGGAATTCAACTATGGGGCACTGCTTCAGCTTCAAATATAGAAAAAATTCAACGAAGGCAAAATAAAATTTTACGAATAAGAACATCGGCTCCATGGTACATAAGTAATTCATATTTACATCGTGATTTGAATATGCCACAAGTAACTGAAGAAATTGCAAAATACGCAGGCAAATACCTTACAAAACTCGAGTCTCATCCTAATCCGCTTGCTCGTAATATCTTGAATTTTACTGGACACATCCGCTTAAAAAAGAGGGACACAAGGGCTCTAATACTCAACACTCCAGAAGAAACTGCTTGAAAATACTTTTGTTTTTGCTTATGTATTATTAATAACTATCACTAAGTTTATGTCCGACACTGGTCGGTCCTAATTAATTATATTTAGATTTAAGATTTGAATAATTATTGTTAGTTCATATTTGAAGATAAAATAAATAAATATATGTACTAAAAAAAAAAAAAAATATATATATATATATTGTGAGTATAGGAGGTTTAGCGCACATGTACCCTATCTTAAGCACTTTAGTTAAAGCTTACATAGCATATGTCCGTTAGGAGGTTCCATTCTTCATTTTGTTTAAAAAAATTTTTAAATCGGTCTGACAGTTCCGGAGATAGCCTCTTACAAACATATTAACATATAAATACAGAAACTTTTCAGCTTTATATTAGTATAGAAGTATAGATTACTCGTATTCAGATTATAGGTATTTGTATTTCTTGTAAATATGTACCAAGTATTAATAAATTAAAAATACATATATGTATGTATATGTTTGTGTGTAAACAATTAATTTTGGAACGTCTATAGGTGATACTTTTTTTCGGTTTGCCCAATCCAAGTTCTAAAGGATTATGGAATGGAAATTTTAAAAACGCTTGAAATTATCTTGATAGAAAAAGTCGAAACTATATTTTCAAAAAATGACAGACACAACATATATTGCAAATATACAACAATGATCCAATTCAAAGCGGACATTGTGGCGAGAAAAAATTATACGAGGTTTGTTCAAAACGTATCGCGAATTTTGAATTTTCGCGGGTTACGTATATTCGAATTTTGATTTTGTGTGGCGTTATGTTGGTACTCATGTCTCTCACTTATACCGACAATTTCGGCCATTTTGAATGTTGAGTTAATTGTTGACAGCTGCTTTGCTTGCACATGTTTTGGCTCGTCTTCGACTTTTATCTATTTAAAAAAAAATGGAACTAAAAACCTGTATCAAATTTTTTGTGAAAAACGTAATTAAGTGCGCGGATGCATTCCGAATGTTGACTGTGGCATACGGAGAAGAGACCTTGGAACGTTTATCGGTGGTACAAAAAAATTGATAAAGTGTAGAAAATGGTAATGGCCAATCATCGAATCACCATTAGAGAAGTTGCTGGAGACATATATCGATTGGCTCGTGCCATTCGATTTTTATCAATGATTTGGGCATGAGACGGGTCGCCACGAAATTCGTACCAAAATTGCTAAATTTCGACCAAAAAGCATCGCATGAACACTGCTAATGAGCTGTTGGACTCTGTCCACGACGTCCCAAATTTGCTCTAGAGGGTCATAACTGGTGACGAATCGTCGGTTTATGGTTATGACGTGGAAGCCAAACCTCAATCATCTCAATGGAAGCTGCCGCACGAACTAAGGTTAAACTCGAAGACTAGCCAAAACACGTGCAAGCAAAGCAGCTGTGAACAATTAACTGAACATTAAAAATTGCCAAAATTGTCGGCATAAGTGGGAGACAATGAGTACCAACATAACGCCACAAAAAAATTAAAATCCGAAGATACGTAATCCGCGAAAATTCAAAATTTGAGATACATTTTGAACAAACCTCGTATGCGAGAATTCGGACTAAATATTTTTGGAAGGGTATGACAAGAATGAATAAACCCAGGCCTCGTACTCTCGAAAAAATGGTTTTAACTCCAACAAATATGTCTTAACACTAATGTGTGATTTAACAAATTACTTGGTAACTATCTCCATACCAGATAAATCGGCGCAAACGCAATATTTGAGAACTTTATCTTAGTATACGGTAAAATTAACAGTATAAGAACCGATCAGGGAACGGAATTCAAAAATGAGATATTTACTGAATTGTGCAAATTATTAAAGATTGACGTGAATTTTTCAAGTGCATATCACCATCAGAGCATTGGCACGGTAGAACGAAATCATCGTGTATTTAATGGGTATATTAGGGCGTCTCTGAAGGATAATATGGCTGATTGGGATACATACATCAAATATTTCACGTTTTATCACAATACCACACCAAGCTCAGTTTTTGATAATCGGTATACGCCTTTCGAATTGGTTTTTTGTAAGAATGCAAATATGCCTAATCAGATGAGGAAGGACTTAGACCCAGTTTATAATGTGGACAATTATAGCAAGGAAATCAGATACAGGTTACAGAAAACTCATATGCTTGCAAAGGATTTAATTACCAAGCAAAAAGAAAGAAATAAACGATTTTACGACAGGTTTGCAAAACCTATAACACTAAAAGTTAACGATAGTGTTTTATTGAAAAAAACAACTCTATGAAAAATACTTAAGTATATATGATGGTCCATACATCGTTAAAAATTTCAGCGGTGTAAACATCACAATTTATGATAATTTAAGAAAGAAAAACAAAACTGTTCATAAAAACAGACTTATCAAAGCTTAAAAACTTGATATTTACTCTTATAACACACATTCAAAATATAATTTTTTTTTTAACACTTCTGTTGAACTTTTCACCAATCGAAACACATACATATATAGTTAACTTTTAAATATACCATATTTTTAATTAAATAGTTTTTATAAAACAAAAAAATTAATTCAGGAAAAATATAACTGGACTGATCACTATTATAAATGAAAAAGATATAATTTTTTTTTCTGTAAAGGGAAGGTATACCTTGCCTACGTTATCATATATATACCTCCCGTATAGTGGCAACCAGAGTACAGAATGGAACCATTCACAATAGCTAACAATTCATAAATTCGTTGCTTTTGCCATACATTTATTCGAGACCAATACCAAATGTAATTGCCATGATACGATTCATTGTGATTTGTTGATTGCTCAGACGCACTCTGTTATCATCGTTGCCGTTGTGACACTAAAGTAGCACTTTTGACGCTTTTTCGTGCCAATGACACTTTTTATGACCCTTTTTTATTTCATCCCTCTGTATCATTTTAACAAAATGAATGAAACTCTTTGAAAAAGAGTTAAGGTTCCAATATTCCTGACGAAAGTTTTTAGTATACTTTTATGCATGTGTGTTGTATACATATTTTCATACATGAGTTTTGTGAACGTACATATAAAAATTGCATGCGATATTATTATTACAACAGCTGACTTTTATGCAGCTCTCATATTCCATGCATACCTATTTTTTTCATATAAAGTTTAACAATATGTAAAATGAACTGAATATCAACTGTGAGTAGGCCCTGATTTATAAAAAAAAAATTAAAAACCAATTTTTTCAAAACTATCACTGATTAAAAATAAACTTACAAACAAAAAAATAGAAACTTGTAAGTCCATGCTTTCCTCTTTCAATTTGCCCGAATCAGACCTGAAAGAATAGACTCCAAGTAAAGAATGAATTACAAAATATAGAATAAGTATTTCTAAAAAGTGATAAACATTATCAAAAGTTTTTGTAAAAGTAACTTCTTTTTTGATAATATGATAATGTATTTAATTAATTTGTAAAATTCGTGTTTTTTTTTTAATTGAAATAAATGTTATTTTTTCTTCACAAAAAACTTGACCCTATTTTACATTAAAATACCCACCCTTCTTTTTCTTAAATAGCCTTTTTATGACACATTTTCGAAATTTTCAACGCCAACCCTGTCTGTTATTACAATGCCCTTATAATACAAGCAGTGAAATCAGATGATGCGGCATGAAGGAATGAATTTCTTTCATACCATTCACTCAGCATTCGATGCTCTTTTATACATCACATATTTGACATAAAATACATTTCAAATCGATATCATGTTTTATTAATACTAATGTAAGAGTATACGTTTATAATACTACGTTGTGTTCAATCACAGTAAAAAGTATTCGCACCATTCACTGAGCATTCGTTGCTTTTGACAAGACTAGTGAACATTGATATAAAGCAAGCAATGCACGCATCTCTTTCAATTGTGCGGATTGACAACAATATGCAGGTTTTTTGTGATTGCATTCAAAGCAACAAAATAAGGCATTCAAAATGTGTTCTCTGGTGGCAACATATATATATATATATATTCATATTCATATGTATATTCATATATATACATATTCCCGTCGTTCCTATACGGAGCATAGGGCCTCAACACTGTATGATAATTGTCTGTAATGATAATTGCTATTCTGTTAGACATATGTCACGTATGTTATTACAATCTTTATTATACTTTCAATAACCTTAGATGATAAGATATATAATAAGATAATTAATAATAAAGCGAAACAGTCATTAATAATCAATCAAACGGTGGGTTTTAATTTAATATGGTACAGATTCAAGGGCTAGTTAATATTTAGGGAGTTCACAATAGCGTTTTAAAATGCCTTAATATTGCAAGGTTTACATTTTAATTCCTTAATATGGATTGGCAAGTTTGTTGTTTGTTTTTTGTGTGTAAATCAAACCAAGTGTCAAACTTAAAATTCTGGAAATCATGTCATTTTCAATATGGCAATATGATAATGTTAAACTAAACAAGTTAAAACTGTCAGCGCAGCTGAAGTTAATAAAAATATATACAAAATGTTCAATATTAAAAAATTTTGTTACTTTAATATTTCAATATACCGTGTTTTATCTCGTTGCCTGCTCACAATGGAAATTTTAGGATGGCACAATGTTGCCGCATTAAAATTGTATAATACTCATTGTGAATTCCCCTAATTATTTACATTTAAAATTTTTTGTACGAAGTAAAGAATGGCTCAATACTTTTCACAAAATTTGAACAGAGTACTAGGCATAAGTAGAAAACATTTTTTCCACAAAAATCAAGCACCGCCTTTTCTTTTTCAAAAACTGAAAAATATTTCCAAACACATCCGGGCTTTGGTTTTATTTTGATACCTATGCCAACTTATTTATCGAAGAGGTTTCGGCTAAAATGTTAGAGCTTTGTATAGAATGCTTAGGCCGAGTTTACATCTGTGTGCCATGTGCCCAAAAAATGGTAACCACTAATTACTAGTGAAAAACTGTCTGATTCAGACATGTATTTATTGATTTAAACAGTTTCCAATCATGTTGAATTTCACAAAATTGTCTATTAGTAATGTATGAAAGTGTTTAACTTAATAAATGCGTGGCTGAATCGAACAGTTTTTCATTAGTAATTGGGGGACATGGCACACAGATGTAAACTCGGCCTACTTGTTAGTCTGTGTGATTATCTTTTTCATGCTTTCTTAAAAACCGTTTTCGTGTTTTTGAAGTTTGTTAATCGTTAACTATTTTCGTAAAAGAGGTGCAAAATTGCTTTTTGTGTTTGGTATTCGCTTAAAATATTCGCATACATTTTAATGAATGCAAATAACAAAATGAAAATTCGTTACTTCCCTACTATCTAACTCATTCCTTGCTTAAAGCCTCGTACACTGTTCGAAGTTGTGAAAATTTTTCAGCAACATTGATTATTTCGCGTGAAAAATTTGACACGTAACAAGTGATGCCCATATTACTTTTTCCAAAAGAATAATCGTTTTATTGGTTAAAAGTACGCAACATTGATCGACTTTTATAAACAAAAAGATCAGCTGCCAATATTTCACGCGAAATAAATGTCAGTTACATTATTTCGCAGATTGCAAGAAAATGTTGCCAGATACATTTCATTCATTTTTCACGAGTTGAACAGAGTACAAGCTTTGCAACATTTTTTCATGAATATTTCATGTCAATATTTCGCGTGAAATTTTGAACAGAGTACCAGGCTTAAGGCAAAAGGCTGTGTGATATGTATTATAAAGCTTAAGTCCTCCTTTAAAGATGTTCGAAGTTTCAGATGAATCCAATTAATACTTTAGAAGTTCCAGATTTATTACCATTTATTTTGCAAAAATCCCCACTGTGAAGTCCCATTTCAAGTAAATTGGGAGTAGAAGTAGGCGACATTTATTTTCCACATTAAGTATAAAAATATTCTTTGTTTTTGCAAAATTGAGGACACCGCTACTTTTTTTTAATTTACCCTGGGATGTAAATCAGATCCTTGCTGCATCAGAGCACCAATAGCAAACCAAAAGCAATTTTTCAAAGTGAAATCATTACTGATGGTCAACAACTCAGTAGATTTTTCATTTGCATTTATATTATTCAGTTCCGCATTGAGAAAAGTTGATGGTAGATGAAGACGGTTATCGGGCCACCATGTCTCATTGGGTTTTATAGTTGATCTATTAAGATTTGATTTTGTTTGCATCAATTCATTTTCTTCTTCTTCTTCTTCTTCTTCATACTCATCCGATCTTTTATTTCCCACCGCTCGATCATTTATTATGTAAAGTGTTTGTACCAATTCAATATCCTCATCGACATTTTGACCACTTAAATGGGAATTCGCATGACTTGGCTCATCACATGTGTTAGGTTTGTTCCATCCTAGTGTCGACTGCTGTTTTACTGGGACCCACTCTAAAGGTGAGAAGCGTGCCACAACCCAAATTGTTAAAGATACCAATATGTAGCCACAAGCTATATAAATCCAAATGTCCACAGCTAGCGGATTCATAAATGAGAAAAATCTTGTTTGCGCTCGGTCAGATTTCTGAAAATTTAAATTGTTATTATAAATCGACAAAAACTAAGAACGACAAAAGCAAAATGCAAGCGAAAAGAGGTCAAGTTATTAGAGCAAACTAATAAAAGCAGATTAATATTTACCACATATTTCCAGTTTCTTTTAATTGGAGACTTTTTCGATATATCATCCAAACAGGCTTACTTATACGCATTTAGTTCTTAATAATCGTATATACCTACACTGAAAAAACTGCAAATAACTTCGTTAGTATGCAAAAAGAATTATTTAAAAAAAATTTGTATTTAAAACAAATGCAAACACTCTACCTAGTGAGCCATTGCCGACTTAAACATTTGACGTCTACTATTTGTTTTAATGTGCTTTTACTTGAAAAATATGTCAAGGTTTGATTTTTTTTATTTCAAGTAAATAATTTACCAAAAATTGTCGTTATTTTCGTAAAATTAAATTTTGTTATCTAAAATTTATGTTGTAATATACACTTCGAAAGATGTTATTAAAATATGACTGGATCGCTCATCTTTAGTGCACTTTTACTGTCATTTTAAAGAAAATAAAAATAAGTATGTGTTTTTTTGGAATTGTTACAATTTAAGTTTAACATTTGTTAACGCACTAATAATCCCAAATTATTATTTTACTTATTCAGTAAAATATTTTTTATTAACATAAATTACTTGCATTGCTTTAATAGCAGTTCAATGCACAAGCATTGCAACATAATAAGAATGCTGAATGCAAGAAATTGAGTGACATACTTTTGAGTCATAATTTAATTACTTTTTACCAAATTTTGATTGGTTGTTTAAAAATATGCTTATCATTGTTATAGTGAGGAAAGGAACAAAACATAATTGTAGATATGCAAACGTAAGTTAGAAAGGCTAAGTAAGAATTGTAAAAATAGTATATAAGCAGAGCAAATTGTGAATAAAAGGGGAATTTGAATTTCTGAACGTAATCCGGCAATAACTTGCCTTGTTTTTTTTAAATTGAATTTTCAAACTTTTTGGCAGTTCCTTTGAACGCCTATTTATAAGCTGGACCCCCTGTACAGCTGGATAAAAATAATAATTGGGCTATAGGGAAGCAAGCACTTTACACACTCTCCAATACAATTCAACATTAAAGTACTCTGACGAAACAGTTACACATCTTTTACATGGCGATCCTGCGGACAAAAAACCTGCGGACAAAAAACCTGCCGACAAAAACCTTGTAAAAAAAAAAACAACAATTCATCCATGTCAGAAGAAATAGACGAAATTTTTTCACGCTGGGAAAAATACCTAGAGGAAAAACTTAAATCAACAGAATACAAACCTTCACCAACAGCAATAGCAGCACCAATATACACACCAACACCTATTAACGCTGGCCCAAAACCCATAAGCATAGAAGAGTATAGGAGAAGACAACAAGCCCATAAGAAACCGAAGGAAGAAACCCCAGGAGCACAAAAGAAGAAGCGAGGAGGAAAGAAATTCCAAAGACGCAAAGAAATAGCGATACTCTACAAAAAACTAAATTTAGCAACTCAACAAAAAGAAAAAATCAACATAAAAAATCAAATTAAATTACTAGTAAAAGAAAATGATATTATTTTAAATAAATTTTGAAAACTTATATAAAATTCAAATATTATTAAGAACACATAGAAAAATGGTAAAACCGAAACATATGTTAAAAGAAAATCAGGTCTTACAAAAAGAAAGCACTGAAGAACAAATTCAGTATTCTATTCAATGGTTAACTGAACTGTGGAAAGACTTAGGTATTGAAGGAACTCCCGATAAAGAGGAGGTATTGAATCCAACAAAAACAGAATTAGAAACAATTTTATTATTAAGAAAATATAACATTTAAAAGAAATACAAAAAAAAAAATCAATACAGATTACTAAAATGGGAGGCAAAACGTCCAAAATAGATAATCCAAATGCCAATGTAGTAAATAATGTAGAAATCATAGACCACACTAAACAAATAGATTCAGTATTTATACTTATGTTAATATTAGTTATATTAAACGCATTAAATATATTAATTAAATTATATATCTTACACAAAAGATCCCTGAGAAAAAAGTATGCTAGCCGTAGTGACAATTTAAATAAAATTTAGTTTTAAAAGAAAACAAAAATAAATAAACATACATTTTTAAATCAATGGAATGGCAAAATATTGTTTGTAAAGTTAGATTGATAAAAGAAAATTTTGATAAGTCCTATAAATGTTTAAACACTGATAGAACAACAAAAGACGAGACAATTGAAAAACACATACAGAATTTAATAACCAAATTTGAAGAAATAAAAGTTATATTAAACGTAAACTATAATCGACTGACAACTTCACACAAAGTCGCAGCCGACGCATTTTTCCTAGACATAAGAGACAAACATTCAAAAATATCAACAAGAAAAAGATTAGAATTAGAAATGCATAGCTCTCTACATCAACAAATAATTAGAAAAATTTCAAAAAAACCAGATATGACAAACGACACTTTACAATCAACTGCAACAATGACAATGAACGCTTCAGAACTTGAATCAATTGCAAAATTAATCCCCATATACTCTGGTAGAAAGGAAGAACTTAACCCATTCATAGCCAATTTGGAATTGATTCAAGAGACCCTAGATGATACAAAGAAACACAATTTCTTTCAATTCATTTTTAAAACCAGGTTAGATCAAAAAGTACAAAACAGAATTAAACAAACTAGAATTCCAAACAATTTAGAAGAATTAATCAGTGAACTAAAGAAAAATTATAAGACAAAACAAACACCAAATAACATCCTAAATGACTTAAATAAAATAAAACAACAAGGTGACATACGAAAATTTGCAGACAAAATTGAAAGTTTAATTTCAGAATTAAACGAATTACAAATATCAAACATAGGTGAAGAAAGCAGAAATGCAATAATACAATCAAATGGTATCA